>OY982916.1:10000000-12479375 GCA_963891755.1 Pyrrhia umbra
CTTTGCGTTGTCGTAATTTCTAACTTCACAATGAAGGTCTTGACGTTCTAGATGTTTTAATAAGGTTGCAAAAATACATACCAGTGGTGAGTAGAACGCTGAGCTGTCGACACCAATGCTGGGGTAGGGGTTTTGATCTGTTGATGGATATGGTGTTCCGTAGACGCCGACAGCAGCGCTTGAGAGGCGTGGGTAAGAGGTGAGGGCAAGTCTTGCTCCGTCGTACTGGCAGGAGCAGACTGTCTGGCCAGAGACCGGGTCTGTGATGATAGGGCGCGGTGTGTCGCAGCAGGAGGCGGCCGGGGTGCTGGCGTGGCTGCCGGCGCCGGGCGACAGGGCGCCTCCGGCTACGGCCGAGCCACCCGGCGACAGCGGCGGCGCCGAGCTGGAGCCCCCGTCCGGCGAGGTGGCCGCGCCGCCGGTGCCCGCCCCGCTGCTGCCCACGAGCAACTGCAACAACAGGCCATTATATTACACTGCTGCTTTGGTGAAGATCTATAATAAGTTCCTTAGGTACAGATTAGCAAGCATGAGTTATGACTAGTTTTGTAGGTTGATGTTTTTGTTCTATTAATTTAATCAAATATCTTGAGGATCTTTTGATTTGTGAAACTTAACGACAACCACAAGATAATTAACAGTTAAAAAGATAGTTATTCGGCCGATTTAAGAGCACACATAACAAGTACAGCAGGGCGTCTTGTGCGTTTATTTTTAAACGAATGCAAATTAATTCCATTTCTAGGGCAGAGCGGTAAGATAATATCAGGGGCATCCGCTTAATCTAAGCATCTCTGTGACGCGCCCATCGTCCCGTCCGACTGGAGATACTCTCGAATTACTTCGTGGAAATAATTAGTAAACATATTATGAAGAGTCGAGTTAACGCTCCGTTGATCAAAGTAACGACGTGATCGGCACAATTTGTTAATCGTAACGTCTTGTTTAACTCGTCGTAATTTTGTGTTGATATTATGAATAGTCGAGTCTCGTTTACTTCCTCTATTCTCATTACAATTTTTACCTTCCCTCCCCTTAAATATGGAATTGGTATATACATTTATTCCCTATAATCTTAAATTGAATTATTTTCATATAAAAAACTGATAAGTTTTTTAAGGTTTATTTCTGAATAAAATTTCGTAACGAACTGTCCTTATGATCAACTAGGTATAATAATGACTTCATTAGACTTTTAATCATACGAAACCATATAGAACGAGTGATCAAATACGCAAAAGCAAGCTCTTAGTATACTCACCTATATAAAGAGCAAACACAACGTAGGCCCATTGAATAGAGATGAAAGAGTGGGTTCAGACAAAACACTTCAACCTTCTTGATATAACAAATATGAATTTCTTTATTCAATAAATATGAGTGTAGTTTGGGCGGTATGAGACTAAAGGGAACGGAGACGTAAACAGATTTGGTTAAACATTGGGGCCGGGTTGACTTAGAAATAATAGCATAAGATACTGTGCACACACTGGACCCCACTTCACCTATGACGCTCCGTTTGAGTGCACCAACTTGTTTTCTTTAAACAGAGCGAAGTCTTCAAAGAGACAAGGCTTGTACCTTTGTTGGCCTTCAATTGTACATGGGAATTCTGGGCTGCAAGCTGAAAGCTCTGACTCATGAGTGTAAACTGTTAACTATCGTTCAAAGTTGTTTAAATAAAGATATGGCCATTTACAGACACGTGCAATGGCTGATAAATTGAAGACGACGATACAGAATGTTTCAACTACCTATAGGTACTACGTATTAGTCAAATTAATATAATTTTTCTCACGCCCTCAGTATAATATTTATATTTTGTGTTTCCCCAACATGGCCTGAATAAAGTACCTAAGTACCTACTGATAATATAAAATATGCAAAAGTTTGTAAAGATGTATCTATGTACCTTTGTTACTCTTTAACGCAAAAACTACTGAAGGAATTTGAATACTTTTGATCCGGGTACGTGGAGTAGTTTCTTCAGGATGTGGGTTAAAACGAGCGAAAATATCTAATATTTCCATTATTATAATTATCAACATTTATAAGATTCAGGACTGGTACCTAAAAGATCCTAATGATCATTGATCATTTTGTTTAAAATGGCAAACGAAGAACAGCCAGGCCAGAAGAACATCAGCAGTTGTTAAGTGAGACCACGAGGCAACGAGCCAAGCTTAAAAAAGCTAAGACATATAGGGTCGGCTGGGTAACATGGCATGTGCACATGGCTATTGGCATCATTTGGGAATACAACCCTTAAAAGAATAATGTATATGCTAAACAAAATGCAATAGATATAAGTAAATATGATTGAACCCGGAAGCATTTGTTGTTATACAATTTTCATTTTTTTATTAGATGATTTTTAAAATAGTTTTACCGTAGTCAGATTCTCGATATTGCAAGAGGAAAAATCATAAAACTTTTTTTATAGTGATCATATAAATAGACAAGTGAAATTAGAATAAGCAGTTGTTGGGGCGAACACGTCGCGATTAATCTGAGCTACAATTACAAAGAGCCAGCCGCTCATTGGGCCGCCATATTTGTATAAACAGCGCTATCACTGCTTGCGTGCATACGTGTAATTAGTAATAGTTCAAGATAACACACGTACACACTATGTCATTATGGATAACGACGATATTTAGGTATGAAATTGTGATTTCGATATCAATCGCACGCCGCTCAATAATCGCGGGGTACGGTACCTACCTACCTGCCATAATTGTCTATGAACGATATGAAGCTGTACATATTACTATATACGACTATATACGTGGGATATGAAATATAATTATGTATATTATTGTACCGTTGTTTACCGTGTTGGTTCTATGAATTACAAAGCTATTAGTCGTACACCTATTGATTGGTGTGATATGAAGAATAGACGCGCATAATTAAACGTTAGGTAGTATATGACAGTGTGTTGATATACATGTTTTGTCAATGTAAATATTATGATTATTTGTTTCACATGTGCTTTTACCATTTAAACGTTACATAGAAAAAATCTAATTGTTGACACGTATAGGTATAGGTTTTATGTTCAATCACGACTTAATGTTAAACACTCTATTTATATGTACAATACTGCATTTGTAGAGGATTAAAATATTAATTAGTCTTGACAAATTGCTGAGTAGTTGTAAAAAAAACAACCAGTAACAACGTTATTCCTACATAAACACACGTAATAAGTAAAGGATAATTGAAAGATTTTTTTGCATGATTTTCATTGAGTTTTGACAACCATTACTAATTAAATCCAGCAATAAATTAGACACTTGTTAAGAAAAGTAACGAGCGTTTATAAGCTAATAAAACTGCGAGGGCAAGAGCAATAACAGGGCTTCCTGGGCCGTCCGGAGGGCTGATCAAATCAAATATAAGCAATATTATGTCACTGTGTACAAAGGGGGCGAAGCTCTACCGACGCTTGACTGCTTCGGTCAACAGAAGTTCCAATAAAAACTACTTGCGCGGAGAGCGATCTCAGCGAGACTGAACAAATAAGCTTTCAAATAGAAATACTCCTACGATTGCTGTTACCCTTAAATTAAATAAAAAAGCTTTGGTAATTTAGTCCAATCTGTCAAATGAAGAGTGTTGAGCAAAGAGAGGGTTTCAGATTAATGTTTTATGTGGGCGATATCAGATGTTTTCAAGAGGGGGGTGAAAGTATCGTAGCCAGTTGTTAATATGGCCCGGGTTGACATCGGTTATCTTATACACTTTACACTAGTTAGGTGCATGCTGAAAAACAATTAAGGGGCTTTATAAGCAAAGTGCTGTTATGATACACCGTAATGGCATTGGCTGTTTATTATTTTTAATAACTTACGACGTTAAGTTTGGAAATATTATACGATAGATACGATGTAGAAATATGAATAAAAAACTTTTGGGATAAATAAAAGTTTTGGATCTAACATACTGGGTTTTCCTCACAGTTTCAGGTAGAGGCATTCTCGAAGAAATAAGGAACATTTATCTTTATACTTAAAATAATATAATCATGATTAAATGATTCCTAACAATATATGTATCGAAAAATGCTTTCGTTTCTTAAGGGTTCTGTGTCGATATTAGTAAACGTCTAAAATCAATAGGTACCTACTGTTTTTATCTAGCACACATATTTTTCAATTGTGTGTCAAACATATTTCCAGGATGCTTTTATCTACACATAATTTAAAGATTAGCTAAATGTAATTATGAGATATTGAACCTACCACCTAGCTTTATTAAACGGAACTGTAAAACAATTATATTTTATTTTGAGTAACAGTATCTTGAAAACCCTAATTCAAGACCCCTTTCTTACAAAAAACTGAACACCGTTCTAAAATACTTCTGCAGCTTAACAAGCAGTGCCTATGGAGGAAGGCAGAGTTTGAAACCCTTTGCTGATAAACAAACATCTAAATTATAAACACACAAACATTCGAACGTTTTGCATTTTGAATAATTGTGCTTTCAATGTGGTGATAGTTTAGTGACAACCATTGGCTTTGAAATGCTCATTTAGGTCTAAAAGAATGAGAGTCTCAGACTGCTCACCGATTGCGTGCAACACTAGACTAGGACATAGCTAACTAGTCTAAAGTTCCCATTGCAAACTCGTCAGCCATCGCGTGCCTGTCGGAAAGTTCGAGAATTATATGTTAAGAATTTTTTTTAAGCCTAATAGGCACCGCATTGAATTTCTAAGGGCTCATATCTCATATTAAAATAAAACTGGTTAGGCATTCTAGCAATTGAAGTTCGTGATTAGAATTTAATGCACGTTAGACTTATAAACCGAATATATAAATAGTAGGTAGGTACATGCATAGGCACGCTAATGTTGTGAAAAATTATTGATTTTCCGGATTAATACGAGTTTAATGTATAAAATTACTTTTATCGATATCTGAAACGCTGGAAAGAATATAGCGCTTGTCGTCCATTAATGTAAATTTAAACTTTATATTGATTTTCGTCATTGCCAATTTTATTGAATCTTTCCACGCAAATTAAAATGAGGTAGATAGTCATACCTATTCCTTGATTGATGGCTCTTTGTTAGCGCACTTAGTTTAAAACTGCTATAAGTTTGGTTTTAACCTTAAAAGGTAGGTAAAACGCGTGACCAACACATTGACATAGACTTTATAGTATGTCACATACCCCTTCACTTGAAAACTATATACCTATATAACCTACTAAGTTAAAGTGGTGGAATAAATTAACCCAAATGACAAAGGAAAAGCCGGACAAAATGTTATGCATTCATAGGCTGATTGACCCTTTCATTTAGTTCGTTGGTTAAATTAGTAACACACAATCCCAAATAGAACGGTCACTCTGATCAGAATATTATGTAGATACATTGATTACGTTTATACACGAATATAATTGGAATGAGGCGTGGTCTCATTTTGTATGCGCCTCGTCATGTAGACAGAACTAGAGATGGAGGTAGTATGTAGGTAACGTAGCTATGCGTAAGCAGCACGTATACCTATGTAACGGATGGGAAGCTTTCAGTCTCCCGTCAATATTTGATGAGATTCGGACGAGGGCGGATTCGACAGTGTCCGTGCCGACCGCTTGTCCTTCATAGAGATTCGCTGTCAGCCTTCATACATATTGATGATGGCCGGAGACGATAATTCGAGCAGGACAGACATAAGTTCTTATTTCTGAAAATATTTTTCTAGATCTGGTTACGTTAGTAGACATATGACATTAACCAACAAGAAGAAAGTGATTTACATACTTCTGTTTTTATAATGTCACCTATCTGTACCTGCGAGAAACTTCTATTTTTATTTTTTTTTATTTATGATCAGAGGTGCTTAGATATTTTTTATCTCAATTTAATAATCAGCTATCAACAAATTTTGGTAAGAAGTGAAAAAACAAAGCTTGTTTTTTACCCAAATATTTTCAAAATTGGGGTATAAATAATTTCTCTTTAAAAAGTTTTTAAAATTAAGTACCTAAATATAATAAAAACTAGGTTTTTTTTTGAAAATGCAGTCGGTGTTTAACCAGAAAATACGTTACGAAATTAAAACCAACTGAACTACTTATGTTTGTGTTACCTAACGGATAAAAGATAGGTATTTGTGCAGCAGGCATTAAATATTTTCTTCTAAAAAAAGATATCTAAATTTGGTATGGGAAAATCACGAGTTAATTTGAGTTTAAAAATCTGAGAGCTGTAGTAATAAAACAAGTTAGGTAACGTAAAAGAACTTAGAGAAATATAGCTAATGGAGCACTACCTTTAGAGCTGTCGTAACAAAATAGTCTTAGATATCAGTATAAGGGTAGCCTTAGCCTAGTACCCACTTCGAAAACGACTACCACTATAAAAATAAAATACGAGGAAAGTAGCCACGGTACAGTCTAACGACAAACACAATAATCCACTTATTATACAACTTGAGGTTGATTTTCTAACATAAGTATAATGTGTGTATTCAGATATCTATGAATTAATTATTCAAATAACTTTCAGTTTCTGAAACAATCTGTTGAATTATGTACTGTAGTCCATAGACATTATAACGACAAATATTATCTATCTATATCATATTAGAGGAATTTCAATTGAAAATCATTAGCTACCTGTGCTGACTAAACATTTGAATATAAAGCGTGGTTCACACGGAATTCCCCGCTATAAACTCGCCGGAGCGACGCTAAACTCGAAGTAATGTGTTTATTTTAAAAGCACAGTTGAAAGGCATAAAGATGATCTCATAATTTCCATTACATTAGCGAAGGCATTATCTCGTCCCGAAGGTCCGTTTCTCGTTCCAATTTCGCCCCGACCAACGGGATATGTTAAAGAGGACATTATAATAATTAGATTGTTATCAGATGTTATTATATGAATTTTCCAAAATTATAAGAGTGAACGACGAAGATAAGTCGACGATATCGTGACGACGGTAGGAATAGATTACGGAATAGCCGGCGGGCGGCGCAGCGGCGCGTAATCGGACGCACTAAATTTTGGTCCTTTAGAAAAACACGCCATACAGCAAATCGATAACCGATCATTATAATGATTGGGCTGTAAACGCCACTCTTGTTTCTTTTGAGACGCTTGACGAACGGGAGTCGTATTTTAATTTGAGAGAGGGCGCGCGAGGGGCGTTTGCGGGATGCGCGGGCGCAAACTCCATGCGTGCTCACTCCACCTGACCACTCGGCGAGGTCGAACCATTAAATAACAAAAATTTTCTCATTTTTAACAGTCGATACTCGCGTAGAAATTGCTTTCTCCCTTTCGTACGTCTCTAACATCATAATTAAATATGCTTACATGTAACCGTAATATCCTAAGCCCATCCCGCTCGTAAAGCGTAAACGCAGGAGCATCTTTTAACCATAACGTTTCGTAACATATTTTTTCTGAACGGTCAGTCATAATGGCCCTTAAGCGCTATTTAAATATCACAGTAATGGGTGGAGACATCACAAAACATCCACACATCGAGACGGAACACAAAAGGGGTCGTCTCCTTCGCCGCCAGCTTTCAATTGACGCCACTATTATGCGTATCATAAACATAAATCTTCAAGCGCCATTCCTTGGAAATATTATGTGGCGCTTTGCAGCGGCACGATGGAAAAATTGTCTCACACTGAGCGTCCGTCTACCTCAGTACAGTGGAGCACGAAATTCGCTTTCTTTTCACAAAAAAGAGATGATACCCACAAATTCATGCTGTGTTTGTGCTGGAATGGAGCACCTACAAGCCGAGCAAACTCTAAAAGTAATAGTTGCACAGAAATGCCCCTTTATTTTAAGGCACAAACACCTTTCTACATCACGATAATGTGTCGTCGAGAGTACATTACACTGCACTGACATAATATTATTATGTACCAGAGCTCGGTGCGCTGTGCGGAGCATAGCGTCGTATAATGTGTCTACATTGTAATATACAATATGTCATGTGGGTATTAATGTCTAGTGTCACACTAGGCGTCGGAATGTCGAGCGAAGTATACTAAGCTGGAATATAAGCGTTCGCGAAAACAACGATAGGAGTAGGGCGCGATAAAACAGCTCGATTCTTGTAGTAAAATTGAAATGAGGTGTGTGCGTGACGCACGTTGTCACGAAAAACGAGTTCGCGGCGTGCGTGGCTATCGGAACACGACGAAATGACGCGTCGGCTGTGACACACGCGCGGACGTGTGCGCGCCGCCATTAGAGATGCACCGGCCGCACCTTGGGGCCCACAGATCGCACCGGCGATAAATATCAATCGCGCTCGCGACAACAATTAATGGTTATTTAACGCGCTTCCATTCAATTATCGTCAAGCGGATTGCGCCGATAATTCCGATGGCCAAATTCCCAGTAGTTAATACTCGGCGGGTACTTCATTTATGGCTCTTGCCATGCGAGCAATGGACTCGCCACATGTTCAATCGGCGTCCATTGGGCATTAATTCTGCAACGTTCGAAGCCGGCAGAGCGTAAAAGTATGTTAATGTTATTTTACAACTTAAAGTAACGGATAAAAATGTCATCTGCTAGGTAGGTATTTCGTTTAATTGCCCGTCCACCCGATGAAATTGCGATAACACTGCGATTAATAGCCAAATAATAAAAAGGCCTAGATAATTTGTTACAAAAATAAATAATAACATCAGGTCTGTTATTAGATATTTTATAGCCGGCAGCAATTACTGAACAAAATAATTTTACACAAATTAACCTTTACGAAATAACTTAAACCGGTAGGCTTACAAGGTAACTGACAAGTACCTATATTATTATAAGTATTTTCAAAGATAGCAACATTTTATTAAAAAAAAACAAGGATGTTTAGTGCAAACTAGAAGTTATTCATAAAGTATAGTATGAAAACAATATCCTAATTGCTTTGACAAAAAGTGAGCAACTCACGCGGATATGGAGGCGCGGGTGTTCGTTGTGCGCACTGTACATCGCTAACAAATCGAATGGAAAGGCGTCGAGTAATTATTCCCGACAAAACACAATCTAAGCGTATGCGAAAGGGCAATCGGCCGCGACGCCGCAATTTGAGATTCGTGTTCCATCTTAAATTATCGACAAGTTTAATAACAAGCGTAAAGGCAATAGCAATAATCGCTGCAAATTAATTACCAGCTTAGAGCGAGCGCGAAGAAAAACAGTAAAAGTAATGACGCGTTGCTGAAACACGCCAGTGGCTGGCGGCCAGTATGGGGTGCAATAGGCTAAAATTTATACACGGCGTAGGTGCGGCGGCCGGCGGCTGTTTGGAGTTTCGCTTATAAATAACATTTAGCGGGTGGGGCGAGAGGCGCGGATTATGAGGTCGGAGGACTCAATTAAACTGTGCTACCGGACCCGGCTTTTATTGTGGACTTTTGCAGTGACCTCCCACCGGATTTCCAAATAAATGGATCCACTTTACGCACAACGTTGGCGTTCGTACAAAATTTCGGTGAATTAATGATTATGATTTCACCACAAGCGGCCCGCGTGCGACCCTTACTACATAGATATTATGCTGTTTTGTGATTGGATTGTTACCGAGGTCATTGCACATATACCTAGCTGGGTACTTGCTTGTATTTTATTGACAACTAGGTATCTTACCTATACATTGATACTATATCTTTCATAAGATTAACGTCACACTTCTGTACAAGTAGATAAGCAACAGAAAGTTACAAAAATCCATGAAAAAGGAAATTTTATAAATGTAAATTTTTATTACTTATTGAACCGTAATAACTCATTGTTACTAAAACGCCATAATTTATAACCCGTATCATGATTAATTGCCAGCATATAAAGATGAATGTGCACAAGGACTGTCTTAAACAATTAGCAATTTGTTCCATCTGTATTTAATGTATAAATAGTAAAAAATATGTAGCTCATGTTGTATATTCCATGTATGAAGTGTGCAATAATTACACATAAATAATTCAATACCGCATTCATCGTCAGTAAAAAAGTGTAGAGAGCTATTTTGCGTAGCTGTATGGGACAAAATGCTTATTAAGAGAATTACTAAAATGGATATTTTCATGCATAATACGGCAACGACAAACTAGAAGACAGCCAGTGCATGGATTTGTGGCAAAAATATATATATAAACGGCAAGCAAAACCAGTATTTATTTACACGTTTTATTAATTCTTACTTATATTGGCAGAGTAACTTGTAAAAAGATCAATAACTGAATATTCTCATATATTTACAGCATAAACACACAACTGAAAAACAAACATGTAGGTACCTATCAAAATATGACAAGCAGTATTGTATTTTATCTTGTAAGTAGCTCCAAAGGTCCGTGATTAAATATTTCAGCAGTTTCAAAAAAATATTAGGTGTTATTATCCTAATTAATGTTATAATGCAAATCTGAGTATCTTTTTACGCTTTCGTGTTAAAAAGGTAGAACGGATTTAGATAAATTTTGGTAAGGAGACCGTGGACCCTAGGGAAGGTTACCTACTATAGGATTTATCTGGTCGTGAAAGATCCCTCAAGACGCTCAAGTTACAACTACTAACGAGAAAATAGCGAGAAAGTTTCATACGAAAGGTGTTTCAATTAATCTGGTAGATAAATCCAGAAGTGACGAAACAGGCCATAAATATTCTTTGTAACTTTCCCTTACTAAACGCCAGAAGAACTATTAAATTTACAAACCAAACTTTCGCAAATTACCCTATCTGCCACAAATTCATCTGATTGATAAATCGCATGATGTCTTTGTTATCGGTCTGACATCCGTCTATAACGCTCTTAACACTGGCCGCCACACCTGCACCCGCTAAGTCGATCACTCACAATTTGTCAATACCATGCACTCTCGTGAATAAGCCGATCATTGTTTTAGTGCAAACGTTTTAGCATTGTGTTTGCTATCTCCAGAGCCAGAATTTTATTCACCTATGGGATTGAATTTTAAAAAACACTTGTTGTTTACAATATACCTCATACTACGACTTAATATATGATGGGATTAGTACATAATGGAAAAAAAGGAAACGCATTGCTTTAATTAATTTACTTTAAGTACAAATTGCTCAGTCATTTTTGTTACTTAATACCTGCAAAGTTAACGAGGTTGTAAGTATCTATTATTTTTTATTTATTTAATCAGTTCAGTTCAACGTTTTGATCCAGCATATGAAGGGAAGCTTTAATTGGGCTCTATTTATTAAAATAAAAACTTTCGATCACTCTATTGGAGGAGATGGACCGGTATTACATTTTTTAAATGTGAATTGTCCATTTTTATAGTTCTTTTTAAAATCTGTGATTGCAAAACTGAATATCTCAAAACTAAAGAAACATTTGTTCGTAGGTAGCTACGTCAACCATTTTTACAACTCACAAACTGAATTAAGAATATTTCGTGAAAAACTTAAGGCGAGCTTGTGAATTAAAACTTTCAACTTTAAGATATTCTATTAAAGAAAAACTCTATACAAAATTTGTCTATAAACTAATTAGCCTTATTTCTATAAGAAGGTATTTCTAAGTCATTTAATTAATCATGAGAAATTATAGAGGTAGGTAATAAATATTTAAATAGGAGTGAAATAAATTTAAAAAGGTTGGAACAAAACTGCGGGTAACAGTAACTTACGGTAACATTATTATTATAGGTCTCGGGGATAATATAACTAACTAATTAATGCTAAGTCGGAAAACTAACCTATAAATAATTAGGAAAGAAAATTCTTTCGTATCGCAAAAACATCTGCACGTAGGTATTTCTAGAAAAATAAAAATAATTCAAATAATACAATAGATTTTCTTAGATTTTATTTTATTGCAATCATCATAGTCTTCATCATAATATTAAGTCACTGGCGTTCACGCGCTAGTTACTATAAATATGTCAGTTACAAAAATCCTTCATTCTCTTAGAAAACCATTTTTTAACATCATGATTTTTAAACACATTCAATGTAAAATAACATTCCCAGTATTCACTGTTTTAAAAAAGACCCCATAGCACAAACGTCTCACTAAAAAGCACACTTTGATTTAAACAAATGAAACAGCTCAAATTTAATTAAAAGGAAGGGATCTCAAAAAGGTAAAAAAGTAAAGTAGAACCGGGCGATTTTTTTAAAGTTAAAGTGTTTACAAACTGCAGGTTACCCAATGCAATTTTCTTTAAAGTTTGTTTGATTTTCTAGCAAGGGACCCGTATCAGGAGGCTATTAACTATTAACTGCTATCGAATCAACTTGAATGCTCAATTGCATTCGGTCAATTAGACGGAAAATTGTTGTGGGGAATGCACATGTGCGTTTCTGTTCTCGTGACGAGCGACACAAACAGGTCCTTGGTGCTTTCTACCTGCGAACAAATTCGCTTTTAATTCACAGTAAGTAGGTAAATTTTAGATCTATAAATTATTGAATAAAAATGGGAACTTTTTTTAAGGTATTATAGTCGTAATATGTTTTTATAATCATAATAGCATTTATACGTTTCCAAAATTGAGCTTGAGGGCTCATTCTTCATTAAAAATCGTTATTCACTCTAGCCTACATATAAATAGCGGCTGATAAAAAAACAACTTATTGAATACTTATAAGATTGACTACGAACTACATAGGCATTACCTTGTTGCTGTTTTGCTAACTTATATGGCTTCCAGTATTCTTGCCTGCTCATATTATTATGATTTACAAATATAGGACAGTAACTATCGAAGTGACCGTTACATTTTTGACTGTTGTTCTCATTTCGCACTGGTTACGAGATTAGTCAGCAAAATATAATAAAATGAAAATAAACTTAGTATGAAATCAAAGTGCCTATCGTCGGATCGCGATGGGGAACGCGTGGAACAGCTGACTGGCACGGAGATCGCCCTCAACGATAAACGGATTAAATACTTTTTTAATCCGTCGTCGTGAGTTTAGATCAGCTCCGTGCCCAGTACATGTAAATTGTTGCCAAAGCGCTAAATGCTCAACACTTAAAATTGAAATTTTATTAGGGTTACTTTTTCTATATGTGTGAGGAATAAAAACCTTAAATATAACCCGAGGGTCAATTTTACCTGCACCTTAACATTATCTGATCTTATTTGTTCACAGAGGCGCCATCTTGATATTATTTGGAGTCCGTAGAGGTAACAACGGAACCTCGTATGGGATTACTCGTTTATCAACTCGTCCGGCCATTCATCTGTCACCGAGTCATCTATTTACAATTGGAAAGTTTTTTATTGCAGCGCCTATTTTTTGTTTGATTTTTTTCATTTTTTGTTTAATAATTAGGCTATGCCTGTCTTGTTTAGATTTTGTTAGGTGATTTTAAGGCTTGTGGTAAGAAATGTTGCAGTTGTTTGCCAAGATCAATTGATCCTTTTTAATGATTCATAGTTTTTATTTTTAATCGAAAGGCTCTTTTGGAGTTTTTAAATCGAAAGTAGAGTATCAGGAAATCGAAGGCATTCTGATATATTATTTATGAATACAGAACCTTGACCCGTTGAACCACTTTTCTTGGCCATATTTCTATCATTTTATAGGGGTGTCAAATATTAACGTTTCGTTACTTAAACGCAGCAAACATTTGCTGAACAATCTTATTAAATAATATGGGGTTACAAGTTCACGCCACTATACCCAGTATCGTATTAGAGTTAAAGTCGAGACTGGTATGCACTATAAACCAGATGTTAATAGCTTTTAATCCTATCTATCTAGGCGATCGAAGTCACCACCTTTTTGGGATTGTTGTAATTAATTATTAGTTTAATATTTACCATTTTCTATTAACGTCAATATGTCTGTCGGGCCTAAGATTATTATCTTGTTATGTTGTTTTAAGGACAGCTAGTTTTTTAATTAGATACATTTTTTTAAACTGCCTTGTACTTAATGACAATGTTTTAATAGGCAGTCGATTCATAGTGATTTTGCATACTTTTATGAAATGAAATAATCTAATTAGGAAGCAAAACGTGCACGTAAGTACTAGGAATGGTAGATCTACGTACCTAAGTTCTACTAATAATAAGTTATGCAAGTTATTAGTCGTTTACATATTGATTAAAGATAACGTTTTGAAAGCTAGCCTATTCAAGGTCGCATGGGATGTTACTACTTACGAATAACAGAGTACGGTTTTTTTTTCACAACTTAGAACAGGTTTTTAAATATGTAATAATATTATTATTTAATAAATGAAGCGGATAGATTAAATTACGATACAAGAATGTGGAGGATTCTAACATATGTATATTATGTCTAATCAAAGAAATTTGTGAGACCGTAAATAATACCAGATATTTTTTATATACTTTGTGCTTTCTTATTTTTTATTTTCACAAAGATAATTTTAATATTATATTTTTAGTAATTTCAGCCTAACTTGCATTAAGTAGGTAATGTAAAATGCAGAGTCGATAAAAAAGTTTTAGAAAACTGATAATTTTATCAAAGTTTAATTGATAATTTATTTGGAACATTTATACAGCGATAGGTAATTTTACGAGATAAAGAAATAAGATAAGCTATAATTTTTCTTTATTGTATGCCGCTTAAAATGTGTGGCATATAAGGCATTTTAATTTTGCATCAAAAATATATCAGAATACGTGAAACGGAAGAACTGTCATTCAAGATCTGTCAAAATGGTGGATAAAATTGAATAATTTTGCTAGTACATATTTTATGTTTTTCGTGTTAATATTTATGATATATGTTTACTTAATTATTATATCTATGTATTGATAACATAAAACACATTAAAACTGTTACAACTTATATGTTAAAACTTATAACTGATATCATATTTTGTGATTTTCGTAATAGTATAAAGTTTCAAAACCTTTAAATGATAAAAAGTTTGATGCAATCGGCTGAAAATCTCCTTTAAAAATATTGTTGACTTCGACTTTATTAAGACAATAATGTCATATTATACATACCAAAACAAACACGCAATTATTTCTTCTGGGTTTCTGATAATATTTATTACTTCAAATATAATTACTAATCAATAAGCTCAGCGTACTAATATCAGGCGGTTATTGAAATGTCTGTTCTTATCATATAAGATACCTGCATTAGTTTCTACTTAAAACGATTATAATATTGATAAATAAATACCGACAGGATTTCCCTATATTATGTTACCACTGTTAATGTCATTAACAATCAGCAGTCACAATTCATTTAATCCCTTGTTAATTATGGTAAAATTATTATTGAAAACAACCTCTTTGTTCATATATAAAGTTTGTAATTTTTTTCAGTTGTTACAGTATACTGTACCGACTAAAAATATCAATAGTAAAAAAAAATATTCGATTTGTTCAACAATAGGAAATGAAACACGACCTGCGGTAAGCCTGTAAGCAACTTTCAATTATTATGATCATATTTCCACAATACTATTTCTCATGCGCTTTGAAATCGGCTGAGTTTAACCGTGTCTACATTGTACGGACTACGTAGGCCGTTACGCGACCACGTCCTGACATAATCGTTTTTCATTAAGTTAGCTTCAGAAATTAAAGCACTATCAACACGTACTCTGTTTAATTTGAGAGATAATATTATTTTTAAGTAAGCCTTTAATTGAGCCTACTCGGGCTAAGTACTCAAGTACTACCGTCCGACGGCTTATAACGTCAACAGGTGATGAAAATGTCAGGAGATAATAACGGAACGCGTGTTATTTATTGACTGGTAATATTATTAAAGAAGCCCTATTTTAATGGAATAACCAATTACCTGTTTAACATTTTTAGTTTGGATCAGTATAAAAACATGACTACTGAACATACTATGTGCACGTAGCTATTTTCATGAATTGTGCTTATGTACCATGTTGTTAATGTTTATGTACCATATTTTTAAATATAAGGCACCTACGTATAAAAAACTATTAATTAGCATTATTTTTCATTTGACCTAGATATTCTATTGTGACCTATTCGAGTAAGTAAACGTAGATACTTAAATAATATATTTACTTACAAAACAGGAAGTTTATTATCTATCTACAATTTTTTATAATTAAATAAGTCAATGTCTCTACCCCAGATTCCCTTCTAAACTTCCTCACTCTTTTCGACTGCTTGACACATGAAAAGAGCTGATCAAACAACTTGTATTTTTTATCTCTCATTCTTGATTAGTTTTGTCATTTGGTAGAAATCTTCGGATAGGGACCGATAGTAGTCTTACGACTGCATAAAGATTAAGACAAGTTTAGGCAAGTGTTATCCATGACTAATATTTTTGCCATATCTAGGTTATCCAAAAATATATGACGCCACTAGTTCTTCCTCGGTGTTATTAATCTTCTGATATTAGCCACAACTTTTTGAGGTATTTCGTTCACTTTAATGTTCCTCAGGTCAATGATTTGTGAGGTCCCCGGGGACTAACGCTAACACACATCGAAGTCAGACAGTGGTCAGGCTAATGGTAGACCACTGATTTTAAATAGGTAAACCCAAAGATAATCTACCAGATTTAGAGAAGTATGTTAAATTACCCGAAAGGTGCCGTAAATATAATATATCCATATGAAAGGGTTGAAATTTTAGCAATACTGGTGTGGTAGTAAAAAGATGATTTTAAAGTAGTGATGTATATTTTCGTTGGTGTAATCAAAGAGTTTTAACACCTGGCTTTATAAATATTAATATCAAATTATAAGTCAAGCGCTTTCTTCACCCCAACGACCTCGTCAAACCCTAGTTGGTCAAGGTTGCGACCATCTTTAAGAGCATAGAAGCCTTCTGTGTGACACAATGGCTGATCGTTGAATATCCATAGCAAACCAATATAAAGTAGAATTTGAGTTTTTATTAAAATTAAGAGAATACACCTATATAGAACAGATATTTTTCAGGCTAAAAATAATTAAATTATGAACCTGTGTGTTGCCCTGGACTTAATTACAATGATGGCGCTGACGATCTATTGTATATTATTTTAAAATATATTAAAACGTAGCTAATACATGCCAACAATGTAATGATACAATGAATGTAATATTCATTTAATATGCATAATAAATCAAGCCTAAGCGTAATGGATATAGATGTACTACTAAATGTATCTTGTAGACATGTATAATTTCATAAAAAATAATAAAGCATAGGTACTAGGTACCATAGCGCCTGGGGTGCAAGGAGGTGCATATGCACCCCCTGCCATAATAGAAAATAAGAATAAAAAGGTTTAAACATATGTTTTACTGTTGTGGTGCTCTTAGTTATCTAAGTTGTTGTCCAAAGGACAATCGATTAATATAATTTGATGGACGCCCCCGATTATTTTCCTGCCGGCGCTCATGGTAGTTACTTTTCCTGAAGTGGAAAACATAAGCACATTCTTTTTTACATCAAAAAGTGGTTTGAAAAAAACGTACTAGATTTTCAATAAGTTATTTTAGCCAAAACACTTTTTATTTCTTATTAGCTTTGTGCCGCGGTTTTACCCGCATACTAAGAAAACACTTAACGCACCTGGATAAAAAGAACCTAGTCTATTATTGTCTTCAGACTCCTATACTTCAGACCTATGCTGTTCCAAGTCCCGTGGGGCCAAATTTCACCTAAATAGGTCAGTCGTTTTACTGTGAAACCATAACAAAGAAACAAAGTCAATTTCGCATTTATTAATACAAGTTTCGAATTCGGAAAAGGATTTCAATTTAATATTTGGTTTTAACAATTAAAAGATTTAAAAAAAAAAAACATAAGTTTAAGTGTAATATGTCAACCACTAGCAACCAAAAAAACTTAACTTAAAGACAAGTCATAAAAAACTGAGAATAGATTAACACAGAAATAGATCATCAATAAAATAAATACTAACAGGTAACAAGCGGTGGCTACAAAGTAAGCGGCCATTAATTTCTTTTAAGTAAACGAGATTACGTAAGTGGTTAAAGTTTCATTTAGTTAAGTTGGAATTAAGTAAGTTGTCTCGAATTACTTTGTGTTGGTAGTTATCGGATCAATAAATAGTTTTCTGTAAACATGATGTTAGCTTAAACGTATTTATTGTTTGTTTGAATAGTACCCTAATAAGATTTATGGTAGGTACCTAATCTTACATTAAGTACTGTTTACCTACACTTACCTAACCTATATTCATATTACCTATTACCTTCCTAATACCAATTTTAATTCCCATGTTATGTTTTGAAAGTAAATGCCGTAGTAGTAACCAGTCTTAGATATCTAGGCCTAAACTTTTTTACTAGTATAAGCATAGAACGTAGGAAAGAAAATGTAATTAGGTTAGTAACCTTACCTAAGTTTAAAAAGTTTTGAATTATTATCTCTAGAGACATAATAATATAACAAGCTTTGTCTTATTTTGATTTCTTAATTAGGAAACTGAAATAATTAATTGACATGTACGATTATTACTTACATAAAAACTAATTATATTAAACATCAACACTAATGACCTTATCTAATTATTAACAGATTACAATAATTTATTTTACATCATTTACACGGGTCATTTATATCTATACCTAGATACCTACCTATTAAAAAAAAAATATAACAATCCATAATACATTGAAAACAATATTCACTTCCGCTTTCGGGTACAAAATGTAATGCCTATTTTCCGTGTTTTTAACCTGTCCTAAAGTGTAAACACAATCTTGGCACAACTTTTCTACGAAAACTGAATGGGAAAAGTGAAAAATAAGTTATTTCAATAGCTTATACGTATAAATAAGACCACTATTTATATTGTGTATTGCTCTTTGAATAAAGAATGTACTAAGTTCAGGGTTTTGTATTTTTTTTTTATGTAAAGATAAGCCAAAACTGCTCTAATTTACTCTTTAGGACAAATGTGAAATCTCTAAGTAGTTATAAGATAATGCTTCCAATTACTGTGTTTACTAAAAGGCAATGCGTAGTATGCACCAGAGGTAATGTTCTTTGTGTTTCGCACCTGCTTCATATTTTCAGGAATTTTCAGTAAGTAGAGCAGTTTTTCCTAGAGCTCTACATAGGTACATTTGTAAAATCTGATTATTATTAGTATATTTTACTTTACATGTCATCATATTGCAAACACATGTTAATTTACCTCTGGTACACCTGCAGATGCTTGGACATAGTGCAGTAAAAAGGTGGAGCACGAGATTACTGTAGATCTTTTTCAATTTGATAGTTGTCTACTAACCTGCGAGGCGGGCGGGTATGAGTAGCCAAATTGCGCATACGCTGCCATCGGGACGATCATATGGGCGGCTTCACACTAAACACTGTCTCTCGAAGTCTTTAACACGGACGTATTAGTTGCCTATAAATATTTCTACTACTGCTAGTATGAAATTAAGTTAATTAATTGTATCACAGTTGGTTGTGTGCGCGGCGACTGCGCGGCGCGCTGCCATTCCTGCGCGTCAGCGGGCCGGTGCGCGCGCGCTTCGCATGCCGGGCCCTCGTGTTCGTGTGCGACCGGCCTTATACCTTCTTTACGCGAGCGAGGCTAAACACCGACTGGCGCGCGTACGACGCCTGACGCCCCTCCGCCGTAGGAGACGGCCAATTAAGCCCCGCCTTAAAGGCGGTTCTCCGTATCGACCGCCAACCACGTCTTCAATTTTCTGTCCTTTTCAAAACACCGGACGTAAACGAGGCGTCTCATTGGCGTTTACTATCCCCTCCAATGAACGAATCCGCCCACTCGTTCTTTGCCGCCCACGTCCGGGTGGGGCACTGGAAAAAAGCGGCAGAGTCGGCCTGACTTGATCATGTTTATGGGTTTCCGTCGAGACAGTCCGCCAGCCCTGTACTGCGGGCAAACAAATCTCTAGTGGCAAAAAATGGCTCGGCCGAGGACAAGTTGTTTCACCTCGTCAGATTTACGAACAAGGCGACGCGAAGTTAAGAATCGACTTTATAGACTACCACCTGCGTCGATTCTGGCTAGAGCTTTATGTTTTCTTCGATTCTCTGATAGAGCAAAATGGATGGATAGGTTTAATTGAAGACATCATCACCGAGATTTGTGTCAAGATAAAATAAAGACACCTATAAGTATTTTGCTGAAAGTTTCATACCAACCTACTTTAGTTTCAGTAATATTAGGTAGGACGTTAAGTGTACATATAATTAATCATTGATTTTTAGGTCATTGATTTTTCATGAGCTAAGTAGGTATAGCCTGAAATTAAAACCTATCTAGGTACCTACCATGGATAGTTGGTAGTAGATAGTAGGTAATTAAAGTAGGTAGCTAAGTGAGGCGCAATTGTTTTATAAAGAACAAGGACCTACCGTAACCTACGGTAGGTATATAAAGAATATCGCAGGTAACTGTAATCGATACAAATATCGAAACATCTGCAAAAATCTGTTATTCAAGTTAGAGGCTAATTTCAGTTAATAAAGGCAAAGAAAATTTAAGAAGAAACCGGTTTAGAAAAATGTTAAGATTATTATTTGTGAGAGCTAGGTTTTTACCTCCTGAAATATACCAAAAAACATTATGAAACATTAGGCTGCATAGTTTTTTGTGCTGACCTACATTTTTTACAGCCGACTACACCTACCTACATCTATCGATAAAACTAATAGCTAAGTGGAGCAACACTAAAACGCACTTATCATACAATACATCTACGGCGCATCAGCACTGACATCCTCGTCAATACCTGCGTGATTGGTGGAGGAACAGCCGGGACATAGCGGTACTAACTCACATAGGGTAGGTCTGTTTCGCGGAGATATTCAAGAAGTGATTTAGAGGTCGCCTCATAGGTGGCGCTATTACCGCGAACCAGCGAGAGATGTCACAATTTTAACTGATCGCTAGTTCCGGAAACTTTGGAAACTTAAGTACATTGAGTAAGTGATATGTGATGTGTGTCTTTAGGATCTTAACTTACCTCAATTATCTGAATCTTGTTTTGAATAGAAAATCATCATGGAAAATCATTTTTTTTATACCTACCTATAAGTACATTCAGATTTTTATTGCCAGAATTAAACAGTTGAATTAAACACACAGGTGAAATTAAACAGTTAAAAGTATTTCATGCAGAAATACCGTCTTCCATAAAAGCTCCTAATTTTATATAACTTAGTCCTGAATTTTTAACCGCCTTATTCGTGTAAAAGACTGGTTAGATTGTATACTTTGCCTATATAATATTTTTTTTTATTAATTCATTAGATAATTATGATCTTTATTTTTAAATTAAATTATTACAAATTAAAAATTTAGTAGGTAGGGTACCAACATTAAAATAGATGGGACCTTATCACCATTACTTAAAAGATAAAACATTTTCTATCAAATGGATTCTTTTGCGGTTTTTAAAAGAACTCAAGTGCTGATCAAAATTAAATAGAGCACACACACAGGTTACTAACTACGGAAAAACGAATATTGGAATAAACCCAGAGTTAAATTACCCTCCCCTCTACTACCCTTAATGTCAGTTAAAACGGCTAGGTCTTGGGAAATCGGTGGATGTGTTTTACTGGAATGAGCATGCTTCTCTGTTTCAACTATTTCATCTAGGGGAGACAGTGCCTCGTTAATTAACAAGTCAGTCCCTAAATAAAGCAAGTTCGGGTGGAGAAACACCTAAATCAAACCACTGCAGGTACCTACTTGCTTAACTTTTTAGTAGGTTAGTAGATAAATATTTGTGGATAAAATACTACTCTTGTTTCAAATATTCAAATGTCTGTGTTATTTGCTTTTTCAGTTTCACCCACGAGGAAACTTCTCAACACACCCGGATAAAAAGTATATGTAACCGTCTCCAAGGTCCCTTACATCTCCATAACAAATGACATCCAAATCGGTTTAGCCGTTTTACCCTGAGAGCGTAACAAACAAAAATAATAAATAAATAATAACCTTAACAAAGTCACTTTCGCATTTATAATATAGGTATCTATTAGTAAGGATTATAATATAAAATATCGGTGTATGAAATATTGAAGGGTTCCTTAGATTACTCTAACTCTCTCAGGGACTCTTACTCTCTTACTTAGATAGGCGTATAATAGATTTTTGAGCAAACTATTTTCGAGTTGGGTAACAAGGTCAAAAAAATACAATATGCATACAATATCACATAATGATATAATTACAACATGATCATTGTTAACCGATAATTGCATTTATTGATAGCCGTTTCTCGTGCTATTATGCATCAATGTTAAAGTATACGGAAGTTTTTTAATGCCTAATAGTAACTACTTATGTAATCTATTACGTGTGCACTCGACTTCATAACCTTTATAATGTCTATATGTTTATAAATAGCGCAGCATTTATATTCCAGAAATAAAAAAAACTCTCATTGCATTCATATAAGGAAGAACTACAAACGACACTCTGTGAACCAATTAAGGTATAAAATAATAGGTACGTACACGATAAAATATAATCTATGTCTGTAAGACCCGCTACGATACTATTAAATATTTAATTAATATCCGGGAAAAGCTATAAAAATTGCAATAAAATAATTTTGCTTGTTAGTTACGCACGGATGTCAGTTTATTTTGTGCTTCTCATTTATATATCAATTAGCCCTTCGTATGTTGGAATCAAACTAATAGATTCTTAATTTAAAAAATACACTATTTTTTCTGCGTGAATACGTCTCTGTCTAGACCGAAGGCATCTATCTACCTTAACCATCAAAGCGAGCCCTAAGTATAACCATTTTAAATGTGATATTATTAATAATGAAACTAATTAATAATATGCGTACAGACAATGCACGTCCAGAAATACCTATGCCTATGTTATAGTGAGGATTCATTGTCCGTTTTCTTACATGTTGAACGTAAAATACATGATTTATTTGGCTACATCTGGAATTAACTGATTATATGTTTAAATGGTTACCTATCTACTCTTCAAATATTATAAATAGGTACCTATATTTTTACCAATCTCAAATTTTATTTAGTTTGTTTACTCTTTAGTTACCTGTTTATCGGTGTAGCTTTTACCCAATTATATTTGTGATAAGCACATGTGAGATTTGTGTTCATAAAAGTTATTAACGATACAAAAGACGATCATGCCAGTGTTTTTTTTTATTCGAGGTAATAATTTGACATAAAGATATCAAATTACAAACTTTTGTTTTTGAAATAAAGGCGGCTTCTTCTTACGATTAAGCTGTCACATTATATTTTTGCACTTAGTAGCTAAAGTTTGTCATGCTTTGAATATCCAAAGATGCAAAATACCGGTGGTAGACAAACTAACTCAGATTTTGTATGACCGATGTCACATAGTCTACGATACTCAAACCGACGAGCTACACTGTATAGGTTCTAGTCCTAATGATTATTCTGGAACGTAGTAATAGGGTAAATAATTCATATCTTCTCTTCTTCATTTCCACTGAATAGATTTACCTGATTGTTTTCAAATTAATATACCTTCATTTGTTGGCTCTATTTTAGTGGACATGTTATATTCGGTTACTGTAGTATCTACCTACGTACATTTATTTACGTAGTTGCTACAAGCATAATTTGATGGTATCACAATATTTACATAACTCTGCAGTTTAATTAATGAAATTGCACGGTAGCTCTTGCTCACATACTTTTGCTATTTGTTCATTACATCAAATTATTTAATTAATAACGAAATCCAGTTCCTGTAGTGAAATGATAACATGGCAGTTATTTTATACGTTTCAATTTTTAATTTATCACTCTCATCATCATCATCATCTACCTAGCCTTTTCCCAACTATGTTGGGGTCGGCTTCCAGTCTAAACCGGATGCAGCTGAGTACCAGTGTTTTACATGGAGCGACTGCCTGTCTGACCTCCACAACCCAGTTACCGGGTAACACGGTACCCTTTGATAAGAATGGTTGTCACATTTTCTGGCTTCTGACTACCCGTAACGACTGTCAAAGATGTACAAATGACAACCGGGAACAACAGCTTAACGTGCTTTCTGAGGCACGGAGGAGTCTCGCTATGACATAGATGGTCACCCATCCACGGACCGACCGCGCCAAACGCAGCTTAACCTTTGATCGGTCGAACCGTGCGACTGTTACTTAGCCACGAGCTCCTCTTTAACTTATCACTCTCTCAAAACCAAAATGCATTGCAATGTCTTATTCTTTCTTCTTGACTTATGCATTTTCTGTTTTTGTTATCCCTACTTAAATTGTTTGCGCTGCCTGTATTTCGACTTAAAGTTTCACTATCTCTTGCATCGCAATCGGAATCTATAGTCCAAGAATGCTATAGAGTAGGTACTACCAATGATTTTATAAGACAGTCGTTGGATATTATGGAGATATATTAGGGGTCTACCTTAATTATAATTTGAAGTACATTTTATAATTGGTTTCTGAGTAATCACGGTACTACAGTTTTTATTGCTAAATAAAATTACCATAGTCTAGAAAGGTTATATGATTTTAGACTTTACGGAAGCTTGACATAAAACGGAAACAATAGTAGTTTAACTCGACTTGATTTTAAAATCCTTACACAAAAAGCGATAACTTAGAGATTCAAGTAGGTAGTTTGAGCTTTCAGTTCGTTCAGTTAGACTTGCTAAAGAAAAAAATACGCAGAAAACTCATAATAAACTTGTTTTTATTTCGATCACAAATACAGTTTATGTTTGAAAAAAAAATATTTGATGATACTTCAAAATTGTGATTCTTAAAATTATAAGTTTAGTTTTTTTGTAATGTTTAGATTAAGATGCCTTTCAAGCTTGATTTGATATTACAGAGTTTTCCTTCGAAACCTTCGTAAATATTGACCCCAGTTTTTAGCTATAATACGAAAATAAAAAGACAAAAGTTAATGAAAGATTCTATTTACAGAATAGATAAGATTCTATCTACAGTAAACTAAAACTAAATAGTACACTTTAAATTATAAGCTCTACTTCCCCTACTTTTTAGTGATGTATTAATTCCAGGTATTCGATTTCTTTTTATTTTCTTTGTGCTATAAGACTTTAGGTACGTCTTGCCAAATTTAATGATAGTAGGTCAATGGGAAGAACCTATAAGATTTTCAGTAAACCAATAAGAGTCGTTTTTTTTCATTTAAGGTACGAAACCCTAAAAACAATGATTGAATAAATAGCTATAAGTGTAAGGTATTATTTACTTTGATCAATGATCCCTTTTTATTGTAACAAAATTATTAGACATCTAGCTGTTTTAATTAGTAAAATGTAGTCCCTGATATTCCCCTGTCATAGTCAATCAATAGCGTCGTGAGCGACCAACTTTTTAGTGAAAAAAAAAATCAAATTACGTGACGTTAGGTAGGATTGGCTTTATGATTACCTGTGTCAAATGTGTGCGAGGTTGTAGCAATCATCTTTGGCAAAACCAAAACCAAGATCTGCAAAATACCGATAGTGAAATTACCAGGTACCCCATGGAAAGACTGGTTGTCACTTGCTGGCTTCTGACTACCCGTAACGACTAAGTATCTACAAATGAAAACCGTGACTAACAGTTTAACATGCTTTCCGAGGCAGGGAGGTGTTCCACTAAGACATAGATGACCATCTATCTATCTGATGGGTGACCACCCATCCACAAACCGACCGCGCCACCCTTTGATCCTCCATCGACCCGACTGCGGCTGTAACTTAGCCACGAATTCATCTTTGTTAAATCCTAAGATTTACTAATAAATAGGGTTTTACAGTTAGTCTGTTAAGTACGCCTAGTGGTAAAAATCAGAGTAAAACCTTCAGAAAGAATGGAACTTTTATTGAATGACCACAAACTACCCGTGATTGCGCAAATGTAGTGTCTATGCTGTATAAGTGCCGAAGTACAAGAATAACATAAAATAGATTATGTCAACTAGTGGTTGAAAGACTAACCACTGTCGGGAATTGTTATCGTCTATTTATTTCTTAGATAAGTACGAATAACATTTCCTACAATATCAAAGTCTAAATTAAATAAAGGCTAAATTGGTCTATCACACTTTAAACCATCCACGTTTTATTTGTGGGTTGGTGCTTAGGGACTTTATTTCTATTTTATACTGACATTAACCAGCTTTTAGCTATTTAAATGGGGTAAATTTAACTAGAAGCTGAATTAAAATTGACAGATAGCAGGGATAGCCAGACTGCCCTAAAAGTCATGATTACGATTTTTTTTGCCGGTTTCTTGTTATATTATACCTATTTTTTAGTAGTAACGAACCCTGTTAACGCCACGCCCTTCAAGTCGTAAAAACCCTCAGAAGCATTACTTTTGGTTAACTTGTATAAAATCTTTAAGTACTTAAATACCTTTCTTAAAAAGTTAGGGGGCAACTATTACGGTCTAAACTAAATTTATATTTTCATGTAAACTGCTTTAAAATATTATGAACATTCATCGAAATCGTAGCACAGTGTCATTGTTTTGATAACTTGTGCTGACCTAAAAACACTTCAAAAGTAATTTGAATTAAGTTAGGTCTTTAGTCGGTGAGAACTAAATTCAAAATCGACAATGGGATAATATAGTGTGACGCGCACTCTCCCCAACTATGAACTAAGTCTGGAGTAGATACCTATTTAAACATCCGGTAAAATGGCCAAATGGCCAAGTTGCTCTCAAAAGCCGAACAATCCTTTGTTTTGTGGGTAAACATTCCTCAAATCATCTGCACTCTCCAATTTGACCAATAACTGAGCACATTTAGACTCAAATTGTGCATAATACATGTCTCGCTAGATCCAGCATCATTAAACATCTAGTTGATCTGCCATGAGTTTTGTTGTACATAAAGACCCCAATTAAATGTAGCTTATCAATGTCGTCCATGTATCTACTTTATTTCATGGTCCTTAGCTTTGATGGTGTCTTAGAAAATTAAGCTTTATGTAAGTGAGGTCAAAAGAACAATCGACCCTTTGTTTATTAGGTACTAGTTGACTATGACGCTCTTGATCCTATAAAAGGTTTAAACACGAACTTCTGCTTGATTTTAAAAGAATGTAGAGGTTAACATTGTCAGGACTAAATGCAGAATTGAAATAAAACTTTTTTGTACCTGAACCGCACATCTAGCATAGAGGTTGATAAAATTACCGTAGTAAACCTAAAAGAAATCAAATTAACATGCATTCTGAACCCCAAAAAAAACACAAAGTGAAAAAAAAACTGCATAATAAGCTGTGTAGGGTGGTAAAACAAACAAATAATTTTCAGAAAGATTAATAGATTCGTTTGAGTAATTATATTTAACTGAAACTAACCGTGCAAATGATACAGACAACTAAAACACATTTTAACAACATATCAATCTTAAATTCAACGAAGTATGACCGTAATAATTAAGAGACTAGTGTAGTTTAAAATAACTCAAAAATAATAAGTAGTTAAGTAGGTACCTAGTTAACGGAATAATAATAAGATCACACGTTACAATAAAAGCGAACTTACTTTTATGCAATTTACCACAAACTGTGGCGTCCCGCATTATAATACGTTAAACATCTAAACATCTTACTTTTCCTCGCTTTCAACAAAAAAACTAAAGTTTGTGTCACTAATTGCATATCCATAGCTCTAGTATCAACACATCCGATCAGTCCGCTCGAGATTTTAGACGCTGCTCTATCCCAAAGTAGTCCTTACAACTGCGGGGTAAGGTTGCAATTTAGATAGAATCGCAACGGGGGCTGGCGCCAAGACATCTGTCATCGTTAATAACAAGCAATTTGAGCCAATTTTGCATTTTTAGAATATCAGAGAGCGCCCAGGCGTCTCGCTCTCACGGCAGGAAGTAATACAAAAAGTAACACTAAATAATAATGTAGTGGTTGACATGTTTAGTTTTTGCCCCAGCTCACTAATTACGCGGGCGCAACAGTAGGTGCGTGAGCGTTCGCGTGAACCGTCGAGGCGAACGTTGGCCGTAAATGCTAACAGTTTAGATATTTATGAACATGTGTACGTAATTAATTTTTACGATGGATCAGATAACGGAATCGGTGGAGCGATACGCTTGTCGCGGCGGCGGCGTCTCGGCTGCGACTCGTTTAAAGGTTAATTAAGCCTGAATTAGCAGCTAAGAAAGTTTTTCCGCGGATCGATTGGTTAAGTAATAGAGGCGACGAGAGGCTGCGGTTCGCGACCCCGCCACGACCGAACAATGGCCCGCAACACGACCGCCGCAGCCAGGGTGTTAACATCACTCACAATACACATTTCCATAGAAAGCACTTAAAAATGGATTAGTTTCGATAGAAAAACAAGGAAACTCGCTTTGTTGGTGTTCCGTAGTCACAGATATAAATTAGGAGAGCGGCTTTAATCCGCTTACGTGAATAATCCTTTTGTTACAATTTGATGCGATGTATTAACGGAGATATAGATAAAGGGCTGTATGTAGTGGTGATGTAGCTATTGCTCGCGTGTAACAGTTGCAGAGATATATTCCGTTTTTGTGAAGATGTGCTTTTGAGTCCCACCCTCGCAATGAACAACCCCCCAACATAGCGGGTGCTTACAAACTTCTGAGGATTGTGCATTATGCTTATTTATTGAGTTAATTAATACACGCTTGCTTTAGAGTGTAGGTAGGTAGTTGATAATAGTATTAAAATAACGAAAGTGTAAAAAATAAATTGGATCCTTCGATTTACGAGTTGGAAAACTGGGCAAAATAGCAACAAAAAAGCTGTTGAAAAAAAGAAGCCGTAAATATCAATAACGACCCCTATCCACTACGTATCTACAGCAGGGAATAGGTAATTCGTACAAAAAAAAAACAAAAGCTATAACCAGTCATTTGTAATTCGCATTAATTAACTCTCCCTGAATAAATGCCAAAAAGTAATCTTTCCAGCAACAATGGGCACATAAACCTTTTTACGGGCGGTCAGAAAAAAAGGGTGCGCGCACATAGATACATGTGTCGGTTCGGAACCGTCGCTGGTACATCGTGTTTATTCGTTGATTAAACATATCCACGGCCGCAATGCGTATGCAACCGGACGGACATATTACCAGGGCTCGAATTCTGATTGTTTAGAGAATTTATTACTCCCGTGCCTTGTACAGTTAATTGAATTCGCCTGTAGAATAGGCACGAGCTGAATTGCCCGCCGACCGTTTATCGTGTCTTCCCAGTGCGTGGTCCGACGCACACCGACGCTATTTTTGTTGATAATAGACCCTGTCGTTTGTTAGTATTATTAGATTTTGACTGATTTTGTGATTGTTGTCAATAATCTAAAATATAATGTAATTGATTTTTTCATGGAATATTTTTGTATTTAAAAAGGTATAAAATGTTCTTAGCAGTTACATGTCATATACACTATATAATTATCTATGTTTCAAATGATTTTATTTATTGGAATATGTCGCTTGCATCTAAAATGCATGCATAAAAGTGTTTCTTTTTTTCCCTTGTATATTTGTATTGACTGCCTTATTAATATTTTTTTTTACTGATTCCTGCGTAATGAGGGAAATAATTTATGCGCCTGGAAAAAAGTAATCTATTATCGTCACCAGGATCACATCTATCTCCATACCAAATTTCATCTAAATCGGTTCAGTCGTAATTAACAAACAAATAAAACACTCACATTTGCATTTCAAATATAAGTTACGATTAGGATAATTGTTAAGAAAGACAAATTACTGTTCCCAATTTGCTAAAAATTTTTATTGATTACAACGGTATCGTGCATGTGCACGCGCACCATGCCGTGTGCATCTTGTGTTAAGTTTTAATAAAATTATAAACAGTGTTCTTATAAATTTATCAAACACAGTGTGCTGGCTGTTACAACTTGGGCCCGAATCCATTAATTATTTATCAACTTAACGCTCATTATCTTAAAACAAAACACTATTTTTTCGTCGTTAAAAAGCTTGTGGTCATTAATCACTGTGCACACTACGTTTAGCGCTACAGTCGACCTACATTTGTTTAATAATATAATCAGTTCATCTCCTTTTGTAATATTTTTAACTTCTTCTATAAGTTGTAATATTTGCTTCTTAATTATCTAGCTAATATTGAACATTATTCCGCATAGTTAAGTAAGCTCGTTATTTTCACCTTAATTCACTTTGATCTGTACATTACTTGTATTTTAGTAAAATGATTATAATGTATGAAACAAAGCATACTAATATTATGAATCTGAAATTTCGTAAGAACACTAAAACGAAAATGCGAGAAGAAAGAAGCTAATGCTTACATAATTATAATATTTTGGTAATAATCATCAATATGCAAGCCACAGCCCCAATACAACGTATTGCTGAGATGTAATATTATTATTTACAATTTATTTATAGGATTCATATAAGCTATAGCAGTTACAGATAGCTTTTTATACAAGATCTGCATGAGGGAAGAAAAAAAAGCAGCACATTTGCTACTAGAAAGCCCTGAGAGCGCATCGTACAGGGCTAAGTAGGTATATAGGTAACCCAGGAACCAGCCAAGAGATAGTAAAATAGTAGTAAAGTATAGTAATAAGTATAGTAGTAAAGTAGAACTAATCTTTTGCCGGCTTTTCTCAACAAGTTGGGGTGGCTTGTATCATCCTTTCGATATCACTACACAGTATAAAACAAAGTCGCTTCCCGCTGTCTGTCCCTATATGCTTAGATCTTTAGAACTACACAACGGATTTTGATGCGGTTCTTTTAATAGATAGAGTGATTCAAGAGGAAGGTTTAAGTATATAATTTGTCAAGTTTTTGTATTCACTGGCTAAAATATCGCGGGCGAAGCCGCTGGCGGAAAGCTAGTACAATATATGCGCGTTGTGTCGTGGAGTTGCGGAAACCAGCTCACCCAAACATGACTTAACTCAATATTTACAATCAGTTGTCTTTTGTATTATCCAATATATATTGGTCGAACTTATTCTACGACGCAGATTTATAAAACTTCACTAAAATATTTATCTCAATTTTTCAACGGTTGAAAATTTATGTGAGCATAGACATCGCTGAAAAAACTTTCACGTTCCACTTTAGGACAACATCTTAACATCACTTAAAAGGTTTTTTGCCCATCACACGATAGTATAACGCAAACAAATAAAAAGTGCACATCTGCAAGCTACTTGTTTCACTCTAAAACTCAAGAGCTAATCAGTAAAAATGAATGAAAAACTGCTCTAAGCGTCCGGATATAGCGGAAACATGTTATCAACGCCACTTGTGCCCAGTATCTGCTGTACACGTGTCAAATGTGTTTACAGACGTTTTCATTGGATAATCTTTTCCTTTTTAACTAACCCTATCGTACGAGTATGGGTGAGCACGCGAGGTTTTACTTCGGTCTGAAGTGCTAGTTAAAAGTAATTTGAGACACAGAGATAAATAATGCAGTTTACTAACTCTGGAGTAGCTTATTTTTCTGTAATGGAAATTGTTTAGGAAGGAGACAGCTTGTCTATTAACTAATAAAGATAGGTATGGGATTATTTTAAAATTTAAGATAGCTTTTTTTTTGCGTTACCAGCATTTAAATGTATTTTTTATTAATTTGTGGTAGGTACCACTAATACCCCACAATCATCTACTAGTGGGGATATTTTGATTTCTTCAGAATTTCCGACATAAGGTATAATAATTCATACTATTTCGGGGATCGACAGGAGAAGCAACGTCGAATAATCTTGAAATAGGATGCCGACAGTTAACACCGTGATCAGATTAGCAACTCAGCTTGCGAGTCTGGGCTTGCTACCATTCTATACACATAGATACTACTACAGAGCGCAAATGTTATACTTTTATCATTATTATTTGTTTGTTCTAATTATATTATTATGTCATGATTCTCAGTTTTATTTTATTCACCTCGAATGTACATAAATATAAAAAATAAAACAAGAAACTAAGCCTAAAGTTAGTTTTGTCTGTCTATCTGTCACGGCTGATTATTTCTGAAAATTATCAAGTATTGCAATTTTACAAATTACCGCGAAAGCGAGATAGATAAACAGACTGAGTTACTTTCGTATTTATAACATTAATTAGTATATAGTTTTGAACCAAACATGTTGCTTTAAGTCGAATAGAAAACATCATTTTATGGTCGTTCACTCTATATCTAAAGATTATATCTCTTTTGAACAAAATGTTTAATATTCTGTCACGGAAACGAAAAAATACAAAGTGGATTTAGCTTCAAAAAATACAAAAAAGATTGGTCTCTCTGGCGAAAAATATTACGGTTCGAATCGAACGGGTTCAAATGGAATTTTAAACTGAAATAGAACTGAGAATGCAAGTTTCCCGATTTGCGTGTACGTAGGCACCATATAGATAGGTTAGGGAAACACTAAGAGCTTTCCAAGACGAACTCCCCAGAAATGCATTTACATGTCACGAGATCCTATGGGAAAATCTGCACGTGGCGTTGATTGTATGCTTGTACCTGCCCTGTTCTCATGTACCTAGTAGATATCGCGTTATTAACTCGTCGATACTTAGCATTATGTACAATTACAGTTCGGCTGTGTGCGTTTGTAAGAATGGGGTGATATATTGCAGTAGGTACGCCGTTTGTGTAATGTGTAAAATCTGCACCATTATACCCCCGTAACACAGTCATGCTTTCATTAGTTTCATAATTCCATTGGGACCAATGGAATACTACATGTATTCCATTGGTTACTAGTATATGAAATTACTTGATATCCGAAGGTGGTCCAAACTAACATTGGTTGGCAGAAATTGGAGTCCATAAAACTGGAAAATAACTGCCATTGTTTAAAAATGCGATTATGGTCAGACGCGTTTGTAAAAGTCTAAACATAATGTCACAGCTGAGAAAGACAATAATTTACAAATGCAAAATGTTTGTTAGTCTTTCGGGCGAATTCTACTGAATAGATCTTGTTGAAATTTGGTATACACATAGTTTATGATCTGGATATTTTTATCTAAGTGCGCAAAAAACGCGTTTATCGATATCCACTGACTGACATTAAATTGCTTGAATTCATACAATGTGTGACACATTAATATCTTCCAAGTTGACAAATCTCTGTGTGCCAAAGCTTCTGTCCTTTGCAAACGCGATTTGCGTTTCATTAGTAATCAACAAAGCCGCTAAACAAAGGCCCCGTTTGATACAACACCCAATGAGCTGAGGTTTATTAGCCTTGTATTTGTTTAATACGAAGTCTCCTCGTACTGGCGGGGTGTGGATAAGCAAACAGATTTTGGAAGTAACAGATTTCGGAAGCAATCTAGTCAGTGTTTACATAGGTTCTTCTCAGGTAGGTAACTGGTACTGGGTAAATTAATGACTTGACGGATATACAATGTTAGAATAACATATAGGTAGCAGCTGAATCATAGACAGTAGGTATTTTATATAATTAATTAAGAAATAAATAGCGATAATTGTTATTTTTAGAAGTAAATGTTTTCTGCATGTATCTGTGTATTTTGTATAGGTAATAATATATAATGTAAATGTTAGGTGGAGTCCATAGGGCAGGGGTGGTATAGTTCCCTCTGTCTGAGCGGAGTTGAAACCGCACATACCCTTTGGGCATAGGTTGCATGGATCGATTTATTATCAAGCTCTGCCTGGTTTGATGTGAGAAGTTTGAAACTATACTATGATACTCATTTAATTCTGGACATTCTTCCTGGACTATGTTCATCTGTGCCTATAGGTATCAGAACTTCATTTAAGTATTCAAACTGTACCTATAATCTTAGGACATTTAAGTTTTTTTAAGGGTCCAGAACCGAAATGGGAAAAGAGAACCTATGGCGCAACTTCATCTGTCTGCTTGTCCGTCCATGTCACAGCTGATTATATCAGGAACTATGAATGCAATCAAAGCCTGGTGACAGTCAAATTTTCTGGTTTCAGACTACTCGTAACGACTAACTGTCAAAGAGTAAATCTTTGACATTAGACTTGATATGACAGCCAAAACCAGCGACTTAACATGCCTTCCGACGCACGAAGGAGTCCTATGACATCATCCATCCATGACCAAATGTTTTATTTTTCAAAGTAAAAGTTTATTTTATTCCTTATTCGACAATATACGCTTGCCTTGTCAAAATTGTGTTACATCATGGTTGCCTCGGCTAAAGATTATAGGCCGCGGATTTTGCTAGTTTATCCATTTGCGATTTATTAATGTACAAACTGTCCAAAATATTTTTTTTATCGTCATCAAATAAAAGTGAAGGGTATTTTATTACCGTATCCTATACAAATATTTGTATTTACGTACATAATCTACCTACCTATTACATAATTAGTGTTCGTTACTTTGAATTTGTTGCGGGTTGTCAGAAACCTGAAGCTCCGACGGTTCGAAAGTTGGTGTAGCTTTAATACACGTAATAAGCCCGTAGGTAAGATAGTATAGACTCTAAATAAAATAGGTATTTACATACACGTGGATCGGTTGACCCTACCTCAGCAACTGAGTTTAAGCCTAATAAAGAGAATACCTAAAACTGATTCTGCTGCTGCTTTTTTCAATTTGCCAGAACAGTTATTAGATCTAGATTTTAAACCATTTGTAGTCTATGCATTGCTCAGTTAAACAATTCACTCTAGAGAGTTACGGATGCAATATCTAAAACAAATAAAAAGCCCAATAAAAAGTAAATTAAAACAATCAGGATTACATTATGCGATTAGATCAAGAGACGCAACTAATAATTAACTGTATAATGAAGTATGTAATACGGATGGTTTGATTGCATCCTGTGTTGAACTTTTTATCTGTTTGTAAGGGTCTGTAAATGTTTATAGCTGTTTTATTATCTACGTTATAGATTGAAACCGTACTCAATTCGAACCAGAATTTTATAGATGCTAGTGAAAACAAACCTTTTATCAAATTATATAAGTCCTTACAGTTTCCGATGTATTTGCATAATAAAACAAATTTAACTACTTCCTAATACTTTCCTGATACCTGTTTTTTTTCACAAGAGTTTAAATATCTCTTCTTCTCTCAAGAGTCTTTAATTATTAATTATCCCTTTTTCCTAACTGACATTAGAAGAAACTCGCCATACCATATCGTTTGTTATGAAATATCTACAAAGTAGGTAGACTTAAAAAAACGCTTAATATTTCGCAAACGGAGCCCTAAATCGGTTAATTAAAATACCTATGCAAAACGATACACCACATGATGGGGTGCACAAGAAAAGAATATTCAACCCCCCCCCCCCCTTTACGTGTATGGGAGGCAGATTCCTTGTTGACTACGAATCCTAAAAAGAATAAAAGTTTGTAATTAATTTTGTTATAACTTTGAACCACGAAAACAAACACATAAATAGTATACAACTTATTTATTATACCTAGCTCTATCTAAAAATGTAACAAAATATAATAAATATAACAAAATATATTTCATCTCAAGTCGGTCTGAGTAACAACTTGGGCTGACTCCTTCTTAATGTATTCTGTGTTTAGAATAAGATTATAATATTAAGGAGGGCAGACAGCGTCGCTTCACAGTTTAGGACCAGAGAATTTGTGGAAATGTCCTGGTTGCTGTACACTGACGAATTATAATTGGAGATTAGCAGATATAGATAATGTACCGACATAGCTTAGTTGAACACGAACAGGTCGACAATGCGCCGACAAGTTGGTATCTACAGTTTAACTAATTGAACACAGAAATTTGTTTTCCCGCTGGAAGCAACATAAACTATTCTATAGTAGGTATAATGGTATAAAATCAGAATCTTTTCAAAATATAGGAAATAAATAACAAATTTCATCATCAACGAAACAAACATTGCTTACTCACACGTAAAAGGAAAAAATAAATGTAAATTTACATTAGATGTAGCGCCAACCAGATCTCGAGTTATGGTCATCCTTACCTTTATTCTAAAAAGGGAACTGATTTTAAAGATAACATTACCGAAGATCTCATTTTGGAGATATCACGTGTAGCTGCCCACATTGGATATAACAAAATGGGTAGGTTATAAAAAATTACCATCCGTCTATGGATAAAATATTTTCGATTTAAGTGACGTAGGTAATTTTTCGACAAATTGTAAATAGCTTCAAAATCGCGATGACGATTACTTATATCCGAGTAGTGTCACGCCTATCTCCATAAATGTTTGTTTACAAAGACTATCTATCGGTCATCGTTAGGAGCGGGTTATATTGACGAACCGATAAGTAAGTGGAGCATGCAGACAAATTTGGAGGCTATCGGTAAAATGAAATAAAATATATCCCAATCAAAGTTACAAATAATAAATAAAGTTAAGTTTCATTAGAAATAAATACGTCATCATTTATGCTAATTACAACATTTAAGTCATTTAAATAGTAAAGCTAAATTTTGTTAAAACAGCGCTTGTTTTCCTGACTGACAACATACATTGCTGCAATCGTTCCATTCGTTTAAAACTTTATCAGAGAGAAAGTTGGTAAAAATAAAGCTTCAGTTTTTTTTCAATCGTAACAGACACATGCTCTCCAAGTATCCACACTAACAAAGTTACAAACATCTTTGCAAATGTATCTAGCTGTTACTTTTAATAATAGCTAATACGTATTAATTTCCAAACGAGGTGATGATACACCAATTAAATTGCAGTTAAAATAACGAGAAGCCAATTATTATCGCCAAGCAATAGAAGGGATATTACGTATAGCTTAACAATGTAGCAAAAGTCCACTAATTAGCGACGTTCGTTTTATGTTTAATTTAAGGCTTATACAACTTGTTTAATGGCTCGTTGCATACAATTTCATGCAATTTAACTAAGTACGGCTCATTACGAAAGTGAAAAATAGTGTGTATTGGTGTTTTGTTTGCATGTAGGTACCTATTTGATAGAAGTGGAACTTGTAATATTCTCGACCAACTTGAGTGTGGATGGATAATTTTCAATTGTATTCGAAATACATAATATCCTATGGGTTTATGAAAATGAGTTAGTTAAAAACGTTAGATCTCTGTAACAGAATAAAATATTGTGAGACCTAGAATTAGCTTTATAAAATAGAGCTCAGTATTATTTACGTGAAATTTGTCTCTAAATTAAATTTATTTGATAAAGGTTTAATTTCACTAGCAATTTCTTCGGACAGCTAATAAAATTTAAACGTGTTTAAAACAAATCACTAATTTAAAAAGGTTTTAAAATTTAAACACCCATGTGAGCGCTTTAAAAGGCTTTTTTTAAAAGTGTCAAGGAACAAAAAAACTTAAACCTATTCTACTCCAACGACCTTTGTCACACACGCCTGACTACACGCAAAACAAGTACCTCTCACTCACACACGCACGCGTAGGGACATCGAAAATGTTCATTCACAAAGGGCTAACGTGTCCCCTGTCCTCTGAACCCATCCTCTTCATCTTGCCTTATCTGTGTTCATTCATTACCATCTAGTTTTATAAGAGTCGACGGCCCGAAAACATATCACGCCTCCATTTTTTGTCACACCACTTAATTATCTAGATTTATATCATGATAAAATCGATGCATCGACGTTAGAGATAAAATAAATATTTTTGTAAAAACATAAATGGATATTTCATTTCGTTGTTTAAGGGTATGTAATGTTCTGTTATCACAAATTATACCAACCAAATGGAGTTTCAAAGTTTGGCACCCGTATTCCTTCTAGGAACTTACCTAACAAAAATGCTAGGTAATGTTACGATTTTGAATATATGGATAAGCAAATAAAGTTGGAACAAGGATGCATTAGAGCAGAATTTACATAATGGCGTGTTCTGCAACAGTTATTTTCAGTAGCATGACAGTTTACTTAACCATAGGTATTATAAATTATATAAATTGTTAAAATCAATTCTAATATACTAGGTAAACTGTACCGTAAGAAATTGTAAGTGACATATACATAAGGCAAAGACAATAGGCCTAATATAACAATAGAATACTAGGTCAATTTCTATGTACAAAAGCAGTTATTTGATAAATTACTATTGACTTCATTATTTTGAATACTTACAATATTGATATCGTTGTCGGCCAAACTGACAGGACAATGAGCGCCTTGATACATCATACATGAGCACAGCGACCACGTGTTGTTTCGTGTAATAGATATTATTAAAACACCGTGGCTGCAGAACAAAAGAATGTATGAATGTTCTGCGGTGTGCCGCACACCTAATGTAAATGTGTATGTAATCTATTATCCTCATGATTATTGAATATGTAGAAAGTAAATTGTTTTTCTATATATTCCCAATTATTTTGGCATGATAGAACACCTAGAGAGCTTAATAGTGATACTTATATACATAATAATACATTTATTAATAAGACAATTTCACTAAGTGATTATATTTTTATTACGTTGCGTTTGTACTAACGAGTGTTTAATTTTATACGCAACAGGAGTGGTGAAAGATTCAACATCAGATTTTAGTTTTAGTGTGTCATTGTTATAAATAATTTCCGTACACAAAATCTGTCGATAATGCTAGCTTTAAGCCATAAACGAAGATACCATAAGGAGAAGGAGGAAGATTATCTGCCCATATTTTTGGCACATTCTACAACCTTGGCTTGCAAGTCTCCGGGCCTGTCAACCTGTCAATTTATAAGAATCTACTATCTGAATTAGTTCAAATAGTAATGAGTGGAGACTATTGATTTATAAATCACTTGTCACTGTATATCAATTAGCTTTGAATAGCTTTTTGCGGTAACTAGGTACTTAAATTTAAAGCCGATGCTATGAAAATATGTTATAATGTTGGTATATGTTGGCCAATTATGTATAATATCAAAAAAAGAGTATTCACATAAACAGCTCAAATGTATATCCCTTCAAATTAGTGTTAAAGATAGGATTGCTAAATTAATGTAATTAAATACAGGGATGGCAGGCTAAAATTAGCTGAAAAACAAAGAAATAGGAATAACAGTAAGTAACAGAAGCCAAAGTCGGCCGCAATTTATGCGTGGACGTGCATTTTTCGAGAGTTGTGCATCCTTTGTTGTGCGTCGGATACATCGGCGGGCTCGATTCGCTCGGTTTTAGTTAATTACAGAGTGCGACTAAGCGCCGGGCGCTCCTCCGCGGCCGCGCTGGTGGCCGCTACACAAAAGCGGGTCGATGCCTTCGATAACGAAGCCAGTTTTTATCTTCTTATTTTAACGCTTTTAATTAGTTAGGAAAATATTCTCAAATAAAAACTGCCAGCAGCGACCGCCAGGTCTCGAGTAAAGGATTGTCTTTGACCGTTCGGTGCCCCAGGCGCACTATAATGAAAATACCTCCGCTATTTCGATTGGCTTCTGTATTGCCGATAACTTTAATAACAGTAATTGAATGCATCGTTTTAATGATTTTCTTAGTGCTCGTTATGCACAGAATGACTATTAAACGAAATGGTATCAAATATGTTAGATGTTAGGCTTTCATACCGCTCAAGGTACATGCATGAATAATATCTACAAAGGTAGTAATTGACTATCAATAAAACCGCACATAAATAGAAATTATGATGACGTTCCATATTTAATGTTTATCTATCCTATCATGCGCTCCTGTTTAATTACTTTTTCTTCAAATGAACAAACCTACTGATAAACCTAGGTCTAGTTCCCTTTATGTTTTACCGGCACTTGAAAGGCCGGCTATAAATTAGTTAAACAATAAAAGTCGAAATACAAGAAAACGATCAATAAACTGAACGATATCATACCACATCTGAATAACAATGAAACGTGTTTTTTTTTTCAATGTATACTTAAATAGGTGAGTTAATTATAATTATACCGTCGCCAGTTGGATACTCGTAATTAGAATACATGAATAATGAATACAGTATTCTCAGTTGAACAATCAAACCACAGTGAAAACTTAAATATCAGTTTCGCGTCAAAAGTTTCGTAACGACTTGAAATGATACACTTGTTAAATTATATCATTTCACTGCGTACTTATTTAATCTGTTTTACAGTTTATCAGTGTCTTACTCATTTTATAAGGGAACACTGGCATACACTAGGTAATAACATCGTATTAAATAATAACATATAATTAGTATCTACCTGCTACAAAGATAAAGGAGGGACAACGGAGTTTTTTAAAAGCTGTTTACAATCAACCGTAAGTGGAGGTACAGACGTCGACGTAAGTCGTTTGTTGAATTGTCGACACTGGCAATATCTATTTATATCTTGGGAACTACTGAAATGTATGTGTCATTAAATTATGAACCCTTTAGTTTACTAGATAAGTTGACATTTGAAAGTATAGGTTACGTTGCATTGCTAAACGATTAATCAGGATGTATTTATTTTTTGCTTTTGTAGGTATTTTAATTGTAACGAATTGGTTTCAGTTTTAATGAAAATGTTTTTATGCAAATTATGACTTACATCATAACTTCCATGGATTTGAGCTTCAGTAATCTACACCTATGGGCAAAATATTAATATGCCATTTTTGACTATAGTAAAAATATTTAAGCTTAGTAATAATAGTAGACTTTTTAGATAGATACTACAATGTAGAATGAGTTTAAAAAATAATAAATTAATTATAATATTAATAATAATTTATGCAAATAAAAAATATACATTTATTAATGCTATAATTAAAAAACTGTATCTAACAATAAAGTTTGACGAGCTTTGTGCGCGACGCTACTACGGACGTTAGGCTCGTTACCACGTTATCGGGGACCGGGCCGCGATGTTTATCTTGACAGCCACGTCGCCGGCCTCTCGGGCCTTCAGCATCGACACCTCGCAACAATAAATTGACCTTGTTAACCCTTTATGCACCACAACCTAATTTTTGTGCACTTTATTCTCTTATTATAAACATGTAATCGTTTCATTAATTAATTGGTAAAAAAAAGATTACTAAAAATGGTTATTATATTTTGACCTTTGTCTTTCGTCTGCGATCCTACAAAATAATACTGAAAGTTATTATATAATAAGTTAGTTCAATCGATACTGAAAGTTTTTAGAAATCAATATCAGATTTTTTTGTTTAAAATTACTAACAATTCTTCTCTAACGCTTAGGTATGCCTTCTTTGTATGAAAAGAGGTTTTCTGCCTTGCTCCATAATAGGCTATTATTATCCTATGATAGAATTAGGCCAATATTTTTACCCACGACACGTCTGAGGTGGTTTAGGGTACGATGTTGGGTTTAGGGTACGATATTGTTTGTTTGTGTGTTGGCATTAGAATGCAGCCATTTTTTATCTGAAAGTTTACAGAGTATCAGATATGATTTCCTGTAAAGGGTTTGTAATTAATCGGTGATGGTTTTTAGGGTTTCTTAGGCGACAAGGATCCCCTTATAATTTCGCCATGTCCGTCTTTTGTTGCTATACCTATATATAGCTATACTGCGTATAGCTCAGAGCTTTTTTAGTGCCTATTACTAGAAAGCTGATAATATGGATATGCATAGGTGTGATCACGCCGTCAAAGCAAAATAAATATTGGTCATTTTTAGGGTTCCGTAGTCCGACAAGGAACCCTTATAGTTTCGCTCTGTCCGTCTGTCTGTCTGTCTGTCTGTCTGTCTGTCTGTCCGCGGCATAGCTCCGTGGTTTTTATTATTAGAAAGCTGAAATTTGGTATGGATATGTATATTGATCACGCCGAAAAAGTGGTAAAATAAAATTTTGAAAAATATTTTTTTTTAGGGTAGCTACCAAACACGTAAAGTGGGGATGAATATTTTTTTTCACGCGTACCCCTCCGTGTGGGGTATCGCTAGATAGGTCTTTCAAAAATATTATGGGTGTGTGAAGATCATTTTTCGGTTAAGCGAACCATTTGCGAAATATCTAGATTTTAAGTGAATTTTTTTGTTCGATACGAGTTACCCCCCCTCTAACTTTTGAATGGCTGTACCTAGAAATGTGAAAAAAATCACAGACGTAGCACATGTAATGAACTTACAAGGAAAACTATCACGGCTAAGTAGGCTTAACCGGTTACAGAGTTATAGTCGACTAACTGAGACCTACTACGGAACCCTACTGCGCGTGGCCCGACACGCACTTGGCCGGTTTTTTTTTCTTAGAATGCCTCCCATACACGTAAAGTGGGGATATATTTTTTTCGTGTCTCCCATCATGCGGGATATCCTTGGTTATGTCTTTCATGGATGCTCTTAGATTTATGAAAAAATACAGACGTAGCATGTATACGTTCTGATCTTAAAAGGAAAACTATCACGTTTAAGTAAGCATTAGCCGGTTACAGAGTTATAGTCGCCAACTAAAATCTATTACAGAACTCTATTGCGCGTGCCCCGACATGCACTTGGCCAGTTTTAGATATATGTTATGGTGGTAACTTAACAGGGGGCACTGAACTGCAAAAACTAATGTTGCCATTTATCTCGAAAACTGTTCATTCGAGTCAGATGCGGTTTTCTATAAAGGGTTGATGAGATTGTTCTTAAATTGGTGTTTTAGAAGTAATCTCCAAAACATTTCAATTACAAACAGTATAAAAAACACATACTCTCCGTATGTAAATGTTACCTAATATAAAAGTGATTAAATCAGTTTTAAAAGACCCGGAAAAAATGGAAAAATGTTACTAATGAAAATCCGTCAGGCTCAGCTATTCCGCACCCTGAAATATACTAAAATAGTTATTGCAGTTCTAGGTATGAGAGATTAAAATTACGTTGGATACATAAATAATTGATATTCCTCTATTCCTAATTAGGGTCAGTGAACGGCAGCCCCGTCGGATTTCTTTATTAACCTGCTCTCTACCATTTACTTAGTGAGTTTTAACACTTCATTTAGGTAATCCTTTTTCCACTAAGTTCACATCCAGTTTGATTTTTTTAATGAATGTGAATGAATTAATGAAATTTTTAATGTTTTTTTTTTGAATGCGCGAGTGCTAGTAAATTCTGGCTACCTTACCGGTATTAGCATACCTTTAACTGAAATAGGCAGACATTAAAGTGTTAGTTAATGCAGTACCACACCTTTAATACTTTCGCATCATTCATGCTTTCGAATTATTCGTGCTAGCACATCATGCTGAACGTGAGGTTACTCACGTATTTCTCTCAAACTATAAGTCGAATTGTGATTCTGCCCATTCTTTATTAGCTAACATTTACATCAACATATGGAACAGTGCAAGTTTCATGAAAATTGGTTCAGTAGTTTTCAATATATGGACAGTTAAGTGTATTTCAATTGCTAAAAAATACGTCGTTCATTTTGCTAAAGGTGATATGAGATACACGAATTAATCTATATATTCGATCAAGATCAAAAATAACATATCAATTTTTTTTACAAAGTATAAAACTAACTTCCAAAACCCTTTATCTGTTAGTTTAAGTCAATGGTGTCCTAGATACGCAAGTGGTACACATTGGTTTACATCTACAGACAGTTGAAGTAGCTACATATGAAAAAGTCACATTGGTACTGGCCAAGTTTCAAACCCGCATGTGCAGGTGCCTTAACCACTAAGCCAACACGACTTTTACTATTATTCATGCCTCTATCACTTATTTTTTAGTATTTCTAGTAGTTAGTCCAAGCTACGACCGTCGTAAACTGGTGGTCAATGTAATAATTTAGTGTGATAAGTAGAAAAGTATAGTTTCTTAATTTCTGAGCATTATCTAAATAATCGGCCGGCAGTTTGATAGTTTAGAACTGGACCATATTTTTAATTTACTTATAACTTTTTTGCTTAACATTACATATAAAGAATTAGCATGTTTTTCTGTCATAAAGGTAAATAGATTTTGAACACTTCAAGATTTAAATTTGTGTCAGGCACCCTTATTCTTGAACTAACTGTTTGCTAGATTTCCCTTATCATCTTTAACCTAACCATCAAAGAGAAAACCTATATTAGTTAGGTACTTAAATAAAGGTAAAAATAAATTAGTTTTAATTCAATTAAGTGACTATTTTTAAATCAATTTATTATGTGACTTTAGTTCGGTTAGTGTTGCAACTGTGAATGTTAGCAGTCAGTCAATCCAGTCGCATATTAGCAAGCCATTTAAATTCGATTTGAACACTAGGCTTAAGAGACGGAAATAAAATTTAGATCGTTATTCATAAGCTGGCATTTGCAAACTGTGTTCTCTTTCAGTGTCATCAATAATGCTTTATGTTAACGTCAAATACCTATTTCTGGTTTGATTAATAAGGCAGCGATATGTGGCTAAGCTGAAAAAGCTGTTATAAAAATATCCCTGACACAGTTAAAGCTCATTTATAAGTGAGCTCTTTGATTTGAAATGAGCCCTGGTTATTTTTTTTAATTTGAAATCCTTTTTCACCAGATAAATTTTTAGTTGAATTTGATGGCTAGTGAAAGATATATTAATATGTCTGTAGAATAAACTGACATATTTTAGTGAAATCCATCCTTTCTGCAAGAATAAAGAATTCTGATGAACATTCGCCACTAAGGTTTTGATGCTGATTAGCACTACTACTGACAGTCTTACCTCAATATACACTTGAGACTTGTTACGAGTAGGTGAACAAATCAAAACAGAAGTATGATTTTTGATATTTTATGACATTTGATTCCTAGGTGTCTAGCTTCAGAGTAGCACTCGCCTTGCAAGATGTATCTGTTGGATTTATAAACGTAACACACTAATGTCAATTTGGCTTAGGTATTTTATCTGTGCTTCTGTCTCTCTTTTTTTGACGGCTGCTCTTTGAGTATTGTTCAAAGAATTAAATCCGTGTAATTCTCAAAAGTATATTTAATTTGGCTCATAATCTAACAGTATTTTAAATCTTAATTCATTGAGCGGCAGAAGGATCGCAAGAAGGCGTCCGCAAACAATACAATGTTGTGATTCTGATTGAATTTTTATCTACTCGTACATCGCACCATCTTTTACTATCAGTTGACAATGCTCAGTAATAGTAAACGCAAGATTTTATGACACCATACCTACTTACTATGACAACCATAGAAGTTATTAAAAAGTATTATTTACGTTAGTCGAGGGCTTCCCTCGTTCAATGTGTTCTATATGTGTACCAGACAGTGGCATAACTTAACAGTCCCCACACTGCCTGGGGCTTATAGGTAGATTTGATCTACACCACTCTCCTTTTTGCACAGCTTTAAAATACCATATCCTGGAACAATACTTTATGAGAAGATTCTATGAGAAAAAGTCTGATTATCTACAGCAAGAAAAATGTATAGAATGGGCTGATTATAAATATGAACCTGAAGAAGAAGTCCACTCGTAGAGAGAAATCTTGAGTTCTAACGCTGAGAATGTTATAGACAAATTAAAACCATGATGTCAGAAATGGTCCTAATACGCTATGTAGCATTCAAAGAACGTTGACAGCAGTCAAAGAACGTTGACTGATGAGGTTTTTGAACGAAGATCTTGAGAGTTGACGGGTAGAAATAGTTGTGTAAGGCAAAAGTGTTATTCTCTCTCCATGCGTCACTCTCTCTCTCTCATTCTATTATAGTATCGAAATTTGAATACCTAGGTACCTAGCTGCCCAAGACAGGGATAGTTGGCGCTCTTTGGGGGAGGCCTACGTTCAGCAGTGGACGGCGATAGGCTGATATGATGATGATGATGAGGTACCTAGAGGACTCATTTAAAGTATCCTGAACGGACCTGAAAGTGGTTCCCCGGCCGCACAAAATATTTTTTATTCATTGTAGGTAATACAAACTTTTACATGTATTTATATATATTATTTTATTACATGAAAACTGTAAAAAAATCTTCAAATATAAATAAGTTGGCATTTGTGCTCCTTAAGCAATGAACATTTAAGATTGACATTAAAATGCCTGCAGCATTTTATTAATTAAAATGCTAATCCAAAATTATTTTGACCTAAACCCTCTTAACTTTCAAGTATTACTATATTAATTGGCCATAATACATAGACATTTACGACGCTAATAAATTGCAAGCAAGTGATTTGTACAGGGAAATGTTCCTCAGAATAGGAAAGGCGTTTTATATCGGCCGGTTGATGTCGGACGCGAGTCTTGCATTGTTCCTGGAAATGTAGTCGTTCCTTTATGTTCGAGTAAGTACTGAACTTGGGCAAATTACATTAGCTCTAATGAGATTGCTCTAAAGATATGTACCGTCAAAACGTGTAATGAAGACTACAAAACATATTTGTACTGTATTGAATTAGTATTGAAGATGAGCATAATCATGTTTTTAGTAAGTATTTTGGTATGACAATGCTTTATTTTTAGGTTTACGCATTGTGAAAACATCTAAGAAAATACCAAAAAAAAAATATTTTACGGTTGTTGAAGACAAATGAAAAATTATACCTAGTAGCAAGAAACGCTAGAATTTTCAATTTATCAACTGTAACGTTTTAGTCATAAATCAACATTCAATAGCGGTTTGCAAATAAAATTAAAAAATACAGCAGTTTCGTTTTCATTTTTTACTGTCGCTTTTTGCTCTGGTGAGCAGTATTGTTGCGCTACATAATTGCGCTATTTGTCTTTCAATGTCATGTAATGCGTTATTGTTTTTTTTACTTGTTATTTGTTGTTGAATCGCGTGTTCTGTGGTAATGTGCTAAACAAACACTTACAAATGTTTGTTATTTGTCCTAAATATATGCACATACGACAGCCTAAAATAAAATTTAAGCTATCGATAACATAGTGGGTAAAAGCCCGTGTTGATCGGATTAGCACAAACAGCGTTCTGGTGGAAGTGAGGGTTTTCTGATAAATTAATTATTAAATATTAAATGGCTATTTATTTTTATTTAGGAAAGTATATAACAACATCTGTGCATCAGTGCTGATTTTCCCTGAGGGGAAGTCAGGGTGTATATAATAGATATCTATACTAATAATATAAAGAGGAAAGATTTTTTTGTTTGTTTGTTTCTAGGGTTCTAACTCAAAAACTACTTGACCGATTTTAAAAATTCTTTCACCGTTAGGAAGCTAAATCTTTACGAAGTGTCAAAGGCTATATTTATTTTTTTCCAGACATAATTAGGGAATTTATATTTTTGGAATCTATATTTATTTCCAGAAATAATTACTAAAATTTGAATAATGTAACCCAAGGTGTAAAAAAAATGTCCACGGATGCGAAACCGCGGGCGGAAAGCTATTTGTTTAATAAATTAGAAAATTACAATGAAGTTTGTTTATTTATACTATCTTATAGCCCTTGAAGCTGTTTTGCTACCATAGTTCTTTGATACATGAAAATGTATAGTATATGTATATACGTTTTGTCAGCAAACACAAAAGACTATTCTGAAAAAAGTCTAAAGTGGGCTCAGAATAAGCCAAAATCTGATTTAGGTGATAAGGATTTAGGTTCAACCAAATTTATATGCAATGCGTACAAGGAATGCGTAGACTGCACGTGAGGTAAGCTTAGATTTTCTGTGAGACTGTGAACTACAGCTTAACTTTCCAAGAGTATTGTCAGCTACAAAAATATGCCAAGGTTTTAATATGAAAGTTTACGCTTATACTATAAGAATTACTATTTTATTGTGGTTTTATTCTCTCTGCGATTTTTACAAACGTTATGGAATTAGAAATCTGAAATAATATCTATGCATTATTTTTGGATTTAATCCAAACTCCTGGTGAAGCAGGAAAGTTAAGACGAAAACAATGAGGCTAATATGAGAGAGAGCGCTGGTGGACGAAGGAAAGCAATAGGGATTTGTTTGAAATGCAAGAATCTCTAATACAACATTTTTAGAGATAAAGTAAGCAAAATAAGTGTGCGCGGAGCAGCCCGTGTGTGACTGGTCTACTTCAGAGCCAGTTATTGTTGTCATGTGCGTCATGCTAGGCAAGTGACAAATAACTTTTAAAAATCTACTTTTTTTTTCTTCATACTTTTGTACAATAGAAACAATTCAGTATACAGAAGTGCAGATGATCAAAGACGAGGTTGCAGGTAGTTATCAATTAAACGATAATATTTTTAAATTTTCTTATTTCATAAATATAAGCAGTTTATTAGCAATATTCGATTGACTCTGGTGGCCAAACCTGGGTGATGATACAACATGTATAATATCATGAAACGATAACTAAATACGTATGTATCTTTCTCCTGACACTAGTTTCTGGTCTGTTGGAGCTACACCCAGATTCCATACAATGATTCTTTTGAAGACGACGAATAATGCTAACTTGTGCACATCGGGTGGAGTAAATCAATTTGAAACTTTTGAAACTGTTTGAAAATACTAAATAAGTAATTAGGGATGTACCAGGTGCAAGAATAGGCCAATGGTTTATTTGTCAGTTTTATGATAGGTACCTACCTCAAACGACCTCTAATAGCCACTGTCTATTTCATGAGCTTATTAAAAATAAAAAAGCAAAATTTACTATTCAGGAAAAATATAATGTTGCTTTCTCTAAAAAACTTTGCGGAACTTTACAATATTTGAAAATCAAAAGTAGCCAAATCAGTCTAGTCGTTTTAAAGTGATGCGCTTGCCAACGAACTGCAATACATTTTTATACAAGAAAAAAAGTTGATTCATAAATTCTTACAATTGAAAAACAAAAGTCGGTACTGAAAAGAAATCAATTGTCTTTGCTTTAATGAATTCAAAAAAATGTTTAACATCATTCCATAAGTGCACAGGAAGTACCGTCGAGTTTTCGACAAACGCAACTTGGTGGATGATAAAATACGCGTTGGCTACGCCGACGGCGCGCGGCTTCTTATGAATAAATTATTACTTGGCGGCAGGTGGAATGACCTGACACAAAATGTTTTGATGGAATTGTTTTAATTGGACGTTATCTCGCCTCAACTATCGCACCCGATACTTCGTAACAAAATATGAATTTTGTTAGCCGACGATTCACACCAACGTTCGCATTTAATTATAACTTCATTGTTGCATCTTGATATTGGTTTAAAAACAAATAACTAAGCGGAAAGACCGCGATTAATTGTTACTCATTAGATTAAAACCATTATAGTGTTTAACGGCTTGTTGGATAATTACATGTGGCTAGTCAAAATTAGATGCCTGTAACGTCAATATAGTAAAACCACCCTGTAAAAAGCTATTCGGTCTATAACGAATACTGGATGAGCGTATTTATATAAGTAGGTGAAGATAACCGTTACGATATAAATCAAACAATCTCAAATATTTATCAAATAGAAAAATAAATATTTTGGAAAATACCTAACGATACCTAATAACTGTGAATATACTTAAAGCTATAAAATAATAGTTTCTGCCCACGGTGTCGTCTATATACCTACCCATAAAATATAGCGCTTAGCACTCAGGGATAATGTAGCTGTCTATTAGTAAAATATTTTCCGAAATCTTTTCAGTATAGTTTCTTAAGTCGTTTCGTATTACAGTACAATACTCAAGCATAGAACTTGTCTTGGGCGTAGATTTGGAGCCATTCCATTGGTTGATTTTAAGTAGTTTGAATCTTCTTCTATAAAACGAACAAAACAGCACCATAAATGTTGTCTTAAGATGTTAATCATAAACTAGAGTGAGTTGCCGGTGATAACTCGAGACTTGGTCAGAAGCCAATAGTTTGTAGTTATTAAATACGAGAAAATTCGCAAGACCAACAATTTCACTGATTTTTTTCTAATAAGAATTAAGTCAAAACTTAAGTCATTAAGGAGCGAGATTCATATAATGCTTCCACCATACAGGACTGTGTGGTCAATGATAATATGTAAACGGCAAAATATACCACATAGGTCATATATATGACCTATGATGCTGCCAAATTATTGACTGGTGAACACGAAGAAAGAATAACCATGATTGATAAACGACCCTGGTGCCTTACCATGACGTGCCAAAGCAGGAATGATTTCGATTTAGATTAGTACTTGAATAGTGATCACAAAAACACGTGGTGGTATGGCCCCTGTTTAATGCAAGTAAATCTGGTGGCAATGCAGAACCGGACCGAATTGTACCAGCTGTGGTTCTCTTACAGTCGATGTAATAAAGATAAAATAATTTAGGTCAAAATGTATATTTTGGTAACTCATACACAAATAAGTTAACTTAAAAAAGTTAAATTACTGAACAGATGCACTACGCACTAGCTTTGGTTTATATAAACATTTGTGTGTAATGATCTTATGGTGTTCTCGATACATGCGTGACTAAATAGTTTACAAAGCAAAGCTATGCATAGCTTCATAACATAATTTGCGTAGGAATGGGACAGGCATACAAGCACACAGGCATTCCATATGTTGTAGAGGAAAGCTAGACACACACAGTCAGACAGTTGAACCCACAGCTAACTCTCCATGCGCATCCTACGCAGCAATAAAATGGTGAATAATTGTTAGGAAAACATTGGAAACTTTTTACAACAGCACAATTCAGGGCGTGCCTACAAAGCACAGAATTGCTTCTAAAATTCATGAAGTGTTGCATGTGTCATACCTTATATTATTATTTATATTCATACAGTTACAGCCAATTCAAATTATAGAGCTTACCAATTGACATCGGTTTTTATGTGCAAACGAAATATTGCAATTGTTGCGATACATGAATACTATTTGAAGACACTTTAAAAATATTATAGGTCTGAAAAAAAACCTATACAAACTCTAAACGTTAAATTCAAAGCATAAAAAAAATTGTTGAACTGTTAAAAATCCGGAGACTAGTGTAGCTTAGTGGCTCTGGAACATAAGACCTTTTGCATAGGCCAAATGAATGCTATATTATCACTACGTCATTGTTTTCAGATATTTGTCTTAAGGGTTAAAAATACGATTTGATTAATCACCATATCGTTGCTTCCTAAATATTCCATGTAGAGTGTTCGGTATAACGCTTGAATAATATAAGAATTTAATACTTTAAAACTCTTTTTATCGTGTTAATTTAGAACACATATTTTTGAATTTTCATATAAGAGATTAATCGAACAGTAAATATATACCTAAGTATGTATATAAATACCAAGGTAGCCATTCAGTTGATAACGGACAAGAGGGTAAAGCGTTATCTACGGCGGCTTCACGACCACATTTTGTAAGGCCTTTCATAAAATGAATCAAATCTACGAAAGAAGAATTTTCAACACAAAAATGTATTTGTTTTTCAAACCACAAACAAGGTTTGGGTAACCACCAAATGTGGGTAGGCATTAAATTGCATTCCGGTGGCAATTTTTTTATGATATCAAAGGTGTACGTACCACATTTGTTAAAACTATTTCCATTTATAAACATAATAATTACGTTTTTTAATTTTTGCTGAGTGTCACCATTACCTACCATTTGTTTAGGTATGTGAGCGGACCGTTAGCACGCAGATCCCTGAAGACCTAACGAGCTCAAAAGACCATTATCTCTAAGTTCATGTCCACTCGTATATACTCAACTGCACGATAATTATATAATTTTCGTAGTTCGTCAAGCGCCTCGAGAATGAGGCACGCATTCATTAGACTCTCCGGAAGTCCGTCGCGTGCTTCCATCGCCGATAGCCCATTGAATTATTTATACTTTTAATATTGTAATTATTATACACCAGCGGTCTGCCTTATTATCATTTAGGTTATTATATTAAATGTTATAATAACGCTCATACAGAAAGGTTATATTTTTGATTAGGAGATAACGTCCACTGTCAGCGTTTAATGAGCGTTTTCGTTTATACCGATCGACGCACTCGCACTCGAATGCTAATTCCGTACTCGGCAACTTGTTGTTTATATTATTACACGCGACGAATAAATTCTTTTACAATTTGTACTCGTTTGTCGAACTTGACGATCTCATTTCGATACCGAATTTTATTAAGTGTCCTCTTATACATACATATGAATATCAATGATTATTAAGATAAACGAAGCGCTAGCTTACAGCACACATCAAAGGTTGTTTCAAGATCAAGATTTAAGATCTTATGGCAAATGATTGACAAATGCTGTGTGAGTGTTGTGACCTGCATCATTGAATACCTAGTAAAAACTTGATGCTAATATAAAGTACCTAAAAAATGTTCGTAATTTTGGTAATTCTATTGCATTCTGCAGGTATTTTAAAATTCAATATGCGTTTTGGCGTATATGAAATTTATTCGGGCTTGCACAGTCCAGCCGAGTGTGGCACAGCTGCACTATAGTATAGAATTTCATTAAAAATTACCGGTTCCTAAGTAAAATAATGCGGGTAGATGGTCCGTTTGCAAATGGCGGACACACGTGTCCAAGGAAGTACTACCTCAGGCCACCTGAATGCAATACTAGTGGATATTCTCACGGTGTAGCAGTAAAAGGGTATAACGCATTAAAACACAATGGAAAAAACTAGTAACAGCACTTAGCGGTGCACGGCCAAGTGGCCCGTGTCAAGTTTCGACTGTTGAAAGACCGTGCGGTGGACAAATTATTTATGTTTGCAAGCATGTTTCTACCACGCAAGAAATAACAATTGAAGGGAAAGAAAATTTTGGAAAATCATATTGAAAAATACATATCTAGAACAAAAGCTTGAGAGGGTCAGAAAGATAATTATGTGAAAGAAAAAAACTTTTTATGAGATATATCTAGCACAAAACCTTGAGAGGATCAGAAAGATAATTGTGTGAAAGGAAAAACTTTTTATGAGATAGGTACCTACTACTGACATTCGTTGTGAAATATATTAATCAATAAAAATAAGTATTAACACTTGCGCAAACCATCACGAAATCGAGGAAAAAATGTATATCTAGTTGTCGTGGAATTAATGAACATAAAAGATATAGTCAAGTTATTACACAGTATGGTCATTTTGCTTGTTATGTGTATAATTCCATAGTTTTAATATTACAATACATACAAAAAAAAAACAAATAGCGTATGCTTGGCGTTCCTGTTTACAAAAAAATTATCAATATGCGGAATCTAGTTACCGACAGTTAACTACCTACCTATCGTTACTCGTGAAATGCCTTTTAACTACATCTAGCTCCAGCTTGGTAGTAGGAACTATTTTGTAAGAGGCTTGAGGAAAACTTCTGGATACTGAATAATTTCATAAGAACCAAAATTGATGACCGATATGATTATTTCTTATTTCAAATTAAGTCTTTTATAGTCAGTCCTAACAGCCTCTATTTAAGCTTGTTTGCTTAGGGAACGGAACCCAGCTCCGCCAGCCATCTTATAAAAATGACTCGAAACATTTTCAACCTTCTTTCTTCTACGGGTCGAGCGATCAAAGGTTAAGCTACGCTTGGCGCGGTCGGTCCCTGGATGGGTCCAGACATAGATGACATAGACTTTCAATGTTCTAGCAAGGCTTCTCCGTGCTTTGGAAATCACTTTTTTCTGATGAGAAATCATCTATCATCTAATGACTCCCTCCGCCGTGGGTGGGGGGGGAGGAGATCCATGTTCCTTTTTTGGTCTTTTGCTTTCCAGGGGTACGGTAAATCTTTCGAACATCCTGCTGCCCCGCCAGGCTATGGCCCTGTGCGGAGAGCCCCTTACGGAAGGCACGTTAAGCTGTTGGTCCTAGTTGTCATTTGTAAACCTTTGATATTGAGGGGTAGTCAGAAGCCAAAAAGACTGACAACCAGACTTACTGAGGAGTATCGTGTTACCCAGTAACTGGGTTGTGGAGGTCAGATAGGTCACTCCATGTAAAACACTGGTATTCAGGTTCAGACTGGAAGTCGACCCTGACATAGTTGGGAGAAGGCTAGGCACATGATGATGAAGATAATTAAACACTTTACTATTTTTTAGTTTAAAACGCAACAATAAGTTTATTTTGTGAAATTGCATTAAAAAACATATTTTTTAGGTATGATAAGCTTATTTCAGTAATGCTCAATAATTAAAATACATTAGACAAAATAAATAGAGAACCTCGCGACAGAATTTGATGCACTTTGGCACAGACACATGGCTGCAGTACCTTTCAAACAAAAGCAGTCTAAGCTGTGGCGGACTTGCGTGTGCCATCGTAACATTTTCGATCAACTGAAAAGTCATACAAAACTTGACACATGCCTCTATCTATTAGACAAAATATTTACTCGTATTTTAAATCCGCTCAAATTTTTACGTGATTCCTAATTACCTCGAGTTATCACTATTAGCATGATTAATGAATGAGATGAATTTAAAACAATCTTCCTTAAATTAAATAAACAATTAGGCACCGTAAGTTAACGTTAGCTATTCTATGTTAACCTTGGCGATGTATGAAATTGCAGTAAATGTCCGCCAGTCTGGGAATGAACCCAAGACTTAGGACTTGAATGCGGAACCATTACCACGCTGTTACCACTTTATTTACAGATAGCAAGACAAATGTTTGATTCAATAAAGTAATGGTTGCATGTATTTTTGACGGCACGTCATCGTCACATCTTACATTATTAATGTAAAGATCTTACGGAGAGATTTGCTGCGAACATTGTACCTACAAATGTTTCTTGCACGTTTTACTTTCAATTTAGTGTTTAATGATTTATATCGGAACACCAGTGGTAATACATTCGTTAATTTGCTTTCTTCGAGTTTTTTTGAATGTGCTTATTATGCGGCCACTGTGTTCACAAACATTAACTGACATTTTTTAGTCACGCTAACTTTAAGGCTCGCTATAAACGAATTATTATGGAAGTAAGTATACTAAAATGTAGCGTTCGAATAGTGTTTTATTTTTATTGTAACCGGGATTTGGAGGTGTAAGGAGCGCTATATCGTAATGATATTATATTATTCACGAGTATCGCTATTAGATTCTAAATCGAATTAAGAAAATACCTCTTTGATTAATACAACTGTTTAACGATGTCAGTATACACACAATCGGTTCATTTATTGATCGACAACTGGACACGATTTTTTCTCATACGGAAGAGAAGTAGACATAGGTATTTCTAGGTATATTCCAGGTGTTCCAGGTATATAAAAACAGTACTGTTGATGGGAGACTATATGAGAAGTGAAATCGAATATTTTACTGATTACAGTTATCTGTTTTTAACAATGGTTGACAAATCTATCCGGGCTGGACTGCAAGCTACACCAAGTGAGCTAAATGAACTTATAGATATCCCTAGGAGAAATGCAAGGACTGAGAGACAAGGGTGGAGTGAAGCTGAGTGTGTATCTATCAACAAACAACTCAAAATCCAGAAGTAAGCATGGGATCGTGGTGCCCAAGAAGAAATCCTAACAAGATTTCTGGTCTTTTATTCGACTGGGTACATTCGTAACACCCGCACTGTTGGAGACATTGTTCTGTCAATGGCTTCCTTAATCTTCAAGGATAAAGCCAAAGCCTCCATAGATCTAGTTTGGGGTGATGAGTTTAAAGGGAAAACTGATGAAGAATGTGGCTTCTCTGTGGAAGAAAATGTTTTAGCTATTGGAGATGATTCAGATATTAGCCAGGCTCAGAGATCTGATCAGAATAACATGAGACAACCACTCAAATTAAACCATGATGATGTCCCAAAGTTTTAAGCGTTTCACAAAGCCCTTAGGATCTAACTGTTTTCGCCAACATTGTATTTGAGACAACTGAAGAGAGGCAAAAACGACTCGATAAAGAATCAGCTCAAAGGATTGAGACCAATATCACACAACTAAAAAAACAAACACCTTTTCAAATAAGAGTTAAGATCTTTAAAATTAAAAGCCTTTGTGGCATCCATGGGTAAGGTATTTCAGGTGCATCAAACCACTAAAGGATTTATACGAATTCACCTTCATGCTCTTCGAATAGCAAATGTTAAATGGGTTTCTGAAAGAGCAGTATAATAGAAACATCAATTTCCTCATTCCAGGAAATCTCTTCCCAAAATATGCCCCCCAGCAAGACATGTACTGAGGCTCCAGCTGGCATATCAAAGAGTGATCCTGCAATAAGCTCCATGATTGCAAAATTAGTGATGATATGTGTCTGGCACTTGCCAGACTCATCAATGAACCCAAAAGAGCCCCACCCCATTCCGCTCCAATGCCTCCATCCGCACTGGCCCTTCTCCCAGAGGACCTCTAATAAAAGAAGAGGAAAAATCAATTGCAATCGCGGCTTGTGTTCGGATTGATACTCCTCATCATCTGCCTAGTCTTTTTCAATTCTGATGGATACTAGTACTAGTATTTTTCTATTTCTTCACGAAGTATGTCTAAGAGCCTATGCAAGTCGCTTCTTTAACACGCGCCATCGACACCTCTTTTAAAAACGCGCGTCGATTGCGCGTTTTTCATTCCCCATAGCAGTTTGTTTGCGCTTGTAACAATATAAGCTCGCGTATGTATCGAAACAAATACATTATGCATAGAGACTAACAATCATTTTGCTTTTACTGTTTAATTGATATTTCTAATGCTACATTAATTAATCTCAAATCGAAGACTACCCTTTTGTAAATAAAAGAAATGACTCTAGTAGTAAATAATTGTCATGTTCCTGAATAGGCTTCTGCACTAATCTTCAGTTACTTAACCATGCCAATACTTAACGCCCTACCTACCTAACGGTCAATTTCATATATTAACGAGATGTGTCATGTTTTTACCGACGTTTAATTTATACAGAAATGCAATTAATTCTACACAAATGGGAGGGTTAACCGTTCACAGGATTGTCCACCTACAGTATATAAATCAAGTAAGTTTCTTCATTATAATCGGAAAGACAGCAAAGCGGGCGGGACTGTTTATTGATAGAAGAGATAAAGACTCGAATCTACTTCCGATTTATTTCTTAAGCACAATTTTTAATATTATCTATTTTTTCTATCTCTTTCGTTTTATTAAGTAATGGTGAAATATGAGGAAATTACAGGAGCGTTTCAAAGACGGACCGTTTTCAAAGACTGTTGTCTTTCTTGCGACAAAAAACCTGTTTTCATAACTTTGCATAATCTAGTCGCGTTTCAATTATATCATCAAAATGTATACTGAAAGAATACAGTCAACATGCAGTATCTTATAAAACTAGTCTTTAAGCGCGACGATTAGGGCAGAGAAAAATGTTCTTTACTAACTCTGAACATAGGGTATATATTTCAAACAAAATCAAATGACGCTGATCAGTATGCGTCCGAGTAGATGATACGAGCTCGAACGAGACGAACGAAGAGACGAGTTGCAACGACGACCGTTTCGACGACTAGTTTTCGTCGTCGTGAAAATATCTAGTCAGTTTTTTACCCGACTACGGCAAAAAACACGGTTGTGATTTTAGCAGTCCATAATTATGTTTGTATGCGTGTGGTTTCCAGTGTTGCACCTAAACTTTTGTGCCGATTTTGACGAATGTGGTGTCAATCGATTCATAATTATGCTATTGCCGAATTTAGCCTATTGACCTATCCAAAAAATGGCTATAATATGTTTGTGTTTCATGTTTTTCAGTAGGATATTGCCCCTAGACGCGTTTTTCATAATAAGTTAAATTTTTTATACCTTAATGTAATTATAATTACTCGTGTTTTGAATTTTAATAGTAATTACAGCTACATTCAATGTTTTCAAAGATGATATGGTATTGTGATTTATACGTTATCTTTTACCGTACTTACGTATATTGCGATCATTACCATTGATACTGTATTGACATACCGTGTAGAATAAATAAAAATAAGTATTATAAGATTCTAACGTTGGAATTCTTAATCAATTAATCTACTCAATTATTCAGTAGCTTCTCCGATCGCATAATACATGAAAATTCTTCCGGAATTCGGAATTTCTTGCTGTTTTTTTTTCAACTTGATTAGTTTATTAGGATTAAAAACGTTTTAAACGTGGAATACAATGCAAACTGGAATTTTAATTATATGGTGATGCCATAACTCCAAAGTTTTTGTAAAATAATTATATCTACAGAAATTTTGATAAATAGAAAGTATAGACACTTCTATGAATTTTGCATTATGCTTCGATCATTTTTCAATTGTAAATAATATTGTTTGTATCACAACGAAGATTAGTTAAATCAAACACACAGAAAATTTTATATGCACTGAAAATACCTGAAGTATGTTAAAATCGGTTGTTTTTAGTCAGTAATCACGATCCCTTCGAAATAAGGGTTGACTATGTGAACGCCACGACACAGCCTATCATTAACGAAGTCTGAAATGACAAGTTACGTTCAATAATTACCTTTGTAGGGGGGTGTACTTATCTTTGGTTTCATCTGTTTCAAATAGAACGTAAAGTTGACATGTCAAGGATTTTAAATCCTTTTGTGTTCCCTCAACTAATAAACATTAGAAGGTAACCGTTTCTCACGTAATATTTTTATGCAATACGTTACAGTATAATTTTGTAGAAAATCATAAAAAGGAGCGCAGTTTCAAATCAGCCCCAGGCACATCGATGTCTTGCGTTTCACTTAGTTGTATCACCTTGAATCACGCGCCCGTTAGGGAGAGTGAAACCAACTCAACAATATTGCGTGACAGAAACTCGTGTGAACACGCAGCGAGTGAATTTTACATAAGTATTTTATTTTATACAAAATTGATACAGCGTAAATTATACTCTGTTCAGTTTTTTTTGTAAACAATAGAACATTCTGTACTTGTTAGTGTAATGTACTTAGTTTGATAGAAGGCCAGCCATCGGTGAATAATACAGGTTTTCATTTAGTTTTTTAGCGAAAAATTATTGACAATAGCAACGCGCATGGTGAACAGCTAAGTCATAGAAAACTATGATTTACTATTTTACTAAAATGTGAGGTGTAATATAGAATAAAAAAAGCTTTTTACAAAAAAATAAAACCGACTTCCAAAAAAAAAACTGAAAAGTAAAAAATATTGAATCTGTGTAATATTGCTCTTCTTAAGTCACTCCTGGTTTTTATTACTTTCCTTTCAGAGTTTAAAATCTCGGTGTCTACTATTTTAATGAAGATAGAGAGTTATGATAAAGATGCATTCGGAAAAACGGTGCATTGTTATAAGAAAACCTAAATAAGGCGCCAACGCCTGGATATTATTAAAAAAAATGTATGCATAATTATAATCTCAGGCACGGAAAATACTTATCACAGGTCTTTAGCTATTATATCCTATAAAGAAAATGTAAAATGTTTCTTCTACTACCTTTCTATTAAGTGTAAGCTGCTTACTGTCTTGCAAACCACTATTTAACAAAGGAAATGTGTTGACACAGTGGGCTATGATTAACTTTATATTGTTTATCAGTGGACTTAGACATCACCATTAGTATTGGTGAGATTCTTTTATTTATTTATTATAGAATGAATATTATCGATTAAGAAAATTCTTAAAAAGTAAATAAAAATTATTGTTTATAGCGGTATACATTCTACAAGAAGGTGTTCCTATATCATAAAGAACAAGGATTTTCCGGTATCATCAATATTTATTGTAATACAAGGCCAATAACCGATTCAAACACCAATAACAGTTCCATGTTTCAGCGAAGACATCGTTGTAGAGACGCGAATGTTGCGGTGAATGGCGCTCTTACTCGGGCAATTAAGCATAACAGCAGTACCAGGCCCCGGGCACCTTGCCACATGGCAGCAGACTCGAATCTCGTTTTATATTGAAACTGGTCTAACCCGCGATGTTAGACATATCTCTAGCGTAGCTCCGGTAGTTGGGAGGAATACACTACTCGTATTTAGTACGAGAATGAAACGATTTATGGTTTGTGGATATTGGATAATCATCAGTTTACATAGTCATTATATTATAGTATCTTCTAAGATCTAATCAAAATGAAATTATTTGATAGGTTTGTGGTTGTATTGGTAGATAGTTTATATATTCAATCAATGGTGTTTTAGTGAAGCAAAGTTTATTTAAATGCTAGTTTTAAATTCAAGATGATTTACCTACTGAGTACCTACCTAATTATTAATACCATAATCCTAACTTACTTATACGTTTAATTAAAATTTCAAAAGTAAACGTCTTAGTCTGCTATGCTTTTGTGGTACAATGCCTGAACTAATTTAGATGAAACTTAGTATTTTTATGCTTTGTATGTTTGACTTTACTTGTGGAGTTTTATATTATTTATAGCAGTGTAGGTAAGACTCGTACTTAAAGAATATTTTTACCAATGTACAATGTGCAAATCATTCAAAAGAATTTATAGCCGCGCGACCTGACTAAACTATACTAGCTAGTAGACCTATAATAAAGCATTTATTTGTTTGTTTGTTTGAACGCGGTCTCTGGAACTCATGTTTTAAAAAAAGGTTTTTGCATTTGATAGCCCAATTCTTGAGGAAGGCAATTATAGGCTATTATATTATAACATCACGCTATGACCCTTAGGAGCTAAAAACAAAATAAAAAAAAGTACGGAAGAGAGATGCGACGCAGTGCATTTGCCATTTATATAAGTATTCCATCAAAATAATTTTGGTAGGACGATACGTAAGCATGAAACTATATTTGTAGTACCAAATACACTTCTCATCAAAAAAATCGAAACACCTCGCAGTTTATGATTTGATAAGGATTATCAGAAAAATGTGTATATTTAGGAATAAATGTAAAATGTCATTTAATAGTGAGTAGTATGAGGTTTTTAAATCCTAATGTTATTGTTCTAAATTCAAATTAAGTCTTCATAGATTTCGTATTTTGTATAATGAGTAATTTTTACCCTGTATGGAATATGAAGGAAATGGGTAAAACAACACGCGTAAATGAAAAAAAAAATTAAGAAACGTTTATTTAATAACTTGTATTCCCTCCGCGAGCTCTTATTACTGCTTCCATACGGTTCTTCATCGATCGGATGAGAGTCACGATCACATGTTGTGGTATATTATCCCATTCCTCTTGGATTGCATTTTGCAGCTGGCTAAGTGTTTCTGGGGCTGGATCTCTTGCTCGAATTCGTCTCTTTAATTCATCCCATAGATGTTCAATGGGATTCATGTCCGGGCTTCTTGCTGGCCATACCATAATGGAGATACCGACTTCGGTAAGATAATCTCGTACGACGCCCGCGGTGTGAGCTCTAGCATTGTCGTGCATGAATATGAAGTCGTTGCCAATAAAATGTGCATAGGGCATCACATGAGGTTCAAGACACTGTTCGATGTACCGATGAGAGTTTAGTGCAGGCAGCCGTGGCCCAGACACAAAGGCAAGTTCTGTCTTACCGTCGGCGCTGATTCCTCCCCAAACCGTCCACGAACCGCCACCATAGCTGACCTTTTCTTCAATGCAGCATTGTGCAAAGCGTTCTCCATCTCTTCTGTAGACCTTGTTCCTTCCGTCGTTACCATACAGCATAATTTTACACTCATCAGAAAACAGTACTTTGCTCCACTGAAGGTATGACCAAGTTAGGTGCTCGCGTGCAAAGTTAAGGCGCGCTCTTCGATGGTCTGCAGTTAATTTCGGCCCATTCGCTGGCTCATGCGGTGCCAATCCGCGTTCCTTCAACCTTCTTCTTATTGTAGAGTCACTTACAGCTACTCTTCGTACAACGCGAAGCTGCTGCTGCAGTTGAAAAGCGTTAAGGCGTCGATTTCGTAAAGAAGTTGTTACAATAAATCGATCATCTCGCTCAGAAGTGACCCGATTCCTGCCAGATCCTGAACGGCGCGTGAACGAACCAGTCTCCCGATAGCGTTTGTAGACTCTATGAACAGATGATAAGCTTAGATGCAATCTTGCAGCCACAACACGCTGACTAAGTCCAGAATCCAGCAATGCCACCACTTGGGCGGCTTCTGCGGGCGAAGTATCCATATGTTTTAGAAAAAAAAGTTTTTTCAGACGTCCCAAAGTCACAGTAAATGAAATAAGAAACAAAAAGTTTAAAGACAAGCGCTAATTTTTAGTTTTTAAACGAGAAACGTACTCCAACCCTAAATACACATTTGTCTCAAAACAGTGATTAATTTCATTTATAGGATAAACAAATGAAATTCTAATTTCGAATTTTGATTTTTTTCTTCTTACTGTAATGACCAAACTGCCAGCTACACAATAATGTTTTTTTTTTCATGGAATTAATTCTCTTTTGTAAAAAATTAGGACAAAAACAATAAAAACGAAAGTGTTTCGATTTTTTTGATGAGAAGTGTATTAATCGATGGTTCGCATTTCAGCGATGTCATACCAAGTTAAACAATAGTCAATGCTGTGGTTAGGAATTTTCCGCACATTAATCATAGATTTGCAGACGAGGGATCTCTGTCTGTTGAGACCCATTTTAAATTATCTAAACACAATGTTTTTAAAATAAAGTACCGAATATCGACTGTTATATTGTTTAAAATCAGAGGAGCAGATTAAATTATTCTGCCAAAACTAATTCTTTAATGAAGATAAGACAATTGAGGGACATCTACAGCGATTTGAGCGTGATTCATTTTATTGGATCTAGTTCTAAAGGCATTTACCAATCTAGGGTTTATAAAACTTTTTGATTTAACTAGCTGTTTCCCGTGGTTTCACCCGTGTCCTGAGAGAACTACTTCACACATCTGGATAAAAACTATTCTATAATCTTCCTCGGGTTTTAATCTATCTATCTATCTGTACAAAATTTTATCCAAATCGCAGCTGTTTTAGCATAAAATGTAAGAAACATTAAAGAAAATCACATTTATAATTTTTGCCCGGATTAATGAACTAGGTACATTCTCTGCATGCATCTTGTCTCAAGCTTCACTGAACTTACATCGGGTTTATTATGTGTGCAGGTTTTAGTTCAGACATGGGTATTTCACTCATGGTTGAAATAATATTTTGAATCTCTATAGTTGCATAAATGATTTTCGATAGGGCTCGAACGCACAGCGTTATGAGTTTTAGGTTTGTTATCTCAACCATAGCTTAATGCTTAGTTCGACCACTGCAGCCTTTATAAAAATATTGCATGTACTAAATGCCATTTGATAATAATGCAGTTAAATTTTTATATTGCCATCTAAGACCTAGCAGACCTTTAGGTTTATGTGATATGCTATTGAATACGCTATTGGAAGACTTATTAGTCCAATTTTTCAATTCGATATTTTTATTAGTTCACTAACATAGGTACTCTTACCTATCTATCTAGACCCTTCTACTTTGAAAATTTCTACTTCTAGCGCTGCATGTAAATGGTATCGAAAATGTGTATGAACATTAAATATTGAATAGCTGTCTAGTGTATAAAATGGTGATTGACATGTCGTTGCACATAGTAAGAATTCGAAAGTATTTTGTAATATGTACCCATAACATTCGCAAATATTGTAATACGAAGTTGTTAAATTGTTGTTTTTAGGTATTACCTACTAATAGTGCATATTAGAACAATGTACTTCAACTACCTGCCTGCCAATTACTTGTTAGTGACATCACTAACTAATATGAGGGCATTATTCAATTTAGCTTTATATTATTATAATAATAAGTCTTTTCCTGTTGGTTATCTATTTAATTCTTTACGTTAATCACTTACGTCTTGCTGATTAAAGAAGTCATCTTGGGCGTCCTCGTTTGCACACCCCATGTCTTGAAGAAGCGGGGTTACATGCCGCTCCCAGTCATCCATTATTATGAAACTTCTCCTCAACAGTTATACTACAACGCGAACCGAAATCACAGCTCAACAATCTTCACAAACTAACAGACCAGTAGTCTTAGCGTTTACCACAAGTATCCAGCATTCCCTGAGAGCGCGACATCGAATCGCACATTTCGCGCCAAAAACTTCTTAGTTTTACTTTTTACTTTTCCGAGAGCTACTGGAAGTGGCGGGAAATGGGCGAGATCGCACGCGACACTCAGCTGTCACAAAGTCGAGCGAAAGAGAAAAAAACAGCTGTGGCCGCGGGCGTATCACGTGCCCGCTGTTACCGGCGCGCATTCAAATAACGTACTAGGAGAAAAGTCAGTGTTAGCAGCGTGTGCGGAGTCAGTATGGCGAGGCGCGGGTTCCCGGCCGCCCGTCGACGCGACCGGAACAGGAGTGCGTGGCGGTCCGCGACTTCGTACGCCCTCTGCGTCGCGCCGCCTCGCGCTCCTCTCACTCACGCCTCCTCCGCATGAATTTCGCCGTCCTGCTCACCTGGCCCGGCGCCGCACGCCTCCCATGGGCGGCCGCGATTTCTCGCCGACCGTCCGCGGCCGCAACATGGCCGTACCTCTCTGCAGACCTTACCAGCGTTGAACATCAACAGCATCCACTTTGACCAACAATTCATTACTAGCACTGGTCAAAAGTTTCAATAATTATCACCAACTCATCTCAATTAAAAGTTTAGAAACTTAAATTTTCAGGAACTTTCAGGCATATATCGTTAACAAATACATACATTTCAAAATAATAAAATATTTTCTTACTAAACATGTAAGAAGGTAAAATTTGTATTATTTCACTATCAACTTGTACTTGTACACAATGCTAAGGCAACATAGGTACCTACTGTTACAATATTCTTACTACTAAAAACAATAAAATCACTTATCAGCTGTTCAAAGTTGTTTTCAGTTGAACTCTATTCATCTATGACCACTTTTAATTTTATTTATTAAAATATTCCGTTTTAAATCCTTAGCTTAAAGTAGTTTTAAGCATGTTAATATGAAATTTATGTTAATTAATAATTTATTAAAATAATCAATATCTATATTTTACACATCAGCTAGTTAGGGGCATAATTTGTATAACACCAAATTTTAAATAAGTACCTGTAACATTATCTAATTAAAGTAACTCCATAATTTGATAATAATAAAATGAGTTTCTAAGCATTAAATAGAACTCTAAAATATATCAGAGGCAACGATGACAAGATGGGTAGAGCTACCGTTCTGTGAGCCGATTTTACCCGTTCTGCCTAGAGGGAAACTCGAACTTAATACTTACATAGCCTTAACAGTCTTTGCCCGCCCATAATCAAAAAATGCGAGCACACTTGAAGAGTAAATCTACCGAATCTTGCTTTACTTTATTTCTGACCAAATTTATCCAACCGCTTAGAACCTACTCAGCAAACACATGGAGTGGATGTGCAAACGAATTGACACCTTACGTGTCATCAAGTTTCCATCATTAACGACACTTTGTTGATGTCACCCGAAGGTTCAGAATACCAGTACAAATATGTGAACACTGTAGTGCATACGGGTAAAGCTATACTATCCTGTGGAGTTCATAAATACACCTACCTACTTAGCCTTCCACCTTCCACCTCATACACTTATCCTTAATCCACTTTAAGGATAGGCGCCCTAGTAATTCTACTGTGATACCTCAATTCACCAAAGCCACGCAAGGGAACCGTATAAAAACGTGATGTTTACGTGGTAGAGGCCACTATATTTATTGGCTGTGCTCGAGGTGTTCTTAGCACGGATACCACTTTTACTGTCAAAGTATTCATTGGAGTTAGAAGAATGTTCCTCTTAATGTCTGATGTCAGTCACTGAAAACCTGCTGAAAACTGGGACCTGCTTCTTGCACAGCTAGTTTTACGTGGCCTGCTCGAGAATGAGTTCACCCTGCATTTAGTTGTGCCTGAAGGGAAAATCACTTACTTGTTATACATAAAAAGACACTAGAGTTTTTCTATAGACTGCATCAAAATCAATTAATTAGGTTACCAGCGCGAGCGAAGCCGTGAGCAAAAGCTATTATACATGGTACTGGTACCTACCGAAATGGTGTAGAGCATCAAAAATGTCTTCCTATTAAACGCAGATAATGTTTTCCGCATTGTCTTGTTCACAGGTGCTTAACTTATGTCATAAAAATATTTTTACACTGATCATTTCATAATGATAAATTTGTAATTTATAATAGGTACTACTTCAACCTTTTACATAATATTTTATGTAGTATGAAATAGTCACTGGCAATATCTCATGCCAAAATTATAATATAATAACGCAGTTGTCACATTGTCTCCGTTCGCAGGCACTTATGTTATCTGCAAAGAACATAGAATAAAATAATAAAAAGTAAAAAAACCGGCCAAGTGCGTGTCGGGCCACGCGCAGTAGGGTTCCGTAGTAGGAGTTAGTTAGTCGACTATAGCTCTGTAACCGGTTAAGCCTACTTAGCCGTGATAGTTTTCCTTATAATTTCATTACATGTACTACGTCTGTGATTTTTTCACATTTCTAGGTACAGCCATTCAAAAGTTAGAGGGGGGGGGTAACTCGTATCGAACAAAAAATTTCACTTAAAATCTAAATATTTCATAAATGGCTCGCTTAACTGAAAAATGGTCTTGACACACCCATAATATTTTTGAAAGACCTATCTAACGATACCCCACATGAAGGGGTACGCGAGAAAAAAAATATTCATCCCTACTTTACATGTTTGGGAGCTACCCTAAAAAAAATATTTTTCAAAATTTTATTTTACCACTTTCTCGGCGTGATCAATATACATATTCATACCAAATTTCAGCTTTCTAATAACAAAAACCACGGAGCTATGCCGCGGACAGACAGACAGACAGACAGACAGACAGACAGACGGACAGAGCGAAACTATAAGGGTTCCTTGTCGGACTACGGAACCCTAAAAACCAAATCCATAAATTAAATTTCAATTATTTCGTTGATGTTTGGCCTTAAAACCAAACTATTTCAGAACAGAAAGTAACTTTGGTCATTATTAAAAGCGTGGAGTACCTATAACATAGTTAAACACTTACGGCGAACAAAGTTTCTGAAGACCGTACAAGCGGCCAATTAAAAGTTAAATGTCTAATTCTTGTTAGAAGCGGGAAGTCCACAACTAGTGGGTATACTACTAAATTGAAAGTTCTTCAGTGTTATGCATAGGTAGGACACGGACCCGCTCCGGTTCTGATGGACCACACGAAAATCTAATCTGGATAATGATAAAGTTTTGTCGATAACAAATCAAAACTTACCATCCTACATTAGAAGTGCTAACAAACTACATGGTTTGGTCACGTTTGACCAATTAAAAGATTATGTTTTGAAAACAAACATATCCGCTTTTGGTGTGATTTATAAGTCTAGGTAATAGGGTTCCGAACCAATAAGGTAAAAAATAACCCATAGATACTTAAACAATGAATGTTTATAAGTACTAATTGCAACTGCATTAATTTGAAAAATAATACTGCTCTGATGTCAAAAGTGGGAAGTGTAAGTTTAAAATTAATAGCAATGCGATAATAAAATCCGAAATGATAAGTATTCATAAATATTAATCTAAATAATGTATAAGGTACAGGAAAATGGGATCGGGGCCAATATTTGAATTCATAGGGGTCTTAGATCTTAAATCTCGCATATTATTTTTGACTACCATGCTTTTTATAGTTACATTTATTTAGTCTTTTTCTTTATATTTCATTATTTATATCATAAAATAAAAAATGCTTCTTCGAGCAACGACGTCGAAGAAAGTGCCAGTCGACTTTTCCACAACATTCGGTCTTGGTAATTCGTTCAAATTTTTTAAAAATTATATAATAATGGTGTAAGAATTGTCATTCTGATATTTTGGACCAAACATTTTGCTCCTTATCTTTATCTCCTTACCTCTACATTAATGTTTAAGAACAAATTAAAAAAACTCCATCATTTTAAAGAGAGTACGCTGGGATGCTCGGTGGCGCGATGTTTCCGTGTCGTACGCAGCCCAGGAGATTTACAAAGTGCTTGGGAACAATTGCTTACCTTCTCTTACACAAACGACATTTTAGTTCCATGTTTCCATGTAGATATTATATTTTTAGTTATAGAATATTCACAGTGTTAAAGTTGGTATTCATTAAATGAACGTTAATAAATATTGATTAAAGTTTAAATATGTTCAACTACCTAATTAACAGACTGACATGTGTTGTCATAATTACCGCATTAGAGGAGATTATTCAGCGGTAAAGCCCAAAGAAGAGTGCAGTGAAAATTCATAAGTAACATCCAGAGAAATAAAATTGTAGAGAATGTGTTGTATCCATAATATGTATACTAGGCCAGTGCTTTTAGCCTCTAAAAACGGTAAAAAGTGAATTAAATAATAGTAGAATGAAACCCATTGGAAAGGGAGGAGAATACAATAAAAATGATAGGAAAAATAAATTACGGGCGATCTGAGGTCGGGAAGTGGGGGGAGGGGGGGGTTAAAGTTAAAAAAACGGTTTATCTCAATTTCCGGCAAAACTACAAGTCCTATGAAAAAAAGTTAAATCGCAAAGTTGTAGGTAATAAAAAGATCTACAACTTTTGTATTAACACTTTTTTCACATAACCTCAAAATTTATGTGAAAAATTCAAAAAACCAAGTTTTTGGTTTTTTATTTTTATCTTTTACAATAATTAATTTTTTTTCACGAAATTTGGTGAAAACTAACTTTTTTATGTCCCAAACACACTGTAATTTATTTGATTTAAAATAATTATTTTTTCACCCTTATTTTGACTTAATATCGAAAAAACACCCTAATTTTCAATCGAAAATTCTCGTGTCAAAATATCACTTTTTTTTTAAAGTCGATGGTCTTCTTGTTCGTTGAAATCTCTACTTTCGGATGGTTTAAAAAAATATTTACATTGCTATGGAAAATGTTCTCAGAAAATATAAAGAAACGCTACGAAATAGCAGGTAGTTAGGCCTAGACCGGCTTAATTTTTTTGCGTAGATGCCTATTTATTGCTATTTTAAGATAACTTATGTATCTGAGTGACCTACGGAACCTCGGACCTCTCTATGAAATACCTTTTAGCTCATCAAAAGGTATTTCATAGAGAAGTGTGGAGTTGCTAGAAGGATCTAGGCCTTGCTAACTGTTATTTCGTAGCGTTTCTTTATATTTTCTGAGAACATTTACCATAGCAATGTAAATATTTTTTTATACCATCTGAAAGTAGAGATTTCAAAGAACAAAAAGACTACCGACTTTTTAAAAAAAAGTGATATTTTGACGCGAGAATTTTGGATTGAAAATTAGGGTGTTTTTTCGATATTAAGTCAAAATAAGGGTGAAAAAATAATTATTTTAAATAAAATAAATTACAGTGTGTTTGGGACATAAAAAGGTAAGTTTTCACTAAATTTCGTGAAAAAAAATTAATTATTGTAAAAGATAAAAATAAAAAACCAAAAACTTGGTTTTTTGAATTTTTCACATAAATTTTGAGGTTATGTGAAAAAAGTGTTAATACAAAAGTTGTAGATCTTTTTATTACCTACAACTTTGCCATTCAACTTTTTTCCATAGGACTTGTAGTTTTGCCGAAAATTAAGATAAATAGTTTTTTTATCTTTAACCCCCCCTCCCCCCCACTTCCCGACCTCAGATCGCCCGTAATTTATTTTTCCTATCATTTTTATTGTATTCTCCTTCTTTTCCAATGGGTTTCATCCTACTATTATTTTTTTTGTTTTCAAAAGTTATTGGCACTGGTCTATACAGGTACAGGCGGTATGTCAAAACTAGTCAAGTCGGGTTTTGAGTTTATAGTAACTAAAGGATTCTTAAGGATTACCGATGCACACAACTTGGCATCCTTTCCTCAAAAACTATTGATCTCATTTTGACAGGATAAACTTACCTACTTTTTGAAGAGAAATAGCAAAATGCTGCAAATATGCATTAAAATAATATTTATGTAGTAAACTGTATTTCAACGTAGGTTTATTCCGGTATCCGCTTGTATAACATCTTCATCATTAGGAATTCATGTAGGTAAAATATAATAATAGTAATAATATCTAAATCCACAATAGGATTATTTTAAATATGAAAATACATAGGTGCACCCGGTAGAACTAAGAACTAATACAAGTTTTGCAAGTTCCTGCTAATTTGCTCCATCTAAATAGTTACATTTTGAGAAAAAGCTGTTTTTCTCGACATGGAATAAGGTCTTCGAAAAAGTGTGGCACAAGGGTCTGTTTTTATAAGATAAAATCCTCCCAGCCAAATACCTTTTCTGGCATTCTGAAATCGTATTTATCCAACAGACTGTTTCGAGGTAAATGAAAATTAGTTTTTATAGCATATCCGCAGGAGTGCCATAGAGTTTTGTGCCGGGGTGTCCTGTACACCGTGTACACGTTACGCACATACCAATTGCCTCAGAAACCAGACGTTACTGTCGCGACCTTCGCAGACTACGTAGCCTAAACAGTGTAAACGAGTTTTTAGCTGTAGAAAACTGATCGACCAAATGGAGGATTGCCACCAGTTATACAAATCGGTCGACATAACATTCACTCTCCAAAGGGGAGATTGGCAGCAACTACAATGACATTAAAGTATCTGGATACCTATATACTTGGACTACGGTCCAAGTGCAAAAAGACTTGCCTGGAAACAACACATTCATACGAAACGGGATGAAATCAACCTAAAATATTTGTTCTGGCTACTGGAGTGCAACTCAAAATTAGTAATTGACAAGTTACTTATATACAAAATGCTTTTGAAGCCAATTTGGACATATGTACACCATACAGCTATGTAGCTGAGTTAGCGCTTCTAACATAATGACGACCAAAGGGCTTGATCCATAGAAGTTATTTCCCATCCCTAAAAAGGGCACAAAACTGTATAGATACTACAAATATTATGCCAATGATAAGAGAAGAACTTTATACTCGTAAAGACAATTATAAATTAATACTTAAAAATAAAAACCGGTCAAGTGCAAGTCGGACTCGCGCACCGAGGATTCCGACCTTTGAAAAGAAGATACGCAATAATAAAAAGTTAAGCTGCGCTTGGTGCGGTCGGTCCGTGGATGGGTCCATCTATGTCATACCGAGACTTCGCCGTGCCTCGGAAAGCACGTTAAGCAATTGGTCCCGGCTGTCATTTGTTGATCTTTGACAGTCGTTACGGGTAGTCAGAAGCCAGAACGTCTGACAACCAGTCCTACCAAAGGGTTCGTGTTACCCGGTAACTGGGTTGTGGAGGTCAGATAGGCAGTCGCTCCATGTAAAACACTTGTACTCAGCTGCATCCGGTTTAGACTGGAAGCTGACCCCAATATAGTAGGGAAAAAGCTAGGCAGATGATGAATTTTTGGATTTTTCCTTTATTTGTGCTGCGGGACCTTGCCTTTTTTAAGGAAAAAAATTTGGTACTTCCGAGTTTTCGCGAAAATCTGAATTTACCCATCGTGTTGACTCAGGACCATAATTTTTATAGACCTCATAGAAACTATAGACCTCAATAGCTGGTATTAATTCAAACTTGCTAAATTCACCAGTTCTTGAGAAAATCGATGGTGACAAACGGACAGGAGAGTGATCTTGTAAGGGTTCCTTTTTTACCTTTTGAGATACAGAACCCTAAATAATTTTGTATTGTACATGAAGTTCCTTTGTATATGCTTAATAACCCTGCTGGATGCCAAATTTCAAGTTTCCAGGTTATTTGGAAGTCTACCAAAGCGGAAACGAGACAAAAGGAGAGGATATGTGTCATTTAATTTCGTTATTTACACTTCTCCTCTCCACTCAGCCTTGGTGACGACTGTAAGAATTCTGATTAAAATAAAATATTTAAACTATTAATGGTATCACATTTTAAAATATGGAAACTGTAGATAAATCAATCTGCATGCTGCCTACGTAGGGCACGCCATAATCGCGGCGGTAAGTTCCGAGTGGCTAGAGAGACGCCACGGCTTCCTCACCTACCACCTGACGTAGGTCCTTACCGGGCCTGGAAGGTTTGGGAGGTTCCTGCACAAAATCGGGTGGAAGGAAACGCCCTGGTGTTACCATTACGTAGATACGGTGGGGGTTTGTCCCGCTTGGGTGGAGTACCACCGTGTCCTCGTAGGGGCGATCGGCGGCAGCGACCTCTTGTGTCCTGCCCTAGTTCAGGCCATAGTCCAGAGCAAGACGGAATGGGAAACCATCGCCTCCTTCAGCGAAGCAGTAATGCTGGTGAAGGAGGCGGCGGGACGCGTGAGGGAGCGACAGACCTCACGCCCCAGCCGCCGTAGGAGATGCCACGAGCGTCTGGAGCCGCGAGACGACTCCCGGCCACCGTAGGCGCGGGGCTGCGGACGGTGAGTTATGGGTGGGTCGCCGTCCGGCAAGGATCTTGTGCTATGGACAGCGGAGATGTGTGGTGGCTAGATCAGAATTGAGCTACGTGTAGCGAGCGTTAGATTTTGAGTTGCACACTTTTAAATATTCAAAGTCTCACTTCCACTTTCTTTTGCTATGAAAATACACTTCTCATCAAAAAAATCGAAACACCTCGCAGTTTATGATTTGATAAGGATTATCAGAAAAATGTGTATATTTAGGAATAAATGTAAAATGTCATTTAATAGTGAGTAGTATGAGGTTTTTAAATCCTAATGTTATTGTTCTAAATTCAAATTAAGTCTTCATAGATTTCGTATTTTGTATAATGAGTAATTTTTACCCTGTATGGAATATGAAGGAAATGGGTAAAACAACACGCGTAAATGAAAAAAAAAATTAAGAAACGTTTATTTAATAACTTGTATTCCCTCCGCGAGCTCTTATTACTGCTTCCATATGGTTCTTCATCGATCGGATGAGAGTCACGATCACATGTTGTGGTATATTATCCCATTCCTCTTGGATTGCATTTTGCAGCTGGCTAAGTGTTTCTGGGGCTGGATCTCTTGCTCGAATTCGTCTCTTTAATTCATCCCATAGATGTTCAATGGGATTCATGTCCGGGCTTCTTGCTGGCCATACCATAATGGAGATACCGACTTCGGTAAGATAATCTCGTACGACGCCCGCGGTGTGAGCTCTAGCATTGTCGTGCATGAATATGAAGTCGTTGCCAATAAAATGTGCATAGGGCATCACATGAGGTTCAAGACACTGTTCGATGTACCGATGAGAGTTTAGTGCAGGCAGCCGTGGCCCAGACACAAAGGCAAGTTCTGTCTTACCGTCGGCGCTGATTCCTCCCCAAACCGTCCACGAACCGCCACCATAGCTGACCTTTTCTTCAATGCAGCATTGTGCAAAGCGTTCTCCATCTCTTCTGTAGACCTTGTTCCTTCCGTCGTTACCATACAGCATAATTTTACACTCATCAGAAAACAGTACTTTGCTCCACTGAAGGTATGACCAAGTTAGGTGCTCGCGTGCAAAGTTAAGGCGCGCTCTTCGATGGTCTGCAGTTAATTTCGGCCCATTCGCTGGCTTATGCGGTGCCAATCCGCGTTCCTTCAACCTTCTTCTTATTGTAGAGTCACTTACAGCTACTCTTCGTACAACGCGAAGCTGCTGCTGCAGTTGAAAAGCGTTAAGGCGTCGATTTCGTAAAGAAGTTGTTACAATAAATCGATCATCTCGCTCAGAAGTGACCCGATTCCTGCCAGATCCTGAACGGCGCGTGAACGAACCAGTCTCCCGATAGCGTTTGTAGACTCTATGAACAGATGATAAGCTTAGATGCAATCTTGCAGCCACAACACGCTGACTAAGTTCAGAATCCAGCAATGCCACCACTTGGGCGGCTTCTGCGGGCGAAGTATCCATATGTTTTAGAAAAAAAAGTTTTTTCAGACGTCCCAAAGTCACAGTAAATGAAATAAGAAACAAAAAGTTTAAAGACAAGCGCTAATTTTTAGTTTTTAAACGAGAAACGTACTCCAACCCTAAATACACATTTGTCTCAAAACAGTGATTAATTTCATTTATAGGATAAACAAATGAAATTCTAATTTCGAATTTTGATTTTTTTCTTCTTACTGTAATGACCAAACTGCCAGCTACACAATAATGTTTTTTTTTTCATGGAATTAATTCTCTTTTGTAAAAAATTAGGACAAAAACAATAAAAACGAAAGTGTTTCGATTTTTTTGATGAGAAGTGTATTTGTTTTCCATATCAAGTCGATAATATCTCCTATTATCATTTATGACAGACACATAACAAAACAAAACTAACATACAAAACTCAAAGATTTCCTTCACAACTTCTACCATTATCATCGGCCTTTAGATTGTCGCACTGCTGGGCACAGGCCTCTTTTCATACAAAGAAGGCATGATCACTACGCTTTCTCAAGGCGGATTGGCGATTCCAGACTTATTAAGTCCAAGTTCCCTCACAATGTTTTCCTTCACCGCTAGTCTGTGACGTGTAAGATATACTTAGAAAGTACATAGAGTTTAGGGAAGTCTTAATGAGATGCAGGTGCCTTAACCACTAGGCCATCATGACTTATCTACCAATAACGTCAACTTCTGCGTATCCAGTTATCAAAAAGGAATTGAAAAAATGGTAAAGAATATGTATGAATATATGAATGTAAGAATATGTATGAATATGTATGAATACCTTGAGAAAGTTATACCTATTAAATAGCAAGGCACGAAAAATAATCGATTGGTAAAAAAAATATAAATAGGAGATCTAACCTTTTTATTTTTTCATTACTAAGTGAAATGAAACGTAAACGTCAAACTTATAAACTGGTGTTGAGCTTGGTTTGACGTTTCATATCATTACTTTTCATGTTTGACCTGTAGTTTGTGTTTTTGTACAAAGTTTTACGGCTACGCTGATTCATTGGAACTTTCCTTTATCCAAAATGTCGCCTCCATCAGAATTAAGTTTTGAAGAAATATTAAAATATATGTTGTTGCATAATGGCAAGGTAACTAACCATGAGTTAGTTAAACATTTCAAAGTGTTTCTAATGAATCCTGACATGAGAGGTGAGTACATGTAGGTCGTAGATTCTTTTACTTTATTTTGTTAACTTTGCCCTCGCTTATGATAAATGTTATTTGTAGATGAAGCCAGGAGTACGTTTAAAAAGCACGTGAACGCCCTAGCAATAATAAAAAATCAAAACAATGAAAAATGGCTTATACTTAAAAAGAAATATATGCCAAGTAACGGTAAAGATAACGAAGATATCAATGAGAAGATACCTGATTCATCCAACACCTCTGCTGCTGACACACCTGTAGAAACCGAGACTAACATTGTTGAAGAAGCACCTCAACGTCCACCGCTGCCTTTGCAACTAAACCAAGATTTCAACATACTATCAAACCTTATTCAAGATACATCTCAAAGTGTTAGTAATACTGGTAATATTCCTGAAAGTGAAAGCTTAGAATCCAGTCCTAGTGAGGATATACCACCAAAAGTGCATCCACGGAGACGATCATCAGATAAAAATATTGAAAAAAGATCAAGTACACAGGAATTACAGGGACAGAGATCATCAATACCAAATCAGGATATGTCCTCGTTTGACAACTCAATGTCAACAACATTAACTTCATCCAGAAGTGAGAGCATGCTAGTAGACAGTGAACAGACCATCTCGGTAAAGGAACGAAAGCAAATGTTTAATAGAATGGCTTCTGAGAGTGATGTGTTGAAGACAACTAAACTGAGTGGCAACTTAAGCTCCCAGGTGAGTACATCATTTAGGTTATTTACTGAGATTTCAGGGTAGAATGTTGATACCATGTAAATATAATGTTTGACTTAGGTTTTAAATAATGTTTCCAATACTTACATACATGATAATGGCCGCGATTCTCGTGACACCATCTAAATTAAATTTAGTCTATAATTCTCTCTTTCCATCAACAAATATAAGAAAGGGATAGCAAACGTTTAACACCTGTCAAATTACAAAAAAATATTTTCCCTTCAAAAATTAAACATCACGATGTAACATCTCGACTAAATTAACAAACCTGTACGAACAAAATGTCATATGTCATTTAATTTGACAGTACTGAATTACTTGCTTCTTGTATTTCGCATTAGAAAAAGAGCATGATATTTTAAAATTAGTTTAGTCGTGTGTAAGTCAGAATCGGTACCAATATCAGTATTTTGATATTACTCTGTCACTCACATTGCAAAAACTGTTTTGTCTATTGTGTTTAATAGTACGAGAGCCCACGACCAAAACCATGTCTCATAGCAATACGGCAAAAACCCTATAAAATCGTTAGATTGTATGATTCTGAACCCGACTAGGTGTGTAGTAACGGTCGAAAGTGTAGCAACTGCGTGGGAGGCCATTTCTGCTGTGTCAAAAAAAAAGACAGTCGGTATTATAGCAATACGTCTGATAGTGAAAATGTACATAGATTTTATAATTGTATTACGAAAAAGTTTGTTTTCAGACATTTTGCGCGTAGCATATAGCCTGAGCGCATTTTTGAAAATGTCAACAAATTTAGCCGACCTGTATCATAGCAATACGGATATATTTTTTTTCAACTTTTCGTATTGCTGCCATGATTACCAAAAACCTGTTTTCAGACACTTTAAGTGTAGCATATACTCCCAAAAACGAAAATAACGTTTCGGAGTCGCCTGGCCGACGCCTCTGTTAAATGTTTTTTTAAATTTACAGCCTTCATAGATATTCAAGAATCTCCCTTGTCTATTATATGTACTTCATCCCAGTTTCCTTTTGTGCGATTTATTTCAGTCCTTCAACTTCAATGTTACGGTTTCGGGTAAATTCTTTGTTAATTATCATCTAATAAATTCAGGGTCGCAACGTATTCATTGGTTTGTAACAGAAAATTCAAGATGCCTCAATACGATTTTTAAATGATATCTGAGTATCGAAAAGTTGTCTGATAGAGAAGGTGCTACACTTAATTTGTCTAATATACATTTTTTGCACATGTGGACAACTTATTTTATCATGTCCAACAATTTTCAGACATATTGCTATGATACCGATCGGTAAAATTTGTTAACATTTTCAAAACGGTCTCAAAATTTAATGCGTTCACATTTCCGTCTGAAAATTGTTTTGTTCGCATCAAATAACCAAAATTTACTAATAAAAAAGATTTTCAGACGTATTGCTATGAGACATTTTTTTTGTCTCATTTTTAAATTTTTTAAGGCGAGGCATCCCTGAAAACCGTAGTTTTGTTTTGCGTTTTATTCGTTGATAACATGGATTTAAATTTTGAAAAAAATATATAAAACAGTTCATACTTTGATCTAGGTGATTCGGCCGTTCGATACACGATTACGTGTATTTGGCTGCATCCAATTTAATCGCAAAGACAAGTCTAAATGGTGTTCTCAAACCCATTTCATTTGAGTAATATTAGGCTTTGAACAATAAAACTTATACCATAATAAAGGTCGTAAAAAATGTGACAAAAAACGGCCACCATAATTTGAAATATGAAAATACCTATACCACTAATTCCAAAATCAAGTGTTTTCATCTTCTAACGCGCTCGCGCCGTGTCATTTAGTCCCGAGCGGAACGCGTTAGAGGTCGGACGTATGCCAATTTTTGCGAAACCGCCCCACCCCCGCTAAGTTTTGTTACTCAACTGGCTGAGTCGAAAATAATTTGTAAAAATAAAACCTTTATAGAATTTAGTTGTATATAATTATTGTTAGTTATTTATTAGGTTGGTCTAGTAGTAATAGTAATTAAGTTAAGAAAATGGGCAAAACTAAAAATAAAAATAGGTTGTAATCGTTAGCTCTACGAATGCTGAATAAACAAAAAAGGTATGGATGCTTTGACAATATGTATTATTATAATATATCTACATTATATTATGTTTCAATTTACTAAGTAGGTACCATACGAAATAGATTTACAAAATCTATACTAATATAATAAAACTGAAGAGTTTGTTACTTTGTTTGAACGCGCTAATCTCAGGAACTACTTGTACGATATGAGAAATTATTTCAGTATTAGATAGCCCATTTATTGAGAAAGGCTATTTATTGGTTATATATTATCATAACGCTAAAACCAATAGGAGCGGAGCACCACTATTCCACGCGGACGAAGTCGCGGGCAGAAGCTAGTATGTGTATAAAACAGTTGAATTTACCACCCTATGGTAATAATGTAAATAAAGAAGTCACGCGCGCTAAAAGCTATAATGGTTTATTTTTCGCGCGGAATAAATTTACCAATCCCAACAACTGTATGAAACAGACTAATTTGAACCTTATGCGCCTATGAGTAAAGCCCAGACATGCGCAAATGTTAAAATGGTTTATTATTCTCAAAAATTACAAATATTACAGCCGGGTCGCCGCTATGTTAGTCCGGGTGTTTTTTTTTTTGTTTATTAGCCTGGATAGATTTAGTTTATAATATATGTTATTTGCCTATACTTCATGTAAAATAAGATTAGAAAAACTTCCAAATTCTTTTTGCAGCTTATTAAAACCGATTTTAAGTTCTATTCCGTTCTGATAAGGATGCAAAATAATGTTTACAATAACAAATATATTCTGCATTCTGTTTTTGTCATGTCACCTTAGCTATAGAGCTCAACATCGTTTGAACAAACGGTAAATAGGGTGCATTTAAATGTTTAATCTCTTAGTAATTGGAGTATAGTCACAGATTACTAAATTGTTACTACGTAACAGATACATCTCTTCAATACAAAATCGAAAAAACCTACGCTATAATCTTAATAATAATACCTGCTGTTCGCAGCGAGCAAAAATATACCATAAGCACGTAACAAAGAGTTGAGATTGCTTTGCCGTATGCTGCAAGCACGTATTCGAACGAATGCGCTAGGGTTGTACTACGAGTAGTAAGATGATTTTGGCAAAAACGAATATTGCAAAAAAAGAACTTTTTTTGTTGTGGATCAAATATGTTTCAGGTTTATAAAATGATGGATAATTTTTTTCCTGTCTTTAAATTCACGGTTATTAAATTTAATCGTTGAAAATATCCTGAATCTCGTAAATAATTTTTCATTTGTTAGTCGTAGACAATTTTTCATTAGCTTTTTGACTTTGACACCCATCCACAACAAAATAATAACGTGGTTTCGGCATTTCGATGAGTAAGCGCAGGAAACGAGCCATGCATGAGCTCGGCCGGTGTGCGGCAGCCCTCTGTCGGTTGCATCAGTATATACTATTAGCAGGGTTGGGTAGTATTTGAATTACTTGTAATTAAAATACTTAATTGAAATACAAATACGTATTTAGTATTTGTATTTAAATTACTTCCTTAAAATGTAATTTGTAATTCGTATTTCAAATAATTGACGCCGAGGCATTTTGTGATTTGTATTTCAAATACTTGAGGCTTCAAAATAAATTTTTACATTAAAATACATTTAGCAGTTTTCTTTAGCAGGTTTTATTGGCTCTCCAACGAAAGGCTGTTTGTCATTTAAAAATCTAGTGTTCATGAAAAGAAACTCTGGTCTACTGATTAATTAATCTTGTTTTCCTCTGCTTTTCAGCCCGTGCTGGTATAGATTTACTTATTTTGTAATTTGTATTTCGTGTTTCAATTAAAAACAGCTAAAAAACTGTATTTCGTATTTTAATTACCTGCGATACAGTATTTTGAAATTTGTATTTCAATCAAAGCAAAGCATGTATTTTGCCCAGCCCTGACTATGCGAAGGGGTAGGTATATAACCCGTGGTCTTGAGCGAGCGACGAACGCCTGCTAAAGTTCGTGACCTCTTGAGCGACGCGCTAGCGCTCGCTTTTCCCGCGCATCGTATTTTTAGACGTCGTTTCGTATGCCTTGCGGGGGCTGAGGTAAGCGTTGAAGGCCTACAGGCTCGGGCGCAGCCGGCCTTAAGTGATTTTACGGGTTTGCGCTACACCACTAACGTCTGAAAAATATGTTTCCGGTATCTCAGAACTATCATTCAACTACAGTCTGCAAATCAGACATATTGCTATGATGCAGTTCGGTAAAATTCTTTGACAATTTTGAAAATTCGGTCAGATCAAACGCTACGCGGATAATGTCTGGTATTTTCGAGTTCAGGATAATCGTATCTATCGATTTGATGCGGTTTTGGCCGTATTGCTATGAGACAAAAATTTTGGTCGTGGCGTACGGATAATTTAGCTTTCTATTAGTGAAATTATTTATGGTATTGATTTGTTGTTCTAGAGTTAACATAGTTTACCTCTATATAATATTAGTAAAGAAACCAGAGTGTTTGTTACAGACACACACTTATATTTCTATATTAATAAAATTGGGTAGTCTGCACCACCAATCAATTGTCGTTCTTTTTATTAGATTGATACCAAAATGGGTTTTCCCTACAGATTTTGAGGAATTGGCAATAGTGAAGTGTGACATCACAAATTTTACTACTCAACACACTTGGGTACTGTTTATTGATTTTAAAGCCACTAAAATACGAAATAAATCCAGTATTTCAGAGATAAAATCAAGTGCATTTTTAGAGATATTTTTTTTCTACTACTACTCTGTGAGTGTTGAGTACATGAAAAGGATTTTTTGGTTTTTTAATTGTTAGTAACTGCAAAGGGACAAACACATTTTATTAATAATAAACGTTAAGCTACAAACATAATACTTATATACATGCAACAAAATTACAAAAGAGAAACACAAAAATATATAAAAAAAATAACACAAAATTAAACAAATAATAATCAACACCAGGGCGGAGAGATAGGGTCTTAGAAAGTTATGTCTTGGAATTATTTGTATTGTTGTGATTTTGAACAGTCAACTTATAGATGAAAACTTCCATGCACAAACACTTTAGTACAAATATAAGCTAAATTATCCTATTTAATATCATAAATGGATGTTAGTTTGTTTGTGACACTTCACGGAGAAACAACTGAACAAATTTATATTAAAGGTATGGATATAGTACCTGGAGATGGTTTTAGGCTACTTTAATCTGGGTGAACTAGTTCAGGATCAGTTCTCAGGATGCTAGTGAAACTGAAAGAGACAGCTAGTTCATAATAAATTTGAATATGGATAAATTATGATTAAACACAATATATGAAGAGGTGAAGGGTGGTCGCTTTGGGACTTGTCTTTGTTGCGCTATGCTACATTGTGCTGTGCTGATTTTCAGCATAGTTTGAATAAATGACTTTTGGTTCTATACAGTCTACATAATGTGGAGAGTTGAATCTCATATAAATTATCATTATATGCAAATATGTAAAAATGAAGAATATTGACAGAAGAACTGGGTGTCCACCAACCATCATTTTGTGGAAAATGATGGTTAAATCCAACTGAACAGGTGATGAAAGCAAAATGAGGATGTGTTTGAAAACAGTATTATTAACTCGAAAGTGTCTTTAGTTTTTGTCCAGATTTATGAAGTAGTTTTCTTAGAAAGCTGATGTAACCGGTGGAGTAAGCTAGTGTTTATATATCTTACTGTAGGTACAAACCATAGTTTAATAATGTGAAAATAGCAAAACAAATTATTTTTGGATCTAAACTATCTATTCTGCCATGTATTGGTGTCCAATATTTTTTTAGGGTTATGTAGTCCGACAAGGAACCCTTATAGTTTCGCCATATCTGTATGTCTGTCTGTCTGAGGTCTGTCAGAGGTTCTTGGTACTAGAAAGCTGAAATTTTGTATAGATATGTATATTGATCATGCGGACAAAGTGGTAAAATAAAATTATGATAAATATTTTTTATAGTAAAGTGGGGGATGAATATTTTTTATCTCGTGCTCCCCTTCATGTGGGGTATCGTAAGATAGGTCTTTCAAAAGTATTATAGGTGTGTGAAGACCATTTTTGGGTTAAGTGAGCCATTTGTGAAATATAGTATATAATCTAGCTTTTAAGTGCAAATTTCTGTTCGATACGAGTGTCACCCCCCTCTAACTTTTGAATGGCTGTCCCTAGAAATGTGAAAAAATCTCAGACGTAGCACATATAATGAACTTACAAGGAAAACTATCACGGCTACGTAAGCTTAACCGGTTACAGAGTTATAGTCGACTAACGAAGACCTACTACGGAACCCTAATGCGCGTGGCCTGACTCGCACTTGGCCGGTTTTTTGACAGTTTATTAACCCTTTGCCTGCTGCAACAGGCACAGGTGTCTGACGCTAGTGGAGGGTAGACCCTCACATTACTTGGCTTAGCGGTGTATGTGTAACAATCAAGTGATTAGAATTCATTTAAACATTAAGCACAAGAAGAAGAACATTAAGAACATTAAGAAAAGCGATCTGGTATTATCTGTGGACTGTATTATTCTTAATCTTAACTAATATTAAAAACAAGTTGCTTCCCCCGCATCCTAAGGAAACCTTTGCGCAACCGGATAAAAAGTATCCTATGAGTTAATCCAAGCCATAAACTACGTGTATTACCAAATGCGTGAAAGAAATAGCAAACATACATCACAAACTTACGCATTTATAATATTAGTAGAATGTGATTCAATACTTTTCCTGTTTTTTTTTTGTTGAAAGTTTTAGAAGTAAAACCAATACTGTTGTTATAAAAATGAAATCATGACCAATTTTAATTTTAAGTTATAATAAAGTGAGTTTATTCCTTTGTTACTAGTATTACAAATCTGAAAGTAGATAACACTGTCTGATTTAGACACTTTCACGAGGAAATGGCTGAATCGAATGAGATAAAATTTAGTATGGATATAAGATCGAAACCAAGGGATGGACATGATGAATAGCTTTTCTCCGGGACGCTAAGAAGTTCTCTCAAATTGCGATTGATATGAATCATTTGGTATTCAAAGACCGCAGACCGCAGCATTATTAATTATTGCTTTTAATAAGTAAATAATTATAAAATATTAGGGGTTGCGTTCGGGTTGCCAGGAGCGCTGCACCTGTTGGTCGGCTCACAATCATTAACAAATATTTTGCTCACAAGTATTTGATGTGACTCCAAACAAGACCTAATGTTCCATCATTAAATCAATATTTAGTATTCCTTTCTATTGAATACCTGACCCTTATACTATAATGGTACCGTTTATTCTTATTCGATATACTATAACGGATGACGAAGAGATCCTATATAAGCCATATAGGATTACTTCGTCGTCCATCCCTAAGTTGGAAAGTGACTTTCAGACTCTACAACATTTTTAAAATACCTATCCAACGATACGCCACACGATGGGATGCACGAAAAATAAAATATTCATTCCCACTTTACTTGTAGGACATTAAAAATATTTTTGAAAATTGTCGGCATGATTATTCATTATAGCAAACATATTACAGTGTTGTATAAGTACTAAGAGACAGACCGACTGTCATGTTGAAACTATAAGGTTTCCTTGTTGACTACGGAACCCTAAAAAGTAAAGTTACATGTGAACTGTGGTGCTGGTCTAGATTAGAACTTATTACTAGTATCACTGTTATTTAGTCCTGTCTTTGAAAAATATTTTTCTAATCTATTCTAATAGGTATATAAAGCTGAAGAGTACTTTGTTTGTTTAGCGCGCTAAATCTTGGAACTACTAAGTAGGATATAAAAGAAATTGTGATTGTCACATCATTTTTAACTATTTTACTTAAAATAGAGGTTTTGTCTGTAGATCTGTATGGTTTCAATAAAATATTAGGTACGAAAAGCATCGATACAAAAAAAAAACAGACAAAGGACCACATAATGCTATTCTATCTTTTGACCCTGGCCGTATGAACTGAACGACCTAAACTATGAATTTTATTACTCAATCCAATAAAAGGCTTTTGAATGTTAAATTGTTGCGTTGCGGTAAGGGTAAAAGTTTCCTGTCTGTCGACACCTGGTGCAGCTAATTGAATTGTAAAACCTTCGTCATGGGCCTTTGGCGGTCAAAATAATGTCGAATATCATTATTATCGATATATATTTCGTGATCGCGCCGGGATATCGAATGAGGACGGGAAATGATTATCACGATAAAATCACTATTGCATTGCAAGTAATCTTTGTTAGAGGTGCATACTTTTTCTGCATGCCTATACTTATGTAGGAAACAATGACATGACGACTAAACTGGTAAAAACATTACACCCAAAGGGCACATTTCGAAAACAACCGTCGAGGGATGTTCATTGCGAGTGCAAAAATTTATATAATAATAATTTTGCCTCATCCGAACGGGACAACCCCTACGCGAGGGTAGCTTACACGACACGAACAACAAAAGCTCCTAATGACAAATATTAGGCCGCGCCTCCGCACACCTAATGGACTTTACAATTGCTTTATACAGCATACTTCACATTGTAACCTATTAAAAGGACGAGAGGACGCATTAACCTGCGTGTAAAATTATACTTTTAAAGATAATAAACTACAGATTTTCATACTATCTATATATCGAGGATACTCGTTGGCTTATAAATTTATTTCATCAGCATTCCTGTAATGCGCCCCATCAATAAATCAGCGTGAATATTGGAGATGTCCGCTTTAGCAATTAGTTTGTCAATTAAGTAGATAGCTATGTTTCCAAACGAGATAATCACAGGTTTCGGAATTCACTTAACGCTGCCACGGAAGCTAATAAATAATAAATGAACAAACCGTTTCTCACTAATATGCCACGTTGCCACTCGTCCCAGCGAGATCCCGACGCATAAATCAACACTGAAATAGACCGACGATGTGTACAATATACTTAAACTTCCGCTCGTCAGTTAGAATATTTGTAAAAAACATTTTACTTACCCACTTTTATGAACGCTGTCCATCCGATTTGCTATAAAAGAGCTTAATATTTAAGAAATCAATGCTATTTTTTTTATGAGTGTTGGTTACATAATCGAGTCTTTCCATTTTACACTGAATATTACGGATGTTTTCCCCCAAGAAATAAGCTGAATTACGGTACCACATTATTCAGCTACATTACGTAGTTTCATGTATATATTAGGGATCAAGTCCATGAAATCGGATCTAAAACTGCTTCAGCAGTTGCATAAGTATTTCGTTTTTACTTGTTTGGGGCTAATAAAAAAGTCTGTAGATCAATTTACCAAAGTTTCATCACAATCGGATGGTATGGTTTAGGAAAAAGAAACAATTCTATGTATAATTATATATTAGATTTGTCACGATTCTAATTAGAAAGGTGTCGTTTAGTAGCTGCCGTTAGCACGATTTGGGTGGTCTAAAAACTCGGTACTTGAAAATTTAAGTTATCGAAGATATTTGCATTTTCACAAGTTGTCATAATAAGTTAGATTGTTTCAATTTAATTATTTTTAATTTGCCAAGATTTGAAACACACAACCTTTTTCTTCTGCGCTACATAAACGAGGCCGTGTAAGCATGAGTATATTGAAATTTTAAAATTTTATTCCAAATGGGTACGTAAGGATGGCATGGTTAATAGGGAATAGACGTGATTTTTGTATACGATAGCTTATCATACTTATAAAAAAGAGAACAAGCGCCACAAAAACTAAAACTTTGTTATATTTCTTTTATAAAAACGTTTCACAAAGTAAGTCATTTTTGCCATTGATTTCGTAGACTTTTACGTCATATTCTTTCGTGATGGCTTTGCGTTTCATCTACTTTGAATTTCGCGCAATTTTTTTGCTCTTTTGAATCTCTTGATGCTGGCATGCATATGAAGTAATCAACTTGGTTCTTATTAGAGTACCTGCTGTCTGCCGGTCCATCCAACCTATATACTGATAGGCTTCAAGTCAATATTGTCATCATTATTCATAGCATATACCATATTGAATATCACCTCGTGACTTGCGGTCGATTGTCAATTACCGTCGTGTGACTACTAAGCGCACGTGCGCTATTAAAGCTTGAAAAAAGGTCATTCGTGCTTAGTGCTGACCACGCTGTCGATGTCAGGCTTAGCTTGTATTTAATATGTCCAGCCTGCATAATGACGTATGTAGTTCTATGCCTTATTTATGTGTCAGGTAAGTAATTTTCTGTCCTCTCCTTAACACAAACAACAAACACATTCGAATAAATGCTAGAATTTAAAATGAAGTGGCTAGTTTAATTTTGTGATCCCTTTAAGACTTCTTAGTACGTGCTAAACGCGAAATCCAATTGGTTTTTAGGGGCTAAGCACCCCGTAAACGTTTTATTATCCCATTGCCTTATTTTGAGTTAAGTCTATCTAGACGGTCTCAGATAAACTTGAACTCTTATAGTTACGACACTATACTGGTACCTACACAAAAATATGAAATACTAGCTGCTTCCCGCGATTTCACTCACGTCGATAAATGTAGTATGTAACCGTCTTTAGGGTTTTATCTATATCCATACTAAATTTAATCTAAATCGGATCAGTGGTTTAACGTAATTCATAACAAACAAACACACTTACGCATTTTTAATTTTAGGTGAAATAAGTTTTGCCTTGTAGTATTAGGCAAGGATATGAAAGTTTTTTTGTGGTAAATCTTTAATTCTTCTTTATCGTTTGAAATAATAAATCCTTCACGAAGGCATCTAAAATAAGCTTCAGTTTAAGTATACGTCATCAGTGTTTTGAATAAACGCATGGTTGTTATGCACGATGAGGATGATAACGCGGTACGGTCCGTTGCGAGTTGGATGGAAAATATGACCGATTTCATTGTTCTCCCTGTGCTATTCGGGCCTGAGAATCACTCGCAGCCATCAACAACGCGGATGCCGCACTTAACGAGCCTTGTCGAAGTGATGGAAAATAGGAACGGATGAATTAGCTGTCAGCTATTCAATGATAAAAGTAAGACAACGCATAATACACGCACTGTGGCATGAAACAATCAAGTGTCCATGACAATAACTGCGTTTGCGAAAGTCGGATATGCCGTTTCATAAAAAGGAATATTTAACGTTACTTAAGCCATAGTAATTTATGAAAGCCATAGCTTTTGTCTGCGGTAGTAAAAGTACTACCGCAGACGAAAGCTATGGCTTTCATCTGTGCGGTGTGGTAGTTAAGCTTCTGATCTGATTTTAGAAAAAATAAACAGACCAAGTGCGTTCTGGGCCAAATGTTAATGTAGGGTAGTAAATTCCGTAGTAAATAAAAAAAATAGCACCACTCAATATTTAAACTTATATTTCGCAACCAAATCCCTGAATCGACATGATGGAGTACACGAGAAAAAATATTCATCCCCACTTTATACCTACCTACTAAAAATCCTGCTGTCTAGTTTTAGACAGACGTACGGACATGGCGAAACAATACGGGTGTTTACTCCGGTCTACCGTATAGGTAGATACAATTTATAATCGAAACACTGAGAAAACCTTAGCCGCAGTCAGAAGATGTGTAAATGTATGTAGATGCACATAAAATTAAATAACAGTCACTCCACAAAAAAAATGCAATTAGGTATCATGGAGGTCTACGAACCCTAAAGCAGAGGAAATTGGTGCTTATACAAAAGGCCTTTTATGAAACAATGTATTTTTTTTTTGATTTACCTACATTATAAAACAAAAGCTGTGCAGGGAAGTTATCACGAAAAAATAAATACTGCCGCGAAATTACAAACAACGTACGTAAACACGACGTACGTCATGCGTAGACGCGGCGCACACGGCGTCAATTGCCGTAGTGCCCCGTGTATGTGATCAAGCTTTCATATACATGGCCCACACAACACTGACGATCGTGTCCACGCACGGCGAATCAACCGTACTCACATAGAGCAAAAAAAAGCCGTGGCCTACATTTTTTATTCCAAAAAGACACTAAACCGCGAAAATTAAGCTACACCTATGTAGGTAGGTAATATGCGTTTCAAAGTATGTATTGTGTTAAAATATCTACTCTCTTTATTAAATTTCTTGAATAATTAAAATGATGCACGAAATTAAAAAAGAAAAAAAAACGAAAGATATCGGTAAATTTTCCATGCACAAAGTATGAAGTTACAGTACGTTTGTTACTAACAAATAGCTCAACAATAAATTGCACTATTAAGAGTGACCACCACACTTAACTTTCCGTACACAGTTAAGGTCGAAAACTAAGCTCGGTTTATAGTCCTATCTTGTCTTATCACATTCGTAGCAATAGCCTAATCAAACTACTTATCCTGTTTGCTGTTTTACAGAAGTAGAATTTGAATGTTATTTTTTATTTTTACTTTTTCGTGTAAATGATAATAAACAAAGTTGAAGTTAGAAGATTGTGACGTGTATCGATCGTAATGTGGTGCCGTCGTCGCCACCATAATGCGATCCAGCGCGAACAACGTGATGCCTATGGCGTCCTACGGCGAGGAGAGAGGCACGCACGACTGGAGCCCTTCGGCGACTAACTGGCGAGCCTACCCGTTCAATTTACTTACAATAATATCAATTATACTTTTATTATAAAAATGCCGTAAACTAAAAGGTAGGATAGCTAGCGCGTCTTCATTAGTTTTTGGTAAAAGTTTAATAACGGACACTGAGTAAAAAACATCAAATTCATTAGCGTATTTGGCATCAATCTATGCTACTTACTTCAAGTTACTTCAGCAAATTACCGAGTATTAAGAATGAGGGACTGCCAGCGGCCAAAACAAGCAACGTAGTTATGTAGCGTTCTATCTCAACTCTCAAGCGAATATATATGACAGCAATTTTCGATACAAACAAACAGAAATAAAATACTAACTATAAAAAAGTAAATGTTTGTCGGTGTGCTTACAGCAAACACAGATTGTTTGGTGTTACGTAGAACATTTTCGGTGAAACTGTTGTTTACAGTTCGTATCGGTGGCACGTGTGTTGTGTCAACCGTGTCCTTTAATCAATTAGCAGCCTGATCGGATCAATTTTATGCTACATCGTTGAGTTTGTGTAATTTTAAACCCTTTTTTGTGGATTGCCCAATACTCCGAGTGCTACTCACGCTGCCTCGAGACTTCTGCTACCTCAGTGCTTGGCTGTTCGTATTGTAAAATCGAGTTCCCAAAGCAACTATTCGTGGGAAACCACTGCGTAAATTTCTATGTAACTCGTACCTCTCGCCAGTCAGAGTCATACTTCTCTGTCAATCTCTGTCTCTGTAAATTACAAATACTATAGAAACCTACTTCTAGTCTGGTAATAATTGTAAATAATTGTCTGCTATATCCATGATACAGTCGTGTGTATGTGGTGAAGGTAAACGGTTGGACGTTTGGGTTTTTAGCGTCGAAATAAGTCTTCAAGGAAGGCGCTAATTTTAATTGCTGTTTCCAAAGATTCTTAAACATCAACATACAAACTTAATCTTATTATTAAATCAAACACATCACATTAAGGATGTTATCTTGTCAATATCAAAGTCCCTAACAGTGAGGCCAATAGTGTAGACATAAATATGTAACGACAGGTGGTAAAGTGGTCATGCTGCGCAGCGCACGCCCAGTGCAACAGTCGCGAACATTGTAACTTTACCCATATCTTACACGAAAATGAACTGTATTACACGGTACACAGAGTTTCTAATTACACTGACCCATACAAATAACTTGTGACCTAAATCATCCTCCATGAATAGCAGCGCAAGCCTGAAGACGGGAGAATTCGAATTTATTGACCATTAATTCAAAATATTATTTTCACAATATAAGTACTCATTTATTAATTTTGAAATATTAGGTTCCGATTAATTTATATGTGTCGTTAAGATATTTATTATGTATGTAAATATCGTCTTTATTTATAATCCTAATCTTTTGTTTTCAGACGTTAAGTACGTTGATGTACATCGTTTAATAAATTGTTGGTCATGAATGAACAAGCTTGTGTTTAAAATTTTAAAATTGTTAATGAAATCTTGGCCTATTATGACGACTCATTAAAATATGTTTGTTCGCAGGGCGTGGATGAGGAAGACAGAGTTTCTGTAAGTATGAATGCTATTGAAGTAATGTATTTAATAACATTTTAATATAGATCCATGTATTAAAAGCATATTTATTGCAGTTAGATCAAAAGAGTGAGACAGATCCATTAGACTCGAAGCAAAAACAGTGGATTTTATGTGCAGCCAGAGGAGACTATCATGCTTTGGCGAAGATGTGCAAAGAGAATGCAAAACTTGTGAAGACTAAGGTAAGAGGTATTTAAAAGGGTAATGCTCAAAATTGTCTGACTGCACAGAAAATGCTAATAATTAATCCTTAATTGTATCAAGCAATAAAACTGTATAATTAAATAATTCTCAAGCTGGTTCAATAAGGGTAAAAAACTATTTATGTCACATTTCAATCCAGCGCGACTTACCAACTCAAAGAAGTGACAATAGACAATCATCCCTAAATCAATCCGTACTTTAAAGGTTTTAACTTATTATCTCACCAGTTTTACCACAAATATTTGATTGATTATTATTTAAATTGAATTTGTAAAATCTTACACAAAATTAGATTACTTGTCAATTGATAAAAAAATACAAAAGTCTCGGTGCCATTCTTTGACAGTCGTACCGAGTAGTCAGAAGCCAGAAAGTCTGATAACCAGTCTTACCAAGGGATCCCGTGTTACCCGGTAACTGGATTGTGGAGGCCAAAAAACACTGGTACTTAGCTGCATCCGGATTAGACTGGAAGCCAACCCCAACATAGTTGGAAAAAGGCTAGGCAGATGATGAATCCAACACTAATCGATAAGGACTTCTTAGTTATGTAGATAATAGCCGCAAGAGTCAATCAATCAGGGCTGCGCTTGCCGCGGTCAGATATTCGGGCTTTTTCATTTAGCTACATCCAATCGGACTGGATGAAAGCTAGGTAGAAGATGTTGTCTAAGAATAAATTTTAACCATTAATTGAGTGTGTAAAGAATACAAAGGAACTTTTGCTGTATACTGTATACCAGTATACCTGATCCACCTCATCTATGATTATCATCAGTCTGTTACATGTTCATATTTTAAATTTCTTCTTCATCAATTTTCTTCATTCAATTAATTGATTTATTATTAGCACTGCCATTGATTATCACAAAATGGTATGTCATCCATTGGCAGTTTGGTTTGTTATTCTTTTCCTTACGTTGGTTTGGAATGTACGAAATAAAAATATTTAACTTGGCATTTTTTATTGGATGTCAGTGTTTATATGGCTAGTGGGCCATTCACCTTTAACTTGAGTGTTTTTTTTGCAATCGGCACGTACTTATTGCATGAGCTTAGATGAAGTGCATCAAACAGCTTATGATTGGGTACTAAAACACTTATGTAATTTTTTTATTCAAAATCGTGTTTTGAAATTACATATGAATCAATATCAGAAACTAAACTAAACTAAATATTATTTCTACTTTAAAAACAATCTTAAAACATAATTGATGGTATTGTCTCAAAGTACACCATCTCTTCTCATTGTTTAAATACCACGTTGATAAAAGAATAAGGAATTCTACTGATGTCGAACGATTGACCATTTGCGAATTCGAGCCTACTGAGAACCCGAAGAATTTCCGTGAAAAAATGTGATAAACGGTAACGGATGTGGTTGTCCCGTATCCTTGAGTTTTTCGGCGTTAGTTAGCGCCAAGTGAGAGCACATGTCCAAAAGGTGTGCTTCTAATTGGGTCTCGGGGTGCACGGCCGGCGCCGGCCCGCGCCCCCCCGCCGCATGCTATCTTGACATATCTCCGGACGTAGTCCCTTGTTTTATTTTACGAGCGATCTCTCAGGCCCCGATTTTTTTCTATTCAACCATTGTGTTTATGCTGTTTCAACTCTCGCTCTTGATATATAGGCGTCATATAAATTGGGAGATCGCTAATTCTAAAGACCATTCTAGTTGTTTATTTGATCACCAGTAATGAAAAAAAAACATCGTGAGACAAAATGTTATACAAAAGCGCTAAACAGTTACCTACGCACTGAGAGGAGGTATAAAACTTTGGCAAATTGTGTTTAAGTACCTGATGACTGACGAAGAGAATAGTTCAAGTCGACAAATTGTGTTTCTTCAAATCGTGGGCAGCATAAATAATTTTTATTAGTCCTAAAAAACGACGAGATCTGTCTCAATTTACAAAAAAAATATATTTTAGTAAATAGCCTCTAGGCTTTTATTTGAAAGACCAGTGTCGTCGCATTGATTACCGAGTACGTTACTTTTATTGAATACGCAGTAAAAAGGTAATGATTGCCTTCTCTTTTATTGATTCGTTGTAAATCAAGAGTCGATGCAATTGGATTTAAGTTTTATTGGCATCCTTTCTTAGGTACCTATGTGAATAGTTAAAAAAACGTATTAAGGAATAACTTAAGATTTGTTTTTTCCTTCAGGGCTCGTCTTTCTCTAAATCAATCGTTTCGGTCGATGCTTTTTTGTTTCTGACTGGCTGTGAATTTGTATCATATTAAATCCTTTCAGTCCGTATTACAGTAACACGTGCTTTAGAATGTAGAACGGCAGTTATTTTCATTTTCTTCTATCCACTTCCCGAGCTAATAAAGCAACAGTAAATATTGTCAGACAATATGTAACACGTGTTTGCTACTGGTGTCTTGCTGGTTGACATTTGTCGTCTTTCCTCTAAAAAACACTTTGATGCTTATTTTCGTATTTGCTTGACTTGCTGATGGAATTATAGATTTGTGGAAATTTCTCTGTGTGTGGGTTCTTGTGATATTTTTTATTGTAGGCCTCGGTTGTTTCTCTTTGAAATGAGAAATTTAAATATGTCATCATCGCTTCCTATCTAAAAGAACTCATCTTTAATATTTATATTTTATGCCTCATGATGATTAGTTAAGATACATTATTTTATTTTATTATCTTTTTTAACACTTCATGACATTCCCGTTTACACTGTGTTAATCTTGAGTTCATTTTATCAGTTTAAGAACTATAATATATTATCTGACTTTTATGCAAAAATGTTTCTTGATCTTTGCTTTATTTTTTTATTAATAGACTGATTTTATATATGTCAAATTTGTTGAAATTCCAGTGTCCAAAACATTATCGAAGATAAAAGGTTATCTTTTCCAAAAGATAGCATAAGTTTTTTTTTACTGTCTGATTAGTTAACAAAAGGTTTGAACAACGAAAGTCTGTCTCGTTTTACAAACCAAGATAACAATATTTAAGATAAGAATATAGTTTTTGCTTGACACGTGTTTGAGTCATTAATTTAAACTTATAACATATTCATAATCATCCTATTACAAATTATGTACGTACTATTTAGTTAATTTATGTTATTAAGAAAAGCAAGAGGTTGAGTTAAGAGATTTTAAAAAATCTCGACACTGCTGAAGATTGTAACTGATATTTTTTATCGTGGTGTTTGGGCTCTATACACCGTGCCTTACAAACTTCGGTTTTAAACCACTGGAAAAAAATGAATTATCTATACATAGAAGCTGAAGAAATTGTATTCCTGAGCGCGTTTTTAATCTCTGGAATTACAAATCGGATTTGTAAAAGTCTTTTTGCATTTGATAGCCCAGTTCAAGAGGAATGTTATAGGCGATTTAATATCACGCTATGACCTGTAGGAGCCTATAGGATAATAAAGAAACAAAGAACGTGCGTGCGACGTGACGCGCTGGGTCGGGGTCCACGGGCGGGTAAAGCCTTAGGGCATAGTTCGTAAATTATATTCGTATTTATCTGGTGAGCTCCAAGAAAACGATTCGATAATATTTAATTGTTCACTAACGATCGTGTAATTGTGTTGATAAAGATTTGTTTAGTCAATAAAAAAGACGAAAGCTCTGTATTATTATTCTTGATTTACGAGTGTTCGATTCCAACGAGGGCGGAGTTGGTGATCCAAGTAATTAAATCCAAATCATTTCGATGTTCGTTGCCATACCAACAGTTATATTGATACGATCCAATAATGGTATTGTTAATTACATTTATATCGGGTAATATAAGTAGAAGTTTATATCGTCGTCTTTAATTTAAATGACTACTTAAGGTTTTTATTACGTTTGTTAAATATCATTTAAGATGGTACTACAATAAATTTAATAGTTTTGTGGTTTGGCATGTTCTAATTGGTGCCTTTAACTGGACTGAAATTACAACCGCATTTTTTGTGGCGCCTGCTCGCAGACTCCCAAAGTATTCTATTTCACTGTAAAAAAATCTAAACATTCGTCTAAGATTTCGGTTGCACGCGCTATTAACGCCAACTCGACGGTGGGAGTGTCGTTGCAGAAAGCAATTTAAGTCCTGATTTATTCCGGTGCAAGGCATCGGCTCCGCTGACATCTCTCAGTCTAATTAAGACAGTGGCTTTCTAAATGATTTATCTACATTTAAATCGATGAGTTGCACATTTAACACAGAACCAATTAATTGAACTATTAAATTATTTATTTATGCAATCTACTTATCATGATGTTGAATGTCCGTTATGAATACCATAATTAGTTTTTTTATTATAATAGGTACATAAGCTAAACCAATAATGGTAAAACTAAATCATATTGACGAAATCAATTCCTGGACGGACTCTTTTGTTTCGGCCGCTTGTTACATTGTGAATTGAAGCGCGACGGCAACTTTTAGTGTATTGTTTTTTAGTCGTTTTCAATGGGTGTGCTAACTTCTCGAATGTGTCGGACGGCGCCAGTCGGTGCAACCCGAGATTTGACGCCGCGCCTCATTTGACCCGTCCGTCGAACGCGCGCGCCATTGTTTAGCTATGCATGTTGAATATGACGCACCGATAGTGACGTTTCCTTTTTGTGTCATATTAGACTGATTTATACCTTAAATCTGTGTTTCTATATACATAATTTTAATGCAATATTATCTTCTTTCATCCAAACCTATAAATATTTACCTAGATACCAATAAAATACTATAATAGGTACCTTCTAGAAAAATAGAATATTCTTTATTATCACTTACCATATAGGTTGAGTACCTAATATTGCAGATTTTTTTAAATAATAATTTAATTTACTTGATTATTTTAAACGTTTGTTCTATTTTACCAGATTGAGGCAATTATCACGGTAGGTCCGTTTGAGTATAAGTTCTAAGACATAATTCCCAGAACAAGGCATTTTCATACTAAAACCATAAACAAAAATTTATATTTAAAAAGAATTTGTTTGTTGCCGGCGGGTTTCATTCGAATAGGACCTAGGCGTGTAGCATAAGGCACTTGCGCGGGAGTGCAAGTCACTCCTACAATAAGTGATTTCCAACACGGTGACGCAGCGATATTGTAATGGTTGTTTGTTTAGTGGTTCTACCTTACTCGTGTATCGGCCTAATCATATATGCCCATAGTTTTGTTTTTATACGGCTGTTTCATTATAGAGTTCATGGGCGTGTGATGTTGGGCGCAATCAAATTTGAAAGGAGACAGCTCAGCATTCGTGCTGCTTTAGTAATTTGGTTCTGGCGCCATAAGGTGTTGGCAGCGGACGATCTAACAGTTATCTAATCTTTCAACACTAGTTTTGTCTTTATATTGTGCTAAGTACTTTTTACAGTATCCACTTATATAATTAAAAGAAAACAAAGAAAATACATTTATTTGCGCCAATTAACGTGACGCATAAAAAATAAAATAAATGAAAAATAGCTGGCATTTTCCCGCGATTTCACCCGCGACCTGAGGGAATTACTTAACGCACTTGAATTAAAAATCTATAAAGTCGCGCATGTCCCACCTATCTCCATACCAAATTGTATTCAAATCGGTTCAACCGCTTTAGCGTGAAAGCGTAACAAACTCAGTTTCGCATTTATAACATAAATAAGAATTCCCGAACTATCTCTTATTGATTTAGAGAGAGCTTTACTCAAATTTGCTTAAACAGACTTACAAACACTTTATTTTAATTTTACGGGAACTATCCTCAACAAACATCTAAATATTACTCTCAATCATTACGACGACATCTCGGTAACTTATTATTTCGGGTATTTTGATATCATCTAGCCAGTCTTTAAATCCGGTGAAGGGAAGCGAGCTTTGCATGTAGGTACACGTACCTACACAGCATTTCCAGGTGTACAGCTTTATTACGAAACGTTAAAATGTTTCAATACGTATTCCATAGAAAATCCTTTTAGGCTCTTTTTCCACCAACATATACCTGTGGTGTTATTTTTTGTGAAATATTGGTCTACCATAGAGTATCTTTAAGCTTAAATGACTTGTTCAATAACATTAGTTCTGATAATGAGAATTATAAGTTGGAAAAAATCAAATGTCGGTGGTGTATTGATGGAACATATCTTGTAAGTTCTATGCATGTACAAATGTATTTATGTTTATACATATATTTTACTCTGTGTTCTCCAAACGGGGCACGGTTTGTTATTGCAAAACACGAAAGCATGCTAATTGAAATTCAGCATGAAAGGGATAATGAGGGTGGCGGGGTGCCTTCGCCCCTCAACGAGGCCGCCATACGTAGCTCAAGAGAGCAATGTTAAGATGTGATCTCAACAGTCGCTTCACAAATGCTAACAATCGTCAAACTTGCCGCTAAACCCGTCCCGTTACTGAAAACTTTTATTCGCCCATCCTAATACTGTACTGTACTGACATCAATAGGTATCGTCTAGCGTATTTGATAATTCATATTGTATACATATTTCACTAACCACTACCTAATATTGTCTTACTTTTAATTTTCCAACTTTCTCAAACAAATTATTTCTTAAAACCAGACTACAGAGTTCCATAATAGTGCGGTCATAATGTAGTCACGTTAAATTGTGTTAACACTGCGCAGTGGTTCATGTAAGCTTGTACTTCAGCATTCTGTGGTTCCTGTGACAAATGATGCTACTTTGTACACGTTGAAAATTTCTCGTGCTTGCGAATTTCCTCACAATGTTTTTCTTAATAAAGCTCACAGCTTTAAATTATTTCGTAAATTTATACTAGGTTGAGATTTTTTAACTTCCATTTCCTAGAGTAATAATATGGATCAATAACTATATTTACGCCCATCGAATTTTAATTTCCGAAAATAGTTATATAGTACCAATATGTAGGAGATGGGTGCGCAATTTACGAAACCCGGCTGGGGATGCGAGGGAGAGACCTCGCACTTTACCGTGGCACATTAATTAACCGAGCTGAATCTACATACGGCGCCACAACCACGTAGAGAGCCCACTGGTGGCAAGAGCGTAGATTTACGACTCGTTCGACCACCATCTATCGGATAAACTAATTGCAGCGCAGAGCTATTGTTTCTAAACACTAGGCAGAAATAGAGCCTGCCGACTGTCCGGTTGGGATCGCAGCTTGTATGCGATCGAGGACAATTATTCGATTGTCCGGCTGTTTGAATACGCTAGGTACGATCTTTGTTCGTGGAAATTCTGTGATAGATGAGCTGCCGTTACGATTCCCATTACGACTAAATGTATGTAATGAAAATCGCTACTTTGAACCTATTTTGAACGACCTCTTTTGTTTTGCCGTTAATTTGTAATTTAAAAGAGATGTGACAACTCACGTGTGACATTAAATGTTGTTTCTTTTAATTTCAGTTTTGTAAATAGGTTTTTTATTATTATTATGATGTAAATATTATCTATGTCGAAAAATAAAATAAACTTTTAATTTCAGAAAGCAACACATTTCATTATATGTATTTAATGAAAAATTAGACCGACAAATAGTCCGGTGGTCCATACATTTATGTATACGTAAGTCATAAATATAATATTAGTAAACATAAAAAATTGTGAGTAATATGCACGAGTAATATGAATTTTAACATATTACAAATTTGCTATTACAATAATCACAACAAATTATTTTAAATATGCGAAGGTGAGTTTTTTACGTTTGGTAAAGCGATTTGAATGATTTTGTTATGGAGCTAAATGGGACCCTGGAGATGGTTATAGGCTATTTTTTTATCCCGGTGCGCGAAGGAGTTCCCTCAGGGCGCGAGTGAAACCGCTGAAAACAGCTAGTATACAATAAAAATCCTAAGGTTGAATTTCGACCAGCAGGCGTACTAGTTGTAATTAATGCTCGGCTCCTACCAATAAATAGAAAATTAATATTCAGATTTGAGAAACAAAAGTGTGGTCAAAAAGGAAAAGTGCGGTCCGGGTGAAGAAGTTTCTTATTGAGCTCGACACACACTGTGTGTGTGCGTATGTGTGTACATAATTGAAACCGTTTATAATTGAATAAAGAGACGAGGAGAGAGGGAGGGAGATAAACTTTATCCTTACATGATGATTTCTATTACTCTACTTCTCCATTCGGTAATTTCGGCAAATAATTAACAAATTATGGGAAATGATGACAGAAATGCCACTTGACCACAAACTCTAACTACTTGGTCCTTCACTTTATATTTTCTGAAATATCTAGTTGATATAAAATAAATAAGTTCCTGTTACATTTCAAGTATTATTCACTATAAATTCCAGCACCTAGTGTTCTTTGTATTATTTGGCACTGGAATATGGTTGAGGTTAAGACTTTAACTTTTTGATGCTTTGGCGTTGTTACTCTAAATCCAAGAGCGGAGCGGTGCAGTGAGTTACAGACTCGGCCATGAAGATGGTGGCACGAGAAGAAGTGCCCAGTGGTATCACGAATACTTAATTTTAGCCATTCATTGGCAACAAATTTCGATGGAAATGGCCGCGCTGCCGCTATCTTTGAGACTGCATCATAATAGTCATTTTACCGTCGTCTTTATCCTGTGGTGTGTCGTATCCATCAGTCTTCAGTTACCTGTATAAACTCTCGTAAGCCTTTACAGACAACCTCAATTAAACTGAAATTATAACAATTTTTTGACAGAAGGAAGATGCCCGTGAAGTATAAGAAAGATAAAGTATGACTAAGTCCTTGCAACATTAACACTGGTATACTTCCAATATTTCATATTGTGTGAGCAAAATTGAAGTATCAGGACCACGGTCATAGCGTTCTTTAGTCAACAGATCTAATAGTTCCATTCACCATTAAGTTTAGAAAGGACCATGGGCAAAAATGTATGAGCTCCGTCCCCACCAACCAACACAAATGGAACTGGTGCCAATTGATCCTAAAGCATCCACTATTTGATATAAAACCTTTTTTTTTACATAAATCAATGGGGTTATAAAAATAATTTATTATTAACAAGCCGGCCCGGCGAACTTCGTACCACCCCATAAATTTTTTTTCCGTTATTTTTCCGATGTTTTAATAATTATTCTGCTATTTGGGATGGAGACAAATACAACAAATCAAAAACCATGAAAATCGGTCTAGCCGTTTTCGAGTTATCCTCACAATGTTTATAGTAAGCAAATAAAAATATTGAGTGTATTATTATTGCTCGTTAGAAGAGCTCATGGCTAAGTAACAGCCGCACAGTTCGACCGATCAAATGCACTTGCATATGCATGCAAACGCGTTTTCATGCTGCTGCGATTCTTCAGTGAGTTGGAGTGGCGCAGTATGGGTGAAGGCTGGCTGATTGCGTCGACCAGGAGAGTTTATGTATAATGGCCTCTGCTTGTTGACTGGTCGAGCTGTGGGGTGCCGTGCCGAGTTGCTTAATGTGGCTAAAGGGTGTGACCAGGCTTGCGCGTTAGCTACAGACTAAGTGGTCATGAACCCGAAGAAGCCGTGAGTGGTTGCTGGTTGGGTGACACGCTGGTTGCTGCTCGATAATGGTAGGAGGTTGAGGGAGAGTTGACAACGATGTTGAAGCTCTTGACATCAGGAGATATGGCTGATGTTGATCACGTCGGGGTTACCAATATGGAGTATTACATCACATTATACACCGCCGTCCACACACAGTACACAGTATCAAATTCAGTTATCACCAAGTCCTTTATCGTGAACGAAATATTTGCATAGAAAAGTTAGGATACTAGGAAAACCCAATGCATTTGGGCAACGTCCCCATAGTAAAAAAACATCATCTTGATAAGATGTATTAATTGAGCTACATTTCATTTCTGTTGATAGGTGGGGACGATTCCGCCCATGGTCCTTTATTGTACTTAATTTGGAAAAAAAATGTAGAAATGACACTGGTTTGCATCTGAGTCAAAAAGTAGGTCTTCCTCTATGCTGTACAGTTAATAGTAACGTGATAATATATAAGTTCAATGATAGTTATATATCAATAATAGTTTGAGGTACGTTACCACATTGTCTGTTAGTGGCTTCGACAGGAGGTTTGTGAGACGAGGTCTGCATCGAAGTACTTACCTAGTTGTCCAATCCCGTTGTCATTTAGAGTTCAATTTTTAAATGATGACGATCAAGTAGTCTTTTTTTATCACGTTTGTATTCGCATTTGTGTACTATTTATTCCAAATTCGCAAATAGTTCTGGTAACCCTAGGTGGGGCATGTCGGCAGCGGGTGCCCTCGGCGTACAAGCCGCGCGCCCGCAGCAACGCTTTCGGCGATGGGCGAACAACCACCCCTACCGCACCCTTCACAGCTTCAAATATTGTATTGTAGATAATTATATTTTTTAAAGTTTTGACGCAACTTAGTCAAGCTGACAACAGTATCGTTATAGTTGTTATACGTTTGAAGCACTAAAAAGGAACCCTTATCGTGGGATTGCTATATAGTTGTCTGTCTGACAGTAACAGTGGTTAATTTTGTAAACTTCAAAAACTGTTTATAATATTTTAGAATAGTTATGAAAAATATGCTTGCCCACGTGTGATATAAAGCAAATGAAAGAAATAAAAAAGAAATTAATCAGATTTTTCGGACAGTAACGTAAAATATTACAGAAATATAATATGATATCCTAGTCTATCAGAATAAAAAATGAAAATGACTACATTTCCATATTTGCGAAAATTATATTTCACAAACACGGAACCCTCGGTGTGAGATTCGAACTCACACTTGGCTCATATTTATTTTTGTTATTTTCCGCTGCTCTATAATCATGCCAGCTTGCAATTGTCGAACGATAAGAAACATCACGTCTTCTAATCAATCTTTACGAGTTAGTTTATTAACAAACAAAACATTGTAAAATTAAACTGAAATCTCAATTGTTTTCATGATTGGATAAAATTAAACAATATTGTCTAATATATTGATATAAATATGATATAAATTTAGAGTACCTTGAAGCCAAAGTAGTGCGGGCGTCAACTTGTCTCGATTCACTTTCATCTCGATCTATACACACCGAGCAAAGCCGCGTTACGACAAAAATAATTATAACCAAGAAGCGAAGAGAAGCCCGAGCTACGCCGCTAAGCCACTACAATTCGTTTGCGGTGGCAATGAGCGGCTTGTAAATCAAAGGGATTCTACATAATTAAGCTCATAATTAATGTAAGGACTCCGTTATTTATAGGCGTAGTCATTCTTAAAATTGCCCCCGTTTTGATAAGAAGGGCCCTAAGAGGATGTGACTAACACATGTAACGTGTTAATGAATTTGGATAATGGTTTCGTATTGATTTTTTTACAGATTTAAAATTATTCTGATGCTTTCTAAAAGTGCGCCGTTTCATATTGTTATTTCAGTCTAATTTAATTAAAAAGTCAAACGTTTATGGCTTATGATACAAAACAGATATAAGCATAATTACTTAAGAATTATGCTTCCTTAATATTGTCATCCATAATAAAAATATCACAGAAAGACAGGAAATATATATTTAATTAAAGTATAAAAAAACACGGAGCGTGATTTACAACCGGCGCGTCAAATATTTTTGAGTAAATGCATTAATGGATAGTTGAGAGCTGTTCTTCATCTACTCATAAGCCCCCATCGGTGAACGAGTCTCTTCTAAATTACACCCGCCACCGCAGCGGGCTCGACCCGCTCCCTATTAATTTGTTTATATTAGAGACGTTCACTTGCGCAGTCAATCACGATTGTCGTCAAGCGACCGATACACGATTTGTTTTCGAAAGATCTTAACCGTGTTTTGGTTATTTCTGTACAATTGAAGCTTTTAAATTTAGTGTCACCGCAACTCTCCGGAGACACTCTAAACATTTGTCTCGGGATATTTATCGCTGCGGCTCGTCGACTATATCATCCAGCCGGCATTGTGGCAATCGATCAGAAGCCGCGCGGGGCTGGCTAAATTGATTATTTATTCAGGCTTAGTTAAATCTTTGAGCAGTCGCGTTATTTGTAGACTAAACAGGCAGGAAGTGGTTAAATGCTTATTTGAAATGTGTGGCCCGCCTTGACGTCTCATTTGTCATGGCGGCGAATTTTTAATATATTACTCTGTGAAAAGTGATGAATATTTACAAGCTCTACCACTCATATAGGAAAAGGTTATATTGATTGAATGAGTCTGCACTCTTCAGAAATTTTAATATGAGACAAAATGTTGCTATTTTGGTAGTTACGTAGTTACCCGGTTTATTAAAGAATAAAATAATCATATAAATCGGGCGACTAACGAGTGGTGGTATTCCTTAGATCTATTAGGGGGATCATCTTACATGTAAAACGTTACTACCGCCAACCCACCGCAGATATTTCCAAAACCCAACTGACGTGTCCCTTTTATTATATTACCTACTTGAAGGTACTCCCGTGTAAAACAACGCGAGAGGGCCACAGCCGCATGACCTCCCGGGGCAAACGGGGATAAGTACACGCCGCACTCGGGTGGAAATATAAAACATGTTCATTATTTTAAGGCTAATTGGGAGAGGCCGCTTGCAGCGAAGTAGGTGCGAGCCCGCCGCCGCCCGCCCACGGCAGTACCGAATTCGAGCGCCGTGTAACGGGCTCATTACGGCATAAATGCGAATATACGTATAGACACTGTTTCTGCATTAAGCTGAAATACTACAGAGCTTTGTAAGATGTGTCTAACCGTACGTACGGCGCGTCGCATCGTATGTCGCACTGACTAGGAAACCGAACCCTACCCGACATCAAAAACAAAAGTTTAACTTCTCGCGCAACATCGCTGTTTCGCTATAACTTGTAGCTATTGGTGCTTATTATAGGTATACCAAAATTCAAACAAACCCTTATCTACTTTCTAAATCCTTTTTATTATTACTTTCTTTTAAATACTTGTGAATAGAGAACAACTTCAAAAGAAGGATTTATTCTCGTCTTTGATGATCTCCCCGCCCGAGGCGTATACGTTATTGTAAAACTTTTATATTTTGTTGCAGATTGAGCGTTGTTTTACTGAAAAACTTCTCTTTATAGGATAAAATACAAAAGAAGTTCACTAAGTACAACCCTTGCGTTAAGATTACTCTTTTCCATGCAAAACTTTTAATTAATCAAAATTAAAAGAGATGGTTGACGATATTTTGTTTGCTTTCTATTCAGAGCAATGCTTACACTAGGCTTTTTAAGTTTAGAAACTTTGTGTTTATTTTATATGCATTTAAGTTAGATGGCATTGGCATGTCCCACGTGTCAGACGCAAATACTAAAAATAATAACATTTATTCCGCTTGGAACTATCACAAAATAAACTATGAACAATAACTGACACCAAATTAACAAACCCTTTGGTGAAACGCTCATTGTATCACATCCACTTAAATGAGGTCTCATCCAATTTCGCATCTAATTGGCCAGCGGGAGGAGGCTTAGGCGCGGGCTGCGCTCGAACACTGCGGAACCAAAGACGAAGATAGTTAATCACTTCGCATCTGTGATGAAGTGTGGCTCGATTGTAATTACTTCGTGTGTTGATTTAAGCTTTATCACGAGGTTATGCTGAGGGATCCCCGGTTGGCCGGCCCCGCGACGGATTATTGAATTTATTCCTCCAGAGATACTTTATACAATTACTGGCGAAGGTGCCGCCGCGGGAACCTATTAAAATATTGAAGATAAGATCAAACTTTTAGTGCAGACGAGGTGGGCTGGCCGCCTTATAAACAAGAATCGGATTCCGGCTGCTTCCAACGCACGCTTGCTCTCTCGCTTATAGTTTTTGTGTTTACAATTGTTTCTAATTATGAATTGATCAAACATTCAATTCGATATTGTATGTTATTATCTTGAGATGTTTCGCTTTATTTGTAATTTGTTATTTAATTGGCTTCTGATTATGAAGTGGTCGAACTATTTATCTTACTTTATAGTTTTAATGAAATTCTTTATGTACATTACTCACAGTGGTATTTAAGAGAAATCTAGGCATGAAATTTGATAGCTATCTTGAAATCGCTTAATGCATGGTTTTTGTCCATTAACTGACCGCGGTTCCTAATTTTAAGGTCTTATTCTATTTTAACTACTTACATTTCATGTTTTTTAAACAGCGGGTAATCTCTGGGTATAATACAAATAATAGAATTTCCTCTCTACTTTTTATCCGGGTGCGTTATGTAGATACTTTGAAACGCTTTTGAAACCTCGGGAAACAACTAGTTCCATTTTTTTTAATTACGCCTCAAATGTGAACGTAACATTTGTATTCACCAAAGTTACTCAACATACGTTTTTATACGGTAACGAAAACTTTGGCATATATATAAAAAAGTGGCATCCCAAAGAGTAATAAAACCTAAGGTTTTTTTATAGATATACCGAATAAAAAAACTGAGGTCGAATTTCGACCAGTACGCGAACACTATTAAATAAATAGTTCACTGTGGACTTTAGTATACATGCTATGAAACCCCAAAATAAATAACTTTTCAATTGAAAAGCATGAAACGAGTAAATATTCCTGCCGTGGTCGTAATTTTGGGGCCGCTTAAGTTAATACACTCACACTATAGTGGGTGCCTTACGCTAGGTTACTATTTTTACCACCGACTTCTAGAGTAATGTCTTGATCCACAAGTGTTTCAACAGAATTATTTTTTTGTGTATTAAGTCTGTTGTATGTTTGTTACTAGTTGTCACACGATATGGAATAATTATCCTCTCCCGTATCGTATCGAACAAATATCTTTCATTCACGGCTTTGGTCCCAGCGCAATACGAACGCTAAACGACTGGGAGGTGTCCAGACGTGGTGACTAACTGCCTAAGGCCTCCGCGTAATATACGACAGCGGCTGAATATAGTTTTTAATTAGGATCTGCCTACCGACCCAACGAGGCCTCTATTTGTTTAACCAAATGCAAAGAAAAGCGAACGAGATGAGAACGGGACGATAACCGCTATCACGAATGTTTGTGTCGTAGTTTTATTTTAGTAAATCAGCCGTTAGAAAGATTTAACTTTGGTATCTTCTCAATAAGAGCCTTAGTCTTTGCCAATTTCTCTTTTTTGATCAGAGTTCAAGTAGCTTACCAAAAAGCCTTTATCTCTGGCCAGTGCATTACTGATTCAAACCTCTGTTAAGCAGAATTTTCAAAGGTTTAGGTTTCTTAACTGTGTCTATCACTCTAGCCAAGTAAACGCCTTGGCTGCTTGCTGCTGCAAATCCCTAATCATCTTCTTCAACGTAATTTAACACCCCATGTGAGGACTGAAGGAATAGCCAGGATTGAGAGTTATTTCGAACAATTTTCATTAAGACTAGGGGGAATAAAAGAATAGGTGGGCCTATTAAAAATATTTTCTAAGCTAGATTCGTCGAAATAATATGTATATTTTATACTTCAGTGTTCTTTCTGAAAGCTCGTGTTATATTTAACAAAAACTTAGGAGGTTGTGTAAGCTATAATAAGATTAATGGTGTAGCTGTCATCGCAAATTAAGTTCCCGTCAAGATTTTAATAAGGCCTTTGTCAAACAAAAGTTTGGAATTCATGTAAATTGCTAAGTTTCTACTTATTATACAGTGCTACTGAGAGCCTAGACATTTAGAAATTGTTGGAGTTTTATACTGTTTTTGTAACATTATCTTTTCGTACGTATCATTGTGTAAAGAGAGCATAATCGCGAGTCATCGAGGCGCGGGCTGCGCGCCGGGGCGTCAGTGAGTGGCGCAAGGCCGCAGGTCCAATCTGTAAGTTTCAATTAAAATTCTTCTATCTTCGCTACCGCCGTTGAATTGGTCCAATGAACGATTCGTTTTGCATAAATGCCCGCCAGCTGTTTACAATAATCGATGATATGTTTTTACGAGTTACATTTTCAATTTATTGATATTCATTCTTGGTCGGACAATTTATTTGTATCGATAATGTTTCAAAGACTTCTGTTTATTTTTATCATGGAGTCGCTGACGGGTTTACGATGGCGCGTCTCGGACATGAATGATATATTGGTTCTCTCTCATAATTACGCTTTAATTACGAATCATTAATTTTAATCGACGCAGAAAATGACATTTAATGGATTTCATGGATCTCGTTCGCCTACAAACGGAGAATGTACAATGTGGAAAGGAACACAATAGAATAAAATAAACATAAGCGTTACTTTATTGTTTCTGTGTTGGGCCCATTCAGATTTGTAACTTTTTTATTTGTTGCTGTCTTCAAATCCTGTTCAAACGTAACCTCTCGAGGCATTGACTCCGGGTACATTCGGATGTATTGTGCTGGCGCAACTAACCGACGACAGCGAGTTGAAAACAGTTTTTCACATCCCGGTAAGATAAGTGCATTTGCTTGTAACGACAAGGCGCGCCGCGGCGATCGCCTCGCCACGCCGCCTCAATGGGCGCGCGTTCTTTATTTATATACGCCCTTCTGTAATTAACGATAGTAAAAAGAAATACATATATCTTTTGATTTATATCATATCATTCTTTCCTCGTGTTTGTTTTTGGAGGAAATTGTTTCTTTTCGTTGTCTGCTGTTGTTAATAAGTCGACGTTAGCTGTAAGAAAGTAGAGCGTATTTCATTATTTGGTCTTAATTTTTATTGAGAAAACAAAAATGATGTACCTATCATTCGAGTTCATATTTATTTTATTCAGGGTTAGATTCGTTTTTATATTCTATTAACTTAAAATAATCAAATACCGATATCTTAAAAGTCGTGGTGGCCTAGTGGTTAAGGCACCTGCTTCTCGTGTACGAGTGTACGGGTTCGGAACCTGGCAAGTACCAATGTGACTTTTCTAAAGTCATAATTATGTACTTTCTAAGTATATCTTAGACGTCACCGACTAACGGTGAAGGAAAACATCGTGAGGAAACCAGGAGATTTACCACCCCTCCAGACTTTAAATTCTTACCAAAAGCCCAAATAACGAGATCTCACACGATATATTTCATCATGGAAAGACGAGGGTCGAAGCAGTTAGTGGTCAGTCATCGACTACACGTATAAACAAGCAATATAATTTGTTACGACGGTTCTGCTATCATCTTACGAGGAGTTACACTCTAAATCTCCGAAGTTCATTATCTAGTATACTCTGGAAAAAAAATCAACTGAGGAGTTAGGGAACGTTTAACATAACAACATAAATTAAAAATTAAAAGAAACCCCTACCTAAAAATGCCTTACATCATTTTGGAAAAGAGCTGATACTCTTTCACTGCTGGGCCGATATTAACCAAACATAGCTAAAAACCACCGCAAGGACACAGGCTTTCAAATGAAAAAACTGCATCGAAATGGGTCCATCCGTTTACGAGCTACGATGCTACAGACAGATACACAGACAAACAGACAGACAGACATCGACGTCAAATTTATAACACCCCTCTTATTGCGCCGGGGCTTAAAAATACATAAGTGCAGCGTAACAAGGAACCTACTTAAGTGTTAAAAATTAGATTCATTTGAAACTTTATTTATTAGTTTTGATGATGTCACATAGATTGTCAACGATGGATGGATTGTGTGAAGGTTGATATGATTAGAATGAATGTTACTAGCGAGATGACGGCAGATAGAAGAGTATGGAAGAAGAAAACATGCTGCGCCGACCCCAAATAAAATTGGGATAAGGGCAGGAGGATGATGATGATGATGATGTCACATAGATTCGGCTAAATTATTAGGTGACACTTGTTATATTGGTACTTCATTCGCTTGTAAGTTACGTACATATTTTACATCTCATCTCATCTTTCACCTATAGCACTTGATGGTGTGTATTAAAGCAGGTATTTCACAATTTATATTCTTGACAAAGTAGACATGTGCTATATATACTATTCCACTATTCTCGTATGTCTTACGATAAATTATAAAATGTGAATAATATAATGTAGGTGACAAAATACGCTGCAGTAAAAAACGTTTAAAACGTTTAGATGAATAAAATTAAAATAATTTATAGCAGGATGATGAATATAAACTACATGAAAAGATTCCCAAGCTGAAATATTTGACAGTTCAATAAAAGCTTATAATTTGTAAGTAAGGTAATTATCACGATAAGTTAAGATACTGATCTGTCATGAACACGCTATACACAATATCTCTCGTGTCATGGAATTAACGCAGCTGAAGCGATAATGCTAACACAAACAAATAGAATGGCGAGAGAACGAAACGAAAATTGAACGGAGCGTTGATAAAATAAGAGAATTTAGGAGTAGAACGTGAGGAATGAGACATCGACGCAAGAGTGCAGAGGCGGTGGAGCAGCTGACACCTGTCATCACGCAATTTATTAGTCGCTCCGAAATAACGGAGTCAGTGAACGTTCAAACAAAATGAAGAGACACAACGCTCTATTAACGACACATCCTCGGGGTGCACCCGTTAACAGCTCCACAATTAAATTCACAATGTTCACTCGATATCCACACGTTCAAAATAATACACTCCACTTGTATACGTTGTATACTTTGCAATTATAAGAATTTAGTGTTTGGGTACAATCAAAAACAGTAATCGCTTATGCGATCCCTGATGGATGGTTCTTTTTGTTGCAATTGCAGTCTTAATGGAAAATTATATTTATACTAGTTTAATTATTATTTGAAATATCATATTAAATACAAGGTATTAATTAATTGCAATGCTTACGACGTTAGTTAAGATATTGAAGTTGCTATAGTTAAAATAAAGTTAAAAATATTCGCAAATTAAATAAGAAGAACAATGAGGTGGAATTCGTCTTGATTTGATTTATGTATTAGTTTTGAGTGCAAGTGATGCGCAGGGAAGGGAGATGACAATATCGTCGCGAGCGGTGCGCGCCCTCTTCATCCTGATGCAGTGTTCTAGCGCTTAATAACTGTCGACGAACGTTTGCGTCACTTCGTCTGCAATGCTTATGATAATAAATTGCCTCTTATTTTAGAAATCCTCATTCACCATGCTCATAGCCATACGAGCTCATCGTTTACGATGTCGGCATACATTTCTCGAAAATGACATTCGACGACTGATTGTTTATTGCTTTGAACTGAACTGATTAATTAGGAATTTTACAAGAGAATTTAAGTAAAGATTTTGATTTGCTACCGTACGTTGTTATAATTATTTGAGATGTTGTTTTTTATTTTGTAATTAATTGAGTTGTCCATTTAATTTTAAATTATGAGAAAGAAGGCAATATATATTTATGAGTCCAGATTATAGGATATGGGATAATTCATAGTGCCTAACAGAGTGCAAAAAATGATTTTGAAAAAAATCCGTGTAAAACATGCAACACAAAATTTGTAGGTACTGTGCTCATTCACATGTTCCTCCAATTAACTATAATCAAAATAACACCATAAGAGTTCCTTTTTACCATTTTGATTCGGTACCCCCCCCCCCCCCTAAAAAGGTATCTACGTAAATTCGATGAGAAGAATATGATTATTACTTTCCAATTACAACTTTCGATATCCTAAACGTTCGGCTATTCGGGCATGGGATTAATCGTGTAAGAGAGGTAGGGTTTAAAACAAAATTCTAAGGCTTGCATATGGATCCGTTTTATTGGGAAAGATTAAAAAAATCTTTGCTTAGGCCTAAGGAACCTTTTACCTACAGCGTATAAGCACGCGCCATTACAGTCGTATGCATTTCTGCTAGTTTGTCGCGGATATTGCACATTTTATTTTATTACATCAGCTCATCAGGGCCCATGAAATTTGAATTTTCTGTGAAATTATTTCTTATTCATAATTATTTTCGCCTATTACATATTATAATGTTATAGTCCTAAAGTGTCTTGCCCAAGAATACGGAGACCCAACAATTGAGAAGTGGCGCCCTCCAATACTGTTCAAGCGTGTTTTGCTGTTCCGAGACCACGGGGAGAACATTTGTGCCGAAATTGATCCTGGATAATTGATTCAGTTGGTGTAATTGGTCTAGGCCGTTCCAATTTGAACTAAAATAAATAAATAATAATGAAACTGAGTGGAGCCACAGATGCACCTTATTTCTATACTGAGCTCAATTCGTAGAATCCGATTCTTTCTTTTCTATTCTAAATAAATAACGGTACTTATATTCCTATTAACAGATTCTGTCTCTTCTTTCTATAAAAAAAAAACTAGAAACTTTAGGTAGTGTGCGTGTGATTACAAACTTTATTACTTCAGAATCGTGCTTATCAATATTTTTAATGTCATTTCTCTTTAATTAAGCAAATAATAATTAAACAGTGCAAATAATAAGCGCGAAAATCAAAGATAAAAACGCGACGCTATTAGCACTGTAAAAATAATTTATATCTATCGAATGTGACATAAAAGTCTTCATTATAAATACCTAACAAAAATGATACATTTGCTCACTTGTATTAAAATTGACAGACATCGTTAGATCCATTGACATTCCAAGATGACTCTTGGAATGTCAATATTATTTTAAGATGCCAAATAATATTTTTTTAAGGTAAGCATAATTCATCAACCACTATTCTTTCATCATTACGTCACAATTAGGTACATTAGTTAGGTAGGTACAGTACTTAAACATTTAGTTGATTAGTTAGTATATGGTAAATGAGTCGGGCATCGCAGGTCATCATTACCTTTTCCTGACTTTTGGAGACAGAATCCAGTTTCATCCAATGCAGCTATATTTTTACATGCAACATAAATTACATTTAAAAATGGCGGTAAGCGTTAGTTCACTTGTCGGCCATAGCTCTGTCGGACGATAGACTTTGACGTCACAACACGCCAAATTGTCGGCTATTTAAAGTATCAGTCTGCTATTTTTTATCAAAACAAATAAAAAAATTACAAGTTTTCTTTAGGCGCTAAATATTTTTTAAAGTCATAAAACTACGTAAGCTGTCATGTAAAAGTATGAAATATAAAAAAATAAAAGCAATCATTCAGGAAATAAAGTATATTTTATTTCCTGAATAATGGCATTTGGAATCTTGAAGGTTATCATGCAATTCTCTCGAACTGGCAGTATATAATAGAAGCCCAGAAGATCTATCAAACCGATCGTAGAAAAGATTTGCCAACATGATAAGATTAAATATTGTTGCATTTAAAATGTTACAATAAAAGCACAATCATTTGATACAACGTGGCGTGCAATACGGTAATCAAACAGATTTATTCAATAAAGGTGAATTATCAGTGGTGGAGGCGGGTGCGCGCGTCGGTCGCACAGTCATTACCCGGCCTCATCTTTGTACACGCTTGGGGTATAGCACTGATGGGATATTAAGGTTATTACCAACGGCAAAATTGGCCGAGCGACCGCTGAGGAAGCTGCCCACCGAGACCTATTAGCGATATTACATATTTCATATGATCCACCGTCGATCAACGATTATGGGTGTATTAAAACGCCGTCTGACCGTCTTCCGATCATGGGAATATGCACAGCCCCACCTTTTATCTACGTTTTTTACAGTTTAGTAGGTAATTCGGCGAGGATCACCGAGCGGCTGAGTCGATGCGATGTACATTATGGGTACTACTCCGAAACTTTTAATGGATCTTTTCATTTTTCATCGACCGTGGGATCGATTTCAAATAAAAACACATTCAATAAAATTCGTGATGACATACGTGAGGTAGACTTACCTTACTTACCTTGAATTTGGTCGGCCTGAGCAGAGCAACTCTAGTCCAAAATGCTATGCAACCATTCCAGGATTTTCATATTTCATTGTATGTTTCATGTCACCCAGACAATGGGAACGAATCGATTGACATCACATGCATCGGTTCAGTAGTTTGGGTGCTGCGGTGAAACATACATACAATCAAACATTCATGTTTGCTTCTTTTTGGTTTCCTTTTAACACGGTTGGGTAAAAAGTACATATTATATGCGTAATATTGTGATAAAAAGCAGTGCACCATGAGTCACTATCAATCTTTATTTTCTAATCGTGTGGGCTTCATGTTTTACCAACCTAACAAATCAAAACAAACTACGAATAAGTTGGAATGTATTTGCGGTAGATGGTGTGAATGTATACTAAACAGTGTAAACTACTAACCTGTCTCGTGTCATCCTTTATATTAATTAATGAATTGTCGAGAGAAATTCACTAAAGGTTAGGCGCGAGGCATACCCTATCATTATGTGAATTATGATGGCGACCTTCTGCTGATACCAACTAACCGCAAAATGCTTCGTGGTTACAAAATTATGCAAATGGTATCCTACCAATGGTTCATCTTTGAGTATGTGAATGTAAACTGGAACATTCAATTAATGGACTTATACGGTACCCTTAGATAAAGCGTCAAGCTCTGTTTAGTTTTTAAAATTCTCACCCATGATACCTACACTTATGTGCTATAACGTAATTTTATTAATTTTGCCAAAGTTTTTAGCTCCATAATGTCTTCCGGCATTAATGGCTTCTGTTATAGGTACCTACTTAAAATAAGGGCGCTCGTGACTAAATTACATATTAGTAGTCGTGTATTATATTTAAAACCAATCGATTCCTGTCGTAAAAAGTGTTCCTTTTTCATCGTTGTAAATAAGCACCTACCAACTGTGATATGTAATAAATAAAAATAAACTAATTGGGTAAAAAAAATGACAATTCTTCTCATTTGTTTATTGAAAGACAACTCTAGTTGATATGATACCCGTGCACCACTTAAGTTCTTATATCATTTCGCTGAATACTATACATAGAACAATTTTTCAGAAATATGTGCATAACAGACAGTTGTCCAAGAAATGTTAATAGGTATGATTTATTAAAAGCCGATTTTTCTTTTGTTTCAGGATCCGTTTACGGTAAGTTGCATAAAGCAAAGTAATCACTCCGCATATAGTCGAAATAAAAGATTCAAGAAACTTCTGTAGTGATTTCAGGCATTGCGGTTAGGTAATTCTGTGTCCAAAAGGTAAAATCTAATTTCCTCATTTATAACAAAAATAGTAACATTAAAAAAAATATCCTACACACACGTAAATATTTATAACATAATCGTCACACTAGTCAGTCTAATTTGTTATACTAATTTAATATTATTTGTCTTTATTTCTCGGTAACAACAACGTGGGCGATCGCATATAGGGTGTAAGTATATTTTTTAAATCGTTATTCTTATATTATCCAATCATTATTCTTATCCTACCTTCACAAAAATTACTAAATGATATCTGGTATAAGATAATATTATAACAAAGCTATCATGTTATATACATTATAAAAAGGGGAACCTGCTAGCACAGGTATTATTTCTCATACTTAAAAGGAGCTCTCCACTTTATTTTTATTTAGAAGGTAATATAAATATCTGAAATCTATATGCTATATATCTATGCATAGTAATAATTAACTAGATAAATATAAAGGCTTACTTCTTTTGACATTATTTAGATTAGAAACCTGCATTATCTCAAACTAATTTGTATCGTGGAGATGACAACAATCAATCATGATTATTAATTTATAGTCGTACGGTAGGGTCAGTTTTCTTGGATAAGTGTAACAGACTAGCTAATGAAATTGTACTCCAAATATTCACCAGTCACTCTTTCTAGGCATACTTGTACATGTGAAAATGGTGATTAATAGTAAGATTGAGTTCGACACGTATATCAACGTCGCTGTCAACCTATATGCATAATTACACAGTGACAAGACGATAATTAGTGGCGTGGAAGACGCATCGTTCCGCGGATCCTAATTGATGTACATGCAAACGCAATCAATATGACGTGGTAGCGGATGTTGGTCGGCACACGGGGACATGAGCCGTGTCCTCGCCATTCGTGGATATAGTCAGTCACGCTAAACAATACTACATGACGTCTTGTCACGGTGTTACACCGAAGTCGCGTTTTACATAGTCGTGTAGCCCGCGTTTTAGGCAAAGACAGTTTTCCTTATACTTTTCTGTTTCTTCTGTTTTCCACATCTCTATTTTGTTTCATTTTCACTGGCATCCTCGATCCTCGAAATTTAGGTTATGGGAAATTATCCATTGACTCCTTCCGCTGCGGGACTCCTCACGTACGGTAATAACTATCCCATATTCCTCCCGAGGTTTTTATTTTTATTGGTTTAGCCTACAGAGTTACTTGCGTTTTTTTAAATTAGTAAGATGTAGTTTAATAAATATTTTTCTAATTTCAGGAAATACTAATCGTATTCAATTTGCGAAATGCCTAAATTATCAGTAATGTCAAGAATATTTTTCCTTTATCGTGGAAAGGCAACTTAATATCCCAAAAGGTCGTAAACAATTAAATTCTTTTAAATTAAATATTTTTTTTGTAACTTATACCAGGAAAAGAGAGCCACGGGGACTTATACAGAATAAAATATTATTCTTTTGTTCTTACAGAGTAAAACATTTTATACATAGACAAAACTTCATTTACAAAAATTTGGGTTGTTACGCCGTACTCGTACATCTTAAAATGGAGCTTATCCCAGATAAGTTTTCATTGAATTAAGTTGGATCTTCGAATTCCGCTGACTGTGAAGTTACGCTTGTACCCTGCAGTTCGTCCCTACTTCTTCTAGTAATGGGATATTTTAGCGGCGCACCGATAACATTTTTAATCCATAAACAAACCTACCTATAAACAAACTTGGATGTGATTTGCAATCGAACGATCAGTAACAATAACGAAAAAGTACCCATTTTATTAACCTACACACTGCCACTATTACAGAACGGTGTGATTCGGTAAATCAATCCAAGTTAACACGTAGGTATACCTTCTACTGTTGTTGGTCACAAAACATAAAATTGCTTTTTAAACACCTAAAATAATGGCCTATAACAATTTACACTTTTGAATGTACGTAAGTTCAATAAATTTATAGGTTTCAAAACAGGTTTTCGAATATTTGTGAATTTAACCCTTGAAGCACTTGAGTGTCTTACCACATATGGTAACAATCAGGCTATTATCGACCTTTGGTCAAGGAAGCCAATGTCTATTTTCCAAAAAGTAATCAAAAACAAGAATAGGTTCGTTCATAAAATATAGAAGCGATTTGTGTTTGATAAAGTTTAATAGTTTACCAAAATACTATTCCTATTCGTAATAGTGATTTAATCCACTAGTAAAATCTACTACGACTTCGGCTGTGAATATTTAAAATGACATTTGGCTTCTTTTTGACTAGCTACGATGGTTTAAGGCAGTCAACTGTAAAGTGTCTAGGCCTTTTTAAGTCGTTTCCCTTTAAATGATAAGTCACTCGTTTGACGCAGACGAGAGATTTATATCCGGCAAATTGTAAAGCTTTGCTTTGTGCACGAACCACGTAATCCTGTTTTAAATTTATTAGGTTAGCCGACAATAAATTTGTAAATTCTGTAGTCCGCTGACCCGGAAACGTCGCTTTAATGAGATTTTTATTTTAAGGATATTCAAAGGACCCCGGTTTTAAACAACCGCTGCCAACGTAACATTTTTATGTCGAGCTATACAAGTTCATGTATCATTATGTAGGATTAATTACATTTGGACTTTGTTCCCGCATGTCGCTCGCCGATACCTGCCGCCGCCGATGGTGTGAATGCGTACAACATGCAGTATGTAAGTATATTTAATTACTTGTAAATTACAGCTGTAGTAAAACATTCATAATACAGTTGCTGTATGCCCTGCGGCTGATATAACAAAGAACTTTACGCTAATGAGCTGGTAGATGTCCGACTTTATTAACAAGGTGTCGGTGCATGTAATATCACGTCATAAGTATTTATTTCACAATTTTTACTTACTTATCTTCGTAATTGAGCAAATAATATTGAATCGAGTAATCCCGAAAAACCTATTCCTGATCATGAACATATCAAGTAATAAAATTGTCATTAAACATAAATTGAAATTACAACAAAGTCAATGTAAGCATTAAACAAAGGAAATATTTGTACCTATAGAATTAAATTGCCTCTACCAATATTGACGTCGTCAACTCTAAACGCGTAGGTAGATAGATACGTGGAAAATCGTGCCTGTGCCCAATGTGCGCTGCAAATTAACAGCGCTTCCCCTGGGGCCAATATTTCTCCGGGCGACGTCGAACCTAGGACCGCCCGCCACTAACTACCCCACTGAATCAGCGACGATCACGCCTACATCTTGTACATACGCCGATTGGTACGTAACTCGTACCCTCGGCTCGGATAAAGTAATATATATTCGCAAGACTTAACTGCTGACTGAAAACCTTGGCACACCTAAGGTGACGGAGATTTTATTGGCTCCGCTAGAGCGTGGGTCAATCGTATCACTATTAAAGCGTCGAAAAATACATTTTCGACGCTTTTTTCATTCCTCCATATAGGTATGCAAGTACCCTTTGTTATAAAAAATAATGTATTTGTTTCTACACTCAGTTTCCATTTTCTTATTTTCCAATAAGATTTGCCGAAACATGTCTTGTGTTGCCTTATATTAATACATTCACGATTGACGTAATTGTCATGTATGTCTAAGAATACAGATTAACTCGCAACTGTGATATTGACAAGATTTTGTTACTGAAATATCCCGGTTTCAATATCCCGAGCCGGTTAGTCGGAGTAATTACTGACCAGGCTTCCTCCATACACTATCACAATGGACGGTCCCGGGAGATACTTCCCAGTTGGTCTTGATCACCACTTCACAGATAGGCTTCATTCAAAGAACACTATTATTAATTAAAAGGCTTAGTAGTAATTACACCTTTTACTGTTAATTGTCAATCAGTTGTTTTGAGTTTTAATTTTTTCATCACCGCTATTGTAACGTAAGTTACGCAAAATTCACAGACATAGCCCTTAATGATAATTCAAGGAATAGCGCCTGTTGGTCATAGATCAAACGCAGGTATAAAGCATATGCGCAGTAGTGACTTAATCTCGGACTCCCGATTTTTATAGACTAAACAACTAGTTAAACAAGCTTAAATTGCTCACTATTACCTGCAGTTAAACGCAACCTTCATCTAAAATACGGTTCCTTAAATTATGCTTCACTTACCATAACGTTTTAAATATTAAAATGACCAACGATGATAGCAACCTAATTCCTATAACTATGCTAATAACACCTACCTTTACCAAAATATAATCTTTAATCTGGATGCAAATCATCCTAATGCGTTCCGATTATAAAGAGCTATAATTTCGGCATTATATTGTCCATCAAAGTGTTTTACATATATAAAAATAAAAGACTCACAATCAAGTAATTTGTTTCTCGACCTACTAAACTCTTTTCGTGATGGAATCGTGTTTTGGTCTTAGGATCAGAATATTATTATATATAATACTTTATTATTTGGTATCGATTTCGAAACACTATAATTAGATTAGCGGTTTTACTATTCTGTATGAGTGTCAGTTTATAAAAAAATATATACAGGCTGACTCGTTATCCGATGACTCCTGTTAGGGCCACTTTAAATAAATATTGTGTGTTGAATAGAGTTAATTAGTTCATTTATTTTAGACGGCGATGCACTGGGCTTGTAAGCGCGGTGATGAAAATTTAGTGAAACTGCTGGGCGGGGTCACTCGACAAGTAGTCAACGAACGATCGGTGAGTCATAATTAATCAGCAGTCACGTAAAATCCATCTGTATGTATTATGTCATGAATAATTAAATAAACTTGTAAAGGCTGCGTTAAACCCGTAAATAAAAAAGTATGATGGGTACCCAAAAATCCCTCAAAATTATTGTGCAGTAAACATGAAACAGTAGTAGGTAAAGATAAAGCTACTGCAATTGACTTTAAATTGAGTTTGGTTAATTATGTGTTAACATCCGCGGTGAGAGTAATTGCTAATTTTACTGTTACCTAGAAGCTTTTATGTTCAATCAAATTTACTTACTACGAGTTATTTTGCCTGTTTTACTGTATCGTTAAAGTGTCGTTACAATCTTTTTCATGTGGCGTTCGGCATCGTCGGCGACGGAAGTAGAATGGGGTAAGTCCGCCGGGCATTTTATAGCTGGACTACTTGTGGATTCAAGGGAAGTGGTGGTAAATTTATCTGTGCACCACTCAGGATTTAATGTTTCTCTTTTCCTCATAAAGCTGGTAGTCTTTTATGACGACTTTATCTAAGTACTTACATGACTTAAGAATAGTAGCCCATGTGGCCCCAATAACTTTTCCGAAGAGGTTTGATTACAGATCTTATGACTTGTTGGCATGCTATAATGACACGGATTAGCATACAATATTTGACTTAAATTATACTTTGACATTCATGTAACCCAGTCATAAATAGATGAGCTAGGTATAGCTGCTGTTCTTCTTCCCTCTCTTTTCTTCTACTTTTTTTCCCATTTATCAAAGTCATTGTCCTTACCCAAGGTCCAAGCTATCTCAATAACAAATTTCATTTTAATCGGTTAAGTGGTTTAGCCGCGTTACTGAGAGACATACGCAAAGACAAACACAGTTACTTTCTTATTTATAATATTGGTAAGAATAAACTAAACTTTCCTGTAACAATGTACTTTCGATTAGTTTACGCTACAGCTGTCGCTGTTATATATTCAGTAATATCCAACTGAGTTTAATATCTATCGAGTATAATATTGAATATAAGTATTGGATTCGCAAACGGGGGCAATGTATGAGAAGCCGGGAGCAGATGTGACCCTTTACAACTTAGTGTAAGCGCGCCTCATCCGCCCTCGCGCCTCCCTCTTGTTGAAATATTTCATATCTGATACCATCGTAAAGGTGCAATCTTTGAGTATTTTTTGTTTATAAAGTTCTTATCCTTATAAATGTTTTTTATCTTGCTTATTTTGCTAGTTTATAGTGAATGAGTATTTGGCATAATACTTAATCTGACAAGCAGTTTATAAGTATTGCACTTGTAACTATTTTTGGATACAAATTCAATTCATTAAGAACAAGCTAGATCGTTTTGAATCTAAAAAAATATTGTAGGTTTCGTTTTGAAGAAATCATCAAATTGAATATAATATAGTTATCTACATAATATCGTAATTTTCGCTTCCGCGCGTGTTTGGCGAAGGTTAGCGATGTGTTCGCTAGATGGCTTTTTAAAGACTTTATATATCTTGTTTTTGATTCATGTTTATTTTACGCCGTGTATATCTGTGCCATTTTTGTGATCTAGTTTCTGAATGAAGACCCACCGTCTTTCGGATTCACGCGGTCGAGGTTGCAGGCAAAGTGCTATAGTAATTATTACCTGACTGCCAAGGAAGGGATTTTTATTTAGGTACTAGTGTTTCGCCAAGAGATCGAAATTCGACCTCAGTGTTTATTGTACCTTTATAAAATCTATATGTTTTATTACTTTATAGGATGCTACTTTTTAATTATTGTCATTTTTTTTTTATTTTAATGTCATTGTCATAGTCTTTAATAATAATTGAACTATGTATATGTGTGTGTGTGTGAGAGTGTATGTATGACAAACGCATAAAAGTATGTGTTATGTTTTTTACTAATTTAATTAGTATCTATATAATTGTTGGGTATCTGAGTCCTCACATAATTTTCTCTTAGGTTTGGTCGTGCTGGCATTGAGAGATGATATGCGTTACACTTGCCCAATGTTAAGTTGCCGTGTACCAACCTCCACCGTCGTCCGCAAATAACTCTGGCCGGTCTATCTGATTATTCACAATAAATTGGGCCAATAGAAATGTTTAAAAACAATAACAAGTACATATTGTTTTTCTCTTTTTTATGAGTTTTAAACCCGGTTGCTTATACAGTTAGTGCTTTGGATCCCGGTGCCCGGTTTGTGGCATTTTCTCCTCCCTCAAATTAGTTGTGCAGATCAAGCCTTTTATTATACAATATGTCGCGTTACACTTGCCCAATGTTAAGTTGCCGTGTACCAACCTCCACCGTCGTCCGCAAATAACTCTGGCTGGTCATAAGCGGCGACGAGACCCGTAGAGGCTTTAAAAGAAGAAAATGACAAATTGAAAGTTCTCCAAAACCCGGTCACGCGAATAGACATCGCCGTGCGAGTCTACACATTTTCAGTGATAAAAACACCGTGTGTATCGTGAAACTGGAAGATCAAACATCTGAGATAGGCAACTGAAGCAGAGGAAATGGGAGCCGTGCTTTTTTTCTTCTGTCCGCGCGTCCAGCCTGGTTTGCTATTGGGGAATCAATACCCGACATTTATACAGTCCACTCACGATCGGACCAGAAGGTCCATCGAGAGCCGGATCTATAGGAAATGACTAAACATTAAGAAACAAAACGAAAAATGTTGATTTCTAGAAAAGAGTATATTATTCACTAAATAGTAAAAACTGCACGATGTTTCAAAACGTATGGGAAACGATCCTGTTAAGTTGCAAACGTTTGTAATATTATTTTCAGACATGGAAAGTGTCCGTGCTAATTTCGAATCTATTATTTTCGAATTATATGAGATTGAAATGCCATTAAAACTGTCTTTTAGCGAGTTAGAAACATTTGACGAGATCTATAGCGCTTGTAAATTAGTATCGAGTCAGATAAAATCTTCTACTGTGGTGGTGCCACAGAAAAAAAATAATTTAATGAAAGCAGTATTACCTAAAATTGCTTTATTTCAATTCGATGGTGCCATTGAGAACTGGACAAACTTTTATGATACGTTTTCATCTTTGGTTCATAATAGAGATATATCCGATATGGATGAATTTCATTATTTACTATCTTGCGTAAAAGGCCCCGCTTTGATTATAGTTAAGAAATTACCTATCACCGCCGCGAATTATTCTTAGTTTGGCAGAGCTTATTGATAAATATCAATAATGCATAACAAATAAAAATAATTCTGCACTTCTTTCATAAGCCTACTAATTATGCCAAAACCTATACATATAAAATGGTTTGTCCTGAATGACTAACGGATCAACGCACAGCTTAACCGCTGATCGTAGAGACCTGAAACTTGGATGATGTGTTCTTTGTATGACGTAGGCATCTGATAAGAAAGGATTTTCCGAAATTCTATCCCTAAGGGGGTGAAAAAAGAGGACAAAGTTTGTATTTGTTTCACGCATTAATTATAGAAGTATCTAATATCAACCAACTTCTTTTACAGGGATACACACCTCTGCACATCGCAATGCAATTTCGTCACGAGAATGTGTGTAAACTATTAGAAGGAGTTTACGGTAAGTTGTCACTTATGTTGATGTAAAAGAAACTTCTGTAAAAAATACAGGATGTGTATAAGGTTCAAACAATAAATAGAAAAAATATTGTTACTATACACTTTTAAGGTTCAAACCAGATATGAGACACTATTTTAATAACGTTAACCGAACGCATTTAGCTGATTTTTTATCGTCACAGCGCCATCTAGTAGTTTTAATGGGTATTCACTTCAGCATTTATACCGGCAACACTGGTCACACAGAAACTCCATTAGATGCGGTTAACATTAAAATCGATAGGTGGCGTTACGATAAATCCTTACTTCCTTACTCCTTACTAATATTATAAATGCGAAAGTAACTCTGTCTGTCTGTTACGCTTTCACGCCAAAACTACTGGACCGATATAAATGAAATTTGGTACAGAGATAGAATAGATCCTGAGGAACAACATAGGCTACTTTTTACCCGGGTGTGCTAAGTAGTTCCCTCGGGATGCGGGTGAAACCGCGGGAAACAGCTAGTTATTTATATTTTAGTTAAGCTATCATTGGATTAATCAAAGAAGTCGGTGGCGAAATACTTACAACTTAGACACCACCGACTTTTGGAAGTCTATTGTTTTTTTTTAAATGGTTTATTGAGCGGGCTTTGCTCCTTGCAAAGTCCTCGCCGAAATGACATTATGTTCTCTGAGCAAATGCTTGCGAATGCCCGCAGTGGCAACTGCAAGTGCAACTTAGCTACAGAGCAACTATTCCTTGCATTTCAGATGCCGATCCTAATGTTCGCGACTGGTCGGGCAGGAAGCCTAGACAGTACCTAGTCCACATGGACACATCCCTATCGCCAGGATCATACAGAAGTATGCTGCTCACCAAAACATACCTACTAAAGTCATTATAATATAATTATTTTATTGTAGTCATTAATAACCTTATGCATTTAAGTTATTTTGTTATAAAAAATAAGACATTAACAATTATCCGACGAATAACATATTTCTAAATATGATTGCCAAATAGTTGGTATTAACCAAATATAGTATCTCTATATTATCTGATCTAAATGATAGGGTTATTAAACAGGACGCAAACAATCTTTTAATTACCAGATTAATTATTTTTCAGCAATTGGGGTATATATATATATTGGGGCAACTTCCCGGTTAAATCCTAGTGATATGTGGCCATGGGATCATTGGGTTCACCCAAGGTGTTTGATTTAGATTGTTTTGTAATAATGACATGGTTTTTTCAGTACTGGTTTACACAAGTATATTTGATTAATAGGGATGTCGTGCAGAAAAGGTGTGTAAGAAGAGAATATTTTACAGAAGCAGACACGTACGATTTACGCCGGACTGTTACCTCTCCTCCGGTCCTAAGAGTCACTCCGAGCGCAATTAATGCTCAATCAAGTAAGATGCACAAAACCGTGTCTGCGTCCTCACAGTGCTTTTACTTGCGTGTGTCAATTTCGTACTTACCAAATTAAATCATAATATCATTATTTTCGCAGTGGATGAAAAAGTTGAGCGAAAATAATTATTTTCTGAAGACCATGCATTATTGATGAAAATAAGCTAATTTAGAAGTGATATTATGATTTATCCTTTAACGTTCGCACATTTCAGGGATGCGGTCTTTGTAAATTTTCTACGCATTGTAGTTAGGGGTTATTTGTTACTTATACTTCCACTTTATTCTAGTTCGTATAGGAAGGAGTCCGCGTAATATTAATTTTAGCATATTTAAGCCCTCTACACATCAAACCCACAAAAGCCGACTGTGTCTGTGACCTCTTTTGTTATAATGATCCTATCAGATAAAGTTACTAACACCAAGCTACCGGGCTGTGAAGGCATTAGTGGGTTCGGTATGTACCTAAAAATAGTGTTGAATAGGTGGTACAAAATATCCTATCATTTTATAAAATGCAATCTAAAATAGGTTTCGTTTTTAAAAACATGCATGTATACATGATACTATGTTAGACTAAAGACATAAATGTTTAGGGAAACAAGAGAACATTATGGTAACTCTGAAAAAGTCGAAAAAATCAGACCAATTTCTTGACTTAAAAAGGTATTGAAATGCAGAAATTATGCCGTTTGAGAAACAATCATCAATATATTTGTAAAGTTAACCATCTCACGCTATTAGTTTTGAAGATAGAGCGGGTTGAAAATGGCTGGAATCATTTCGTGTAAATATTGCATAGAGCACGCGGCCGTATTTTGTTTTGTTTAGCGAGAAATTGGCCTGCCGCACTCTGTGGGTATAGATAAATGGTTATCTAGGCTAGGCACATGATGATGTAATTTTCCCAACTATGTTGAAGTCTGCCTACAGTCTAAACCGGATGCAGCTGAGTACCACTGTTTAACATGGAGCGACTGCCTATCTCACCTTCACAACCCAGTTACCGGGTAACACGATGCCCCTTGGCAAGACTGGTTGTCAAGACTTTCTGGCTTCTGACTACCCTAATGGCTGTCCAAGATCTCAAAATTACAATTGGGACCAACCGCTTAATGCAGCTTAACCTTTGATCGGACGACCCTTACTGTGTTACTAAGCTCACTTAGCCACGAGCTCCTCACGCGCTTAGATAACCTTTGAACCATAAAACTGTTCTGACCATTGAGCTATAGTAATTATGAAAACAATATATTGGCAAATTACACGGTTCAAAGAATAAAATGCAGGCGGATATTACGACGACCGAGACACTAGCTTGCCGAAACCCATTATAGTCCAGTCAATTAAGACATCCGAGGTTACACTAATTCGCACCCAGCTAAAAATTGGTAGGATTGTTCAAAACACCATTACAAATGAAACGCCCTCATCAATTCGGACCTTTTTTCTACCTAGAAAAAAAATTTATCGTGGTCAAAGGTCGCAAAAAGGGTTTTTCGCGATTTTTAGCAAACCGGTATGTTTTATCATAAAATTAGCTTGGACAAAAATTGTAGATCAGATCTATAAAAAAATACTAATACTTTTTTCTTAAGAACCACCGTTTTTGATAATCATTCAAAATGTTGAAAGAGTTGTAGGTAATCGTCATAATATGCACAACAAACACTTATAACCTATATTTTTTTAACCTATTTCGTGCTCTTTTGACTTATAACAAAAATTACAGAATATCGTTTTATTTGTGCTAAACTTTTAACTGATGGTGAAATTGTTACTGTTAAACGTGGTATGAAGATATTAATCGATGCAAGTACTGAAAGAGCTCATGAATTTTCATAATATCTTAAAAAGCAGAAATCTGTGATCATACATGTGGAGTGTCGTAAAAATTATACTCGAATGCGTTCTATTTCTGCAGCTATTTAAAAGGCAACATAAAGAACAAAAATTAAAACCGACTTCCAAAAAAAAAACTGAAAAGTAAAAAATAATTTTTATTTAAACGCTTTACGACCAAAACAACGCTTTCGAAGTCGGTGTCTTGTAAGTTACTATTGTTAATATTTCGCCACCGACTTCGAAAGCGTTGTTTTGGTCGTAAAGCGTTTAAATAAAAATTATTTTTTACTTTTCAGTTTTTTTTTTGGAAGTCGGTTTTAATTTTTTTGTAAAAAGCTTTTTTATTTTTTCGCTTTTCAGTGTCTCGGTCTTGCAATCTTAACAAAATAAACACACCACTTTTTTAGGTTGTAATAAGCGTAAATAACGAAATCATCTAAGTATTTGGCATATCAGCAAGTAGAGATAAATCGTTATTTTTGATATATTTATAAAACGGCTGAACCGGTAGTGATAAAATTTAAATGGGACCACACGGGAAGCACCAGCTTTCAAATAAAAAAAGAATCATGAAAATCGGTTCACCCAGTCGCAAGTTATGAGGTAACAAACATAAAAAAAAAATAAAAAAAAAATAAAAAAAAAAAAAAATACAGTCGAATTGATAACCTCCTCCTTTTTTTGAAGTCGGTTAAAAAGCCAGTACATCTGCTAAAAGTCCTCCTCGTAGGAGCACATAAGTGAATCAGTTTTTGTTTTAAAAAACAATGCTTATTTTGCGGCCAAGAATTGAATGAAGAGCATCAAAAGAAAGTCCTTGAATTCTCGCCGTAAAATTAAACAAGTACAATTACATTCAAAGATTCGGTTTTGGAAACAGCTCGGGCTCGTTCTGATGCTATAGCAAAAATTCTTGCTCGAGTAGAATTCTAATACGATTTAGTTACTACTGAGGCTAAGTATCATCATGATTGCTTTATTTCTTTCTTGAAACCGAACAGTGTGGTTAAAGTCGGTCGTCCTCGTTATGAATCCACTAATTTGGCAATGGAAGAAATATTCACTTACATTGAAAATACCTCAAAGGTGGCGTGGGTACATGTGCATATTATGACGATTACAACTCTTTCAACTTTTTGAATAGTATAGTTATATCTCAAAATCTGTGGCTTATCTACAATTTTTGTCTGGGCTAATTTTATGATAAAACTTACCGTTTTGCTGAAAAAAACGTTTTTGTGACCGTTGACCCGAGTATTTTTTTCCCTAGGGTCGGATCAATGAGGACTTTTCACATATAATTTATAATGGTGTTTTGAACAATCCTACTAATTTTCAGCTGGTTGCGAATTATTGTTCAGAGTGGTCCAAAAGGTGACATCAAGCACACCATGTATATTCTGCAATTTTCTATTGTTTTTAAGTTTTCAATAACACTTGCAACTTTTTTCAAATTGAGGTTTTACGAAGCATTTTATTGCACTACGTACGTAGCTACCTCATTAAATAACACATTTTACCATTTATAAATTTCCTTTCAGTAAAGGAAATTTTAATAATTTTGACTAGAGGTAAAAATATATATTTCATCTCAAACAAAAAAACATAAAGGAAGCTTACTGAAAAAAATTACATACGTATATTGGTAAATGGACAATTCAGGAGTAAGACTATCCAAAAAAATGGCAAACTGCGTAGGTACCTACCACCTTTTTACCAGACTGCTGAAGGAGGATTTTTCCTGATATTTTATGTGATTATTTCGTAGTTATTTTGCTGTTAGACAAATCACTATCAATAAAATTGGTCAAGCCCTTCTTAAGTTATAAATAGTGTAACTAATTAACCCGACTTTGTTTTATATATTTGGAGATAAAGAAAATGTTCGAACAATTAGTGGAACCGAACAAAAATCTCTTGACTCTGTAATTGCAATCTTTAATTAAGCACTGTATATAAAAAGCACAGAAACAAAAATTACTGTAAATACTATGTAGATATAACGATACACAAATGTAATTATATTTCAAAAGATGTCTGATGTAACCCTACTTACCTATTAAAAACGTAGTCATACTTCTTACCTACACCTAAGCTTTTCTGTAAATAACGACGATTATTTGTTGTAATTTGTAAAAAAAAATACAAAATATCTTGTTGCTTTTGATAACTACTATACTATTTTTTATTTTCTTTAAATTCTTGGTTCTGTCCTGTGACGTCAAATATTTTAGATTATAAGTATGTTTTAAGTTTAATTAGTACTGTTGTTGTAACATAATAAGTTTATTGAATTACGTGTATTATTATTGACTATATTGATGGTTAAATCTAAAGTGCATCATTCGCAGAAAAAGAAGGATTTCTTCGCATCGGTTCGCTCAACGTCAGAGTGAAGAAAACCACGGAAGCGTTTAGTAACTTCCTAGGCGTGGGTGCAACTAGGTCATCGGCATACGTACCTAAGTCTGCCCGAGACCGTGAAGAACGGCGGTCGGACGACAGCGACCAGCTCAAGAGTTGGGGTTCCGCTGACAATATACAAGTAAGATAACAAAACAACTTTACTAGCCTCATTTTTCCTAATTTCCAGCCAGTTTCTTTCTAAAAAGACACAAACATAAATATTCGTACGATATAAATTTATACTTTTGTTTTCGAATTGGAAATCATTAAATCCATGTTCCTTCTTCAGCCCTTTGTATTCCGGGGGGGGGGGCACGGTAACTCTTTCGAACATCCCGCAGCAGAAATAAATACTTGACTTTTTTATTTAATCAGAGTAATCCATACTGAGTTTAAAGTTTTATTCCTAAATATTATGCATACTAACATCTTCACTATTATATTTGTATGTGAGCACATGCGCAGAATGTCCTTCGTACTGAAAGGCACGAACAATAATAATGGTGTAACGCCACCTATCTAGCTAAATGAGAACCAACTACACAACAAGCAAACTGCAAATCGTAGATGGCACTACCACACTACAATGTAAGAATATTCCTTCATGGGCCATCAGAGGTCGCAGGCGAGTAAGCATTGGTAATTTCTTAATTTGCCACATGTTCGTTAAATGACATTGTAAATCGGCAACAATAAGTACAAGCACGTACAGTACATATAAAGGCGTACTTTGTTGGAGTTCATTTATAGTACTTTTTTATTATTCTGAGTTAATATTTGACAATAGATTTTTTATTCCTCTATCTAGTACTGTAAACCCGTTTTCGCTCAAGTGGACTTCTGTATACTAAGTTGTTATTAGCTTGAAGTAACTATTGCATAGCTACATCGTATAGAGAATGGGACTTATAAACAATTACTGAACCGTGTAGCCGTTCAAATACCGGGTTTTATAAGTTCTGAAAGCAAAGCATACGACTGTTTGTAAAATAAAAAAAATATTCTTTGAATAAATTTAGGTTTAATCAAAAAATGATACCTATGTTTATCGTATCCTGTTCTGTCATAACGAAAACAAAGTTTCGTTTGATATTCAGAACCTTGTCAATTTTAGGGCGGTAAGGTTCAAACAATTGTTGTATATAAGTAGGTACATCCCTATATATTTATTGTTGTAGGTATATATATATGTATTATATGTATAACGTTTATATATTTTATTTTTTGTAATTACATATATTTAGTTGTATAGATATTATATTACTATTATATATATAATATATAAGTAAGAGTACACCTTGGACTACCTACTGTTTGGTTTTTCTTCTTGTCCTCAGTCCATCCAAAGGTTGTCTGTAAGAGATCGCTTTTAGCGATAAGACCGCCCATTGTGTCACCTACCTTAATTATATTGTTAAGTTTTTTTTAATTTAAAAGTGGTGTACCAGTACATAATAAAGCATAATTATTCTATTCTATTCTATCCCTCTTTGTACAGAGCATTAAATCGCATCTTACCGCACCAAAAAATAGTTATCGTCTATTCTCGGTCGTTCCAAAGTTTTGTTTCGGTGAGTTAGAGTAGGCCCCCTGTTCTGTCAGTAGTTGTCTAAGAACAAAGTTGGCCAACGGAGAATAAGGAGCTATTGCTTAGCTTTTTCTCTATTGTTCAACAGGCGAGTCCTAGACTTGCTGCTTTTTGCCAGATATTTTATATAAAATATGCCCGTTTTTAGGCACCCCCGCAAAATTTCTCGTAAAGGAACGGAGTGACTTCCGATATTGTGCTAATTTTGGATATACTATGCACCTATAAATGTAGTCTATCTCCATAGTATCGTACCACATAGAAACACTAAATGGGACGCACCTTTTCATATTGCGCTCGTGCTGGCGAGGCAGGGCAACGCTGAATTTTTGGACCCTGTCATTCTGCATTTCTGAGGTAATGCGCCCAAGAAGCTTTTCTTGGATGCTCTTTTTGACTTTCAAAGGAAAAGCAGAGTGAATACCGAGTTGTACACAAAATCCCCTGTTTTTGAAATCCGTTAAAAATGGTGCAAAAGATATTTAAACAAATAATGTGTTTAACAGAAAGACGACAAGCTGATGCCACCTCCTAATAGCAACAAAGTGCGACGTCGTGGCGCTAGCGGTCGGCGAGGGATCGGGGCAGCGCATAGCCGCAGCACACCGTCCACGCCCGACCAGGTAAACCAAAATCTTGAAAATATTCAGATTCACATCCGACACTTCCCAAAAGGGAGTACTGTAAGGCGTATTTTTTATTGTACTTATTATATGTATACCGATTACCGATAACTCGAAGTCAGACGGCCGGACCAATTTGGAAAAAAATATTTTTGGCTGAAAAATAAGTATAGATTTAGAAGTATACCTACTTTTCAGGGGAAAAATATTTTCTCTTTCTTCTCGGCCTTGCACCATTTAGTGAAGTGGAACTGATGATGTCAACAGCAGATGGCCATCAAATCTACTGTATAGTCAGGGGTTGCGCTTTTACTACGTTAATAAGGTCTTCTTTGTAGCGTGTGGGCTTCAGTTTTTACTAGCCTGAGATGGCCTGGATGGATGATCTTCAAAGTTTGTTGACAGAGATGGATCTAGAATGGTATGCAATTATTTCTCGTAATGTCGACAGTCGATCTGCGATCTTCCTTGCTTGATAAACGGGGTCCTGTACCCCGTCCTGTACCGCGTGGTAGAAGCAAACGCATAGATATCAAATATTTTAAAAGGGGGGTTCTAAAAGACAATATTAAAATACGGAACATGCCCCAAGCATGTACCTACGGAATCCAAGCTGGTAGATGTGTTATCTAAATCACTGCCTAGTTCAAAACATTACAAATGTATGAGTGACCTAGGTCTCAAACCACTCTATTTATTTATAAAAGTATCATAATATTTTAGTTCATTTGTGTCTTTAATTTATGTTTATGTTTATGTTAATTATTATTCGATTAACAAGTATACCTAGAAACTTTGTTTGAGGGGTCGTGTTGGGGTTTGTATCAAAATCATTTTCTGGCTGGTTCTTCTAGTATGATAATTTGAATTGACGTCTTCCAAATCCCTCACTTGTATTTTTGATGTTTACATAGAAACATCTATTTATTAAATATTAGAGTATTTTTATTAGAGTGTTGTTACTTGTCGTGCTTAATTTTATCCAAGGTTTCGCCTATACTATCGCACTGCTCATAACCTGAAAAAACTGACATGTTTATTCATCAGATAAAAGTTGTCTGCCTATTGAAAAATCGGCCCTTAGTCAAAAATGATCTCAGAACCATACAAAATATTCCATGAAATAGAAATGCTTTTCGGCTGTTGTTTGTCTTTACCACCTGCCCACGGTTAATACCCTTAAACTTTTTTGGTGAATATAGTCTGCTCATGTCATATCATAAGTTATTGTCTTTTGCAGCCTCGGGCTCAAATTGGTGTAAGCGAAGAAGGAGACTCCGATTCAGACTCTGCTGCGGGATTCCATTCAGCATGGCGGCAACAAAGAGCGTCGCATTGCACGTAAGACTACATAGCTGATTAAATGAATACAGTTTTTAATAGGTACCTCATTTGCTTTGGCCATCTAAACTTGTGCATTTAACAGCTTCTAGATTTTTTGTCCGTCGGACCAACAATATCCTGTTTTAATATAGAAATCAGAATGTAAAACCTATTTATAATGGCGACATTGAAAGGACTGTGAACTTTATTCATCTAGAGAAGTGACAATTATCTTGTTCTATTTAAATAGGAATAAGTGTAATATTTTCCGATAATAGATCTATAACCTATTTATTATAGTGAACTGCCAGACCTATCTGTTGACTAGAACTTGCAAAGTTTATTAAATCATCAATGTATCGTCTTTGAAATATAAAAAATACCTCCAAAATTAAATAATAATACACAATTAAGGGCGGATTCGACCAAACTGGAATAAATTTTATTCTCGGCGTAGATCTCTTATTACTTGAGAATAAATCAATTTCACGTTTAACCAACTACAATTCGAGGAATAACGATTCCATTCGGGAATAGTCACTATACCACCATTTTGCGTGGAATAAGAAGTTTATTCAAGGAATAATAAAATGGCGTCCTATTGACTTATGCTGTCATTTAAATTCACTGACATTTTAATTTTATTTTTTTTAATTTATTTAAAGGGCTTTGTCGCTTGGCAGTTACTTTTCTACACTATAATACGACAAATTAGAGTTGACATGAGTAATGCTACAGCACCCTCCCGTTTGTAGAACAATTTTTTTTGGCCGCGTATTACATTCGTTCACATTCACTTCGCTATTCGTGAGTAGCTTATCCAAGTAAAGCTATACGCTAGATTGCATGGAAAAACGACTGATGATTTACTCAAGAATACAATCGTGGTATATATTATTTTCCGCATAGTTATTCTTGTATAAATTCAGGTTTGGTCGAATCTACCCTAAGCTGTGTATAAACAGACTTGAAATACTTCAATCGTTAATATGTAAGCGTTAAAAAGTAAGTTATTTTACTTTAATATTATTTTTTGTAACACTAGTAATGGTACATATAATACATGCTCGGCTCAGATCAATGTGCTATTTTCAAAAATGTTTTGTTATGATGTAGGTACTCTAGGTTGGTACATCTAATCAAACCAAAATAAGGGCTTAGATGTTTTAATATTCTGGATTTTAAATTTGAATACTTGCAACTTACAACTAACTTGCAACTAATTGCAACTGCATTTTTAATTGAAGGGCTAGAAAAACCCTTACAATCAACCAAAAATTATGCTTTTAATTTTTGCTTTTATTAAAATTGACAATTTAGAACCCTTGGTGTGTCACATTTCACAAGATTTTATTATTTGTTGTTGTCGTGGCAATAAAAGTTCAAACTGTGAAAGTTTCAACCCGCTTACAGATAGGCGTACGGACAGTGGCGTACTTAATATCCTGGGTCCCGTTGTCACCCTTCGGATCCGGACGAACGGCATCTACCCATTTCAGGGAGCTTTGCAAATGTAACCACGGCAACATTTGAGGAAATCCTCATACCCATGCTATACTCTATGCTCGATAATCGCCATAATTCCAAAACTATCGAATGGCCCATATTTTGTTTTGAAAAGTACCTATACATCCATTATATTATCATAAGGAACAGACTTATGAAAACCTGACACATTCCATATTTTCAAGGGTTATTGAAAGTAATTTATACGTGGTTGATTATTTTTTGAAACGTGATATTTTTATCTCTTATATATTTTGTAATGTATCAGTATTTTAATGACATTATCTTATTCAATGCAAGTGCCTTATATTATTAAGATAAGAAGTTATGTGTATGAAACCCTTTATGAACTGTATTATTATTTATGAAACGCGAATGTCCTTGAGTAAGTAACAAAAATAGAAGAAACCTCAAAATTTCGTAAATGTATTACAACAATTAGGTAAGCAAACTCCGTAGTGGTGTTAGCACAATTATTAAAACATCAATGAACTTCTTATTATTTGTTTGACCTAAAATAAAATTATTTTTATTACGTACTTTGTTTCATTTTGTCTAATATTTTATTTCAAACAGGTAAAATATACGAGGGTTAAAAATAAATAATATTAGTATTTTTAACCGACTTCGAAAAGACACGTATCTGCTTATATTTGTAAGGCAGCTATTTTTACAACAAAAAACTGATCCAATTTGGATGGGGTTTGTTATTTGTTAACGCTAGTGTGCACCAGCCCTGAAGCAGGCCGCCGCGCGTCCTTTATTAGTTTTTGAAATGTGGCAACACTGGGGCGTCATTCTCTCTGACTTTGGAAGGTTGACGGACACACGACCATTTTCTTTGTAATTTGCGTTTAATAATATATATTTAGTAATTCAGTAAAAGGTCTGCGTTTTATATACTACAAATTTAGCCAGCCAAGTAAAACTCTTTTCATTATTTAAAATATTTAAATGCATTATTTTTCATAAGGTTCTAATTAAACAATTTTTCGGGTAAACCTTACCCGAAAAACTGACTGACGGCACGTTTGGCGTAGTGGCTGAGCAATTGGCTGCTGCGCATGTCGCGGGTTCCATTCCCGCACGGGACAGCTAAAATTGTTCCGAGTCTGGGTGTCTGTCTATGTCTAATATATGTCGATTATAGACAATAGAAATCTAGCAAAGTGAAAGTTTCTTTAACCTGCAAATGACCAAGGGCCGCCAAGGATATACGAGAAAACGACTTAGTTGGGGTGACGCAACTTGAACAAGCCCTGTAGAAGTCTCTTACTTTGAATAACGGTCCTACTAATAAATATGTTATGAAATTACCAGTCTTCGACGGCAAATCCCCATTAGATTGACTTATATTTAAACATTGAGCACTGACTTATGTCTATCCAGGATACAGTAGGTTCCTTTACAGATGCGGAAAACCTTGCTCACATAGGAAAAAACAGTTTATTTTGGGAAGTCTATAAAAATGGATGGGGAAAATGTCTGAATTATATTAATGTGAAAAATTATCGTGAGACGACTTTTATATCGGTTTATTTTATATATGTTTATGTAAAAGAAGATTAAAGGCAATATTTGAGAGCAAGATGTGATTTTATTGAATCAGAAGGACTTCACATGTAAGTGAGATCTTTTCACAAGTTTTCAAGAATGAGGCCAGTGGTGCTCAAATAGCAACTATGTAAGCTGCTAAAAGGTACTCTCTTACAGCCTTCTATAGGAAATCTACCCAACGCAAGACTTACTCATAATAGACGTGCCTTGTGTGTGTGCCACCGGTGTGGACTATTTTGGCCCCGTGAATATTTTAATTGGACGATGGTGAGAAAAAAGATGAATTGCCCTGTTCACATGCATGGTGGCAAGAGCTAATAACCTCGAGATAATAGCCAGCTTATCAGCAACCTCCACCATAATGTGCCTGCGTCATTTCATCGCTCGACGTGGCAAGCCAGTGAAATATTCTCCGATAGCGGAATGTCGTTTGTTGGAGCAAATAGAAAGCTAAGAGCTCTCTACGATACCGCAGTTCCACAATTTGCAGCGGAGTAGAAGTTATTCCCCTGTTGGCATCGGTTTTATGGGCGCTGTCTGGGAAAGGGTTCCGCGAGAAGAAGTCTTGAGAAACCTTATTAGCTGAAGCCGAAGCAATAATAATCGCTCGCGCACCGACCCACGTCCTTTCTGACAGAGACTATCCAGAAGTGCTCACGTCCAACCGCTTCTTACTTTATGAATCAAGACGATTAGGCCATCAACTTATTGCCGAAGATTTAACCGATGCCTCGTTGGTTGGTAGGAGCAGTGGGCCTATGACCCTGCCGCTTACTGACCACTTTTGGCGCGGCTGGGTCACCGAATATCTACTCGCATCAGCTCCTCGTCGCTTACCGGGAACACACATCGCGATCAAGTTCCGGGACCCGGTAATCATCGGAGATGGAAAGTTGTCGAGGGGAATCTGGCCATGACCTCCTGTAGCACAATACCCCGGCCGTGACGGCGAAGTACGGGTGTTAGATTAGTTATTTTATAAAAAAAGGGTGAATGTCATAGACATAAATCTTTATGAGATGATTATTGTTTTTTTTATACTTCTCCTTTTGTGCTATCTTTTGAAAAGAAAAAGTATTTTACTGGATGTAGTAGTTTACCGTATGGAACCGTGGTTTCTTCTATTAAAAAATATTAGTAAAGGAATGTATAGCCACACTCCATTATAAACTACTGCGATTGTACATATGTCTACTTATTATGTATTTGCTATCACTATTGCGTGCATCTCGCATGGACGCTTTGAAGGGGGTAAGCAGATGTATATTTATGTAGTAAAGTGGACTGTACCACTTATAGTATATGGTTCTAGAAGACAGTATAATGTTGGAACTAAAAGAGTCCCTTTTGGATGCTGGGACATAGATCTATCTTCTTTGCAATTTGAATAATTTTATTATAGATTGTAATAAATTGCCAAGCTTGAACTGATTAATAAACGCTACGAGTTATCAATGCGGCCGTTTGTTCGATGGTTTAGATAAAAAAATACTGCGGTCGCACACACACCGGGCGTAGCCACCTGCCACTTATACGAGCAATGTAGACGCTCCCCCGATCAACATGTTTAATGTATGATTATGATATTAAAAAATAAGCACACATTTCATACGCCCACATAAAAAAAACGCTTTGGATTTTAGAGATAAAACTTCTAGTAAAATTAAGTGATTTCAACTTCTTTAAATTACAAGATAAGTTTTATTGAGCCCCCCTTCCCTTTGCTAGCTACATGGCTGTTCCTGATATGTGAAAAAAAATACGGCAGTGGCTTATAGAAGATATCGTTATATTTGATGTCGTGACAGGATAACGATCAACGATCAGCTAATGCCTTGGCTGGCGGCCTATATTGAATTCACTAATTTAGGACCACGCCATCTTGCCCGGTTAAGCAAGTCAAATGCTGTTGAAGACACCCTGCAAGAAGGGTACGACTAAGAAAAAAAAGACTGACAAAACTGAATATTTTTTCTGTGTAGCACAAAGCCATTACAATTCTGTTAATTGAATATTCAATAAATTTTGTACCATTGTTAATTATGAACGAGAAATACATTGAAAATGTAAGTGCTGCAAAAGGATAATTCCAATGTTACAAAATAATTGTTGCAGTAATGGGAAAATATTTGGAAGTATCACTAAAAGGTAAAATATCTTCCACAAGTATGCACTTTAGAAATAAATAATACAATTAAACGAAAGGTTAAAAAAGTTTCAAAAGAATCATTAGTGGAATTGCAGTGTGAAAATAGAACTGTAAATAGAACTATTGATATTGATATTTTTCCGTTAAATGGTAAAGGATCAAATTTACAATCATCACAATAAAGACTATATTAAATAATTATGTCATTGCTTTTTTCCCATTGGTAAAGGATAAATGGAGCAAAATAGTTACACAATGGTACCCAAGGAATGGTAAAAGGTAAAGGGGTAGCCAACAAAACAGATGGGGGATGACATCAGGCAGGTTGCAGGCATAACGTGGAGTAGAGTAAGTAGCCAGAGAGAGGTCAGAATGGAATAGGTTGGAGGAGGCCTTTGCCAACTGGCAAACAGACTTACACACTTCTTGAAACCCTGTAAATTAAGGTTGACATTTAACGGTTTTTTAAAACCAACAGGTTTTATCGGAGATCAAACTCCTTTAAAAATCCAGGACATTATTGAAATGGAAGTTAATGAGAAAGAACTTGATGAGTCAGATGAATTCGAGAGTACGACTCTCGAATTTAAGTTCAGATGAATCAGATATTGAATAGATTTTTTTTTCATTAATATTATTTTTGTACTTTTGCTGTTCTGTAATACCATAGTACTAAGTAGTAGTAGTTTAGTAATACGTTTTATAAGTACCTGTAAATTGGTCTACATAAAATAAAAACCTTTTGACTTGACTTGACTTTGACAGAAAGTTAAGAAAGCACCAAATACGTGAAGAATTTTAATTGTGTAAAAGATATATAACAGTGCAGTAAAGTAAGAAACATGTCTGTATATGGAATGTCTGAATAAAAAGCTTTATGATTATTATTATAAACTAGCTGTTTCCCGCGGTTTCACCCGCATCCCGAGGGAACTACTTAGCGTACCCGGGTAAAAAGTAGCCTATGTTGTTCCTCAGGGTCTATTCTATCTCTGTACCAAATTTCATTTATATCGGTCCAGTAGTTTTGGCGTGAAAGCGTAACAGACAGACAGACAGACAGAGTTACTTTCGCATTTATAATATTAGTAAGGATATGTCATTTAAAGAAACAAGTTCAGAAAATATGGAAAGTATTGAGGTGAGTAACGAAAATATTACCTTAAAACGAGGTCCTGGAAGGCCACGAATACAAAGACGGAGATCTTTACGAAGACATTTATATAACGGTCCCGGAGTTACTTAAGGAATGTGTGTGAATGTTTTTGAAGTTGATTTTCATGGTAAAATGCATGTTGGAATGACTTTTGGTTTTAACGGCGATGAAATTTTTAAGCTATTGTATAGCTTTTATCGCAGGCCTTGAGCGTGGAGACCGAATCCAGAAATTCCGTAACGAAATGTAACGTAACGAAAAATGTCAATACGGGTTGTAGATCTATGCAATTTTAACCTTTGTTATCATTACAATAGATAATATTTTCTATTAAGCATTAATAATCATATTTGAATCCAAACACTTTGGAACAATTTCCTTTAATTTTAAAAACTATGTTCGAACTCTTTCGATTATAAAATGACAACGTCAAAAAGTCACTCAGCAATGTGTGCCAAACAATAATTTCTATGAGAATAAAAATTAATTTGTTTATACATTTATATCGTGTTACCATGGAAACGTACTTTTACGCGAATGTCAACCTAATTGTATTTGAATGTATATATCAATATAGTCAAGTGTTTTAAATATGAATAAACAAAGTGCATTTATTAATGAAGAAAGTCACGAAAAAATAGTGAAAGAAAATGAGTTAGTACTCTATTATCGATTTCAACATCAACTTCGCTGATAAAAAATCGGAGCTGTTGACAAGACTTCTTTCGAAAATATTGAATTTGAAAATGAATAATGATCCACAAGAATCCACAACAAAATATGGAACCACCATTGACGCGGTATTTTCCAGATATTTAGAAGATATCAAGTCTCAAACTTATGTTTCTTATTTCAGTTAGCCTATAGTTTCAATGATAAATATTCCTGAAGAACCGACATGCATTGAAAGATAATAAAAATATTTTGAACAATATTAACTTCTCATTTATTTAAAAAAGAAAAAAAATGTTTTTTATTTTATTTAATTTAATTATAATTTCATAAGTTGATAAAAATGCTACGCAATAGCTTTACCGCGGCAGTCCCCGAGTGCCACACGTCTTTTTTTTCCTAAAAACTATTGTATAAGCCATTTATCTCACAATAAAGAATCTCTAGTCCTGCACAAATCGTCGTATTATTTTGCTCTGGCGGGAACAGTGGCCCTTCGACCGAATCTGTTGTTGAAATCCATCTAAAAGTACCATACGCCACCTCAAAGAAAGAGCAAAATGGTCAATACTCGCAGTATTACGAAGAAGCTACATGAGGAGTCCCTAGCGCCACCGCCACCACCGCCTCCTCCGCCCCTGGGAAAAGTAGATAAACCTCATTGTAAAAAGCCGAAAGCACCATCATCGAAAAAGTCGTCGTCGACGACTAGAGAGAGACTAGGAGATTGGACTTTACGGTTAGCTATATCGTTGGGGAGATAATTAAGCAAACACTGTTATACAGTAACTACAGTAACTCGTGTATTTAATCATAATTATAGCTGTTACAAAGTACAATACGTAGTGATAACCAAAACACGGGTACCATGGACTGACATCTAGTAGATTTAAATATAGAAAACCGGCCAAGTGCGTGTCGGGCCACGCGCAATAGGGTTCTGTAGTAGGTCCTAGATAGTCGACTATAACTTTGTAACCAGTTAAGCATACTAAGCCGTTATAGTTTTCCTTGTAAGTTCATTACATTTGCTACGTCTGTAAATTGTTTCATATTACTAGGGAAAGCCATTCAAAATATAAATGTCAGCATTCTAGACAGATGGACATGGCGAAACTTCTTTGCCTAAAAATCACTTTGTTATAGTAGTTGTTCAAAAATATCTAAATTAATAGATAACGGAAAACAAAGTTAAGTAAGGTCCCTCGGGTAATAAGTTCTTCCTGACGCGATCACAGAACGCAGGCGAACTTACCCGTTATATTACTTTATGGATGAACCTTTGAACTACTACAACCACAACCGAGAGAACGACCGTACGGATATGACAAGCGGATGCTACGCTCACTAAAATCAATATGTATGGATTGAATGAAATAAAGGCTCTTTTCTCGTGGTGGTTAATTCAATTTATTTTAAATACAATACCTGATGTTGAATAAAGTTGGGAGCACCAGGGAAATTTATTTCTCGTAGACCTATTGATTGTTACTGGTACGAATCAGAGTTCAATTTAAAATTCAATTATTCTGAAAATGTCGTGTGGGTTGCAGGTTTTACTAATTTAATGTAGTAGGTATCAGAGTTTTCTTAAATGTACCGATATTTTTTTCGGATGAAAAACCATTAAATAATAATGTAACTCTTTCGAATATCCCACAGCCCCAGCAGGCTATGGCCCTGGGGAATGGGGGAAGGCCCCGCTACTTTTGGTGACATCTCTTTGAAGCGCGCGTGGAAGACAAACGCGCCGTCGACGCGAGCATGATTTTTACCGGATGGCAAGCCATCCGGGAGATAGTGTGGTAGCCTCGGATGAGCCTCATGGCGACCACCCTTTGGGGCGATTTAAGTAGTGGGCGCCCCAGTGAATCCGTCCACACCGGGGCACCATACAAGGCTATGGGCCCCGTATTCAATTCTGACATAACATTCAATTTCTGACAACGACTGCCGGCTGCGAAGAAAATACACAAATATCTTTCAAGTGAAGTTTTCTTTCAATCTGGATAATTTTTCATTGTTTCTTTCGACGCCTCCGGTTTCTCCGGCAATGGCCGGTTTCTCCGAGCGCGGCTGCAGCACCCCAATAAAATTCTGTTGTTACAATGTCATTATGAGTAATACTATTATTTTACAATTTATTGTTTTTATTTTCCTTTTGGTTGTATATAAAAAGATACAAGTAAAATTTTTTGCTCCATGGAAGCAGTAGCAATACCGAACATAACAGTGCATGTCAACCTTCTACATCGCTCGAAGGCCTGGTAAGTTGCCCCCATTGTTCCCAAGCGAGGTATTTTAAAGGGATGTTCTTAATAATGGTATAATGGCTTCGCCAGCAGCCTCAACGGCCTGACTCCTCAACATCTTAAGGATCTTTTAAGTTCAGGCGCTGGTGATTCACTTTTAAAAGAACTTACGGCTCCAATTTAATGCTCTCTGGCGATGTGAATAATGCTATTGTTGATGAGCCAATCTATGTGCGCTACGCAAGAAAGACGTCGGCATTCGTCTCATTGCCGTAGGGTGTGTACCTTTAGGCGTATGGCAGCCAAAATTTGTAGCAAGCTCTATAACAATTTGCTTGCTACTAAGTTCCAGCCCCAACAGCTTGGATTTGGTGCCAAGGACATAAGAGGCTGCCATACATGCCTTGTCCACCTACCTTAACTGTGATAAAGGTGAAGTCATATTAAAGGTTGACATAACAAATTGCATTCAATTCTGTTAATGGGGACACTTTTTTGTCTGAAGCAAAAAAATAATTACCCGAAATTTATAGTTTTCTTTGGCAGTGCTACAGACACCCTTCTAAATTATTCTAATATCTTTTGGATTCTGCAGTTGGATGCCAACAAGGTGATTCTCTTGGACCGGTCAGTTTGGCAATTCACCTTATTATAAAATAACTAAATTCCTAATTTAATGTGTGGTATTTAGATAGATACAGTTTTAAAAGATTTTATTTTCCTTAAACAAAACTTCAGCAACATCGGTTTGGACCTTAACTTCTCTAAGTGTGAAATTTACCGACAGACAGTCAACCCTATCAAAATTTAATGCAATACCCCCGCAAATCAAAACCCTGAAAAAAGTTCATTACACCTCCTAGGTTCCCCAATATTGGAAGACAGTTTTAAAACTTTCAAAATTCATTTACACTCGACTTTTACTTTAATAAGATATTGTTGTTCGGCCCAAAAAAATATTTATAATCTCCGCTCTTCCCCTTTATGGAAGCAGCCACATCTAATATGGCTTTGGACGACCATGCGTGGCTCTAAGCTACTCTTGCCATTCGTTTTGGTGGCCTCGGCGTCCGCAAAAATTCTGGTATTAGTCTACCCTCGGTCTGCAGCACTGAAAGTGTAACCAGGAAAATTTTAGCTCTGTTACTGAGGACTGTTGACTCTAAGGTACCGTATTGCACTAATGCTATGAACGCCTGGAAAATGACTTGCCCAAATACAGCTTTACCTGACAACTCTACTTCTTCCTAGAGACGGTGGGGTGAGCCGCTTTGCAGGTTCGTGCGGAAAAACATTATTGAAACGTCTACAAACACTGCTGATCGTGCTCGCGTTTTGGCTGTGGTAGAGTGGGAGTCAGGTCTTTGGCTTCACGCATAGTTATTTCGTTCATAGACTTTTATGAGAATTCTGTTCGTTTCTGGGTTTTGGGGTACTGGTCAGTGTTGTTAATTTGCATTGTGTATTTTGTTTAATAGCTTGGCTATTTTATTATTTCCCATGTAGGTTCTAAGCGTATTGTAGTCTAGGAAAAAACATTAACCATGAGGCAACTTGTTTCCAGTATGTAAATCAATATGTAAATGTCAGAATAAGGTTTATCTTGATACAGTAATTGTTTTGACAATACTGCACGTCAACCAATACAAGAAACAGTGCTGTGTAAGGTGCTTATCCGTTATGCTTACTTCCTACCAGAAGGAACCGAAAGAGGTTGATAATATTTTTAGTGAGAAATAAAATTGAAAATGAAAAACGCTAATAAAAAAATCTAAGATTTTTTTATTATTTTATATCCGTAATAACAGACATGACTTTATAATAAGTCTATTTATTCCATTGTTATAGATAGGTAGATATTGCTGGAAAGATAACTTTTAGAGTTGTATTCATTGAAACTTGTGTTCAATGAATACAACTCTAAAAGTTATCTTACCGAAACCGTGAATCCGTTTGGACTCCGGGGCACGTAAACAATCACAAAAATCAAGAGACAATGCTAATCCTATTCACTAAAACTTGGATGATGTGGCTTGATGTATATCGAGCTGGAATATGACTGAGATCAGGGTACCATCACATTGCAACACTGGATGTAGACGTTATGGGACCCATTTAATTTTCGAGTTGGTAATCGCTCTGAAAGATGTCTAACGCTGCTCCGAAAACTTCTGTTTATCAACGCTCTTAGCCCTTTTTCACTTATGTTTGGATACAAATAGCATTTCTTCCATTAAGTACTTCCAGTAGCCGAAGCCACAGATTACTATAAACTTGCTGAAGTAGACAACTCCACTTGACAGTTTTTTAATAGCAAACGCATAATGCCAAAGATAGAGTTCTGAAATGGCGTGCTTTTTACTATATCAAAATTATATTATTATATTCTCCAGGGATCAATAGGAAAAATATAAAAATGCAATATTATTCATAATATAATCTAGGTTATTTTATACCACTAAATGTACCTCATGTGACATCCTTTACTTACTAATGTTCTTTTATCAAATTACAAATATTTTAATAATTATGTACCCATTAAGTCAAATAACATTAAACATGTATTTTTCGTGTAGTTTATGAAGTAAAACCAATAACAGCTCAATTAACTGTAAAATCAAATAATTTAATTACTGGACGGTTCCTGAACAGAAAGATATTTCGATATTGCATTTTGGAGGGTCACTTTATTATAAGTGTTTTATTATTAAATCTCAGTTGAAACCAATAAAGCTTGTTTAACTGAAATAAACAAGTTATATAATACTTTCCTTTGTTTATAACTCCATTAGTTGGTCCTTCTTTATGTCCTGTTTAAACTAGTATTTTATGTTTATACAAGCTGTTTCCCGCCGTTTCCACCGCATCGTGAGAGAACTACTTCAAGATCCCGGATAAAAGAATGTAGCACATTCTTTTCTAGATTCTAATCCATTTAGGGTGGATTCGACCAAACCCGAATTTATACAAGAGTACGAAGAGTAGATACGGAAAATAATTTATACCACGATTTTATTCTCGAATTTCCATGCAATCTAGCTAGCTATACTCACGAATAGAAAAGTGAATGTGAACAAATGTAATACCCGGCAAAAAAAGTTGCTTTACAAACGGGAGGGTGCAGAAGCATAATAATGTAGCTCATGTCAACTCTGATTTGTCTTATTATAGCTTTGAAAAGTAGCTGTCAATGTCAAAGCTGTTAGTAAACTTTAAAGCCTTGTCGATTCAGTTTGGTTCATGTGGTATTTTTTGAATTTTGCAATTTATTTAATTTAGTTATTTATATGTATAAAATGAGTGCCGTTGTGCGTGAACATAGTCCCAATTAGCTGCCATCTGAAAAATAGTTTTAAGCCCAGTGCAGATATATTTTCAAATAATAGAAAACAAAAAACAGATGGTGTTACGGTTAAAACAAAATTGGCTAAATGGCAAATCATTGCAAATCATTACTTCCTCATCACTATCACTATCTTGAATCAAATTATTTAAACGTTGCAATTTAAGTTTTTGTGATAATACCTTGTATTAAGTTAAAATGACGGCATAAAACAATAGGACGCCATTTTATTATTCCTGGAATAAGCTTCTTATTCCATACAAAATGATGGTATAATGACTATTCCCGAATAGACTCGTTATTCCTCAAATTGTAGTTGCTTAAACGGAAAATTAATTTAATCTCGAGCTTTCTTAAAAAAAAACGAGTTAATGTTCGAATCCGCCCTTAGTAGTTTTGCGTGAAAGAGTAATAAACATACTTATATACTATTATATCATCACTAACTTTAGCATTTAAAATATAGGTAGGATTGTGGTGTTTTATTTGTGTAAGTAACCCCAATTTTTTTACGTGTCCAGTATGTGTAGAGTTCTGTGAAGGCAACTATCACTGTTCCATGTCAGTTATTTATTATATTGTATACAACTTATTTTTTTTATACCTTTTTACGTTTCTTTGTTAATTAATGTTATTGGTGTTTTAACGTTTTAATATATAAAATAAATAATGGTACACAATGATGACTATAGCGACGCGAGTCCGCTGACTTAAGTCTGTCTGTTGCACTGTTTTCAGGAACGCTTTTTCTTAAATATATATATTAGTCAAGTAATACCGTTGAGTTTTCCTATAGCCAGCCAACCAAAGTTCAATCGGCTCGCTTCATTCCTACGGTAACGCGTTTCTTGTGTTGTTTTACACGGTGTGAGTGTGGTGAAGCTGTCGACAGCTTGGGCATTATGATCTGTCGTGCTGCAGAAGGCGGCCACGCCACGCCAGCATTCAAGACGTAATTCGTTTTGCTCTTTCTCCTGCCGGCTTGCCAGCCGTATTAAGGTCTAATGGACTTGGTAGTACCTACGCGAAGTTTTGAAGACCCTAGATGGTATGAAGTTGTTACCATAGAAGATGGGTAAGCCTTTGGTGTGAGACGCAATTTGCGTCGACACCCTGGCACCATCTCCTCTTCCAAGCACGGTGTGCTGTGCAGGTGCGGCGAAACGAACCAAAGGCACAAATAGAGTAACCGCTTAGATACAGTTTTAGCCGTTTGAGGTTGAAACACTTGGGCCATGTAGTCAGAGTTCAAGTCTCCTATTAAGAAAAATATTAAGAAGGAAGATAATGTACATTTCCAACATAGATGCAAAAAGTTAGTCAAATGAGATCGGATTACACTATACGACAAATCTCCAACTTTCAATTTTAACTGGGTGCTGGCTTAGTGCAAGCTAAGTGATTTTTATTTCTTGCCATCGATATATTTTCTTATCGAATCTCTTACTTGATAAAAAGCAAAGTCAACTTAAGACTCTATTCGAAATCAATATATAGGATATAACCTTATAACCTTAGTGGTAATTATATATTTGAGCCGTTTGGGGTTAAAACATTAGAGCCATGGGGTCCAAGTGCCCGTCTACTATTTCGTGATATAGGCAAAGTTTGGTAGACTCCACGCGTGATCAAAGGGCTGGCCTATATTTCGGCCAAAGAATCAGCATTGCCATCCAACGTGGCAATGTAGCCAGCCTTTTGGGCACGATTCCCGTTGACAGCGATGCGGATAAATATTTTGATGCCTAATTTTATTAGTATAATTTATTATTTTTATGTTTTTATTATTGTAAATAAATGTAAATAATATATTTCCTAGTAGTAGTAGAATAATTCATTGTTAATAATAGGTATATTATCTACTTTGACTTTTATTACAATCTTTGAACACAACTGCAATATTTTTTGATGCAACTGGCTCCACATTTTTAAAACAAAAATTCAGGGTATAAAAAGTAGGTATATTAAAAAAATCGCAACTGGTACCATGGTTACATAAATGGAGTGATTTTGTGTAGCCACAGGTATATGTATATGGAATCTAGATTTTTCCCTTTGATGTAATCTTTTTCACCCCCTGTTTAAATAATATATTTTTCAATATAATTTATAAAATCTGACTATCTGAAAGCATACTTCTGTGAAGACGAAAAAATTCGCACGTAATGAATGAACTTGACACACAAATAAACAAAATTAACATAGCTAAAGACACAAACCATCCCAATTGTCTTAAGGGATCTCGTCGACAACAAGTAGGGAGACGAAGCGTGCAACGTGGCGGCGCCGTTGAGCGTCGGCGGCTTGTTGCGAGCACACAACAAGCCGGAGCCGGCTGGCCAGATTGTTCCCGCCCTTCATCCGGCACAGTCGCGCCGCCCGCCCGGCCGCCCGTCGCGATACACGCACACGCCATTCGGACATGTGCTCCCTAATTACTTACTGATACTCATCACTTGACAAATTGCTTCGTCGGTGACACAATATTTCGTGTTAAGGTGAAATTTGCGGATTACCATTACACTGAGGTAAGGACAACGACTAGTATTAGTTTCACATTTCTGGTTAACGTTTCAATAAAAGCATGCGATAATAAAAAGATAGCAATAAAGATTCTTAAGCTGGATAAGAAATACTTAAAGTACCCATCAAGTTGACAGCGAATGCTTACAAAAACAGGCTTGCAAAAACGTTTTGAATTATTCCGACCAATGTCCTAAAAAGTGGAATTACTTCCGCATCTTGTTCCGAACTTACATGATGGTTACTACATCGGCATTCATCTAGGTAGGTAATTATATTGACGGTGGCCCGGAGGAAGCGTCATGTTATAAAGTTTTTCTTTCTATCGGGAATTTAACTCTTTACCTTGACACGCAATAATAAACTTTAAACTTTCCCCAGTGTGCATATTAATAACATTACCAAAAATTAAATTAATTAGGTATATGATGTTAATATCTATTTCACATGTTAGGAGTACCATATGTTTTATTTATTAATAGATTTCCCTTGATGACAATGTTTATTTTCAATACACTTAGTTTACTATTTGTCTAGTGTAAGTTTTAAAAAATAGTTGGATAAGTTTCATATTAATGTCTACATCATAATAATTATACATTAATGGTAGGTATACCTACGCTATGAAACAATGCACTACCGTACTGATATGACATAGTTTACCTAACGACGCACGGGTCGACAAGAAAAACATGTGTAGGTAATACGTTTGCTTAATTAGTTAATAGTCGTCGAGACTGTGCTTCTACCTCAGCCTGATGAAAGAATTAAGCCCACAATTAATGGTAATTACCTCAGCTGGAGGTTTCAACTGAATTAAATTGTTTTTCTGAAGCTCCTTGTACAGCAAAATAATGGGAAATCCCAATTTAGGTGGTTTAAGACTGTATTCTTGGTTTTGTGCCAAAAAGGCATTTTTAATAAGTAGATTAGTAACTAAATAATTGATTGATCCGTATAAAAATAATGGTTACAAATAAATTAAAATGTACAATGGTATCATCTTACAAAATGAAGTACACATTAAAGTAATATATCGGATACTACACTTCTCATCAAAAAAATCGAAACACTTTCGTTTTTATTGTTTTTGTCCTAATTTTTTACAAAAGAGAATTAATTCCATGAAAAAAAAAACATTATTGTGTAGCTGGCAGTTTGGTCATTACAGTAAGAAGAAAAAAATCAAAATTCGAAATTAGAATTTCATTTGTTTATCCTATAAATGAAATTAATCACTGTTTTGAGACAAATGTGTATTTAGGGTTGGAGTACGTTTCTCGTTTAAAAACTAAAAATTAGCGCTTGTCTTTAAACTTTTTGTTTCTTATTTCATTTACTGTGACTTTGGGACGTCTGAAAAAACTTTTTTTTCTAAAACATATGGATACTTCGCCCGCAGAAGCCGCCCAAGTGGTGGCATTGCTGGATTCTGGACTTAGTCAGCGTGTTGTGGCTGCAAGATTGCATCTAAGCTTATCATCTGTTCATAGAGTCTACAAACGCTATCGGGAGACTGGTTCGTTCACGCGCCGTTCAGGATCTGGCAGGAATCGGGTCACTTCTGAGCGAGATGATCGATTTATTGTAACAACTTCTTTACGAAATCGACGCCTTAACGCTTTTCAACTGCAGCAGCAGCTTCGCGTTGTACGAAGAGTAGCTGTAAGTGACTCTACAATAAGAAGAAGGTTGAAGGAACGCGGATTGGCACCGCATAAGCCAGCGAATGGGCCGAAATTAACTGCAGACCATCGAAGAGCGCGCCTTAACTTTGCACGCGAGCACCTAACTTGGTCATACCTTCAGTGGAGCAAAGTACTGTTTTCTGATGAGTGTAAAATTATGCTGTATGGTAACGACGGAAGGAACAAGGTCTACAGAAGAGATGGAGAACGCTTTGCACAATGCTGCATTGAAGAAAAGGTCAGCTATGGTGGCGGTTCGTGGACGGTTTGGGGAGGAATCAGCGCCGACGGTAAGACAGAACTTGCCTTTGTGTCTGGGCCACGGCTGCCTGCACTAAACTCTCATCGGTACATCGAACAGTGTCTTGAACCTCATGTGATGCCCTATGCACATTTTATTGGCAACGACTTCATATTCATGCACGACAATGCTAGAGCTCACACCGCGGGCGTCGTACGAGATTATCTTACCGAAGTCGGTATCTCCATTATGGTATGGCCAGCAAGAAGCCCGGACATGAATCCCATTGAACATCTATGGGATGAATTAAAGAGACGAATTCGAGCAAGAGATCCAGCCCCAGAAACACTTAGCCAGCTGCAAAATGCAATCCAAGAGGAATGGGATAATATACCACAACATGTGATCGTGACTCTCATCCGATCGATGAAGAACCGTATGGAAGCAGTAATAAGAGCTCGCGGAGGGAATACAAGTTATTAAATAAACGTTTCTTAATTTTTTTTTTCATTTACGCGTGTTGTTTTACCCATTTCCTTCATATTCCATACAGGGTAAAAATTACTCATTATACAAAATACGAAATCTATGAAGACTTAATTTGAATTTAGAACAATAACATTAGGATTTAAAAACCTCATACTACTCACTATTAAATGACATTTTACATTTATTCCTAAATATACACATTTTTCTGATAATCCTTATCAAATCATAAACTGCGAGGTGTTTCGATTTTTTTGATGAGAAGTGTATAAATCTCATTTTTTTGTTTCAATTTTCGAAGAAAGGCGTACTTTTGCTTGTACGCTGGTCGGCCGGTCATGACTCATGTATCTACTGTGTGGTAAATCTGACTGCCTAGTACTTTTCACTTGACTGCTTTGGTTTTCATTTCTTTCATACGCACAGAACATTCGATCCGTCCCTCGCGGCCGCATACTCATTTCACGCTTGGTCGTGCGCTTGCGATGCTGAATGCTCCTCTAACATCCACAGCTGCTGTGATTAATTTATTTGCAGCTAGATGGATTGGCTCTTCAAAAATGCTTGTAAAATTATGGATGATAACTGACTGGTATGATTGTATTTTCTGTAATTTGATTGAATACCTGCCTATAAAAAAATAAATTATATAATTATATTTTATCATCATAGTAGTAGTAGTTTAGGGTCATTATGAGAGCAATGCGTGGAGCTGTTGGTTGGACTGATCATCGTCTTATTAGATCAAAGATGTACCTGCAACTTAAAGCACCGCGACGAGCTCCTAATAAAATTCCACCTAAACTCGCCTTCTTATCTTTACTAACATCACCCGAGCTGGGTAAAGAGTTGGATATTAAATTTGCTGGAAAATGTGATCCGCAGTCAGAATCATCAACCATTGATGGTGACTGGAGATCTTTTGCTGAACGTCTTCATGCCTGTGCATTGGAAACAGTAGGCAAACCACGGAAAAGAAACCAAGATTGGTTTGATGCATTTGATCAAGAGATCAAAACACTAGTGGACAGGCACAGGCATGAGCTAAACACATCGGTTTCACGTAGCAGTAAGGGCACACAGCAGAAACTGAGATAGAAAGTTCGCGAATTGAAGGATAAGTGGTGGAAGGAGAAAGCTACTGAACTTCAGCATTGCGCTGATACTCACCAAACTGGCAAGTTTTTTGAGGGTATCCAAGCCATCTTTGGCCCGCGGACTAGAAAAATAGCACCCATGTACACAAAAGACAGACAACACCGAGTTACGAGTAAAACCGACGTAATAATGCGATGGGCGGAACATTTTAAGGACGTCCTGAATCCTAATGCACTCAGCGCTGATCTGTCATAAATAAATACTCTTGATGATTTTCCAGTATGTCAAAATCTAGAGGACCCACCTAACTTCGATGAGTTTGTGCAGGCGGTGTTTCGTCTTAAAAACAATAAAACACCTGGCATGGACCAACTACCCGCAGAAGTTTACAAGTACAGTGGGAAACATATTGTAAATAAACTCTACCAACTCATCCAAAGGGTGTGGGAAAGCGAGGAAGTCCCGCAGGACTGGAAAGATGCGATAATCTGCAAGCTGTACAAAGGGAAGGGAGATATCTCCGATTGCAGCTCTTACCGAGGTATTTCATTGCTCTCCAGTGCCGGTAAAATTCTTGCACACATTATTAACACCCGCCTTAGTAAACTTGCTGAAAAATACCTGCCTGAGAGCCAATGTGGTTTCCGCCCTGGCAGAGGTACTGTCGATGCCATATCTGTCGTAAGGCAGCTCCAGGAGAAAAGCTTAGAACATCAAAGGCCTCTATATATGTGCTTTGTCGATCTGGAGAAAGCATTTGATAGAGTTCCACGTGAGGCCTTATGGCTTATTCTTCAAAAGTATGGTTGCCCTAAGAAGTTCGTCAACCTCATCCGCCAATTTCATGTTGGAATGAAAGCGCAGGTTCAACACGAAAACGAACTATCTGAGGAAATTCAAATTTCAAGTGGAGTAAAGCAAGGTTGCGTCATGGCGCCCACACTCTTTGCGATTTACTTTGCAGTTGTTGTAAGAGACGCGCTGCAGTACTGTAATGACCAAATCCAAATAAACGTCCGGACTGATAAAGGCGTATTTGATGTCACAAGGTTCAGAGCAAAATCAAAATTGCAAAGGATGTCCATTCTGGAGATACTGTACGCTGACGATGTGTGCCTCATGTCTGATAGCATGGCGAATCTCCAAAGTTATGTTGACGCACTAGATCAATCCTGTCAACGATTTGGCTTAGTGATCAGCGCTTCCAAGACACAAGTCCTTAAACAACCACCACGAGGCTGCGAAACTGATGAAACCATTCTTCATCTGGGTAGAAGGCCACTTGAGGAAGTCACGCAGTTTAAGTATCTTGGGAGCAACATTAGGCATGATAACACCTTGGCTTCGGAGATACCATCGCGCATTGCAAATGCCGCTGCAAATTTTGGACAGCTTAATGACCGTGTCTGGAGATCTCATGACCTAAAGCTGGAGACAAAAATCAGTGTTTATAATGCATTAATCCTACCTGTACTTCTCTATGGTGCAGAGACATGGTGCCTCTACAAACCAGATATAAAGAAACTCGACACGTTCCACCTAAGGTGTCTGAGATCTATCCTAAACATTAAGTGGCAGGACCGCATTCCTAATACTGAGGTTCTGCGCCGTTCTGATATGTACGGTATGGAAGCTCTACTCATACAGCGCCAGCTTAGGTGGTGTGGGCACGTCCTTCGCATGAAAGAACACCGCTTGTCCAAAGTGGTCTTCTACTCTGAGATGGCGGAGGGCAAACGGAAGCATGGCGGTCAACATCTCCGTTATAAGGATGTGCTCAAAAGACATCTCAATGCTTGCAACATAGACCCAATAGGATGGGAGAGACTCGCTTTGCATAGGCCGTCTTGGCGCACTACTGTCAATGAAAACGTAAAGGCATACGAAAAACAACGACTAAACACGTTAAACGTAAAGCGCCAATTACATAAAGACAGACCTAAGCCTTCCTACACCTACACGTACAACTCTGCCGGCCAGCTCTATTGCTCTAGTTGTGACCGAGTTTTCAAAAGCAAATTTGGTTTGGCCAGCCATATATGCCAGGAAATAGCTAGAAAGGGTCGCCGTTACCGAAATCGGTAAGGAGGACTATATATATATATAGTATACCTGGGTAGTCAGAAGCCAGAAAGTGGGACAACTACTCTTACCATGGGGTATCGTGGTACCCGGTAACTGGGTTGTAGAGGTCAGATAGGCAGTCGCTCCAGGTAAATCACTGATACTCAGCTGCATCCGGTTACAACAACTGTTGACTACAACAACTGCCGAAAATTCAGATAAATTCATTGATTTGTTTTGGTTTAGTAAAGGAAATTTAAACAAATTTAGAAACCGTTTACGGGGATCTCGCTATTTCTTCTCTTTATCTCGATATTTTGACGACCTGAGTGGTTTAGTGGTCAACATGCCGGAATGCCACGCAAGAGGTCCCGGATTCGATTCCCGGCCGGGCAGAAATTGAAATGATGAATTTTAATTTCTGTAACGGGTCTGGGTGTTACTATGTATAATATGTATGTATTTATAAAAATATATAAGTAGTATATCCGTTAAGCTAGCACCCATAACACAAGCATGCTTGCATTGCTTACTTTGGGGCTAGATGGCGCTGTGTGAAATTGTCCAAAGAAAGATATTTAACTGCTCTTGCTCAACGAAACGGTGAGATATGACGGAGCGGAATAACAACGTAGGCTTTGTGTATACTTCATTAAAATTACTTCGTATACGAGTTACATTAAGCTAGTAATCTTGTAAACTAAGTTACTTAGATTATTTTTTGTTGTTTCCTAATAATTGCTACATACGGACAACGGTTTCAACCATGGGTACTTAGCGACATATTTTTAAATATGTTATCGTTGGATTTAGGTGTGGGGATAGAAGCATTAAAGAGCATTATTGTAAGATAATAATGACGCATTAGTCAGTAGTTTTTTTATTTTATGTTATTGTTCTCTAATTTTCTTTTGTGTATTTTTCTCTTCTGTACTTTTTCTGTTATAGCGTCTTTTTGTGTGAATAAATGCTTTTTCTTTCTTTCATTCATTCATAAAAACAGTTGCATTTTGACATAATTATTTGAACAAACTTACTTACACTACCCATTTTCTTGACTCATCGTTTTTAACCCCCGACGCAAAAAGAGGGGTGTTATAAGTTTGACGTCGATGTATGTCTGTCTGTCTGTCTGTGGCATCCTAGCTCTCAAACGGATGGAACTAGCTATATTTGGTTACTATTGGCCCAGCAGTGTAAGAGTATCAGCTCTTATCCAAAATGATGTAAGGCATTTTTACGTAGGGGGTTTTTAAAATTTTTAATTTATCTTGTTACCTTTCGGGGATTGAAAAAGTATGGATGTAATTAGGTTTTGGAAAGCTGTAAATATCAGTGATAAATTGTTTTTAGGATAAAATTAACAAAAACAACAATTTAACAGATATTGGTACATGAAAATTCTAAACAATAAAAGATCAAATAATTTACTTTCCACTAGAGGAGATGGATAAAAATCCATACACAAAAAACCCAGAATCGACAGCATTGTAATGTTTACCAACCGGTATACTATGATAGACCATTAATCCATGGGGTATTATAGGAGCTACATCATTTCGTACTTTGTATTGATGTTCTAATTTTTAACTCGTCTGTTGTTTCATTTCCCCGCTATGGGTTTGGTTTGGGTAGATACGCAAAGAAAAAATCATGAAATATTTTTTTTATATTTGGTACTTACCTATAAAAAAAAACACCTGTATTTTTTCCCGGCTACGACGATGTAAAAAGGGCGTTATGATTTTTACCTCATGTACCTATGTATGTAACACGTAAAAGCTTACATACACATATACATGCTTGCATGTATTTTATATATATACGTATGTTCACCTGTCCCTCCTAACTTCTAAACTATTTATCATAATTTCACAAGGTACCATGTCTCGATCGTCCGCTGGTTATGGGCTATTTCACATTCAAACTATCTTGTTTACATTAAATTGACAACCCGTTATGAGAAAAATCTAACTAATAATAATGCATTAAGAAAATATTCCTTTATTATGCACTTAGGTGGTAACTTATTATTTGGTATCACAACGGCAGGTATATTTTCTTGTTTCATCCTTTGTAGTTTGATTATTCATATAATTACAGATCTTCTATGTCTAAAGATACTGTTCAAAGGATGGAAGCAACATAACAGGACGTAGCAGATAGATATTCCAAGAATGACTTACGATAAACTTCTTATTTTCGATATAGTAACATACCACGTGAAACGGGCGAGATTCTACTGTTACGAACATGTCAGAGAAACTGGGGTGTATTCTATTGATATCTATAGGTATCCTGAGAGAGTGAACCCTAATGACGAAGAAGGAAATGCTTTAATACGGTGTCGAATTAAATCGAGACACGTTCAAATAGGAACTTATTATTGCTATGCTATACAACCGTGAGGCAATCTCAGAATATTGCTGTAGCTGCATACACGGTCGCCGCACATTAGGCAGTTGTGACCACATTATCTCGATAATGTATTATCTAGCCTGGGCCAGACATGAAGGCGACTTGATTCAATCTGCAGGATTCTTATGACTTCTAAAATGTAACCATGTTTTTATAGTGAGGCTGTTTCGGAAAAAATTCAGCCCCTGCAGCTTGGTTACGGCTCAAAAGGGGGCTGCGAGGCTGCCGTACATGCATTGTCGATCTATTTAAATTATGGGAAAGGAGAGGTCATCTTGAAGGTTGACATAAAGAATGCCTTCAACTCAGTTAACAGGGACACCTAGCTGGCAGAAGCTAAAAAAAAAATACCCCAAATTTTCAGTTTTCTTTGGCAGTGCTACAGGCATCCATCTAAATTATTATATCGGGACGACCTTTTGGAATCTGCTGTTGGCTGTCAACAAGATGACCCCCTCGGGCCTGTGATTTTTAGTTTGGCAATCAACCCAATAATTAGAAAACTAAATTCGGAATTCAATGTTTGATATCTTGATGATGGAACCTTGGGAGGCAATGCAGATACCATTTTAAATGACCTCATTTTTTAGGGTTCCGTAGTCCGACAAGGAACCCTTATAGTTTCGCTCTGTCCGTCTGTCTGTCTGTCTGTCTGTCCGCGGCATAGCTCCGTGGTTTTTGTTATTAGAAAGCTGAAATTTGGTACGAATATGTATATTGATCACGCCGAAAAAGTGGTAAAATAAAATTTTGAAAAATATATTTTTTTAGGGTAGCTCCCAAACATGTAAAGTAGGGATGAATATTTTTTTTCGTATCGTTAGATAGGTCTTTCAAAAATATTATGGGTGTGTGAAGACCATTTTTCAGTTAAGCGAGCAATTTGCGAAATATCTAGATTTTAAGTGAAATTTTTTGTTCGATACGAGTTACCCCCCCCCCCCCCTCTAACTTTTGAATGGCTGTACCTAGAAATGTGAAAAAAATCACAGACGTAGTACATGTAATGAAATTACAAGGAAAACTATCACGGCTAAGTAGGCTTAACCGGTTACAGAGCTATAGTCGACTAACTAACTCCTACTACGGAACCCTACTGCGCGTGGCCCGACACGCACTTGGCCGGTTTTTTTCTTCAAGACAAACTACGTGCAATAGGCCTGACACTAAACGTTTCGAAATGTGAACTTTTTATACCTGACACTACTGACAGACAAGTGACTCTCTCAAAATTTAATGCAATAGCCCCAGACTTAAAATTAATTGACAAAAGTTCTGTTTGCCTCCTTGGTTTCCCAATATTTGAAAATTCCTTTTCTAATTTTATCGATGAGAAAATACAAAATTTCAGTGATATTTCGGAAAGGCTGTTCCAAATTAATCTCATTGCTGCCACTGTGGCAAAGCTGTCAACAGCCTCGGTCACCACGGCCTGTCATGCAGCCGAAGCGCGGGCCGCATAGCGCAGCATGGGAATATAAATGACATCATCCGTCGTGCTCTTGTTGCCGTCGGCGTTCCAGCCGTATTAGAACCAAATGGCTTGGCACGTGACGATGGCAAGAGACCAGATGGTATGTCATTATTTCCATGGGAGATGGGTAGGCCTTTAGTGTGGGACGCAACCTGTGTCGACACTCTTGCGCCTCCCACCTTGCTAGCTCTACGTGCTGCGCTGGCTCCGCTGCTGCGGCTGCGGAGAACCTCAAGCGGCGTTAGTATAGTAACCTTATTGGTAACTATATTTTTGAGCCGTTTGGGGTTGAAACTATAGGGTCGTGGGGTCCGAGTGCCCACCTTCTTTTTAAAGAATTAGCGAAGCGGCTTGTTGAATCTTCCCGTGACCCAGAGGCTGGCTTTTACTTTGGCCAAAGTTTCTTGGATACACTTCCAGTTGCCGGCGATGCCAAAGAATTTATTGACGCCATAGTGTAGTTAGATTTATATTAGAATATATTTATACTTACTTTTTTTTCGTAATGTAAATACTTTCTTTAAATAAATAACCATCTCCATATACAATCATAAATGGTTTTATGAGATTGGCGTTTTTATGTAGACTGTAAGCCCATGCACTGGAACAAGAAGTTTGAACTTTTTTGAATAAATAAATAAGTCCCGTCAAAAATAATAACCGCTTTTATTCGGTCTTGAGTTCAAAAAATCCTATTTGATAAAATTATATTTTTCACTATAACTTCGTCTCGAGTGGTATTAGTCCATTGAAAAGTTACATTTGGGGTTGCGTTTTTTAGAGGACGCAATTTTATTTTTTTGATGTGTAGGGGGGGTCAGTGTAAAGCTAAAACCAAGTTTGTGGGGTCGCCACCCTTGTCCCCCGGCCGCCATCTTGAAAATAGGGGTTGAAAAGGTTTTCACGATATATCTCTTAAACTGTTTATCCGATTAAAAAAAAATCTTGACATTTTTGTTGCAAATTAAATTTTCTACAACTTTGATCCGCAACTTTTTGTCATAGAACTATAAATAAAAAAGTTATAAGCGAAAATGTTCAGATTTCCAGAAAAAAAAAAATATTTTTCGATATAACTTTTTTTTATCATTTTACGAAAAAATGATATTAGACCATTTTTGTAGATCGTTTTACGAGGAATAGACCAGTGCTTTTAACTTTTGAAAACAAAAAAAATAATAGTAGGATGAAACCCATTGGAAAAGGAGGAGAATACAATAAAAATGATAGGAAAAATAAATTACGGGCGATCTGAGGTCGGGAAGTGGGGGGGAGGGGGGGTTAAAGTTAAAAAAACGGTTTATCTCAATTTCCGGCAAAACTACAAGTCCTATGAAAAAAAGTTAAATGGCAAAGTTGTAGGTAATAAAAAGATCTACAACTTTTGGATTGACACTTTTTTCACATAACCTCAAAATGTATGTGAAAAATTCAAAAAACCAAGCTTTTGGTTTTTTATTTTTATATTTTACAATAATTAATTTTTTATCACGAAATTTGGTGAAAACTTACCTTTTTATGTCCCAAACACACTGTAATTTATTTGATTTATAATAATTATTTTTTCACCCTTATTTTGACTTAATATCGAAAAAACACCCTAATTTTCAATCGAAAATTCTCGTGTCAAAATATCACTTTTTTTTTAAAAGTCGGTAGTCTTTTTGTTCTTTGAAATCTCTACTTTCAGATGGTATAAAAAAATATTTACATTGCTATGGTAAATGTTCTCAGAAAATATAAAGAAACGCTACGAAATAACAGTTAGCAAGGCCAAGATCCTTCTAGCAACTCCCCACTTCTCTATGAAATACCTTTTGATCAGCTAAAAGGTATTTCATAGAGAGATCCGAGGTTCCGTAGGTCACTCAGATACATAAGTTATCTTAAAATAGCAATAAATAGGCATCTACGCAAAAAATTTAAGCCGGTCTAGGCCTTACTACCTGTTATTTTGTAGCGTTTCTTTATATTTTCTGAGAACATTTACCATAGCAATGTAAATATTTTTTTATACCATCTGAAAGTAGAGATTTCAAAGAACAAAAAGACTACCGACTTTTAAAAAAAAAGTGATATTTTGACACGAGAATTTTCGATTGAAAATTAGGGTGTTTTTTCGATATTAAGTCAAAATAAGGGTGAAAAAATAATTATTATAAATCAAATAAATTACAGTGTGTTTGGGACATAAAAAGGTAAGTTTTCACCAAATTTCGTGATAAAAAATTAATTATTGTAAAAGATAAAAATAAAAAACCAAAAACTTGGTTTTTTGAATTTTTCACATAAATTTTGAGGTTATGTGAAAAAGTGTCAATCCAAAAGTTGTAGATCTTTTTATTACCTACAACTTTGCCATTTAACTTTTTTTCATAGGACTTGTAGTTTTGTCGGAAATTTAGATAAACCGTTTTTTTAACTTTAACCCCCCCTCCCCCCCACTTCCCGACCTCAGATCGCCCGTAATTTATTTTTCCTATCATTTTTATTGTATTCTCCTCCTTTTCCAATGGGTTTCATCCTACTATTATTTAATTCACTTTTTACCGTTTTTAGAGGCTAAAAGCACTGGCCTAGAACAACTTTTATGTAAAATATTTTTCATTAAGTCAATAGCTAAGGTTTTACAGCGCCCCGAAGTAATAGGCCAGTGCTTTTAGCCTCTAAAAACGGTAAAAAGTGAATAAAATAATAGTAGAATGAAACCCATTGGAAAAGGAGGAGAATATAATAAAAATCATGGAAAAATAAATTACGGGCGATCTGAGGTCGGGAAGTGGGGGAGAGGGGGGTTAAAGTTAAAAATGGTTTATCTCAATTTCCGGCAAAACTACAAGTCCTATGAAAAAAAGTTAAATGGCAAAATTGTAGGTAATAAAAAGACCTACAACTTTTGTATTGACACTTTTTCACATAACCTCAAAATTTATGTGAAAAATTCAAAAAACCAAGTTTTTGGAGTTTGATTTTTATCTTTTACAATAATTATTTTTTTTCCACGAAATTTGGTGAAAACTTGCCTTTTTATGTCCCAAACACACTGTAATTTATTTTATTTAAAATAATTATTTTTTAACCTTATTTTGACTTAATATCGAAAAAACACCCTAATTTTCAATCGAAAATTCTCGCATCGAAATATCACTTTTTTAAAAAAAGTCGGTGGTCTTTTCGTTTGTTGAAATCTCTACTTTCTGATGGTATAAAAAAATATTTACATTTCTATGGTAAATGTTCTCAGAAAATATAAAGAAACGCTACGAAATAACAGGTAGTAAGGCCTGAAGGTTCTGAACATTTTCGCTTATAACTTTTTTATTTATAGTTCTACGACAAAGTTTCTGGACCAAAGTTGTAGAGAATTTAATGTGCAACAAAAAATGCTAACAATTTTTTTTAATTAAATTAATAGTTTAAGAGATATACCGTAAAAACCATTTCAACCCCTATTTTCAAGATGGCGGCCGGGGGACAAGGGTGGCGACCCCACAAACTTGGTTTTAGCTTTACACTGACCCCCCCTACACATTAAAAAAATAAAATTGCGTCCTCTAAAAAACGCAAGGTTAGGCCTAAAAAATGTAACATTTCAATGGACTATATCGTTCTCAGAAATTCATTCTTGAGACATACTCTCGCTTGTTTTATTTTTAGTTAGATAGTTGATCTAGGTAGGCAAAAAACTAATGTAAGTCGTCGGTTAGGTTCACCGCTTTGTAGTTTTCACAAATAGATACCCAACATCGTTTTTCCATTCGAATACCTATGGCGTAAAGAAGGTGTTTCATAAAATAATGTAGCTTGAGTATTGTTTGTGAATTAAGAGGTTGACCATTACAAACTTGTTGCAACAAGTGTTGATTGTGAATGCGGGAGCTTGACAAAATCGTAATTATAATAATATTATTTAAATATGAAAAAAAAATACTGAAGCCCATAGTTTTAAATTAAGAATAGTAAAAAAAATTTTTTCTGAAAATACACAAAATATATTATGTTATTACATAATTACCCCTTAGCTAGGCAAGCCTGTATCTTGGGAGCTAATACAAGGGGGATTTACCACTGTCTTACTAAACGAGTTTGGTCGCTTAAGCCTAAAAATACGAAATTAAAATTAAACAAATAAAAATAAACTTCAATTTTTTAAAATAAAGAAAACAGGCAGAATAAAAATAGGAGCCTCTTAGAGTGTGTGTAGGAGGTGTGGGAGGTGTATGTTTTTTGGAGTATATAAATTATTATTTTTATAGTACCTACTCAATAAGCCCACTCAGATAGCACATAAGAAATGTATGTCGATTCTGGGTTTTTTTAGCCATCGCTTTTGCTTGAGGAGCAAGTTATTGTTTCTATAAAAAAACTAGTTGGGCTCCCGGACCCACCATAGTAGGTACCTACGTACTTTTTAGGGTTCCGTAGTCCGACAAGGAACCCTTATAGTTTCGCCATGTCCGTCTGTCTGTCCGCGGCATAGCTCAGAGTTTCTTGGTAATAGAAAGCTAAAAGGAGACCATGGGCGGAATCGTTCCCACCCATCAACAGAAATGAAATGTAGCTCAATTGATACATTTTATAAAGCTGGTGTTTTTTTACTATGGGGACGTTGCCCAAATGCAATGGATTTTCCTAGTATCCTAACGTTTCTATGCAAATATTTCGTGCACAATAAAGGATTTGGTGATAACTGAATTTGATACTGTGTTAACTTGTGTGGACGTAACGTGTAATTGGTGTGGAAAAGTTAGGGGGGAGGCCTCTAACTTTCGAATGGCTGTCCCTAGAAATGTGAAAAAAATCTCTGACGTAGCACATGTAATGAACTTATAAGGAAAAGTATCACGGCTAAGCTTCACCGGTTACAGAGTTATAGTCGACTAACTAAGACTACTACGGAACCTTACTGCGCGTGGCCCGACACGCACTTAGCCGGTTTTGTTTTGTTTTTGCTCAGCTCCTTGGATCAGAGCCTGGTGTGAAATAACCTACTACATATAACCTTCCTTACGAATTATGCTATCTAATGCCAAGAATTTATCCGACTGTAAATGTGTAATTTATCCGAGTGTAAGTTCAGGGATCAGCGCGTTCAAACTGTTCAACTGTATAAGTATAGATAAGTACCTGTAAATAGATATGAGTATCTAGATGCTTGCGTATCTAAGGGAAGGAATATCGAATAGTTTCCTAATTTCAAATATATCAATATTTCGAATTTATATAAATGCCGCCATCACGTCATCACGAAATGTAATGAAAATCAATGAAAGTTAAACCTAGGCTTGACTTTTATTGACATGTCTATTAAAATGATGACAAAACGGATGCATTTTGTCATGCATTTTATTATCGTATATATATATTTTATTATAAAAAAAAAAACATTTTTAGGTAAACTGTGACATGTTCGTTTTTTACATATCCCAAATATCGTTTACATTGTGTTACTCAATATAGGATGACATCCGATTTTAAGAGTCACCTTTTGTATACCTAAGGAAAATACGTTGCTTGGAATAACAATAGCACTTAAACAAAGAAAAATGTAGAACTCAGATGCTATGAACAAAAACTTACTTAAGAGACTAGAGCTGTTAAAAGCAAAACCATGATTCCATCCGAATTTTAACAACGATGAAACTGGATATTATGATTACGATGATAGCCAAACTGGCATGACTGTGGTCAAGTTCAAAATGAAAAGAGAACTTTGTAGATTTCTCAGAATAAGGAAAAGCCTATTTACGAACTGCTAGTGCGGAGATTAAAAGCGTTCAAGAAATGTAAAAAAAAAGTAAATTCTTTGTAGTGACTTTGCAGTAGGGACACCTTTATCCCTTTCATCTCGAGATGAAAGATCATATATTCAAATTCGAATGCTATTTAAATATAAAAGAAATGAAAAAGCCTATTTTATGCATTAACAAATATTTGACTAAGAATATAAGGGTATAGAGACTAACAAAATTAAGATTCTAACAGCATATACTTATAAATATGAGCTTAAATATTCAGTCAGAAAGATAAATGTTTTACTTTTTATCCCCCTTACTTTTCGCGGTGTTTATAAACTCCATTTCCAATAAACTACTTTCTTCCTACCATCTTTATGCAGATGATTTGCAAATTTACTGTCAAGCTCCGCTTGGAAATTTAGCTGAAGCTGTTTGCAAAATTAATAAAGATCTGTTCTATATTTCTGACTGGAGCGAAAGGTATGGGCTTGTAGTCAATCCCACGAAGACGCAAGTTATTGTGGTGGGCAGCTCCAGGCTAGTGTCGAGGATTGAGTGGTCAAAGCTTCCTCAAGTCTCTTTTAATAATATTCTTATTCCATACAGTGATAAAGTTAAGAACTTGGGGATCTTCATTGATAAGAACTTTTCCTGGACTGCTCAACTACAGGAGGTTAGTCGTAAGTTGTTTGCATCTGCTGCATCTCTAAAAAGGTTGCGTAACTTCCTCCCAACCATCACCAAAATTGCGCTTGCTCAATCCCTACTTCTTCCAATCCTTGATTATGCTGATGTTAGCTATCTTGACCTTACTGAAGTCCAACTCGATAAGCTTGAGCGACTCCAAAATTTCTGTATAAGGTTCATATATGGTTTACGCAAATATGACCATATTTCTGAATTTCGTGTGAAACTCAAGTGGTTACCAATTCGCCTTCGCCGGAATGCTCACATTCTTTCACTACTTTATAATGTACTGTTTCTTCCTACTAGTCCCCATTATCTAAAGTTACGTTTCGAGTTCCTTGGTGACACTCACACGCGGTTTCTCAGGTCATCAGATAACTTGAGACTCAGAATGCCGAAGCATTCTACAACATTTCTTGACAAGTCCTTTACAGTCCAGGCTGCTCGTTTGTGGAATGCTTTGCCTGTGCCAATTAGACGTGCACAAACATTGCCATTGTTTAAAAAGCTTGTGAAGGAACATTACTTGAACTTGTGATTTGCTCTTTAAATGTCCTTACCTACCAAATTAATTGTTGTTATGTGCTTGTTTTCTGTTACTGATTATTTTGATATATATTTATTATTTATATATATATTTATATCTATGTATTATTATATATCTATATATATATTATATATATTATCTAGGTATATATTATTTATAATAAATTAAGTTAATATTTCAACACTGCAAACGAACCCATTTCTTGTCCAACTCTTTTTTGTCCATCCTATGGTTGCCTGGAAGAAATCGCAGTTAGCGATAAGGCCGCCCATTGTACCTTTACCAAAATGAACTTGTTTTTTTGTTGTTGTTGTTTTCATGTGTACAATAAAGCATATAATAATAATAATAATAAGCCCCCTAAATCCCTACCTTACGTCCGAGCTGAACACCAAGCCACGTGGGGGGCGGACACGCGTACTGTACAATTGTACAAAAAACTTACGCGGCTAACAAGGCAAAGGTAACCCTTTATGGAGATGAGTAATAACAGGAGATATTATTTACGGTCGCTTCCCGGGGAGCGCCGGGGCGCATCTGGAGCCGATGCTGGATGCCACAGCATGCGAACCATCGGCGGTGAGGCGTTGAGCAGGCGGACTCTCACCGAAAATATGGCTACAGCCGGTCGCTGTGAGTTGAACAGGCGGGCTCACAACGTAGAAGCCACAGCCGATTCCACGGGCGATGATACAATTTCATTATTTTCTTCTATCCCTTCAACTCGCCCCTCTTATATGACAAGAAGAACATCGACCTTGTCTACCAGCACGCTTGCAAGTGTTGTGCAGGATGTCAACCCTGACTCCGAGCTTGCACCCACTACGAGCGCTTCTATTATACGCAGAAGATGGACACTTGAAATGAATAAATTTATACTGCGTACCTATCTACAATTAACTGCATTAGATTCAGACACAAGAACTTACCTAGAACTACTACACCTAAAATTTATAGAAAAATTCCCAAACATGCAGGTTAGCCGACAAAGAGTAGGAGATCAACGCAGAGCTATACTACGCAATAAACTAATACCCCAAGAAATAATAGATCAGATACACAAAGAAGTCCAAGAAGAACTTAATCAGTTACAAGCGAACCATATTCAACATTCTCAAGCTAACACTGACCATACAAATACAAGATTAACACCAACACAAACCTCTACACCCACAACCACCGAAACACATAACACACAAAGCCGAACACGTATGAGATGGACTAATGAACACAATGAAGCTATCATGAGGTCATACTATCGAGTTACAGATCTGGGTAGAAATGAAACGGCGTACCGAAAGTCCATGTATCTAGATTTCATAAGCAGGTGCCCTTCACTCGCTCACCTTACTGAACAGCGAATAGCTGACCAGAGGAGAGCCATAATAAATAACAAATATATTAAAATAGATAGATTAACTGAAATTAAATTGGAAGTAGCTGAAGAACTAAGGCAAAATAACCATGACCCATTCAACAGTATAAGTGAATTGACCGCAATCAATGACAATTACAACGACAACACTGACACACACCTCACAAACATGATAGATATAAACCTTACACCAGAACCTCTTTCTATTATAGAAATACCTAATACCACAGTTGCTAATGCTGAATCAATTGAAATTATTCCAAACCCACAATTAAACCTAGAAAGAGATCAATTAATAGATGAAACCTTCCAACAAGCATTCCGATTTTACAAAGAAACTAACCCTACAGATAGAATTTATATCCCAAAGCAAAAACCTTCTAGAAATCTTGCAAGAATTATTAGTTACCTAAATAAAGTAATTATCCCGGAGAATGTTAATGACGACACTGACTTTTACGTATTACAGACAGTGATATACTGTGCGGCATGGACTACTGCTAAAGTGAACGGAGCAAAGATTGCACTACAGCTAAGAGAAGGTGATAGGGGTGTAAGACAAGAATACACACCTAACTGGCAAAAGCGATTAGAACGAAAATTAAACGACTTACGATCAAAAATTGGTAGAATGACGCAATATATTAACGGCAACAGAAGCAAAAAAGTAGTAAAACACGTAAACAAAATAACAGAACAATATAAAATTCACACATTACATGAAGAACCAAATACACGAGCTGAACACACATTAGACACACTTAAACAAAAACTTTCAGTCGTAACAGGCCGCCTACAAAGATATAGGGCATGTACTCAAAGGAAAAAACAAAACACTCAATTCACACACAATGAAAAACTTTTTTATCGCAATATCAGACAGGAAACATCCAATGTACAGGGAAATCACTCAAATGCTGGTGATCATAATACTCCAGATCCAGAGGCATTACAAAACTTCTGGGCTAAAATCTGGGAACAGCCAATAGAACATAACGCAGAAGCTGAATGGATACGAACAGAAATTACACAAAATAACACAAACACACAAGCAATGGTATTTGAACAAGTATCCCCACAGACCTTTCAGAAAGTACTCTCTCGATTGCATAACTGGAAAGCGCCCGGCTCAGATCATATTCATAGTTACTGGTACAAAAAATTTACTGCAGTTCATGGTTACCTACATACTCACATAAACATTTTCATTCAGAATCCCGAAACAATACCATCATATATTACGTCAGGTACAACTTTTATGATACCTAAAGATCGTAGTGATCTCTCCAACCCAGCTAAATACAGACCTATCACATGCTTGCAGACCTTGTACAAAATCATCACATCCTGTATTTCTGAATTGATGTATAAGCATATAGACAACAACAACATATTAGCCGAGCAACAAAAAGGATGTCGAAGATTTAGCCAAGGCTGCAAGGAACAATTAATCATAGATTCCGTAATTTTAAAAACAACACAAAAAACAAAATCTGACTTATTTAGTATGTACATAGATTACAAAAAAGCTTATGACTCTGTTCCCCACTCATGGCTCATTCAGGTTCTAGAAATTTATAAAGTACACCCCACTTTAGTAAAGTTTCTTAAAACTATGATGAGCACATGGACTACTGTACTCAAGCTCACTACTGCATCCGAAACAGTAGAGACCCACCCAATTAAAATACAAAGAGGCATTTTTCAGGGAGATGCACTCAGTCCGTTGTGGTTCTGTCTTGCTATAAATCCTTTATCTAATATACTAAACTCAAGCTCAGTAGGAATACCGTTAAATGATCCTAATAGCGCCGGACTATCTCAACCACAAAATAATGTTTTAAGCCACCTACTATATATGGATGATATTAAACTATTTGCAAAAACTGAAAACCAACTGTATCAATTAGCTAACCTGACTGAAAAATTTACTAACGACATAAAGATGGAATTCGGTATAGATAAATGCAAAATAAATTCAGTTAGAGCAGGACAGAACTACCAACATCAATACACTATAGAATCTGGAGCACAAATTGAATCCTTGGATGAACAGGATACTTATAAATACCTAGGATACGCACAATCACGTCAGATACATTTTAGAGACACTAAAAATAAGCTTAGACAACAATTTCAACATCGCCTAAACACAATTTTAAAAACACAACTCTACTCACGAAATACTATAAAAGCCATTAACACCTTTGCTATACCTGTACTAACGTATTCCTTTGGCATAATTAACTGGACTAAAACAGACCTAAAGAACCTACAACGTAAAATCAACACAACAATGACCAAATTTCGCAAACATCACCCAAGATCTTGCCTGCAAAGATTGACATTACCAAGAAACGAAGGGGGCAGAGGACTTATTGATATTTTGAATTTACACAATAGACAGATTACAACCCTTAGGCAATACTTTTATAGAAAAACGGCATCATCCACACTCCACAAATTAATAACACAACACGACCAAAACTGCACACCTCTAAATTTAAAAGACCCGGCAGAACAGAAAAATGAAAAAATCACCGATGACAAGACCAAATTGTTAGAATGGACCCAAAAGTCTCTCCATGGTAGACACCGCCAAGATTTATGCCAAGAAAATGTCGACAAAGAGGCGTCGAACGCGTGGCTAAATCGAGGTGAACTCTTTCCAGAAACTGAAGGGTTCATGATTGCGATACAAGACCAAGTAATTGAAACAAAAAACTACAGAAAATTTATAATAAAGAACCTAACAAACGACAACTGTAGAAAGTGCAATAGTACCTCAGAAACCATTCAACACATTACCGGCGCATGCAAATCAATAGCCCAGACAGATTACAAACATAGACATGACCAAGTAGCCAATGTCATACACCAGAAATTAGCTTATCAGTACAAACTTATAAATTCCGTAGTACCGTACTACAAATACAACCCTGAAACTGTTTTAGAAGACACTTCAACTAAATTATACTTTGACCGAGCCATTCTTACCGACCGTACAATTCATTTTAACAGGCCAGACATCACATTAATAGATAAAATTAACAAAACTGGGTACTTGATCGACATCGCCGTACCTAATACACACAACTTACAGACTACAATAGCAGAAAAACTATCTAAATATACCGAACTTAAAGACGAAATAACCCGACTCTGGCACTTGCAAAAAGTTACCATTATTCCTATAGTATTATCTACAACAGGTGTTATTCCTAAACAACTCCATCAATCGCTTAACTCCCTGAACCTACCTCCGAACACCTATCAATTATTACAAAAAGCGGTGATTTTAAATACCTGCAGACTAGTTCGAAAATTCATGCAATGTGAGCCAGATACACAAACACACACACTGCCACACCCACTTACACAAGCTGCTCTGCAGAACCGCGAGAGTTCCAGTATTTATCGCCATTAATATTAACCCAACTGATGAACACTTGGCTTAGGCCCGTGTCATTAGTAATTTAGTTCCCGGTTAGCCGAGAAAAAAAAGGATAAACAAAAATAATAATAATAATAAAAGAAAAAAAGAAAAGTATCTGAAAAACATACTTTAGGAAGGGGGGTTCAAAGAGCAATACCAAAGACGCGTACGTCTACTAAAACTTATACATGTGAATCTAATATTAAAATTATCTTAGGGAGTGAGAAAGATATAGTTTGTTTACATTGTTATGATGCTAAGTGAGTTCCATCTATCCCACTTCTGAAAAAAGAAAAAAATAAAAGAAGAAAAAAAAGTAGAGAAATAAAAAACAAAAAAAAGATAAGTAAAAAATACTTATTTACTTACGTAATATAATACTCCAAACACACATGTGGAGAATAATGAATACGATGCACTGCTGGTTACAAGAGGCGACTCGAGCTGCGCGCTGGAATCGATAATAATATAATATACCAGATTTATATAATAGACCCAGTTCCTGAAAAGAGCATGTCGTTGTATTGGGATCGGTCTATTGTTACTGGCAGGACTATTGTTGCCAATAAACCTGATATAGTAATGATAGCATGATGAAAACACAATTATTACCGATGTCACCGCTCCGCACGAGAATCTTGTGAATGCTAAGAGGAATAAATCAGTTATCTCGACCTGTTGCACTAGGTTGTAGACAATAGTAGATATGTCTTATGAAATGTGGACTCAGCGCTTATTGTGCATATTGTTGTGACGATGAAAGGCAAAAAAAAATATCGCTATCTTAGGAGGCTGTCGTTAAGCGCCTGGATCAAGGGTTTCTCCTTGAAAAGGCACGTATAGTGAGGAGGTTCCTGTCTCGTAAGCTTTTACCACCCTCTGTAACTTGGAACCTGACGCTGTTCTCAATATAGGTGGTTGCCATTTTATTTATATTTTTACATAATTATATTTCCATAGGTACTCATATATTAAAAAACCGATCAAGTGCGTGTCGGACCACGCGCAGTAGGATTCCGTAGTAGGTCTTAGTTATTCGACTATAACTCTGTAACTGGTAAAGCCTACTTGGCCGCGCTTAGTTTTCCTTGTATGTTCATTACATGTGCTACGTCTGTGAATCAATTTTTCATATTTCTAGGTACAGCCATTCAAAAGTTAGGGGGGGGGGAACGCTTGTATCAAACAAAAATTTGTACTAAAAAGCTAGATAAGGCTCACTTAACTGAAAAATGGTCTTCAAACACCCATAATATTTTTGAAAGACCTAGATCTAACAATACCCCATACGAAGGGATATGCGAGAAAAAGAAATTACGTGTTTGGAGCTACCCCACAAAAAATATTTTCCATAATTTTATTTTACCACTCTGTCAGCGTGATCAATATATATGCATATCTACACCAAACCAAACCTTGTACCAACAACCTCTGAGCTATGCCGCGGACAGACACACGGATATGGCGAAACTGTAAGGGTTTCTTGTCGACTACGGAACTCTTTAAAAAAGAATGAAATACATATGTCAACAAACGAGTTCCAAGTACATATCTCATCTTGATCATCGTTTTGTTATCATTTGTGTTACGTAAGATACCTTAGGATTTATCCGATCTTCAGATAATAACACCGGATATCTAATATTAGGAGCTTGCTAGTTAGGACGTATTTTTCCTATAAAATTGAATTATATTTTGTGTTTTTGCTTACTTGTAGTATATGGATCAGACGTTTAATTAAATTTCAAACATATTTTAAAAAAAATATCCGATACTCAGTTACAATATAGATCGAATATCCGACTAGCCAATTTTCAGCTCTCTAAAACACGTCATGGTTGTTGCTGCCACGGTGTCAATCACAGACTATGCTCCAGGTGAAATACGTCAATGATTTAATTACAATGCAACTGAACCATCCAACTGCCTTTGTGAGGTCTTGTTAGTGAGTTATTTTATTTATAATTTTCTAAACTTCACTGTGTATTTGTTCTTTCATTATAATGGAATATAACACTGATTTGATATTTAATCTTTATTGAGCTACTAACATATTAAGGCGCTCTAGATGGATCAAGGTTTGATACACAATGCTTTTGCTTGCTTTGCTTTCATTGATCTAGGGCCCTAATAGCCTTTAGCATGACCTCCATCCTAACTGTCCTATCTGACTTATCTACACTGACATGACAAGTGTTTGAAATCTGTGTTGTTTTTAAGTTTTTTCTACCAGTTTTGTTTAATTAACTCACTATACTCGTCGACACGAACAGTTATAACTAAAGAATTTAGAGGTTTTTCTTCATTATTCTAACATAAATAAAGTATGTATGTACGTTAAACACTTATAAACTTTGTCTGAATTAAATGATTTCAATATTTTCTCATAAAGGAATAATTTTGACAATTATTATCGATACTTGTCTATCATATTTTTAGAGAACAACCTGAGGTCAACGCGTAGCTATTTTAAGATAAAATATCGATAAACACGTACACCGGTAATTGGAGGTACATTAAAATGCTATCGCTCGGATGACTTAAAAAGGCTTTTAACATTCAAAGAAAATTCCGATTAACGTGCTCCCCTAGAAACTTTAATTTATCTCTCTAGTTTAGTCTATCTGATCATAAAGGAAGAAACAAACTATACTTTGTTTTTTTGGACGCCTACAGACAAGATGACTCAGCACAATATGTACCCGACCAAGTTATAGTTCCGTAGTACTTGTCACTATTAAAAAACACGCAAAGTTCATCTCACTGTGTGGTTCAGCAGGGCAAATGCTGATAGAAACACCCTGCAAGAGGGCAGATAGAAAACAAAACACTTTCAAGTCAACGCATCGAAGCGTATGGTTGCAGACCGCGCAGAGCACGCAAACACGCACGTGGCATTCCATAAATTTTGGCAGTTGATGCCTTTTATAAAAAACTACTAAAGAAAGAACTACTAAACGCACTTAAAAATATTTTAAGTGCGTTTAGTAGTTCTTTCTCCCGTGACGCGCATGTAACTGCGGAAAACATCTAGTACAACATACCTATATAATAAAATAAAAAACGTTTCATTTTATTGATACATCGTAGCGCCATAATTTTTTTTCTGTTTTATTTAAAAAGAACTTTTGTAAAGAGGACCTTGACCTGACCATAACAAACTCAAAAAAATGATGCAGTCGAATTTGTATTGACATAGATTATTGAGGCATTAGTTTTTTTTATATAATTACGTTATCACTATAATCCGTATTAAATAAAAATATATTATCTGCCGAAGATCCTAATGTATGAGCTATACAGGACTGACACTCCCATAAATGCAACACAATAAAATAGCGCTTTACGCAATAATCAATACCCGCAGCTCCAGATAAGCCCTTACCATTACAAGTGGACGAATCAAGAATACTAATAGGCGGTACATCTTTCTTTTATTTTTGTTATATTTTGCGTTCGCGTACTTTACATGCAATTTTAATATACATAAATAGATACGATAGATAGTTATCCAATGCAAGCATTAAAAGACATTTCATGGAAAATGAGCGCAGCTAGGTCTAACAGCTCTTTAACTTTTAGAAAGCTTTGAGATTTCATGTAGAATCGTAAAAGATAAGGGTTAGTCATTTCGCAGAATTCATGATAAAAAAGACAGTTTTTTTCTGTTTCCCGAACTTTTGTATGGGTCATTTTATTACTTTCCTTAGCTTTGATCAGAACTTTTTCATCGGGTATCAAAAATATGTATATCGCATTAATAAATACAAGTAAAAAAATATTTTGGTATTAACCTAGGGTGTCAAATATGTAGAATCGGTCATGGATTGGCACACGAAGAATTCAATACAATTGCTGATAATACTCCATGATCGTTTTTAGGGTTCTGTAGTCGACAAAGAACCCTTTTAGTTTCGCCAGGTCCGTCTGTCTGTCGGTCCGCGACATTCCTCAGAGTTTCTTAGTACTGAAATTTTGTATAGATATATAATGTAGTCATCACGCCGAAAAAGTAGTAAAATAAAATTACTTAGATTGTTTTTAAGGATATCTCCCATAAACGCAATGTAGGGATGAATATTTTTTCATATATATCTCGTCTTGTGAGGTATTGTTTGCTCAAAGTGTGTTGTGTTTAAATCGAATATTGTCATTTGTTTGTATTAAAATTAGAAAAGGATTTACAAAATAAAGATGATGAAGAAGATAACAAGCTAAATATAAGTATTTTTGTTAGTTTTATTTTCCCTTAAAATGTTGAGCGGTTAACCAGGTTGCCGGGCAATTTGCTTGATGATAAAATTAAAAGTACGGCGCGCCGGACGGAAACGGAACGTCTCCGGCCGGAACATTTTTTAGTTAAGAATTTATTTAGTTATAAATTTGCACCCGACGACTTCTACCACAAGCGGCTTTAAATAAAAATAAACTAGTATATCTTTAGATATAGTATATCTTTTCCTGCTTATTACCATCTACTTCAACTAGATTTGACCTCTTATAAACGAGGCTTTTGCAGCAGTTTACTGTCTGGATACTGACTTTTAGGAGACGAACATATTCCACACTCGGTTCGCTAGATTAGTTGCTACAGTAGAAAACAGGCACATGATACTAACATACATAAAGTATACACAGACTGCTAAAATCATAAAACTTTTGCTTTTTTTACTTGAAAGATTATTCGTTGTCATACTCATCTTCACAATTATGATTCGTGACTGATTAAATGGTACCAATTACCACCAATTACGAACCATCGATTTTTGTGAAACATTGTAATAGCGCCCCTAATGAAGATAACAAAAAATATGAGCAGTTTTATCTTTTCGCTCTCTGTATCGTAAATTTCATGTAGTTTACTAGCCGGTTACGCTGACTGTGCAAGAAAAGGTTGAAAATGAGGAAACTTAATGTTAACAATATGAAAAAAGCCTTTATTTAACAGAAAGGAAAATCTCCTATTTTCTATATAAACTTGGGCGTTACAAGATTGAAAATTGGCGATTAATTATGGGATTTAGATGTTTCAAGTGTCCCATTTTCACGACTCATATATGAAATGGTATAAAAATGCTCCGTCGATCTTAATTATTAAGTAACAAAACAGGTATATATCAAGAGACTTCGCTATAGGGTAACTGAAATTATTTATGAACATAGTGATGTTTAATGATATCATCATTGACATGGTTCCGTTCGGTATCGTAAAATAGAGTTTCCAACTTTTTTCGCACTCGATGAGTTGTTAAGTGTAGTAAGAGTGATTAAGATTTTTTTGAACATATTTCATTCGTATAAAGTTGGACTAATCGTTTATTAATGTTATTTAACCAACAAAAAACTAAATAGTACCTACTTATACATAAAATTAGCAAGTTTAGAATAAATTCATTCACAAAAATGTTGGTATTAAAAAGTATACATGAATACTAATAAAAATGTTGGTATTAAAAAGTATACTAATACTCAAAACACATTTTGAACTCTTTCGAGATAGGTACGTATTGGCACTTAAATATCACGGTAACATGTGTTTGACGGGATGTCCTCTACGAAATGTAGTAGTTTTCCATTACATTCGAGTAGAGTGCATTCCTTCTTAAGCCTTGTCTGCACTACCGTTTGGGGCTCTGGCGAAATTTAAACATTCCATGTTTCGTAGTGCAGATGTCGTTTTACCAGACATGCCTCCAACTTAATTTCATGACGATTTTTGGAAACAAAAATCCTTTAACACAAGTGTTTTCCTTTTTTATGAGTATCATAAAATTATTTAGCACAATCGATTTCTTCGAGTTCTGAAAAACCATTAAAAACCGGGAAAAGGTATCTCATGACACAACAATTCTTTTCTTCTAATAGCTTTAAATAAAGCCAATTAAAAAATTAGTAATGCGTTGATTTGTATTGTTTCAGGTCTGTTAAGGTGGGTGCACCTGGCTAGGCGCACACCTGGGCTACGCTGTCATGTGGACGTATATCGTCGCAGCAGCCCGACGTGACTCGCGCCAGACCAATCATAAGCGTAACTCTTCGCCTACTTTAGACGATCATCCATACCCGTAAGTTTACTTCTTTTTTCTTTACTGGATGGATATTATTATAATTAAGAATTCAATGACGGGAAATATTGTTCATGCTCATACGGACACGAGCATACTCCGTTCTCAATAATTTTGAACTACATATAAAAAGCTGAATACCATGCGGCTTAAAATAAAGTGAGTTTACTGGTTTATCCTATCCAGTCCTAAAAAAAAATAGACGGTTTATCCTGTCCCGTTCTTAAAAAAAATAAGATAGTTTATAGACCCAAAAATCTATGAATAGATCATGGGAGTAATCCTGCGGTCAAAAGTCTCATAGTTTTAATCGATTACCTTAAATCATTATAAGTATCAATGCCTCAATCAACATCACGCTTCATATTGGACTCAAAACATACACTTAGGTAAATCAGACGGTTAGTCTGTCACTGACAACATAAAACCTACCCTAATACTCTTTTCTTCGTACTCCTCCGCTCCGCTCTTTTCTGATTAATTCTGGTGGTCACCACTGTTGATTCAGGCTTTCAAAGCTGCAGCGTTTGGGAACAGCGGGCTTATCCCAAATCAAGACAACCTAAATCAGTAACACTAGAAGCATACAATTTCGCACTGGAGTCCCTTATACAACTTAGGTAAAATCGAATAAAGTGCTTAGCTTCTAGCTATCTTTACTTATTAGGTTAAAATACCGGTATTTTCAGGAGCTGGTTCTAGTGACATTGACACCATCAATGTAAATGTGTTACCCGAATTTAAGTGGCAAGATGTTAAGACAAAGTTGGTACAATGTAGTGATCAGCATATTATGATATACATGTTATGATTTTAGTGACTATTCATGATACAAGTACGTAAAATCAATTTACCTACTCCGATCTCTGGTGATCAGTTAGTACTATGAAGTGAAAACTTACCTACATACGCGGGAAGCATAATAAAAACGACAATAAATTGTAATTAACTTTGCAATATTACGTTACAGACTCATTCGTAGTTCATCAAAAACGCGAAAAAGTAGATTCATATGATCCTCGATACTTTAATTAACAAAATGAAATAAAAAAACACATCTGACCAGACAAAAATAGAACACTGGTTTTTAAATAAAAACTACAGAATAAACCAAGACTGTAGACTGTAACTGTATTCATAATGGAACTTAGTGGAATGCAATTAGTAGGTACATGCAACAAAAACTGTTTGCGTATCGATTTTGACTTAAAACTGTATCGAATGTGTATCCCATCAGAGGTATTAAAGCTGACTGTGGAAAATAGCACTATGACTGATTGATTACACATTATGTTTATTGAAGTGAAATTGTTGTAAACCCTCAAATGTAATAATGTAAAGCATTTCAGTTTTTAATAACAAAATACATGCACCTTGTCAACCATTTTAATATTATACTGCTCATTCATTAACAAAGTAAAATACTCAAATAAATTCCATACATTTGATTTATTTGGCTTACTGCACTATTTTAAATAAGCACCAAAGTGATAGCTCCAAAGACGGCCCGCTGGGGCATCTTAAAGTAATTAAGAGCGAATAGCGATTCGGCGGAACTAGGTAGGTAACCGAGTGCTCAGGGAGAAGTCACCGTTGCTCATCACCAGCTTATCTGCATTGGTTAACTGGAGTAAACAATGACGAGGAACGCTTGCCTTTGTTGACTGGATGTATGACCAGAGTAGACTATAGCAAAGCCAAAAGCTCAGAAGGGTTAAAGCTTCTTGGCAAGTGGTGAGTAGGCCAGTATTCTGAGTTTAAAACCCACTGAAGCATCTTCAGCCCTCCGCCGTTCACGTTTCTGTTCTCTCTTCTTACATATAGAACAACTATGTATATGCCAAGTACATTATTTTCGGCAGGCACCATAGATTCCCATAGTCCCTGACATCCCAGTTTGCTACCATCATTCATTACAATATAGACTGAGAATGACCAAAACGTGAAAGCTTAATAGCAATAACCAATAAATATATTGTGTGGGGTTTGGGAATAATGTTTGTCAGCTTTACCACGTTGAGATATTATTAGTAAAAAAGGAGATATTATAAATACAGTTTAAATTCTAATTTCCTTGATTCTTTCGCAGATACCCAGATGGAAAAGCTTACACATTAAGTTGTTCATCAGCCCCGCATCCCAGTACCTCAGGGTCGCACAACCGAGGGAAAATGCGCATTAAACGTTATTATTCCCGATCAGAGAGTTCAAACTCCCCTAAAACGCTAAGCCCCATTCACTTGAGGGCCCATTATAAAGAAAGGCTGGAGGATACTATTGAGCCTTTTGATGAGGTAAGAAAATTTTCATAACTAAAAAAAAACAAAAAATCTCATAAGTACCTATACAAGATTTTATTTTATTTATAAAATATTTTAGCATTTTTGCAGATTTGCCTACAACCATAATTTTGTTAGTAAATTCAATACTCTACTTAATTAAATTTGTTCAAATAATGTGATTTTAATGCGACTTACAGTCAAACCGCTAAATCGGTTTTGTAAGAAAATATTACATGCTAGCAACCCGCCCCGGCTCCGCACGAGTAGTAGAACATATTAGGCCTACTAACTTTGTCTGGCGTAGGATCGCATCAGCTCAACCTTCCAGGCGGCTTTACTTTTTCCGACACTTCCAACAATTATCGTTATATTTCAACCAATTTACCTCCTACTCAGATCTCCTTTTCTAGTCTATTCTCAAGATATTTGCGATAAGCACAACTTTTTTTTCTCTTTTACTCTTCACTGTATGACGTCATACTACCATTCACTCCTTTCTCCTTTAGATCAAATTTTCTTTGGTCTTCCGTTCTCCCTCCATCCGTAACTTCAGTCACTTAGTAACATGTGTTATTAATCTGTTCTTAACACTTGCCCATACCACAACAAAGTATGATCCCCTTGGTAAAACTAAATTATATAACCTCTTTGTTGTTAGATGTTCATTTGTTTTTAATTAGCATTTCACATTCGGAAAAAACTCATGGGGACTAAAAAAGGAAGCTTTGCTTTGCTTCCAGGAATCCAATGAAACAGGCTCAGCTCTACTAACGCGCGCCGCCATTGCTTTGACGCAGTCTATGCCAGCCATTTACTTTATTAGATTTTAATGAAACTACACACGAGTCGTATGCATTTTTTTTTAAAAATCCTTTTATTTATTTTGCAGTCACATTGCCTTTTACATCAGAGTTAGAAATGCTGAAAGGCATGAGACATTTAGGAAACCACTGTTTCATTTACCGTGCTTTTGTTTACACTTTTTATTATTTATTTGTAATAAACTAATTATATAACTAACAAACAATGTAATAAAATGTTATAAGTAAATTTTAACCTTAAAAAAATCGTTCTGTGATTTTTAGAGTTTTAACCTAAATACTCTTATTTAATCATTATTAATATAAAATCCAATCCAGTTATTTAACCGCTGTGAAATATTTGCATTTATGAAAAGAAAACATACGTACTACGTAGTAGCATGATTGCAAATGGTGGAAAACAAAATTGCTACGAATTGTCGGAGTAAAAATTGTGCACTGGACATAGAGTGGCAGACAATAGATCGCAGGGTTCACATGATAATAAGTAGATCATTACAATTTTGGAATTGGTATAATAAGACAGTGATTTTTTACATATGATGGGTTGTTGAAGACATATGTCACTACGGATAGGTAGATATATAAAAACGATTTTATCATTCAAGTTCGCGTGTATAGCTAGCTACTCATGTGGCATTGTTTTGTTTTTATAAAAGATGGCTGAATGTGTCCTTTGACGATAGCGCGTTTTCTATGCTGTGTTCTCCGTTAATACAATTTCTTTTCCAGCTTTTATTATTTTTTTTTGCACTTTTACTGGCACCCAACTTTGCAATGGCAAATTGTGTAGGAATGGTTCATTGTTGATATTGCATCTGTTCGTTTTATCAGTTTTGATAATATTCTAATTAAAATCGTTACTGTGGCGTACAATAGATATAATTGCAGTCTTTACAATTATTTTCACTGGGTAACTCGGACATAACAACAAGTCAATGGTTTTATACAACCGGTACCTACACCTTTAAACGTAAATCAATTAGGTTTAAAAAGACAAACAACTGCAACATCGCTTATTTAAAATTTAATTATATTGGTATACAATCACTTGGGCGTCACAAGACCAGTGCGTACCATAGACTAAAAAATAATTTATTTTATATTACTCGCCGTTTTCCGCCGTTTCAACGTGTCCCGGGGGAACGACGTAACGCACCCGGTCAAAAAGTAGCCTGTAACTGTCTCCAGGGTCCATCTATCTCCGTACCAAATTTCATACAAAATCGTTAAGCCATTTTACCGTGAAAGCGCAACAACCAAACTCACTTCGAAATTGTAACATTGCTTATGATACCTACGTATTTTTGGAGTAATGGTAGTTATTGTAGTTTTATAGTTTCTTTTACCTAAATATGGTGAAATTCAGATATAGGGGCCCTGTGCAGTTTACCCCCTCTTTTGGAATTCTTAGCATTGATTACATAAATTGTGTTTTGACAATTATTATTTGACTAGCTTCTGCCTGCGACTTCGTCCTCGTAGAATAGTGGTGCTCCGCTCCTATTGGTTTTAGCGTGATGATATATAGCCTATAGCCTTCCTCAATAAATGGGCTATCCAACACTGAAATAATTTTTCAAATCGTACCTGTAGTTCCTGAGATTAGCGCGTTCAAACAAACAAACTCTTCAGCTTTATTAGTATAGAAGATTTCATTAGAGGAGCATATTGGTTGAACACATGACCTGTATTATTGGCAGCATGGTTAATACAGTGGTTAAGCTATTAAGATTATATTATTAATAGCTTTTCGTCAGTGGCTTCGCCCAATTTTTATACCAACTTTTCCCTCTTTGTCACTCTCTTAGGGAAAAAAATCAGAAAATCCTTTCTTATTAGATGCAAACCTACGTCAGGTCTCTACGATCAACGGTTTAGGCTGTGCGTTGTGATCCGTCAGTCATTCAGGACAAAGCATGTATATAAGATAATTATCAGTTTTAAAATCTTCAATAAATCCGGTTTGTTTTTAGCTAATCCATCTCCAAAGATAAACTACTAATAACTTGGAAAAAATATAGAAAAAAATAACTTAATCCTTTAACTAAGTAGATTTTCTAACAAAATTTGTATAGATAGGTACCTACTCGTATTAATGCGTTAACTTGAAATTTCTTAGAGATTCCTTGAAAGGGATTATCGTTAACGGGGTTACAGAAAATACTTATAAAAATATCTATTAAGAAGGATTTAAAGAGAAGGATTAAACGAGTTTTATTAAATTATCTCTTAATTTATTATTTTTTATCTTTTGTAAACATAAAATTTCTTCGAAAGGGATATTGTTGTTAACGGGATTATAGAAAATACTTATTATAATAGCTAATGAGAGTGTTTTTGTTTTAAGTTTCAAACGCGTTTTATTAAATGATCGCTTATTTTGTGATCTTTTGTATACATGAAAAGCCCGTATAACAAATACATATGAATATAATGTACGTATTTATCACACACAATATTACTTAAACTAATGAATTGTTTTTACCCGTAAGACACAAATTTACCTGTGTATTAATTATATCACGGTACTTAACAAACAAATAAATAGACCAGCATTAAAATTAGCTTAGATGATGGATGATGATTGGCCACCATAATTGAAGGTAAACATACCTAACAATGTCAGTTTCACAAAGAAAATTCAAACTCGATGGAAAATGTACTTAATTTACTTAAAACGTTTAGATCGCAAACACAGCAAATTGTGATGAGGCATCGGAACATGATCAAGTTAATGCATTAACTTTTAAAGGGGCAATTAGAAGTATTACGTTCGGCGATGGTGGTCGGACAATCAGTATTTACGACGGAAGCTACGGTGAACGCGTCATAAACGTGACATCGGGAAGTGGCTCGCGGTGTGGCGCGCACCTCATGGCCCATTGTTTCGACGGTACTGCCTTGGGCACGCACGGACTGGCTATTAAATTTGGACTCAATGCTCATTCCCTTTTAAATTGTGGAAGCAACGGACGCCTGAATCTACCCACCGCCAATTTATATTTAAGCGATACAATACAGTATAGTTTTATTTTTAAATAAAAGTGACATCGTTCTTAATTGAAGATACGTCGCACCCCCGTATCTATTAGTCGTGTTAACAAAATTTCTTTAATTGAAGTTCGTGCTAAGTCGGTATCGTGACCCAACCTTCTAACAATTACTCTGATACCGATCTATACTATTTGTCGACGAGTCCTAATGACTCTATTTATTTTGAAGACGTCGTTGTGGTGAATAAGAGTGGATGATAAAACGGAATGACTTCTGTCACTGGCAGTCGCGTGTGTCTATAGCTAATCATGAGTCCTGTTTACACTATTCATAAAATAGGTCTGAACAGCATGGGCCCGGTAAGTAAATATTTTTTCTTATAAATACCGCACTTTTATTTATGGCTGTAACGAGGTTGCAAAATATTTGTCTTCACTAAACTTACAAACTACAAAAAGAGCAATAAAAATAATACAGTACATAAAAGGTACACACACAGTTAGCACGCTAGTACGAGTGAGATGGAAAAAATGTAATGAATGTTCTACCACACTAGCACTTGCTATTTCATTACTAATTTAAATTGAGCCTTTTCAAATAAATTTAGACAGTGCATTTTTTCAATACGATCTGTTTCTTACAGCGGTTTATAGGTACGTTTCAAGTGATTCGTATACAAAAGAGAACAACATTTCCAATTTCAGACTTAAGTGAAGAAAACAGAACTTAGTAATTATTGTGCATTTAATGGCTTCCGAGCGCGAAGGGTTCGTGTCTTGCGTTCGTGCTTTACTTCCTACACAGAGGAGTAAAACAACGTTTAATGAACTTGACACTGGCTACAAAGCCGCAGTTAAAAAGCACCAGGGACCAACTTGAAATAGATTAATAGTAGGTGTAATTAGTAAGATATTTATATCTACTTGGAATTAAACTCGCGTCATATACTTTTGTTGCAACAAAAATATAATTTTACTACTATAAATACGTGAATCGCGATAACTGCCAGTCAAAATTGATCAAAGTTGAAGATAATATCGAACAATTTACCATTATTTATGTATTTCATCCTACTACAATACCTTTACATTTACTAAACTGTCCACTTGTACGAATAACACATTTTTTATCAATTAAAAATCTTTAAAGCACTCAAAAAATACATTTTACAAATATATTCCACCATTTTGTCGTACTTATGTGTAAAGAGCCTCTTCATACGCGAAAACAAAACAATCAAGTATCGCTAAGTTTGCTTAAGCCTACTTACTACTACGTATTGGCAATTTCCGAATTATACTGCCTACCGTTTGTTTATGTTAGTCTTCAGGTTAAACATGGAAGAAGAAAATAATTAAGATTTTAATAAAATATTAACCCAGTATGAACTTATCATGATAATAAACGCTAAATGTCAACATACATAAAAATTCATCTGCATTTTAAAATAAAAATAATAAATTCACTTCACATTTCCATATAATAAACAAAAAAAAAATCATTAATAAACAAAATAAAAAAAAATCAAAGAGAAATGCTGCAGCAGAAAAGCAAACCTACAGATTAGTCGCTCAGCTTTGCCACACTACCGCCTGACCCCGGATAAGGCGTTAACATTTAGGTAAATCTTGTTCAGATTGACGCTTAAACATTTAGCCGAGCTTGGGACGGCAATAAAAAACTAATGGAAAAAAATACACGAAGTTAAGAAAAGGAGGGAATTCAATTTGTGATTACAGAGAAGGCAACACAACATGAAGTACGTCTTACACTTTATTATTATTATTATCTACGTATATTTTTTGTAAGCAGATTTATTTTTCATTCGTCGAATCAGAATGTTTGTTAAATAATCTTTTAAACCACTTAAAATTTCGATAATGTTTTATAGTACCTACCTAATTAAAACAGTATCTAGTTGGATAAAAATACGTGTTATTGTGAAACATACAATGTGGCAATATTTTTTTACTACTCGGTATAGGTAGATATTTTTAATATACTAGCTGCTCCCGGCATGCATTGCAATGCCACTTTTTGGCCTTAGAATCTTCGCGGAAATACAAAAGAACCCACTCAAGTTTCATCACAATGGTTTAGGAAGACATTGAGATCAAACATTTTTTTTTAATAAATAGATAGATAGAATAGATGCAACATTAAGCATGTGACCCGACCTTCGCCAGTTTTGTTTTAGTGGCGAGTCTTCTTGTTCTTTTTTTATAGTTTGGATTGCAGGTTTACTAACCTAACAAACCGTAGTGTCAGAATTGTCTTAAATCCGCCTGGCATGGAATTGTAACAATAACAGTTGTTACTGCTATCAAGGTAGCAGCCGGGAACGACGGTTTTACGTCTCAGGCACTAGGTTCTCAAGCTACGCCAAATACAACTTAAAGACTCGGGGGCGAGGAAAATGGTATCAATCGGCCACAGATTTAAGTCTTGGTGTCCCTGGAGGTTAAGTAGCCCGCTTCTCAGGCGCGAGAAACCTGGCAAGTTCCAATGTGATCAAATTCAAATTCATAGTCAAGTACTTTCACAATGTACAATTTATTATAATAATACCCGCAGAAACTCGTAACACTCACACAAAACAATCACATTATGAAATACCTAGTTTCAATTATTTTACATCTGTTCTATTTTTCGTGTACTAAGTTACCCAATAAGATGAGCCAAGCGAAGCGCAAGGGCACTACACCTATCTTTTCTCGAAGCACTTCGTCGTTTTTTCTAACCCTTATAACTTGGGTTTGGATTATACCGATTTTGGATGTTCGATTCAGTGGAAGTATTTTTAAGTGGTCACTACCCATTCTTGTACACATATATCTATACACTTCATTCTACACATTCTTGTTCCGATGACTGTTTCTCAAACATCTAAAAGCCACGATGAGACCATATGACTCGGACTGTCAAAACTCTACACGCCCTAACTATACACAGTCAACTTCACAAACACCTTAGTCAAAATATGTGGCTTGGCCGTTAAAAACAATCTTTCCTTGCAAATTTCTTTTAGGGTAAAAATACTTTATAGAAACTAAACACAAAATCCCTTACATGCAACTTTCTTCTCTAACTTTTGAAATCTTGGTGATTGCTAGAAATATAAAATTATTATTTTAATATTTTTAAACAGTAAGGACTCGGTATCTACTAGGCATAGTCAAACAATAAAAAACAACAATCACCTCTCTAGTTATCCTAATTTTGTTTAGGACTTTGCCAACAAGAAAGCCTTATATGTAGTTTTGATGTGTATCTGCAGCTTAGCCGAGAGCCTATAAGTACTAGAAAGCTGTTTGGTATAGACGCATCTTTTAATCATACCGACAAACTTGAATATTTTCAAACTTAAAGTGATAATTGTCGTCTACGTCAATTTTCCCTTCCCTCTTTACTTCCAGCGGCTGTATTAAAACAACAAAGTAAAAAGGTAAACTTTCACAATTAAGTAGGCTTAACAGGTTAAAGAGTTATTATTAAGTAGCTAAACTAGCTGAAATGTACTTCGCGTGACCCGACACCCGACACATGGGCGTTTTTTTTTTAAATTACTTTCGAGCTTAATTTGTATGCCAAAAATACTTAATTCCTCTACTTACATGTTTGAGCATACTACTTTAGTTCGCAACAAAATTACGTACATAAATAGAAGCATAGGCGTACGTGTATTTACTTTAATTAATTGTCAATACAATATCCTTTATTTCTTTTCATAATGAAATACAAATTGCTTCCTTATAAATCATAAAGTTTAAATTAAAAAATAATTTCAAAAACAAAAATATTTCATAATAATTATGCGATAAGGCACTCAATTATTATGAAAAAAGTACAGTGACAGTTTTGCTATATATGGAGATCAATGGTGAAATGTTAACTGCAATTCAAGGGTAACGTGAAAAACTAAGATTCGCTTTTAAAGAATTTAAGGGATGATGAAGCAAAATATTAGTTAGCATTTCGATGACCCGTGACCACTGGTGCCTGACACTGACACATCACCAGTTGTTAATGAACCAATTACTAAACAGTCAGCGTAAATTCAATGACTAAGTACATTGTTAGAACCGATAGAAACGTCCATAGCACCCAATACTGATGTCATAATTGCTAGTGTTTGCATTTTAATTACCAGCTTAATAGTGGAAGTACTAAATTCGAACGACATGTTTAATGTCAATCTGTTTGTATATTAGGAAAAGGAAGTTATGAAAATCGTAGAAATAATCGCGAAATCATGAAATCAAAAGACCTTGACTTACTAACTTTGTTACCGCTATGATCTAATGATTTATACTAACTAATGTCTAAGCTGTTCAGTGATAGTGCAAGACTAAGTCCCCGCTGATTAAGATGTACACAGTATGAAGATGTGAATCGTTACAATTTACACACTTGCTACACAGCTTCATACTTTACGCCTTTTCACATATAAAAAAAAAACCGGCCAAGAGCTTGTCGGGCCACGCGCAGTAAGGTTCAGTAGTAGTTCTTAGTTAGTCGACTACAACTCTGTAACCAGTTAAGCCTACTTAGCCGTGATAGTTTTCCTTGTAAGTTCATTACATGTGCTACGTCTGTGAATTTTTTCACATTTCTAAGTACAGCCATTCAAAAGTTATAGGGAGGGGGATGCTCGTATCGAACAAAAAATTGCACTTAAAAGCTAGATATTTCGCAAATGGTTCGCTTAACCGAAAAATGGTCTTCACACACCCATATATTTTTGAAAGACCTATCTACGTCCGACGTGGCCCGACACACACTTGGCCTGTTTTACAAATATAAAACCAATAGACCTCCAAAACACTGAAAAGAGGAAAAAAATATTTTCTGCTAAAACGCTTGTGCCCCAATACATCGCTTGCGAACATACATACTAGTCCAGAAGCATTTCAACAGATCGTATTTATGGTTCGTTCATATTTTTTATATAACGATAAAAACAGAGGAGGTTTTGAATTTCACGCGTAGGTATATTTGTTTTATGTAGGACCACGCACAACTTTTGACAGAGTAGTCCGATTTTGTTAATTCTTTTTTGTCTGGTATTGCTTTGACAAAATATAAAAATGTGCTATCTAATGTTACCTTCATATTTCAATTTTAAAAATATTGGCAACATTGAACAATATGATTGAATATTGTAAATCCATAGAGTTTTAAAAGATCTGACGCGTTAGCTTAGTTTATCACTTATAAACTAAGCTAACACGTTAACGTTCATATATTAGTATTCACAGTCTTACGGAGTTTTCCCGGAAAAATATTATATTATTTGTAGAAAAAAAATATTTTTCGCTTTTAAGCGTTTCGATCTCAATTATTATCAGCATGAATTCATTCACTTTTACAATGAACGTATATCGTCACGTAGGTAAGCCGCTATTTTATTACATTTAAAACTTATTAAGCTAAGTAAATAACATTTTAAGGGCATAATAAAGAAGTTAACACTTTTCAGTAAAAAAAGATTTCTCTATTTATTTTAATCTCTCACTTTTGCCATAAAAGTAATTTTGTTTTTGAAATTGTGAGCAAACATTTTTTGTAACTGTTCCAAAGATAATCAATATATCGTCCCCGTAGGTGGAAAATTAAATAAGTCCGATTTTGGCGATTTTGACTTTTCCCTATTTTCAAAACACCTAAAACATGCCGCATATTTGAGCCTAACAGGCATTTTCGTATCTTATTCCATTCCAAAATTATAGTCAGTTTTGTCGGACAGATGGAATAATAAATATCTCCAGACAAACACTATTTTTTTTAAGGAAAAATAAATAACTCAGTAAATAAATCAATAACTGTGGTCAATGATAAGTTGAATATCAAATAAATTAAATAACATGAGTTGTTGAATTTTTCCTCAACTTAAATTTCTTTCACAAAACTAACTAAGTTCTAGGAAAACTAAATAACTCTATTTATTTAATTCTGCTATTCAGAATTGTGATTATAACGTACCTAATTTATAAATACTTGATGTTATCTATTTCTTCTACAACTAGATAATGATTAATTATAAGATGCTAGGCAAATAAAATTAAATAAATTAAGTTGTTTATAATTGCCATAAAACGAAATGCACCTGAGGAAAGTTATCATTATTTTTTTAAGAGAATTTGGCCGAAATATTGTCAGTATCCACCATCTAGGCAATGACTGATCGAGAACGACGGCGACGACGGAGAACGCGGGGGTGAACGCGTGCGGATTGATGCATCGCATCATCATCATCATCATCAGTGGCCTTTAACATCTACGAAAGATGATTCAAACAGCAGCCGTGTCAGGTTATTTGGCTTTGGCACTTGCGCTGATGGCTAAGAAGGCCTATACAAGAGCGACAACGCTGGTCGCAACGTCCGCGGGCTTTCGATGGACCCTCGCACTGTCCCCCCTGTGACCCCTGGCGTCCACGCTTACGTCTATCTGCTTGGACTTATAACCGGTCACTGCCACTCCCCGTGTTGTTTTCCACTCAGCTAAGCTGTAGTGGGTGAAGTGACCTGTCCACGGATGCTGCATCGCCTGGGACGCAATTAAGATAGTGCAGGCTTTCCCAAGACCTACACCACTCTCTCGGCGTCACCGACTGGCCCCACAGGAACGAAAAGTCGTTACGTGCGGAGTCGGATTCGCTGCAGGTGCTTTCGGCTCCACCAACACCGGGTTTATTTCGAGTTGACCGTCTCTGTGGGGGAAGGGTTTGGATATTGGAAGGGATGGGGGAATAAGCGATACTAGGGTCACGGAAAAGACAGGATTGTGACTCTAGCAGCTCGAGCAGTCCGGGGTCGCACACCCGTAGTGGCTTTAGTCAGTTAAAGGAAAGATAACTGAAGAGTCCACCCTCTGTCGTGCGTTTTACTGTGTGATACGTGACCTTCAATTGCGTTGACGTCAGAGTGACCAATAATGGATACGCGAGGTTTATTCAGCGACTCACAAATCGTTCTTGCATGGCTAAACACTGAGCTAACAAAACTTCAAGCTTATGTATCGAACAGAGTAAGTGTAATTCGTCAAAATACCGCTGGATGCAGTTGGCAATATGTCAATACACATGACAATCCTGCTGATCTCATTAGCCGAGGCGTCAACCCGAAAGAGCTGAGTAGCTGCGACATTTGGTGGAAAGGCCCAAAGTTTCTGCAAAACAGTGAGTACGAGTTTCTGCTTACAGCTCACCTGCTAATTCACTCTCTGTGGAGCCCTGCTTAGCAACTTGGTATGCCAAAACCCCAATCCGCTTGACTATGTGTTCAAGCGCTTGTAAAATTACTCTAACATAAATAAAATAGTTAGGCTATGAGCATTCATATTGCGATTTTTAAACAACATTAACAAAAATAATACAAAAATTAATACAAACTATTTGCAAAGTTCTGAGTTAGATAATGCATTAATGTCAATAATTAAACATGAACAATATATATATTTTAAATCTGAAATTAAAGCAATAAGCAATAACAACAGCTTGAAAGGGAATCTGGCTGAGTTGCATCCCTTTCTTGACAATCGGGGTCTATTGCGCGTTGGTGGCAAACTGCATTATGCTGATATAGCTTATTCACAAAAACATCCTGTCATACTGCCCAGAGGCTCTTCAATTACTAGCTTGCTTATAAGGTGTGAACATGAAAGGCTACTGCACGCAGGGCCTAAGCTTTTACTCTCGCATCTTAATCAAAGGTTTTGGATTGTCAATGGCTTATTAGAAGTTAAGAAAGTAACTCACAAATGTATTGTATGTTTTAGACAAAATGCCTTAGCAGCCAAGCAACTAATGGACTCCTTGCCGGCTGCACGTGTAACAGCTACCAGCCGCCCATTTGAGAAGGTCGGTGTGGATTTCGCTGGGCCAATTGATGTGAAACTCTCTCGCGTAAGACGATCTTTAATAAGTAAAGGGTATATCTGTGTATTCGTATGTTTGGCGACAAAAGCCGTTCACTTAGAACTCGCATCAGATTTGACCACGGAAACCTTCCTTGCGTGCTTGAGGAGATTTATCTCCAGACGAGGTTTACCCACCGAAATTCACTGCGACAATGCAAGTACATTTAAATGTGCAAGGAGTCATTTGGTCGAGCTCTACAAGCTGCAAGCTTCTCAGAGCCACCAAATGCAGGTTCAAAAATTTACCGCCGAGCGTGGGATACAATTTCACTTTATACCATGTTACTCACCTACATTTGGTGGGCTCTGGGAGGCGGCAGTTAAGAGCACAAAGTTACACTTAAAAAGAATATTACAAAAAACTGTTCTAACTTATGAACAGCTTAATACTGTTTTAACTGAAATCGAAGCAGTGCTTACTTCTCCGCCCCTCTTACCTTTATCTTTGAACTCCGATGATTATTGTTATTTGACACCTGGTCACTTTATTATAGGTAGTGCTTTGTCAACGTATCCTCAAGGGAATTAATGTAACATTCCACAAAATAGACTTAAGTTTTGGCAACTATGTAATTCTTTAAAAAATCCTTTTGGAAAGTGTGGTATCAATGTTAGTTTAAATTTATTACAAAACAGACCTAAATGGAAATATGCTAATTGTAATGTAAAATTAAATAGTTTAGTAATTTTAAAGGAAGATAATCTTCCAATAATGTCATGGCCAATGGCTAGGGTTGTGAAATTATTTGATGGTCATGATAATAAGGTTAGGGCTGTAGAAGTAAGAACTCCTAATCATAAAATCCATGTACGGAGTATTCATAAAATATGTGTCTTACCATAGATGATAATGAATAAATTTATGTGTTTTGATTTGATACAAACTTATATTTTTTAGTTCTAATACTTATTATTAGTTTTGCTTACTACTAATAGTACAGGATCCCTGGTACATCTTTTATCAGTTATTACTAACAAGCTGATGTTTCGTGAGTAGGTTCCTTTTGACTAGACGCCCAACTTTTTTCTTTACAGTAATGTTGGTAAGTGGTAGCTTAATAGGGGTAACAAGGATAAAATATGTTGATTTGACGAATTTAAAAAATTTATTGCTAACCGATTTTTTCTTTGTTTATTATCAAGATAATTATCTAAATAATGTGAAAAAATATTTGTCCTACAAAATGTAAGGTTTTGTTAGGGAGTCCCCCCGCTCCAACATGTATCGTAAACAAGGTCATGAAAAATTATTACTAACCAGCTGATTTTTTTTTTATTGGTTAGCTAACATTTGCATAGTTTACCACCCACATTGTCCTACAAATTGCGTGGTATGTCATCTTGGTCCTACGCTCAAAAGTTGTCAATACCGCGGGACTTTTTTTTTTATTAGTAACTGTAGGACAAAGGTATCACGTGATAGGTTAATATATTCTTCGTCCAAATAAAACAATGTCCTACAAAAAAAAAGGTATGCTTTATTAGTCCTACAAGATTTGTAATTTTGGAGTATACAAATGAAAGGATATATGTATAAAAGGGTATAAGGACATATAAAACATTATATATAATATATAATGTATTATATATATATATACATACATAATATAATGTTATATATTTATATAAACATTATTTTTTATCTGATTCATCTGATAAATCTCAATCTGTCTCTGACTAGTATATAGTAATCTGTGGTGCGCATGCGTTTCTGAGCAAGGATAATAGTGTGCCTCAGCTCCAATAGCAAAATGTACAAAATAATATTATTTTTAATTTCATGAATTTAAACTATGTAACTGGAGGGCTGGAATAACGTACCACGCAATTTGTAGGACAATATGGGTGGTAAACTATGCAAATGTTAGCTAACCAATAAAAAAACCGGCCAAGTGCGTGTCGGGCCACGCGCAGTAGGGTTCCGTAGCAGGTCTTAGTTAGTCGACTATAACTCTGTAACTGGTTAAGCCTACTTAGCCCTGATAGTTTTCCTAATAAGTTGATTATATTTCATCATGAATTTATTCAAATTTCTAGGGATAGCCATTCAAAAGTTAGAGGGGAGATGCTAGTATCGAAAAATTTTTTAACTTTAAAGGTAAATATTTTGCAAACGGATTCCTAAATCGAAGTATTGTCTTGACAGACCTACTATATTTTTGAAAGACCTATCCAATGATATCCCACACGATGGGAAACATGAGAAAAAAATATTCATCCCCACTTTACGTGTAATGGGAGCTACCTTATAAAAAATATTTTACATAATTTTATTTCACCTCTTTGTCGATGTAACTAATATACATATCTATACCAAATTTCAGCTTTCTAGTACCAAGAACCTCTGAGCTATGCCGCGGACAGACAGACAGACAGACGGACAGACAGACAGACGGGCATGGCGAAACTATAAGGGTTCCTTGTCGGACTACGGAACCCTAAAAATCAGCTGGTTAGTAATTATTTTTCATGATCTTATTTATGATACATGTTGGAGAGGGGGGACTGCCTAACAAAACCTTATATTTTGTAGGACAAATATTTTTTCACGTTATTTAGATAATTATCTCGATAATTAACAAAAAAATTATCGGTTAGTAATAATTTTTTTTCATTCGTCAAATCAACACATTTCATCCCTATTATCTTAGTTATAAACCACAATCGAGAACTTTCATACAAGAATTTGTTGGGCGTCTCATTGAAACGAAGCTATTCTCGAACATTCAGCTTGATAGTAATTATTTTGACATTAAGTATAAGTACTACAACTTTTGAGCGTAGGACCAAGATGACCTACCACGCAATTTGTAGGACAATGTGGGTGGTAAACTATGCAAATGTTAGCTAACCAATAAAAAAAAAATCAGCTGGTTAGTAATGATTTTTCATGACCTTGTTTACGATACATGTTGGAGCGGGGGGACTCCCTAACAAAACCTTACATTTTGTAGGACAAATATTTTTTCACATTATTTAGATAATTATCTTGATAATAAACAAAGAAAAAATCGGTTAGCAATAAATTTTTTAAATTCGTCAAATCAACATATTTTATCCTTGTTACCCCTATTAAGCTACCACTTACCAACATTACTGTAAAGAAAAAAGTTGGGCGTCTAGTCAAAAGGAACCTACTCACGAAACATCAGCTTGTTAGTAATAACTGATGAAAGATGTACCAGGGATCCTGTACTATAAGTATGTCTTTTGTAATTAGGTCTCTGATTTTAGAGCCATAATGTTATTTTTTGAGTTCAAAAAATATTTTCTGTTTTGATTTGAAAGAATACTTTAAGTTAACTTGTTTTCACTTGTTATAATTAGTGTAATTTTGTTTATTTTTTTAAGTTTGTAGCAAGATAAGTATCTAATTACAATACACTTTTTCTGATTTTTATTGTACTTTTCTATTTCTTCCTTACTATAACTTTATTAATATCATAATACAGCTTTTATTTTATATGAGACCAATAATAGTTAAAAAAATATCAAAGTAATAATAACGCACAAAGCTACTAAATTTTACATTTAAAAATATTTCGAGTTTGATAAATTCAATAACTGCATTTATTTAACCAAATTTTACTCTACCAAATGTATTTAGCTCGTAGGAAAACTAAATAAATTGCCGAAATAAGTAGCTAATTGCAGTTACATTATAAATAACAGTTGTGGCAAAATTAAACAACTTGATTTTTTATGTGTTATTCAGTTATAGTTAAAGATAGAGTTCAGTTTGTTAAAACATAATGTAAAAGGTAATCAGGTCCACAATATATAAAATTACCGACAGTAAAATTGTCTCACATTTTTTAACAAATGTACATTAACTGAAAAAAAAACACTAAATCGCGTTTATCTCAAAACTACAAAATCAGAGTTATTTAATTTTCCACCTACGGGGACGATATATTTAATAATTAGCTCGGACGGATGATAAACGAAGTCGTGAAGGAACCCTTAATTGTTTCTTTTTATTACTGTTTTGGTTGGTTTGAATGGAAGCCTAAAGCTTGAACTTGACTAAACCTCACAGGCACTCTCAAATACTGATTGTACAACCTGATTATTAATTAACAATACGAATAAGATACCAAAATTGTTTCAATGGCCTGATACACATTGACGAAGAGTGATTAAAATTCATCGTCCATTCCCCGACTGATACTTACCCATAGCATAATAACGCGATGTTAGCCAGTGATACGAACTATACTTGATACAAATATTAAACAGTATCAAATGTCATGAGGAAAGTCGTTCTTCTTAATAAGGAAGCTATTTATAAATTATATTGTAATTGAAATACAAAGGTTGTCTATGCCTACAGGTCAAGGTTTGGATAGCCTTTAAACTAAAATATAAAATTAGCGCACACATTTCAATCGTGTACAATACGTTTCTATTATTATACAAATATACAATTGTATTCCATTATTTAATTCTCAAAGTTGGTTCTCAGGCCTTCGTCAATAGGCACATTCCTTTTAATATTCGGTTCTAGTAAAATTTACTTTTTTATTTTTTTTTGTTTGTTTTCCTTACTGGTATATATTTCACCACTTAATTAGAACAATGGTAATAAATAGCTAATAGCGTGCGCGTGCCTAGAAATTACATTAACGTGCAACTTGTGAGTCTAGAAAAAAACATTTAGAAAACCATCTGGAAAAAAACGAATAGGGTTTTTAAAGACCTCACTTTGCTAGAAATCTCAACATCCTGTAACAGCCAGAACCATTAAATACACACATTAAATAATTATAACTATTTTTGTGGTTCTATGCTTTATTTTCTTAAGAATGTTTGTTTTTTTTCTTTTTACGGAAACGTCAATATCTTACAAAAGAGATCACAGAGACATCATCATGCTATTGTGGAAAAAAAACTCATTATTTTTCTCTAACAACAGGTAGCTAGTGAGGATGAAGCTAACAGCAACTGGATGCAGAGACAGTTCTCTAGAGTGACTCGAAATCTCCGCTATCGCATCAGTGGAGAGGGCCACTCCAAAACACCAGACTGGTTTTTGGACAAATTTGCGGCGCAGACATTTACTGATCCAGAGGAGCCCCTGTACCAAGCTAAACGATCCAAACTATTGTGTGGGCTGAAACTTGCATTTGATCCAACCCTTCCAGGACATTATCATGTAAGTCAATTTTTCTTTCGTTTTTATTGGGGGTACCTACCCTATTGAAACTATACAACATACCAAGGCACCTATCAATAAAGTTTGACAAAACTTGAAAGTGAGATTTTCAAAATGTGGTTGTACAAATTCAATATTGTACAAGGAGCTCGTGGCTAAGTAACAGCCGCACGGGATCGATTAATAATTAAGCTGCGCTTGGCGCGGTCGGTCCTTGAATGGGTGATCATCTATGTTATACCGAGACTTTCCCGTGCCTCGGAAAGCATATAGCACGTTGAGATGTTGAACCCGGCTGTAATTTGTAGATCTTTAACAGTCGTTAAAGGTAGTCAGAAGCCAGAAAATCTGACAACCAGCCTTACCGAGGGCTATCATGTTGCCCGGTAACTGGGTTGTGGAGGTCAGATAGGCAGTCGCTTCAAGTAGGTACAACACTGGTAGGCTAACAGATGATGATGAGAGTTACTCCACACGGTCAGGTATGGTTTGGAAGTATTTTTACATATATAATTAATATAATAATATAATTTATTAAATATCTGATTGTTATACTTAAACTTGTTTAAAAATTAAGGTAACATAACAAAGAGACTCCAATTAATAGTCAGTTTTGAATAAAATGCCCCTTCTGAAGTCTCAATTTTGCTACAATATTCATGTATTTCAACAAAGCTTTAGCAAAAAGTTTTAACAATGCGTTAGATTGTGATGCAACCTCGATAGTGCACACGAATTCCATAACCATATTCTCTATTAGAGCGAATATCCCTGTCGCTCAGTCTCCTTTGTTTGCGTACCTATAGGGTAAAATGAATAATTGGTTTCTGTGAACACTATGTAGTAACTCTATTACTTAAACAAAGGATTATTGTGCATGAGCGCTATTTTCATGGAATGATGGAAAGGAGAACGAACAACAAACTAGTCCAATAACTTTCAACTACCAGTCATTAGAAAGCTCTATTAAGGTTAAATAATTGTTAGTATAGCAATTAATCTTAAAAGATTGTGTGTATTCGTTACCTTCCTTTCGTCTTATAAGTTTAAGATTCCAAACCGACAGACCTGTCATTTTAAAAAAGCATTTTGCTCGTCTGAACAGGAATTTCTGCAGATATCTGTTTTTTAATGAAAATTAATTCAATGAACGATTAATGAAAAAACGTTTGTGTTGGGTAACCTATAATTTAAGCCGTACAAAATTAAGCCGAAACTGCTGTTAATTAATTAAATTGTTATTAATTTATCTGAGTCCAGCTATATGTAATCATGTTTTGTGAATTAATTAAACTTCATTTGAACGAAAATAATGAGAAAAAGGTAAAAACGAATAATGGTTGCCAGCTCTCAATCAGTATCCCATCTTTCTGTATGAGAGAATCTGACTTTCTTGTTTTTTTATTCGACTTATGCTGCTTTTGTCCTTTAAGCATCGATCGCGTAATTTTCCTACAAATAAAGGGTCGGTTGAAGAGGGACAGATAGTACGGAACCTTCGGTTCGTGAGACTAACTCGCAGCACTTGGCTAGTTTTGTGATTCTTTAATTAAAGTATCCGATGATTATTCTACAAAGCAAAAAATATCTTTAAATGGTACTTGCGTTGCTTAGAATCATAACTTTGTTTTTTTTTTGTATTAAACAGTGGCTGGCTGTGGTGTCATTGGCTATTTTGTATAATATGGTCTTCGTCATCGGTCGAGCAGTCTTCTGGGAGCTGGATAAATTGACGGCGCTATGGTTTGGGCTGGATTACCTTTGCGATATTATTTATTTAATGGATACCGTCGTTCACGTCCACGAAGGTACGTTATATAAGCATGTCATAAAATATTTTAGTTAAAAGTATCAATGGTTTTGAGGTGGAAAAACTAAAATGTCATCTCGACGTTGGTTATAACGTGGAGATGACATTAAATAAAAACACTGAAAACAGCCGAAAGGAATAGGAAGGATTTTTTTAAAACTATCTCGGTTACACACACACACATCGAAATAATACTTATTTAAAAAAATAGCACAAAAAGGTAAATGAATAGAATTACTTTAATACTTGGGATAATTAGCGGATAAAATTTAAGCACAAAGAAATTTTGAGTGACTTATTAGTAACATGTATTTAAATCAATGCTTTTTCCTCTCGGAAACGGATACAAATATGTTAAATGATTGATTTTGAAACGTGATTGATTTTGAATATTAAAAGTCTAATTAACTGTCATATTTTCGTCTCCACATGATGCCTTTACAATTGTGAGTTTAATTATTAAAATACATCAGGCCTGTCCGCGAGTTCTCAGCCTAATACAGATGGAAAGGTAGAAAATAAAATATATATTTTTTTCAATTTAATCTCCATTTATTAGAAACCACTTTTAGGACAAATTAATTATTCTGATTATGAACGTTTGATTAAATCTTTTTGCCGCTATAAATATCAGAAGGCTTAGTAGTGCCTCCACCAAAACGTGCCAAAAAACGGTAACTCCAAAAAAGGGAGGCCAGCTTTGACCCAGATGATGCTAAAATGTTGATATTTGTCGCTGAAATTTTTAATTTTCATGGAACTATAACTGCAGGTGTATAAGGAATAGTTGGTGTGACAAATACGAAACGGCCAAATCATACATTTACTAGGGGCCAGGCTAGGAGCTTGTCTCTAAGAGACATCTCATATTTTTTAATAATGAAAGCATTATATGATCTTGCTATGTGAATGTTTTGACGGTGTTCTATACCGAAACCTTTCCGTTAAAATTATTGTAAACAGTCTGTTTAATAGTGATAAATCCCTTTAAATTCAATTTCTAGTTTGTAAATGAAAACAAGTCCGAGGGACTGGCTGTGGACTGATGAGGATAAATCTTACACACTTACACCATAACTCCTTAGCCGTTGACTTTGACGCATTGTTTTTTAATCAACCATTGATTTTTTAGGCTTTTCTTAATAATATCCTGGCTTAAGATTTTAAAAATTCGTGAACAGAATTGAATGTCTTTAAACGTTTTCATTTCACTAAACCCCTCGCTGCATTTGGACTGCCGTAATAATGGATGTTACTATGAATCCCACCCAAAATTAATATAATCAAGCTGTTAAAAAAATTCAAGAAAATAATTAGAAATTGACTAATCTAGACAAAAATAAGACTTCAGAGCTAAGTATTATTTTTGTCTAGATTAAAAAGAAACCATGGACCGTTGCCAGGAATATAAGAATATATATAAAAGAAACATATTGCTCTGCTTTATACAAAAATCAATTAATCTGTTTTTAAGTATTTTCACACTTTGCTAAGCGATAACATTGCGAAAAACCTCACCGAGCGAACGTTAACATATGTTTTTATGACATTGATTGCTTGCACAATTATATGAACGTAGTTTTGTACTGTTAAATTATGGCAACAAGTATAATACAACGTTGTATTAATTAATTTGACAAATTACTCATAGTTTTTTTTGATAGTATTGAATTTCCACGAGCCATGCGTTAATATACTACTACTAGATATATTAACACACTATATATACTAATAAAAAATATGTGTAAAGTCATTTATTCCAGTGCCTTCCCACCCCTATTTTTTATATTCGTGCAGCAGCTCCTGCATCAAGATCAGATCGTCTGAAATTCTTCTGTAATTGTATTAGTTAACAAGAGCGGGTGGTGCGGCGAGACACAGCACTGTCGTTCATCGTGTTGCACGCCCAATGACACCACCAATAACAAGTCAAGTGAAGCACTACCACCCCACACATCTTGTTGATGCTCTAACACTCCAACCATTTTCTGCCACCAACGACAATACTACATCATCATCATCATCAGCTTATTTTATATTTGTACGCTTTTGGACCTAGGCCGTGATATCATCTCCCCGAAATTAAAGGCTTTGTTTGTTGTTGCGAAGTAATTATTTTGAAAGTTGAAATTTTGTAATGTAACGGCTAAAGTATTCGTTATTTTGAGATTTTATCGTCATTTAATCGAAAGCACAAACCAGCGTTTATTGAGTAGTGAAAGTCCCATGTGTGTGAAAGGCCTGCCCGGATCGTCGGCGCCTCTTGTTTGTGCAGTGCGTGCGTTTTGGTACGTCATTAGATTTTCAACAGGCAACAAGTGCCCTGCCCATATCTAATTGGCCTCAAAAAAAATGCTGATCTCGATCCTATTACCGAACTAATACCACGACGATTGCCTATGCAAAAAAGAATAAGGTGCTAGTGTGTGCTCTGGAGTCGCTGCTGGATAAATACACTTCTCATCAAAAAAATCGAAACACCTCGCAGTTTATGATTTGATAAGGATTATCAGAAAAATGTGTATATTTAGGAATAAATGTAAAATGTCATTTAATAGTGAGTAGTATGAGGTTTTTAAATCCTAATGTTATTGTTCTAAATTCAAATTAAGTCTTCATAGATTTCGTATTTTGTATAATGAGTAATTTTTACCCTGTATGGAATATGAAGGAAATGGGTAAAACAACACGCGTAAATGAAAAAAATAATTAAGAAACGTTTATTTAATAACTTGTATTCCCTCCGCGAGCTCTTATTACTGCTTCCATACGGTTCTTCATCGATCGGATGAGAGTCACGATCACATGTTGTGGTATATTATCCCATTCCTCTTGGATTGCATTTTGCAGCTGGCTAAGTGTTTCTGGGGCTGGATCTCTTGCTCGAATTCGTCTCTTTAATTCATCCCATAGATGTTCAATGGGATTCATGTCCGGGCTTCTTGCTGGCCATACCATAATGGAGATACCGACTTCGGTAAGATAATCTCGTACGACGCCCGCGGTGTGAGCTCTAGCATTGTCGTGCATGAATATGAAGTCGTTGCCAATAAAATGTGCATAGGGCATCACATGAGGTTCAAGACACTGTTCGATGTACCGATGAGAGTTTAGTGTAGGCAGCCGTGGCCCAGACACAAAGGCAAGTTCTGTCTTACCGTCGGCGCTGATTCCTCCCCAAACCGTCCACGAACCGCCACCATAGCTGACCTTTTCTTCAATGCAGCATTGTGCAAAGCGTTCTCCATCTCTTCTGTAGACCTTGTTCCTTCCGTCGTTACCATACAGCATAATTTTACACTCATCAGAAAACAGTACTTTGCTCCACTGAAGGTATGACCAAGTTAGGTGCTCGCGTGCAAAGTTAAGGCGCGCTCTTCGATGGTCTGCAGTTAATTTCGGCCCATTCGCTGGCTTATGCGGTGCCAATCCGCGTTCCTTCAACCTTCTTCTTATTGTAGAGTCACTTACAGCCACTCTTCGTACAACGCGAAGCTGCTGCTGCAGTTGAAAAGCGTTAAGGCGTCGATTTCGTAAAGAAGTTGTTACAATAAATCGATCATCTCGCTCAGAAGTGACCCGATTCCTGCCAGATCCTGAACGGCGCGTGAACGAACCAGTCTCCCGATAGCGTTTGTAGACTCTATGAACAGATGATAAGCTTAGATGCAATCTTGCAGCCACAACACGCTGACTAAGTCCAGAATCCAGCAATGCCACCACTTGGGCGGCTTCTGCGGGCGAAGTATCCATATGTTTTAGAAAAAAAAGTTTTTTCAGACGTCCCAAAGTCACAGTAAATGAAATAAGAAACAAAAAGTTTAAAGACAAGCGCTAATTTTTAGTTTTTAAACGAGAAACGTACTCCAACCCTAAATACACATTTGTCTCAAAACAGTGATTAATTTCATTTTAGGATAAACAAATGAAATTCTAATTTCGAATTTTGATTTTTTTCTTCTTACTGTAATGACCAAACTGCCAGCTACACAATAATGTTTTTTTTTTCATGGAATTAATTCTCTTTTGTAAAAAATTAGGACAAAAACAATAAAAACGAAAGTGTTTCGATTTTTTTGATGAGAAGTGTACTTCTAAAGCAGCAATGACCTTTTTCCTGCCTATGATAAAGCCACATGACCTTTTTAGGCATCCCAGCTGGGCTAGCAATGCAGAATTGAGCGTCATATCGAAGGGGGCAGGGTACTCATCGGAAAACTATTATGCGTAAATACCTGACCAAGGGTAATGCGCTTTGTAAGACGGGCATCCATTGAGCCTGGAATCATTCCTCGAGAGTAAACTAATATGTAACGTATTAATTCAATGCATGTATTAATTTAATGCAACCTAAGCTTAAGAGCTTGGAAGCGACCTGAGCAAATGTGGATCTTGTGACACTGTACCACATGCATCAATGTATTTATCTCCAAAAATACTATCAACTGATGTTACGTAGGTACATACTATGTTAATATTAAATATGGGAAGAGTATATAAAGTTTCGAGGTGAATGGTGTCATTAAGTGTGTTCCATCTCTGAAAATACTTGTTGGTGACCAGCAACCAACCTCTTTTGTATCCTCTTTTGTATACCTTTCTTATATTTTTATATTTAGAATTTAGAAGTTTATTTGATTATTTGAATTCAAACATAAGTTAAAAAAGGTAGTTCTCTATCAGCTCTCTTGTCACTAACGTTGTTATCTCTCAACTCTCTTGTTATTAACATAGTTTATTAAAATAAAAGGCGATTCTCTCTAAACTCTCTTATCATTAACATTGGTGTCAGAAGTGGGATAATATACATAGTGTTACAATGCCACAAAATGTTTGTAATTGCTACATAAATAAAACAAGTGAGTCTGTAGGTTCACAATTTATTCAGCTGGCCAACGCCATCGCCGCGGCCTGAGTAAGAAGCCATCAAAGGTCTGTGAAAATTCAAAATTTGATGGACGTGCTGCGGATTGGCTTCTTTTTAAGAAGTCCTACGACCAGTCAAAGGCACATTTCTCCTCCAGTGACAATATAGCAAGACTCAATGCTGCACTGCACGGCGCCGCAAGAGAAGCAGTCTCCATTCGTCTGGTGGCAGCCGACGACCCAGACCACATTGTCCAGGCGCTAGAGACTCGGTTCGCTCAACCCGAAGTCATCGTGTTGCATCAGCTGACGTTAGTCAGAGCTCTCTCTCGTCTAGGTGCATACGAAGCTTCGCGGGACATAAACATCTTCGCGTGCCGCGTCCGCAACTGCGTCGAAGTCGTCCGCCTTCTAAACCAGCCGGAATACCTGGCGTCGCCGGAACTCGTCAACTCTATCATTGGCAAGTTAATCCACTGCTTCGTAGTAGATGGGCCGATTTTGCCTCGACTAGAATCGACTTCGGCAAATTTAAACTAGAAATTTTAGCCGATTTTTTAGAAAAAGAAGCTCATCTGCAAAAAAATCACGCTGTATAGATCTGAATAAATAAAGTTCAGCAGAATTTAGGTCGTCTACGGATAATATGGGAAAAGAATGGCTACAGCGAATGGTACTTCGTAAATTATTTGTGCCGCGATACTTTGGCCCAGTCAACGTGACAATAGGACGGCGATCGGCGAAGAGATGGGTGGCGCTATTCACGTGCCTGACGATACGTGCAGTTCACCTATAAATAGTAGAAAGTCTGTCATCTGACTCTGCGATAATGGCTCTTCGGCGTTTCATTGCTCGCAGAGGAACCCCAGCGTGCATCTATTCAGACAACGGCACCGCATTTGTGGGTGCGGCCAAACTTCTGCCAGAACTGTACGTGTTTGCTACAACTAATGAGATCAGGTGGAAGTTCATAGCTCCCTCAGCGCCGTTCATGGGTGGATGCTGGGAAAGGCTAATTAGGAACGTGAAAACTGCCTTGTCCGCTACTCTTCAGGAAAAATCGCTGAGAGAGGAGGTCCTGTCGACCTTGTTGAATGAAGCAGAAGCAGTAGTAAACTCCAGGCCTCTAACCCATGTCGCAGTCGACCACGATGCAGAGATTGCGCTGACTCCCTTCACGTTCCTGATTCGAACTTCATCCAACGATCTGCAGACCCGCAAGTTTGACGACAGCGACCTGTTTAGCCGGGTACAGTGGAGAAAGGCTCAAAGACTGGCTGACCATTTTTGGCAGCGTTTTGTTGCGGAGTACCTCCCAACGCTGGTGTCACGAAGGGGTTCTGCCCAGAAGACACAGCAGCTGCAGTTGGGAGATTTGGTGTGCGTAGCGGACGGCACCTTACCACGTCGATGTTGGCCCAGGGGGCGGGTAGTGGCGACTTATCCCGGCAAGGATGGGGTGGTTAGGGTAGTCGATGTTGCTACTAAAGGGGGTGTCCTGCGTCGTCATGTTAGGAAGCTCGCGTTGCTGGTCACCGCCTAAGTTACTGTGTGCCACACCATCGGGGGCCATGTTGGTGACCAGCAACCAACCTCTTTTGTATCCTCTTTTGTATACCTTTCTTATATTTTTATATTTAGAATTTAGAAGTTTATTTGATTATTTGAATTCAAACATAAGTTAAAAAAGGTAGTTCTCTATCAGCTCTCTTGTCACTAACGTTGTTATCTCTCAACTCTCTTGTTATTAACATAGTTTATTAAAATAAAAGGCGATTCTCTCTAAACTCTCTTATCATTAACAATACTTTGGATTGATATTAAGTATGTTAGGACCAAATGTTGTATTGAAATTAACCGGTGGGTATACTATATCCATTGTTAGAGAATAATGTTCATACATTTCGCCTATTCGCCTTTAGTTACCTCTGAAACTTTGAAAATTGTATCAATCAAATTGAGTATTAAGAAAAGGCTTTGCTTTTAGCTGTATCTGCTTACTCGACAGTTTTTTCTTTTGTAGAAATGGCGCATATACCTACTATTTCTAAAAAAACGTGAAAAACTGCCAAGTGAAGCTTGGTCGTCAGAGCGCCATCTAGCGTTACTTCAAGTGATTAGCTGAAACGGAGTGTATGTTTTAAATATTTTGTTCAATTTAGCGGTTATTATTATAAGTGAATACCAGTGCAAGACGTCGTAAAAGATTGTAAACGCTCAACATAAATAGGTGTTTTGTATATGTACATTTTTTTTCAATTTGTTTTTAGATCTCGTTTATTCATAATTATCTGCTACGATTGATTTGGCATTTGTGCATTAACATAGCAATAACTATTAAAATCGATACTGTTTACGACAATGTAAGTTACGAGTATTACTTTGGAGTGAGCCCGCAAATCAACAATTTGACACCCACACGCAGAGCCGCGCCTTGCGTCATCAAATTTAGCTAACGTGTGAACAAACATTCGACCCTGCCTAGTTGCTTATTCCGCACAAATATTGCACTGCGTTCGGGGACACGAATCCACGGATATTGTGATTGATTGGTTATTTCCTTTTGCTTATGGAAATCGGCAATAATAACCCACACTGTGTTCTACAAGCTGCATTTTTCACTGGCAATACTTCATTTTCAGCCCATAACTCATTATTCAGCTGTGCGCGTAAGGAAGAGTTACCGAAGAAGATATCATTAAACAAATATATACAGTAAAATATAAAATATCTATATTTACCTGAAAGAATAAAACATATTTTATTGTTCGCAGGATACCTTGAACAAGGTCTTATGGTAAAAGACCCAAAAATGCTCAGGCTAAATTATTTAAAATCTGTTTCCTGGAGATATGATCTGATATCATTATTACCCACTGATATAGCATACTGCTGGTGGATTCCTGGAACTTGTAGCGATGTTAGTATTTGATAATTATATTCAATGTTCAATGTTCAATCGTAAGTTAATAAAATGCACTTGCTCCAAGTGGCTGCATTTTTAAAATGTGTCACATGCATGACTTTCATTATTTGTTTTTAGTTTTATTTAGTTTATGGCTATACTGCTTTTGCAAAGTACATATCAAGCGCACAATGGCCACTATTTTTTTACAATATGGTTGTTAATAAAATAATATATTTAATTACATCGAAGCATTTAGAACTCACTAGAGTCTTTTTGTAATCTACTGAAAAGAAAATACTACTATGCGCATCACAATTTAAACCAATAAAGAATAGGAAAATGTTCCACTGAAACATTCCTTAACTTTGTTATTACCAAAGTGTCAATATTGGTTGTTCCAGAAACGTTTGCCGTGCCCTGTTATTGTACGACTCAATCGACTGTTTCGCTTGCCTCGAATGTGGGAGTGGTTCGATCGGACTGAGACTGTCACTAGTTATCCGAACGCTTTCAGGATTTGCAAGGTTGATACTATGTATATTTGTTAGATATAAATTAAATCCTTAACATTTATGTAATACACCCAGATTAAAAAATCTTAATCTAATTCCAGGTCGTTATGGGGATACTAGTTCTTATCCATTGGAATGCCTGTCTATATTTTGCTATAAGTTATGCAATTGGATTCGGTACAGACAATTGGGTATACAATATAACTGGGGCCCGGAATGAAACATTGGCACACCAATATATTTATAGTTTTTATTGGTCTACGCTGACTCTAACTACTATAGGAGAAACTCCACAGCCGGAGATTGATGCTGAATACCTGTTTGTTGTAGCGGACTTTTTAGCAGGTGTATTAATTTTCGCTACGATAGTTGGTAATATCGGGTCAATGATTTCAAACATGAATGTAGCCAGGGTTGAATTTCAAAACAAAATGGATGGTGTTAAACAGTACATGGCATTCAGAAAAGTGAGTGGAGAACTAGAAGCCAGAGTTATTCGTTGGTTTGCTTACACTTGGGCACAGAGTGGAGCACTAGATGAAGAAAATGTATTATCTTCCCTACCTGACAAACTTAAGGCAGAAATCGCTATTCGCGTGCATTTGGATACATTGCGTGAAGTTAGAATATTTCAAGATTGCGAACCAGGGTTGTTAGAAGCGTTGGTTTTAAAACTGAAACTTCAAGTTTTTAGTCCAGGTGATTACATTTGTCGAAAAGGGGATGTTGGAAAAGAAATGTATATTGTCAAACGAGGAAGACTTCAGGTTGTGGCCGATGATGGTAAAACTGTATTAGCTACTTTGAGCGCTGGCTCAGTTTTTGGAGAAGTGAGTGTTTTGGAGATTGCTGGAAATCGTACTGGCAACAGAAGGACAGCTAATGTGCGATCTTTGGGCTACTCTGACTTGTTTTGTTTGGCAAAAAGAGATCTTTGGGAAGCACTTGCTGACTATCCAGATGCAAGAGCAACACTCACTGAACGAGGCTGTCAGTTATTAAGGAAGGTTTGTAAATAAATATGTCACAGTAGCGGTGACAACCCAAAATACTAAGTATAACCACATAAAATTTAACCACTTACAAGTATAACCACTATAAATATAACTAAATAAAGTATACCATTATTAAAATAATATTCATACACAGATATACAAATATATACAATTCTTTTGAAACCACAGGATGGGTTGCTTGATGAAGCTGTTTTCGAAAATGCGCAAACAACTCAACAGAGCATGGAGGAAACTGTGCATAAATTGGAAACTACCGTTGATATGTTGGATAATCGCTTACAAGGACTACTTACAGACGTCGGTGAAGAACAGGCTAAATTAAAACAAAGAATAAACAAGATAGAACTGAGGTGAGTATTATCAATTCACAAAGTAGGTAAGGTAACTATTACAGAAGAATGCTCAAGCACAAATCTGGTCTTAAGAATAGATTTGGGCCATATTACAGTTAAATAGAGTCAACTTCTGTAATACGGACCTTATGATTAATATCTCCCCCTAAAATTGAATAAGTCTACGGTAAAACCCGCGATCAGTCGGAATAAAGCTCGAAATACAAAAACTGACTGAATACTGAACATAGACTTTGCTTCGTATTAATGGCTAAACGTTTATAAGATTTGTAGCATGTGCGATGGTTTATCTATTTCAACCTCACGTATTGCGATTTATTGCGAATGTGTGTATTTATTTTGGAAGGTAATTTTATGAAGTTGTTTAAAGGACCGGCAATTTCAGGGTTTTGGACACAGAAGGTGAAGATACTGATTCTGATGATATGACATCATTGGCAGCTTCAGATTTGAGAAGTGAAATTGGTGGTTATAGTGAGCTACCAATGATCTCGCCCTATAACACCTCCATGCATCTGCTGTCACACCCTATGCCCGTGCGAGAACGTGGCCACTCGCTGAGTGTAGAGCGGTCATCCGGATTACTTAATCGAGCTCCGGAGCCACGTAGCAAGTCACTTCGTTTGAAACGGATCCAGAAAGACACTTCAAAATAAAGTCGAGATGGATTCAAAATAAAGTCCAGACAAACGTAGGAAACGTCCGAGAACCTTTAAACAAGAATGGAAGTCTACAACTTTAGGAAGACACTTTGAAGAAATTATTTAGGGTATTTACAATGTCAAATGAAACTGTATAATCTGCAAAATGAGCTAAAATCATTAAGTTTAGTATATGACCTCATTGGTCGCAACTTCGTCTATTTTCAACCAGGTTAGATTCCCAATTAATGTGTTTTTTCATCAGATTTTTTAAGCAGCAGTCAGTTTTTGGGCCATATTAATAATCTTAGACGCACCTCCTCCTATTACACAGAACTTACTCCGTAGGTAACCTGCGGGTATTCGGGATGATCTATTATTATATAAAATACAAATTGAGCTGGTGAACACTTGTCAACTAAAGTTGGACTAGGTTTGATAATGAGGTAGGTTATGTGGAACATAAATGAAACTTATGTCAATATGAAGTGGCTTTACAGGTACGTTTCAAATATTTATTCGAGAAAGGGATCGGTGAAACGTCGTTATTAAGATGAAACTAAATGTTTCGAATTAAATATTAGTTTATAAGATGTTCTCATATTTAATTAGATTTTGAACTTAAATCTTTTAGTGTTTGTAGAGAATGTCATTTTCATTTTTATTGTAAAACAATGAATGATAGATGTATTTCTAATGTCTCAATGGAGATTTTAAAGGAGTTATGCATTAGTATTATAATAAGAAATTTGTTAATGTCGTAACTTTAAAATAATATACATATGTATTTATTGGAACAAAATCTAGAATAACGAGTTATTCTCGTTTGTAATCTGAAATATGCATATGCTGTGTGTTATAACATACATTGTTAGGTTATAATCTAATTCCTATGCAAAGTAAGTACTCATTTTCTGTAGCAAAGCTTCAGATACCTTTAGAAATCTGTTGAAAAAGGGAAGAAATCCAATCACTTCTATCTTTAGTAGGTACTGCTTTGCTACTTGGTGTGTAATTTGAAGTACGCAGGCTATAGTACCTAACTATAAGTATAGATACGTAAAACATTTTGATTCAAACTCCGACCAAAAGAAAAAGGATTGTCTGCAAAGTAAATCAGAACAGAACATAGGAAGTGATTATTTGGGAATTTGAGGATAGTTATTAGGTATGGGAGTGAGATTTTTTACCGTAGCCATGTGATTAATAGATATATACTTAACTGTGCTAATATACCTCTAAAATTTTATTATAGTTCTGGTTATCTGCGGATATGAGGCACCGACAATGAACTAAAGTTGTCTCGTTTGATTGGTAATAAATACTTTCATTTTTACAGGTTTAATGCAAAAACTATTGCATTACCTTCTTATCTGAGTACACACAACATTTTTGGCATACCTGAATGAACAAGGCGTCACATTTTTATCATAGCATTTTATTAACCCAATCGAGTGCCTCTCGAAAGATATCACGTTATTAGCCTATATTTGTGAGCCTGTCCATTGATTTCTCGTATATTATACACTGACGGACTAATAAACTGCATCAATGTTCAACACGCACCTACCTTTGAAAAATCATTTTAACCAAGTATTCCATCTTTTTATAAGAATTTAAATTGAAACCTATAGTTTGGTTCGTTAACTTCATAACAGCGTAATATCATTATCCCTAAGTGTATGTTTGTATACTGGAAAGGGCCATTCAAATTTTTTTAAACAAAAACTTTGATGCAGTTTCTTTGTCTGGGGGTATATATATATATATGTAAATTGTAATAGTAATATAAAATAATTCGATGGACACCATCATATGAAATAATCAAAATAACAATATGTGACTTTCCAGTCGCAAATATCCGATGTTGTTAGATATATTTAAATAAGACAATTTTGATGATATTATAAAAAACTTAATTTTAATGAACTTGTGTAACCAGTAATTTATCGATATTTCAATCATCCCTAGAAATGAAAGTAAGATTTTGTAAATAATTATTAAATATTCCAACTGTGTCCAAATTTGTTTATATAAATATTTAACTACTTATTTCTGAGTTTTATTTCAAAGCCAAACAGCGTTAGATTTGGCTCTCATTAACTGATGAGAAATCCAATTTCTTAAATCTCTATTACTACCAGATACAGCAACATGATTCATGAACAACACCTATTAACAAATATATTTTCACAATAATTGTACACTACAAATAATATATAAGTTCATGCCAAGTCAATACATAATATTATATCGTATTTAAATCAAGGCGATAATCTCACCATAAACATTTCACAAAATACTCTTGCAAATGTCCAAATATTCAATTATGTGCATTTATTTAATCTAAATTTTATTAAATTAATATTTTTTATATCTCGTGTCACATTTCAATGTTCAACAAATTAAAATGCACGATTACATCAAACAAATTTTATACATTGATCACTACACGAACTCTATATTACAGTCAATAATTCCATAAAAATTCACGCATGGTGCTTAAGATATTCTAGTCTTGTGTATACCTTCAACTTTGGCAATTTTACATAAAACATTTTGAATAAGGTGCTGCATTAGACACGAGGCTCGAAGATGCTTCTTCTTTAACGCCAACTGTAAAAGAATATTTTTATTAGTAAGAAGATTGACCCTTATGAAATTAACTGGAGCATTTATTATGATCCATATAAGGAACCGCACGCCTGTTGCGCTAAATTTATTCTACTCCACCAGATGAAGCACTCCTAACTCGAAATGAAGTGATATTTATCTAGTTGGAAATTAATTATTTAGTTTATAATAAATTTAATGATGAGCCATATAAGAAAATGCACTACATCGTGCCTAACTGCGATAGAGACCTTATGATGTCTGTTATCAGTCAAATATTATCAGGAAGCGACGAACCATTGATTTTTATAATTCACTATCATCATCAGCCTATATATTGTCCCACTGCTGGGCACAGGCCTCTTCTCATACAGAGAAGGTATGAGCATTGATCACCACGCTTGCTCAAGGCGGATTGGCGATTTCAGACTTTTTAAGTCCAGGTTTCCTTACGATGTTCTCCTTCACCGTTAGTCAGTGACGTCTAACGCGGTGTCCTGCGTGAGCGACGAACGCGACGCGACGCGACGCTGCGAACGCGACGAACGCGATCAACTCAACGGCTACCCTACTTGCGGCCTATGTGACAGTCTGCGGCAAGACGCGACGTAACGCGGACTTGTTTTGAGGGCGACCAGACGCGACACTACGAACTCGAAATGGTTGATTCAGAAGCGTTTTCTTTCTGTGCTTTTTACGATATTTTTTTAAAAGTCTGTACTTTAAATATGAACTTTCGAGCAAAATTGTACTGTACTTCTCCATGGTTCGAGAAGTAATGACCAAAATCACGTAGAACATTTGTCGCGTGTAGCATCGCGTCGCATTCGTCGCTCACGCAGGACACCGCGTAAGATATACTTAGAAAGTAAAGTCACATTGGAACTTGCCAGGTTCCGAACCCGCACACTCGTATACGAGAAGCAGGTGTCTTAACCTCTAGGCCACCACGACTTTTATTATAATTCACTAGTAGTATTGCAAATAAAAAAGTGCTCGTCTATAATGAAAATGATGATAAATTTGAGTCACACTTGTGATAACACCATTTCCGAAAAATTAAAGTTCTTTCGTTAGAAAGAAAAAAGAATATGAAAAGGTATGAAATTTCAATCGAATATTCGTTTTCGTTAGAGTATGCCCCTGTTTCGAAATAGGCAAGCAGATATGGGGTAGGCATTAACAATCGGAATCATTCGGTGAACGGCGATTTTCCAGGGTAATATAGGAAGCAGCAGTGTGTTTTGTGTGCACTGCTCTCAGCTGTAATGCATTTGAGAGTACTCGTATGTTATTGAAATAAAACCAATTAATGAGGAATTCGTAGTTTTGTTACCTATAGCCGCATGAGTGAGTCAACCAATCAAGCTTAAGTTGCGAATGTCGCCGTCAATTTCTCGAGATTTTTGGAAGGAAAAACTAGGCGGATGATGTTTTCTAAGAATCATCTTTAATTATTTTTGAATCGAGTGTGCAAAGTATTTGAAGGAGCTTTTGCGTTAAAGACGCTATAAACTCTTCGGATTCTGAGTCAGATGCTGATGAATAAAATTTAAGTACAAATAATCTGGCTGTTTCCCGCAGTTTCGCCTGTATCGTGAATATTCAGTTCAGACTGAACTAGATGCGCTGGGCAGGTGCCGCCCTTCACAACCGTTAAGTGTGTGTAACCTCAGAGAATATTTCCTCAATGCCGACGTATGGATACATCGAGGCACGGTCGCAGTAGACAAAAGACTGACTTCGCTTTCTTTTAATAACGAGAACTGGCCGCATGCGGAGTGCATCCCTTGCCATGAAAGAAAATACAAATAAAAAGATTTCAAAATATTTTTGACTGTTTGTAGAAATACTAAAGTTGTTACTGTAGTTGTCCAAAAAACAGTCGGCAAAAATAATTGAATGCACATTATCTGCCCAGACTTTTGCCAACTATCTGGTGGTCAGCTTCCAGTCTAAACCGGATGCAGCTGACAGTGTTTTAAAGCGACGAGCGACTGTATCTGACCTTCACAATCCAGTTACCGGACAGCAACCAGTCTTACCAAGGGGTATCCCCCTTAGGTAAGACTGGTTCTCAGACTTTCTAGTTTCTGACTACCCGTAACGACAGTCAAAGATCTACATTATGACAACCGGGACCAACAGCTTAACGTACTTTCCGAGGCACGGAGGAGTCTTGCTATGACAGAGATGGTCACCCTTTGATCTTTGGTCCACCTTTGATCGGTCGACCCATGCGGCTGTTACTTAGCCATGAGCTCTAAAAAAAATTATCTCGAAAAATAATTCAATGCACCCTCCTCCCTGACCCTTTCCCATTTTCATGGGAGCCTTTAGCAGGCTCTTCATGGGCCCGATGTAGATTTTATAGCTTCTGTGGCCTGCATACCCAACGGTGACCTCTTTGGGGAAACCACAGGTTTTGTATGCGTAATTATGGATGCAGTAATAATAACCACTAATTGTCTATACATATGTATCAAAGAAATTTTCCCGACTGCAAATCAACGCCCAGCCTTAACCAATGATGCAGAAGTTTGAAACCTTGAGAGGATATTGATTTTATTCTGATTACATTTGAGAAAGGAGTTTCGAAATGTATCTCTTAAAAGGGTGAAATAGGGGATGAAAGTAAGTATCTAGCTCGGTCATTTTTAATTTGAAATCAGTGATATGTGGTAGTTATCCTCTAAATATAAAATAATAAATACGTCTTTAAAGATTTAGAGCTTCATCACTCAGAGGAATTAGGATGTTGCATGAAAAATAAATTGTTTATATCAAAATAACTATAAATTTAGTACTATGCTCTTCAATACAATTAAAACACATCTATTTAGGGATTATTTAGTATCAATATTATCACAATAACACTGATAGTGTATTAAAGCGATAATAACACATATCCAGAAATCTTGAAATCCGCGATCTTAAGGGCTTCAATAATATTGAAACTTTTGCGGTTCGCTATTTTTTTTTCTGCCAGTAGGTTCGACGCCAGCAATGGAGAAACGATGTCAAAGTAATGATGATGAGGAATAACATTCTGTGAACACTATGAGTCAGTTCAGCAAAAGATTCATTGGATCGCTGCGTAAAGATTTCCAAAGTACCTTAAAGCCACTAAAGAAATTGTATGGTCAAATGATACCTGTAGTCTACACTAAATATGTCCACACAAATTGGAATATGAAGAAAAGGTAATTAGTAGACTTTTTACACTACGATCAACTACGATGTCAGTCGATTTCCGATCATGAAATAAAACCAAAGTTTTAAGTAAAGCTCCTCCTCCTCTGACTACGCATTCCCTACATATGGTGGAGACGCCGTTGCTGAAATACTTTCTATATCAGATCATTATATTTTTTCAGATTTGTGAGAAAAATATCAAGGAAAGAAATTTTAAATTTGCAGAGAACGAGCCACTTTACCACCATAACGTGTGGACATCGTCTTCCTTGAAACAGCCCAAACTGTAATGCCCGGTTTACATTATTCCAGTCCAGTGATCGAATCCAGCACTGGATTGCTTGCTAGAAAAATGTAAACCGGCACTGGAATGAACTGAATCCAATAAGTATTCCAGTCCAGTAACTGGATTCGTGGTCTACTTTAGAATCCAGTGCGATCAATCCAGTGCAACTGGAATAATGTAGACGGCCAATCCAGTGCCATTCCAGTGCTGACGCAACAAACACGTGGTGAACACGTGTTGATTGTTTTTGTGGATTTTATTGCGAAGAAAGGATTTAACAATGGTGAAGAAATTATCTGAAGACGAAACTATAAAATGTGTCACTATATACAGAGAAAATCCGTGTTTATGGGACATAACATCAGAGCATTATAAAAATAAACCTATGCGCCAAACTGCTTTGCAAAACCTGTGCATTGGTATGGATGTACGATTTGTACGAAACTGATCTCTTTTTGAAATGATTGTCACTGTAGTGTTCACGTTTCAACGGCTTCTAAATTACTGGAATAATGTAGACGATAACGAATCCAGTTCAACACTGGACTGAATCGCTGGACTGGAATAATGTAAACCGGCCATAAATTTATTTTTGGGAATTGATAATTGTTTAGGTGAATTCCTTGTCCAATTTAAATTAATCGCGGCTATAAATAAATGGCCAGCAAGTAACCTTGCCCTCATCTTAGATGCATATGCACACCAGTATACAGAAGGAGTCGCTTTTAAGACAATTTGCGATTAAATATGCAGTGAATTCTCTTCAAAAATAAATTACGTCGAAAAATTCTATAGTGCGCAACAAAGTCACAAGGAAGATTTTAATTTAATTAGCATTGAAGCTGAATTTGAAATATGACAGTGACGTTTCAAAACATTGTGTGAAATCTACATATTATGTATATGGGAACAAGTTCAGTCAATTAGGCAAAAGACTCGAGTTTATTTAAAAATGAGTTGTGGTTACTAAGGATATCAATGAAGACAATGTTCTGGGTCAAGATTTCCTAAATAAAAAAATAATGCGACAGTTGATTTTCAGAACGAATGTCAATTTTGTAAGAGTTCACATGTTGCATATCATGATAAAATTTTAAACAACAATAAATATGTAACAATCATGTAGCCCGAGAAGAAGAGTATTTGAGTTCAATATCTAAGTCAGATTATATTTTTTAATTATATTTTTTTCGAATCTCGTTCAAAACGACGATAAATATTTATTGAGTTCCATAAAGAACGATAAATGCGAAAGTAACTCTGTCTGTCTGTCTGTCTGTTACGCTTTTACGCCAAAACTACTAGACCGATATAAATGAAATTTGGTACAGAGATAGAATAGACCCTGAGGAACAACATAGGCTACTTTTTACCCGGGTGCGCTAAGTAGTTCCCTCGGGATGCGGGTGAAACCGCGGGAAACAGCTAGTATAATATAAAAGAACTATTTTTAGGAAGATAATATTTTAGTAGGAGGGAAAATTTTTATAGAATTTCTAGCAGCACTTGAGGGTTTTGATAAGACTTAAAAACAAACTTTACTTTAAAGCCAAGCACTTACTTTAACCAAAAGACCATGGGCGGAATCGTCCCCACCCACCATCAACAACAATGAAATGTAGCTCAATTGATACATCTTATCAAGATGATGTTTTAGGGTTCCGTAGCTAAATGACAAAAAGCGGAACCCTTATAGATTCGTCATGTCTGTCTGTCTGTCTGTCCGTCTGTCTGTCTGTCTGCCTGTCTGTCGGTCCGAAAAAACTGAAACTTGGTAAGTAGATGTATTCTGTAAACCGCATTAAGATTTTCATACAAAAATAGAAAAAACAACAATAAATTTTGGGGTTCCCCATACTTAGAACTGAAACTCAAAATTTTGTTTTTCATCAAACTTGTACGTGTGGGGTATCTATGGATAGGTCGGTCTTCAAAAATGATATTGAGGTTTCTAATATATTTTTTTCTAAACTGAATAGTTAACGCAAGAGACACTTCCAAAGTTGTAAAATGTGTCCCCCCCCCCCTGTAACTTCTAAAATAAGAGAATGATAAAACTAAAAAAAATATATGATGTACATTTCCATGCAAACTTCCACCGAAAATTGGTTTGAACGAGATCTAGTTAGTAGTTTTTAAGTAATCAGCAATTTTCCTCTACAAAAAAAACTAATTATGCGGGCGAAAAAAAAAACAAGATAATTGCAACTTTATTGGGTGTAATGTTATTTCCAATGGTCGGAACCCTCGGTGCGGAGTCAGACTCGCACTTTACCGGTTTTTTTACTATGGGGGCGTTGCTCAAATGCATTGGGTTTTCCTAGTATCCCAACGTTTCTATGCAAATATTTCGTGCACGATAAAGGACTTGATGATAACTGAATTTGATACTGTGTACTGTGTGTGGACGGTGGTGTATAATGTGATGTAATACTCCATATTGGAAACCCCAACGTGATCAATATCAGCCAAATCTCCTGATGTCAAGAGCTTCACCATCGTTGTCAACTCTCCCTCAACCTCCTACTATTATCGAACAGCAACCAGCGTGTCATCCAGCCAGCAACCACTCACGGCTTCTTCGGGTTCATGACCACTTAGCCTGTAGCTAACGCGCAAGCCTGCTCACACCCTTCAGCCACATCAAGCAACTTGGCACGGCATCCCACAGTTCGGCCAGTCAACAAGTCGGCCGGTCGACGCAATTAGCCAGCCTCCACCCATACTGCGCCACTCCAACCCACTGAAGAATCGCAGCAGCATGAAAACGCGTTTGCATGTATATGCAAGTGCATTTGATCGGCTGACCTGTGGGGCTGTTACTTAGCCATGAGCTCTTCTAACGAGCAATAATAATACATTCAATATTTTTATTTGCTTACTATAAGCATTGTGAGGATAACTCGAGGACGGCTAGACGGATTTTCATGGTTTTTGATTTGTTGTATTTGTTTCCATTCCAAATAGCATAATAACTATTAAAACATAGGAAAAATAACGAAAAAAATATGATGGGCGGTACGAAGTTCGCCGGGCCGGCTCGTAAATTATAAATTATTTTTATAACCCCACTGATTTATGTAAAAAAAGGTTTTATATCAAATAGTGGATGCTTTAGGAACAATTGGCACTAGTTCCATTTGTGTTGGTAGGTGGGGACGGAGCTGATACATTTTTGCCCATGGTCCTTTTAAAACAAAAAGTTTTGTTGGTCACAGAAATACCAAGAATCATTTTTAGAAATACCATGAAATATATGTGCAACCCACCAATTTTGAGATTTTACTCAAATGATAAAGATATACATACTAACCCGTCGACATGAAGATACTAGTGGAGAAGCATTGCGTTTTTGTCTGATGTAAGGCAAAGAGGTGATACATCCAGTATATCTATCGAGAATGTTAAGTGAAGGTGAAAAAATATACTCTACTACTGAGATTCAGTGAACAAATAAAATGAAAACTTATGCAACTCTGACTTATCCTTTTATCTGGCACAATAGCGTCCGAAAAAGTTAAGTTGTTGGGATTAACAAGGTATTCTTTTTAGAATCGTAAACCCATCAGGACGGATCTTCATTTTAGGTATCCTTTGTGTTTAGGCGTATTTTTCAAGTCTCTTCCTCTTCTTTTTGTTCTTCTTCTTCTCCTTGTTTATCTTCTTCATTCTGGGTGTAAGTAAATAAGAAGATAAACAAGGAGAAGAAGAAGAACAAGGCGAAGAGGAGGCAGAAGTTTCTGATAATTTAGATTCAGATGGATAAATTTTCCTATTATTTATAATTTACACCCCTTTTATAATTTTAAACCCTTGCCAATATCTAGTATAGTTATTTAATAGTTTCAAATTAAACAGAATCACAAAAGATCAGTGGAATAGGCCTACCGGGGAAACCACATTAAAAAAAACGCGCTAAGTACACTACCTCAAAGGTGGCGTGGAAACGTGTGCATATTATTATTATGACGATTACAACTCTTTCAGCTTTTTTAATCGTTATATTTATCTCAAAAACGATGGCTCTTAGAAAAAAAGTATTTAGATTTTTTTTATAGATAATTATCTAATCTATAATTTGTGTCCAAGCTAATTTTATGATAAAATTTATCGTTTTGCTGAAAACACAAAAAAAAAACCATTTTTGTGACCTTTGACAGCGAATATTTTTTTCCAGGTATGGAATCGATGAGGACTTTTTAGATCTGATTTGTGATGGTGTTTTGAAAAATTCCACCAACTTTGTGGTTGCAAATTATTGTACCTTCTCTCCCATTTTTGGTCTAATTTGACCGGACTTGAATTGAATTGATTTGATCATTTTAATTATTGTCATTAATATTTTTTTTTAATTGCGTATAAATTTTGATGCGAATTTTATTTTTAGTTAATCTTCCAGATTGAAACAACCAAAACCGCAAAGAGGTTAAAATCAAATATTAATAAGTTATATAATTGTAGGAATAAGCGAGATTTGCTTATCCCTAACTTTCACAGGAATCGACCCCGCGCCGAGCGTTCGGTGAAGCTACAAGCGATGTGATATAACGGCGAAGCGACAGCAGGAAATGAAATAGATGAAGGCGGAGAATGAAGGATATATTTATGTGAATAGATTAATGATTTAATGAATTACAAATTAAGCACTATTTCAATATAAAATTAAATTATTATAAGCAAGAGTGATCGCGAGGAGTACAGTGCGTGTAAGCTAGCTCGATGCAGACTGCGCGGTGGCCGCCACATAATAATTTACTTTAGGATAAGTTTGCACGACATATTAAGAGCAACGAGTAAATTTTTTGCACGTACCCCAAATCGATGAGGACTTTACACATTTCATTTATAACTGTATTGAACAATCCTGCCAATTTTCAGCCAAATGGAATTTTTTGTAACCTTGGATGTCTAAATTGACCGGACTATAATACGATGTCAGTCAATTCCCGATCATAAAATGAAACCAAGGTTTAAAGCTCCTCTTTAATTTATTATAACGAATCCTTCATCTGTGACTACGCATTCCTTACAGTACAGAGATAGGTATAAGGTTATTCTGATATTGACCATGAATGAATTGGGCATGCCTAATAAAAAGAACATATTGATATTCTTTTAGGCGTCTGAAACCTGGACATTGGAAGCCCGTATACGCTCGAGGATTGACGCATTCGAAATGTGGTGCTGGCGCGAGATGCTCCGTAGACAGAACGCCGGACAAATGAGTCATTTCTCACCATTTTCCGGGAGGGAGTTCGTATAATAATTTTATTATTCGTTTATTCACTTTTAAAACATATCAATTACATTTTTAAATATTTTTACAAACTATATATAAAAAAAACATTAATTATTATTTGTTATTATTAACAACGATGCTTTCACTTATTCACGGGCAGCAAGATGCGTTCCTATTGAGGTTTGTATCAAAATCACAGTTTCCGGCTGGTTGTTCTTCTAGTATAATAATTTGAATTGACGTCTTCCAAATGTCCCTCACTTGTATTTTTGATGTTTACATAGAAACATCTATTTATTAAATATTAAAGTATTTTTATTGTGTTACTTGTCAAGCTTACATTACTCTGCTCATAACCTGATAGTTCCTAAACACTACTCTAGGTACTGCTATTACTATTATTAAAGTTATTTATTCAGCTATAAAAATAAACAAAAACTTGAATCACATTATTAGAAAATCAAACTAAATTCACATACAACTCCATTTAAAAGTTGGGACACCTGTAATGCTGCTGCGTAACCTAAAACTATCTCTAACATGTTGAAATAAGGGAAGTGTTATTGGCAAACAAGATACCTAACATCAGAGATCATTAATGTAAACCAGGAACAAAAAGGGACCCCCAGTAATGATCCTTGCGGTATGCCCATTTTGGATTCGGTTCCAGATAAGGTGGAACCGCTTATTTCCACTTTTTGTTGTCTATTTGAAAGATATGAAAGAACAAGTGCGAGAGATTTACCACGTATTCCGTAGTGGCTCAGCTTACAGATCATGGTTAACGCAGTCGAAAGCTTTAGAAAGATCACAGAAAACACCTACAGCATCCTGAAATTCCTCCCAAGCATTTAATGTTTGAGTAATAAATGTTGCGATAACGTCTATAATAGCCTATTTTACCTTTTGTAAAACCGAACTGACGGTCATGTAACACATATATTAAAACGAAAGTGTTTCAACATCTAATCTTGCATGATTCTTTAAAATATTTACTTAAAGCTGGAAGAATAGAAATAGGTCTATAGAATGAAGGATTTTTCTGCCTTGAAAATAGGAATACTATACTGTGATTCATGAAGTCAAGGAATATGCCAAGCAATATGCCTCGACACAGAGGTTTAAGATTTGATATATAACGAAAATAAATATTTAAAAAAACATTAAGTTTATGCATTTTTCTATGATAGCTGAGTCACAATATCAGGTGTCTCGCATTAGTGTTAGCCATAAGCGTGCATAGTTTTCTTTTTCAATCAACCACGAAAAATAATTTCAAGATTTTTTTTTGTGCCGCAAAATTATAGTGCTGCGTTTTTTGTGTAATTTACGTTACGAAAAAGATTGGAAGTAAAGAAACTTAAGAAAACATTTGGCTTTCTTGCAAAACTTTTTATCCCCTCAAAAGCATTATCAACACAAATAACGAGACGTCATCAGATTGAAGATTTTTTATATGAAAAACAAATTTTCGTATTTATTTTACTAAAACAAAGTTATTTAAAATTTCGATAAAGACGATTTCACTTTATGTCATGTATAGAAAAGCGAAAATGATACATAATTACCTGTTTTCTTGTAAGACATTGTTTTTAGACAGAGAAATCACTGACTTATGGTGTCCTACAGTTAGTAATTAGAAAATTGCGTCTTGTGGTATTAACAATTTCTTATCATAGGGCCGGGATAACGTACCACGTAATTCCTAGGACAATGTGGCTGTTAAATTATATAAATAATAATTAAGCAACAATAAAAAAGTCCTAAGACAACTACTTCACGCATCCGTCTCCTGAAGGAGTTGCTTTGCGCTCCCGAAGAAAATATCCTATAACTACCTCCAGGGTTCCATCTATCTACGGGGCTGAGGAAGGAACATGGATGGGTTTTAGTTAGTAAGAGTCTGACACTCCCTCTCACCCCACCCACAGCGGGAGAGGTCGTTTGATGATTTCCAATCAGAAAAAAAATGAAAAATCTCCCATCTCCATACCAAATTTCATTCAATCAGTTCAGAAGTTTTACCGTGAAAGCGTAAAAAACAAACCCACATTCGCATTTATAGTATTATAAATATGTAATTATCCTATGGAATACGAAGGAGGAAAGAGTAATCAATTCATGATGAATGAAAGCTGCTTTAAAGACAATTGTTTGGCCGGACCCTGCCATCTATCGTTTAACTTCGGCGGTACTCTGATAGCGGGCTGATGCTATATCGCAATTGTGAGCTACGAGATGCCGTTGCTCAACCCTTGTAATTATTAAGCTCTAATTATTATTATCAACCCTAATTTAATATATAAACACGTTTTATCATTCTAATACCATAAATACGAAAATTTGCATATTTATATATATATATATTTATTATAATTGGAAAACTAAAAGCCCTTTTATATATGATACTCCACATGACATAGTAACTACACCTTTCCTTCTACTCCCTTTAGATTTTTTCCAATATTCAGACCACAAAAGGTTATTACTAGAAAACGGAACATTAACAATTGATCTCAGTAGCAATTTGCCATACATATCGCTGGCCCCGGGCAATAAAGCGGTAATATACAAAATCGAATTTTACAGGAAAAATAAAAGAAGCAAATTTGTTTATAGTGCAGCGTACAGTGATCCAACACAGGCGTTCAAAATGTCAAATGAAAGCTAATTTTTTTACCAATATAACCTTTTAAAAATAATTGTTATGGTATAAATATTTAATGAAATAACTGAAAAAAATTATAATACAAATTATAGACGATACTGTTTCAATTGCAACATCATTAATGACTTTATAAACACACCGACCACTGATATTCAAGAATGTAAGAAAATAATACGACGTAATTTCCACTTTAGATCTCGAGCGTACCAGCCGATTACCACCTTCTTCACGGAAATTTTGTAGCCAAATCTTAGCTGTATCATCCACTATCGCTATTTTATTTTAATACGTTTATTTCCAAAAAACGCGTTTAAATTTATTACTGTTATTCTTTGTTTAGAAATTAAGTGTAAAGATGTTCACCGGTTTTTTGTGTAATGTTTCTTAGAGTAACGCAATAATACATAACTTAGTCGTAAGAGAATTTTCCATGCAATAAAGCTGTTATTGTAATTTACTCTAGAGAAATATTATTTTAAAAATCTGAAAAAAATAAGAGTGATAGATTGATACTCAGGGAAGCTAAAAATCAAATAACATTAAAAAGGGCGTAACCGGTGTTTACCGCTATATTGCCCGGGGCCAGCGATATATGAAAACACCTGGCAGAGTTACAGGGTACCGGTTTATGGATGATTTGAGGGTGACTATAAGATTCCGTATATGCGTGAAGGAGTTCCCTCAGGATGCGAGTGAAACCGCGGGAAACAGGTAGTTTAAAAACGATACCGATCATTTTATTTTACTCATTATATGCGTTAAAGAAGACGTTGGGTCTCCGTCGCATCCAGGGTTGCTATCTAGAGCTATCGTCTCTTATAATGTCCATGTAAACAGCAAGGTTAAAATAATGTCAAATTAAAAATGGGGTTTTCGAAAGAGAAAAAAGCGACTATAAGATTCCATAGTACTTTAAGATAAGAAAATTATGTATTCAAAGCGTTATTCACCATCAGGCCAGAACGAGAATCGAGCACTCGTTGCATCTGATGACGTGACTGCTTCATGACGTCGAGTTGGCGAGAAACTGCTGGACGGTACGTAACTTGGATTCGGGCTAGGAGAGCCACCTGTAATCAATAAGTAAACGTTTTTATACAAATAGTCCGACAAAATATTTTTTTGGTTAGTAAAATGTTGCTGAGAATAACACATTACTACAAATTATCATAGTCAGTCAATTTAATACATCCGAGGATACAAAAAATCACACCCAGCTCAAAGTTGATAGGATTTTTCAAAACACCATCATAATTAAAATCTGAAAAGTCCTCATCGAAAATTATTCGGGGTCAAATTTCCCAAAAACGGGATTTTCGCAATTTTCAGTAAAACGCTAAGTTTTAACATTTCAATTCAATATAAATTCGGGCAAAAAATACAGATCAGGCCTTACCATAACGTGCCAAAACAATATTATTGTCATTATGAAATAGAGACTAGAGCTAGAGTTATACGACATTAGTAGCTGTGTCACGCTCTCAAACTTGAATAGTGATTGCAAAAACACGTGGAGGTACAGCCCCAGGTATACATAAAATCTATACAAAATGTCTAAATATTTTTTTTCTAAGTGTCACCTTTTCTGAGATATAACGATTCAAAAAGTTGAAAGAGTCGTCATAATAATTAGTTTTGTTAAAAATACTCGAATTAAAAAAGGGTGCTTGTCTTCCTTCCACCTCGGCGACTGCTCATCAACATCTTTTTTAGGTATATTACCAAGTTCAAGTGTAGCTTGGTAATCAGCTAGACCAAAAGAGTGGGGTTGGAAGTTGGTCGACAATACATTTTCAGGCTTTACCTTACCTGCGCTAGAAAAATAGCTAAACACAATTTTTCTCAACTGTAAAAAGGGATGTAGTACTAAATGTAGTTGTAAAAAAACTGCGACTGTTTTGTTTTCTCTAGCATATACGAATTGATGAATCACCAACAGTTAAAGATTCGTTATATACCAACGAGGCGACATGCGATGTACACCGCTTTCATCATTTTCAACCCTTGCCAATATCTTTTATTAGTCAATAGTTTTAAATTAAACAGAATCACAACAGATCCATGGAATAGGCCTACCGGGAAAACCACGTTAGTAAAAACGCGCTAAGTACACTACCTACTTCCTCAAAGGTGGTGTGGAAAAGTGTGCAGACGATCACAACTCTTCAGCTTTTTGGATCGTTATCTCTCAAAAACTGTGGCTCTTAGGAAAAAAAAGTACTAATCATTTTTATAGATAATTCTCTAATCTGATCTACAACTTTCATCTGAACTAATTTAATGATAAAACTTACAATTTTCACAGCGAGTATTTTTTTTCAGGTATCGGAATCGATAAGGACTTTTATATCTTTTATCATTTATGATAGTGTTTTGAGCAATCTTTGACCTGGGTGCGGATTATTATTCACTCCTACGTTTTGGTCTAATTTAACCGCACTATCATTGATTTGATCATTTTGATTTTTGACATTAATTACTATTTTTTAATTGCGTATAAATTTTGATGCGTATTAAGTTGATCTTCCAGATTGAAACCACCAAAACCGCAAAAGAGGTTAAAATCAAACATTAACAAGTTATATATAATGATTTACTTTGGGATAAGTTTGCGCAACATATTAAGAGCAATGAGTAGGTGTGTTTTCTCCAAGAAATACAAGTTTGCTTAAGAAACTCACTTTTTCAGTGATCTCTATCATTTTAATGCAGAATTTATATGAAACTGTACCGTCGACGGCTTGTATATGTTCCGGTTATTGTTAAGAGAGGGCAGTACACACAAATTTAAAGCTTGATAGATAATAGAGGTCACCAATTCTCTTATGAGCTGTTTAACAAACTACTAGATTACTACGACGATAGTTTCGACTTTAATCAGTAGGGTTATTACTAATAGAATAATCCGATAAAGGTATTACTATTGATAATGTCATTCGCGTTGTCGTGGCGTCTGCGCGTCACAGCGTCAGCGTATGACGTTTTCTCAATAATATGAGGAAAGTATGTGGTGAAACTGAAATTCGTTAGCAAAAACAGAATAGTACAATGAGAATTACATTCTATCCGAAAGGTTTTACTCTTTGATATTGTTTATAGACGTAAATAATGTAAAAAAAAAACAAAATGTTGAATGTTCAGTTTTGCGTCGAATTATCAGGTTTCCCCTTGTATAAAATGAGTATGGTGTCGATTTTTGATAATGTCTTGTATGATTAATATTAAAGAACAAGCAGATTACTGGAAGAAGTAGACCAAAATAAAAACTTATAAAAATAAATATTTAAATCAATTTTATGTCACAAATAAAATGCGAGTCTTAGCAAAAATAGCTAATTTGTATTTACATCATATTTTTTTACCATTGCCGAACATATCCTTGCAGTTGAGTCATGTTTCCTCATACAGAAAATACATAAAGAAGGTGTTTTTCAGCTGTAAACTTCTCAACAAGGTCCCATGTATAGCTTTTAATACATAAAAACACACTGTAGTTACAATCTAGCCCTCACCTCTAATATTATTTGAGAAAATAGTAATATTATTGGATAAAAGTCCGACCGCCAAATATTACTCTATGTCGGAAATGACTTCGGTATTTTTACACATACCTTGCACGCACTTTTTGGACATGATCTGGCTCATCTTATTCTCAACTGAGACGCCTCCCAATGTTCTATACTAATTAATTAAAGTTAGTAAATTTAGTTACAAAACCACACCAAACTCAAGAGCTTTTCAAAAACCCTTTTCCTTAGAGGAAGGAGCTTCAAGGATCAAGTAATTAAGATAGGAGGAGGTATGGCACACTACTAGAGGAATTTCGTTGCTGTATAAATTTTGACAGTTTTCCTGTAGTGAGCTCTAAGACCATCGTGTACTTTCTTCTTTGTCGATTTTAGATTTCATTGGATACAAAAATCTCCTACATCTATCTACCTTCAGACCAGAATGGAAATCGAGTCACAGCCGCGTCTGACGACGTGACTATGTCGTGATGTCTGTTCGGTGAGAAGCCACCCGTAGAAGGGGCATAACCAGGACCGGGACTCGGAGATCCGTCTGAAAATAAGATGACTCAATTGTTTAAACAAAATAGACAAGGTACTAAGTCAGCTTAGTGTTTCTCTTCCCGGGTGTTTTTTTTAATATAAAAATAAGGGTTCTTTTTTACCCTTTTTGGTCAGAACCTTAAAAAATTACGTAATGTTTAATAAAATATGAAGTAAAGATATAACTTCATATTTATGGTTATACAGTTTATGAGATTTGATCACATACAATGCTAAAACCGGGTTTCTGTGTTTACTATCAGTTTCTCTATTTCCCTAGACATTCTCAAAAATTACATAAACATACTTTGGATTTCTGAAAGGAAAATCTTAAACTCTGTTTGTACATTGCTTATCCTTCATCAAGGTATCTCCCTCTAAAGACAATATATTCAGTTTTTGCTTCTTCTTTGTCAAAACTACTTTGCACATTTTTTGCTTTAGCTATTTTTATATTATTATTATATCTCATTTATCCAACCAGTATAAAGAAACAAATCTACTACAATCATCTTCGTATTGCAAAAAAAAAATGCTAAATTCAAACTTACCTATAGCACTGACTCCAATAGCATTGTAGGTATTCATTGACATCGATTGCATGGGCTGCAAAGGACTTTGAAGCTGAAACAGACAATACTCACAATGAATAGATATTATTTTTAGCAACGGAGCAAAAATATATTATTAACGGACTTCTTTTAATTTTACTTTTAAGAGGATTAGGATTATTTTCATTGTCACATTGCGGAAGATTGCAGTGTTGTTGGTTGCAGATGATTCGTTATTATATTATGGTCCGTCCGGGTGGCGTAGGCAACGGTCAAACTTAAACGAATTTTTCATGTGACAACTACTGACAAGGAATATGACAAATAGAGAATTATAATTTTAACAGTATATTGTTACTAAAAATGGTGAGTAGGTAGGTACGATATAAATAAACAACATCAATATGCGGCATACAAATGCATGCAATTGTGTGATCACTTAACTACATTCGGTTTGTTGACCAAAAATCATTGACACTATACGTATACGTCATATACTTATATATTTTACTCTATTGCGGCAAAAGGCAGCGGGAAAGGAGGGTTATGTTCCCTCCTTTTAAAAGGATTATAGTTTGTGGATTGAGTTTTCTTAAACTGAAATCTTGTGTTACTCTGAACATTATAAAAATAAAAACATTTCACGAAAACAGCGGGCCCGTTAGCGGCAGCGAAAGCGGCCGGTAGTAGAAGCGACTGAAAGATCTGCACGCTCACAATAAAGCAAAGTTACAATTTCGACTCAACTTTTAACGCATCGACATTAGTCGATAACAGAGCAGAATAAAAGGTCAAGGCACCTAACTCCGTGATTTTTTTACCATAACCAGAAAGGACATTCAACAGCATTTACTATACCTGCTATCGTCCTCTAGATTTGGCAATTCAGGAGTTTTTTTGACTATCGAAATATACCAAAAGTATGAATATCAAACATTCTTGAAGATTGAAATCTGAGATTCCTTATGAGTGGTTCTTTCGGGACGCGTTTGAAATTGCGGAAATCAGCTAGTCGATCCATCTACCTAGCCTTTTCCCAACTATATTGGGGTCGGCTTCCAGTCTAAACCGGATGCAGCTGAGTACCAGTATTTTACATGAAGCGACTGTCAGCTAGTCGATATTTAAGGTAAAATGTAACAAAGATAAATTATCTTAATCATTTTCTATTTTCTGCCAGTATTTCAGAGCCCTAATCCAGATTTCGATTTGTTAATGACTGGAAGACAATGTAGATAATGCTAGTAATGATTCCAATGCCTAATAACGCTTTGAACAAACATACAAAAGTCCCCAAAAGGATTTTTAGCAATCTAGTTTAGAAACCAGGTTCATAAAAAGAATAGGAGGTTACTAAGTGCACACTTTTGAGTTCAACACGTTACAATTTGATTCCAACACTAAATCTAACGGCCTCTTATAAAATACATTCGTATTCATAATTATTTCATCGATAAAGTCGTTTATTGAACAGTCATAGCGCCAATTTGCGAACATACAGTTTTACTGCTTTTTGATACGCTACTCAAATTTTAATCTCGATTTAATTACTGAAATGAAATTAGCCTCTTAACACGCCATAGGAATTCACAAGAGCATTACAACACGTCTTGTTTACTACAAATCAATATTTTCATATTAAAAAATATTTGTTTTTCTTTTACTGAAATAAAAATGAATCTAACTTATACTATATTAAATATTACACAAACACACACACACACGAAGATAACAATGATCAGACTGTAGTGATTTGTGATGATAGATGATCAGACTCTTGCTAACTAAAACCTATCACTGCTCCTTCCTTCATCCTTTGTGTTCAGTGGTCGCAGGGCTCCAACTCTTTCGGATATCTCGCAGGACCCTACTCTTTCGGAAATCCCGCAACCCCGACAGGCTGTGACCTCCCTGGCTGTGGCTCCCAAATACTCCCTGTATTTGACATATCATTGAGGCACGCGTGGAACACAAGAGCGCCGTCGACACGGGGATTGATTCGCCCACTGTTGACTATAGGCCTCCCAAAGTGTACCGTCTAGTCTTTCGCTAGTGCCAGGATAAACTTTGGTTAATCATTAAATCCATATATTGTGTGGAGTTAATCTATTGACAGTTTAGGTACCTCATTCGACAGTTTCCGTTGCAATTACGACTTTTGGCACAACTCATGTATGCAAAACTGACTGATTACTTCTTTATAGTTACTTCGTGTGAGTACGTCATCAATCCGTTATGAGGATATAAAAAGGCGATTTGCTACCAAATGACTCCTGATAGACCTTTATGCAAATTTCAACGTTTTCTAAAATCAGTGTCTGCCTGCGCCGCTCCGTTCTGTTAGCTTAGTGCTAGACCATTGTTTTTTCTATCCTAAATTGCATTAAACTACCTTCTTCCCAAATACCTTAAGAAATGATTCTAGAAAAGTTCTAATCTGTTTCTATTTACCTGTCCCTGAATTTGATGTGTGGCAAATGGATTGACGGCGACGGGCGACGACTGGTGGGGTAGCGCGCTGTGTGGCGAACACCCGGGTGGACTGCGTCCCATACTTCCGCACGCGCCCGCGTACCCCAGCCCGCTCGGCGACTGCGTTAACCATGTACTGCAAACGTTTAAACACCACTTAGAAAATGTTACTGTGAACGGTGCAACGAGTAATTTTAAACACTGCTCCTAAGAAACCAAGGCCCTTCTTCTTTGATTGAAATAGATTTTATACGATCGGGAATACTCTCCATATGAAAGGACGTGTTTTACAACTGCAAAGTTATATTTTAATTTCATAGGATGCATTCTCTGTATTTATTGCTAAAATTTGTTGTTTTAGCGGTCGTCACTATCAGTGATCGGAGTAGGTAGATTGATTTGGGGTCTAGGTCTAGGGAACTAGCACGTGTTTATTAATAGGGATATGCCTCCGGGATTCCGGGATTTTGTAATAATTAAGATTATTTAGGAATTTCAAATATTGTTATGGGTAGATGAAGAATATATCAATATGAATAAGAAATGTTTAACCCTTTTGTTGTCTTTTTAATAGAATATGTGATCGGCCTTCTATAATAAAAAGAAACTATGGCGTAGCTAAACTTGAGTAAAAACGTAGCTAACGTCAAGTGGGATTCTACTAATAATAGTTAATGTGCGTGCGTACGACGAAAGTGAGACAAAAGTAAGATTCACTTTATTATTTGATAAATAAGAAAAAACTATTTTAAATGTTTAACTATCGCATTCTATAAATTTCAAATGTTATAGTTTAAAAATCTTTACATTCACAATATTTGACTCAATCCCGAAGTTCCAAAATGAAATGCTGGAAAAAAGGCTTATCCATGTTATAATTTCTATGACCATTCATGATGCATGTACGTAAAATCAATCTACCTACTCCGATCTCTGGTCACTATACACACAATAAATATATTTTTAGCTATTTTGACTACAATACACTAAAATACACCAGTCTACAATAATTTCCACGACCCTTTGCGCAAGGAGTATTGGCATTTTTAATCCTTCACCGTAAGTGCGTGTCGGTCAAGTAGGGTACCGTAGTAGGCCTACTGTAACCGGTTAAGCCTACTTATCCATGATTTTTTTTTACATTTTGGGGACAGTCGTTCAGAACTTAAAAGAAAATTAGCACTTTAAAGCTTGATATTCCGCAAATGGATCCCTAAATCGAAAAATAGTTTCCAAATACCTGCTGTATGTTTGAAAAACCTATTGAATGATACAGGTTGGGATAAATTTGAAAAAAATAATTCTTCCACACTTTATACGTGGATGGGCTTATGGGCTACCCTAAAAAAATATTTTTCCACTTTGTCGGCGTGATCAACATACATATATATATATATATATACTAAATTTTAGTTATCTTGCACCATGAACCTCTGAGCTATGTCGCGGACAGACGGAAATGGCGAACCTAGCATGAGGGTTCCTTGTCCACTACGGAACCCTAAAAAGTACTTAATAAATTGTGACTCTGAAAAGCCACATTGGTAGGAAACTCCCCAGGTTTTGTACCTGCACATTAATACTTAAGATTAAGGCTTATTTTACAAAGAGAAAAATCTAATATAATTAGGGTTAATAGACATTAGTTTTACTTTCTTCATATTATAGTCGTTACGTATGTGAATTTTTAACATATCTAGAATAGCCTTTCAGAAATAAGAGGGGCGAGGGGCTAGAACCGCTTTTGGACGCTGTCAGAAATACTGACGTTTAAATAACTCGGGCCTAGTGACTAACTCGGCCCCATTTCATAAGTCCGGGCATTATAAATAAAGTTTTTAAAAATGCCCTGGTCCATAATACGCTTAAATAATACAATTTATTTATCTTCGTACGAAGATGTCGTTAAAATGAAAACCTTGAACAATCTTATATGTCACCGTGGCATAGGCAAAGATAAAGCAGGTAAACTCCGCCCATTATACTTGCCTGCGACCAATAGCACATGAGTGCCTTTCAACAATTGTTTCCCATAATGACAATCGATTATTATTTCTTGTCTTTCCCAAGAACGTCATAGCCTCAATTTTATAGGTAGATACTTACAAGGAATATCATTGTTATATAATAAATTATGAGAGTTTTTAGTAAGTGATGTTGTTATGTTTATTGCTTGTTGTAGCTGAAGTTGCATAGTTTGTACATGGCAAATTTACAAACCAATAGGTTCAAACCTTATATGTTGAATATATAGGACAAAACAAGCACACAATAGTAAAAAATATGCCTGGGTCGCTGTCATCTGATACATTTAGAGAAGACTTTGTGAATGTTACTGTGTATGAATAATATATGTATTAAAAAGAAATATTCTGAATTATACTTGTTTAGTTTTATTTTGGCCTGGATCCCTCCATAGAGAAGTAGAAGAAATATAATCAGATCTTTGCAAATAACTAAGGACAGGATTGTCTCTCACAAAAAGTATTGTTGAAATTTTCCAATATATAAAATTAATGCTATAAAATTAATCTTACGTGATCTCTGTTATACTGCCGAACCAATTTTGAGTTGTTCATTATTTTACGATGCATATAACATGTTGGTAGGGACGGTCCTAAAATATCCACAATGCTTCACATGGGTACTATAAACTTATCTGGCATTATATTAATGTATATTATACGTACTTGCTCTACAAAGTAGCTGATATCAAATCGGTCAATACTTGAGATATCTCATGTTATTTTAGATACACTATTTATCAAAAGGACAACCACTTCTGATAAACTTACAAAAGTTCGAATTTTAACCAATTAAATAAGTATCTCGCGCTTATCAAACGTTTTACAGCTCATATTATGTTTATTATAATAAATTCAGGTACACATACTAAGTATCTATCTTATCACCATTCGTATTATTAAGGTCACAATTAGATACACCTGAATGAATAATTCAATGTTATAATGACATCCATTGATAACTGTCTAATTGAAACAAACGAGGAAATCGAAAATAAAATTCTTTAGCTACATATCAGTTAATTTATTAGCGTTTGTTTTGTAAACACTAGTATGAGAAACATAAATATTTATTATAATTAATAATATGTAATAGTAATGTCATAATGTTAACTTGCCCATTTGAATAATAATTTTAAACGATGTTAATTATTTTTAATATTCATGTAAGTATGAAGGTAGGTTGCATTAAAATAAATTAAACATCACAGAACAGCAATTCCAATTTGCTTAAATAGTTTGTGCATATTTTTGTAACCATGCAAAGTTTTAACGCTAAATATTATTCACGAAACTCTTGCCTGATGATATTTTATATATAACTATAATAAATATAATCGTTGTAAAATAATTTGGTAACCAACACGGAATCCACGTAGGTACAAGTACAGTACTTATATACAAATTTTAGACAGAAATAATAATGACAAAACTCACGTGTCATATCTAGGGTATGAAGGTGGATGATACGGGGAACCGGATCCGAAGTAATTCCGGGCTCCAAGGGGTAGTGGCTGCATGTGAGGCGGCACGTGTTGCCCGACATGAGCAACATGATAACCGTCTCCAAACAGGGTCTTAGAGTAAGGTGTAGCTCGAAAAGGCCTCTTCATCCTCCGTCGTCGCCTGAAGTTCCCATTTTCGAACATCTCTCCGCATTGAGGATCTACAACAATACTACACTCACCACCCAAGAGTCTATAAACATGGGACCAGGAATGTATCGCTAGCAATTCGCTTTCTAAAGTATGAAATATGAGAAATGATAGTGAATGATCGCGTAGCAGTCAGCATTCATTCGCGTTGCATTAGTGCAAACAGGAAACACAAACGAAGAAATACAGTTTTAAGAGATGTTCTTCAATTTAAAATATTATAAGGTCCTAAAAAGTGAAACCATTTAAAGCTTGCTGTTTTTGCAACTTCACAGAGTTGTTAGTAACTTACCAAGAGTCCAATAATTTCCCTTACGTTCACCGCCACCTTCTCTTGGTACTTTAATGAAACATTCGTTTAGACTTAAATTATGCCGAATAGAATTTTGCCACCCCTTCTTATTCTTCTCGAAAAATGGAAATTCCTTGGTGATGTAAGCGTAAATTTCACTTAGCGTAGCACGTTTTGTTTGGCTGTTTTGTATTGCCATCGTGATGAGGGCCACGTAAGAATAGGGAGGTTTGGTAAGCGCTTGAGACGTCGGCGTGGTAGACTGCGGTTTCATTTCAGAGTTGCCTGGGCTAGCTGGGGTCGTTGACTTAGATTTACTCTTTGTTTCACTACTGCTAGATCACAAAAAAAAACAATAAATATGATTAAAAAAATCTAATTCCATTTGTTACATGATAGGTAGGTACGAAATAAGAAATCCAATTATAAAACAACCACAAAAAAGTATTTGCTTAAAGCCACCTTAGTAAATAATTGAATACAGTGATCTATTTGATGTGCTGTATGTACCCTACATGTTTGCAATCCACATTCTGGACTAACCCAGCTGAATTATGTTCAAGCATAATAAAAAAATGGCCAAGATTATGTCGGGCCATGCGCAGTAGGCTTGCATAGGTAATAGGTTTTATCTGGTAGCGTTACTTAATAGGTAGATTCAGACCAATAAATCTAGAATGCATATTTGCCGACAGCCATCAGAAGTTGTAAATATGAAAAAACCCTTAAAAATATTTAGGATTTTAGATAGAGATTTTATCAAAAAACTGACTTTTAACAGTGCATACCAAAAAAAAAACAAAAAAAAAATGACCAGATGGCTAAAAACAAATTCAAGAAATAATCTTTGGAAACAATGCAATACCTTATTTTCTAGAATATTTAAAAGTTAAGAGATCAGAGGGCAAATTTACAGAGTTGTTACATTATATTATTATATGCCTGAGTTTGTAATAGTGAAACTAAGAACCTGACTATTTTTAAGCTCTTAACCAACCTGTTATTAGAATTATTATCGTCTCTTGGAAGTGTCGGTAATGAAAGGGTTTGGTAGACTCGCGACAACTCTTCTTCTCCTTTGACGCTTTGAGAGTTTGTTGCATCCGCGTTGCTCTCTTGAAGGCATATTCGACTGTCGTACGGTGAAGCACCTACAAAAAAATAACAAAGTAATGTCAATTATTGTAACCGAGTCAAATTCTCACACCGTAGTCTACAAGGTAATATCGCACGGTATAAAAAATATGTATTTACACATATTGTTATTTCTTTACAGATGTTTATAATATTCTTTAAGGGCATTCTCCTACATTTTGTGAGTTTTGTCCTTCTCTTGATATCTTTTGTAAGGCATCAGACATGCAGGAACTATTTTGTGATACGATTGAAGTTTGATGAAATCATATCCCAACAATATTTACAACACACAATGGATGCAAAATAAGTCAATATAATAGTAATATATGATATAAAATCGGATTTAAAAAAATAAATTCCTGTACTATATTTCGATCGTACAATGATGGTTTAAAAAACAATTTATTATAATTTTTTCATTCGTAAAGTAAAATTTTCATAGGCCTCACAGGGTTTTTCCCGGGAGTACCTACTACTATCATCGTCTTTATCAAAATTTGATAAAAAATTAAAAAACTCTACCTCCTCATATATGCTAAAAAGGATATTATTAGAAGCAAAGCGAAAAGAAATTCATTTCAACCTATAGTCCAATTTCCATAAATAATGTTATTTTTGTTCATGATTTTATAACATTTGCTAACAATGTTTACTTAGATTAATGGGTCAATTTAAGAAAATCATTCAAATTATTCACATTATGATTTTATTTTATTTTATTTTATAGACATATCTCATAGTCATAAATATTGATAATAAATAATTTTCGGAAAACCAACCTTTGTACATAGTCTCTAATTGCTTACAAATATGCGCCAGTGTAACAAAAGTTCTGTTTAAAGTAGGCACATACAATATACATTATTGTTATTATGTTGTAACATTTAACACTTGAGATTTAGCCAATCTTACGCGTACGTGCCTCCCGATACGGGTTTCTTGGAATACGTCGCTTAACGTTGTAGGTAGCCAAACATGCACACTACATACTTTTGTAGGTACCTACCTACCTACCCGTGTCCGTGGTAACTGAGCTACTTATTCGATTAGGTTTTAGATGTATAGTTTTATAAAGTATGATACCTATTAAATAAAACACTAGATTATAGGTATGTGATATCATGAATAAGAGGACGGCTTCAGGCCTATTATGATACTTGAAACACCATCCTCAAAAATATGCAAATCATATCAATGACAAAAATCATCTCATGCCGAAACGGATGCGGACCACTAGCCAATGGACTATTAAGCTGCTCTAAGTCAAAACAAATTAAAATAATCAGGTAGGTACAAGCACTATAAAAACAAGAAGTTGTCCTAATAGGTTGAGTAATTCTCCGGTTAAGCAGGTCGAACGCTGTTAGAAGCACCCTGCAAGAGGTCATGTAGAAAAAAATAAATAGGTTGAGATGTAAGAAGTGTGAGAGGTAAGTTAAATAGGATGGTTATAATTCTATGTATTATTTCAAGATTATAGGAAGTGCATACTATAATATAGAACAAAAAATATTATTAGTACGTTCCTGAAGGAGCAAATAAAAGGGTACATTTTCACAATTTGCGTGTGTAGAAGAATGCGTCAGACAGACGCCGCACGCCGATGTAGTTGCATATCGGATTCGAGCCGAGCCGCGAACACCGCAAGGTATTGTGTCGCTTATAGAACAATGCGTCGTATTTATAAAACATTAAAAGCCGGCGTATCGTTCGTGAAATTAATAACAAATAACAATTGTGAAACGTTAGTTCGGGAGCAGTGCGAATTACCCATGCCGTTGAATAACTGGCTTCTGAATGTTCAACGAGTTGTGGGACTCATCTCATATACAAAGCAATAAAAGAGGCAGTACCCACTTGCTTTATATTACTTTAGTCCTAAATCTGCTATTTCACGATACTTGCCCGGTATGTCATACAGTGTAATCCGGTAACTATTATGTCAAATGATTGTAGTCTACTTCTTCTTCGAACAGACAACCAGACAGTCTTCTTTTTAACTTGAATGTATATTATTATTGATAGGTGTTAAAATTATCAAGGGTAAGAGATTACCAAATGAATGCCAATGGTACGCCATCGAATAATTAATAAGGTGTAATGACGCCTGCCAATTAGGTAGGTAACTTGGTAATCAAAACTATCAAAATAATTACATTTTGTACGTTTGTTTTAAAATGACAACAATAGAGCTTTCTGATCCCTGATCTACGAAAAAGATTTTCAAATAGTATATGTCTTTAAATCAATTCCTTTTAAATGACATTCGGATATAATACACTGGTTACTGAAACCCTCAACTACTCTAATAGAACTTAATGTAATAAATAGCTAGTTATAAACAGCTAGTGTTCGCCCACTTGTATGTAAAGTTTGATAATGAAGTACCTACAGAAAACTATGCCAAATCACACACGCTCCCCGTGCGCGCTGTAGGTATTCATAAAAAACCGGCCAAGTGACTATAACTCTGTAAAACCCACTATTTCCTTTTGAGTTCGTTTTATAATTATACTACATCTGTAATTTTTTCATAAACCTAGGAGCAGCCATTCAGAAGTTAAGAGGAGAGGGAGGAGGATTGAACTTAACAAAGATATGCACTTTGAAGCTTAATATTTCGAAAACTCTTGCTTGAAATACCTATCCAGAGGTATCCCACATGACGGGATATGAGAAAAAAATATTCATCTCCACTTTACGTGTATGGGAGATAAAGTAAAAAAATGATTTTAACATTTTATTTTACCACTTTTTTACAACGCAGACTGGAGTTAGGACTTTGGTGGTGTTACACCCCCGTGCCTGGGAAGGCACGTAACAGCCGGGGACGACGGCTTAATAGCAGTTGTTGTTACAATTTCATGTCAGAGGCGTCAAGCGGATTTGAGAAAACTCGACACCAGGGTTTTTTAGGTTAGTAAAAACCTGCAGCACACGATAAGATCACTATTTTTCAAAATTTAATTTTACCACTTCTTCGGCGTGATCTATATACATCAATATACATATCCATACAAAATTTTAGCTTTCCAGAACAAAGAACCTCTGAGATAAGCCGCGGACGGACAGATAGACAAACGGATATGGCAAAACTATAACGGTTCCTAAAAAAGGATCGACTACGGCACCCTTAAAAGAGATTCAAAGTTTTCGCGTCACGTATTAATTAATACTAATTTATGTATAATAAAATATCTTCAGCTACCTATCAATCAAAAACACTCACTCAACAGTTAAAAATAAGACGAAAATAGTACTTATATCATTCTAATGGTAGGTTACGTAAATTTCACACACAGATGGCTTATCACCACACCTGTAGAGTTGCATTGCACATTGCATAATATTGATAGGAACGATGTTATTCTTTTTTGGTTGTGTTCGCCTACATTTTCTCTTTTGATTTATGCTGATTTACTGAAACGAGTGTTAAGACTGTGTCACCATTAAAATTAAATACAATGTTGTTGGCATCTGCTCACATCTATACTAATATTATAAAGAGGAAAGTTTTGTTTGTTTGTAGGGTTTTAACTCAAAAACTACTGGACCGATTATAAAACTTCTTTCACCGTTAGAAAGCTACATCTTTACGAAGTGTCATAGGCTATATTTATTTCCACAAATAATTAGGGATCACTACTAAAACTTGAATAATGTAATCCAAGGTGTCAAAAAAAATGTCAACGCGGGCGAAGCCGCGGGCGGAAAGCTAGTATTTTATATGTGGGCTCCTTACAACGCTTTGCTGATCTTGATATCAGAGTTATAATAGTTGTAAATTTGATTAAATATTGTAATATTAATATATAAAAACATTGTAAATTTTATTAAACAATAAATAAGAGAGTGTAAATATCTTAAATATCTATAGTAGACTTTTTTGTCATAATATAATTGATACCTATATTTATTCGCATGTTTTATGTCGGTATGTAAAATTGATGATGCTTTAATAAAATATTGGTAATTAAACAAACTATTCGAATAACCAACCCGGCAAAATCCTACTAACATTACACCCTGTCTAGATACAGGGGGTAAGTGCGCTCTAGTGTAGCACTGGCGCTCTAGTGCTACATTAGAGAGATGTTATATTGGTCTAACATTTAAATAAAAAATATATTTGTAGTATAGTATATAGTATTTTGTTTTTTTTTCACTTTTTGGTATCTCGTTCTGACCTTACTGATCGAACCTGAAATGATCGATTATCTAAATATGGGCGTATGCCCCCCAGATAGAGATAGACCGTTATTTTTAATATATTTTCAAAATGCCTGAAACTATGTTGATAAAATTTATACCTCTGAAGTATGATTTACCAAAGAATTATCAAAATCGAACTACTCTGTAAAAAGTTTATATTTTTATATACGCCTGAACTTGTAAACCTCTTCCGTTTTTGTTCGTCGGTTAAAAATAGTGTTATGTACTTATATCATCTTTCACGGAACTAATAAAAACAATGACAACACGATTGCGTCACCATTGCTATTTAGAACAACCAACGCAGGATATATTATATGAAAAATCATAGCCCCTATCTATATTTAGGTTTGCCTACAGAAGGTCAGACCTTGTATGTTCAATGAGAAGGGAAGCCTGGCATCTTGTACAATAAGAAATTAAGTTTATCGTAACAATACGGTAAATATATCATTGTGTTTTAGTAGGGTAGTAACAGATTGATATTGTTACTACCTATCTAATATTTATTTCAAGGCAGCAATTTGCGTTGCCGATTATAGCCCGGGGCAAGTAACATAATCTTTTCTTTGCTCAATTAGCGACCTCTCTGTGTCTATGGGGTGAAAAACCTCGAGGCCACTATTATCAAACACCTGGTTACGAAGGAAAAAGAAGGTATGTTAATTTGAAAATAAACGTAAACAGCCATTAATCTCTAGTAAGATGTTTAGAATTGCTGAATAAAGTTTTAATACTGTTTGTAAACAATGCTAGTAACATTTGTAAACCCAGACATTTTGGCTCATTTGTACGATATTTTGCGGTGACATGAACAATATATACACATATCTATTATATGTTTATACCGAAGACTACCTTTTTTCCTGCGGGCATATCCTCGTGGACTTCTTCCGCTTGGAGACGGAGGAGGGGCGTGCCGAACTCCTAACGGCTAAAACCACCCATATTCCTTTTCCTGCCTATGGCCGGGGGCGCGGGAGTCGCTTACGGTTTTTTCCGCAGCCGCGGACTGTTTATAAAACTACGATTCAATAAACTACAAACATCTTATTATGTTTCTGGGATAAGGCTGGTAATAAATTACTACGGATTTCATATTATTTTATTTATATACGAGTATCTTATTAGGTATACAAACATATTTATATTATATCATCTTCAGTTTCTGTTTCCAAAGAAAAGCAAACAAAGACATATTAAAATGGTGGTAATGGCAGCCTTTGCGACTTACGCTAAATAGTAGAACTCGAGCCTCCAGCGTTACTTAACGCGTCTACTGATAATGGCGTCGATACCCAACTCGTACAAAAGGTAATTGTTCTCTCAAACAATAAAGTTTAATAACGTAAGGTTCTAGGTAATGTGTGCACACGCATTGTGGTCCGCAGTAACACCCCGATGACGAGCGATCCATATTATGGCGTAAAATAAGTAATAACTACGCATTAATCTTATGGCTACTTTATACTAAGATAACACCATGAACACTTATGAAACTTTGAAATCTGTTTATGTGTAAGCATTTTTAGGGTACCGTACCAAAAATTGAAAAGAGGAACCCTTATGGTTTCCTGTCTGTCTGACCGTCTGTCAGCTGATTATTTCAGGAACTACTCACGATATCGACTTAAAATTTGGAACAGTTATAAAGAACGATTACAATGCATATTGCAAATCACAAAATTTGGCGAAGTGGGGGTTTAAAATTTTAAAGTACAGTTTCTAGGTCATGTGGGGTATCATATGAAAGGCTATTTGCACATTATAATTATTTTTTTTGTTTTCTTGTATGTTCTTTAATCTTTAAATTTAAATAAAATCCGCACAAAAAATAACGCCCCCTCCCCCCCTTTTCTGAAAGTTGAGAGGGAAAATCTGAAATAATTATGATTGATAGAAATTAACCTAAATATTACAGGAAAAATAGAACTATGATTTTAAGTATTGCAGTTTTTAAGTTTGACAAACTTAATTATATGCGGTCGGAAGAAAACAAGATAATTGAGATTTTCGAATCATCAGTGACAATATAAAAATAACCGCCCATTCCCTGGGCAGTCCGCGTCAACACCAACCTGCTGTCTAGCTAATCCTTTTTTACCAGGGTATAGAAGAATACAGGGTTAAAATTGTTGCTTCAGAAGCAATATTCCATTACCAGTAACCCTGTATATAAGAAAAAGGTTCACATTATCTAAAATCCGATTTTGAAATTCTTCTTCTTTTTATAAGAACGTGCGTTTTACCTTCTTAATTGGTTGCGAATGCTATTTTAGGTTGGCCTACAGGCACAATGACATAAAAAATATATAATAATAATAGCTTGGACCCTGTCTCGTTACCGGTGGGATACTATTTTTTTTATTTTTAAATGTTTTTCTTTTTTATATATTGTTTAATATTTAAAAATGCAATTAATATGTGTATAAATAAATAAACAGTTCAATATAAAAGAATAATAAAAAATATATGATATAGGTATAAAGTTCCGGACATCCACCGCGTATGACTGTGAACCACCATCTCGTTTTGATTGAACCTTCTCTGTTCTTTAATTCAATCACAGGTTGCTGGCAGTTTATTAAGTATCTAGAACCTTACTAATAAAAGGTTTGAATTCTAGTCTCTCGTGATTTTTATTGTAATCGGATTGAATTATGAACACTTTGCAACAAGAGCTCTGAGGTTAAGGGGACGCGACCCGAGCTGACGTCAGGGGCTCGAAGAGATCGTTGCGCGCCCGCGCCCGCTAGATACGAATGATGTCGTTCTTTTAGATAAGCCCAGTGCTTGAGTTAATCACGTGTTATTCAAGTAGTACAATTTGCGGGTTAGGCTTGGTGCACTTATGTAGTTTAAGAAACATACAAAACACACCATTCCTAGATACTAAACTTGTACATCTGACTTTGTAACACAAAATTATATTATTCGTCTTCTCATCATGTGGGCTTCAGGCTTGGCCGACCCGACAAGCCCTAGTGTCAGATAGTTAAATATATATATGTACTATCATCAGAATGATACAGTGAGAAAACCAATGTAAACCATTTCAATCTTGTTTTGGTCACAAAATAATGATAATACAGAATAATATAATTTACATGAGGTAGGTACATTTTCTACACGTTGAAACGCAAGAATTGCTATGATAAAGCCTGTATCGTAAATGAATTATCAGCACAAGTCTAATCGATTTCTCTCGATGTCTAATCGATTTAGGTGTAAACTGTGTTAAAGGTGGCTCAACGCGACACATAAAAGCAAGAAGTACACGCTCATATTTGTACTGGATTCGACGCGGGCTGCTTTACGACTACAATCAATGCATCGGGATAGGGCTGCCAACTGTTCAGTATAAAGCTTGATTGAACCGATTTGCTATTAATATTATTAATTCAAGATATTTTTCTTTTTTGATCGATATCACGAACCACAAACTAAAGTTGCAGATTTACCGATCATACAGCTTGTATATAATATAATAATATTAAGCATCCGCTATCCGCACAAACAAACAGTAAAACACTGGTACTCAGCTGCATCCGGTTTAGACTAGAAGCCGACCCCAAGATAGTTGGGAAAAGACTAGGCAGATGATGATCCGCACAAACAAATTATCATCAGCTTAAAAAGCCCTTTTACCGAAAAAATGTGAGCTCAGTTCCTTCAATTAATAGAAACAACTAATTCTTATACTCTCAACCCGAGGGGCATCCTCTCACGTATTTCTTAGAGTTTTAAAAGGGCTTGTGGGTTGGTGGGGTGGCAATGGGTTTCATCTCCATCTCAGGTCACATCAAACATCCATCTTCTTGTTTAACTTCGGATATCAAGAAGATTAACTAAATGTGATGTGTGTGTCTCTTACTGTTCTATTAGCTGCAGTAAGCCCTTAAGCCCTCTTTATTGATTGGTTTAATTTTCACAATAAAACTGCTAAGTAACAAGATACTCGTGTTAACATTTTTGTGATAAAATTGCTAACAACCGATACAAAATATAAACTATTTAAAAGCGCAGCTTTTTATCTAGTGGCATGTATTTGTGTTTTTGTCGTAATATGAAAGAAGAAGAAAAGAAAAACTGTTTATTCACGCAAGGTGACGCACATATGAAGGTGGTGCCCACTCTGATTTGATTCTCATTCTTCTAAAAGGTCATTTCAGACTCGAGCCTATATTGTGAATGCATAATGCAATTACATTATGTCGTCCAGACAAGAGAAAAAAACTTTGAACTTTGAAGAAACTTTCTTCGAAGGGTAGTCGGATAAGAAACACTGGTCTCATAGCTTTTAAAACGTTGACATGTAAAAGTGTTATTTTATAACCAACCTATTTGCAAAATATATAATTTATCATATAGGTACGAAAAAAACCAAATTGATTACTTATGATCTAAGGTTAATATGATAAAAAAAACTGAAAAAAAATCGTCACCACTGCGCGAAACGGCTAACGCTCAGCATATGCTGTGGCCCGGGCAGAAAGGCACAAATCCACGGCGCTAGTTTCCAGCGTTAGTTAACCTTCTATGGTTCTTGGTATACACCCATACCTTACTTATGACCTTAACATGACTATTATTATCTTTCCTAGCACTAATGGTAATTTCAATAATTTAGACTTGGAGCCAAAGTTCCTACTAATATTTTAATTTCGAAAGGTTGTGAGGATGTATGTTTGTCTTTCACACTAAAACTACTGAATGGGATGAAACCTGGATAAATAGTAGGACTTTCAGGTACGAAGTGTTAAGCGCGACCAGCATGAATTTGTTTTAAGGGGTGTCCTTAATTAGAATCTTTATAAAAGTATTTAGGCGAGTCTACCGAAAATACTGTAACTCATCACACTTGAATGTAAAAATCTAATCATCGGCGCCTAGTTTATTTCAATATAAAGGTCGATGGATAAGTTGTCCCAAACTCTAAACTGCCACAATTTGAAAATATTGTTATAAATATTGTGTTTATGGATATCATTATGAAGGCAGTGTTATTATCTTAACCTCTATCATCAAAATCTCTTTGTAGTTATAGAAAATAACATCATCGTACTGTCCGTATCCCAAATTGTTTGGAGTCAGCGCTTTTTCTTCCATACCTACATCTCTATCAGCATACGGAGTGTATGCTGATTTTAGCCATGTTGTCTTTTATAGACGGCGTTTACACGCTCTTTCTGGCGTCAGTTCATACTGTGATCTTGATCACGTATAGGCTAATGGCTGAATGATGGATTGACAGGTGGTATTAGACGGTAACTCAGACTGACGATCAGTCTAACCGATAACTTCTACGCGTTAGCACGCATTCGCAATGGATTTTAATAAGAAAAAACCTTGTGTTGCTATAATATTAGCCCTAACTACGACGAATCGTAGAAAAAAAAAGCGGTGGTGTAAAAAGTGGCTATTGAAAAGAGAATACTACACACATTTAAATTTACTGAAAAAAAAATGCAGGTATTCAAATTTCCAGCTCTCCGGAACATAAACATCTTCTGGTCCAGCTCCTGACCTTTTTGAAGAAACAATTTTTTTTAGTTCGCGGCGGTAGTTAGATCTTGAGGTACTTATTTTCTTTTTCACGTCTTCTATCGTTGCTAGGGGTTTCATTTTTTTTCAAAATGATTAAAAGTTTCTGCAGCGCCTCTTTTCTTTTATATTTATTCACATAGTGAGGACTTTTTTTATCCCAAAGAATGGGTAAAACTTCTAAATTGTGAATAAATTCTTTCTCCGGGGCTAATGGTGAAGAAGACGTCGGGGGTGGCAGGGGAGAAGGCGCAGGCGACGACACGGCGTGCAACTCCATCCCTGTTTATGTGGTGACTGACACCAGACTGACAGCGATCAAACACACGTTTAGTCTACCGTCAGTCTCACCAGATTGACAAAAATTATTTAGATAACCATCATTTTGGACCATCAATCCATCAGTCTGTGCGTATACAGTCAGTTTCCCGTCATTCTGACATCAATCATGGACTTTACTGACGCCAAATTGAGCGTATAAACGCCGTCATACAATCCATCCAGTTTTTTGGCCTTTCTCTATCTAGTCTTAAATCCATTTACATGTCATGTCATGTCACACTTACATCACAACACATAATAAAGTGCTTTGGTAACCAAACTGTAAGCCTGTCTAGATATTCGTCACAATGAGTTTCATGACTAACATGTTAGACAACATACTAATTGTTCAAAACTTTAAACTTTAAAGGTGTCGTTTGGTGAAGAGTTCCCATCACACCTAATGTCAAACAACGGCTGACGTAATTTTATGCAGTTTGCAGCAATTTTGAATGCTTCCTATGAAAATAACCAAGAAGGCGGTTATTTGATACACCTTTGTTGCTTCTTACCCTTCGAAGCTACCACGATCTAAAGTTCATACTAAACAAACGTTGTCCTTACGAAGAAACCATAATTTCTCACTAGAAGTTGCCTTTTCGTTGACGAAGTCCAGGTCAGTACTCGCCCAGATAATTAATCGACGTTGTTGTGTCAGAAAGTCTGGAGACTCGAAAAGACAAAGAACTGGCACATGAACAGTTCAGCATGGCGGTAAGGAAATAATTATAAAGTGAGACAATCCCTAAAAGTACCTACGTAGGTAAAAGTTGAACTGTGTAAGATACCTAGCTATATAATATCAACACGAGTTTATACCAGTTGTAACACAATGATCTCATAGAGTATAGCAAGGAACAGAAGGCTGTGATTATAATGTAAACATATTTTGTACCGACCACATATTATAAACATTAACACTTACGTATGACGTTTCATTATGTAACTTAGTATGAACTTATGGTTGGCTATGAGACTACACTCGAGAGCAATGAATCCGGGTCACTTAAAGAATGTTAAAAATCTCGGAAACTAAAAATGATAGGTTAATGCAATAAATTGTATTTAATAGACAATGTAATACTCCTTAAATGAAAGTAAAAAAAATATGAGTCACCATACATTTTATTAACACAAAATTACATAAAGAAAAAAACTGCTGATCTCTCCTTAAAACAAAAATAGGAAACATGAAATTTTTGAACTTTATTACGATTTTGTTGAATTTTAATACTTCGTATTGCCTCCTCGTGCTTCCATTACTGCGTTTACGCGGTTTGGCATGCTGTACACCAAGTTCCTTATACGATTTTGGGGAATATTCTCCCATTCCTCTGTGAGAGCAATTTTGAGCTCACGAAGCGTGATTGGGGGAGGGTTTCGTTGTTTTACGCATCTGCCTAGCTCGTCCCAAGCATGCTCGATCGGGTTGATATCCGGGCTGCGCGCTGGCCACTCCATACGAGTAATGTTCATCTCTTGAAGGTAGTCATTCACAATCCTACCTGTATGAGGTCGGGCATTGTCATGCATAAATATAGCATCCTCACCTAAATTGACCATAAATGGACCAACGTGATCATTGAGGATTTCTTCCACATATCTTTCGCTAGTTAAAGAGCCGTTTTCTATGATCACCAGCTCTGTGCGACTTTCAGAAGAAATTCCGGCCCACACAAGTACAGACCCACCACCGTAGGCTACTTTTTCTTCGATGCATGCTTGCTTGAATCTTTCCCCTGGTCTTCGATACACTCTGTGTCTTCCATCGTGCTTGTAGAGCATAAATTTTGATTCGTCGGAGAACATAACTTTTGACCAATCTTCAATACTCCAATTTACGTGGCTCTGGGCATATCTTAGTCTTGAAATACGATGCCCACGCTCCAGTTTAGGGCCGTTTGCAGGTCAAAGGGGTTTTAAGTTAGATTCAGCAAGCCGACGTCTTACTGTCCATGCACTTGGGTTACTTCCTCCGAGGCGTCGAAACTGATTTGTGAGTTCAGTTCCTGTGAGAAAGCGATTTCGAAGCATGGTGTTCACCAAGTATCGGTCTTCTCGTGCTGTGGTACACCTGGTTCTGCCCGTTCCTGGTCTGCGTAGGTTAGAACCAGTTTCTTCATAACGTCGGAGAACTCTTTGTACTGTTGACAGCGACACACCGACAGTCCTGGCTGTATCGCGCTGACTCCGGCCGGTTTCCAGCATTGTAAGTATTCTGGTGCATTCTTCAGGCGTAAGCGACATAATTTCAGCTTGAATAATGAATATAGAGCACTATCAACATGGTTTATGTACCCACATAAATGACAGATTACAAACAAAAGCAAAACCAAATGCTGTAATTTCGTAGTTCCATCTTCGAAAGTGGCCCTTTTTCAAATTTGATTTTTTTATGATATAACTTTACAATAACTAAGAAGTTTTAATACCTTCATTTAAGGAGTATTACATTGTCTATTAAATACAATTTATTGCATTAACCTAGCATTTTTAGTTTCCGAGATTTTTAGGATTCTTTAAGTGACCCGGATTCATTGCTCTCGAGTGTATTATAATGCTATTACAAAAAAAATGATCTCACATGCTTACTGGAACTAACTAAACTACTAAAAATTACTTATGTTACCTTAAAATAATATTGCAACTATTTATTATAATGAGCATAATTTAAGAATCTGAAAAACTAATGTATTTTTATATTTAACATTTACTATTCTTATCCAGTCCATGTCACCAATCCATAGCAAGGGAAGCAACGTAAATATCACAAAAAAGTATAAATCTGACCAGACATTTTCCAGAGATTTTGAGACCTATCTAAAGGTGACATGAAATGTCTGAAATATACTTTCGGATAAAGTCTTAAGGGGTAAGATTTGTTATACTTTCGGGCTTGTGACTCCCTGCAATAGCTACCTAGTTGTTACAGGGGTTACTTGCCAAAGACTATGATAGAGGAGGAGTATTGTAATCTTAAATATAATTTATCTCCAAAAATATTATCGACCGCTGGCCTAAATTATCTAGATATATTTCGAAGTAGTTGATCGTCCTACGAGAGTATTGTCATTATTCTAAAGAACATAATCATCGACCACTACCAACCACTTTCCAAACTAGTCTGAAAGAATCATGGGCAGTTTTGTATGGAATCTGCGTGTCTACCAACAGACCTGAAACTAGTGTCAGGAGAATGATACGTATGCGTAGTTATCGTTTCATCATATTATACATGTTGTATCCAGCGGGTTTGGCCACTAGAGTCAATCAAAGATTACTAATAAACTGCCGATCTTTATGAAATAAGAGTAATATTTTCAAATATTATTGTTTAATTGATAAATACCTGTAACCCCGTCTAGCTTTGATTAACTAAACTTCTGTATACTAAATTGTTCCTAATCTACAAAAATATAAAAAAAAGTTTTTTTAAATAATTGTCTAACAATTATTAGCGCGCTTACAAACGGAGAAAAAAAGTGTGGTTGCATTATAAAATAGTTCCTCATACAATATTGTTATTAAAAGTACAGCCATATACAAAAAGATTTTTTAGTACGATAATATCAGTCGTCAATGCTATGGCGTAGCCGGATGAAAAGAGAAGTCTAGTTGCAAATCTAATTTGCCTAACCAAAAGAACATCTTAGATCATGTATTGGTAGCTTTAATCATAATAGTTGATTTATTGTGAGTGAGGAACTTTTGATTTCTAATGCATATATCTTCCCTGACTTAAGTAGTTTGGTACCATACAAAAAAATATGCAGTTATTAATGCCTATTAAATAAAATAGGTTTCAATTCTGTTGGATCTACACCCATTTTGCCCATGATTCTTTGGCAAATATTTCCCGCTGGCAATATACTTATAGATACTAGATACTTATGTAGTTTCTAAACAAAACCTACTAGCAAGCGAGTGGATACTGACGCAAGTAGACTTTAATTTCAAACTTCAAGGATCCCTGTTAGCTACCTGAAAATAGCACGAGTTTTTAGTGCGGAGAGCTGCGCCGACCGGACGGCATTAATGACTTAGCAATTTACTCCTCAAATCAAATCCTACTGCGTGGTACGTTATTTCAGTGCAAGGCGATTAAATCTATCAATGAATTTCCGGCAGCGGGCGCTTGACACTTTTAATATCGCCAATCAACCCGAGACCGTTCTGAATGAACAATACTGGCTGGGTCGTAAATTAAATATTCCTAAGTTCGTACCAACACAACCAACGTTTGAAGTGGTACGACATTAAGCCAAGTCGGTAAGTTGAAACGCTAAACTCACTGCGGCCACAATAAGAACATTGTGTTAAAATTAAAACTACGCAACCAATAGTTACCTAGTAAATATTATTGACATACCTACCCAAAAATGTATGAGTATTTTACGTTACTTAAAGTTCAACAAACGAAAAAAAAATGTTTTAGCTTTTTTTTTAATAATGTAACTTATTTTTGCAACTTGTACATACATAAGTTTAGTCTAGTCTCCTCATTACGGACATGATACGGAAACTTACTTACCCTTGTATTCCTACCAATTAACTATAATATGATATGCAATTCGTTCATCGTCGCCAGGGTATCGGGTGGTTAGCTTAAAGGCAGTAGTATCAAATCACAATCCGTTTATTGTATCTAATTGAGAACAACCAATGTGAAAAAAACGTTAACTGTTCATTACATCTTTTTATTAATTAATACGAGTAAGTATATCAACAAGTCTCTATTTGTTACTCAAATAGTCAAATGCGACTTTTTCTCACAGCTGTTCTTTTTTTCAGGAAATCTTTATGCTTTGGTCTTGAAATGTGGAATAAATGTGGTGGATTTAGCGAAAAAAAGAATATGAAACATTTTGTTGCATTCATGACACACACACGTCTTCCTTTTAAACACATACCATTACCTATGTGTTTAAAAGGAAGACGTGTGTGTTTGAAGCGAGAAGTCAGAATTTTGGTACCAACGTCACACGAATGTAATATTTATAAAAAAACTGGCGAGGTGCGTGTCAGGCCACGCGCAGTAGGGTTCCGTATTAGGTCTTAGTCGACTATAACTCTGACTATAACTTGGCCGTGATAGTTTTTTTTTGTAAGTTCAATATATCATGTGCTACGTCTGAGATTTTTTTCACATTTCTAGGGACAGCTATTCAAAAGTTAGAGGGGGGATGCACGTATCGAACAAAAAGTTGCACTTAAAAGCTAGATATTACGCAAATTAGTCACTTAACCGAATGGTCTTCAAACACCCGTAATTTTTTAAGGGCCTATCTAACAATACCTCACACACGAAGGGATACGCGAGAAAAAAATATTCATCCCCACTTACGTGTTTGGTAGGTACAATAAAAAAAAAATCATAATTTAATTTTACCACTGTCGGTGTGATCAATATACATTTATTATCTAAACTAAATTTCAGATTTCTAGTACCAAGAACCTCTGAGCTATGCCGCGTACAGACAGACAGACGAACACGGTAAAACTATAAGGGTTCCTTGTCGACTACGGAACCCTAAAAACGAATTGCTCATTGATATTAGCCGAGTGCGAAAAAAAATATTATGATCTATATCGCTGATAACCAAGTACTACAAAAAAAATTGGACGATACCATTATAATTCATAGACAACCAAATTTATTTCATCAGCAAACTATGTATTCTATGCTCAGTTTTATATTTGTCTTCTTCTTCTTCTACGGGTGGCTATCTACGACTGGAGGCTAGCTGTCAGCTTAGCGAATTTATGCCTGCCTCGTGCGAAATAGGTTTTCAAACGCCGGCGACTCTTGTCCACTCTCAGATGTACATTGACCAAGATAGACAACGACTGTTTAAGTTTGATGGTCTGCAACAATTCTCTGGTTTTCGACGCATAATACGCTACTAGTACGCTAATTCATCGCATTCCACAGTGACACCACATCGCGTAGACTTCAAAACAAAAACAAAACAATTCAACTTTACTGTGTATTTTTCCCTCCAAATAACGGAACCCACGGTTCGCAAGTCCGAGTCTTAAAGTCCGGTTTTGTAAGTGCAAGAGATAATATATACTATGATTAGGGAGAAATACAATATCTATATATTTATAGTCCTATCTTAGTCCCATCTTAGTACCATCTTCTCATACAGAGTATTTTGGACCAAAGCGTGCACAATTAAAAGGCAATTTTCACACAAAAAAACAACGGGTCGTAAAAAAATCAATACGGGCAAAACAAGAAGAACATTACGATATAAAGTTTTTCATGGAACGGAAGGATAGATTTTTTAAGTGTGGCCTCCCTACTTTATATGATTGATGCTGAAAAAAAACTTTGTTTTGAAGAGTGTTTCTAAGGTTTGCTCCATTTTGTTGCCTACCAACTTTATTTTTATCAAACTTCAGAAAAAAACGTAGCGCTCTTTTTTAATCGCTTTCATTAATTGGAAGAAAGTACTTACGTATAATAGAATTAAAATAATTATTTTTACCACTAACCTGTGTGATGTAAACTGACTGAGCAAAGGTTCGTTGAAGGCGCCAATGAATATGAAGGTTCATCTTTAGGTTTCAGCAGCTCATGGGTTGACACCGCATGTATCGACAGCTCCTAATAAAAAATGAAACATAGCATTAAAGTAAATTAGATTATTAAAATTTGTGCAAAAGGTAATAATTATGCATGTGGTCCCAACTACAAGATTAATTATGTTGTATGATATGTATATAATTATTGTATTATAAGATAAGATTTTCAATCAACCGTCAACTATTTGAATTACAAAACAACATAGGACATATTATAAGGTTCATACATTATGTATTATGATATAGAGCTCAATTAAATTGTAGCCAGTTACAAATCATGGAAACAATTTATTAGTAATAAAATATATTAAAAAATATTACATACATAGTTTAAATAGTTTTCAATTCAATTGAAACAAAATAAAAATAATGTTATTTTTGTTTATTTCAGTTGGAGTAACGTCATTGGTTTGCTCACTCCATCTCTACTCATCAATATTATTACGTCCATTCGATCAGTATTAACCTAAGCTAGCCGTTTGTCCAACATTTCTTACAATACAGTAAAAACTAGCCACACACAAACTCTAAGATAAACTTCGAAAATACTAAAATTGACGAACAAATTAGCGTCCGTCGCATTAACATGTGCGTACAATATTTTTTCTAATCTTAATATTAAATCGAATCCCGAAGAGATGGCCAATAAATATTCTACAATATCTATTTTTAAATACGTAGGATGCTTTCTCCGATCTTGAATGAACGTGTCGACCCTCCTCGTAATGTCTTTGCTTGTTACGTCGTGGTACAAAATATAAGCGATTAGCGTGACAATTAACTGATCGCATACCAAGCTCTGTTATAGGTACACTACCTGTGAATTACAAAAGTTATTTTTCTACCCCAGAGAGAGTGCAAAATTTTACAGGGCGCACGCCTTCTACCGTGCTGCCTTACTGAATTATATTTATATCACGTCACGGCATAAGGTATTCTAGAAAAGATTGTGACTTTTCTATGAAGTTTATGTCGACACAAAAGAAGAAATCAACGTTTATATATGGCAATATTGTGTGTATATAATTATTAAATAAAAACACTGAAAAGTGAAAAAAAACTTTAATAAAAATAAGTGTTATTGGACAACGTCTTATTTTTATAACAAGTTTTTTTTTGTTTTTCGCTTTTCAGTGTTTTATTAAATAATTTATTTTTCTCTTTTCAGTGTTTTTGGAAGTCGGTTTTAGGAAATATACTCAGTCCGTATTAACATGGCCTGATGATTTTTCAGATGCTTATTTACAGGATTAAAATAACACCATATATATGACTCAAAGTTTTAATAAATATTTGTAACTTATGAGGTGAATTATTGTATAAGTTTACATGAATGTTAATTCGCAGAACATATTGAACAGTGTCCTTTGTAATACCAATTTACAATAAACGTTTACTTATTTATCGCCGCTACTCGCCTATAATGTGCGCCCAAGCGTTAGCTTTTTGACAGTGTCAGCTATATCCGAGCTGATTTGTTCGCAACAGCTGCGTGAGCGCACCTATTAACCGCTGATACATGTTTGTCAGCCGGCTATTAGGGCGAAAGAGATAAAATTTCGGAATCATCTATATAAGAGCGAGATCGATTCATTTCTCCAATTCACGACCAATATTTATTTGCTGCATCGTGACACTCGAGAAAAATTCCTGTACCAAAAAATTAGACTTGGAATATAAATGCGAGATTTTCACTGGCAGGCCATTTTTCTTGTAACTATATAAAGAAATATTGGTCAAGGCATGGAAGTTTTTGTCAGGCAGAAAGTTTTTATCCTATTAAATGATTATTTAAACATTGGGTATACCATAGATGTATTGTTCATTATCGATACTAACTACTCGAAAATAAATAAGAACTTAAAGACTGTAACGAGGAAGACGTTTTATTACATAAGAAAATTTATCGACTCCACTGTAGTATCACGAACAATATCACAAAGACATTTATTACGTGTTCACTGCTTTAAGAAAAAATATGATCTTGGCTGATTATCAACCAAGAATATTTTGCCAATGCTACATATGTTAATCAGTGTTAGTTTACCAACATTTCAGGCGAAAATACAATTAATTATATCAAACGTTGTTTTGATATTACGACACCAGTAAAGTCATTCAAGTAAATCGTAACTCCTTTTCGAAGAATGACCATTTTAATATCGTTACGTTTATTTTTATATTAAGTAATATTTATGAGCATTTATAAATAAAATAATTCATCAATATTATCAATTAGGACTTCACAATATGCAAACAACAAAATATATGCGTACGCGTACGTTACATCTTATATCATAACGAATACCTATCCTATAACATTTTCAAATGAATATAATTTTATTTCATGGTATATACTGCTATATGAATTAACCTAATAAGATATTTTCAATAAATACGATAAAAAAATGTCCGCTTACTTCAACGATAGTGACGAGACGAAACAGTGAATCGCAGGCTGGGATTAAACTAAAATAGCATGGTAATTAATGGGCGTTTTCAAGCCCACAATCTGAAAATGAGTCGCATTACGAGAATTCCATCTTTTCATAACATAATAAAGTCATCGGATATAATATTTAATTTAGATTTACAGTAACCAATACACTAAGCGTAAATCTTACTAATCAACGCAAAAATTTAGTTACCTATGGAACTACATAGGAAGGACCGTAAATTAAACACTTTCTTCGGGCTAATTATGCTATATTTTTCTCGTATGAAATAAATATAGGTACACTAGCTCGCAAAAAACCGGTTCGCTAATAAAATCTGTTATAGTTGTACATAATATTATATAAAATACTAAAGATAAATTCGGGAAACTAAAGTATGTTGTAGATGACCGAATAATACATAATTGAAAATATTTATAACATGTTTTATTTTATATATTTATTTCACAATTTATGTACACAAAAATAAAATGAAAGTTTAGTACAAGGATACTACTGCTCGTAAGTAAATATAATTTTAATTAAATACTAAAAAAACACTTCTTATTTATGACAATAAAATACACATGTACACATATTTTAATGTATTTCTTCCATGTGAATTTTCTAAACGGTACTAACATTTCTGGTTACCCACATAGTGATACGACTGCATCCCTCAGCATGCAGAAACAATAGCAAGGCACTTGCAAAGATTGTATACATTATGGGATGCCATAAAGTTATTGAGTATTGATTTGCTTAACTATAAATTCAAAGCATGGCAATCTTTACAGAGCACCTTTGAAGATAAAGAAATCGGGTGCAGGCTATCGTTGAAGAATAGGTTTATCTGATTGCAATTATAAAGTATGTAAACTATATAAAGTCCTGTCAATTGCCCTAGACCTGGCAGATATAGACTAACTCTTCAGTGGCAGCTGAAGTCTTCCTAAGATGTGTCACTGTTACGACGGTTATAGTCAAGACAAAGCTTTCAAATGAAATGTCCAAACAGACCTCTCCAAATAATGATAAGTTTTTAGTAAGTCAAAAAAGTCAATAATATTTTTTTTATTGCTCATCATCAACAGATTTTTCACTTCTTGTTAATTAAAATTGCAAAGTTTTAACAAAAATCTGCTAAAAAATCCTATTCAAAATGTTATTTACGTTGTTGCCCTTTTACAACAAAAATCATTCGAATGAAAAGTAACTCTAAAACTATAAAAAAGTGGAATATACGTAATTGTGTGGCTGGTATGAAAAATCTAGATTTTCATCATTAAAACCATCCTCGGACCAACCTACATGTTTGGACAATTAAAATTGATCTAAAGATTTTTGTAATTAGAACGAATGATATAGATGGTTGCTTGTATAAAAAATAATTTCGCAAATCCTTTAACTTCTTTCATCTACGTGACTGACAATTTATGCTTTCACGAACAAACTACGCATTTCCGACCATTGTCGGTATTAGTTCCCGCTAAGTACTTGAATAACCTCTACATATATACCATAGCAACTGGATAGCAAAAACACTTTGAAACAATCAACAAAATCATTGCATTAACTGCGGAATTGCTAGCTGGCATAGTCATACCGTAGGAATGCATTTACTTAAAGACGAACGCATTCTATCAATTGTTCAGCATTGGATTGCTCTTCTAGTGGTACCTTATTTGCTAGGCAAGGTCAGGACAAATCTGCATACCACCTGTTCAGTTCCTGAAATAATCAGCTGTGATAGACGGACAGACAGACTGTTAATGACAGGAGAGTTTGAAGAGAACAGTGCTGTGCATAGGCTCGAGGCCGCACCAAATATCATAGAGGACATTCGGTACTCCCGGAAAGGTTCTTGGGCTGTCTCTCTAGGGAAAACGCTGAGCGTCGCGATCGTCAACTCTATCTTTACTTGAGGGAACATTTCCCTGATGTCACCGGTAAGTGCAAATTTCCCCTCCCGAAATCTCATAACAATAGCAAGAAAAGGCTGCAAAAGATCAGGTCCGGGTAAGAGCATAGAATTTAGGCTAACCCCATTGCACTTAGCGGCAGCATCGTGAACAACGCGCAGCTTTTTCTTCTGAGGGTGAATCACTCCGAACTGCGGCAGATACCAACTGACTTTACCTGATGGAGGATCGACTCATAACCTTTCTCAATCATAGTAGGTATACGTTGGCTCGTCGCCCAGGGAAGGTTGGATGAGTACGCTGAATTTCTATACGAAACTATAAAAGATCATCGCTATAGACCCACGGCAGCTCGAAAACCACAATGACCCCCGGATTGATTGATATTAATCTTGGAGAGGATCGAGAGCAGCTCGGATCTTTATGCAAAATTGGGTACCTACACATGACAACTGCGTGTAGATCAGGGACGTGCGAGGCGACAGTAATAGCGAAACTGAAAGAGAAACTATCATCCAGAGCGAGATAGACGTTTTAAATGAAATTCTGGACTCCTCCCTATTAGAGCGTCATTTCATTCTAATACAAAAAAATATTGTGTTACAATGCCACAAACGCGTGGCCAGAAGTTAACCGCGGCTAAGTCAGCGTTACACAGTGCTTCCGTACCAATCGCACCTGAAGGGAACGGAGCTCCCGTCGGCAGCTACACCCCGCCGGCCCCGTCCCACCCCGCAGTTATAAAGACGTCGTCGCGTGTAGGGAGTATGGTGTCATTAAGTACTGCACCTAAAAGTGCACGCTCGAGCAGATAGAGTGACACCCTGAAGGCACAAATACTCGCTGCTAAGGCCGAGCACGCTCGCAGGCTAGCGAAGCGTGACCGCGTCGTGGCTGACTCAGAGCTCCAAGCGGAGCTAACTGCCATCGAGGCAGTTATATGTCGTCATTTATCTGGTGGCTCATCCCATCACTCACGTGGTCCACCACGAGAACCTCAATCCCTTGTCGAAGAATGGTTTTCGAATCCTGACAACAACACTATTACGTGCCCTAATAAACAAAATACGGTGCAGCAGGCGTTCACGTTCCAGCATCGTGTCTGCCCCCTGTCCACGACGAGCTACCTTCAGGCTTGTCTACTACAGGACCAGCTGGATACACACCACACGCGCTATATACACACCATAAAACAAGCGAGTCTGTAGGTTCACCATTTATTCAGCTGACAATATAACAAGACTCAATGCTGCACTATACGGCACCGCAAGAGAAGTAGTCTCCATTCGTCTGGTGGCAGCCGATGACCCGGACCACATTGTCCAGGGGCTAGAGACGCGGTGCGCTGCTGCAACAGCTCACGTTAGACAAAGCTCTCCCTCGTCTAGGTGCATACGAAGCTTCGCGGGACATAAATGTCATCGCGTGCCGCGTCCGCAACTGCGTCGAAGTCATCCGCCTTCTAAACCAGCCGGAGAACCTGGCCTCGCAGGAGTTCGTCAACTCGATCATTGGCAAGTTAAATCCACTGCTATCCAAAAGAGGTACAACACAAACAAAGCGGCACCATAAGGATTCTTTTTTACTCTTTGGTCGAAAGATATGTCCTCTATTTTAAATAAATAATTAGACGGTGAGTGTCTATTGCCAATTGCCACACTCTACTGCCAGCTGTCAAATAAAATGTACTTAAAAAAATAAATTTAATAGGTATTTACTGCATCTTATGTATCTAAATTTATTTTAGTCGTTTTGGAGTTCATATTTTTGTAAAAGTTTTTTAACTCTGTGTTTTAATTCGTGTTATGGTCGAATATCTCATAAATTCGTGTTATGGTCGAATATCTCATAAATTCGTGTTATGGTCGAATATCTCATAAATTCATATAACTCTTACAACGAGCAGGTATCTAGCATATAAACATATACATATATTGTCTATCTCCTACCACTTATGTACTTACAAACTAACAACTGAGTTCTTTCAGCGATCAGAACACACACTGCCCATAACTTAAAAGCTACTTAACCGATTTTGATAAAACTTGCACGATACCCTAAGTTGAAGTAAATGTAAGCCAATAAGAGGAAATAATTGTACGCCACCACATAAGTATACATAAAGACACACGTGTAAAACTTAAAACACGTGTTTAAAAACTCATATAGATAACAATATTATACGAATATTAATGAATTTCAACAGACGGCTCGAAAGCCCCTTTTTTATGAAGTGTGTTAAAAATAGTTTAATACAGCGGTCGGCAACCTTTTGGCAAGCAAGGGCCACAAGGTAGCAAAATAAACTATAGGCGGGCCGCACTTGTGATATTACCCTAGATTCTACCTGATATACCTACGTATAATTTCCCATAGAAAAACCGGCCAAGTGCGAGTCGGGTCACGCGCACTAGGGTTCCGTAGTAGGTCTTAGTTAGACGAGTATAACTCTGTAACCGGTTACCAGAGGCGTATTTAAAGATTTAGCGGGCCAGTTAGCTTTGCCACCCCATTAACAAAAATGAAAAAAAAAATGGAAAAATAGAACCTACCCAATGGATCGTTCTTGAAGTTGGTGGCGAAAAAACACAAAACAATAACGATTGGAGACACCGACTTTTAGAACGATGTATTAATTATTTTTCAATTTGTAGTGTATTTTTAAGTCGGTTTTATTTTTGCAAAACAGTTTTTGCATTTCGCTTTTGAGTTTTTTTGTTTGTTGCATGATAACGTTTTGAGTAAAGACCTATAAATTGCAGTAAAAGTAAAAGAAAAGAACAGATGAAGGCGCGAGCGAAGCGAGCGCGTATTTTTTGAGTCACAATAAAATAATGATAATTTTTACTTTTGAGTTGTTTTTGTTTGTTGCATGATGATGTTGGATGTAAAAAACTCTTAAATTGTAGCAAAAGCAAATGTGAAAAGAAAAAAGAACAGTTTAAGGCGCGAGCGAAGCGAGCGCAATTTTTTTGTAGGATGTAAATTTTTTTGTTGCATGATAATGTTTGGAGTATAAAACTCAATATTGTGGAAAAACTAAATTTTAAATAAAATAAAAACAGTTGAAGGCACGAGCGAAGCGAGAGTGATTTTTTTGTAGGATCATAATAAAAAAAATACTTTTGAGTTCTTTTTGTTTGTTGCATAATAAGGTTTGGAGTAAAGAACTCAAAATTGTAGCAAAAACTAAATAAGATTAGTTGAAGTCGCGAGCGTAGCGAGCGCGATTTTTTTTTTAGGATCACAATAATTAGGCTGATATAATAGGATGATCAAATTTAAAAAAGAAATTGAACCTCGCCGCCCCTCGCAGCCTGCCGCCCCGGGCCATGGCCCCCTTGGCCTTATGGTAAATACGCCCCTGCCGGTTACGCCTACTAAGCCGTGATAATTTTCCTTGTTAGTGGATAACATGTGCTACGTTTGTAAATTTTTTCACATTTCTAGCCGTTCGATAGTTAGAGGGAGGGGGGTGCTCGTATCCAACAAAAATTTGCATTTAAAAACTAGATATTTCGCAAATGGCCCACTTAACCGAAAAATGGTCTTGACACCCTCATTATATTTTCGAAAGACCTATCCAATGATAAAACATAGGAAGGGATACGCGAAAAAAAAAATCATTCCCACTTTACGTGTTTGGGAGCTTAAAAAAATATTTGCCGTGCCCGACACGCACTTGGCCGGTTTTTTTTTACCTTGAAGCCATACATCCAGAGTATTTCATTAATTCATGAGTAGGTGGCAAAATACTAACAACAGTAGCTTAGAGACACTGACTAACGTTTAAATGAAAATAATTTTACTCTTATTAGGATTTTTGGAAGTCTGTTATATTTTTATTTTGGTAAAAACTTTTTTACCAAACATTCGCGGGCCGCAAGTAAGACGTCCGCGGGCCGCATGCGGCCCGCGGGCCGCGGGTTGCCGACCGCTGGTTTAATATATAATTTAATACATAAAAATAATAGTCCTTTTTAGGGACAAGGAACTCTTACTAGTTTTGCAATGTCTGTCTGTTTGCAGCATAGCTCAGAATAAATTTAGCTCTTAATTTCTAAACTGAAATTTTGTATAAATATGCATATTGATCACGTCGACAAAGTGGTAAATTATATTTATTTACATTTTTAAGGGAGGTCCTACACACGCAAGTGTGAATGAATAGTTTTTAGATAGGTCTTTCAAAAAAATCGATTAAGGGACCCATTTACCAAACTACAAAGTATGCATTTTTATTCGATACGGGCTTCCCCCATCCCCTCCCCTCTTAACTTTTGAATGACTATACCTGTGAAAAAATCACAGATTTAGCATACATAACGTACTTCAAATTAAAACTGTCATGGCTAAGTAGGTTTTACAGGTAACAGAGATATAGGCAACGAACTAAAACTTATTACGGAACTAGAGGGTTTAGAAAATATTTACAAGCTTTTTATGTGGCTCCTCAATCCTGATGCTCCGCGTATAAAATTATTGACTGTATCCACCTGACAAGCCCGGTTAAGCAGACGACAACTTTCTAGGTTGAACTGCGAGATGCCATACACAAAAAAAATGTACCCATCTGAGATGACAACAAATAAATTCAAGTCAGTCAAGTAAATAGTTTGTCATGAGCCAGCATATGCCAGCGACTTTGTCTGCCAGGACTTCAAATTAGGTCCAAATACCGGAATTAAAATTATCCTATGTGGTGTTCATCCAGGTTGAAAATTATGTGCGTACCTAGTACCTACAATACCTACCAAATTTCATCCAAATCTGTTAACCCGTTTTTTAGATTAGCCCGAACAAACATGACTCCCGTAAAGATGTATTATATGTAGTATGATGATATGATAATTATGATAATGGTCATTAATGCAGTATATTCATATAAAACTTATGTAACATTTTATTTATTTATTATACTAATAAATTAATAATTACATTTAAGATAAATAAGTAAATTGATTAAATACAAAGTAAATATTTCAAATAAATGAAATTGTATAGGTTCCTATCATAAACATAGGTAGGCTACAGAAAGCAAATTCTCTCAAATATATTTTAAATAAATTTCCGACCTAGTCTCAAATCTCACAGATGGTATTCTCAAACAGTAAACTTTAAAAACTTCCTTGAAAAATATGCATTTAAATATAATATCCCCATAAAAATCGGAGATTCGGAGAATTTTGAGAAAATCGAGTACATACATACATAGGGATCGAATAAAGAACTTAATTTTTTGAAGTCTGTTAAAAAAATAAAAAATGTTTCTGATCTCATGAACTGTTCTATGTTCCATTTTTATGTTCAATGTTGATACGTAGCTTAGACTCTGGACTTTCCACAAAGGCAAACATTTTATAAATGCCAAAAAGTAGTGACAATCCTTTCAGATTTGGGAATATGTTGCTACAAAAATGATTAAGATGCTCTCACAGCAACTTCATCTTACATCTTATATAGTAGGTAGACACCAAACACCCAAGAGCTCTAACATCCTTACAGCGGGCAAATACAGTTCCAACTCAAACGTGTTATAGACAAATTAATATCAGTTTTGAATTTTTGGCCCAGCAGCTCCACAACGTAACAGTCAAACATTTATAGAAATAGCTAAACTTTTTTATGAAATCTGTTAAAAATTCTGCCTATTCGACGCAGAACACCGAAATATTTTTTTATACCTACGACAGTTTTAGAGTTCCAAACAATAGTAAATAAACATTTTTAACGAATACTAAAGACTCTACATACAAAATCCACCAATTTTAATCAATATATCTATAATTTTAAAGGAAACCTATAAAATACAAATAGTTATGTACCTACTAACGCACAAGAAAATCTAACGAGAACGATATTACCATCGGTCATCTATTGACGCAAAACAATGAACATATTTTAATACTGGGTCGGTGGGTCATCTTAGGGAAGGATTTCGATGAAGTAGTTATTTCTATCATCGTAAAGCACACCGCAGTTTTACAATAAATTACACAAAATAAATAAGTAAAATTTTGAAATGAATTAATAATGACAGCGATGGCGTGCCAATCAAATCAAATAGCAGGATAAACAATAAAAATGGAATACATAAATTCAAAATACTTTTTTATCACCAGCCAGTCCATAGACACACATCTACGTCCTACGTCTTTATTTTTTTAAATACATTTTGTAACGAAAACTTTTTGTAAAATTAAATTTGATTTATGTATATTTATTATCCTGGCTAATATTTTATTTTGAACTAAATTATTACAAATACGAATGTTAGTTTGTTAGTTACGCCTAAGGGAGTGAAAAACGGAGTAAAGTTTGTAAACTCTGCCATTAAGGTTTCGTATCAAAAATGGTAAAAAAGAACCCTTATGGTTTCACTTCGTCTGTCTGTCCGTCTGCCACAGCTGATTATTTCAAGAACTACTCTATGCTAAAGACTTGAAATTTAAAACAGTTATAAAGAATTGATGTCCATGCGTACAGCTTGGCAAAAAAGAGTAGAAATTAATAGGGGCGCCACTTTACCGTTCGTGTGGCAACCCGCTGCGACCGTATAGCTTACCATGCTATCGTCTTGATACTAAGCTGTATTTCTATAATTAATTAAAATCAGTAAGTATTATAAAATGTAATAACAAGTATTCACGTCATGTAACTGAATACAAATTACTTATAAGCACTAATAATGTAAGCACTCCTGTGTTTACAATTTTTTTTTGGGTATAAAAAAAAGGCGTATGAATATAGCGTTATTATATTTGATTTCAATAAATCTTCCTCTAAATATTCCACGCCCGCCACATCCATGTCTTGGCTAGAGCTAGCCATAAACTCATCTGAGTCACACTCAGATTCAAAGGCACTGCGCTATCATGTTGGAGATTGATTCCTAAACGTTTTATGTCCAAGTACGAGCCCTCTCATAAATTCATAATACTCCTTTTCTATTTTGTTAACATGCTGGCATGAATTCTTTTGAACTCCTACTCGGTTATAGATTGAAATGCACGTTCGGTGCTTCCTACAAAGATAAAAAAAATTTATTAAACCTCTATCAATATTAAACGTAAAAAGTTTACGGTACCTATCTATTTTGTTTTTGTGATTTTTAAATGCTAGTTATAACAAGTATTATATTATCTTGTGATCACACTCATAGATAAAGTTATGTAGAAATCGAATTTACATATTGCAGAGTATCAAGGCTCAAGCCACTCAAGTATCAATAGTAATCTAGTCGCGCTATACCAAAGTGTCAAAGACAAAACGTAAACATAACCTATATGCTCGATGTTTATTGTTCAAAATTTCCTTTATTTCGTATTCAAGCAATTCAAAACCAAATAGAGATCATAAATTAACACTTGATACAACTAAATACAACAAAACAAGCTCTTACATACCTGTCATAATGGCGGTACTTTGGTAAATATCGTCGAGATCGGAAAGAAGAGTTTAAGCCTCATGTTCGACCAGATATCGCCAATAAACATTATAAATTGTTTCCTTGCTAGTACTCCGAATGGTTTAATTTATTATAACGTGGTTTTATTAACGTTTTGATGGTCGAAATAAAAATAATCAAAATAAATAACTCGCGAACTTTGTTTACATCGAACGACACAGAACGACATTAATTGCCAGGGGCTGCCAGCAATAAAAAAATTAGTTCCGTTTCTAGACTTTTTTGCCAAGCTGTACCTTACCTTATTGCAAAAAGTTGAAATCGTTTTTCTTTATGGAAAAACTGGGGGAAGTGTGGGGTTTCAAATGTCAAAGAATCGTTACTAGGTCATGTGGGGTATCATATAAAAGGTCTTGATTTGCATATTCGAATATATTTTTTGTTTTTTTGTATGTTTTTTTAAATTTTGAATTAAAACGAAAACTGACCGTTTCCCTCTCCCCGCCCCTTATCACCGAATTTTGAGAAGGAAAAAATCTGAAATAATTAGGATTGATAGACATTCATCTAAATATTATAGGAAAAATAAAACTATGATTTTAAGTATCGCGTTTTTTAAGTAATCAGCAATTTACCTCTACAAACTAACTTAATTATGCGGTTGGAAAGAAACAAGATAATTGCGACTTTATTGCGTTTAATATTCTTTCTAAAGATAAGAGAATGAACCCTCGGTGCGCAAGTCCGAGTTGAAAAAGATTTTTTTTATTTTTGTCTGTTACCAATGATCTCACTTCAAAAATGGAAATACATAAGATTATGTTTATTCATTAATAGAATAATCGTGAATAAAGACTCGACTTATTGCTGTTTCCTATACAAATAAAGAAAAAATATTTTTTTTGAAAATGGAACTAAATCGGCGGTCTCTTCGGTAGAATGCATAAATTGTACAACTTATTTATAATAACCTATTTAATATTTTAATTTATAATTCATTTAATGTATAATAAACTATTTAATATTTTGGCACCCTATGAACTATCATCGGGTGCCAAAATATTAAATAGTTAATATTTTTTTATAAATTCAATATTTTATTGTTTATAATATTATTAAAAGTCTCCACGCCGCTCAGGCTACACCCCACGCTTCCGAAAATCAATAGCTCCGTGAATGCGGCAACTTATTTATTACTTAAGCAGTGTTTGTAAGTGAACCCAGTGTTTTTCTTATTTATCTAGTATTATTTTCACACAGTTTCTCTACAAAAGCTGCCATTTTCCTTCGGATTATAATCATTCAGGATGCCTTTTTCGCAACGAGACTGGCTTCTAACTGGCTCGGTTATCGACTTCGGCATAGTATTTTTTAAGTACACTGGTAGTATCTAGCTTTATTGATTTTTCAACTGTTATAATTATAATTAGTTGATAAAGGACAATGGGCAAAAATGTTAGGACGGCATACCCAAGTCCGCCACAGCTTAAAGTACTTTTGTTTGAAAGGTACTGCAGCCATGCGTCTCTGTGCCGCCAAGCACATCAAATTCTGACCCTGTGTTCTCCATTTATTTTAAGTCGAATCTGTTTAATTTACTGAGCATTACTAACATTATAAAATATGTTATTTTTAATGCAACTAAACAAAATAAACTTAAAAATTGCGTTGTTACAATAAATAAATAAATTATAACAGTATTTAATTACCATCATCATATGCCTAGCCTTTTCCCAACTAAATTGGGGTCGGCTTCCAGTCTTAACCAGATACCTGAATATCAGTGTTATACATGGAGTGACTACCTGTCTGCCTCCACAACCCAGTTACCGGGTAACACGATACTCCTTGGTAAGACTGGTTGTCAAACTCTCTGGCTTCTGACTACCCGTAAAGACTGTCAAAGGTTTACAAATGACAAGTGGGACCAACAGCTTAATGTGCTTTCCGTAGGGGGACCTTCCCACAGGGCGATAGCCTGCCGGGGCTGCGGGATGTTTGAAAGAGTTACCGTACCCCTGGAATGCAAACGACCAAAGAAGGAACTCTTCCCGCCCCACCCACGTCGGGACGAGTTATTAAATGATTTTAAATCAGAAAAAAAGTGATTTCTAAAGCACGTTGGAGCCTTGCTACGATATAGATAGTCACCCATCCAGGAACCGACTGCGCCAAGTGCAGCTTAACCTTTGATCTTTAAATTACTTAGCCACGAGCCCTTCTTGTTTAATTGTAATTGTAATCTGAGAAAAATATCTGAAAAATATTTTACTCAGTTTAGATACCTATACAGTTTTATTTAATGACCTCCGGGACATTTTTAAATGCGTAATTTATTAAAAATGCATATTTTTGTTACATGTTTCGAGTTTATTTATTAGATAGCTGGCAGAGCTGGGTGTACTACTTTACCCAAGTTCCTTAATATATTTTTTTGTAATTAAAAATGTAATATTGTATTGGATTATTTTATATTCTCGCAATCGTAGGGACACTCTAGTTGAGTGTTAACAGAGTGCTTAAATCCATTATATCTCGGTGATTTTATCCCCTAGTAGGTATAATAAATTACTATTAACCCCGCCATGTATAATGCATATGAAAATTCCTATATATTCTTGAAAAACTATTATCCACTGAGTCCCATCCAACCTACCTATAAAAACTCCTACGGTTTTATTTTATCGTTATTCCAACAACAATATTTTGCTCGATCCGTGTTTGTTGTTCACAACAAAGCTAGTACCTTAATTATAAACATGGAAAGATTCTACATCGTCTTAAGTGTTTAAGGTTTAGTTTTACAAAACCATTTTCGTGTTAAGTATTTAAGCAAATTTAGAAAACAGCAACACTTCATTTATTATGTATTATTTTAATCAGCTTCAGGTTTGCAAACTTTTCCGGTAGGTAAACAACTTTAGGAAACCTGGACTTTAAAATTTCTGAAATAGCCAATCCGCTTTGAGCAAGCGTGGTGATCAATGCTCACGCCTTCTCTGTAAAAGAAAAGGCCTGTGCTCAGCAGTATAGGCCGATGGTGATGTATGTCCTAACAATAGGCTACCGGACAAATTTATTTTGTTGACTTATAAAACGCTGACTTTAAATAGAGCCGGACACCAAAAATAAAATGTAAAAATGAGATTAAAACTAAGAAAGATATTATGAACATTTTAATGTCTTGATAGACAAAGAGCGAACTAAACTTATGACTGATTATCTACCTACAAATGACGTTATTCGTAGATATTTCAGTCCGGTAGCCTATTGTAGTTCAACTACTTACAACAATTCTACAGTTAATGTACTCATACATTAATTGTATATGACGTTTATAATTTAACGAGTAAGTAAACAATTTGAGACCGCAGTAAATTACAAGCACATATGTATAACACCGTGCCTTGCAGGTCGACATACATATAAAAATGTCTCTCATTCATAATAAAATGAACGAATGGAAATATTTTTCAGATTAGTAGAAGAAAGTTGAGCTACGGTTCACATGCAGGTAAGTTAATCTATCTGTACAAGACATTTGATACTGTAAGCGAAATAAAAACAATAAAAATGCTACAAAGTTAATTGGCTCGTGAAATAGGCCCATTGTAAGTTGTACACGACCGAATTAGCTGTATGGCTTAGCAATGTAACCGATAAGCTACTTTTTAGCTTTACAAGCTCTTTACATCCCTTATTTAAGATCGAAACTCGGTTGGAGGTAAGTTTCGAATGAAAGTTGACGCTCGAGTAAAATATACATATGTAAAAAAGTAGTACAGGGCCACCCACGATCACTGAACAAACGTAGGTACAAATACTGAACATTCTGTTGCACGTGCAGGTTACTTCGACTAGCTCTGCGTTTTCTAAACACAATGTGACATGTGGTGCACGCCGCGCCGCGCCGCCCCGTCTTTATATTACCTACTTAGCACTAAACAACTTTAAAAAATTAAATACTTATATTTAAGAACCAATGTCGATAATTGCTAAATATATTTTTTAATGATGGAATAGTCACTCCCTCCGTTTTGGGCGGAGTGAGAGGAAGTGTCAGACTCGTACTGACTTAAACCTATCCATGTTTCTTCCTTCGCCCATTGCGTTTCGGGGCCGCGGTTACTATTTCGAACAATCCCGCAGCTCTGACAGGCACTGGCTCTTGGGGTTGACCCCGTTAACTATACTGACATTTCTTGGAGGCCCGCGTGGAACATAAACGCGCCTTCGACACGGGCCTGGTCCCTACCTGGCAAGCCACCCATTGCTTCTCCCGCGATGATTAGGCATGATATTTGCTATTTACTTCCTTATCCAGCAAGACAGTTTTATTCAAAATATGTATTGCACCATAATGTTATCAAGTCATATTGTATATGTAACAGTAAGATATACCTATTGTAATTCTCACTTTAATATAATCTGAATTAAACTAATAATGTATAACTACTTACTTATAATAATATAAGAAGTGTGGGTGTGGTTTTTGATTTAACAAACTATTAATAATTGAATTATTTTATTTTCTTGCATCTAAGTAAAAAATTGTATGTAAGACATGGCGCTAAAACCCCATTCTAATTCAGTTTCTATTTTTCTAAAACTCTGTAAAACTACCACGTATAGAATGGACGATTTCAGCTCCGCGTATACCTAACAATCTACTATTTCACTGCTCTTGCTCAAATGTCTGTGATTGTAACGTACCAGCGCATAAAATTGCGTATTTTCACTAGGGAGTAAATTTTGTCTGTTACCAAAGAGCTCGCTACATAAAGGAAAAAGTTTTAATTCATAAATAGAATAATTTTATTATGAATAAAGCATCGACAGATTACCGTTTTCTAAAAAATAAAGAAAGTTTTATTTTTGAAAATGGACTATAGATAATTCCAGAAATCAACTTCTCTAAACAAGCACTTAATTTTAGCCCCAAATATCAGAAATATTTTAATTATCAGATAAAATATATTTTTGTTGCTTTGAAATAAAAAAAAAATAGCCAATTGACTTGGAATAAAAGTGACGTCACTCTACTATATAAAGTGCTTTAATTGATTGCTACATTTAATTTTTAAAATAATAAACTATTTAATAAGTTACTGGAGTATTTTATTTCCTAACAATTATACTGAAAAGAAGAATAGCACTAAAACCTCACTAATAACTCGATTTCTACTTAATCTTGAGCTTTACTGGGTGGATTTTAGTTATTACGATATTATATAGATAACTTAATATACCTATAAAACTAAGTGAGATTAGTTACAGTTTAGAACGGCGGGATGGACTAGAAAAGCAATAAATTTTTCAGCGACGAAAGCTTATTCATACCTTTCTACTTTTAGGATTAGATGCATAAAACTTTTTTTAATTGCATTATTAGTAATATACCTACTCAACCTTAACTTATGTGTGGTAATATTATATTGTTAATACAAGTGGTTATTAATAAATAAATAAAAACTTTATCATTCATAATTTCTTAATACTTTTACGTATATCAGTCAGCTTCATATATGCATACTAAGGTTTAAGGGTTCCGAACCAAATCGGCTGACTGTCTCTCCGTCGGTCACTGCTGATTATTTTAATTACTGATGCTACTTGAAATTTGAAAAAGTTATAGAAAATGATTGTCTGTAGGTAAAGCAAATGAAAAAAGTTGATAATAATCTTGCTTTCACTTTAAAATGGGGGGATGGATAGAGATAGCGAGCAGTCTTAGCTGCTATTATTCTCAATATCACTATGTTGAAGTAATTATCGATTTTCTATACAAATAATCTTTACTTCAAGGAAAATTAATTAAATTAATTGCAATATCATAAATCAATAAAAGTACCATGTATACTTGAGACTACACTGCTTATATTTTCCTTCCGAACGATGTATTAGTTTGTAGTAGAGCGATGTATCATCCTACTAGCGTTTCAGCAGATTGAAAATTTTATATTTTTTCAGTCCTTTGGAGGTCGGTTGTATTTTTCGTAAAAAAAAGTTGATTTTGATGCAACTGGCTGTTAGGCTTGTAGCGTAATGTACGAAGTTCCTTATTGATGTCTCAAGACTGGCCGCGCACAAAGCTCGTCTGCTCGAATCTCGATACTCGCAAGCACACAATATACACATAGCAAGAGACAGAGACAATGAGGCATGGGGGAATATAACGCTTTGTTCTTACGTGACGCATTCTATCAGCCAACTCCTGCCGCAAGCCACGTTAAGGAACGCGGCACAGATGTAAGTACGGCCTATTATAATCAGTTCTTAGTTATAGAAACATAATATTGATATACTTATATACATATAATATTTTAAAGTGAGCAAACTATTACATTTCATCGAGTGATTAAAATGCATGTAGATTTAGACATTGAACACTAATACAAGGAACAGTAGTATCACTTGTGTTAGCATATTTTATTAAATGCTGGCTAAGCGTTTAACAGTGGATCTTTAATTTCGTCACCATTGTAACATTGGCATCATTTATTTACTATTACGTTTTATTTTGATCGAGGTCAGTTGCGACACAAATATTTGACGTCTTTAGTAAATATCCTTTAGAAATATGCTTCAGAAAAGACTTGTATTTTTTGCCGCCGCTAGCAATTATTTCTTATTTCAGTCCCAATTTACTGGAATTCGCACCTGAGTTTTGCCGATCTTCTTGGTCTTCAGTCTTGGTTTACACATGACAAGAATAGGTAAGTGTTACTACGATGTTAAAATAAAAAGACTTCTCACGTTTTTTTACGGAGACACGCTATTTGTTTGTTTACATTTTTTTCTATGTAACTGGGTAAGATAAAATTTCAGTTTAACTTATGTAATTGGCATAGTATCATATTACAAAAAGGTTTGGCAGATATGAAACCAAGGCAAAACTACAAACATTGAAATTCAATTGAGAAATGAAAACATGTAGCGAATAATTCGTATTGAGAGAACTTTGGACGGTAGCAAGCGCGCACGGGCGCACTTTAAAAACGTAATACTTTTCACATTTGTCACAGGGCCCGGTCGAATTACAGCGGAGTCATTCGAGTCGCCGCGTGCCGAAGCAGCTGAGTCGACGTCACCGCTCGCTCCGGCACGCTAGCGCAGCCTTTATGTTCACTTTACAACTCATGAAACGTTTGAAACATCTAATATACCTAACTATGGTAAATATAAACTCAATACGGCTATAAAATTTGAAAAAAAACTTTCAACCTCAATCGCATCTGGAATTTTTTATTTTAGTTTAACAATTATTATCAATTTGGCTAATACCATAATGGGAATCATAGGTTCAACAAGATTGTTGTACTTGGCTGGATATTTTAAAAAAAAGTAGGTAAATAAACACTAGTTGTAATTCTGGGGTTCGAGGATTGTTACACGTCTGCCCATATAAAGAAATGTTATGTTTTTGGCACCGATGGTTTGGGGTCCAGAGACAGGAACCTCCTCACAAGACATGCTGTATCATGGAGAACCAAATCAGGCCCTTGACTTGTGCCAAGTTTATTGTAGACAACAATTGTACTTTTACTTAAGTGTCACCTAGATTTTAAATAATTACTGCAAAAAAACCATAAGAAGTAAAATGAAAATAGTATTTTACCGGGAACATACCTTATCTACAATAAGTACTTTTTTTCTTCTCATACATTTATTTCAATTATTACATTTTTAAATATTTACTACAAAATTAAAAATACACACATATAATTAATTGTTTACATAATATTTGTTACATAATAATGTTTTTTGAGGTTTTTAAAATCGGAAATCCGCTTGACAATTAATTTTTCACGGTAAAACGAATGAATCTTTCGGATGAAATTTGGTAGGTATGGTGATAATGATTGGTGAAACCGCAGAAAACGGCTAGTCTTCAAATAAAACTGACTTACTACTAACAATGCTCGGCTTTTTTCTATGGATAATCATTAAATACTTTAACTCGCTTTGGGCGGAGCGGGAGGAGATTCAGACTTTTAAAGACTAAAACTCATCCCTTTTCCTTTTTATTTTCCTTTGCGTTCCAGCGCCACCGTGATCTATCGATTGTTCAAGCGACTCGGCAGACACTGGCCCTAGAGGGGTCCGTGGCGTTTTTAATTAGAGTCCAAAAGGTTGTACAGCTGAACCGGCATAAAGCGAAGCATCCTTGCCAGGAATATAATCTTCTAGCTTGTAATATGCTTGACTACATAGTCTGCATTTTATAAAAACGCCTACAAGTTAGTGCTGTCATCATTGACTGACAATTACAACTAAAACATTGACATGGACGGACTGGAATCATTTTGATGACACTGTTTCCCGCGGTTTCGCCCTCGTCCCGAAGGAACTACTTAACCCACTCGGATAAAAAGTAGCCTATAACCGTTTCCATGGTTTCAACTATCTCCGTACCAAAAGTCATACAAATCGGTTCGGTCATTTTAGCGTAAAAGCGCAATAAACAAATAAGAAAACTCAATTCCGTATTCATAATACTACCTAGTTAGGATTCGAATGCTAGAGTTAAGCTTAAGTTTTTCTCTTTGGAGTATTAGTCAATGAAAGGAACCTCCTTCCTGGAGATCAGCATTAGTTCATATCAATATCTATGATAAAGTGACCCGAGAAGAGTTAATGAGACTAATTAAACAACTGGTGCATAATCTATCCTTTCCTTCCTTGGGGTAGTTTTTTCAATTTTTTTATAAAATAAAATATTAGTTAGTGGGTGATATTTTTAATAATAACATTTCTTGCAAACAAACAGACATTTCTTACTATTATTATGTGTCTTTGCCGATACCAAGCTAGAATTTTCTTATGTATTTTATAATAACTAAGCTGAGTGATACCTACTGAATCTTATTGACAATCTGTTGTTCGGCTCGCGATGAACTTATGTCAGGGACATTTGATAAAACTCTGCTTCGGTCGCAATTGCTTTAATTTTCATAAAATTGTGCCACTATTACGAACGTTTGCAACGTTTAAATTTGTTTTATCAAATCAAATAAATAATTTTATTCTAATTCTCAGAATACAGTCTAAAAAGATTAATTTAGGCTTCTAAAGTAATATAATATCTAAAATAACCATAAACCTAAAGAACCACTAGAGATAGCCACATTAGGCTAAACTAGGCGTTTACCCCTTGTTTAGCCTAATGAAAGATAATAAAGCCCTCATAATGAAAGATAATAAAGCTGTAAACTTGTATAATAAAAATATATTTGATTTGACATTGTAAGTAAATGTTCCCTCATAAGATCTCTTGGTCAAAGGTATAATTCAGTTATTTATTAGTATCTCACTTACTTTGCTTTAAATGTATTTGCATTAAAAGAAAAGTTGTAGAGCATCTACAAATTCTATCTCAAACAGTACTTACGCTTCACCGTTTTTGAGATAGAGGGCGGAGAGTAAGCAAGGTGAACTGTGAATACCAACAGGTGGTTCATCATCACATAGGTGATTCATGACTGCAGAAATGAATCTTGATAAACTTTTGAATTTAAATGTCAACACATAGATTTAATATAAGTTTTAGATCTTTCATGACGAGGTGAATGAGTGACTAGAGTATAAATATAATAGTATCTAAACTACTTACTTACATCTAACCTGACTAGTTATGGTAGAGTATAAACCCACTTAGTTTTTATTTAATAAAAGCATCGGCAACTTTAAAAACAGCGATAAAATGGCAAGAAAAAGTCAAACAAACAAGGTCAGTGATGTAACGGATGGTGACGAAGATATCTTTGATAACTCGAGTTCAGTGTTGCGATAGCGCGGTGCCTGGCGGCTAAACGTCATGATCACCGCAAGCTGTTATGAAAGTAATTATATTATTACAATAAATTAATTATGCGAGAGAAAACATGATTTATTTACAAATCTAATGTGCCTTTTGTTTATTTATCAAAATAATATCTATGAGTTGGGTTCTAGTAAGCTACTACATCTAAATGACTTTACAACTGTTACGGGTATCGTAAGTAGTAGGGTACTTAGTTTATTTAAGATTACAGTAATTAAATATTTTGTATTATTAGGAATAACGATAAAGTCTATAGAAATTGTAGCATGTGCAAAGGTAGTGGGCATGAATAAAAAAAAATGCCTGTGCTCTCGTGTGAACTGGTAGAGCAACGATGGCGAGTCGAATGGCCACTTTCAGAGTGGAAACCTTACGCCCCGGCCGGTACTATACCTTCAAATTATTCTTATTTTCGCGCCTTGCAATGCATTTCATCTTTTCAACGTAATGTTTTTGTTTTTGCCGTCGACGTTTTTATTGTTTAAAGACGGATTTGTTTTGCCTCAGTTTATTCGCTTCATATTGGTTTTGACTGTTATTTTCGTTGTTTGATGTTACACGTTGAAAATGTTTTGTTTCATGGCGCTAAGCATAATGTTTTCCATGAAAAAAACAGATTAGCAACGAACTTTGACCCTTGATATATGCAGATCAATCGATATACGTAAAGAGATCGCATTAAAGACGTCACAAGTGCTACTCCATACGCCTACTTATGTCGTCTTGTTGTAAAGTAAACATCGACGTATTTATTTTCGTATCTTTCACTATAAGTTTTTCATCCTTGGATATCTGAGAAAATTCTAGACGTGACGTTCCTTTTGTGTCAGATTTATGTTAACCGAACGTACCTGAAACAAAGGCAGTGACTCACCGTGGGATGTAGGTGTGGGTGCGAGTATAGTTGCATTCTGCGAGTGTCCAACGTGTAGCTGCTTGGCGGCAGATCGTTCATGTCGAAAGTTGTTTCTGGATGCAGGCCTGGGGTCAGCCGCGAGACGTCGTCTTCGCAGCCTCCATCGAGGCCCGATCCATCAGTGCTCCGGGCCACTGTAGAGAATCTAAATTTAGACACCCCAGATTGTTTTAAAGTAGATATCTACTCCAATCTACAAATATTCTGGCACAGACAACATAAGTAGCAGTTATATGTTCTATCTTTCTTTTCAAATTTTGAGAAAGAGCAAGATTTTGAGAAAATCCTGTCAAATATAAAACTAGCAACGACAACATTTATTTTTCTTACCTATTCCCTACAGTTGACACCTTTAACTAAAAGAAAAATATTATTTATATCTTCAATTCTTAGCAGGTATCGTGATAAAAATGTGGTTAAAAACAAGAATTTGGCTGTTTTTATACCAAACAGCAGAGCAATAATAACCAAAAAAGTATCTAAAGTATCAAAAGAGTTCCGCATTTTTCAGTTCACATTATGCTGAACTACATTTATGAGACTTTCTGCTTCATAACTTAAAAAATTACTACTACCTGTTTTTCACATGTAGCAATATTTTTAAAGTTTAATGCAATGGAATTAGGTAGTAGATACGAAATTATGCATTTTATAACTCTTCAACTATTGTAAAGCCTACTTAGCAGTGGTTTACTTTTTACCTTTTTTTCACATATCAACGAGTAACATTTTAGCACTGTAACGCTTCATATTTCGCAAACGTATCCCTAGATCGAAAAATAGTGTTCACACTTCCGCAATATATCAATACGACATCTTACGTGTAGCTGCCCTACGTAAAATGGGAATGATTTTCATTAATAAATTCAAATTGATTCGACCTATACCTATTATATGTAGAGCATTGATATTTATCCCTCATCTCATATCAAATAACTGCTTTCTAGTATTAACAGTAAGTCAGGACAGAAAGAAGGACGGCAAAACCGGATGGGAACTAGACGGGTAAGGCTTTCTTATTGCACACGAAACCCCTTTATTTATAGGGTAGTCTATATTTATTGATAAGACGGATAATCTAATGGTTAATCCGTGTAACATCAAGCATTTATGATTCACGTGGTTTTTAAAAACGAAACTGGTCATTTTAGGAATTAAGCGAGTATATTCTGATAAAATTAGATAGCCTAAAGAAAATATTGCGGCCAGATTGGTATAGTTCATATATATCAATAATTATATCCCAATAATTAATTTAATATACTTTTTATTTATTGTAGGGACCTGATCCTTGATTAAACATGAAATTAATAAGCAAAACACCGCTTTGCCGAGTAAGTCTGATTGAAGATTTTTTTCTCTAGGTAAAAACATTGTCTGTCGTCTCTGCGTTCTTAAGTCATTGATTCGATTGTCATGAAACAGGTTTGACATAAATGGGTTTCTAACCCTAAAAATATGTGGCATTGGAACAAATCGATGAGCTATTAGTTTATATTGTTTCTAAAACATTTTCTACAGACTTCATAACCTATTTGCGTAAAAGTTTAGCCCAGCATGGACAGGATATGCAATAATTATGTCAGTTTGACCACACCCATGTATGACCTACCTTAAACTTATGCGACTGCCAGATAATTTCATACAAATGACCTTTCAATTATTAATCTGGTAGATGCTGTCTATCGAGAAACGGTGAACCCTTTCTAGGTTACTCTTGTAACACAAGTAAGCCCAACTAGAGCCCCCGTTGAAACTGAGACCTCCATCCTTGTTTTTCATTCAGGAAGTTTATGACAAAACTACTATCTATGTACAGAAAAGTGGTAGAGAATAATTTGGAACGGCTATACACAAATCATATTTTAAAGTTAGGAATAACTTTTCAGTCACATTCTGACTATGCATTATCTACTAAATTATTAATTATACGTTCACATTTAATAATTTTTAATTACCAATTAATTATTCGGTTCAGTTATATAATAAATTCCGTATGTAAATTTATAACACTCAGAATATTTTGAAATTAACCACGAATAGATTTACGTTTATTTTTCTGGCTCTAATACTCGTGTCTTTTTTGAATTGAAACAATTACTAAACTATTAAATTTTACGTTTTTTAAACGTTTAATTCTAATTCTATTATGTACTTACCCACTTTTTCTATTTCAGGGTGAAGTAAATTCTCCACAGCCGTCTTGAATTCCAAGAAAATCCTTATATTATTAGCATCCTTGAAAAATCACTTCAGAAAGTTTTAAATTGTTATAAAATCACTTATTATTGACTTTTTATTTGTTTATTACTACACATGCAGTTCAACTACAATCATTGACTATATTTATAAACAATATTTGTGAATATTATGGTAATTTATTATTAAAATGACAGCATAGGCGCACACTGGGCGGGCGGGCGCAGGTTCGCTTTCGGTTGTCGGACCGTTGACGCAAGCGGAGCGCGATGCGAGTGACGCTCGCCGTGGCTGAGTAGCGGACTGACTCAAATACTCCAACGAATCTCTCACGCTTCGAACACATCTACGTAAAGCTCGACGCCCGCCGCCGTGTAGGCGTCCTCACACTTTAACATTCACCTGAATATGTGATTAATTACCCTACCTCTACAAACCAAATCACATATTTCTGGTCATTTCAAAAACGGCACTGACCAGCCCTCGATGGATGCAGCATGCAGCTCGCAGTCTCTGCAATGCAATTGTTACCTCGCATTATGTAACATAATTGTTGAAAAATAGTAATTTTTCTTATTCAAGGAAAACGTTATATTAGTAATATGAAATGGTAGCGAGTGGGGCTAAACGCGGTCTCATTGGCGGAGCTGTGCCGCCCAACGCCAATGGTACGGGAAGGAGGAGCCGCATAGCAATCACTTGGAAGTTTGGCGAGACACGTCTCGAACCTCCCCAATTTTCTTACTTTTAGCGCTGTGTATTTCACAAAAATAGGCCTCTATTTCATACGTAACTCAAGCTTTTTGTAGCCCGTAGGCACAAGTCGTCCACGTGGAGCGAATTACCTCCGTTTTATTTTACCGTGAAAGCTAGAGTGTCGAACTTACTTACTTCCTGTTTCTGTTTTATTAAACATAGCGATAGGAATTTTCGATGATGCCGTATTTCTTCATTCTTAGACGTTAGTTTGCAGAGTAGGTACCTATCTACCTATTGCGAAAATGAATTTATCAAGTATATTTTAAATGCTGCCTGAGATAAAAAATGAGTAAAAATAGAGGGTACCTACCTGAATCCTAGGTAGGTACGTACTAATCTTATAAATGCGAAAGTTTGTGAGGATACATGTATGTACCTACGTCACTCTTTCACGCAAAAATTACTGAATAGATTTGGATCAATTTGGTACACACGCATAGGTAGGTACCTACACATACGCATAGAACCAGCATTCATACATAGAATAATTCAAATTAAATCTCTCAGGATGCTGGTGAAACCACGGGAAATAGGTAGTTAAAAATATATTATTTAACAAGTAATCTACGCCTATATATATATATAAATGAATTCCTCTGTCCCTTGGTCACGGCATCACGCGTGAACGGCTTGTCAGATTTGGATAAAATTTGGTACGGATAGAGAAGGGATCCCTGGAAACGATTTTATCCAGGTGCGTTAAGTAGTTCCCTCGGAACGCGGATGAAACCGCGGGCAACAGCTAGTTAAATATAATTATGTTAAACATTAGGTACCTACCAAGTAGGTGCATAAATCTTAAGTTAAAATAACGGTATCGAACACACATTTCTTGACTAGGAATGGTCATAACGGCAAATAAACAACTCGCCACTCTGATAGCAACGGGTCTCTTCATCTTATTCTGCAAAAATGTTGTCAGGGTCGCCGTAACTAATTACTTATTCAGTTTAGGTAGGTACCTGCCTACACAATCGGCTGCTTATAGGTGCTTAGGTACGCAAAGATAATCTCTAGTACCTAACCAGAGAATACAAATAAGCAATATCTAATTACGGTACCTAGGTACTAACTCGTTCATTAATTTTGAAATGGTGGTGGAAAATGGTAGAAAATAAATTCAAAGAAAAATAAAAACCCGACTGCTTGATAAATACTAACATTAAAGGACAAACACTGCTAAATAGGAATAACTTAGGTAAATGTGTATTTAGTATTGCACGCAGGATAAGCAAAGATTACCAAAAATCACAAATTATTATTTGACTATTACCTTGTCCCACCTGCAATACCTTTCCATCAGTCAAGTAACATGTAATAGTTTGTTTTTAACCGACTTCAAAAAAAGGAGGAGGTTATCAATTCGATTGTATTTTTTTTTTTTATGTTTGTTACCTCATAACTTGCGACTGGGTGAACCGATTTTCATGATTCTTGATGATTTTTTTTATTTGAAAGCTGGTGCTTCCCGTTTGGTCCCATATAAATTTTATCACTACCGGTTCAGCCGTTTTATAAATATATCAAAAATAACGATTTATCTCTACTTGCTGGTATGCCAAATACTTAGATGATTTGGTTATTTACGCTTATTACAACCTAAAAAAGTGGTGTGTTTATTTTCTTAAGATAGCAAGACCGAGACACTAAAAAGCGAAAAAATAAAAAACTTTTTACAAAAAAATCAAACCGACTTCCAAAAAAAACTGAAAAGTAAAAAATAATTTTTATTTAAACGCTTTACGACTAAAACATCGCTTATCAGTTTTTATACTTTTCAGTTTTTTTTGGAAGTCGGTTTGATTTTTTTTTTAGCTTTTGGAGCGTGCAATAAACGAAAAACCGACAATTATTAATATCAATAATTACCGACAATCGTGAAAATGGAAAATCGCCCAGGCCGTAGTTGTATGATTTCTCCTTTAGCATGATATTTCTCGAATAATAGGAAACTATATAAAACATGCACTTGTGTATAAAATGCAACAGGAAGAACATAAAAATGTACATTAGTTGGACCTCGCAAAAATTGTTTGAAGTCTTTAATAAAGTCCTAAAAACAGTGTTAATATTTGCTTAGCTCACGATAATAAAAGGGATTTTTCGTTTATCTGAAGAGAAAGTAGGTACCTATGTAGTTAATTTTACAAAATTAAATCCGCTTCTATTCCATACACTAACTAACCCTAGTAGTTAGTTAAGATGATTGATAGCAGGCTTTTTCACGCAAATTTAAACATTGCAGGTACAGGCTGAGGAAAAATCTTGACAAACTCCTAAAAATAAACAATTCATGAAAATTTTGATTGTAATAATGCATTGGTTTGGATCTTACTTAAAACCTTCGGCTTCGGCCAACAGTTCGGCCAATTTTGATTGTTGATGACCACTCTCCCACAATATTTAGCTGTGACCGCGCCTGGAGAGGAAAGGAAGCTCGAATCGGAAAAAAATGACACACAGCTCCCTAAATCGGAACGTACCACTTTGTCGGCGTTTCTACTACTAAGAACCTCTGAGGTACCTATGCCATAGACAGACAGACGGACATGGCAAAATTATACGCTTGCTTATCGAATACGGAACCCTAAAGACGTGACGTTTTACATACTAACTAAGACTTACAGGCTATATAAGTGACTGTGTATGTATTTTTGCCACCGATCGGGCAACCTTCTAGAACGATGTATTGGTTCATTAGCGTTTCAGCAGAAAGTAAATTTGTTTTTCTCATTCAAGTGGATGTCGGTGGCATTTTTATATAAAATACCTATATGTTATTTCCTAAGTTTTGTTTTGTTTTCAGTTTCAAAGATACTAAATAAGTACAATAAATTGATGCCGTCGTGGTACCCGGCAGATATGACATCAAAGTTCGGAAGGCACTCGAAGTACCTACACACAATTACAAAGAAAGTTACCAAGTACCTACCTATATAGGTAGGTACGCTATGTTGCTAAAACTCACACTTTGAAACATACATACAATCCCAAAAGTCATCTATTCTATATACTTATTAATTATATATCTATAGGTACATACAAAATGCATGCCCTGAATGAATGACGGATCAACGCACAGCCTAAAACGCTGATCGTAGAGGCCTGAAATTTTGCAGGATGTGTTCTTTGTATGCCGTAGGCAATTTTCCTAAAATCTACTCCTAAGGGGGGGGGGGAGCCCGCGCGAAAGCATGCGAAGCCCCTGGCAGAAAGCTAGTCTTAATATATAAAACAGAGTCGGGTTTGTTCGAACACTTATATATATCACGAGAACGGCTAGACCGATCTTCATGGTTTTTGATTGGTTGGATTTGTCTCTGCTCGACGCTCCGAATAGCAAAATAACTATTAAAACAAATTATATATAGATATTTACTCATTCATCATAACGTCACAATAATATATTAAAATTAGAGTCAATAAAATATGTTATTTTAACATTTAACACTCATTTTGTATGTTAGTAGGTGGCTCACAAGCCGAAACCCACAAGATTTTAAGTACTTATCACTGCGGCCTATGGACTTCTACAACACCAGAGGCATCGCAGACGCAGATCATCAATGGGTTTCAGTCAGTAAGAGTTACGAAGTAACTAATAAATTGTAATGAAAACTGATTTTGATATTTTCCCATCTTTAAAAAACACTATTTTGATTTATTGATTCAATCATACATAATATTATAACGTATTTATATATCTCGTAAGAAAGAAAAAAAGAAGAAAAAGCATTTATTTCTGGACACGCACAGGAAGAAGACAATTACAAATAAAAAAAAATAAAACAAAATAGAAGAGAAATAAAAAAAAAAAAAAAACAAAATTAAATTAAGTATTATATTTTGTGCTTATATTATTTACATTTAAGTATTTATAGATAAAATTAGGCTGTTTTTGTTTAGAGGAGCTCGTGGCTAAGTAATAGCCGCACGGTTCGTCCGCGGTCGGTCCGTGGATTTGACCATGATTGACAGGATTGACCATTTTTATCATAGCGAAACTCCTCTGTGCCTCGGAAAGCACGTTAAGCTGATGGTCCCAGTTGTCAATTGTAGATCTTTGAAGTCGTTACGGCTAGTCAGAAGCCAGAAAGTCTGACAACCAGTCTTACCAAGGGGTACCGTGTTACCCGGTAACTGGGTTGTGGAGATCAGATAGGCAATCGCTCCTTGTAAAACACTGGTACTCAGCTGCATCTCTGGTTTAGACTGGAAGCCGACCCCAACATAGTTGTGAAAATGCTAGGCAGATGATGATGAGGCTATTTTTGTTTACACATGACAACACACCGCTCTCAGATTGTTTGATAGATTCGTGGGTAATTTTCCATTAGCCTGTCTTGAGACGGTATTGGTCCAGTCATCTAAAAGTTCTTAGCTGGCAAGTTTATTTTGTCTGTATTATAATTATGGCAACATTGACTGTCATAATTTGACATTGATAGATCTGTCATTTCAATGTTGTTTTATGTCAATGTCAATTCATGAATCCGCTGGCCGAGTTTCGAGCGGGTGTTCTGTTTCTTTAATTTCATTGGCTGCACGTGTTTTTGATTAGGAAAATCATGTAATCTTCCTAAATTCATATCAAATGAATTTCTTACTCGCGCTGTACGAACGTGTGTTGTAAACCTCCATATTACTAATGAGGTCGATAGATTTCACACTGTAGTTATCATTATCATAGATAACTTTATCAATTTTACGAGCCGCGTATATGCTTCGGTTCAGTGTTTACAAGTTATCCTGATCGGATCATCTGGATTTTTAGATATCATTTTTGTTATATTTACGTAAGTATAGTTGCATACATGAACTACATTCATAAGTTAGTTGTATCTTAATTTTATAAGTAATATTTATAACATTTCTTAAATCTTGTAGAACATGTGCTTGATAGTTTCTTAGAAAAGTATACTTACCATCTCTGCATCGACTGCATTACATACTTCTGATTCTAAACAAACAAAAGTTAACATAGTATTTGTCTACAAAACTGCTTAGATTCTTATTCAAGTCTCATTGTGGTTTTTTAGTCATACATCAGTAAGTCCAATGCCTAAATCCTTGACACCAAAAGGCACAAAAAATACAGCTATTCATAAGTAATAATAACACTTACATGTACACTTTAAAGAGGTAACATAAAATTGCTTAATCCCTGGAACTACTGTTCACATTATAAAATATCTTCATGATGTATAATGATAAGTTGTTACAGTTTTCTTTAAGTAGTGTAAACTATGTTTTTTTAAAATTAGTTTTTAAGTATTAGCCGATTACTTATACACTTTTTGTTTTAACAGGTTTGTTTCATGGTAACATCTGAATAATACTTTGTAGCTGTACAGCTCCTAAATGTTACCATCTAAGATGCAAATTAACAAAAAGCTGCTACCCATTAAGGGGCATTTTTTCTTCTTTAATGCTGGTAAGTTGCAGTTCCCATAATATTAAGATTGGATTTATTTAGATTCAACTCCTTATTCCTAACAAAGGAGAGTAGTGTACTGTAATAAAATATTCTATTTAAAAATATGTCTCTACTGATCATTGCTAGACTAATGTCCTATTCTCCTTTATCATACTGTGGTTCCGAATACTAATTCAACATGCTTACACCATTCGATTTGATTTTTTAGTGAAAAAATTTTGGTACAAAGAGTGGGATAGATCTTTACAATACGAAATTCTGTTTAGCTCTTTTTTCACCAAAACAGTAACAGCAAAGACACATCAGGTGTCGCTTGTATTAAGCCATACCCACCAGATCCAATAGTTTCCTCTAATTACTAGAATTCTATTAGTTTGGCTGAACTGTTAAATTACTATTTTTACTGTCTCATGTATATTTTATTTGTTTCCAGGTACAGCGCCACTAGTACCATATTTATCAACTTACGCACGTCAATTAGGATTTTCATCTGCAACAGTAGGATTAATTTATACAGTACTGCCTATATTTGGTCTTATCGCTAAACCTTTATTTGGTGTTATTGCCGACAGGTATAATATAGTTTTATTAACCCTACAATCTACTTATCTTAATCTAGTTGTATATGGCATCTTCAATTAATGATTAGTTCCAATGTTTCTATGCAGATATTTGTAACAGAGACTTAATGCTTATCCAGATATGGTACATCAATGCTTCCTTGTATGAGCCACTCAGACAGAGATTGATACAATAAGTATTGTGGAACATATCACATTGCCAATATTATCTAAAGTGGAGCATTACATATATATACAGTTGACATCTACATATTTTCTAATCTTATTGCTATGTAAAACTGAATAAGTACATTTAAACTCTCATTACTTCACAAATATAGTACACCTATGTTATAGTAACTCAATAAGTGCCTTAAATTACTCATATTCCACCAATCAGTTGCTTGATTAATAATATTAAGAGTGAATCTCAAGATGTTCTCTGTCACCAATTCAAACGAGTGTTGGTCTTTTTTTACTTTACACAGTATGAATGAATATCCTTCAAGCTACATATTCATAAATCTTTATTAGTTAGATACGTAAATATACCAAAGTTTATAACAATTCAATGATATGCATTTACAAAGAGTGGCTTAGTATAGTACCTATAACTATATCAAGGTCGATCTGAAACTCATGAGCTTCGTATTTTTGGTTGTTTACAGATTTAAGAAGCAGAAATTAATATTTATATTATTTCAAATAATTACAATAATTAGTTTTGGTGCAATATATTTGATACCAGAAAATAGAAATTGGACAGTGGAATTAGATTGTGATGGTGGATTCACTATGCTGCAGAGTTGTTACAAAACTAAAGATTCAGTTGACATGTGTAAAGTCAATTCGCTGAGTAACCTAAATTCCAATGCTACTGCAATTTGTCAAGTAAGTAAAAATTTGTTATCTATCCCAGCTCCCATGACTTAATAGGATATCATATTCAAGGACAGATAGATTAATCAAAGTTGCAATAATCAAACTTCTAAATTATGACGTTGTTATTTCATAAGTAATAATTAATCAGTCACAGGATATTATTCACACTTAATGACTTCTTAATGATACCATCTATTGTATAAATGAGTAAAAAAATATGTAGGTATGCAGTAAAATTTCCAATCTTATTGTATGTTGATCTTACTACATATGCCTTGTTGTTGGTATATTTAAAGTTAGTTAAGATATTTAGTAATATTTAAAAAATAGAACTTATTAATCTGTATTGTTGAATATTAATTTCACAATTGATTGATTTAACAATAATAACATCTTAATAGGAATGCCTATTAGGATGTTATTATTGTTAAATCAATAATCAAAATCGTGTCATTTTAATATTAACAATAAACGTCAAAACATTATAAATTTAAAGAAGTTAGTTAAGTGTAGTTTTGACGACCTGAGTGGTTTAGTGGTCAACACGAATGCCACGCAAGTGGTCCCGGGTTCGATTCCCGGCTGGGCAGAAATTGAAATGATGTATTTTTGTAGAGGAAAATTGCTAATTGGGGCATTCCATAGTGACTAGTTGGACATTTGACTCCAGAATTTGACCTACTTTGAATTATAACTATATCCTCGAAACTTAAATATTAGTGAAAAGATTTCAAAACCTCAAAACCGTAATAATATATTTTAATCTATAAAAACACGTCAAAATAGAACACACGTCGAAATAAAGAACGTGTGTTTTGTTACTTCTAGAAAAAACTGTATTCATAAAATCATATTTGAGCTTAGGGAAACAACTTTTAGTCTTTTTGCGTGACTGATGGGACATGCGACATGCGTCTGTTCAGAGAAGAATAACACAAAAATTTACGTCGTTTTCTTATTTTACATGGAATGCCTCAATTACTTAAAAACTGCGATAATCTTAGTTTTATTTTTTCCTGTTATAATTAGGTTTAACAATCATAACTATTTCATATTTTTCCTTCTCAAACTTCGGAGATAAGAGTGTTTTTAGGTGCAAATTTCATTTTTGTCCAAAATTAAAAGACAGAAGAAAACAATATATATATTAGAATGTGCAAATCAAGACCTTTCATATGATACCCCACATGACATATAGTAGGTACTTTTAAACTATACTATGAAACTTTAAAGCCTTCCACTTCCCTTCACTTTTCTACAAGAGCAATATGATTTTTTTACTTTTTTCATTTGCAATACGTATGGGTATTCATTCTTTGTAACTGTTCCGTCCTGTTTGGTACCTGAAATAATCAGCTGTGACAGACGAACAAACAGACAGACGAAGTGAAACAATAAGCGCTCCTTTTTACTAATTTTACGTACGGAACCCTAAAAAGGGAGGATGCTTACGCTTCGTCTATCTACCTCTGTTACTGCTGATTATTTCAGGAACTACTATTATTTTTCTAAGTTTATTCGAACATACGATATGTTGTTGTTGGTACCTGTTCCCTCATTACTTTTATACTTATCATAATTTGACAAAATGAAGTACCTATTTTATCGGAAGCGTCTTGAATGATCATCCGCATCCGCGACTAATGTTAAGTCTCACTAAATTCAATGAACCAAAAAGAGTTTTTTTCCGGCACTGCCGGTTTTGTCCTTTTAGGATATGGAATTTTATATTAAGTTCACCTTAATAATTTCAATATAACTCTGCATGTGTACCTACCTATCACCACAATCACACAAACTTACTAGTAATATTTACCTTCCTCTATATAATTTTTTTATGTATATGTATAAACAAAATTGAACAGGTATAACTGACTATAAAACTGAGGTTTTGTCAAATAAGTCACCTCTGTCATATATGTATACATAGGTTACAGTAGGTAAGTACGTTTACATTCTTCACTAAACAACGCTCCATTGATCCAGCTTTTATTTTTATTACGATTTGCAGATGAACTGTGATATGACCTCACCCAAAATGTGGCAGACTGTGTGCGAGCATTGGCATCTGCCACAGTACTGCTACAGCGATACTAACAACATACGATATACTTCGGCAGTCACTAACGTCACTTTGAAGAATGACAGTTGTGCCTACATTGCGGCTAACAATGTGACCCTCGATGGTGAGACGGAACTGTTTATTTTAGTTAATGTATAATATGTAACAAGTAGTAATTTAATTAATTATGCATTATTCCACCGACGATGTTCTATTCAAAATGCGATAATTATCTATGTAATTCTCGAAGGCAGCTAGCTATGTGTAAGCAATTGCTAAGCGAATGTGGACTTTAAAATAAATTTAACGACGGCATTGATGCATGTTGCGAATTTCTCCAGCAGGAAATTTTATAGCCTCTGCCATACAATTTGAAAACATAGTATCATTAATATACATTTTAAATTGTTTCAGGTCATATATTCAGTGCTCATTGTAGGCTTGGTAATGAATATGTAGATATTAATGAACCTTGCACATTCAAATGTAACAACACCAAGCTCTCTGCTGCTATAGGAACTGACAAAGTGAATATGACGTGCATAGATAAAAACGTAAACTATAAACTGTGTAATAACAACAGCGCTCAGCTTACAGAACTAACTAAGGAACCATTGAATAGTAATTGTGAGGTATATAAATACATGTTTCTATTATACTTATATTTTATCCATTATTTGCTATGAAATAACGTATATTCTATTCATATTATGATATTTTTAGGTGTCTGTCTATTATGTTCTATTTGTATGTCATTTTAATGTCTATGCAATATGGTAAAGTTTATGGGGCTCCCTTCATTGTTTGCGATTTAATGTTTTGTCTTATTATCACCTCCTAGAGACAAAAGTTACTATATATTTGAACAAGACTTTCTGTTTACAATTTAATTAAATGGTTTGATACTGTCTATAAAGATCATAATTGCGACAATCAAACAATTTTATTAGATTATTCAATATGACCTATTTATAAAAAAAGCTGTTTTCTGCGCTTTCTTACCAGCGTCCCTAGGGAACTACTTCTTACTATTTAACTTATACCCTTTTCCAGGGTCCTTACCGTACCGAATTTTATCCAAATCAGCTTAGTAGATCGAGAGCTTACCCGTACAACCTCACAAACTTTATCTGTTTATAATATTAGTATAGATAACGTTTTATTTCATTTAACGAAGATGATAATATAGGTAATAATTGTTTAATATATAACAGGCGTCGTGCGATCTTGACGTAAATACGCCTTGGCGGCTAATGGAGATATGCGAATGGTGGGAAGCGGACGCAGCCAGCTATTGTCAGCCAAAGACCAAACAGGGTGAAGAGTTTCCTAAAAACTTGTCCTTCACTGGAGTGATACTGCTGTCGTCAACAATAGCCGAACACGAATGCGTTTATATACGACTTAATCATATCGAATTGCCTGATGGCAACGGACATGGTAAGAAACAAAATATTATTTTTTTTGTTTTGAGTTAACAGAAAAATATTTTTTTTCCTGTTTCAATGTAATATATGTGTTATTTCTTAATTTACATTAAAGTTTTTTATTGAACTCATAAGGTAGTGCTGTTCACAGCTGAACAGAAGAAAACAATCTAAATGGTTCTGTTAGTAGCATGTCATGTCCAGCTATCTAGTACACGCGTCATATAAATAGATCTATCGCCACGAAATATTTTCATTCTCAGATAAATAAATGTGTCGCCAGGTATGAATTGGCTTTTAATGTCAATTATGTATCAAAAATAGGAGATGAATTACCAATAAAATCGTAGTTCATTCCATAAATAAAACATCGTTCTCAGAATAATAGTTTGTTCCCTTAAATAATAGTTTCGTGCTCAGAATGGTAGTATTGGTAATCGGTCTTAGATTACGACTTCTTTTTATGTTATTCTGTCATCAGTGCAGTTGTACTTATTTCGTTCAGTAATTAAAATAATGCTATGCGTTACCGCCTTAATATTATTATAAGTTTCATAAAAAAAAAACAAATGAAAATTTACCAATCCGGCCTCAACGATGGGTCATATTATGCGCGGTAAATGTTGATAATAAAATTGTGACTGAAATAATTGATGTGTTTCGTTTACTATTCTACTAGAAAATGTTATTTTATTATATTAACAGTAGACGGTAGACCAATAGTAGACATCCTTTGATTGAGATGATGATGACGAAGATCCTAAATTTTATTCGAACTTTATGAATTTTTCAAGTGGCATATACTTACGTATATAATTTGTAATTGTCTTTTTCAATTAGTTTGGCTATAGAGTTATCAGGACAAACCTATTATAATAAATACATTAACATTTTTTGGCACTTGATCATAATTATATCCCGAAGATTTTAGGTGATTTATTGAGGAATTTAATTTATATTGTTTGGCGACAAATCTATTTTTCCTGATAACCATATTATTTAAGAAATGCGAAACGAATTAAAATTGCGATATATTCTGCACCCAATTATATTCTGTTCCAACTGTGAAAACTAGGTACATTAAAACTGGTTCAGTACTTTTGGACTTTGGAGATGTGCGCTAACAAACAGATAGCAAAGAGCTTTCCATTCAACGCAAAGGCACGGCAGGTTCTGGTGTTCAATTATGTGTATAGACTAACAGTTTTCCGCGATCTCACCCGTGCTTTAACGCACCGGTATAAAAGTAGCCTATAAGCGTATCCAAATTCCCATGTTGTTGTTTCCTTGTTTCCACAAAATCTTATTTCTTACTAGCTTCTTCCAGCGACTTCGTCCGCGTGGAACAGTGGTGCTCCGCTCCTATTGGTCTTAGCGTGATGATATATAGCTTATAGCCTTCCTCGATAAATGGACTATCTAACACTGAAAGAATTATTTAAATCGGACCAGTGGTTCCTGAGATTAGCGCGTTTAAACAAAATGACAACATTTCCTTCACTGCTCTGCTCCTATTGATTGTAGCGTGATGAAAAGTATACTATAACCAGCTCAGGAGTATGACAAATAATTGTACCAAGTTTCGTTAAAATCCGTCGAGTAGTTTTTGTTTCTATAGAGTTTATACAGACAGACAGACAGACGGACAGACAGACAGACAAAAATTTTACTGATTGCATTTTTGGCATCAGTATCGATCCCTAATCACCCCCTGATAGTTATTTTGGAAATATATTTCATGTACAGAATTCACCTCTCTACAGATTTATTATAAGTATAGATTTAATAAGTAAAAACAAACCACCTAGGTACCTGTTTAAGTTCACATATTGTATAACTTACTTTTTTGTTTCAGTAACAACTCACATTCCAAACTGTGAATCAAAGGCTTTATACGAAATGGAATCAGAACTGTTTCGTTCTTCCTGCCAAATCCGCTGTGACAATGCTGTGGCAAGTAGTTTTTGATATTTATTGTAATGAGGATTATACATATTTATTAGCTTTGGACTTACCAGCAGCCCTGTTGATCGTTCCACTTACCAGGTTTTCCAACAGTCGGTTTCAGATAGTAAAATACATTTAGTTTGGCCAATGTCTGTTGGAGGTGAGAAGAATATTAAAGCGAAGCCCTCCCCCCCAGGACGTGGGCAACTGGGGGGCGTGATTTATCCCGAAAAAAGTCCAGTACTCCTTTCCTCCATCCTCTGGCGAAGGATCCCACGAAATATATGGTGGTTAGATAGCAATTACTATATGTGTAAAAGTTCGAGTAAAAGAATAACGTATATAAGTAGGCTAGAATTCGTAGATATTCATAACGTTTGCCTCTGGGTTTTATTATTGGAACCAGCAACATTAATAGCTCAACATACATTTTCAGGTAAACGAGTTAATGGAAGGTGCATCAGAAAGCAGGTCCGACAGTACTACGAAATATACATCTCAGTTTTGGCTGTTTTTCATGCTGATGATACTCAGTTGGATCGGACAGGCCGTAGTAGTCACCTTCGCGGATGCTATCTGCTTCAACCTTCTCGGTAACACACTACTTTGTACCTATCTAAATATTAATTTATAGATATCATTCAAAATATATTTGAAGCTATATAGGAAGTGAATTGACAGAGAAATCGCGAAAAGTAAGCTAAAGTAGTCTTCATTTCAAAAATAGGTTGGTGACTTGACTTTAAAGATCAAACCTATAACTAGGTGTGCGTTGTAAATGTTAACCATTTGTTAGCAAATTTTTGAGCTTGTTTCATACCATATTGCGTGCATATTACTCAATTTTTTACCTATCTAATTATAAGTAGAAAAGTGCCTACGAAGCGTTTACTGTTCATGATCGTATTTGACGACGTCTCGACCTGTCACGATATTGTACCTTTCGTTTTTAATTTCATCGAAATCTTTTTACAGGTCCAAAAGTATCCCAATATGGAAAACAAAGATTATGGGGATCGTTCGGTTGGGGTATTTTCTCTCTGTTGACCGGCGTGCTCATAGACTTATTCAGTGATGGAGCTTACAAAGATTACACCATCGCATTTATACTTATGTTCGTGTTTATGGTCGGCGACGTTGGTGTATCATGTTTTGTAGAGGTGAGATTAGATATATTGAATTCTTTTTTAATTATTATATTGTTACCTTAGTGATAAACGGAACGATGTATCGTAACTGTTTCAAACTGATCAGTTAAATCGATGATTTCAGTTTATTAGCTCGCATGAAAAAAAAACGACACAATAAAATTGAGATTCCCTTGTAGACGGATACTTTTCAGATAAGCCTACGTTGTCTTAAAGCTTAAAATATCGACCAAATCTAAATCTAAACCATCCAGAGACCCACCCAGTTAAGTAACATGCACGTACGAGCATACGCAATGAGCTGTATCAATAATGCAGTCGATGCGATGTAAAAACAGGTTTCAAATCAAAAGTGCCTAGTTATTGTTCACACTTCAACAGTTTTATTTGTAACTAGCTGTAGCCCGCGGTTTCACCCGCGTCCCGGGGGAACTACTTACCGTACCCGGATAGCCTAAAATCTACTTCAGGGTCCCCTCTATATCCGTACCAAATTTCATATAAATTGGTTCAGCGGCTCTCGAGATTTGCACTTAGCAACACATGCATCGATTCATTTTTATTTTATAGATACCGGAGTCTCAACACTTTTAGTGTAATAATAAATGTCACCTATTTACACACAGACGCTCGCTACATATGCACTGAGTGCACGATGTCATTTTGTGATGTAGCTTTAGACGGCATTGTAAAGTTTAATTTGTTAATGAATGTGCGAACACCGCTGAGTGTTTGTTCTGCAGAGGGGCAAAACAAGTTTCAAATTAATTTCACTTACACTATAGTTACACATCTTAAACATTTAGAAGAAGCAGGCAGTCACGTAAATAGACTATATTGCGTTTCAGACTGATTCAACTAAGATGTCGATGAACATTTTGGCTGATGTTGGCACTCTATTATCGTCATTACCAACATTTTTGTTCTTAATATGGACGATAGCGGTCGGAATGTGCACGGGTCTTCTGTGGCAGTTCCTATTTTGGCTCCTTGAAGACATATCAGGGCTGACCTGTGATGGCTCAGGTTATATAAAAACCCTTCAAGGATTAGTCAGTGCAATACAGACATTCGGCGGAGAAATCCCTTTTCTATTTGTCTCCGGTACGTATGCTTATAACTTATCTCTAGTGACAAGTTTTAGAGTATAATAAATACAATAAATATATAATAAGTACAATAAATAAATAAAAAATATTTAAATTTTCAGGTTATGTGCTTAAAAAAGTGGGTCATATCAATATGATGAGTTTGGTTCTGCTGGCGTTTGGTATAAGATTCATATTATACTCATATCTGGTCGACCCCTGGTGGGTACTGCCTATAGAAATGCTACAAGGGATAACATTTGGCATGTTCTACCCGACAATGACATCGTATGCAACAATTGTTTCGCCACCGGGTACAGAAACTACTGTGCAGGTATTTTTTTTTATTAAGATGTGGTATAATGCTGATCTATCTATAGCTAACTACCAGCTCCTCGCGGCATCACATTATACATTACCAAGGGTAGGTAGTATTTTTTGCGTGAAACCGCGTGTTTTTTGCGTGGTAATTTAGACTAAGTTACTCATTATAACATCGGCTATCTCCTAGCAATCGTATCTTTTGGTAGATTACCTGGAAATACGAATATTATTTATTTAACTCGCCCGAATAAAAGTAGCCTGTAACCGTCTCCAGGGTTCCATCGGATCGTTCAAGTTTTACATTTATTTCAGGGTTTGGTGGGAGCTGTGTTTGAAGGCGTAGGAACATCGTTAGGAAGCTTTATAGGAGGTCATCTGTATGGAACTTATGGAGGATGGATCACTTTCCGGTCGTTTGGTATCGGGGCTCTCGTGTGCTGTGGATTGAACTGGTTGGCTTTCTTCAGTCTTAAGGATAGAATTGCCAACGCTAGAGTGCCTACAGGTAATGATAAAACTAATGAACAATAATTTTAAAGAATTAATGTATGCTCAATATTTTCGTTCTGCCTAAACATAAGAATATAATATACGTGTAAGGTGGCCGGAAAGTGATGCGAAAAAGGAAAATAAGTTTAAAAACTAAAACTAGACTACGGAAAAAAAATAACTGAGAAGGATGAACAAAAACTATTCCAGCCGTTGCCGCATTCACTTTATGAGTTACTATAAGTAAATACTGTGGTGTACTACCTCGGAAGGAATATTGTTTGTTTATTCTACTTTTAAAACTAAATTTTCATTTATGTTAATGTTTTATTTCACGAAAATATGTATGCAGTTTTTCATGTACGATTAACCTTTCAAAATGACACCTTTTGTCTTAAAAGCCTCTTTTAGCTATCGAACTGTTTTGTCAATTTCTTTCAAACTTCATTTTACCTCGACGGTTAAGGATAAAGCTGTTTGATAGCTAAATGAGGCTTTTAAGACAAAAGGTGTCATTATGAATAAGAGGGTAAGTCTTTTATACAGGCGAGCCCGGTTAAGCAGTCGACAACCTTCTAGGTTGACCTGCGAGATGCCAAACATAAAAAAAAGGGCAAGTCTTTGATCTGATATCCACACGGCATCATTATATTTTTTTTATCTCTAGAAGGCGCTATATTTAATTTAATATAAGACATCATAGCTGATGATCAAGACGCTTCGAACGATACCTCATTTTTCAAATAATGCTAAACGTTTTTAAGAGGAATAAATGAACATACATACAAACATTGTTTTGAACATTGGAGGCATCTAATTGATTTGATTGATATTGAATTTTCCTTTGAGACATCACTTCCCTAGTCACCTTATATGTATATATTTAAGGCAAAAAAAATGCTTTCACACGTTTGACATGACCATTCTATTTTCTTTCTGATAATTATTATATCTGGTTCTTTCTATGATTTTAGAAGACGTGTTTTAAATATGTATTTTCAATAGTAATCATGAATAATATTGCCAATTATTTAAAATATACTAATAACCCACTATTATAATGAACAAAACATAACTATATTATTGGTGATAGGTTAATATAATATAAGTATATTTTTATATTTATTTAAGATCCTTATATTAGTTTGCATTCCGTTCGACTACTATCAGTGTATAGCTTACCTTCTGACAAACATTGCAGTCAGTTCAGTCACCTTTCTTAGTAGTCGTGCGCTTTGCATCGCAGGTGCAATAGAGCCTCGTTAGTCCGTAAGTTTATTACTCTCTGGCCAGTTCATCTAAATATAATGTTACATAAATATAACTATTTTTGTAAAAGTACTTACTTAGGAAAACTACTATACTATAGCAGTGGAGGGTTACAAAAAATAAACGCCACGCGCGTTAATGCGGCTCTGTTGAAATAAACAATATTTTGGTTGTTTTTCTTAAATACAATCCAAAAAAAATACCTTCCCTCGTCAATCTAATAAAATACGGTTGTTCGTACGGTCTATTGGGTTTCTTATTGGAAAACTTTCTTAGAATATGTTCCTAAAATTTTCTATTTCTTCATTTTTGTTACCAAATAGTATATAAGTAAATTATGAATTTGCCGTACGCCGAATGTTGCAACCTGGAAGCAATGAGATTATAGTGTCAAAATAGTATCGGTTATAATAAGTTGGATTTTTGTACTTTGTTGTAGATATTTGTGCCATATTTGTGCCGTGAGATCAAATCGTTTCTTTTTACCTTCTAGAGGTTGTCTTACATGTTTTCCTTTACTTGTATTTTGTTTTTTTTTTATACTATTTTCTGCGGTTTTTTAAATAGGTTGATGGTTTCTTTAATATTATCTTCATGTTGTCTTGTTAGTTGTGTCGTGTTCTTACACATTTCCGATTTGTCGAATTTACCAAATTGAATACATCTGCCTGAATTTATTTTTTAAATGATGTATTTAAATGCACATTCCTTTACTTCTACTCTATGTGATCGAACAAGATCGATTGTCAAAATGGACTCTGTGAGTATAAAAAAATGATGTTGGGGCTATTAGTATAAGAATTACATGAAATGTCTTATTAAATATACTTACCTTAAGGCGGCGATATACGACTTTGCCCCTTTTAAAGCTAATGATTACGCTTTAACGCCTTGCTTTCATGATTTGAAAAGTATATATACTAAACTAGAGCATATGCTTGATAATTTTGTATAACGTTTTTTTTAATTATGTATTTATAACATTGTATAAAAAAATCATGAAGTTAGGTCTAACGCAGAAGAAAAACTGAGTTTTACATAGAATTTATCAAGCGGATTTTAATGAAACCTATACCATTTTATAGAAAAGTTAATTATCTGTCTTTTTGTATACGTATATTTTTTTAAAATCGTACATTTACGTCAATATTTGTGCTTTTGTCAAAACGTTGAGTTGAAATTACGGAGGGGCTCCACCGGGCGACGGGGGCAGTACGTCTGTGACCACTGTCACGGGTAGACGCTGTCACTCAGTGCGAGCACATTACGATGTAAATAAATTATTATATTTGTGATAAGATGACTGGTGAATTATAATTATTACATTGAAAAGGCACTACATGCGGATAAAATATTTTTTTGATGTGAATAACGTGTTTTCAAACCAAATCATCCATAATCTGTCATAATCTAAAATGTGTGTATCTAAATTTGGCAGGACAAATATATTTTGTTATTGACTTACTAAATAATTAAATGTACTTTAGGATTTAAATATGTATTTCTTTTAATACATTGCGTATTCAAAACGAGAATATTGCATACCTCATTTAAATTTTACATGTAGGTCGGAGATAATCGTCAAAATTAAAATTCTTTCATGTTATGTTACAATATTTCCTAATAGTTTGGAATTTATAGAAATAGTAGCTATAAGTCAGGGCATGGGATGATATCTTAGAACAAAACTTAATGGTTTGTAAATAAAACGGTTTATCCATGGGTAACAAGGTGGCGCTATTCTAAATTATTACTATATTATTATTTCTAAACACGTGAATTTGGGTTCGAGTTTCTTTGCTACGAGACGAATTTGAAAAAAAATGCAGAATATGATAAAAAAATAAGCTTACGCTATTCAAAGAGTATTGTAAAATGTAAAATTGTAAAATGTATTGTATTGTCTGACTATTTTAGCTAGACCATTTTTCTATTTTGGATTGGTTACATTAGTTTTATTTTTAGGGTTCCGTAGTCCGACAAGGAACCCTATAGTTTCGCAATGTCCGTCTGTCTCTCTGTTCGCGGCATAGCTCAGCGGCTCTTGGTACTAGAAAGCTGAAATTTAGTATAGAATTATAAATGATTTCAAAGTCAAAAATCGATATTGCATCTTTCTAAAAGATTATCGAAATGCCATACAATGGTAGGATTTTTTTCCATTACTTTATTTCTTCAATAATGCATGAAACCGTGGAAAAGGGTCGTACAAATTTGGTGCTTGAAAATGTAACAGCTAATTCTCATTCAGACAAAGTCTATATCCAAATTTAGCACATTTATTTTTGCATTGATTTTTTGCTTTGCGGCACTTTCAAAATTAGGCCCAAAACGGGTGAATTTCCATTGTTCATGATAGGTAAAAATTTTAAAAATCCTGGTCATAATCGGAATCTTTACTATCCCACTTTTGGGTATGACATAGACATGCATTAGCATTAATTATCACGCTTTTTCAAGGTGGATTGGTGATTTCAGACCGTGTAGTCCAGGTTTCCTCACGATGTTTTCCTTCACCGTTAGTCAATGGTGTCTAAGTTATACTAAAAAAAGTGCATGTAAAACTTTGGAATAGTCAGATTCGTAATTTCTAGGTTTCGAAGTTCGAATCTGCATACTCATAAATGAGATGCAGGTGCCTTAGCAAAGAAGCCACAATGACTTTTTACTAATATGTTCGGTGTATCAACTTAATAATATAAATAAAACTACCTGCAGCTTATTTAAAATATTAACATCATTTGTAATACAGTCTCACTCACTTTTAGGTCTTTAAACGTAATAGATTATTCAATTTCGGTTCTGTTGGTGTCAAAACTTAGGCCAATTTTAAGCTAATGGTTTGGCCAAAGCTGATGCCAAAGGTTTGGTCGGACACTTTACAGATGGATCAGAAACGTCGGACTAATTAACTGGCTTCCAGGCTCTCCTTACAAAACTAATATGATTTTCCTATACAAGTGAAGATGAGCTGAAGTTATTTGAGAAGCAGCAGATGTGTTAAAATGCAAATATGAAAAAAACTTGCGTGCATTTCTGTTAGAAGAGCTCAAAATGGACACCAATATGGCCTAAAAATTAACTCCTATGGTGCGATTTTGTCTGTCTGTCTGTCCATCTTTCACAGCGGATTAATTCAACAATTCTAGGTCATAATTTTTTTTTGAAACATGTAACAATTTAGATCGATAAACATGTTTTGCAGATTAAAGAAATTGAAAATATTTTTGCTTTTCTGGCAAACGAAGTATGCAGTGGGGGTTGGAAATTTAAAATTAGTGTTTCGAAGTATTACTCAGACAGATGTTATTTGTATTTCTATTTTTATATCTTAGACATGCATATCAAAATACAATATGCGACTGTCCTTAGAATCTCTACATAATATTATGGTCACCCGTCAAAGTTCTTCAAAATATAAAATGACAAGCGTGCGGTGTGCATTGCGGGGTCGCGGGGGGGAAGCTCAAGCTCCGCCCATTTGCTCAAGGTCATTGGCGGTAGTCGTCGTCTTAATTTAAGTTTGCCTTAATAGTTTTATTATTTGAACGTGACTTTCTTACGTTTTGTTACTTGATGATGGTTTTTACACTACAGGCTGTAGATTAAAAAAGTACTGTGATGGTTTAATACAAATATATGAATGATACTTGAGATAATTTGTGTTTATTTTGAATTGCCCTGCCTTTCTGCTATACGTGGCTATCGATTTTTTATGTCATAATCAAATATCGTTATTTATCACTCGTCAGTTTGTGGTCAAATATAAAATCAACATTCGAAGATACAAGAGGTGTTCACAGATTTTGGAGCTTCTTCAGAGCTGTATGGCACTTTTCTCGATAAAAATAGAAGGAAGTACATTCCACATTTTATATCTGTAGTAATAATCAAAAACTATTATTATTGCATAGTCTTATGATTATCTATGTGTTTGTTATGTTCTGCGTTTTTCAGTTAAAGTTTTCTAAAATTGGAACATACAGCCAAAATTAACTTGGGCTGCATTCTAACACCTTTCTCCGCTCACTGTTAATGACTGAGTCACCACAATTGTGTTCATTATTTCTTAACATGTATTAAATACTGACATCAGTATCTTTACTTACAGGTTACTCGTCCGTAATCCGCTATGAACAACCAAACGATATGGTCTATATGTTGGAGGATATGACTGAAGGAAGATCATGATAGTCATAAATTCTAAAAATGTGTACTGATACTGGTAAAAGTGAAGTAGAGCCTCAAAGTGGGGGATTATATTTTTCCTGATAATTTATTAGTTACTAAGTAAGTTCTGTGATTCGATACATTTGTGCTGTTTTTACAAAATATTTACACTAATATAATAGCACAAACTTTTACTGTGAAACAGTTTTTCTAGTAATATTTTTAAGAATTAAGTAGAAATACTATTTAGCAAATTTAATATAAATGAACACACATAATATACATATGCGTGTGGTAGCTATTTTCAATTTGTTGTATCTTATATTTTAGTTCTAGGTACCTAATTAGCCATAAGTTGGGTTTTTGTGTAAGGTTTCCTGTGGTTTAACATGCTTTTATTATTTAGCCCAGTAACGTAACCAACGTACTTTGACATGCACGCAGCTCTCTTATAGCACACATCCTATATACGCCAAAAACAATTTTAATATTAGAATCATTTGCTTTGTTAAGTCCTCAATCTTTATCCTTAAGCTTTATCTGCCAAATAAACTAATTTAGATTTCATCTACTATTGAAGGTTAAGTTAACATTTTAAGTTTTGTTGCCGGTGGCGGAGTCGGGCGAGACTGTTTGCATGACAAGTTTGTTCGAAAGTGATAATTCTATATCCCCTTTAAGATAAAATTAGTTTAATATATATTTAAGTGAAAATGTATTGTTATGAACGTATTGTATTTCGTCGGCCAAATCCGATCGAGCTTTTTTATTTATTCTTAAATGTTGCTATAGTGTTTGGTTTGGTTACATAAGTAATTTCATAAATAATTCTTAAAACAGATACATTAACACACGTATCTTACTATGGTTGTTATTGTTTGAGATCTAAAAGAATTATTAATAATGTTTCTGATAAAAAAACCGCCCAAGTGCGAGTCGGACTCGCCTACCGAGAGTTCTGTTACTTTTGGAAAGAATATTAAGTCCCAATTATCTTGTTTTTTTCCGCCCGCATAATTAAGTTTGTTTGTAGAGGAAAATGGCTGATTACTTAAAAAACTACAATACTTAGAATCGTAGTTTTAGTTTTATGTAATATTTGGGTTAATTTCTATGCCTTCTCAAACTTCGGAAATAAACGACACGGTTTTATTTGTGCAAATTTCATTATAATTTGAAAATTAAAAGACGCAAGAAAAAAAATATATTAGAATACGCTAATCAAGACCTTTCATTAGTAGTCCGTAAGTTTAAACTTTTAACCGATGTCTGTTCCCTTCAGAGCAAAATGATACCACGATTTGTACAGGACTAGAGATTCTTTATTTTGAGAAAGTAATAAAAAAAGAATCATCAAAATCGATTCACCCAGTCAAAAGTTATGAGGTAACAAACATAAAAAAAACATACAGTCGAATTGAGAACCTCCTCCTTTTTTTGAAGTCGGTTAAAAAATGGTCACCGGCGTCTAACCAAAAATCATTTCAACATTAAATTTACTATGACAACAACTTCAAAAATTACTAAAAACCAAGTAGGTGTCGCTCACATACCCCACTGCAATGCTGCTAGCAGCACTCCTCACTCATTGAGCGACACGTGTGGCCGAGCGGGTTAGTTCTCCGGACTTGGTTTCACCTTGACCACTCTTACTCGACCATCTTTTCCAGGACAAACTTGTGTAATCAGTCCTTTCAACCACAAGTTCTTAGGTCCATCCGGGTAAACAATAAAAACGAGATCTCCCACTTGCAAGGGTCTATGCTCTGTTCTCCATTTTTTCCTAGGTATCAAATCAGGCAGAACTTCCTTTACCCATCTATTCCAGTACATGTCGGCGAGGCGTTTTCTGAGGCACAGGTCAGAGTTGTCAAACTTTCCAATAGGTGGACAACTGGAGGATGTTCCAATTAAAAAATGGCTTGGTGTCAAGGTCTCCATGCTGCCGCGTTTCACAGATACTTGAGTGAGCGAACGACTATTTAACATTTGTTCAACTTCAGGTAGCAGCGTGTTGAAGCACTTGTCATGCGGGGCATGTTCTTTCAAGATGGCATGTAAAGATTTCTTGACACTCCGGATTAATCTCTCTCAGGCCCCACCCCTGTGTCGGCTAGCGGGGGGGGGGAAGTTCTTTTAGTTTGCTCAGGGTCTTTCAGTTCCTCTGCATAATAATTTTGAATTAAATGTTTACGCGTTCGTGGTACCTCTGCCATACTGTTCATTCTTCCTCATCTTCTGTTCTAAGCCTGGCAGGCGAACCATATCTGTAGGCAATGAGCTTATTGGACTCCTCCACTATTGACGACTTTATATGCTTCCATAACTTTTTCGGTTTATTGATATTGCTGTTAATGTAATGTTTAAAGTATGCACACTTCTCACTATCAGTTGCAGAGCGGACAAGGTATTTAAGCTCCTAGTAAGTATATTAATGTGATGTTCTACTTTGTACTTTTAGACTGTTTGTTTGTTATGTTTTTTCGTGTAAATAACGCGGAGAGCCTGTAAATGTGAAGATGGCAAGATTAAATTATGTTGACCTATTATATGCCTTAAATCAAGACGTCTTGATTTAAGGCATCCCTGAGATGGATATATTCGGCCCTCAGTCGTTGGATGATTACGAGATATGTAATTTAATCTTTCAGAAATCATTTTTGCCAACATATCGACACAATATTGGCAACATAAGTCTCTGTAATATTGTAAAGCATCAAAAGAGTTGGCCCTAACCATCAATCTTAATGCATAAAATAGCTGAACGAAACAGTTTTATTACTCGATGAATGATGGTAGTCAAATAATAGCCAAACATTAACCACTCTAACGTCCGGGCCGCGCGACCGTTTATCTCTCTAACGTCCAGCTGCGCGCGGCGCGCGCGACTTCGTTCGCGCGCAAGTTCGTCGTAACAAAAAACCTATATAGCTACTGAACCGTAATGGCTAGAATAAAGAAAAAAATACCAAAAAAAAGATTGAAGAATACTGATCAATCTTAACGATTTTTTTAAATCGTAAGTTATAATCTTTGATACAAAAAACCGGGTTAAACATGTAATTCAGAAAAAAAATACACAATTATTTCTACCTTTTTAGAATATAAGGCACAACTATTGCATATTTTATCAATAAAATATTTTTACAACAAACTAGACTTATTACCCTTTCTTCTGATGTATATACGATTACATTCGGTTAACTCTAAGTATTTTAATTAAATCAAAACAAAACACTACTCCTCGTAATTTTACCGCGATGTCCCGAGCGCCCTTGACTCGTCCGAGAAGGCGAAATAATAGCAATATGGCCGCCCGTCTAAGGTTTCCCACACACGATGTAATTTTAATAAAATATTTTAAATAATTTTATGAATTAGTTTTATGCAATAATTGTATTTTTGAAGTTGTTTATTTGTTCTAGTTGGTTATTTAAATAAAAAGCAAATAAAAAAATCAATATATAATATAATAATTTATTCCTTCCACACATTTATATATGGTAAGCCATAAAACATAAATGCAGAGATTGACGTCGCATTGTAGACACTTCCATATGGTCTGCATGAATAATTTAAAACATTAGTATTGTTAAAAGAATAAAATAAAATTTGGCGAAGCATTAAAATATATGCGACCATGCAACACGTGCAAGGGCAACAGTAAAAAAGAAAGGTAGTCAAATCCACAAGTGCATTTTTTTACATTTAGCGGAAATTAATCAACACGAACAAACATGTAATTAATGTTTCAAAACAAAAAAAAACCATTAGAACATTATACATATCCAACGGAAACCAAGCGAAAAATAAATGATGAATATTAGTACAAAACCCAAAAGTGCATTTTATATTAAATATTAGTATCATCTCAAGCAAAATATTATACCACCACTAGCAAAACAAAAATAATGCAAACATATTTTGCCGTGTATAGCGAACCTTATTTATCACGTTTCATGTAACGTCCGTGGATACCAAACAGTCCACATCAAAAAACCTGAGGAACACATTGACATTATTATGGAATCTTCAGTGAATTTAGTATATTTCTCTTTGAAAAATGTATTATTTTGCTTATTACGAAATGTATTTCGATATTTTATATACTATTGTAATGCAAAGTATGTAAAATATGTATAAACAAAACTAAAAGTGGCCGACACCATACGACCGGCCATTTTTTTCGAAACAACAATCGTTTGAAGTTAAAAGTAGACTAGATTTATCAGCTAAAACTGTGATATTTATACATCATCGTAAAACACAAATCTTCTAGTTTATTTTGATGTATAACACTTGCAAGATAAATAAAACAAAACTGTAGTACTTACGACATAATTGTTGGCACTCACAAAAACACTTCACAACACGCGCGTCAAACGAGTCAACTGAACTTAAAAAATTATATTTTGTTTGTCAAAGCTTTTTACATTGCCATCTCTATTTTTTTCGTCGAACTATTTATTCAACTGTATAGATAATCTGTCAAAACTCACCAAGCAAGACCGTATTTTAAACTAGAGGGCATTAAACACAACTCGTCGCTTTGGATACTATAGTATCCATGGGCGTATGACGCTACTTTTTTCTTGGATACCGTACTATCCACGGACGTCAGAGTGGTTAAAGGATATTGCAATGGATCATAGGAGCGGTGCAATTCAGACTCTTTAGCTGACCATGTCCACCGTACAGCACTATATCTCTGGGGTCTTTTTTTTCATCAACCAAGAGAACAGCTACCTATGTCGGATCATTATACCTGCCGCGAAGTTGTGTATCTGGCGTGCGGTTTGAGTGAAGGGTGTGAAGAGTTTTTAATATCTGAAGAATTATGAATTTCAAAATTTTGTTTAAAACTTCGTACGTATTCGCTATGTGCGAAGTATATGGTGGGCGTATAGTAAAGCGATCGCAGCGCTTGCCGTGGCAGAAATACGCAACGATCCGGGAAAGTAAAGTCAATTTGCACGGAGTTAAATTAAAATGCCTAATAATAGATGTTGTTGTGTTGTGAACTGCAAAAATAACGGCACAAATGGTGAAAATTCTATACATTTCCTACATTGGACTGGAAATTAAATCAAAGAAATAAATAGATAGATGATATAAAAAGGAATAAGTAGTGAACATTTTATGGGAAACAAAAAATCAGACGAGGAAAAAAGTCCGAGTTATGTTCCCACGATATTTCCTGAAATATATCGAAAGAGGAAGGTTAATGATTCACAGGTCCTAGCTAGATATACACGCTTGACAAAACCACAAGTCTCAGATACCACACTTTCAAATTTTATTATCAAAAAAAAAATACATTTTCAAACCCAGTTTTTATAACGAGTATAAGGTGATAAACTTGACCTTCTATTTTAAAAGTGGGCATGAAATTTCCTTCTCTAATTTCCTTTGCGTCAAAAGAAGTCATTTGAAAGAGGCCTACCCAGGCGTACCTACGAATGTTTTTTTTAAATTACCAGATAGGGAATGATTATTTGTTAAAAGGTCTTTAATTGGTTGTGGTGGCTCCTGAATATTAGGGAGACTAACTTTTCCAGAAGCGCAGCACTTACCATTGGGTTCATCGGGCCATTTTTTCGCAGAGCACTTATTCTACACAGTACAGATATTGTTTAATTTAAAGCTCCGATTTGTACGGAAGTTTGTTGAGTATAGTCATCTTGTGGTTCGTACCTAAAAGCCAATCTGTAACTGTTAGCTAAAATTCGTTGGCGATTTCTAGTTGTTGTGGCTGTCTTTCTCTTTGTGTACTAATTCGCTCGAAGTATTAATTAGTCGATTCCCTAACGCGGGCTCGCCTAGTTCTATTAATTTGTTCTTCGAGCCGCTGCAAACAGTCGGCACTCGACTTTCGTGCACGTGCCTGTGGATTTATAGCATTCTGTTCTGCAAGACGCTGCGAACGCTCGACACTCGACTCACGTGCACGTAACTGCGAAGTTTTAATATTTTGTTCAAAGAAACGCTGCGAACGCTCGACTCTCGACTCACGTGCGCGTGCCTGTGAGCTTACGGCGTTCTGTTCTGCAAGACGATGCGAACGCTGAATACTTTTCTTTTGTGCACGTGCCTGTGAGGTTCTTGTATTCTGTCCAGAAAGTCGCTGCGAACGCTCGACACTTGACTCACGTGTACGCGCCTGTGAAGTTCTTAGACTTTGTTCAGCAAGACGCTGTGAACGTTCGGTGGTCGATTCTGTGGCACGCGATTGTGACGCGTTTTCTCTTTAATTTGCAAGGCGATTCTCATTTTCAGATAAAGATTGCCCTATGCGACGCGTTTTGGTTGTCTTCTTGAGAACTGTCTTGATAGTCGAGATTTCGTTCTTTTTGGCATTTGCAGATTTTCAACAAAAATCTAGTTTTAAAAAGCAATAAATAATCAACAAAAAAAAAGAAAGAATAGTTTATTTTTTATTTATGAAATCTAAAAAGGACTTTTATATGTCGAGAATGTGAGTGTGACAACAGTGAGGACCTGGATCAGAAGAAGAGGATACCCTGGTAGGTAGACGACGATATAATCATAACGTTCTTCGAATCACTTATGAACGAAAAACGTCATCGTCACGTGCGTCATCATTACGAAGCATAAAACATCCGTTTACTCCCACTCGGTATTTTGCGGCACGTTACGACGTTTGTCTACAAAGGATAAGAAATCATTTACGCTTTACTGGACTGCATTATAGACATCACGCTAAGAAAGTGGGCTTAATAGATGCACACAAACTTGTAAGATTAAATTTTGCACGTGAATATTTAAACTTTGCCTGGACTAACGTTCTTTTCAGACGAGAAATCTTTAAGATCTTCTCAGCACGATCGCATAACCTTGTGGCGTTACAATAATACATGATACGCCGAGGATCACGTAGTGCAGAATCAATTATCTGGCCGAATATCAGCTAACATGTGGGGCTGGATGAGAAGCGGAGGTGTAGGCGAGCTGGTTCAGATTTTTTCTCAGCGAATGCAATGGATTATGTGGATTTATTAGAAGAATCTATGTTACCGACACTGCGAACGGTTTACCGGCGAGAATAAGTTTCAAGCTTTTATTATGTTCACGATAACTGTAGAGTGCATACGGCTAGAGTTGTGTATAACTGGTTTAGGCAGCATCCAAAAGTTACAGTAATTCCCTGGCCATCTAAATCCCCGGACTTAAATCCTATTGAAATTTATGGGGTCTGATGGTTCAAATGTGGGATAACAGAAACGTGAGGACAAAGCAAGCAACATTGCAACGAAATTTTGGATTATTTTTATATAAATTTCAATATTTATTCCAAATTCAATATTTACATCTATTTTTAATACGTTAAATTAATTTTCAGATATTAAAAAAATCTTCTAGCAATTTTTCGTAGTATTTGTACTCTAGCGGTATAATAGGTATTTGGGTTGGGACGTGTGAGTGGTTAAAAGCTCTTAACAAAGATAGAGACTGCAACAAATAATTCTACGTGTAATTAAATGTCAGATAACAAGGTTGTTACCAGGGAAATGTATATTTACGTGGAAACTCGACCAAATTGTATTTGAACTTTTGTAAGAAAATAACCTTATGGCGTCATAATTCAAATTTGTTGACTGTATCATGATTTGAAAATGTTAAAAGTAGATTATATAATTAACGCAATATGATATTAGGTGTTTCAAAATTAAGATTTAAACTACCCAATGTACTATAGTACCCGAAAAATTTTAGAATTGCTTTTGGCTGATTTTATTGAATTATAATATTCTGTGGTAAAACAGCACGAAAAAACAGTGACCTCTTTAATTTTTGCCGTAACTACTTGAGAATAAAAAAGGAAACATGAATTTTTATTCAGATTCATTAAATCACAGTTTCCATCCTGGTCATCCCAAAAAGTTACATTATATTTTGAGCGTGCGGCGATAATGAAATGTCTTTCCGAACATTAATAAAATAAAGTTATGGTAGGTACTACCATTTCTACATACCATAAATCCGCAAGCCAAAAAAACTAAATATTTACAAGTGTCAAAAAAGGCACGTAGGCCGCTGTGTCTGTTTATAAGCAATGGATTGAAAAAAAAATATAAATACTTTAAAGACAATGGTTCGACCAAAATGATTTTGCCAAAGTATGCTGCTGTAGCGGTGAAGCCATTAGACTGCAAACTGGGAGCAAATTTCGTCAATGATTTCCTCCCGCGCGAAAAAATTAAGATGCTTAAGATACTTGTATTATGAAGCCTAGTGAAAGTCAGCTGCGTCTCTTTTGGTGGGATAAGCAGCGGTGGTCCCCCAAGTATGTAAAAAAAATAAAAAATTCAATCATTTCCTCCCGAATCAAATATATGTCAAATCATAGTTAAAAGAATAACTTGTATTAGGATTATACGTCAGCTGGTCATGCGAAATGGACATGTAAAAAATATAAAATCAGTGATTTCCTTTCAATTGAAATATGATCAGTATTATCCTTACTAATATTATAAATGCGAAAGTAACTCTGTCTGTCTGTCTGTCTGTCTGTCTGTTACGCTTTCACGCCAAAACTACTGGACCGATATAAATGAAATTTGGTACAGAGATAGAATAGACCCTGAGGAACAACATAGGCTACTTTTTACCCGGGTGCGCTAAGTAGTTCCCTCGGGATGCGGGTGGAACCGCGGGAAACAGCTAGTGAATAAATAAAATCGTTAGCTGGCCGTATCGCGGTGGAAAGATCGTCAGCCGATGGCCTGAAAGTTGTAACTCAGGCGCTTTACGGAAGCATCTATCGTCTATTAAAACGCACCAACTGCGAATTTTCTCTTTTCATTGTTAAAAGGATCATATTAAGACTCAGCTTACGAATTTTCATCCGGAAGGAAATTATGTATCTAAAGTTATTCGCCATTTTGCACCATGCACTAAATTTTCTTTTCACTTCTCGATTGGCTCGTGTTACTTTTATATTTTTCTTATCCCTTGTCTCCACTCTAACATAAGTACCAAATAACAAACGATTAATGCTTCATCAACAAATAAAGATACAGTATATAAGACCATGATTCAAAGTAAAAAAGTAGCTCTTGAGTGTGGGCAAAAATACATTGAAGTAACATACGATCTTGCGATTGCTAAAATTGCAGATTCAAAATACAGAAAAGGAAACTTTTACATTTTATTTATTAACCCTGGTGCATTTCATACCATTATGGCGTAGTTTAAGGCAGTAGGTAAATTTATTGATAACTGTGGCTGTGCTGTGCAACTATCATAGTGAATAAAGAATTAATCGCCAACGGATCAGTCACCGGGTATATTACAGGCAAATATTTTAATAGATGCAAACGTCTACATCCACTGATAACATTAGCATTGAAAATGTTACATTTTGAGAACTTTGTTCGACAAGAGAAAATGATTTCCCCGATGAATTTAAAACTTATTTGATACAGTTTTTGAAAACATGATCATCTGAACTTCAATTCAACACGCTGAATTAACGGAAATATTTCAAGCAACATCGTTGCTGTGAGAAGCATTTCAGGGATAACAAAAAAGAAGATACTACATGAAGGTTTTGGTGAGAGACAATTGGTTTCCCATTGGAATCCACATTTGGTTTCTGACGACCTCAAGGCGGCTCGTGTCAGATATGAAAACTCTGCAACGATTTAATCGAGGAGACTCAAATCACGCCTACGGTATCATCAGTGTAACGGACAATGAGTCTCGCCTGCTTGGCGGAGCGCGCGCGTCGGCGCAACACGCACCACCCACTACTTGCACCCACGTAGGGTGCACATAAGCAGGCGTGTTGAGCGGCCCGGTGTGCGGCGCTCATTCAACGATCCAGCTTGGAAACAACCCTGAAGACTGAAGACTAGAAGACTGAAGACTTATAGTGAATGAGTGCCAGTAGTTTTTGTTATTTATACTTTTAATACATATGGCAAGTGCCTTTCAACGATTACCGAGTGTTTCATTGTTGTTGTCCTGTACAACTTGGTGGTCCTTCGAGCCGGATCGGGATCGAGCGAAGAAAGAAGACGTCTGAGCTGCACCAGGAACGAGGATCAAGCAAGAAGACGTCTGCGCCGCACCAGGAACGAGGGTCAAGATCGAAGACGTCGGCGCCGCACCACGACGACGAGTCTCCAGGGTGGTTTCCAAGACATCTGCGTCATAACGTTACTGTCCTGTCTCGGTCAAAACGTCTGCGTCAATAACGTTGTCTCTTAGCGGGTGGACCGCGGCTCTGTGTCCCTGCCACCTAACGGTGCCAAACGGTGGGGGCAAGAGTTAACGCCGATCAAGGCGGTGTGGCATTGGTGCGCTGCCACCGGTTCAGTGAAGAGTGCCTTTTTCAAGGCGCGAACCGAACAGCACACTACGCCGGTAAGGTCGTGCGTGGTGTGGGGGCCGGACTGCAGGCACTGCCGACGAGCCCGGATATTCCCACCGGTCTCTGAGCACCCCATAGGACGCACGATCCTCTGCTGGGTAGGTCCCGACCCGTCCGATCCTGCACGCATCCATCCCTGGCGGAGCGTATCCCGGTTCTCCCCGGGCCCTCCAATAGGATTGTTAGGGCCGGTTAGTGGCACCAAAAGCCGAAGATGCCGACAACGAGGAGCCAAGCAGCCGCCGAGGAGAAGACGTCAAGGGTGTATGAAGAACCCCCCGCGTCCCCGTCCGCACACGCGTCCCCGAACCCGTCCGCGTCCGCACCCGCACCCGCGTCCGCGTCCGTGCCCACCGGGAACATGTCGCGCGCGCGTCCCGACGACGAACCCCGCGTGCCCGCGTACACAAGAATTGAAGCAAACGTATCTGCCATGACGTCACGCGCCGCCGCCGCCGCGCCCGTCAGAGAAGAAAGAATGGTTAGAGCGCCATCCGTGCGCTCACAGAGATCGACTGCCAGCGCTGTTGCCCGCATACGACAAGCAGAATTCGAAGCCCAGGAACGTCTAGCTGAAATCCAAAGGAAGGAACTGCAACTGGAAGCAGAACTTATAAGAAAAAGGCTAGCTTTGGACGTAGCCACTATACGTGAGGAGACAGACCAAGAAAGCGTCATCGCCCGCGAGACAATAGAAGTGGAACATCGAGTAGCTGATTGGCTGAAGAGCGCTCAACCGCGAAGGGATGAACTACCCCGCCTGTCATCATTCGAGATGTCATCAGCAGTCCGTGCCTCGGCCCCTCGCGAACTACGGGGGGAGCGAACCGAGCGCGCACCGCAGACCGAACGGCGCAACGAGAATGACGACAACAGAGCAACCTATAGGCGCGAGAACGAAGCACAGCAGTCACGGCGTTCTTTCTACGATTATGCACCACAGCCGACAATGGAACAAAGAGGAGTTACGATTGAGTCTCCGCGACGCCCCAGGTCACCCACACCTGCACGATCACCGACACCAGGACGGCCACGGTCTCGAGATCGAGGAATAGATAGATTAGCTGAGGCCATAGAACGAATGGCTACGAGACGCCGGCCGCCCCGACAAGCTCAAGAGCTACCAACGTTTAGTGGTGCGCAAAATGAATGGTTGCTATTTCAAGCTGCAATGCGAGATTCGACTAGGATGTACGGTTACTCACAAGCTGAGAATCTAGCGCGACTTCGAACATGTTTGAAAGGCGAAGCGCGAGAAACTGTGTCCGCCTTATTGTGTACGGCGACCGACCCAGCGGTTATAATGCGAACACTAGAACAGTGTTATGGTCGACCCGAGATAATCATAGATAAAGCATTGGAGGACATCAAGAAGCTACCGCGGCCCGGAACGACAGCCGGCGAACTGAACGCATTCGCAATAAAGCTGCAAAACATAGTCAGCGTACTCGCATGTATGGACGAAAAAGGATACCTGCAGAACCCTATGTTAGCTCGACAAGTAACCGAGAAGTTAAGCCCGTACATTAGAACGAGATGGTGTGATTACGCCGAGGAATACGGCAGTCGCAGAGAACCGGAGATTGTAACATTGTCCCGCTTCCTTATGAGAGAGGCCGACCGAGCCGTACGATTCGCGTACTCTGCAGCTGGAAACACGACGAGCGTGAACGCGACACGTACCACGCCCGCTAATAAAATCAACGCCGCCGCGCCTAGGCGAGCGAACGAGAGAAAGCGTAACACCGCCGCCGCTGCATACGCTGCGACGGAGAATAAGAAGATGTGTCTATGCTGTGGGTCCGAACACGATACAGTCATATGCGACAAGATAAAAGCAATGACCGTGCCGCAGAGATGGGATTGGGCCAAGGAAGCCCGCGTGTGCTTCCGTTGTATGAATAGCCGTCACCGCCGAGCTAGGTGCACCGCTAGGAAATGCGGCGTGGAAGAATGTCGCCACCCGCATCACAAGTTGTTGCATGGCCAGGAACGAGCTGCGCCAGAGAACGTACAGAACGTACGGAACGAGGAAGTGATTACCGCGTCGACTCACGCTGTCATGTCAACCGGCGCGGTACTACTTAAAGTGTGTCCCGTCACTATACGAGGACCCGATGGACTGGAGGTCGACACCCACGCCCTACTCGACGAAGGTTCTACGATTACTCTGATCGACGAGGAAATCGCCCGAACGGTGAATGCGCACGGAACGAAGTGCGCGCTGCGTTTGCACGGATTGACAGCAACGCAGCAAGAACCTGAGAGTCAGTGCGTGCAATTGGAAGTCCGAGGAGCACGAACTAGCTTCCAACCAATTGAGGCGCGAACCGTCAGAAGACTCGACATTACCAGTCAAGCAATCGCAGCTGAGTGTTTGAACTATGAACATTTGAAGCAGTTGCCCCGGAGCGAGGTCTGCTACGAAGAGGCAAAGCCACGCGTGTTAATAGGTGCCGATCACTGGCATTTAATAGTATCACGAAGACTCCTGACAGGAGGAAAGAACGAACCGGCCGCATCACTAACTGAGCTAGGGTGGGTGGTGCATGGTACGGTGCCACGAACGATAGTGGCAAGTGAAGATCAAGCAAATGGCGCCACTGTATTGCACATACGTGCGCCTGAATATAAGGAACGATTTCGTCGCGACGAGGAGCTCGACGAACTAGTGAAGGCTCATTTCGCGATCGACGCGCTAGGTATATCAAGCTCCTATAAACCAGTTAAGGAGGATGAACGCGCGAAAGAGATATTTAATAAAACGGCACGATTGGTCAATGGACGATACGAAGTTGGTTTGCCGTGGCGAGCGGACAACATCCTCATGCCGCCCAGTTTTCAAATGGCGGAACGCAGACTGCGCTCGATAGAACGAAAGATGGATCGAAGCACGGAGTTTCGTCTAGCTTATACGGCGCAGATGGACAATCTGTTGAAGAAGGGATACGCCGCTCCAGTCGAAGACACTGATGATAGCGCGATTGAATGGTACCTGCCGCACTTCGCAGTGACCAATCCGAACAAACCAGGAAAGGTGCGCCTTGTATTCGACGCAGCCGCGAGGACAGGCGGTCGCTGTCTGAACGACGAGCTACTCGCCGGACCCGACATGTTGCGAACGCTACACGGTATATTATTCCGATTCAGAGAGAAGCAAATCGCTGTGGCGGCCGACATTCGTGAGATGTTTCTTAGAATCAACATTAGACCGGAGGACAGAGCAGCGCAACGATTTTTGTGGCGAGGCGACGATCGAACAAACCCTCCAAAGAAATACGTAATGAAAGCAATGATATTCGGTGCACGAAGCTCACCCTTCCTAGCTCACAGCGTCAGAAACCGGAACGCTGAAGAATGTCAAGATGTGCACCCGCGCGCCCTCTGTGCCATTAAGATGAACCATTACATGGACGACTGGGTTGAGAGTTTTGAAACTGAAGAAGTCGCTGCACTGACAATCAAAGAAGTGATGCGCGTTCACGAGCGAGCCGGCTTCGAACTCGCCGGGTGGAACTCTAATCGACCACGCTTGCTCGAACATATCCTGGAACAAAACAAAACTAGCGCTCCGAGGGAATTAGGAACGAGTGCTCATCCTTACGGCAAGACGTTAGGATTGATATGGCTGCCGGAGACGGACGAGCTTGCATTTAACACCGCGATGCCGCGCGTCCCGAACGACGTACGCGACGGTGTCAGAATGCCCACTAAGAGAGAGATGCTGGGGGCAGTGATGTCGATATTCGACCCATTGGGGCTGTTAAGTCCGTTCACTATCACGGCGAAGATCGCTCTGCAGGAGCTATGGCGAAAACAGATCGGCTGGGACGAGCAACTACCCGCCGAAGAAGCTATCGCATTTCTCGAATGGAAAAATGGTCTGACGAGCATGGCGGGCTTGCGAGTCCCCCGATGCTACGCAGATCACGTAACCGTAGAACGATCGCTGCATATATTCACCGACGCAAGTGAACAAGCTTACGCCGCAGCCGCATACTGGCGATTGACGCAGCCTGATGGATCAGTGCGCGTCGTGTTAATAGCGGGAAAAGCTAAAGTTGCGCCAATGAAGGCTCAGAGTATCCCACGCATGGAATTGCAAGCGTGCCTTGTAGGCGCTCGACTCGCCGCAGAGATATTAAAGGAACATAGTTGGAAACCTGAAACCACATACTGGAGTGACTCCAAGACTGCGCTTCACTGGATAAGGAACGACTCCGCTAAGTACACACCGTATGTTGCGCATCGACTGAGTGAGATAGCCGAACTCACATCCGCTGAACGATGGCGATGGGTGCCGACCGCACAGAACGTAGCCGATGACGCAACGAGATATGGCAGGATTAACCTCACCGAACAGGACCGATGGTTCAACGGACCGGCTTTTCTACGCGAACCGGAAGAAAACTGGCCAATAGAGGTGAACCAGGGTGAAGACGCAACCATAACCCACGTCAGAAGCCAAGAGAACGTCATAGATGTAAAACGTTTTTCCTCATACGACCGAGTGCTACGAGTCACAGCCAATGTGCATCTATTTATAGATAAATGTCGTAAACGTGCCACGAAAATGAATTTAAGTCACCTCGAAGAAGCTGAACTGACGCTTATCCGAGAGTCGCAGTGCGACAGCTTTCCTGAAGAAATAAAAAGATTATCTGCGGGAAAAAACATTGAAAGGTCGAGCAGGCTCAATAAACTCGACCCGATTTATGTGAATCGTGTAATACGGTTACACGGAAGGATCGACGCAGCGAATGTACCAGAACGACGGAAGAGGCCACCGATCTTAGACGGCAGACATCTGCTCGCCCGCCTCATAATACGGCGTGAACATACACAGAACGGACACGCCGGCAGAGAACACGTCGTGAATAATATTAGACAAAAGTACTGGATATTGCGACTGCGAACGAGCGTACGCGCAGTGTTGAACGAATGCATTGTGTGCCGTATGCGACGTAAAGCGCCACCTGTGCCGATCAAGGGGAACCTACCAATTGAAAGACTCGACGCTTACGCCCGTCCGTTCTCGCGCTGTGGTGTCGACTGTTTCGGTCCGATGACAATCACTTTCGGAAGACGAAGAGAAAAGCGATGGGGTATGATATTCACCTGCTTAGTGACTAGAGCAATCCACATAGAACTACTGCCTAGTCTCAGTACGGATAGTGCTATTATGGCGCTACGAAGAATGGCGGCTCGCCGCGGTTGGCCGCGAACGATCGTGTCAGACAACGGCACCAACTTCCGCGGCGCCGATGTGGAACTTAAAAATGCTTACAAAGAGTGGGCAAATGAACTCAGCGACTACGCGCTTAACAAAGGAACCGAGTGGCGTTTCATCGACCCTGGAGCACCAAACCAGGGGGGAGCCTGGGAACGGCTCGTACGAAGTGTGAAGACAGCGCTCGCAGTAGTACTGAACGAACGGTCGCCTAAAGAAGAGACGTTACAAACTGTTATGGCCGAGGTGGAAAACATATTGAACTCGCGACCGCTCACTCACGTATCTGTCAACCCGGATGACGCAGAAGCGTTAACGCCAAATCATTTCCTGCTGGGGTCAGCAGCAGGGCTACCGGTCACTGGAACTTGTGAAGTAGCTGATAAGCGCGCTTGGCGAGCGGCCCAAGCGCTGGCAGATCGATTCTGGGCTAGATGGATGAATGAATATTTACCTACGTTAACTCCGCGCGGTGACGTCCGACATAACGACGAACAACAAATAAGGGAAGGCGATATCGTGATCATCGCTGACGGGCTGTTACCACGTAACGTGTGGCCGCGGGGCCTAGTCGTGCGCGCGATCCCGGGGCCGGACGGTATAGTGCGGAGCGCGGAGGTGCGGACGCGAGGGGGGACGTTCAGGAGACCAGCGAGACGGCTCATCGTCCTCAACCACCAGCGAGAAGGGGCTCGCGATGCTACGCCGGGGGGAGACTGTAACGGACAATGAGTCTCGCCTGCTTGGCGGAGCGCGCGCGTCGGCGCAACACGCACCACCCACTACTTGCACCCACGTAGGGTGCACATAAGCAGGCGTGTTGAGCGGCCCGGTGTGCGGCGCTCATTCAACGATCCAGCTTGGAAACAACCCTGAAGACTGAAGACTAGAAGACTGAAGACTTATAGTGAATGAGTGCCAGTAGTTTTTGTTATTTATACTTTTAATACATATGGCAAGTGCCTTTCAACGATTACCGAGTGTTTCATTGTTGTTGTCCTGTACAATCAGTGTTGATGAATCTTGAATCGATGCTCATTATCCTGATTCTAGACAACAATCGGCTGAAGTGGATCTTCCAAGATGAATCAAATCCGACGAGTCGTTCGCTTCAAAGCAGTTAAAAGAATGTGATGCCCAAGTTCGTAGCTTAAACAGATCACGTTGCGACGATTTAACTATAGGATCGCAGGATAGTTAATGCAGAGAACCACAGATTTTTTACCACAGGTTATAACCAAGCTTCGGAAACACAACCCAAAGACTCATAGTCCTGCACCATGACAACTCAAGCTCGCACCCCGCTCTCCAAACAATGAACATTTGATTGAAGCAGCCAAACGTTGAAATTCTAAACCACCTTTCGTATAGTCCTAATCCTAACCTAAGCCCTCATGATATGCAATTCCAAAAATTAAACAAAAAAAACGTGGTTAACGGTTCCATTCCAGTAAAAAAAGCAGTCGAAGTCTACAATTTGGCGATTGTGCTACCCCTTTTTTGGAGTGGAATAAATATTTAAAAACTAGTTCAAGCCTGTCGAAAAGTGCATAAATAATCGAGAAAAATACTGAAAGGAAAAATAAAATATAAATTAGGTTCGATAAGTTTATATTTTTCTAAAACGACATGATGAATAGCAATTTATTAATTCATCATTTTACTTTTAATAATAATCTTAAATTGGAAACAATAAAATGCAATATCTAAACATTTAACACACATTTGGATGTTAGTAGGTGGCTCACAAGCCGAAACCCTCCTGATTATTAAGTAGTCACCGCAGCCGATGGATATCTACAACACCAGAGGCATCGCAGATCATCATTGCCCTTTCTAAACTATTTCAAGGACAAAATCTACTCTTATTGAATAGCGCTATATTTTTACTAATAGTGGGTAAAAATTTTCCCTTGGCCGGTATCACCAAAATGACATTTCAAGATGGTAGCTAGCGTTAGTTCACTTATCAGCCACGTTCATAAATAGCCATGTCGGACTATATCAGTCATATCAATGTCATACTAAAGCAAGCTAGAAATAACATCTATTAGATATGACTACATATCGCATTAGTGACACCACAAAACATCGAATTATATATTTGAGGGAGGAAGGTCTCTCCGTAACTGATATTTTAAATCAGTGGTTCTTAACCGGTGGTCCGCGGACCACTGGTGGTCCCTGGAGGCATTCCAAGTGGTCCACGAAGACATCGCGTAATAAACAAGTGACGTGACGTGATGAGTCTAGTCAAACGGCGCAAACGGCGCCGCGACGCATGTCCGAAGTCATACGCGGTGCAAGAGTGCGGGGGAGGGGGTCCGCGTGACAGAGGAACGAGCGGCGCAGCGTATCGCTCGCTCTTACTGAGTAGTGACAATTCAACCTACGTACGAGTGTGTTCGAAGTTTTGTGCTGAAGCTTGTTTGTTTTTATACAGTAAATAAAGACTCCAGATTCGAAAGGTACCTACCTACGTAAGTAAAATAAATCATGTTTCTATATTAGATAATAAATCGTTTGATTTATTTGTCATACAAGTAGCTATTGCGGATTACTAATTTTACTTTATTTTCGTTACATTGTTAAATCTGTTAGGGATTTTTAAATGATGTGACGGCACGCCTGATTCACCTTGCCGCTACCATTGCCAGGCGTCCATCACTCATCCGTACCTACAGCGATAAACACCTACAGCGCGCGACAACTTGATGTTGTTTAGCAGTCGGGGCCGCCGCGCGCCACGCCGGTGAGCACACGCGTGCCGCGACGCGCACAAACAACATAAATACCTGCGTTTGTTGTAGAAATGGCGAATCTTAACACTATTAACTGTCGAGTGGACGGATGTCGAATACAGAATTTAGATTTTTTGTAACATAAAATTAAATAATAGGTACTTTAGAGAAGGTAACGAAATCTATCAGACTTTGCATAAAAGTTAAACAACTGTAAACACATATATTGTAAAACAAATAATATTTCTAAACGTTTGTTTTTTTCTTCAAAATCAAAAGGTGCGTCCACATCTGGCAAATGTGCCGCGAATATGCAGCTCGCGAGCCGTTTGCGTGCTGCCCGCGAGAGGCGCGCGTGCATTTTTGTTCGTGCGGCGCACCTGCGTTGCCCGCGCGCAGTTCACTCGCAACCTAAGCGCCGTATGCGATCAGCGCGCGGCCGGCGCGCTAGCGGCTCGCGTCTTCCTTCCGCCCGCGTCGGTAAACGGAACTGTAAGCGCGAGAATTGAGTGCGCGCAGATCGCGCGCCGCGCACACGCCTTATACGAGCCTTGCATGAGTTGCGCTAAAGAGGCGCACCAAACCATTGCCGTGACTGCACGCGCGCCGCTAGCTGGCAGGTCGCAAACAGCTCGCGAGCTGCATATTCGCTGCATATTTGCCAGATGTGGACGCATCCAAAGTAGTGCAACTTCTGTACGTAGTACTATTATTTATTTATTCTGTGTTCGTGGGTTCGATTCCAAACAGAGACAAAAAATTGTGTCATTCAGCCATCTGGATATTCTTTGTATCCGTCAATTGTATGTTTTTTACAAACCATTGTCTCTAGTGCGGAAGTTGTCTATTAAATTTTAAAAAGATAGAAAGGATAGAATTGCTAATTACCTCGTTTAAGCAGTGGCCTACGTTCGGGGTGTTCCACTTAAGAAAAATGTTGACTTGTTCGTTGCAATGAGCTTAACTCCGTGTTATCAACTGACGCCATGCAAAACATTCAAACGAATTTTGCGCGAAACGCGAATGTACGCAGGCCACTTTACGAAGCTCCACAGCTGGGTATAGACCTCACAAATAAAAGCTAGTCGTAGAAATATGTTTTTTATATCAATATTATTAATAAAACTTTTTTTTCAGAAAAATGCCACCAAAAAGGAAATATGACGACGATTATATTAAACTGGGCTTTACTTCAATAGAAATAAATGGGGAAACTAGACCTCAATGCGTTTTATGCACAACTGTTCTTGCTAATGACGCTTTAAAACCGTCAAAGTTGGAACGTCATTTGAAGACCGTACATCCCAATTTTTGTAGCCGTTCGCGAGATTTCTTCGAAGGTAAACTAAGAAATCTTAAAAAAATGAAACTTGGATCCAGTGGAACAAGTTACGCAACATCTGAAAAAACATTATCGGCGTCATTTGAACTCTCAAAATTGATTGCCAAATCGAAAAAAGCACACACAATCGGCGAATCTCTAATAAAGCCCTGTATGCTCAAAGTTGCAGAAGAGCTTTTAGGTCCGGAAGCTCAAAAGAAAATTCGTGAAATACCGCTTTCTAACGACACAGTCAAATCGCGCATTCAAAAAATGTCAACTGATATTGAAGACCAAGTTATTGACAAAATAAAAAAAAGTCCTTATTTTGCATTACAATGTGATGAATCTACCGACGTTTCGCAATGTTGTCAATTGCTTGTATTTGTTAGATTTTTGGAGGACAATAAAACGTTTAAAGAAGAGTTATTATTTTCTCAAGAACTTGAAACGACGTCGCAAGGTGCAGATGTTATGAATGTAATAAGTCAATATATGGAGAAACATGGACTTATGTGGGAAAAGCTTGCAGGGTTTTGTACGGACGGTGCTCCGGCTATGCTTGGTTCTCGCTCTGGTCTTGCAGCATTAGTAAAAACCAAAAATCCATCCGCAATAACAACGCACTGTGTTATTCATCGTCAAGCATTGGCTGCCAAAACGCTCCCGGAATGCTTTGCTTTGTCGATGAAAACAGCTATAAAAGTAGTTAACTTCATTAAAAAGAGTGCACTCAATACTCGTCTTTTCAAACAATTGTGTTCTGACATGAACTCTGAACACGAAACTCTGCTTTTCCACACGGAAGTGCGTTGGCTTTCGAAAGGAAACATGCTGTCAAGGTTGTACGAGTTAAGAGAGGAAGTACAAGTTTTCTTAACCAGCAAGGAAAACAAAGAGTTGTTTGATGAGTTCTGCGATCCCAAATTTCAATTGCATTTTGCTTATTTGGTCGACTTTTTTGCGCAAATAAATAAATTAAACCTTCAACTCCAAGGGTCGGGAAATTTGAAGTTGCAAGGCATGAGCAATATATTTGCATATGAAGATAAAATCCGGGCGTTTATCGCTAAAATCGAGTTATGGATAAATAAGGTCGAAAGAAAAAACTTTTCTGCATTTGATACGCTCAACCAATTTATTAAAGGACAGGGAGCAGAGATTAATGAAGAAATACAGAACAACATTATAATCCATTTAAAAAAATTAAAAAGCGAATTTAATCGCTATTTTCCTGATTGCGAAGACCAAAGTATTCAGAAACTGATACGAAATCCGTTCATTGTCGACGTTTCCGAGGTGTCTGATGAAATTCAAGAAGAAGTAATTGAAATGCAGCATGACAGTAATTTAAAAGACACCTTCCAATCAGGAATTAACCTTGAAGATTTTTGGAGCCAAAAGGCAATTTCATTGCCCAAACTTCGAGACATGGCTATACGTTATCTAACGTTATTTTCATCGACGTATCTATGCGAACAGGGGTTTTCGGCGCTCCTGATTATTAAAAATAAGCACCGGAATCGGTTGGATGCCACTGCCGACATGCGCTTAGCTTTGAGTAGCACTGAACCAAGGATTCAGGAGTTAGTAAAGAAAATGCAATCACAAAAATCTCATTAGATTAAAAAAAAATGCAAAACAATAAATAAATGCATGTTAGTTCTAAAACTATTTGTGTTTTATTTATTATATATTAATATAAAATAGATAGACAAATAAAAAAATAAATATGTATATGTATATAACCATTTGTGTGGTCCCGGACAAGACTGAAATTTGATAAAATGGTCCCTCATGACTTAAAGGTTAAGAACCACTGTTTTAAATGAACTGGGAATATCCGTAAGTATTTGTTTAGATGAGTTACATAGCGAATTATTCGCATTTCTTCAGATTCTCATTTCCGCATATTCGCACTTCTTCAGATTAGCATTTCTTCGGAATCTCTTTTCACCATATTAGTACAGTCGATAGAAGTCAGATAGATTTCTCGCTTTTTTACTACTAATGTGGCAAACAAGCATACAGCGCGCCTGATGGTAGGCAGTCGAACAGAAAATTGAAAAACCGACCAAGGGCGTGTCGAGCCACGTGCAGTAGGGTTCCGTAGTAGGTCTTAGTCGACTGTAACTCTGTAACCGGTTAAGCCGAGAAATACCTATCCAACGATACCCCAAACGAAGGGATACGCGAGAAAAAAATATTCATCCCCACTTTATATTTTTGAGAGCTACCTTATAAAAAAATCATAATGTTATTTTACCTCTTTGACGGGGTGATCATATAATAACTATATTTCAGCTTTCTAGTACTAAGAACCTCTGAGCTATGCCGCGGACAGACAGACAATTAGACAGACAGACCGAAACTATAAGGGTTCCTTGTCGACTACACTTTCTAATTTTTATCGGTTGTTTTTAGTTATTTATCTGCTCTATTACCTAGTTTAAGTTTAAAATAGCGTTTTTTTAATAAAAGTCAATAAGGTTTAAATTTTTTTGAAGCACTATCGATAGTGTTTATACTATACACATAGTATATATATACATATAGTGTTTATACACTATCGTAGTTTAGTATTGTCGACGTAATTTTTTTTTTCGAATCCAAAAATTGCGTATATGCGGAAATGAGAATCGATTCTGAATCTATTTTTTATTCATAACTCGTTCTGTATTTTATTTAGAGAAACACCGTATACCGTTGGCTTGAGAGATGGCAAAGTGATGGTGTATTGTAAAACCATGTTTCATTTGGACGTCCACGCCAAACAAGTACAGATCAAGACAGAAATATAGTGCAGCGAGCTATTAGCAATCGTTTTATAAACTCCAGAAGTATGTCTGTGGAATTTTACACATCCCAGAGCACAATAAGACGACGCCTGCGAGAACATGGCGTATGCCATCGTATTCCTGCTAAAAAGCCTATATTAACACCGAGGCTTAAAGCGCAGCGTTTACAATTCGCACGAAATTATTTAAATTTCAATTTTGATAATGTGATTTTTGTAGATGAAAAAGTTTTTTGTTCTTATGCCCAGGGACGCTTATCTCTAGACCGAACATCGAACACAAGTTATGATGAAAGAAATGTCCTCCCTAACAATCGCAGTGGTCGAATCACCTTAGGGTTTTGGGGGTGGATGACCCAAAGCGCACCAGGAGAGCTAGTCGAAGTGGGAGGAAGAATGAATGGCCCCCGATACAAAGATATCCTGGAAAGCCAGAATTTTTTAACCCCGTGAAAGGATTAGGTTTGTCCAAGACAACAGTTCCGTGCATAACTCCAGGGTCGTTCAAAATTACTTGGAAGGTAACAGGGACCTGGACTTAATTTCGATGCCGCCTCATAGCTCCGACCTTAACCCGATCGAAAATTTGTGGGGCAAAATGGTTCAGATATGGGACAGTACTCGAGCACCAACAACCGCAAATTTAAGAAATCACGTCGAAAATGTTTGGGAGTCCATGAGAGGTGACAATTTTTGCTACAACGCGGTACAATCCATACGAAGACGTCTTTCTGACGTAATTCTTGCAAACGGTGGCTATACACGATTTTAGTTAAAAGTATATATATAATTAGAGCTAAAAAATGTTTTATTTGTTTTAAATGTTTTTAGTGTGTGTTAACGTTCGAAAGTGCTCATTTTGTCAAATGTGTTAATTTTATTAGGTACACGATTAAAATTATATGCGAAATAATGTCCTTATTACCTTTAATATAAAGTGACATGAATATGATATTGAATCATAGATAAGCAGTCCTATCAGATAAAATATACTCATACTCATTAACAATGAGGTTGAAATCTGTTTTCAGTCAGCTTAAAATATAAGTATCGTAAACGGCTATGCACAAAATTCAAACAACAAAACAAAAGACATGTCTGTGACATGCTTAAAATGAAATGGATAGCAGTAGATTATATCCCTTTTATTTCGTGTATAAATGTTTTAATATCAATTGATAAGAGAAATAAAATTTTAAAGTATATATAAAAGTTTATTTTCCAAATGTGTTCCATATTTTTGAACACCTAGAATGCTTGGATACCATTGGCGCGATGACTGTTACCATATTTATGGCGGTTTGAATAAACCTATCTATATGACATTTTTAAAGTCTCGACCTTTTGAGCGACTAAAGTGTTGACAAGAATATGGAAACTATGTTTGTACCGATATTATTGACTTTTTGGTTGTGTCTACTTATCTGAATACCCTGAGTCATCATCAGCCTATCTAACACTAGTTCACTGCTGGAAATAGGCCACCCCTAACGTGTATATACCCTGAGTGTCACTATCTATTATCAAAGGGTGTCAATATAGTAAATCCATAAAATTCCCTTATGTCTTGATGGCTAAGACTACATGGTAAACATTTATCTATCACAAGCCTATTTTCATCTATCAATTATAAAACAATACAGAGGCTTCCTAGCTTTCAACTACAATAAAACTATTTATGAAATGACTTGCTACCCTTTCGGTTTAGCGACTGCCCCTTACATATTTGCAAAAGCAACCAAAAGAGAGGAATTAGAATTGTCGTAGACGATTTTCTATTTATCCATCCCGACTCTCAAATATTGTTCAAACAAACTCGATTTGTGACAAATCATTTAACAGAAATGTGCAGGTGCATAAACTATGGAAAATCAACTCTCTCCCGTCTTTGGAAAGTCGAATACTTAGTTATTATTTGGAGCACCCAGCAGAACATCAAACAATGGCCCGAAGGAAAAATACAAAAATTGCCAAACTTAGTAAAAAGATAGGTACTTAAAAATCTTTGGTGGACATGGTGGTTAGCCAAGGTACTACTGGGAAATCTTAACATTGCTTTCATTGTACCGTTGGGAAGATTCCATTGTCGCCGAGTACAGATTTCTGAAAACAAGCTGCCAAAGAGGCAATGTTAACCAATGTTCAGTCAACCCTGGAAATACTGGATAGGTTGGCTGTTTCCGCCATCCAATCTAATGCTGCGGGTTTTGAGACACCTGAAGCGATGCTCAGGAAGCGACCTTCAGGAAGCGACCTTCTGGAAGACATAGCTATTACAAATAACACTTTGTCAACCAAACACGTTTACAAAAACTTCCACCAGCGGTAAAAAAGTGTTTGCAAGTCTGGAAAATTCAGGCTGGTGTCATCTCGTGAGATCAAGGCCTCAGGATAGTCGCAGATTTCTGGAATCGCCTTGGTGGCGATCAACTTTAAAAACCTATTGTACCTCTTATGAAGATCATGATGACTATTTGATTCTATGGCCAGATTTTGGATCAAAAACTGATAACACGAACTACTTTACACCAATAGAAGTCAAGCTTCTGCTGAAATCTAAATATCCGTTTTCTTACCTCCGGGGGAAAACGGTGATATTGTTCTATGTGAAAAAGGCCGAACACCCGAAATCGCTATTCTTGTTGCCGATTCCGGCCAGTGGAAACGCCGCAAAGACATGAAGCATATAGTATAGTAAGTAGTAATCTAAGCTTCTTTCGATTTGCGTATATTCAAAGAGATATTTTGGGAGTCTTTTTTCACTCACCTGATGGTATTTATACAGGGCAACGCGGAAATTAGAAAACTTACTCAATTATGCAAGCCTGATTTCGAGAAAAACAAAATTGCAGTAGCTATCTTTAGCGGGATTGAAAAATAAAGTTACCTGGGATAAAATAATTATAAAATTATATAACCAAATATTGACATAAATCAATGTATCACATCAATGTAACCTAACTTAGTAAGTAGTAAGCCAACTGTGTCTTGTAGTTTTATTAAGCTACAAGGCACAGTTGGCTTACAAAATATGCACATCATAATAAAATAACAGCTGTCTAAATTTAGACCATTTCACTATGATCCAGTAAATTTCACTGCGACTTGAGATTGCGAATATTAACGCTCTTTTACTAAAGTTTTCGTTCATAAAAAAAGATAGTTGCTATTTTCATTGCCAACGTTATATTTGGATAAAAGCTGAAGCTTTAACGGGCACATCAAGATGTAAAACCGAAAATCGAATTTATCACTTATTGCCGTATCCCCTCTCTTACTCTCAGATATGCTTTTGGAAGGATGTTCATACATAAAAAAGTGAACCTTTCTTCCATGGAAGAAATTATAAAATACATACAACACATCATGTTGATTTATTAAGAAATACTTAAAATTTAGTGTTTTTAGCATGAGACATTGAACCAATGTTCTTGAAGGATATCATTCAAAATTCAATAAATATGTTAACAAAAACAACAGAACTTTAATCAGCTTGCCGAATGTAATTAAACATGTAGCCCATTTAAAATCATTGCAATTCAATTCACCAAAGGAAAAGTCGAATTATTATAAATGATGACAATATACAACATTTTTTAATGCAACTAATAAATAAATAAATTTATATACAACCTATGGCAGTTGCCTTCACTTAGCTAATTGTAGTTATTAAGAAGATACCAGTTTTTTTATAAGTTTCTTTTTCATTTTTAAGTTTCTAGCTATTAAGTCCTTGAGGCATTTTCCAATTTAAATAAAGAAAATTTTTTATTAATGATATTTCCTTTTTCTCTTCCTTTTGTTCGAGTTGATGACCATGGCATATTTGACAAAGAAGTTTTGATTACAAGAGCTAATTGTAGTTAGCCTTCTAACAACTTACTAGTACTAGTACCATGACTAGTACTTACTTAATATTAGATATATATATAAGTATATCTTAACATTGCATAAAATTTGTCATGGAATGGAAAACTGGCTCTTACACAATACACTGTCACACACAATAGATGGATGTGTGGTGATACACCATAGACCATGCGGCACCTTCTGTGCTACCCAATACATGCCTCTGACATATTAAGTTATTGCCATTGATTTGCTAAAAAGAAGAAGTGCAAAAACCCTAAGAAGAACCACCAAACAAAATTTTCCTTTTTCGAATCTCAGATTTAAAAAAATATAGGTACCATATTCATATTATTTAAAATTAAATAGATTTTCTTCAGCTTCAGCTATAAGTGAAAAGTTACATAGTTTATTGTTTAAACTATTGTAAAGAAGTATTCAATTCATCAAATGTATTTATACTATAAATGAAAAAATTAGGAAGCAACATGTTTAAGAACTGCAGGACATTCAAAAGCGATACCGAACCCCGGAATAGAACAGGCTGAGGAAGGAAAATGGATGGGTTTTAGTCAGTAAAAGTACGACAGTAAAGGTCATTTGGTGATTTCCCATCCACTAAAAAATCTTTTAAGAAGCTATTGGAAGGCGAAAGTTATGTGTTTAACATATTAATATCAGACCAACTTAAATTAACAACCCATCAACAAAAACAACAAATGACTATGGATAAAGAATTACAAGAAACCGTCACAACTCAGATCTCTCGGAGAATCCGCCCCTAAGATGACCCACCGACCAGAAACTGGATTCCAAGATGTTGTGCTGTCTTTTCCTATATTAAAAAAAACGTGAAATACGTAATTAACGTAACTAACATTATTAGTACAAGTTATCGGCTAACCTGTACTAAGGATATAAAAACGTAGAAAAAAAGAATTATACTACCTTTAGACGGTCAGTTTCAATAAAAATAATAATTTTCTCAAATAACCCAATAAAATGTAAATTATCACATAGAAAGCGTTACCTATTTTATATAAATCTTAAGGTTTTAGAGGAAGTTCTCATCAATATACCGCCCATATTGATTCTTTTCAAAAAAATTTGGCAGGCTATCAGTATCCCGCCCGGGCAAACGAACGAACTCAACGAAAGAAATATAATAATATAATAAAGAAAAATAAATAAGACTACCTCGGTACCTCCTGACACTTAGTTACTTGTCAGACATGTCAGTCAGATTGTCATCTTGGAAAATGGAATGTCAAATGTTAATGTTTAAGATAGGTACCAATAAATGGAAATTTCCAATTTTTAAAGTAAAACATGACATAATAAATAACAATTTATGTCATCATTTACATCACAATAATAATTTAAAATTGGAATAAAATGTTATATTTAAACATTTAACACTCATTTGGATGTTCGTAGGTGGCTCACAAGCCGAGACCCACCAGATTATTAAGTACCTAGTCACTGCGGCCGATGGACATGTACAACACCAGAGGCATCGTAGATCATCATTGTCTTTCCCTAACTGTGTCTGAGACATCCTTATCAAATACAGCTATATTTTTACACATAGTTTGGTAAGAATTTTCCCTTGGCCAGTATCGCCAAAAATTATATTCCAAGATGGTGGATAGCGTTAGTTCACCTGTCAGCCACTTTCATATATAGCCATGTCGAGGTTGTGTGGTCGATGGTATATAACATGGATCTACCTACGATCTATATGAATGTGGCTGACAGGTGAACTCTCGAATTGTCATTTTTGGTGATTCCGGCGAAAGGAAATTTTTTACCCACTATTGTCCTCGAACTAGTTAGGAAAGGGCAATCATGATCTGCGACGCTTCTGGTGTTGTAGATATCCATCGGCCTCGGTGACTACGTAATAATCTGGGTGGGTCTCGGCTTGTAAGCCACCTACTAACATCCAATTGAAGTTTAAATATTACATTTTATTGTTTCCAGTTTTCATTTATTATTGTGACGTAAGAGATGAATTAACAAATTGCTACTTATCATATCATAATTTACTTAAATAATTGGAAATTTCCATTAATTGGTATCATTAACAGTGTCATTCCAAGATGACAATGTTAGTTCCAGTTTTTACCACATTCATATTATAGTAGATCCATGTCGGACTATAGGCGGGTTTTTCTATTTGCCCGGTGGACTATAGTGTTCACATTATAACGGACACTTTTTCATACACAGAGATAGTTTTCCTTCCTTATATCCTTACCCTCCATTGTAGGGAGCCGTTCCGTTTGTATTTATTAACTTTTGTAACAAAAAAGTAGTTATAGTGACGCAGTTAGAAATATTATGGTCACGCAAACTTTTTTGTGGGCAATGATCAATAGTTTTCGCAGCGCACATCAAATAATAACCGCTTATAGTCCGACATGGCTATTTATGAACGTGGCTGAAAGGTGAACTAACGCTAGCCATCATCTTGAAATGTCATTTTTAGTAATAATGATACCATTTAATGAAAATTTCCATTTTTTTAAGTAAATCCCAAAATGACATGATGAATAGCAATTTATTAATTCATCATTTAACTTTAATAATAATCTTAAATCGGAAACAATACAATGCAATATTTAAACATTTAACACACATTTGGATGTTAATAGGTGGCTCACAAGCCGAAACCCTTCTGATTATTATGTAGTCACCGCGGCAGATGGATATCTACAACATCAGAGGCATTGCAGATCATCATTGCCCTTTCTAAACTATTTCAAGGACAAAATCTAGTCTTATTGAATAGCGCTATATTTTTACTAATAGCTGGGTAAGAATTTTCCCTTGGCCGGTATCACCAAAATAACATTTCAAGATGGTGGTTAGCGTTAATTCACCTATCTGCCACGTTCATAAATAGCCATATCGGACTATATAATGTATCTTTCTAATGGGTGTACTACACCAAATCGAATACCAAAACATTTTGATACAAAAATAGAAAAAAAGCAATAAATTTTGGGGGTTTCCCATACTTAGACTTACTTACTGAAACTCAAATATATTTTTTTCATCAAACCCATACGTGTGGGGTATCTATGGATAGGTCTTCAAAAATGATATTGAGGTTTCAAATATCATTTTTTTCTAAACTGAATAGTTTGCGCGAGAGGCACTTCCAAAGTGGTAAAATGTGTGTCCCCCCCCTGTAACTTCTAAAATAAGAGGATGATAAAACTAAAAAAAATATATGATGTAGGTAATCTACATCATATATTTTTTTTACAAACTTCCATTGAAAATTGGTTTGAACGAAATCTAGTAAGTAGTTTTCAAGTAATCAGCAATTTTCCTCTACAAACAAACTTAATTATGGTCGGAAAAAAACAAGATAATTGCGACTTTATTGCGTATTTTTTCTTTCCAATGGTCGGAACCCTCGGTGCGCGAGTCTAACTCGCACTTGGCCGGTTTTATCGACTTGTGGGCTTGGCACGAATCGTAACGTAATCTATATAATTATACCTAGGTATAGATTTCGTTTGTGCCAAGCCCACAATTTATCATTTTTTTTTATTTAATTGTTGAGGGATATTAAACTAAATATAAATGCGAATGTCTTAATTGTCAGTTACGTTTATCAGTCGGTCATTATCACCAGATACCAGGCGAAGAACATAACATACTGCGCTATATTTTTATTAATTTGAGTTAATATAATATCAATATATTGATAACGCCCCCGGAGACAGGACAATGACTCTTGTCCTGAGGGCTCCTCCTTTTTTTGCAGTTTCACCTCCCGACTCTCCGGACGATCCACCAACGAGATCTAAAATTCATCCCATGCGCAGATAACCTTGTGACCCCAAGTTCCATTATACGGTATCAAACATTATACTTTTCATTACTATTATATATTTTGTAAGCACGAAAGAATATGATTAGTAATTTAAGGTAATAAAAACTGCGGATCATGTACCCAACTAATTAAAACATGTGATGTTAACTTAAGAAATATTTTTCTACAAATCAATTGGATATCATAAAAAATGGAACGTTGGTTGACGAGTGTCGCTTCGACATACAACGTTCCGTAGCAGGCAGAAGAAATAAAATTAAAGATGTTTTGCATCCCAGTATTGCTCGCTCTCTCAGTGATGTTATAAACGACAGAGTTAGCATGATCCTAGCTCTACTGATACATTTTATTTCATTGGTCTGGACAGGTCTGGAAAGTGACTAACATCGTCCGTCTTTCGTAATAGTTTGGAAATAAAGGTAAAAATACTTAAAAAAATGTTTCACGCGTATCAAAGGTAGTTTTCTATGGCTTGTGATGTTTCATGAAGATTGAATTTTCTAATAAGTTACTACAGCTGGTGTGCCGTGGAAGATGTAATCAAAATTTTATATGATCCACGTCGAGACATGGGTTCCAGAATAAGGTAATTAATATCATTACGATATGTTTGATCGATTTATAAGGCCCCCCGGCCTCCTGACCCCTGTAGGTGTGCCTGACATACTTTATTCAGTGTGAAAATTCGAGTGTGTGCCGTACGAATTTTATAAATTTAAAATTTATGTGTATTCTCACTCCATCTTGATCTGTGCTGTAATAACCTTTATATTTTGTATGAATTACTGTGTGGATATTATTGTCGCCTGCTAATATATCAGTTCAGCCTAATGGCTCTTTGTGCTGATCCAGACATGTAATTTTGCCTTTGTAATATACATTTTTAAACTGAGGGATCAATTTTGTTTAATCTAAGGGATCAATTACAACATTATAAGTATTAATGTTTTGTCTGTATATACCTAATATTGGTTCATTGCTGGAGATAACAATATCATGAAAGGAATATATTTTTATGTATATTTTACTGATAGACAAAAATAATAAGCCTCAATGGTCTTATCAAAACAATTTATTCTAATTAAATATGTGAATTACATATCATTACAATTCAACAGACTTAAATTCACTCAATAGTACTCCTACAACATCATCTCATCTGCCTAGCCTTTTCCCAACTATGTTGGGGTCGGCTTCCAGTCTAAACCGGATGCAGCTGAGTACCAGTGTTTTACATGGAGCAAATGCCTATCTGACCTCCACAACCCAGTTACCGGGAAACATGACTGGTTGTCAGACTTTCTGGCTTCTGACTACCCGTAACGACTGTCAAAGATCTACACATGACAACCGGGACCAGCAGCTTAACGTGCTTTCCGAGGTATGGAGGAGTCTTGCTATGACATAGATGGTCACCCATCCACGGACCGAATGTGCTAAGCGCAGCTTAACCTTTGATCGGTAGATATGTACGACTGTTACTTAGCCAAAGCTCCTATGTATATCTACAACACATCATTATATTATTTGTTAATTAAAAATTAGAAGAGGTATTGGTCTATAAACCACCAGGTTTTAAGTAGTTTGTAGATCTTCTTTATTGCATTAATTATCCAATATTTTCCACAAATTAATTTGCAGTTGCCATAAGCACCAGTCCCGTAAGTTTTTGTTAAGCTATCTTAGAAGTATGTCTTTGTTTATTGCACTTATTAAAATCTTATTGCAATCATTAAGAAGAGTATCGGGGACTGCAAAAGTGGAGGAGAAGTAGGGGAGGGAGAAATACTGTTGAATTCACGCCTGTAAGGATGAGTATTATGGTGTCAAATTTCTGAAATGGGTGGTCCATGGGCCCTTATAAAAAAATGGCCTCCCCAAAGCCATTGTGTCTAACAATGATGGCCTCTTATTCAGTGGCAGATCCAGGATTTTGGTTTGGGGGGGGGGGGCTTGATTCTGGTGAGGGTAAGTTTTATCAAGCGAAACACTAAAAAGCACTGAAGATCTAAGAGAAGAACTGAAGAGAAAGATCTGTATAGACTCCAGTTGATCCAATGGTGCAATCAGTAAATTTAATTCTGATACAGATTAAAATCATCTGATATAAATAGTTATATTTGACAATATTAAAGGTGATAATAAAGTATGTGATTAGGATTATTGAAAGTGATTGGTGCGTTGGTTTTTAGCTGGTTGGTTAAAATAAAAATTATTATTGTTGATAAAGGACATTCAAGCTCAGCGGCTCAATGTTTTGCCATGAAAGCTTAACAGTTAAACAGGCAGATTGACGACTTTCGAAGAAGTATTCTTACTTATTATAAATCCAAAAGTAACTTGGTCTGTCTATCTATCTATTTGTCGGTCCATCTGTTATGCTTTCAAGGGTGATTGGCTGAACTGATTGAGATTAAATTTATGGATATGTAGATAGATTGATTGAAACCTGGTGAAGGACAAAGGCTATTTTTATCCGGGTGCAAAAAGTGAAAAGATCACATGTGAAACCAAGAGAAACAGCTGGTCCTAAATAAATCCAGTTTTCACAGCTAAAATTTAGTGTTTTATTAGAGAAGTCATGCCTTGAAATTATTGTTATTGATGAAAACTACCCAATTACAATAAGATTTACATTGGAAAATGGGCGATAATACATATTATATAATAATACATCATTGAAATGTATGTTGTTATCGTATTTTTTCAGAGACACCGTACGCTACATGTTTGAATTGTTTTGTGAAGTATCACCTGGTGATCATACGAAAGAACCATACATATTAAGAAAATATCCAGAAACATATAAAAATGAAGAAGAATTGAAGAACATTCCTAAATTTACATTTCCATGCCAGCTAGAAAAGTAAGTGTGAACTTATTCTGATTACATAACAGCGACAGTGATACTACGATTTTAGAAACGAAAAAATAATAAGATGGCAGGATAAAGAAACGCATGTGCCTAATTTTTTTTAAATAGGTACTTTGTTTAGTTAAAAACACGGCCAAGTGCGTATCGGGCCATGTACAATAGGGCTCCGTGACACGTTTTAATTTGCTGACTAAAACTGTAATCGGTAAAGCCTACGGTTCGTTATATATGCTACATCATGTACAGGGCTGGGCAAAATACATGCTTTGCTTTAATTGAAATACAAATTACAAAATACTGTATCGCAGGTAATTAAAATACGAAATACAAAATATCTTTAAGTAAGGTATTTGAAATATAAAATACAAAATACGGTATTTATTGTAAAAAAGGTATTTGAAGTATTTTAGCTATTTTTAATTGAAATACGAAATAGAAATTACAAAATACAAATTAAGTAAATCTAGACCAGCACGGGCTGAAAAGTAGAGGAAAACAAGATTAATTAATCACTAGACCAGAGTTTCCTTTCATGAATACTAGATTTTTAAATGACAAACAGCCTCTCGTTGGAAAGTGAATAAAACCAGGCAAAGAAAACCTGCTAAATGTATTTTAATCTTAAAATGTATTTTGAAGCCTCAATTATTTGAAATACAAATTACAAAATACTTCGGCATCAAGTATTTGAAATACGAATTACAAATTACTTTTTACGTATTTTAACTACAAGTAATTCAAATACTGCACAACCCTGGCTACATCTGTGTTTTTTTTCATATATCTAGGTACGGCCATTCAAAATTTAAAGGTGCCCCTTTGCCCCTTGCCCAAAGAACAAAAAATTGCACTTTAAAGCCAGATATTTTGAAAAATGCCTCTTTTGACCAAAAAATGGTCTTCACACAGAAATAATATATTTGTAAGACCTATACACATAATATATATTATTATAACGATAAACCACACGAAGGAGTGAAGTCCAACCTGAACAAGATGCAATCATCATTGAGAGCATCTTGAGCACAGTTTATAGCCGAACGTCCACCGCCGGCTAAACTAAGTTAGTTTAGCTTAGCTCGCATTGTATACATACGGTCGCATAGTTTGCGGTGGACGCACATGTATGAAAAACTGGCTTAACTATGCGATTATATTTATTATATTTCGTGTGCGAGTGTGAGGGTTCAAAACCTGGCAAGTACCAATGTGTCTTTTCTAAAGTCATGTACTTTTAAGTAGGTATATCTTAGACGTCTAACTGACCTATGGTGAAGTAAACCATCGTGTGGAAACCAATCGTAACTTAAAAAGTCTGAAATTGCCAATCCGCCTTGAGCAAGCGTGGTGATCAATGCTCATGCCTTCTCTATATGAGAAAAGGTCAGTGCCCAGCAGTGGGACAATATATAGGCTGATGATGATGATGACAATGTATTTTTTTGAACAAAATACAATGTTTAGTCTTCTGAATAATAAAAACAAATTCGTTTTCTTTGTTTTCAGCTCATTTGCACAACATTATTCATTTGTCCTGACGTCTGAGGACTCCAAATATACTTTTTGTTTCTGCCGTTATGACCCCAAAAGCAACACCGCATTAGTGCTACTGTCACATTTACCATGGCACGATATATTTTACAAGTAAGTATTACATTAACTTCTTTTAAACAATTATATTACATATATGTGTAACATAGCTGTGCTGTACTGAGTTACTAAATAAAGCTGAGACAATCATGATATTTTATTAAAGCTTAGCAATTGTTACATTTTATCTAAGGACAGCTGGGCGTTCGACAAAATATAATTATTTTATGTATCTGCTGTAAGCTTCCGTCAATTGACACGAACGGGCTCCTATTAAATGACACGTACCAAGTATCAAGCTTGACAATTTACTGTGCGATACTAAAGTGAACATTATTATGACAATTATTATTCGATGAATTCAATATCTAAAGATATCGTAGCAAACGTTAAATAGGATGTTAATAATGATATCCATTATCATGCTCAGCCAATTTTTTTTTATTGTGACTATGTTTTTATGCTCTGCAAATTTGATAAGGTAATTGAACAAAGTAATATCACCATATTGCGGGCAAATACAGAACTCTAAGCTATTGAACGATCACAGGCTGCGCGCATCTTACGCCCTATGGTAATTGTCATGCTCAAGATATAAAATATTTTTAAATAGTAATTTTAAAACGTAAAAAATTTTTAATTACCACTTAACAGTTCTTTAACACTATGCTACAATGGCAACAATAATTTAAGGCCCGGGTAGGACTAGTGGTCAAAACCACATCTTATTTTTTTACTATACGTATTATAGGTAAACAGCCGTTAGCTTTGCCCTTATTTGGATGAGATATCATGACTCCGCCTCCGTCCACCATGTGCTCTTTCGGGCGATCCTAACAATGGTGTAAGCTTGGCCCTCCTGATTGTTTGTAGGATACGGGGCGAGAATGCGCTCGGCTAAGAACGATTCAACATCATTACCGATAGCGTAAGATTTATAAGGCTTATCTTAAGAATTATTAAATCTTCTTTAAAATAAGTTTCTGCTTCAGACATACTAACTTTCGCATTTTTTAAATATTAATAGGATAAGTTGGAAGTAGGATATACGTAGGGTAAATCCCGAGACGTCAAGTACGAGTGTACGGGTTCCAGGCTGACGTGAAGGAAGCTACTTTTACTTTTAACTTCTGGTTTTAAGTATTTACTCACGATTAATTGTAATTATGGTTTAGTCGTAAATTTACATATTCTGGAATTGTCAGACGGGTCTATATTGCTAGATTTTATGTAGGACAGATTTATAAAAGTCAGATTCTACAAATGCAATTTTCTATAAATTACAGATATGAGTTAGTTCAGGGGGGATCATTAAGTTTCATCGACTAAGTAATTCAACATGAGTTATGAATTACAATGTGAATACAGTAAATTTGTCCTATATTTTTTACTTTTTCCTACACAATGAGGAATCAACGTGAGGACGAATTTAATATTAGTGTATACTTTTACGATTTAATCTGCCGCGGTTTTCCTATAACATAACAAATAATAAACAAAGCAACCAAGTATGGTTTAATTCTATTCACCGGAATCATTCATGCAGTTATTTGTCAGCTGGATCATATGGTTGGATGCTCAGTATTGACTGTATAATATCGAAAGAAACCCATCGAATCAAGTACAATTTATTACAAACGATTTCATATTATAACTATACTTCATTTACAATAACATTAGAAAAACTTCCAAACTCTTTTTACAGCTTATTCAACCGATTTTTAGTTCTATTCCGTACTGATAAGGAGGAATCACCTTGGCAATAGAGATCAAAATCGTTTGAACAAACGGTAAATAGGGTGCGTTTAAATGTCTTATCCTTACTTCCTTACTAATATTATAAATGCGAAAGTAACTCTGTCTGTTTGTCTGTCTGTCTGTCTGTCTGTTACGCTTTCACGCCAAAACTACTGGACCGATATAAATGAATTTGGTACAGAGATAGAATAGACCCTGAGGAACAACATAGGCTACTTTTTACCCGAGTGCGCTAAGTAGTTCCCTCGGGATGCGGGTGAAACCGCGGGAAACAGCTAGTCTCATAGGTAATGGAGTATAGTTGTCTGAGGGAACTACCTACTTCATGCACCCAGGCTTCTATCCATCTCAATACCAAATTTCATTTAAATCAGTAACGGAAAGAACTAAAGCTTACCAAACACATATTCGCATTGATAATATTAGTTATGTGTTTTATGTAATCTGACCACTAGACACCCATGTCTTATATTTATGTCTATATTGTATAGTTGGTATTTGCGGGTTATTTTTAAATGTATAAGGTATTACTCGACGTCCTTCCTCAGGTTCTTATTCTTTTCTATAAATAATTTTAATTAAATCGGTTCAGCGGTTTAACCTTGTAAGCGTAAACAGACAGATGAAAACAGAGTTACCATTGCATTTATTTAAATGAGTAAGGATCGTACCCATCATGACCACATAAATATTTATACAGAATAATGTTTAAAGTATATATTTTTTTTATTTTTTCAGGCTACTGAATTGCGTAGCGAACCTCATAAACAGTCCAGAGCGGGGGGAGCTAGCGTCATTCCTAGAAGCTTGTCATATACGTCCGCCGATGCCGGGGCACACACTAAAAGTAACTTACAATGCCGGTCATAGTGTTTTCACATGCCAGTGTCCTGACAGTAAACTGCCAAGTATTCCAGAAAATGTAAGTTAAGATATTACTACAAAACTAGCCGTTTTTCACGGTTTCGTCCGTCATTGTGAGGGACCTACTTCTCGCACCAAGGTAAAAAGTATCTTTGGTGTTTCTAGGTTATAAAGTATGTGTTTATTTCATCTAAATCCATTCCGTACTTTTTGCGTCAAGGGTGACAAACTTACACCTTTAAAAACTGTCGCATTTATTATATTAGTAGAATTATTATCGAAATATATTTTTTTTTACCTAAAATGTTCCACCACCTTTATGTCTATCAAAGCCTTTACTTGTAAGTTTTCTTAAATACATATACGAGTTTAGATATTTTAATACTGACCAATAATAAATTGCTTTTGGTGGTAGCTCTTTGTATATTTTGCGGAGCTGAGATGAATGACCTCTAAACCAGGCAATTTAACAGTATCGGCTGAAAGAGAATTAGTTCTGCTTGTTGATCATTTTCCTTTCAGGTAAATGCGACATTACGAAAAGTTAAATTAGAAATGTAATAAATAAGATATTTATGGACACGGTTCGGTGATAAATTATTATTTTAAAATTAAATTATTTTCCGCATTATTATTAATCTTTTATGTGTTTCTGTGATGTGTTTAAGAAATTAGATTTTCTTTTCAGTGTAACTTAACGGAATACTTTAGTGCCATGGACACAAAATGCATGGCTGGGCTATGGGCAGCATTGCTCCATGAGCGTAGAGTTGCGATAGTGGCTTCAAAGCCCTCCAGACTATCGGCGTGTGTGCAGGCAGCCAATGCTACGCTCTTCCCAATGTCCTGGCAGCACATATTCATTCCCATTCTGCCTAAACATCTTGTAGATTACCTGTTGGCGCCAATGCCGTTTCTCATTGGAGTTCCTAGAAGTGTTATGGAGGTGAGAATTGTAAATATTAAAAAAAACATGTGTTTTATGAAAATTATGGTATGATAATTATGATAACAAACATTTTTATTCCATTTTAGAGTGTTAGGATGTCTGAAATAGGCGATGTGGTCATTTTAGATGTTGATGCAAATGTGCTGAAATCACCATTTAACGACTTGGAAGGATTGCCCTCTGATCTGGTAAGATCTGCAGCATTTTTAAACTATAGATTAACAACACAACATAAATAAATGCCTACTTCACGATTCCGATTCACTCATTTAATTGATTTGATCTAATCTAATAACAACAGAATTACAATATATTTTGCCACTTTTAAGTAAACGGCTAGTTCTAGATAATAGTAGAGCAATCCTTTTGCGAATATGTCTTATTCGTTGTGAACTACGGCTTGTGTTAATTTTATTTGATAATTAATTTTAAATTAGCGGTTTTCCCCGGGTTCACACGCGTGCCGACGGAGCTCCATAACGTATCCGAATAATAAGAAGCCTGTAACCGTCTCCAGTCCCATCTATCTCTGTACTAAATTTGATCCAAATTGTTTCTGTCGTTATACCGTGAATGCGTAACAAATAAATAACCAAACTCACTTTCGCATTATTATTATATTATATTATTCTTATTATATTTTCAGGTGACAAACTTAAAGAAAGCTTTAAGTGATAAGAATGCTCTGGGTGATGCAGTATCTCGAGCATTTTTGCGTGCGCTAGTGTCTCTGATTGGTGGATATCGTGACGCTATTAAGTAAGTGTAAACATTCGTATGTATTATACTTATTAATTTATAGCATCTTTAAAAAAATATTAAGTGACAAGAAACCACCGTTGAAACCTTTAATTTACGATACCCTCCACATCGTTTTAAAAATAATGCATGCCTTTGCAGTTACTCTTTTGCACACAATAATGGGATCTGACAAGTGCATGTTATAAAAGAAATATGTTGAGTTTATAAGTAAAGTTTAGTCTTGTGCACCATTGACAGGCAAAGTCAGTACAAAAAAGATTTAAGGTAACCCTGACTCACCATTCCATTTCACTCAAATCTAGTGCTTATGAAAAATATGCAGAAAAAGTATCCTGAATTGAGACAATTATAGGCTGGTTTTCTGGAATAGTTAATTTAGAAGAAAATAAGACTCCTGTATTTTTGTTAGATATACATTTTTTTAACTGTACGATCTATTTCACGCACCCAGATACAACCAGGCTATACCTTCCCCAGGTTTCGTTCTATATCCATACCATTATTTTATCTAAATCGTTAAGCCGTTTTACTGAGAAAGTGTGACAAACAAACTCACATTCGCTTTCATATTTTTTTTTTTCAGAATTGAAAATGGTCAGTTGATTACTTTCAATCCAGACGCTTTTATTAGAACCAGAAAAAGCATGCAACCATTCCTTACAAAAATATTGCAATCACAAATATTCCGTCAGGTGAGTTAATACAAATTCGTATGTTTATTATTTTACAACAGAGTTACGTTAATAGTGTATCTAATAGGCTCATAAGTCTTATGCATAACATGAACCTTACGGCTATAATGTACCTAGGGTGGTGTGCCTTTGAGGGACAGCAAAGGTGTCTACTTACGTCATAATATAAAGCCTAGTTACATATTTTGTACTGGTATAAATCGTGTATTTCATTGCGAGATTTGGTGTGGTGGTAAGCCATCGCTAGAAACCTTCAAAGGTTAAACTCGTATTTCGTCAAAATATATTAATCCGGAAATTTAGTGTGACATACTATCAAGACAATCTTACTATGACGTATGCAAGTGTGATTTGATTATTAAATTATAATATTTTTTTGCAGTTTATTGATGAAAGATTGGATTTGCTCAACTCAGGGCGTGGTTTCAACGATGAATTTGAAGTAGAATGTAATCATTACGCTGATAAACTAAATACAGGGAGTGGGCAGAAGTTGAAACAACAATACAGGGACTGGGCCAAGACTGTCAAGAAAGAAGGCGGGGCCTTCTTTAAAACAGTGAAAGATAAGGTAAATATTATCTCAGGTTTGTAAACGTAGTTTTGGTTTTGAGTTTTCGTTTGTATTTTTTTATACCATATAAAATATATCATAACTAATTACGAGTACATTTACATAGTGTGTGGTGTTTTAGACTAGATTTCATAAATCAAAAATGCGTGTGTTGTGTATACAAACAAAATTGAACACATACAATTTGTATCGTGAAATATGAAATCTAAGATTTAAAATATTGTACTGTAACATTGACTTTATAATATAGAAGTAGTTTATAAAGCTGTTACTTATAAGAGTTATTATCACATGAGTGTTTTAACACCTAGTGATGTTAATTTTCATACAATACTTTAAACTCATATTGCAAAAGTTTTTTTTTTAATGCAATTTAATTGATTATATTGTTAAAAATAAGATATTGAAGCAAATAGATCATAAATTATTATAAATATTCCCCAGCTGTCATAACTTCCATAGCGCTTCCACTTTTAAAACTCAAACCCCTTTACCATAAAAGTAAAATTTTATTATATTTTAATATTTATGGACAACCATTCTTTTTATTTGTTCCAAATATCACACTGGCAAAGTTGCACCTAATAAGGGTTCCTTTTTAAGTTCCAAACCATTTTTAAATGAACAGATAAATTCACGAAATCTATATAAATAACACTTTTAAGTGAATTTGTTGTTCTGTTACTTTTTTATTTTTAAATTCTAAATTATCATTATGGTATGAATGTAGATAAAAATGTTTGGTATTATATGATGAGTGCATAATAATGTTGTAGTTTAGTTGACTACGATTCAAAATGCTGGCCAATAGACGCGTTGCTGCTGTTGCCCTTTGTTATAACATAATTTACATTCACATGCCCAGGCGGGTTAGACAAGTGGCAAAAATGCTAGTAGAATAGAAAACAAAATGTATGGGAATGACATTCGTTTACGACTAGCTATCTGTCATTCCGATACATTTTGTTTTCTATGCTACTAGCGTTTTTGCTACTTGTCTATCCCCCCAGGTTATCTTGCTGCTCCGATATAGAGCACTAATTAATCATTGCAATCATTATAGCGTAGTTTCTATCCACGCGGTAGGGTTGCCGCTATATTTTTTTTAGATTTTATAATTTGCGAGTTTAATGCAGCAGTTTGCTTCTTACTTACCAGTATAATTTAGGTCATAATTTCTGGATGGAGTGTTGTAAATAGAGTTATAGTAAAAAAAATCGATAAAATATATCTTCTAGTACTAAGTTAACTCCTCTTCAAAGATTGATGCAGTATAGGAAACATTGATTGTTAATTTGTTAATAAATTAACAATGTTTACAAGCTAAACCTACATAGTGGACTAATATTAACGAAGAATTTATTATTAAAAAAAACAACATTGCTGGACTTACCCCAGTTTTGAGTATAGAATTTATATAGACTATATAGTATGAAAGTCGCAATCGATACAGAAATTACAGGTCTATGTGCAATAACTATAAAAGTGTCCTAAAATTTTGAAAGTTTTACCGACTTTAAATTGTATCGACTAGATTAGACAAATAGTTTTAAAACATTTGAATTGCTATATTACGTAGTGTAAACAAAGTTCGTAAAATTTGTTATTTTTCTCGTTGAAGTTTAATCTAAACTGACATCCTCTTAGGTACATCTCGGATTTATTATTGACAAAAATAGCAAAACAACTCCGGAAGTTTTTTCATCAAATAGGCATCTGGCAACCCTACATGTTGATATTTAATGCATGCATGCTATAAGTACTGGAGATTTTCTTTTATGCTTTAAATGATGAATATTTGCAGGCGAACCCAGCAGTGCAATCGGCGGTCAAAACGGTGAGTCCTAGTGAACTCTGTTGTCTGTCAGAGTCAACCTTCTGTTGTGGCACTGTTATACATAACTTGGTGGAGAATACTTTTTACCGTGACTAGTTGTTATGGTTGTCTTGTTGTGGTGCTGGTAATATGGTGTTTGTATGTGTAAGTATATCTATTGTGTTGTAGGCCTGGCTGCCTTTGTATTTATTGTCATTTTAAGTAGTGTTTAAGTTCTATTTTATATCTGTTTTTTTAATTGTTCGTTCTTTGATCTTATGTATGATCTTTTGGTTTACAACTGCCTCATATTCATTACAGCTTAACACATCAAAATGTAAGTTAGTTTAAGTATCTACCATATTATGCATTATATATCACCTATTTAAAAATGCAATCTTAGCATATTTTTTATTATTTGTGGATAATGTGGTTATGTTATAAGTAGTTAAAGCGAATTTAATACTTTTCATACCGTTATATTTAAAAATAAACCAGAATGCTTTATTTAAATATTTATGTACTATTACATGTATAAGTATTAATTTAAGTAATATCGTATTTGTGTATATTATACTGTATTGTGTAGTAAACAAAGCTAGATACCGCTGCTGTTGAAACTTATAAAGTATATACTCCACGAAGTTACGAATATCAGATGCTGTCAAAATTGTAGTGTTATTTACTCTGCACTGGGTCCCGATATCGACTAGCTATAGGACGTAACCGTATTTATTGCACGCAATTGCATATATGACGCTCCAATGCACGTAAAAATAAAGATTTGCATAAGATGAAGTGTGTGGTTGTTTTAAATCACATGCAAATATTGCTAGTCATGCCACGTGGGTTTGTTTACAAACGTCGGTGGTACATGTTTGTTAACTTCTAGATGTTTGTTTGTGACTTAAAACTTTATTATTATTAAGACGCTCTTGTTTAAAAAACTGGCCGGTCACTTAAAAGATAAATGTTAATTATAATAAAAAAATAGTATTTGAAATCCGAAGAGCGTTGAATAAGGCTGATTGATTTTTCCTATCGTATGACATGTTTTCGTCAATCGTCTTTTCATGGCTGCGTGGCCGAAGATGAAGATCACAATGCTCCATATATTTTCTTTCGTGCTGTACCTATTCCAATATTGATAAATTTCAATTTGAAGATACGTTCGAAGACTCTGTTGACAAAGGTCGACAGTTTATAGTTTTTATATAATTAATTAATGTTTTGCATTTTATTCCATCAAGGTTCGCCAAGGAGGCAAGAACGTGAAATCGGCGGTGAAAGGGTTGAAGAATAAAATGCCTAGAACCGGCTCTCGCCCATCATCTATTAACACCACTGATGACAGCAGGTAACTACTTAATAGATCTATAGCCAATTATACTAAAGTAGGTAGATACGTTACCGTACAAATCGTTATCACAATATTTCTATTAATTTGCTTTAGTCCACATATTTACCATTGAAAAAAATTATAAAAACAAAATGTGTGCTTATTTAAGTAGCATTTTAGTGAGTCACAGTCACAGCCCAGTTTGCTTTCTTATGACCACAGTTCGTGGCAAGAATGATAAAGAATTTTTTTCACTAGACCGACTATGTTTCACAGCCGTGGTAAATATGTCTATGATTACACTTACACACTGCCTTTTTGTGCAGCAAAAGGTAAAAATAATTACCGGGTATTAAATTATATTATTTATCCGCGTTAAGCCCACCCAGTTGTCACCTACACCTTTATATACTTTTATAATTATAATTTAATGTGTTTTTGTGATAACAAAATTAATTTCGGTAAGTTAAATTAATTAAAATTAGAAAAAAAATCTATAATGCAAGTGCGAGTTTTATTAAAAAAATAAGTGATAATGTTAATATTATTTTATGTGCGACGCGCGAGTGGTTCGCGCAGGTATATCTAGATGCGCTTTAAAAGGTGTAGTATTTATGCTTTGATGGTTTTTGTAAGATTAACATTGAAAGTGGTAAATCTAAAATAGCCGTCGATAAAACACTGGAACATTCGCAATCAATAATCGAATAAAACTAATTCTTAAAACTAGATTACATACACAACATGAAAATGGTGGGTTTTAAAGAGCGTGCGTATAACGTATCTACCTACTTCATTTGTAAATCAAAATTTGATTTAACAAAATGAATTATATATAAATCCAGGACAAACAGTGGAATATCGGCGTCGCTGGGTGATATATGGCAAGGTTTTAAACAAGCCGCCTTAACTACACACACTCATACAGACATTCTCTCCGGAGGATGGCGAGGCGGATATACCAATAGACTCCTCTACCAGGAGCACAAGCTGTATTCCTCGAACGCAGTTCGTCACTTTATTCTAAAATATGTATACTATGAAAACGATCTGTTCAGCATGCTTAACACGCATTGGGCCACACTGGCAGTTTTACTGTCACGTTCACAATTGGTCACATGTATGATAGGGTATTTGACTATTATTAAAACTGGCTGTTGCACGCGATGTCACTCGCATGTCGAGGGAACTACTTCACCAATTAAAAATATCCTTTGTCCTTCCCTAGGTTTCTATTTATTTTCATATCAAATGTTATCTAGATCGATTCAGTTGTTTTACCGTGAAAGCGTAGCAGACTTACGAAGTTACTTTCGAATTTGTAATTTTTTGAAGAATTAAGGATGCACTTAATTTTATTTTCGAAAAAATAACATTTGAACATTAGCATTACACGGAAAGACTTCTGAAGATTGTATAAATTGTCAGTAGTAGTAGATGTAAGTTTCAAAATATATTGTACAAGCGCGTCAAAAATATCAAAAAAACGACTTGACAAATATAGTCAAGTACTCTATTCGTCGCAAACGCATATGTAATAAATGTAAAGTTATCATAAATGAAAATTAAGCGCTCTAGCATTTTCCGGTCATCAAATTCGCATGAGGAGAGCCAGGACACTCCGTCTGAACGAATATGATGACAGACACGTAGTAATTCAATATCACTTATTTACCTTACATTTCTGAACTGCGATTATGTGGCCAGTTGTTTGTAATAATGTCAAATTTGCACACTAATGTACCTTATGCATGACTGGATATAAATGTTGATGTCTTCTTTTATTGTATCGAAATCAGTGGCGTCCCTACCGATGGCTTAACAACAGGCGATGGAGTCTTTCAGGCTTCTTTTAAAATTAACACTGGATTCTGTTTCACCATTTGGAGAGCTTTAGTTGCTCGCGCATTCATTTGTATACTCGGCTGCTGTTGCCTCCGCGCGCGCTTTGATCAACGTGCGACGTGTACGGCGCGGTGCTCCGCTATCCCAGGTCTATATTATGTGGGTTAGGTGAGGGACTAGTCAAGACCCTGTGCATTTGCTACGAACCTTATTGCTGTCCCATTAGCCGTGGATTTGCTATTGATCACACCTATTGTTCTTATGGGGTGGTTCACACCAAACGCAACATTCGTTCACTGACGGCCCTAACTTCTTAAAGTTCTCGTATACGGACTGTTTCGGTACTTTCCTTCGGCCATTGAGAATTAATGATAGGTGGCTGACTATAGGTAGATTGGGTAGGCAGTTTATGTTTACAACCATTTCTATTAGTTATTCGATGAATAGAAACAAATAAACAACATTAGTTTTAGTGTATCTAGCACAAGTTTAAACTGTATGAGTAGGTACGAGCTTTATTGGCGATGTTATCTTTATAACCTACCAAATCATATCTGAACATTTTATAGAATTGTTGTTAGACCGTCTAATTAAGGTACTGCCACTGAATTCGAAGTTTCGATGTGATGTCCTATGACCTACAATGCCGCGATGATGATACACAGGTTGGAATAGTTAAGGATCAAAGTCGATGGCCTTACAGTGATTCGGAACCGGGGAAGGGTGCTGTGAGGGGGTTGAGAGTCAGAACTGTGGTAAGTATACTAAAAAGTCTGGTCGATGCTGGATACTATTTCGCCAGTAAGTTGAACACAAGCCGTGGTGTGTAGTGGCTTGCTGGCTATGAATGATTCTCGGCAAAAATGCAGTGGGCTGTGCTAAGCTGGTGAAGCTACGGCTGGAGACCAAGCTTAAGTGTTATGTTGATTAGGTTACCAAATGAAGCAGCACTCAGTTAACCGCTACGTCCGCTACTTGCTGCTTTTGATATTAAGGAAGTAATAATAGCGACTAATATCAGAGTGAGCTGATTGGCTGATGTTCGTGCTCGTCATTTAATAGAAAGAAAGAATAGAAAGTTGTTACCATAAAGGTAAGTGCATCCAAAGGATCGCGTGATAGCGTCGGGCGCTACTGACTTTCGTTCGAGGTATGAATAATTTCTAAGGTGCTCATGCGCCTTGTAAATGTTTTTCTTATTACTTTTGTAGTTTCTTATTAATTTACTTTAACTTACTTTGTGTGTATAAATGTTATTTAATAATGTATGTCAGTTGGAGCTTGATGTAGTAGTTTAGAAGTATTGATATACCACTTGGGTCTATACGGGGCAATTATTAAATGTTGTAGCTTGCATGGAAAATGCAGCCTCCCCCGCTTCATCAAAGGCGTCGTGGAGGAACAGCATGAAGCAGCCCTGTATGTTTTGGTGCTATGGTAGCCGTTTCTGCTAGTTTATAGAAAACCATCTGTAAACTTACCTTCTCAAGATATTAGTATTGAGCTTATGCTAAGTTTGGTACACGTTTAATTGATGTTTAAATGTTGGTTGAATATATGAAAATAATGTTTAAAAACTTGCGATGTTTTAATTGATATTGCCCTTTCTTATCCTGTAGGTACCTATGTTTTATAATTTTCTTTTAGGGGTTTATGTCATTACGTGACACACGGACAGCGCCGGTGACAAACTGCGTTTGGGACAAGCTTTGTATCTGAAAGAACAGCGTATCGTGACTACTCACCGTATGTGGCAAACAATTTGCAAGACATTGGGGAGTTTGGCTACTAAATTAAATAAGGAGAGGCCCACAAGTGTATGTAATGGTGTCTTTACCACCAGGTTGTTGAAAAACGAATACGGTCCCCTCGAACAGATCCACATTATAAAAAAACAGGAAAATAATATAGTTCGCCAAGTAAAATCAGCTTGTTTCGTTTTACTCTCTATAGAATAAGTCCTTGAGAACTCATAAAATGTGTCTGTGAACTATTGAATATAATCGTGTTTGTTGTAATGTCTAGGTTTTCATGCGGGTCAGCGACCCCGGTATCGTCGGATTCGTCGGATTCTTCCCCGACGAACAGACCGATGACGAATCGGCCAAGTCCGAGCAGGCCGCTGATGAACAGGCCTCAGCCGCCCCGTGAACCTCCCCCCGCGCTCCCTCTCGACCTACTCACCGAGATGGAGTATTTGTTCGACAGCAAGAAAGCACAACGTCGGGACAGTTTCCCAAACAGCTCGCACAACTCAGACATCAGTCTTCCGGACAAAGCAGTAAGTGATAAGCCACTACACCTTAAAACGATGAGTGTAGATGTCGTCCTCGTAGCTTCTTGTTAAACGCTTGTGTTCTTCTGTCAGTTCATGCTTGTTAGCATAAAATCACGACTTTCGATACGCCACTTTGCATATATTAATTGAATAGGTACCTAGAAACGCTCCGCTCGCCTCCCGTTTTGAATTTTCATGCAAGTTATTAGATTAGCGGATTATTATTACTGGGTACGAGCATCTCATCTGAATGATTTAAATTAAGTCGTTAGAACACATGGTACCTATATGGTAATTTTGTATTTTCAATCAAAAGTGAGTAGTAACGTAGTTGTGAAATAAATAATTATTTGTGGGTTCGTATCGGAAGTGTGATTACATATTCATTAATAGCTGTCATAGACGTTGGTACCTTTTTGAAAATATAGTCTAGTTTCACATTAGCGATTAGATTTAAATGTAGTTGGTTACACGTTCGCATGTAGAAATTTAGGTGGTCTTTACTTTTAAAAAGGTATCTTATCTACAGTTTCGTCATGTGAAATGTTTACGCTTACTTTAAGACATTATTAGGCTTTTGTACACTGAAACTGCGCTTTCTTATTTGTACTGTACTGTCCACATTATTGTGTTTAGTACCATGTGAATGCGATACTAGCATGAGCGCTCCTAGGAGCACCGTGGCACATCATTCAATTTTATTTTGCAGAAAACACTGTCACCATGTCTCCCACCCCGGTTACCGGAACGTCCCCAACTCCCAGTCCGTTACCCAATAATTTCCACGAAGAAACTAATTGATTTGTCTGACGCGCCAATGCCGCCGCCGCGTGCGACGCCCAACTCGACGCTACAAAATCATCACTTTGTCAGTAACATCACAAAAAATGATGTGAAACCTACGCCAGACTTTCACACCAGCACGATACGCTTCACAGAAGGCAATGATAAAGCAAAATTAAAGTTGACCCTGTCATCGAATCAAAGAAAGGTGTCACAACCCAGCGCACAGTCGCCATGTAACGGCACAGCGCCGAAACTGCCGGCACCCTCTGTAGGTAGAGCGAGCCAAGAGGGCGCAAGGCCCAGGCTCGGCATGGGGCCCCACGCCGACCTACCTTCCTACAAGGCGAAAATTCAAGAGGTAATTCTGATATGCACATTTGTAATCATATCGATTTTATACCTTGTTCTAAAGCAGAAAGTGATAGAATTCATGCCTTGAACTGCAAGAGTGATATAGGTTTGCACTAACACACGAATGTTAATTATTTCATATTAGTATTATTTACTGAAACATTCATACTGAATATTATATTGTTCATGAAATTGAATAAATTAATAATATATAATATTTATCCTAACATGCGAATTTGGGTCTTAATTGCTATACTAGTATACATATTTTTTCTAAGAACTTAGATGCTTTTAATAATGAGCACGGGGAAAGGTGCTGTGAACCAAATTTTAAATGTATTAGCAATCACTTATGCAAACTTAATACTGTGCATGATTTTTCTATCGTGGAGAAAAACATTTAACATTTTATGAAATGTGCAAATTTTACTGATGGGACCCAAACCCAAATCTACAAGATCCTACATAAGTGGTTGAAAGAGATATGATTGATTCATTTGTTTCCTTTAAGAAGGTCAATAATAAATTACTGAATACGCATATGTATGGAAACGTAACGCAATGAACAGCATTAATCAATACTCTTAAAAACGCACAAATTCCTCTCATCCCTTTTTGTTTGGTCCATGACATATTTATTTTTCCAGTCATCAGATCAAGTTGATACTATATACCTTGCTTTGTACTTTATAATGCATAAGTAATATTTTTGACTAAGACGCTATTTAGAGATAATTTTGTTATTATTATGTTATTATTGCCGATATAAAATCGTCCCTACTAGTTCTATTGAATTTGTTAACGTTTTGGTTTATACCTTTATTGTTTTATTGTAAATTACTGGTCTTAGATACTTAATTATTTTATGGGACTACGTTAAATTTATATTCGTCTGCGCCAAAGGCTGCACTCAAAATATTTTTATTTTGCTAGTTATAACTATTATTAACAGTTTTAATAAGTGCCTTATATTATTTTATTTTTATATGTGGCCTACGCATGTACTCGTTTGATTTGCATAATATGCTTATTGGTATTTTGATGATAATGGAATTATGAATAATAAGTATACAAATGAATGATCTCATATTGTGATGATAACTTGTTTTATTTAAGGCTAGTTTAACAAATGCTGAAAAACATTAATTTGGCTCATCTTTTTCATGATAGGGTGATTTACATGACACATCAGTTGAATGCCTGAATGCTTTTATTTTTTATGAGTAACATGATATAAATAAGTCAACCTTTTTTATTAATATGTAAATAAAAATATTAGACATGAGTGATACGAATTAATATTATAAGTGGGTAAATGCGTTATAATACATTTATGGCCGACGCAACCCTGACGAAGTACAACACACGGTTCTCCCTTCCAAATGAATATAAACATTTTTTCTTAAGTCTAAGTAAATAAACTTAACCACAGTTTGTAAGAGCAATGATCATAAAAAAGTTTGTCCCGGTTTGTCATGGCTTCGAATTGTTTAAAAAAAACAATGTCGATACGTCACTGTTTTCAAATATTTTATAAGCCTAATCTCGACTCTTCATCACTTTTATATCCAATTTAAAGTATATTAAAAACATAAATGTTTAATGTTATTGTTATTAGTAATATAACGTAGTTTCTTTACGTCCCTAAAGTATAACCTACATAGTATTATGTACTCATGTATAACATATACCCCAGACAAAAAAACTGCATCAGTTTTTGTTTAAAAAAATTGAATGGCCCTTTCCAGTATACAAACATATACTTAGGGATAATGATACTACGCTGTTATGAAGTTAACGAACCAAACTATAGGTTTCAATTTAAATTTGTATAAAAAGTTGGAATACTTGGTTAAAATGTTTTTTTTTTCAAAGGTAGGTGCGTGTTGAACATTCATTCAGTTTATTAGTCCGTCAGTGTATTTACTCCTTAAAACAGGTATAAGTTTTTTCATTTGTATGTATTCGTATAGGTACACATTATAACTGTGTAATTAAATATGTACACGCAAATTAAATATGTAAGAATATTTCGTTTGGTGCGTAAATACGATTTCATGGACTTATTCTCACCGAACAGCTACGAAATATAATATAAGTTTTTTGTCTAAAAATGTATTAGAACATAATATTATTATTATTTCCCTAATATTTTTTGTACAAGTTATAACCACTACTATAACTAGGTGCGCGGGCCAGTTGGCCCTAGGGGAATGAGTAATTGAAACACAAAAGTACTGTCATGTTATTTCGGCTAACATACTTACTATGACTTTTCTAACAAACTATCATGCCACAAGAAATGTTATGAAGATAACGAATTGGGATAAAAGTAGTAAATAAAAAAAATCTATGGTGACTGATCTTCATTTTGATGCATGGACAATATTTTTGACGAATCGGAACTATGACGAATCGGGTCTAGCGTCATCAAAGGACACAGAGGCACGCTGCATTGTTTATTTATTTTGACGGCCGCAATAGTTATTATTTGTTTGGTTGAGAACTGCGTTCGCTGCGTTTTGTTAGTGTTGCGGTGACCCTTACTTTTTTAGATTTTTAATTTATTTTAGAAAACGGCAAATCGATCCCTAGAAAGGTATTACATCGAAATATGTTGTAATGAACCAATTGCATGTGTCATGCAACATGCATTTCACCCTATTAGGAATAGATAATAATAAAATCATTTGATACCGATACAAAATGTTTCAATATAACGTGAAGGCAATATAACTAGTGGGATATACTTCAACTGTGCGAATTTTGTAGTTATCACATTAATATATTTATGATAATAGATTGACACGAGCACTTGTATATAATACACTGTTTGTCGTCCTCTAGCAAGATCATGCTTACATAGAACTTGCAAATGCATGTTACTAAATATAACTAAGTATGCATACATATTGGATTTTTATTTAATAGTGGTAGTCAACTGTGGTCTGATATTTTGTGATAGTTTCTAAACTGTGCCTTATGATAGTCGTAAAAGAGCCGTCGAGCGCATGTGCATTATAAATTGCCTAGGCACTTAATGTAAGTAAATGAAAACATTTTTTTAAGATTTTGTATTTACAGTGCATTTAGATTTTAAAGTCTTTATGCTCAACGTCTCTTAAGACAGGTTTCAATATTCATATCTATATTTAGTAGTAACGAACTGATACTAGACATCCATATCTTAAGAAGAGCATTTGAGATGAAGTTTTAATAGAAATGAAAAGAAAAAAATAAGTGGACTATATCTAAATTATGAACAAATACAGATTAACGAATAGAATCAATGTTAATATTAACAAAAAAGTAGATTCAATATACTATCTAGTAGTAAGTAAATTTTTTAAAAAATATGATTTATTGAAACCTTAAAATACAGTAAGTCGGTTTCTATTCTTAAACTGATCAACATTATGGCTGATTTACATTAGCTACCTACACGATTGCGCTTATCATGATTTTTTTTTTCAAATTTTGCATGAAATAAACTTTATTGAAATGTTTTTGTAGTAATTTGGCATATGTTAAATGTGTTGTCGATATATAGGTACTGCCTGCATGTTACTGGTATTGTGGCATTGTCATTATGAGCATTTCCATAGCCGATATCTCTAATGTTGTGAACACGTACATTTTAAACAACAGTAAAAGGCAGCGACCAATGTAAATGAGCCATTAATAGCCCAGTCAAATAGGCATTTTATCTCAGGATATGAGCCAGCTGGATATTTTTTGCTGGACCTATTGCGATTTTAAGAGCTCACATTGGCGCACATGTCACATGTCCGCATCTTTGAATATTCAAAATAGGATGATTGGATATTCTCTTTAACATTTTTTGTTGCACGAAAAAATTAGGACTTTCCGTGTGGAAGTCCACTTTGACTGATGTTCTCCCGCAAGTCAGAGTAGTCTGCCAATCTGTTGATAAATTACACCCCACAGAGTGCCTCCCAATACTTTCTACCTAGTATAGGTTCTGGGTTCTAGTTTCAAAAATTAATTTAGAAATTTCAAACTTCAGTCTTTTGGTTGTCAATTTAAAGTATACCTACTAATTTGCTTTATTTGACTGGGCTATAAAATCAGAAAAGCGTTTTTCAACTGATCACACCAATTGCCGATATTTGTCTGTAATGGATTCAACTAATTGATGACACATAGGCACAAAAAGGCCTACCAAGGGAAGTGTCTCGCTTTGTGCTTGTTTAACTCACATATTTCTTTTTCAGTCGTGTGGCTCTGATTCTGATCTCATTAAACTGGACGATTCGCCGACAAACCTAGAAGACTTTGATCCACTCAAGTGTCGTGATAAAAATCAGAAAGTGGAACAAATCAAATCTACAGACAGTGCTCTCTTACATGAATATGGACTAGATTTTAGCCAATTTGGTTTATTAGACTACTCCGCAGGTTCGAGCGCGCGACAGGACCCTGCATCTAATGTTCCCAAAGGCTGGACAACTTTTAATTAATAATTACATGTTCACTTAGTCTTTGTCGAATGGATGTACCTATATTTGTGTCAAGAGCGATATGATATACTAATGTATTACGATAAATCTGTTTATATACATTTATTATTTATTATGAAGGAAGTGTTTAATATTAGTTATGAAAGTATTGTACATATCAAGCTTGTAAATTATTTCATGATTTTTTACGAGTAATAATATCTGTATATTTGTTATAAATCAATATCGTAAGTTCCACGTGTATATTAAATGTTAACTAAATGATTTATTTATAAATAACAAATTGAGAGTTTCTCCAGGCGCGACCCAAGTGCTTCAATCTCTTCCGAATGTTAAATCTATTTATGTTATGAATTTTGTTGTTCCTAATTATTTACTTCTCAGAATTTAGGTATTTATTTATTTTATGTTTTTACGAACCGAAGTCATACCGACTTTATAATCATTGGATAAATTTTAGGAAATATGATAGAAAATTTATAATAAAAATCTCACAAGAAATATTTTGTATTGTAAGTTTTTAACATGAATCATGGCGTCAAATATACATAATGGAAAAAATCCAACCACAACAAAGAATTTAGCAATTTTCGTATTTTCTGAAAAATATTTTTATCGTTGCCAACTTTGTGATGTATTTTCAAGGTCCATACTCTGGTCTGAGATGTATGTGTTAATATGAAATGAATAAATAGGTTACTATCGAATATTTTAGTAAAAAGCCTGATGGCGCATAAAAGTTGTACTTTTTTTTTGTTTATCTAAATGACTGCTATCCAGTCTCTAATTGTGCGCCACAACTATTAAAAAATCTAATCGTGGCGGATGTCTTTGCCGGTAAATTTGTATCGCATATATATAATTATTGTAATGTTAATATTTCTGAAAGGATACTTTTAAAACCCTGCATAAAATAGGTACTCAAATATATACTTAAAATAATGGAAATTGTAGTTTTTATTATAATAGAATCAGGATCATACTTTATGACCTGGTGTGAGTGGATATTTGCAAAATCGAACAGAAACGATTGTAGACTTTACTGTACAGTGAATCCCACTGGATCTGGCTCTCTGTACAGTAAAGTCATTCGAATTACTTTTAAATATATATATTTCAATTTCCATTAGCAACTGTTTTCAAGCCAACATTACTTCCATTTTGTATATTTACGCCAGCGTATTCAATTCAGTATAATTATGTAATTTAAAGTACAATTAGCTGTTTATAAGATATTGGAGTTATTTTGTCTAAATCTATATTTGTTTATAGATATTTATAAAATAATTTCATAAGGTGCTTTGTAAAATAAGATTTTTTTATTATGTTATCTTTCACTTCTTGGGCTGCGGTTACGCTGAAGCCAAGAGTACGCTGGCTGACTAGTGTCCGACAGATGGACCTACCTACCTAAATAATAGATAAATAATACGTATTGTATCGTCAAACTGCTCGCAACGCTCCGTGCTCGATATCGTGACAGTAAATTATACATTTTAATTCCATTGATATTATTATATTATAGTCCGAATTATAAAGAATTTTTAGAAATAGTCAATGCTTGCAGTTGTCATTTCAATGTCTAATTTCTTACACATAATTATAAATTACCTACCAGTATATACCGCCACAAAGCCCACTCAAACAGTAATAAATATAAATGAAATTGAATGAGACTGAGCTTATCGTGTCAACGTATGTAGGTAGGTTGATTAATCGTTAATATTGTAATACTATATATATATATATTTGGATTCTGCCAGGCTCTATGTATCAGAACTGTTCCATTCGAGGCTGTCACGACCAATGGCATTACATAAAGTACATGCGTATACGTTCCAACGTGCCTAGTAGAACCGAGAGATTGGGGTCGACAACAGGATAACTCAAAAACACATTAAAAATAACTTAATACAAATGTCTAAATTTGTACCTACCCCATGTTCGGTGATCAATTAAATTATGTCGGTACTAAAGCAGTTTGTTTGATTAACAAATTGGATTAATGGGCCTGGCTTAAGATAAGCTACGTATCTGTGTTTAGCCGTTATCAATAAGATAGCAGCGTTAATGACACTTATTGTAGTTACATAATTGTGATTCGGAAAAGTATTTCCACTTACCAATAAAATGATAATTATACAAAAATATTTAATGAGTATTATTTTAGCGAGTATGCCTATCTTCATTTACTCCCCGAATGTTCAATAATGCTCAAAACGCAAAATGTTAAGTTCACACGATGCCCACTAGTGCATCTCCCGATCCCCCTGCATACAGCGGATTCCCAAGACCTTTCTTTGGGCGGAGATAGTGCTTGGGCTTATACGATAACTATACGTACTGTAAGTTTTGAGTAATTGACACCGATAGGGGAAACGGTGGTTATGTGGGTCTCACTAAAAACTCCGCCGGGTAAGCTTACTCTCACCTTCATGAGAGGAGTCACGAGATATGAGCCATTTAGGTCATGCAATGCGGGTGCTATGATCAGCAGTCTTATCACTCGCTGGCTAGTGTTAGGGCGTTACTGCTCCTCCGGAACGCAAGGGACTAAATAAGGAACATGCATGATTTTACTCAATAAGAGTGACACTGACGGAGGGATTTGATGATTTCCCGTCCGAAAAAAAGGGCGGCGTCATCAAGGTATGTTACCTCCTGCGCCTACGAACAAGGCCTCTGTCTTATCGAGTGCCAGTCTGAGCCCCAGTGATTCAATGCGACTATAAACACTAAATCGAAAATATAAGTTTTATATACTGAATCGTTTTATACATTGTTTAAGAGTAGGTTTTACGTAAATAAGTTAGGTACCCTGCTATTTTGTGTCGCCACCGATTCTAGAACGGTTTTTTAACCTCAAAAGATTCGGCAGATGAAAGTTATTTTTGGAAAATAGAACCGACTTTCAAAAACACTACAAACTGAAAAATACATCGTTCAAGAAGTCGGTGTCTCCAATTTCTTAGTTTTTTTGTTAAATTTTTAATTTATATATAAAATAATTTATAAATATTAATTGAATATTAGGATCAATGCATAGGTATAGACTATGGACTCTTCAACACCTAACAGCAAATGTATACCTGTTACCCTTTCAGGCAAAAATACTGTATGAATTTAGATGAAATTTGGTACACACAGTTAAAATATGAATTAACAAATACTTAGTATACTTTTTAACAGATTGAGCGAAGTAGTTCTCTCAGCATGCGTGTGAAACCGCGGTAAACAGCTATAATATCCTACTAATAATATAAACGCGAAAGTTTTGTAAGAATGTATGAGTGTATGTTTGACACATACTGTTGGCACTCTTTGTCAAGACGCGCGAGGCTTTTCCCTCAGAATGCGTTAAGTGCAGAATCTCCTTTTAAGACTGTTAATAAAAAGAACTGTGGGCCTAGCACGAATCACTTTCGAAAAAGTATTCGTATCGACAGCGATTTTTAAATGGAATATACTCGCATTTTACGATCTATTTATTTAAATTTATGACTTTAATCATATCTTTGGATGCTGCAAATTGTCATTTACTTACTTTCTTAAATTTTTCTGGCATAGTTGTATTTATGATTCGAAAATCGCTTTCGATACGAATACTTTTTCGAAAGTGATTCGTGCTAGGCCCACTGATGAGAGGTAGTTGTATCGTAGCTAAGGGAGTAACCTATATCTACAGTTGTAACTCCGGTAGGTACCTACTACTATTAGTAACCACAGCGGCACCGCCAGCGACCTTTCGGAAAATAAATTTAATGCTTAAAGGTGCCTGCCTACTACGCTTGTATCTATACTCGCTTTAAATTTGGTAACTTTATGAAGAAAATGTAAAAGAAAATGTAAGTTGTAAGTATAGGTACGTGAAGTCTCGAATAAAATATACTATTCAAACGAACATTTTATTTATATTTTATTATCTTTACAATGGCGATAGTTTTACACATTTTTTATCTAGGAATAAAGGTGCCAATGAAGAACTGCTTACTACTAAGTCTATTCTTCTTCGCACGTTTCGATAGAATATCATGCCCGGGGTAGAGACCGGATACTTTTGTTGTAATCGAGAACCTACTTAACTTAGAATCTACGTTTTTAACTGACGCCTCACTGATTGTGTTGTTTATATCATCAGCAGGAGTTTTCGCTGCAGTGGAAATAGAAGTGATTTTCACGTCTGTATCTTTACCATGTATTTTTGTTCGATTCTGCTCGTTATAAGTCGATTTGTATTTGCCACATATGTCTATATGTTGTATTATGTTCAAAAGCCCGCATTTTCTGTATCTTTCTTCCACAGATTCATGCTGTAACCAACAATTATCACCATGAAGTAATGTTGAGGTACCTGTCTCTTGTTTTACGCACGGCATGCTTTCAGTGCGTTTACTAAACTTATAAATAGGTATTTCATTTTATTGTGGGCTTAAGAACGATATACAAATTATATCGTCATAACAAAGAATTTTACATTGTCAACCAAATATTTCTAAATGACAAATTCTTTTTTTGAATAGACACAGGTAATACAGTCCGACCAGGCATTTATGACAACAAGCTTACGTACCTTTATTGTATAGTCCTTCCATCCATCCAGTCCATGGTTATATAAGAATGTGGCTGACAGGTGACTAACACTGGCCACCATCTTGAAATGTCATTTTTGGTGATACCGGCCAAGGGAAAATTAATAACCAACTATATGTAAAAATATAGGTGTATTCGATAAGACTGGATTTTGTCCCCGAAATAGTTATGAAAGGGCAATGATGATCTACGATGCATCTAGTGTCGTAGATGTGATTCCTTGAAATCGGGTGGATAGGCTTGTGAGCCACCTAGTAAATTACCAAAAGAGTGTTAAATGTTTATATATTACATTTAATTGTTTCCAATTTTAAATTATAACTGCGGTGTAAATTACAAATTCATAAATTGATATTTATCGTGTCATGATTTACTTTAAAAAAAGGAAATGTCCATTAATTGGTATTACATTAACAGTGACATTCCAAGATGACAATGGTGCCGATTCTGACTTACACAATACTAAACTAATTTAAAAAAAATTGATAACATGATATTTAATATCATGCTCTTTTTCTATTGCGAAATACAAGAAGAGGATAGCAAGTAATTCAGTGCTGTCAAATTAAATGTCAGATGACATTTTGTTGGTACAGGTTTGTTAATTTAGTCGAGATGTTACATCGTGATGTTTAATTTGTATGGAAAACTATTTTTTTCTTATTTGACAGGTGTTAAAAGTTTGCTATCCCTTTCTTATATTTGTTGATGTAAAGAGAGAATTATAGACTAAATTTAATTTAGATGGTGTCAAGAGAATCGCGGCCAATGTTAGTTCCAGTTTTCACCACATTCATATAGATCCATGTCGGATTAAAGGAAATAAAACATTGAATTTTCAAGATGACATATATTTTAATTCACTTACTGGTTAATGTATGTTTTAATCACATATATCTAAATATAGACACCTGCATAGCTTCTAGATCAGATGGCTGAAGTGACCTTCAAGTCCTGGAAAGGTAGCCGCGTACCAGGAAGTGTAGATAGTGTGGGAAGTTAAACCGCTCGTCCCTCAAGTTGGACTGCTAATCCACACTCAAATTACGTACTTAATATAGTTTGGATCCATATCAATTACAATTGCCTTCACGTTGACAGTCCAATTGACATTACCTAACTACATACATGTAGCTATATTAAATTCCATTGGAGACGCGAGGTCATATGTTACAGACTGCTTAAATTATCAGTGTACCATGTAGGTACATAGCACCAACAGTCGTTTTAGGGATACTTGGGGCAGGTTAATAGGACCAATGGGGAACATATTTTAGCTCATAGCACAGATCAGTAATGATGACATAGGGCTTGGTGGAACATTTTTTATTTTCTAATGGTAACCCGGTTCGCAAGCTGAAGTGGCTACAGGTTAGCCGAACCTTTGCACTTGTAAAAACAATAGCTTGATACATATATTTCTACCAATAAATTGTTGCCGCAAGAATTATTGCGTAGGTACTTCTACACGATAAGGTGACTAATAAGATGTAGGTGTCAATAATACATATAATTGTTGTATCTAAATCTGTTGCTATTTTTCTTTGAATAGATGGTTTTGTTAGTTAGTTGGACCAAGAGCTTGATACAAAAGCGGTACCTTCTCCTGGAATCACTCCTAGTTCTGGAATCCTGCATCGTCGGTAGCTTGGCCTGACAGGATTGTAGCCAATGAACAATCATTTAATTTGAGGAGTGTTTCGTTTTTGTAGGTAACCATTTGGCGTGACAGCTTTAAACATGTGAATTTTGCCTGTTAATAATAAAGGGTAAGTGCTATTAACTTGGCTAATAATTTAATATAGAGATTACTTGCAAATACTAACTACCGGTGAAGAAATATTTTGTAGTTTCCTGAATAAGTAGGTACCTATCTATCTACCTACAAATATAGTTTCTAGAAAGTACGCCGATAGATTAGTAGTTAACAGCTAGCCAACGTAAAAAAGTATGTGCGGATATGGATTCCAAATATCACTTTCACTGTTTCTCCCGTATTCCCGCATCCGCAAAGAAACTTGACGCACCCGGATAAAAAAGTCCTATGTCGTTCCCTAGACCTCAAATTTATCTACATACCAAATTTCATTTAAATTGGATCAGCCGTTAAAGTTTCAGGGAATGCGGCATGTTCGAAATAGTTACCGCTCCCCTGGAACGCAAAGGGCTAAAGAAGGAACATGTATGGGTTTTAATCATTACGAATCTAACAGTCCCTCTCGCCCTACCCACAACGGGAGGAGTTATTTGATGATAGCCCATCCGAAAAAAGACGTTAAAGTTTAACAATACTTGATACTATTCAATGGCATCAATAATAATAAAAGAGATTAAAATCCGAGAGAGTCACACCCTTAAGGTAAGTACCTATACTACTAAAGTTGATTTGTCTTATTTTGTATACAGTTGTTTATCGTTTTTCAACCCTACTGATTTGACCCCTCGTTATAGAGCTTGTTCTCAATTAAGTACAGACCTACTTACGAAGATGTCAAACTATGTATCTACGTATGTTGTATGTAAACATCTGATGACACTCACCTGTCTGCTCTAGACCGAGCGAGTATTTTCCTGTTTTTTTCGTCCCGATATCTTTCAACGAAGATAAAACCTTGAGAATGAATCGACTACTCGAACGATCAATACGAGAAGTGGGCTAGGTTCTTTAGATAAACGATGATCCTTGAAAGACCTCCGTAAAACGAAAGGAACACTTTTACTGAAGAAAATATTATTACTCTCATTTGATATACATTTTTATTTTGGCAATCTCGAAACTGAATTATTATGTTATCACACTTACATATGTATAAACAGAAAATGTTGTCAAAAACAATAATTTATTACAAATGATAAGTATTTACTAGCTTTTCTGCTATAATGAGCATATTTTGTAGCGGCTGATGACTAGAAGGTGGGTAATCTGTCTACCCTCTTTATAAGTCTTGTTATGCGTAGGTACTGCCAGTCATATGATCGGTAATGGATTTTTATCGTTATCAGATTATTAAACCTAACTATAAAATTAATTAAAGAATTTGAAATTTGTTAGATGTTCTTCGGTAGCAAATAAGACTTCGTCAATCACGTATTTTATTTTGTAGATATTCAAATGAAATATTTTTTCCTCTTCGTGCACAAAGTTTGATAAGCCAGTAATAAATAATTCATATTTTCTTAGCCAAGTACCGCTGAGTCAATAAAATCTGAATCATATTGTTTGTGGAAATACGGTCTAGAATAATTCTCTCATTTTCCTACGGCATTGACTGCCTGATTGACCTACTCGTACCTACATTATAAAAATGCCTATAATTTAGGTGCAGCTACTCTGAGGGTGCGTAAAGTATGAAGGAATCCTTTGTATCAATCGTGTTATAAAAACCGGCTAAGTGCGTGTCTGGCCACGCGCAGTAGGGTTCCGTAGTAGGGCTTAGTTAGTCGACTCTAACTCTGTAACCAGTTAAGCCTTCTTAGCCGTGATAGTTTTCTTTGTAAGTTCATTACATGTGCTACGTCTGTGAATTTTTTCACATTACTAGGTACAGCCATTCAAAAGTTATAGGGGCCCCCTCTCTTCGATTCTGGTATCGAACAAAAATTTGCACATAAAAGCTAGATATTTCGCAAATGGCTCGCTTAACCGAAAAGTGGTCTAAACATACCCATAATATTTTTGAAAGATCTATATAACAATACCCCACACGAAGGGGTAAGCGAGAAAAAAAGATATTCATCCCCACTTTACGTGTTTGGGAGCTACCCTAAAAAAAAAATATTTTACCACTTTCTCGATGTGATCAATATACATATTCATACCAAATTTCAACTTTCTAGTAACAAGAACCTCGGAGCTAAGCTGCGGACAGACAGACAGACGGACATGGCGAAACTGTAAGGGTTCCTTGTCGGACTATGGAACCCTTAAAAGGCAAAATATATATTTGACTTTGGTCTTTGAGCAACAAAGCACGGTAATCAAAGCAAGTAAAAATCTGTTTGATGTATTTAATTCACTAAAATTAAGTTTAATTTACATATAAAGTTAGGTCCTAAATATCACTAGAAGTTCGGTAAACGTCTGTTGTATAAGTTTCCGTAATTGTTGATGGGTATGCTGTTTTTGTTGCTTTTGTCATCAGCTTGATACTGGGCCAGCAGCATGGGCCAGCCTTTATCCCTATCCGGGATGTTTGGGTTAGCTTCCATCCGCTGTCGTATCTTCGCAGCCTTAGCGACCACTTCAGCATTCAACATGTTCTCCAAATACCGCAGCTTGTGTGGTAGAACTATCTTACATAGCTGAAAGTTAAAATAATTATTACTTGTATATAGTTATGGCCTGGTAGCGCGGATCCGTGAAGTTATATTGGTGTACAATAAATATTTAAGCCAGCCGAAGTCCAGTACCAAAGTTGCGCAATGAAAAATGGACTACTAACAAGATGATGGTAAGTTATCTTGTTGTGCTTCTATCATCTAACGAATATACGGTCTTGAAAACTCGTAATTTTTTGTAAGTATGAAAGAGCATTCGTGAAAAAAAAACAAAATACCAACAGGAAAATCCAACCAAACAGGAAATAGCCAGTTTAGGTATTATACCTATTTGAAAGTGGTAATTTTTTTTATAAATAAAATTGTAGACTTTATTGCTTTAATTTTTTATATACTTTGATTGATGGTAGGCCTAGGCTCACAATCTATGTACTCCTTTACAAGTCATATCTATGTAAGAACTTTCCTAAAGTAGTACGGTTTTCGGTATTCCCTTCTCTTTGTTAACATTTGCATATTATATAATTTTATTTACTGGTACATTAAATGTTTGGTATTGGGGAGAGCTTCTAACTCAAGTGACTTATCGGAATAAATATTTGATATTTTTTCACCATCATCATTTCTATTAGCGCCTAAATTATGAAAAAGCTTATCATGGAAACCGTTCAATTAAGCCCGCGCTTTTTATATTTTTAAATGTCACTCAAAGGCTCCAGTTTCTCGTAAACTTTTAACGAGAAATGAAAACCAACATAATATAAAAGTTAATTGGTTTTTTAACAATACCTACTTCTTTACATTTATATATTTAGTACATTCATCAAATTACAAAATGTGGTTTAATGGCCTTCGGTCCCAGTGCCGTTACTAGGGAATTTAAGTCATATTTTTTACAGTAGCAGGTTCAAACACCCACCGAAAAAAATATCATCGAAACGAATTAATAAGTTTTCAAGTATAAAAAATAATAGTTAGCAAAGTTGGTTAAATTTAACAAAATAAGATATTATCACAAAAATTGATATCTAGGCAGACATCACGTCAATATGTTGCTTAGTGTGCCGAAATTGCGTCTATTCTGAGCTCATCTCATTTTATTGGGTATAAAATGATTTGTAATAACGATATTGAACCTTTTCCCTAAACTCTAACCTAATATCACACCAGAATTGTCATTAAACCATGATATATACTAGACAGAATGAAAAAAGTAAAAGATGTTTTAACGAAGCTTAAACTTTTTAAAAACATATTTGCGGCTAACATATCGCTGCAATAAGCGAACTGCGGCGAGGCCGGCCATATTCTCCACGCTCGTGTTCGTAATCGCAGAATTATTATTTAATAACGAAATAGAACGATGCTGTTCGTAATACTTTTGACGTAGTCCATCCCCCTAATCGATTCTCATAGGGTGACGTGATATTAAGTTATTCGTAGCAGCGCGCTACGGTTGCTGTTTTCGTAGCCTTTCAAATTAATGTTCTATTGTGTAAACACAAAAACTGTATAATGACGTAATAGCACTGTAATTAGAGGCAGGTAATTAATGATTCTTTACTATCAACTTCCAGGTCACCGTTTTATAATTCAGTAAAGTCGTAGGTAGTATCTGTAGCCTGCGTTTCTTTGTAATTATGAAATTGAAAAAGTGTAATGGGAATTTTTCATTTATCTCAGCTTAGTAGCTCCGGAAAGGAATTAATCAAATAAAAATTTCATGCCTTTTCTGTTAACGCTAGGGTTTTCGTTATTGAGCAAGATTAAGTGAACGGAACATGACACCCAGTACTTATTTAGTTTGTCTCTAGAAGATGTTACTTCTACTAATAGTTACAAAATATAATTTAAAATAATAAAGGAATATTGCTAAAAACCAAAAAGCTACTAGAATTCTGAAGACATAGATAGCTCTCTTAAGTTTCTACCTACCTACAGGTATTTTAATATCATTGTACTTGAATTACCTATTCGGTACTTGTTATGCATTCGTCTCGCCGTATAATTTGCGATTTTGGTTCCCGTATCAGATATGTTACATTATTATGGCATACATAGTTATATCCGTTTCGTTCACAGTTCTATATTGAAACTGAACGTTTTCGGTGACGTTTTGCTCGATTTGTATTTCATATTAAACTATCACAGTACGCCCGGCTTTAGTTTTTGTAATCTCGGCTATGTCTTTTGAAATAGGATTTCGATGAAAAATCAATCTGTACGCGCATACACTGGATCAAATTGGATTTTATGGTGTTACCATCAGTAATTGGAAGGAGTAAGAAATATAAGTTTTTAAAGGGAAATGTAGGTCAATATTTCGTATATCCCATAAATACGTTTATTGAATCTTTTAGATACGTTTGGGTGTATCTTTTGATGACAAACTTCCTTTAGATTACATGTGCGTGCGTTATGTAATTTAAAAAAAAAAACATAAATAATTCATGTATGATTTGATATCTAACAAATTATGTTATTTATGCCTTTTAAATAAGACAGGTAATACATATTAAAAGAACATTCCTACTAGGCGCATAATCAAAAAGAACAATTTTGATTTCTATATTTCTTTTTGTTGTATATCTCAAAATAACGCCATATTACAGTGTTTGTTACGTACGAATAAACTAACAATTTACGAATTTCGAAATCAATGAAAAATGGGTGTTGGGCATATTTTTTTACAGGCTAAAACAGAAAGCATTTTGTTGTCATGTTCGTGAACGGGCGCTGTCAGTCGGGACTGGTCAACTCGAAATTGCCATAAATTGTACTTTCATAACATTAAATACGATTCAGATAACCTGTACATTGTCCTCACATTTTTTTTCTATAACAAATGTAAAACACATATTGTAAACTATAACACGTTGAAAAAGAGTAACCATGGAGTTTCTTGCTCGTTCTTCTCCATAGGAATCTACGTTTTGGAACGGGCAAATAGCTTCAATTTTTCTTTTTTTTGACTAACGGACTGACTCTTAATTATTTGACAATTCAAAAGTGCCTGTAAATGGTCTAATTGAAATAAATGTTTTGAATTTTGTTAATTTCAAACAAGTTCGAGCACTATACGTTATTTTCTGCAAATTCTTGATGAAGCGACCGTATGTTAAAACAATTAATAAATCCCATACTTACACAGTTACTTGAAAAATATAAAACCAAAACGGCAAGCAGCAGAAATCTTAGAAACGCCATGGTAAGTGACAAACTGATTGTAAAGGTAACTTTATTGCGGAATTGTTTAGCACTAGTGTTATCGTGTTTCAGATCAAACACGCATGTTTACTAAACTATCAAAGAGTTTTGTATACGAATCAGCCAAATACAATGAGAGCGTGCGGTAACGCTTGTAATATTTTAACAGGAACACAATTAGCTCACGGTACAGCTATTAAGTTCGTGCTTTGGTTGGATAACGACTGACCAAACTAACAATATCGACATGCCAATGTTTTTTCCTTAAGTATATGCTGGTGTTAATTATCTTACCAGATGGTAAGGAATGATGTTGTCGAAGATATTACACGCATGTGAATTCAGATTATTAGGTTATCAGGAAACGTCCGACATGGAGTTTCTAAGCGGAGCACAAAAGTCCTTATAGTTTCCGATTTTTTAAATTTAAATTTCATGATAACGTTTATCTGGGATATCAGATTAAAAATTGTGGATAATTTGAAATCAACGATGGATAAATCTGATTATTTCTACTTATCCGCGGCAAAAGATACTCACACAAAAATAGCTATCACTAAAAAACGTACCTAGTTTATATAATTCTCTGATTTGCGATAAATTTCGAAGTCATGCCTGAAGTCTTTTATACCATATAGTTAGGACTTGAAAACTTGGATAAAATGTATAGGATACACAATTAAATAAGAAATACCTATTGCTAATAAAACAAAAATTAATATGTTGTATTTCGTGTCCCATATTGTTAGAGAACAAATTAAATAAATGAACATCCTGGGATAACATAGCTACAGTACATTTTAATTGACAACGAATTCGTTACTCTCCCTTGTATCGAGGTAGATTGTCGGGATTATTGATTTGTTCTCATTTGAAGACCATAAAATCACAAGTAGATGATCTTTCTTTTAGATTAACTAAAACGTTGTGAGTAATTTCACAAAAGAACGGTTTATACAAACTTTGCTATCCTCTCCTTTTTTCACTAGGGATTTTGATTTAAGGGATAGAATTTCGGGAAATCCTTTCTTATCGGATGCCTACGTCATACAAAGAACATACCCTCCATGTTTCAGGTCTCTACGGTCAGCAGTTTAGGCTGTACGTTGATCCGTTAGTCATTCAGGACAAAGCATTATATATTTATAGATAAATTATTAACGTAATAACGAACCTCCTTATTTTTCCCTCCAACGATAGCCAGTAATTTTCGGGCATCTCGGGATTTAATGTGACCACGTATATACTCTCTATGTTAAGGCTCTTCCCAACTTTATTGAGGTTTTCTTCCAGTATAAACGGATATAGATTAATACCAGTATTTTAAGAAGAAGCTCCATGGCTTCAACGTATTACACTTCCACAAATCATAACACGATACTCCGTGTTAAGGCTGGTTGACCCACTTTCTGGAATTAGCATACTATTTATCAAAGATATCAGAAGCCAGAACTCAATGGCTAACATTCTTTCCGAAGTACGAGGGGACATGGTATGATTGGATGGGCACCTATTATTGGTTTAGCGTACCTTAACCTTGATCAACCATAATATGATTTCGAAAAAGTCATAGGCATAGTTACTTGTTAAGTTTTGAATCGAAACTACTTGAATATTAGAGCGCCACCGTGAAGTCTTCATAAACTTTTCGCTTTCGGGTTAGGGGCCTATGTCTAATAGGGTAAAAGTTATTAAACAATCATTATATAAATTACATAGTATATAATAACCGATTATGTACTGTCAACCCTCGTGCAGGCCACAATTATTTAGACACACACACAATTAGTAAGACCATACTGCCGTTATATAAAAAAGGGCGTAACTTCCAATTTTCTTATGACGGCAGCATACATAAACCATTGGTGTATTCTGGCGGCTGCATCGAAGATTTCCGCGATCTTTGCAAGGTCGTCATTCAAGCAACTACTCCATGGCCGACATTTACCTGGTGTTACTACCTTATCCATTGGCTATCGATCTACCACCACCCAAGTATTTTTATGCGTTGTGCTTGGTTCAACCACTAGCCAATAGCAAGGGTTACCTTGAAGATATGTTAGGACTCTGTTGGTAGCCTAATAATCAATACCAAGTAGGTACACAATATAACTGATCTATTATTTATCGAGGAGAACTGCAGGTGCTTCTTGACCGTGAATTTATTATTCTTTATAATTGACGATACACAGTCTTAGCCTTGTACCTAAGTAAATGCACATAAAACCATGTAGAAATATTTATTATGTGTTGCAATATTCAATAGGTATAAGCGCTACCGCTACTTTAACCCCTAATTTCACCGTGTAGAATGTTATATTGGCCAGAAAACGGTTAAGTATTATATGGTATGTCAATACTAGGTGTATAGAACATTTGCGTACCTTAGTTGTACTCACCCCTCTTTTAAGCTTAGACGCAGCCGAGTTATATACAATACACTGTGCTTAGGGTATGTAGGTTTGGTATAACTCGATTATGTAGTTAGACGAAGAAGAGGAAACATTAATTGTGTTTTCAAATCCACATTTCCTTGTTCAAAAAGCGAGCTCTTCATCCTCGGGCCACCATGAGCTTGTAGCTAATTACTAGAAAACATTTCTTATTGTTAGTTTCCAAAACGGTGTACTGTCTATTATAGATTTTTTTTTATTAATGTATATTGTACGTTTCCGCAAGTACGTATTAATTATTGGTATTCCTTATAGAGTAAACAAAGCCTGTGCCAAAGTGATGCTAATACAGTGTTCGTGCCTGCAGCTCAATTGGAAAGATAATAAACTAATAACGAATTTAGGTTAAGACCACAATAATACCAATAGTGACGTTTAGGATATTTCTCGTCGACACGGACAATGATAACAAGCATACTGTCTACCTACCAGCCTGTATGAAGTGGTACTAATACAATCGTAGGCAGTCTCAACTTGGACATTTATTTATGTGTTTTTTGAATTACCCGTTGCAAACTAAATACTTATAGGGTACTCGAAGAAAGGTCATAAGGAAAAAATAACAGAATCCTTCACGAATCACTTCGTCATTCGTCTGCCTGACAAAACTTTTTCTAGAACACGTACCTAGCGGTATTGAATTCGTGTTTCAATTTTCATTATGCCTTGCCCGACAGGGCTCACGATTAGGGTTACCAGATGTAAAAATCAAAAGACCGGAGAAAAGGCCTGATTGCCATGGAAAAGTCCTGAGGTTTTATACAGTTTGAGAATTTTCTCTCAAAAACGTATTATTATCGTTTTATACACTGCGGATTGCACATCGCACTCAAAGCGCTTATCTACCAAAAGAAGATTATTTTTAGTTTGTTTTACTTAGATAAATAAGTATTGATTTTAACTGTTTAATTGTTACCAAAAGAAGATTATTTTAGTTGGTTTAACTTTTAATTAAAGAGATCTTTAAAATGTAACCTGTGTTTTATTGAAAATCCTGAGATTTCACGAGATTTGCAAAATCCGGCCGCAATCCTGAGAAAAGTCGAAAATTCCTGTAATCTCAGGACAAATCCTGAGATATGGTAACTACTCACGATCGATCCTTTTACTATTCCAAAACCACTAATAACAACAAGATATAAAATGGCCTTAACCAATCTAAGAAAAAGAAAAAATACAATCAATTTCGATAAGTATGTAAAACATACCCGTGCTTACGGATGCCCTATGCGCCTGGTCATATTTCGAGTACCTACCGCAGTAGCGTCCGGTTTTTATTTATTCATTAGATCGTGAATGTCCTCTACTGTACACGAGCCTACTCGTACACGGTAGAATAAGCTAGAGTAACTCGTTGGGTTATGTAACCGCACGAGTTCAATTAATGTGACTACAGTGGGCCTACCACGAATAGCTTTCGAAAAAGTATTCGTATTGAAAGCGATTTTTGAATTGTATATACTCGCTTCTTATGTATTATTTATTATGTCTTTAATCGTATTTGTGGATGCTGCAAATTATTATTATTTATGCATTTTAAACATACATTTTGGTTTGGTTATATTTATGATTAGAAAATCGCTTACATCAACGTTACGATACATTAGTGCGTTCGTGCTAGGCCCACAATTTGTTGTTATTGGTACGTTAAGAAATTATTGCTTTAGTATTGTTTCCGCTATATTCCATGGCTGTATGTCAGCAGAGAACGATTTTATTGTTCATTAGTTTTGTAATATAGGTAGGATTTATTGCGGGAAATAACGCCAGATGAGTTGTCAAACAAGAAACGACGGCTGTTATCTCCTCACTAGAGTGCTTTATGAAAGACTATATTTTCTTTTCGCAGTTGTTCAAATAACTACTGTTTTCAGTCTACGACAGACGCAGAATTGTACAGTTAGATAAAAATTAAAATACTCCTTTAGATTGGTGATACGGGATTATATTGGAGGAAAAATTTTAAAGTTTAAAACAAATAAAGGTTCTAAGATGAATAATTTAATTCGCTCTGTGATGACGTTATCACAGGCTACGACTGAGCTACTAGGAACTCGCTCACTAGGTTTTTGTGTATGTGTGATATATAAACATAAACTGAAGTAGTTTATAAAGTTAGACTAGGGCAATGAAACAAATGTACACGCAGCCCCAGATTACTTATTTTAACTCAAGATAAAATGTTAAAGTAAACTAGCAACCTTTCTTAGCTGAGCCGATGTCGGACGAAGCCACGCCAACAGCTCGCGCGTCTCGACCTTTCGCAGCCATAGAACGTATAAAGGAACCGTAGAAAACAAAGAGAAAATAGATAAGGAGGTCTTCATCACGGAGAGTACAGCCAGGGACTGTTTACCGAACTCTTCTCTTCCGTTCATCTATTTAAGTAAATCGTATTATAGTATACTATAGATCGTATTATAGAATTTGCGCTCCTAACGAACATAGCGTAATGTTAAGTCCATAAGCCTATTAACTTCTTTAAGAATCGTCTGAGATTAGCGCGTTCACACAAACAAACAAACTTTAAGTACAGCTTTATATATATTATTAGTATAGGTGGACATACATACTCCCAAGCCCAGACTATTAACAAAAATAATGGAAAAATTACAGAATGATATAATTAAATCATTAGATCGCGCTCCCACCCTGCGTCCCGCAACCCTACAGGAGGGCTAAGCTTACAGCGCGGTTTAGGTACCTCTAGTTATATGTAGGCTGGGTAATTCTAAGTTTTGAATGAATGTAGTGGCTACGCACATTTCTAGCCTTATAGGTACCGATGAAATACTAGGGACATCCATAGACAATATTCTTCACCCTTCAGTTTTATCCGAATCGATTCAGTACTTTTTTACTGTTTTTCTGTTAAAAGAGTAACAAACATGTACCCCCACAAACTTTTTCCATTTATATTATAAGTAGGAAATATATCTGGTACCACACATCTTTTCAGTTTTTATCTTTAAGGTAGTCTGTAAGACTACCTCGTCACGTTCGGTTTATACAAACAAATCAAAGGTAAAATAATATTTATTGTAGTGGCTTCCTTTTCCTTTTATTATTAATTAGAATTGTAATTTTGTAACATTTTTGTTGGAAGTGAGGAGCGATTTATGAGCCGGTGTTGGCGGCGAGAGGCCTAATTAACGGACTTCCAAAAAAGGTTTCTTTGACGCTTAAGTATTTTTTATAATTATCAAAATTTTTATGTAGGTATGTGTGTGTTTACAGGGGATTTCGGGTATACTTTAAATCGAATGTTGGAGAGTAGCGCCAGTAACAGAAAAACTGAGAGATACATAATATATACCTACATAAAATGATCGTAAACGTATACCTAATGGTGGATATACAGAAACTTCGAAAAAGAGAAAGATAGATTGTGTTATTAATGAATGAGTGAATAATCGATTAGAAGGCACGAGTGCAAGACACTCATGTATATGTAGCACCGAGCCTAAATAATGAGGACGATCCGTTCGGGCGACTGATGACGTATCTGTTCGGTTGAGTACCCGCGGTGAGGGCGATCGGCGGGCGACGCGAGTGATGGCTGTTTCACGTGTACACACTAGAACCTCGTTACTATAACGGCACAGTTTCAGTTACAGCTAGCTAATAAGTAGGTGCCCGGCTCTGCGTGTCTCGGAAAATTACATTAATTATATTTTAGATAAAGCAGTATACATATAATGAATTGTAGTTTTAGTCATCAAATATGTTGTTAAGAAAATCTGATTTTGTATAGATACACATCTGTGTTGCGTTGCTATGTTCTGATTTGTAAGACTGACAAGCAGTTGAAATATTAAGGCTATTTCTTTGGGATGGCAACGCACCTGCGATGCCTGATTTGTTATTGCAGATTTTCACAGTTGCTCTTGACCACTAACCTCAGGTGGACTGTCTGTCACTCAATGTGGTGATGGTGACGTTAGTTTGCTATCAATTTACGGAAAAAATAACTTATATTCAATATAGTTTTCAGTTTTCCATTACCAATTGAAATATTTGTTTAGGTACCTACATAAAGATAACAGTTACGAGTTCAGACAAAAACTCATTTCGAAGTACATCCAAATATTTGAGTATCCTGTCAAATACACGAGGCGGGCATTCAGTCGTTGTGTGTTCGTAAAACGCGTGTATCGGGACGTCATGAAAAGGGAGTGTTATCAGTCGAAAACTCCGTCCCGCTTACAACAGCTCAATATAACACACGCCACCCACGATTGATGGAGCCGGTATTTCTTTATGCGCCCATAACTACGCTCGGCGAAACTTCATGGCAAAGTTATAGGCTAATCAGCTGGCAGCTTGGCACCCGCAACTATTTTGACTTTAATAATTCCGTAAAAACCATACATGTGCCTGAAATAATTGGTAAAGTTACAAAACTATTCATAGATGTTACGATATCTACAATGATGTATTTTCAAAACCACCATTATCTATGATAGCAATGCTTGATGAAATTCAGTCAACATTGGACTTAATTGGTTTATCAAATGTACCGTCAACGAGTTCTGTCTCATTTGAATATTGAATATATTATTTTATTCTCGACTATCTGTGCCCCGCGGTTTCACCCGCCCGTAACTCCCGATAAATCGTGTCTTATCTCGCGCCCACAATTTTTTTCTTTTTGCTTAGCTCCTACGGGCTAGCATGATGCTAAATAGCATAAAAATATGGATTATAATCAAACTGGTAGTAATCCATATCCTATCCATAAGTTGAGATTAACGCGTTCTAACAAACAAACTCTTCAACTTTATGTATTAGTAAGTATAGATAAAATATCACTTTTCTTGAAGTATTTCGAGAATAGAATGATTCTCTGGAGTATCTAAGACGTAACCGGAGTGGTATACAGAACCGCTAAGGCAACATTTAGGACAAGGGGCGGGCGGAAACTTACGCCTAGAGATGGGACACGAGATAATCATCGAGCCGATTCGATTCCTTTAAAATTTACAGAATTATTATTGTCAGAGACGAAACACTATATTTTAATGCACCTACAAATATATTTAAATATATTTCGTTCTAAAATGTGAAAGTGCAATTAAATAAACATTATTGTCCTACTTTAAATAACTACTTAAGTGTTTTATATCAGTACATCTGTTGTTAATCCTTGTGGCTACGTATCGTTCTCCGATAGGAACTCACACAATCGCACATTACATTTGTCATTCACATATACCTCGTCATTTTTTACCAACCGTCTATCAATCAAAGCAAAAGAAACATTTTTTTTTGCATAAATATCAATCATGACATCTGCTTAGTATGAGACTCTAATGGTGAGGTCATGTTAAATATTAGGATCGACACATTCAATCAAACTATATCTTGTTCAGTTGTTTGTTAGGATATAATGTCTATACATTAAAAAATGTTCCATTGAAGCTCAATTAGCCATTCTCATATGACAAATTGATATTTACCAAAATCTATCGAATCGGGAAATACCTACTTATTATTTTTAATATTCCCTAGTCAGTTTTCGTGAAAACATTTTCAGTTATCTAAAGAGCTTTAACAAAAATAGCTTTATACCTATAGTAAATAAATTTACATAAGCTGTGCCCATATTTAAAAGATAATTAATCATTCATTTTAAAACAAAACATTATACAAATCTTAGCGTACTTACCTACTAACAAGTTTACGAAGCGCTGCAGATCATAAAGCGGCTTGAACATAAAACTTTAAATGGTATAACTAGAAACGGAGTTAGAGCGCTTACAGCAGGTATGGTCTGCAAGGTGTCGGGTGAAATGGCAAGTAATATTGTTAAGCGGCGGAAGTGCGCACGTCACTAGCGGCTAGCTTTCGAGTCGCTAGCGAGCAACCGAATCCCGAAAGAAACGAACAGTCGTCCGTCGCTACGAGGGTAGAGAACCCGCGTCCCGCGCTCTAAGCTCAAATCGAATCAAGCTCGCGTACCGAGCACTCGGCATTATCCCGCATACCGTTTGAAACTAAGTCCCTAAATAAAATAAAATAAAACTGAGACAAATACCTTCTAATCTTTGATATTAACAGTCGCATCACTAACTTTTACGAGGATATCTCGAATAATATAAAAGTTAAACAGCGACTAAAGTTCGGCGTTACCTTTTAATTTAGGTAACTATTGCTATCTAAAAATCTTAACTGACCCTGTGCAGCAGGCGGTCCCTCACTGTCCGAATAAAATAAGGTAAGATTTTAACTTAATTAAAACTTGGAAGTCCGCAATTTGTTTGACCGATATTTGACATACTTTTATCTACTTTGGATTTGGTGTCAAAAATAAACAAATACCTATAGATTCTTGTTTGATATTTTTTGCAGCTTAATCGGGCACGTTAATTTAAGGTTTATGTTTTCAGTATTAAATTCTGAATAGGATAATAAGAAGTTTCACTAAGCTAATTGCTGTGCGATTCTGCGATCGTTATGAATTTGATACCATGGTATTCGTTTTAAGTACCTACTTGTAATATGTAGCTCACACACGTTTACGTTAGCTTTACAAATTACTGCTCATTTACGCGCTACGCCGTAGCAACAAGTTACGGGAGTTTTTGAATCGTTTGAGAAAGCATTTGTTTAACACTGAATATTTTATCCGCTTTGCGAATTTATTAATAATGTAAGGCCAAGGCAATATTTACAACATTTATTTTGTTTATTTTATATTACCATCAAATCCAAGCGTCAATTATGATTGAAATAAACAAAATGTTAACCGGATAAAAGGCTACCTACCTGAAATGATAAAATGGGCTTGATAAAATCTAGAGACGACAAATATAATTTTGTGACGTTTTCGTTCATCTATAATCTTCTCGGACTTTAAATATAAACTTTGTTAAGATAACTATAATATTGAAATTGACGAATTATGAATATTTGAAAGGCAAATAAAAGTATTCGATTAATATTTTTTTACTTGTCTCGTATTTATTTATCATTATTCGAAATTATCAATCAGAGGTTATTACAGAGAAAAGAACTAATCATAGTGTCGATATCAAACTTTCAAATAAACATTTCATTATTTACATAAAATTAATTGTTTGCTAAAGAATTGAAGAACGTTAAACTATTGAACATTTCACCGTCTATAATTATTTCTACAACAGAGGATTGTATTTATTAACTTTTCTAGAGATTTAAATAAAAAATACCAAACAATTTTTATTTGGTTATATTCGCATTACACTTGATGAATCATTTAAAATTGTGAATAGAAGATTGCATAGTGAACACAGGTTTTAAACCCACGCAGTAATAGTCGAGCACTCTGTACCAAGTATGCTTCTTCTCGCAAGGAAATATTCTAATTGCCCTTTACAGCAATATATGTAGATGATATTCTTGGCTACAGAAATTGTGTGACGACTAAAACATACAATGTCACCTTATCAGCCGATTTATGAATTGCAATAAACATAAAATGTCGTCATATCGGCCGATTTATGATTTGCAATCAACGCTCAATAACATCATACTTAAGCATTAAGTAGGAAAAAAGTGTAAAATATTTAAACATAAAATGCATTATTTTTTTCTTAATTTAGAAACCAGCTGTATGTACACAACTCTCGGAACCACCCTCAGTAGATAAACATAATAAAATGTACTGATATGTCCGCCCTCAGGTAAGGCCGATAACATTTTCACCCTTACCTATTACCTTACCCTTCATCCCTTAACGATTTCGCAAAAAGGCAAAGGCGTGCTAATTTTCAGCCAGCGCGGATTAGAACGGTTAACTTTTTTCTTTTCTAAAGTGCCACTCAATAATGGGGTGTAATGCGCAATGAAAGGTGTTGGTTCTGAAAATGAACGCTCGAACAGTTTAATTCTTAGTTATTTTTATAACACCTACGAGTATGTTGTCGTTTAATATTTTCAATGGTTTGCTGCGTAATAAACTCGTCGTGTTTAACATTTATATAATACATAAAAACACTATACTTATGATCACGTCGTCTGTATGATAGTTTTTTTTACGAGTTTTGATTTTCCCGAAAAAAATCCTATCTCCGTATCCGACTATTTGATAAATGTTATCCAAAACTATTCGGCCGTGATGGCGTAATTGGTTAACGACAACCACATCTACAAACATCATCTACAGCTACAATTAAACATCCAAACTTTCATATTTTTACAATTAAAGTAGGGAATTGTTTTGCTTGAATTTTTCCAGTGGATACCACCTTGCTGACTGGCTTACACTACTCGGCATGCATAAATATGCATCACGCTGATGCGAGATAAGAAGTATGTGCGGTTGCGAGAGACTAGAGATATTATGAGGCCTAATTATGTGAAACTTATGCACGATCGATATAGAAGCAGACGTTTTATCCAATCAGACGGCAACTGCCTGCCTGCTCGGGCAAGTTAAACTGGTTATTGACTGTCAGATGAATCTCATCCTTAGGATTTAGAGTAAGATCAAGTTAGGAAGCGTTTGGTCGTTCATAAATTGAGCGTAGGTCCCATTCTAATGACATTTGGCTATAGACTCAACTATCCCATGTAGTATACATGGGATCAAAAGTAACTAACGAATGTGCAGCTGGTACACCTCTACCTATCCACTTCGGGTAATACAGACGAGATGTTATATGATCATTTTTCAGCATCAAAATTCGTTGCTTTCCATATTTAATTTCATAAATGACAAACCTGTTTTGTAGTAAAGATATAGCTCGATTCAGTTAGCATCAGCATACGTTGAGTTAGTGGAGATTTCAGCTTTCCTAATATTCCGCTCCATCGAAGATGTTCTCTTTTCGGTTGGTACATTTCATATCAGTTTTCTGGTTTTATAACGTTTTTTAGGATTTGAGAATCAATGGGTTTTTTTTTTCAATTAATGTTAGAAGTATTTCAGAAAATATGTACCCATGATACGATTTGGTAAATAAGGCAGCATGCAATCAAGTCTACAATAGTTTACATTTAACTTTACTTGCTATGGTGAGAAGTAGGTATCACCCGGAGCTACGAAATTCTTGTACCCATATTCAATATACTTGATGAAATAAGTAAAAAAGGTAATTTTGCGGAGTAGAAAAGCTGTGAAAGCTTTTGTGGAATTTATCGTAGAAAACCGATAAGGTTTTAAGTAAAATAATTGGCCGCAGATTTTTATCGATAGCTTAATTTTATAAGCTATCATGGCAGCCGCATACACACGTAGGTACGGACAACGTAGAAGTTTCTGGAAAAAATGTCAGCCCCGAAGCTTAGCTATTAAAAAAGGGCATATTAAAAGTTCTACGGCCTGGCCGTTTGTCTCGGTCAGCTAACAAAAACTGATTTCTGACCAGTTCAACGCTGGTAAATTTGGATTAATACAAAAAAAGCTAGGTGACAGGAAAATTTATATATATTTAAATATATATAAATTTTCCGGTCTTGGTTTGTGGGACTTGCGCACGGAGGGTTTCATTTCGGAAAGAAACACAGTTAAGTTTGTTTTACAAGATTTTTTGTAATTAACTTGAAAAATGTGATACCTACCTATTTAAAAAAAAAAAATCATGTAATAAGTCAATATCTATCAACCAATTATTTTTAGATTGTTGATTTACAAACTTCGGAAATAAACCTGAAGCATAAAAAAATGATTTGAATTAGGCAGACCAAACCGTTTTTTACGATGAGTTACATGACTTAAGTGAAAACTCCACTTTGCCATTAAATTAAAAATACTTTTCTAATTCTTTCAATTGCGATATGGACAAACATCTTTGGAAATATTTTAAATTTCAAGTTAATAACATTGTAGTTCCAAAAATAATTGGCTGTGACGGACGAACAGACAGCATTCAGACAGATGGAACGAGTTCATTTAGGTTCGGATCCCTAAAAATAAGGAATACTTTATTTGTTTCATAATATGACGAACATACAATTAAAGCAGTTCCATCTTAGATCCAATTAATAGTTTCCTAAGTAACTGATAGTCCGTGCCATCAGTACCCTCTATTTGAATCCATCATCAGAAACTTCTTGTTGTCACCCACCCGAACTTATTACGATGGTCGTCGATTAATAAAGTTTATTCATTAAAAACGCGGCCTGTAACTAGGTGCTCTTACACACCCATATTCAAGTAGATTACAAGAAAATAATAATTAATGATCTACAAATATATTCTATCTCAAAATTTTCAACATAGAACATAAAGACATCGGCAACATATCACTGTGAGTTTTTTTTATTAAATGTGTCTGAATTGAGGTTGTTACTTGTAAGAAACGTTTGCAAGACACGCGCCAGTGTAGGTACTGCGTCAACTTCTTTTCTTTTAAATATGACGTGGAGAGGGTGTCTCTGTGTGCCATACACATTATTTTGTGTGTTATATAGTTATATGTAAAATTTGGCCAGAGTGCATTTTTGGGAAAAAAATTAGTCATGAAAATAGCATTGTATTCAAACGTGTTTTTATTTTCATAACATACATTATGATGATATCTTTAAGTAATTATCTAATAGTACTCTACCAGAGAATAAACGATATTAATAAAATTCCAGGCGAAAGATAAAAGGGACAAGATTTTGATCCTTTGAAGTCACCAAGAGCCCTTTGTGGGATCCAAAATGGTCAAGTACGTGTAATCAAGTCAAGCACATATTCGGTACATATACTCGAATATCTCAAGTCCTTTTTGTTCGTCGAAGAAAGTACATAATAATTACCAGAAAAAATCAAAAACTTACTTGTGAAATGTAATTTAATGTACTTATTTGGGTTAGGTTAGATCGATTGCAATGCACGGACGGAAATGCACCTTTAGGACATATTAGGTACACTTCTCTAGGTAAATATTTTTTTCATACGACGGATGCTTGAAAATAAAAAAAAATAGGTTAACCTAACCTAACCTAAGTCATATTTTGAACAAATGTTTTTGCGTTATACAAAACACTAAGTAGAATTTATGCGCAACAAATTTGTGGTCATCCGTTCTATTAGACAGTACGTTATATAAAACATATTAGTGTATCATATGACGGCTTAGCTGCCGTAGTGCAATGATGTCGTGGTATCACATGACATATGACATGTTGCGATCGATTGGTTCGATCTACCAGTAGCAGTGAGTTACGGTGTGGCCTCGCTGCTTATGGGACCGCCCATCACTTTCCACCATTCTTGCAATGGCTTCGGGGCGGCATATTATAGTACCTTGGAGTATGCATTTAAGTTCTATTTCTGTATTTAACTATGAATTTGTTATCTACATAGACACATTGGATGGTCGTACACAGAATATTATTGACTGAAAAATTTGAATAAATTCTAACATCCGGCCACCTTGGACAGTCAGTCTCGCTACCAGCTAATATCTTACCAGCTAGTTGGTAGTAGTTCAATTGTAGCCCATATTTTGTAGTTCATGTGCATACAAAGTAAGAACTTATTGCAGTGACCAACTATTTGGCCATGACTATATCACTATTTCTTTTATCACTCAATATTTATATACGATGTAGATAAGGTGGAGGGTATGGCGGAAATTTTGCTAGACGTACTGAACTCCTGGACTTAGTTTATAAAACTAGGTACTGAAGTCTTCTACACCAGTTTCACAGATAGTCTGAGTGTCGAAGTCCCTGTCATGTCTGAAGGTATTCCCTGAACGAACAGTCATCTTGTTTGTACACTATTCCCGTCATAAGCCTCATCCATTATTTTTCAGAATTGTTTTCGGTGATGTTGTGGGTGGACCAATACCCGGCTTACGAGTCATTAGTCGTGGGTTTATACCCAGACAGCGCCAACTTTGTAATGTATTTATATCAATATTAAATTGTTGAAATGGAAATTTGTATGAGTATTGACGACTAACTAATAATAAAATGGTGCTTCTTGGCGCCTTTTACTCCTCCTTGTTTTTCTACTAGGGTCATTTTTTGTCTAGAGCTCTGAACCTGCTCTGAACCTGCTTTCCAAACTGGCGATCAACAAATTTAAAATACATTTTATTGACATATAGGTATTAAAGAATGTAAATCAAGTTGAACGTAAAATTAATAACAGTAAAAACGGCGTTATCAACGCTATATAACTATAAAATAAATTTATGATCGTCCGATTGTGCATGGCTACATAAAATCTGGTGTAATCTAAGTTGCTTAGTTGCTAATTTATACATTGTATTGCCAACATGATTTAAATAAGATCGAGAAGTAGGTTAGTAAAAAAATAAAAAGGGATCCGAAATAGGAATTCTGTCGTATTGTCTGTCCGGCCTTTCATGATGAATATCTTTGCCATTTTGTAAAAAAATTCACAAGCAATAGGTGAACATAGTGTTTAAATTTCATGTCTTCACTCTTGTCAAAGAATCGGATCGTGCTTACCATAAAAGTACATTGTAATCACAATCAAGGTATCTTATTTCAATTTCTTGACATACGAGGAAGTGGTATTTGAGCTTCAAAGATTTTTCCTAAACAAGTAACAAACATTCTAAGTAAACAAAAGTAAGCTTCTAATCGTAATAAATATGATACCATTTTTCTAGCTCGCCAAATATAGCTAAAATATTTAAACTTAATTTCAAGTACGCTTACAAATTAGTTAGTCTGCTCCAAAATAATCAAGTTCAGACAATGTGAGCATTTAGAATGTAACTTGCAGAATATTTTACTCAACTCCGTGAAAGGGATTCGGGTTCTAAGCTGTAATGTAATCAAAACAACACTTGCGAGACAAGTTAATTTTGTACAAACAATAGCTTTATCTAGAAGTTAGTACGTTCATGTTGGACTTGACCTCTAGTTGTTACAAGGACTTAAATAAACAAGACATACCTAAGCACGAAAGTTAGAATTGCTGTTGTGGATTACAAAATGTTCACTTAGATGATCTCACATACGAAAGCTACAAATTACTGATCAGTTCCGTGCTGGAATCAAACAAGCGACTCGTAGCGCCGACTAATCGCGGTGACTGCGATACTCGAGGCCTCGCTCTATTTTGTTCTGTTGCTCTTTTTCACGTGTCATCTCACATTTCTCATTCGTAATTCATCCGCTTCTAGTCAGAATAGAAACCTCTAGCTACACTTATGTACAGCTTGCTTTTACAGAACTTTGCTTGACACATACTGTCAAGCAAAGTTCGCTGATTCTCACCATTTCTAACAAATTAATAGATTTTTAATAAATGCATAATATGAATGTTTACACGATATGCCTAAAAAGCAATTTAAAAAAATATCTGTCTATTTGTACTTTTGACTGAATTTCTTTTACAATATCCTTGACGGGCAGCAGTGGCTATTTTCATATAATTGCATTTTAAGAGCTTTGCAAAAAGTGCTTGAAAACAAGAAAGTAATGTCTTGAAGGACATAGTTGAAACTGAGAAACGTTACGTTCGTTCCGCAGTAACTTAGATAATAAAGTTGGAGTATCTCTTGAACTATCTTGAAGTTGTAGGCTGAAGCTGCTTGTTACATACAGTACTGGGTATTAAGATTTCGGCTTAGTTTGGAAGTATTGGATATTTCTCCATCTATTGCATGCAGACTAATGTATAGGTATTGAAATTTAACAATATGATTCAAGCGCGTAGTAATTATTTTTTCCCTCAGTTTATTCTATTATTTAGTGTGATATCACTCGATTGATGAAACCAAATGAGGATTAATAATACTATTATAATAGCACCATTAGCCGTGACGATGATGTACAATTTTCTATATTTATTTGTTTGGAAACTAATTTGTTCTTTCTTGTGGTAGACTACACTTTACTCATATGACTTTGATAAATTACATGTCTCGCGCTCTGTTGCAAAGAGTCAGTTTTTACATGAATATTACTTTCTCTACTTCGATACTTTAGCACTGGAGAGTATAAATGTAATTGAATTAATTTAAATAAAATGCGGAGAAAATAAAATGGTCAAGCGTAAGTCGGACTCGGATCATAGTAGGACTTTACATTGATCAGTTAGACAATTTCATCTGCAACAGATTTTTTCCTTACTAAGAAGAAAGAAGAAAAGAAAAAACATTTATTGACAGATCATAAGACAATTACAATAAGGAATAAAAGAAAAACAAAGATAAAAGATAAAAGAATATTGTGCCAAATAGGTCCAGTTCAGCATTATGCCAGACAGCTAGTGCCTGACGCTGGTTTTCAACTGGACCTAAGACGAGTTGCGGGCAGCATGAATCAATGACTGTTTCGAATTATTGAAATAATAAAAAAATATATTTACGCGAACAAAATAGCAAAATGATGAAAGAGCTGATTTCTAAAACAACTAATATGTTAAGCAAATAACTTTATACTATCCGAAAACTGAATCTCTCTGAGTCTGAGCGCAGTACCTATTTATTACCTATATCTAAAACGCTGCCTTGAAATATTTTTTGTTAAGAATGTTACTCCCAATTTATTTTTTGAATAAAATTTAAAATTCGATCATGGTATTTATTGCCCAGGCGGTAAACGATCGTAACAGATCGAATATCGTAATAGTTACGTTTTTCTTTTATAGTACGGAACTCTAAAATAATTAGATTCTTTCAATCAATAAAATGTACCTCGACCTTTCAATATTGCGTTGCTGTTTTAATCCAATAAAGTTTTTATTCGTATCGAAGTCTCAGAAGCCTTTTTTATTTTATCGTACTCTTAAATGTATTGCTGTCTTTTTCTAGTTTACAGCATATCTTTGAGTTTGTTGGATAGTGATTTTAACTGCCAAATCTGCGGAGACTTTCACAAGCTTCACACAATATGAAAGAAAAAATTTAAGAAAAAAAGATATTGATTTATTTCTGGCAATTTTTACATCCAATTACATAATGTTAATTATCTAGGAATATTTATAGAAAACATTCGACTTGAAAAACTCGATATTTTTAAAAGTGGATATCAAATAAGTTGGTATCTAAATAATAAATAAATAAAAATTAGGTAGCTTTTTAGAAAATTATCTGAGTAATAATCAGTATTATACTCAAAGTCCTACGTTCCACGTTAAGCCGTTGGTCGCGACTGTCATTTGTAGATCGCTGACAACCAGTCTTACCAACCGGTGTTGCCCAGTAACTGGGTTGTGGAGGCCAGACTGGTACTCCGGACTGGACTGGTAAGCCGATCCTTATACAGATAGGAAAAGACTAGGTAAATCATGTAAACATAAATCAGTAGGTTGTACGATTGCTCAACGTAGGTGGAGGATCAACATCGTTCCAATCAGGACGTTGAGTATTATAATTTATTTTCGAGAGCTGAATAAATATTCGTACGAATTTAAGTCGCCAATTTCAATCACTCATCGATACCGTATGTTACGAAAGTAGGTTTAGCGTGCTAAGATTGATCACGAGATTAGGTTAGGAAAGTTATAACTACCTACCTATGTTGAAAGAGTAAACAAGGGTCCTGCACCCTTATTACGTAAAAAACGGATATCTAATTGACATACCTATCCATCAAAAAAAAGCTTTTTACAAAAAAATTAAAACCGACTTCAAAAAAAAAACTGAAAAGTAAAAAATAATTTTTATTTAAACGCTTTACGACCAAAACATCGCTTTCGAAGTCGGTGTCTTGTAAGTTACTATTGTAAGTATTTCGCCACCGACTTCGAAAGCGATGTTTTGGTCGTAAAGCGTTTAAATAAAAATTATTTTTTACTTTTCAGTTTTTTTTTTGAAGTCGGTTTTAATTTTTTTGTAAAAAGCTTTTTTATTTTTTCGCTTTTCAGTGTCTCGGTCTTGCTATCTTAACAAAAAAATAAACACCACTTTTTTATGTTGTAATAAGCGTAAATAATTTAATTATTTATTGTAACAACATCTCGTTAACGTTGTCGTAAAAAACGTTTAGCTTTTCAGTGACTATACATATACCTATACTAGTGATAAGTATAGTTGTTACTATCCGCATTAGTGGAAAGTTCTCATCAATACAAATAATATAAGCCCAAACACGAGGTAGTTTACATATTCAGCTGCCGAGTTCCTTCGACCTTCTCTAGTCCCCATCATCAGATCAGCTCCAAACCTTCACTGTTGCAAAGGTCTCGTCAATACGAACATAATAAGCCCAAACACGAGGTAGTTAATATATACCGTTGCTGAGTTCCCTCGACCTTCTCTCGTCTCCATCATCAGGTCAGCTCCAAACTTGCACTAGTGAATAGTGTTATCAAACATACACCTGAGCATTAAGTTTTTACCCTATGCATGCCTACAACTTTCCAAAGTTGCCCTCGATTTCTCAGGGTTCCCATCATCAGATCCTGACTTGATGACTATGGGACCACCTGGAAAGTATACCCTACCAAATAAAAAAACAATTTTGCAAATCGGTCCAGGCGTCTTCGAGTAATCGGTGAACATACATAAAAAATAAAAAAAAAAAAGATCCCGACGAATTGAGAACCTCCTCCTTTTTTTTGAAGTCGGTTAAAAAGAGTTTCATGTACATTGTTGTATATGTTAAGACTTACACTCGTTGTTACCTTAGTCGAAGCGATGTGTATCATTGAACTTTCAAAATGAAAGTTATTGCTACTGAAATTGAAAGGAGAAAGTAGGCTCACGTAATAAGGGGGCCGCTATGGTGTTGCAACATCTAAATTATTATCAGCGTGTATTGTTGAAGTTGAAAAAGTTAATCTTTTTTTGTTAAAAGTTGTTGGAGATACATTTCTAGGTTAAAATGATGCTGTTGTAAAATCTAATATTTGCTATATTATTTATAGTAGTAGTGATGCAGCAAATTATGTTAAGTAATTACAAACGTTTCGACGTGTATGTCGGGTGTATTGCCTTCACATTAGATAACTGATGATGAATTAATTAATTGATCTAAAACCACTACTAATCAAGTCTGATTTGAACTATGGACCTAGTGGGTATTTTGTGATTGATTAAATTGAAGAAAATAAACTCGCTCTGTTGATAGACGTCGAGGCGAGATTGAAAAAAATATTGCTGTTTTATGAAGTCACTGGACTTACACGGTAAGACAATACAATACGTATTACTTTTACCACTTATTATAGTGCATTTGTAATACTTAAGAAATATATAGTAATATTTGTATTCACCAGATCAATTTAGTTATTTTGCGTCTATTCTACTCATATATTCTTGAAATTAAAAATATTTAATATGAGAATTAAAATTTTAGATATGTATACCTACTTTACCAATTTAATCGTGCCAAGCTATGAGTTGCATTTAATTAAACTTATCTCATTATAATAACGCTTAATAAACAAAGACCATTATGGGCGAACTGATGACGTCATAGTTAACCTCACTTTCTTGTTTTATGGCTTGCATGTCCGCACCATCTGTTAAACTATTACGCCAATGTTCTTTGATTTAGCTCCTTTTTATATATTTTGTGTTTTTGTATATTTTATATATATTGTATATAAAATGTATATACGTTTGTATACTACTGAATGGTTTTGGCTGAAATTTGTTAAATGCATAGTTTATGATCAGGATAAACACATTCCTAACGTACCTACTATTTTATGCAGGTGCGCAAAGCAGTTTTGTCAGGATGCGGGTAAAACCGCTGGAAACGGCTAGTTACATAAAGATACCTATACCTATCATATAGATATGTTCCCTGAAGTGTCTGGAAGAAGTGCGTGGTAGCTATCCACATTTTATCAGCCACGTTATCAACCTAATGTTATTATGAGCAAATAAGCTGCAATTAATTGGGTATAAAACCAGACTCGGAGCTTGTGCTAAGAATTTCCAAATGGACAAAGCATCCCACATCCCACCGGGGATTCGTACCCACTATAACAGCGACGCGATCATTAGTAGTGACCCACTGTTGTAGTCTATCTATTTATAAATAAAAATGAATGTTTGTCCTCTATGTATCCCTAAACTATTGATCCGACTGTGATGGAAATTGAGTGGGTTCTTCTATGACTCCCGCGAAGTGTCCTAGCCCAAAGTGGCATTGCAAAGCATGCCGAGTGCAGCTTGTAGTGTATATAAATTCATTCAAACGAACGGACCAAGCAAAATTTATCCAAACCACATATATTAAAATACATGAATATTTAATATAAGCAAAAATCACGTCATACACAAAGGGAAATTCAAAGGGATTCCTGTGGCCTTTATCGGGATTTAGTGAGAGAATTTATCGGGCCCATTTCCCCTGGTTCTATTCCATGTTTATTTAATACTGTTATAAGATTATATATAGTATATATAGTACTGTATTGGTATTTTCCACAGTTTTCCACGGGTCTATGGGTTTATCAATTGACCGTTTTATTGCTATATTGGAGAGCACATATAGAACTATTTTTTAAGTCAGGTATATGATTCCTCATACTTTAGGTTCGATTAATTATGCAAATTAGCATAGTTTTTTTGTGAAGACATTGACGTATTTCGCTCTTTAACTAAGCTGCTTTATAGAACATTTTGTAGACAAGGAACGAAACTAGTTTGTGAAATATGTATTAATTTGAAGCTTGTATACCAAGTTCAAGGTAAATTACTTCTTGCTACGTGGTACGTAGTTTTCAAAGTCGAATTCTACTCGGTTCACTAACTCGAGACCTTATTATATGATACGACACACCAACGAGAATGAGCTGTGTCTGCTGAAACAATTCAGTTGAAGCTTTCTATACAAAATATCCTTGGGTATTTTAATAACTTTAGTATGTTTACCTCTAAAATTGTTGATCTATTCTTACAATACTTATTTGATTGTTTTCACGGCCTTGCTGACGTTGTTGAATACGTAATAAGATTTATATATTTTTAAACACTAGGGCAATAAAGTATTATTTTTTATCGCCTTTAAATAAGTTCACAGGTTATTATTTAACAGTCTTCTTATTTCGTACCAGTATGAACCTGGTATACACAAGAATATTTTATGCCGTGGTTAAAATATTAGCCAATCGGCAACATGGCAGTGAGAATCACTCTTCAATCACACGTTTGAGTACATTTTAAGGTGTGCCTTTATTTGAGGCGATATTTGTATTTGTACAGTAACAGGTTTAGTGATTTTATTGCTTCTTGATAGGATAATAGATACGCGTCCATTAATTCAATTACGCACTCAGGGTTGCGACTTGCTATTTTTCGTTTTATTTTACTGCATAAAAGTTAATTAAAAGTTGCCGCAATGTGTTTTAAAGTACTAAACTGACATTTCAACACGGAGTATAATAAAATAAAAGTAATAAAAACTAACCAGTGGAAACGAAGCGCCATAAAATGTTGCTCTTTAATCGAGGTTAAAAATCTGTAACCCATCGTAATGATGCTATTTAGATTCGGTTATTATTGCCAAAGTTTGGACTAACGCAATAATATTAAAATACAGCCCTATTTATAACGAACAATACGCGTTGTTTCGATTTGATAAACAGAATGTACATATTTTCTATAGCGTGTGAGGAATATTTGTTTTCACAGCGGCGGCAGCGTAGTCAAACGAATAAATCTTTAGCGTGTTTGGAAAAAACATAATTTAAAACTTTGTTTTGCTTAAAGTGATTTCTGTATTATAGATAGACGTGATTCTCAGTAAATTGTTTGATGTAATAAAATTGCGAAACACATGGTTTCGAATATAATTCAAATAATAATTTGACTCTATTGTAAGGGATCTATTTATAAATGTTTTATGACCATAACAGTCGAATTAAGAAGAATATATATAACAAAAACCTACAGAACTGACGTATTTGGAGGAATTTAACATTAAAATGCTTATGATAATACTAAAACGTTAGCAAATAAAATTACTATATTTTCTGAGTTGTAGCATTACTAGGAGATTAATAAGACGCCACGAAAAGACGATACATCACAAAAGATAATGTTTTATGATGCGCAGTAAATTGCTTTAACGAAATTATTTGGTTATTTTTACGCGGCCAACGTATCCGTAAAAATATGATGTTAATATTAAGACAGTAAGTATTTCATCTGATAGAGCTATGAATATACAATTTGCATCGGCAAAGCAAAAAGATATAAGCCTAAATATACAAAGTATACAAACATCGATTGCTCGGACGGAGATCGCACGGTCGATTAGCGCGATTCTTTTTCATCTTTCTATTTGAGGGTTGTTCTCGAAAGTTTCATATAATTTTGGTAAGATAAAACTTTGGCGATCGAGAAATAATTTTGCCCCGCTTCAATGGATTTTGTTTCATGTATTCATTACCTTTACCAAAAATCCGGCCAAGTGCGAGTTGTGCTCGAACACGCTTCGATGGCTTCCGTACCATTTTACAAGATTACACGATGTACTTTTTGAATACTTTGTAGGTATTGCTATTTGTTGTTACAGCGGCACTAGAAATACATCCTCAGTGTAAATTTCAAATTCAATTTCTCTCTACCTATAAGGTTCATGAGCACAGCTTATAAGGTACAGCGCACTGACAGTCAGGTGGACAACAGCGCTTAATAATAAGGTCCGTTGGCACGCTATGTTCTCTTTGAAAAAAAAACGGTATTAAGTGTTTTTAAGATATTTTTGTTCTATTGTCAACTTTTCCCAGCAGTTTATTCCGTAGTTTTGTCATTAATTTAATATTCTATGCTCTAATCTATATCATATTTTACTTGTGTCCTAGATTTCATTAACATTTGTTCAGCCGTAAAATTATTATATCTATCTGCTATAGGTATTAATCTACTGTATCGAGCAATAGTTATTTTATCTGGGTGCCCTGTTTCTCTTATGAGGTGAACGGAAATCCTGGCTGTATCAACGCTAGCTTCCACAACAATACAACCGTAAGCCACAAGTTGGAATATTGAGATTGTTATAATCGATATTTTATTTGCTTTCACCTACTTTAAAATAATACATTTTTTTTACAATTACATCAAAATATATCAATGCGAAAGTTTGTCACGCAAAAGCTGCTGAACGAAATTGTATAAAGTATGATACACATACAGTTTATGGCCTTAATTAATACAGGATATTTTTTATCTCGGTATATTGGACCACGCAGACAAGGTCGAAGAAGCTAGTTTTAATTTTTAATATAATTATTACACGTTACCCTCTCCCTTCCAAATAGATGTTCAACAGAGACAACGTTACGACGTCTAACAATTGTAATTAAAGAATCATCGCACGCATGAATGAAGTCATATTCCTCGAAAGCTAATTACGAGTTGAGACAGGTAATTGTAAGCGTTGGTTGGACGTCACCTGTGACCTGATGTCCTTGCCTATTTAAGGTAATTTTGTATTTAGGGTTTATTCTCTGTATTTTGGGGCTTAATTTCAATCCTTTTTTGAGGGAACGAGACAACATCAAGGACACTTCTAGTTTTGTTAGGTACTCGTTTTCTGAAGATCAGAATCTCTGTTGTGCCGTGTAAACAATGGATTAACGGAGTTGCGAGAATATGTGGCTGACTAAGCCTCAATTAAAAGAGGGTTCACCAGTAACCACATATTAGTTAGAAGTTCTTAAACAGCATGATGGTTAAATACACGTTTATAAAACACTAATGGGTAAACGGTGTCCCGAAATTTAATGCGAAACAGTTTTTTTAATAAGTATAATACAGAGTCTAGACGCAAACTACAAATTGGAGTAGATTATTGGAACACATTTTTAGGATAAAATATCACATTGCAATCCACTCTGCTATATTAGAACTAAACTTGTACTCGTATAGCATTTGTAATAAATCTTTCGGTTCATCGGAGCGTCGCAGGTGCATTTCATTGGCGAATTCAATACAACTCTGCATAGAAATGAGGATCATCTGGTGACGAGAAAATATTTGGATTACGCACGAATAAATACCAGCAATCTTGTCTTTCCCGAAGGTTAGACAAAACATATCTATACTTATTTAGAAGCTGTATTTCTTCAGTATCGTTTTGAGTTCCGCGTAATTGGTGCCAAGATTATAAGTAGGTACCTACAAATCTACAGAGAATTTCAAGGCAAACAACATTTTGGTTACAATGGTTTAATTATTCAAGGTCATATATATTGTTCATATTTTGAATATTAATACTTTTTTAGAACTTAAAAAAACATCGGAAAAATGCGATCTGCACTGGGCCAGGTTGTGTCGCCTCAAAGAGCTGTCAGCAGAGATGACGGGGCTGTGGGCCATAGCCTGTCGGGGCTGCGGGATATTTGAAAGAGTTACCGCACCGAAGGAAAATGGTTTTAGTCAGTAAGAGTTGACACTCCCTCCCACCCCAACCACGTCGGGAGGAGTCATTAGATGATTTTCCATCCGGTACTTGGAGATCCCACTTTTGCTCATTTTCATTAGGTACCTATATTTATCTTAGTGTATTTTTTTTACTGAAGTGATGTGCTGTGCTTGTATTATACCGGGATGAGAAAAATTAGAAAAGTTCATTCGTACGTATAAAAAAAATACGTAAGCCTGTTTGCAATCAGTTTGTAATTGAGGAACTCGCTTTTAACAAAAAGGGAAAAGGCTTATTTCTCTCGAAAGAGAGTTGAAGGCTGACGAGCTGTTAATAGCTCCTGAAATAATCAGCTACGACAAACAGACAAAGTCGCAACATAAAGGTTTTTTTTTCACCATGTTGCTTCGGAAATTAGTCTGAGTTTTTAAACCAGGTATTTTTTATTATATAATTTGAGTATTTTATTTCTCTAGAAAGTAGGAATATATAAGTCTTTTCAGCACATTTGAAATATAATGCCGTTTTTTATGTAACATCTGCCTACTAACTTTGTTCGTATAAAATGTAGCTTATGTCACCCAGCACTATAATAACGAATCTATTCAAAATCAGTCGATTTAGTATGTGTGTATTGTGTACAATATACTAAGTTTAGGCGCATACCGAACCTATAAAATTATTAAGGTGTTTCAGGTCACTGAAACACCTTAATAATTTTATAGGTTCGGTTCGGTTCGGTGTCTGTCAAGACATATATACATAAATAAAAATTGAACTAAAATATAATATTAGTCACCTGTAATACCGTTTAAAAGAATGACACAAATACTCGTAATGACAGTGTGACAGCAACCACGCCCCACAACGAATGCATAAAGGATGAAAAAAAAAACCTGTCAAAAACCTCGGACGCATTGGCTGTGGAAAATGTACGAACCTATAATTATTAGTGAATTTAATGCAATAGGTGTCAGTAAGGGTATATTTGTAACTTATTAAAACGTAAGCCACTGAAAACTGATTGTGGTGGTTCGAAGAAAAGTGTATAGTTTGTAATTATCGATATGACGGAATAACTTATTGTCAAATGTCCGTACCCCTTCGATCTTTTACCATACCTAATATATTTATGACACCGTATTCATACGTGCATACTTTAAAATGTTTATTATTAAGCGAAAATCTCATTCTTTATTTATTGGTTAAAGATTCGCCGGTCGCGGGAGCCACAGACAAATTAATCTCCAAACTAATTTGTAAAACCCATCTTTTTCTTGAGATGTAAGGAACAAAAAAAAAGCTTCCAGTAACAGAATAGTAATTTAAGATTTCGAAAAATCATACAAGTACTATTCGACCCGAGTGGCATATCACACACTAGCACGCGCCACGCGGCGGTTCACGGAGCCACATCTATAACCATATAACCACGCAGGTCGGTGCTTTGTCAGTGTGTTGCATTACGTAATTTTTATATAAAATTTTTTTGGTAAAAAATATTCAGAGAAGTGCAAAAATACAATTTAAAGACATTTTAATTAGATAATTTCATTAATTCCTATTGGTAGTCGCGGATGGACAATTTAGTCGAGCGTATGTGCACTCAGCTGCTGGCCGATGGTTTTTTATTATTTTTTTATCAACCAACTTTGACATACTACAATAACTTTTGGCATACTAGGTAACAGTTGTTCGACTAAAAGTTGTAAGTATGCGGTTAGCCTTACGGTCAATGCGCGCACCGGAGCATGGTGCGATGTAGTGCATACTGACCTAAATACTAATATACATAGTTAAGGTTTTAGTCGAGCTGTCCGATAATTATGATACCCTATCATTTAATTTGACGTCTATTGCATATCAAACGAGAGCGCTTTGCATAAATCTATGTAAGAAATATGTAAATTAATTGTCAATTTCAATACGCTCGTAGATAATTTACGATGTCCAGGGTAATTTATGAAGGGGTTCCATTTAAAATGAGTGTCCCATCAAGAATAGCCGACGTTTGTTTTTCATCATATATACAATAGGTATTTCCATTAGATTCATTGAAAGTATTTAGGTACTTTACCGAATCCTATATAAAAAACTCTGAAAAGGATTGCCTGAAACGTCACGGTTCCGGCTTTGATGTTACCAGACGCAACTCTAAGCTTTCAACATCAAAGAGACATCATTGACAATGTTCATAGGTAAATTGCCTACTAAGGCTCTGTAGGCAATTCGACGACCTTTTACGTTATGATTGGATATCAAATAGTACAAAAAGGTAAAGAGGTACAAAAAGGACATGAAATCAATGAAATCCCTTCAAGGGAAATAAAACTAGATGTTTTATCTTCAAGCCTTTTCTTTGCAGTTTTTTAATAACTGATAGTGTACTGACTTCTAACGCAACAAAACCAATACCTACTTGTTGCAAATAACGCAGACGAACAAATTCAATTCAATGCCTACTTTTCGAATGTTTTCGGTAGCTTAAAATACTTAACGACTGTTGTCACCGAGTTCTTTCAGAATAGAATGTTAAAACTGACGGCCGAGCGTTACAAACGACCGAGGGCTTTGAAACAAAAAGACGGATATTTTCACATTTGCTTGAAGAATTTCACTTTTTCGAGACCCATTCCCGAGGGCCATTGTGGACAGACTAAGTGTTGTTCAGTGGCTCGCGATGTTACTTCCTCGTTATCAAATTTTGTGTGATTAAAGGAAAATAAAGTTGAATTTGTGACTTTCTACAATTTTCATAGGCTATCATTATGTTAACAAAAAAAAAACGGAACAGGCCAGTGCTTTTAGCCTTTAAAACGGTAAAAAGTGAATTTAATATTAGAAGGATGAAATCCATTGGAAAAGGAGGAGAATATAATTAAAATGATAGGAAACATAAATTACGGGCGATCTGAGGTCGAGAAGTGGGGGGAGGGGGCGGGGGGTTAGAAGTAAAAAATCAGTTTATCTCAATTTCCGGCAAAACTACAAGTCCTATGAAAAAAAGTTAAATGGCAAAGTTGTAGGTAATAAAAAGATCTACTACTTTTGTATTAACACTTTTTTCACATAACCTAAATATTTATGTGAAATACTAATTTTTTTTTCCACTAAATTTGGTGAAAACTTATTTTTTTATGTCCCAAAACACACTGTAATTTATTTGATTTAAATAATTTTTTCACCCTTATTTTAACTTAATACCGAAAAAACGCCCTAATTTTCAATCAAAAATTCTCGCGTTAAAATATCACTTTTTTTAAAAGTCAGTGGTCTTTTTGTTCGTTGAAATCTTTACTTTTTGATGATATAAAAAATATTTTCATTACTATGGTAAATGTTCTCAGAAAATATAAAGAAACGCTATATAATATAAACGAAATAACAGGTAGTAAGGCCTAATAAGTGTTAATACAAAAGTTGTAGATCTCCGCGGTTTTATTATCTACAACTTTGCCATTTAACTTTTTTTCATAGGACTTGTAGTTTAGCCAGAAATTGAGATAAACCGATTTTTTACCTTTAACCCCACCTCCCCCCACTTCCCACCCTTAGATCGCTCGTAATTTATTTTTCCTATCATTTTATTATATTCTCCTCCTTTTCCAATGGGTTTCATCCGACTATTATTTTTTTTGTTCTCAAAAATTATTGGCACTGGTCTAAGTAGTACAGTTAACACAATATACATATGTTTACTATTAATCGATTGAAGTTAGTGAACAAATTATATGTGTATATTTGAATTAATTTAATGTTGAACTGTTTTAATAGCTGTAATTTTGGTACGATCAAAGGTGCTTTGTACCAAAGATGAGAAGACTGTAAGTAAAAAAAGTCGCTATTATCTGGTGCGGATGTCATCATGACGTCACTTGAGCAGGGTTTGAAGTATCATCTTTCAGAGAATTTTTGTGGTAGCTGTATTGTTTGGTTTTCGATTGTTGTTTTGAGATTTTAATACTACGTAGATAGTGGGTATAACACAGCAGCGCAGTAGTAACCTACCGTATTTGTAATATATCTTTTACACCATTTTAAGTCCGTATTTATACTGCTTTCAATTTCGAGCAACATGTTACGTTAGTCTATACATTTTACTGACTGATCCGACCGACTGACCATACATTTTCGTCAGATTTGGCCATGTCATGATACAAGCTCTCGTCCTCTGAAAACATTAACGAGGTAATTAGCTATGTCAATTTATTGTTGCTAGTTAAGTTATCTGTGTAGAAGACATTCTCTGTAAAGAGACATAACGAAACAAATTATCTCTTTTTTCTTAAATAGGTACAATATTTTCTTTTTAAGAGATCAAAGGTTCTCTGTGAATTTCTTGAGTACTTTGGTTGTAATCAAAAAGTGTCTCGCCTACTAGATCCAATTATAAGAACCTCCGATGCAAAGTGCATGCTTGTCAAGTTGTTTGCCGAGACCTCGTCGATGATGGACAGCGTAATTACCTGTAAATGTGTTGGATATTTGAGCTCCGTTGAAATTAATTTTCTGAATCTACCTTAGTTCCAGCTAGAGCTCTAGCTTAGTCTGGGATTAAAGACGTTGCAACTATGCATAAGTAGGCGGTGCTTCTTCGTTCTTATATTTAAACTTGGTCGGAGCATTCTGAGAGTTTTCTTTGTTTAAAGAAAACTGTGCTCTGTGTCAACTGCACCGCTAGTTCCGTCATCTAACTTTCTGCTTCCTATCTGCAACAACAATGTTATAGATAGTGTGTGGCTTATTGGTCAAATAGGGCACTTTGTAGAAACAGATAAAGTTCTGTGTGGTTTATGATTAAGTTTCGCACTTACAGTAGGCAAATTAAAGTGTCTTTTAAAGGATACGCTATTGCTTAGCGGTTTTTGTTATTGTGTAATCATGACCACTGAGTTCACACCACAGAACACAGTTTAGCGGTTATTTTCATACATATAGTATAGTATAACTAGCTGTTCTCCGCGGTTTCAGCCACGTCCCGAGGGAACCACTTAATGCGAAACGTTAAAATGTATAACCATCTATAGGGTCCCATTTATATCCTTACCAAATTTCATCCTAATCGGTTTAGATGTTTTACATTGAAAGCGTAAGAAACAAACTCAACGCAAGCAATTTCAGATAGGTTCAATGTTAAAAAACAAAACAGTTTGTACCATTGCTCACTGAATACGTTTACCGCTAACTAAACATATTTAAACATCATTATGCCTTTGTATACCGTTTGATGTTCAAGGAGACTAAACAATGTTTAATATATAGGTATCTAGCATGTTGCTGTAACTAGAATACATATATTTAAATTTTCATTATGACGAAACAGTGAACACAACCTAAGATTCTCTTCAGACACAAGGACGTTCCACTGGCGATTTAATTTTCATAAGAAAAATAGACAAAAACGATTTTGCCTTTCCCCTAATCATAATTTGTATGTCAATAAAAGACTGTTAAAAAAATGATACATATGTCTGCCACTTTTACTTACAGAGTTTTTGACAGTCTGAATTTATGTTTATTTTGTTACTTACAAGTTCATTGTTTTACAAGTTTTCGTCGGCAGGTGGCAATATTTTTTATTTAGGGTAAACGTTTTGGTGATCTGAACTAGCTCTTAGCGGTCATTGGCATTGTAGCAACCTCTACGATACCGCTACGGTGTCAGTGCCCGTACGTCAACTTGTAGCATTTTCGTAGCATGAGTCATTTACTACAGTTGTATTTCGTAGCTTTGCGAATAGAGCGAAGGATGTATTTTTTGTAGTTCATTGTTCAGTATTAATTGTGTACTAGCCGTTTCACCAGCATCTTCAGGAACGAAAATTTTACTTTGGTGTATTTATGATTCCAAAATCGTTTACATTACATTAACGATGTGATTATGATCACATACGGGCGTTCGTGCTAGTTCCACAGTGGCTACAATAAGAACCTACTAATTCATCGTAATATTAACGTGATATTTATTTGAATAAATAAAAAAAAATAATGCAGCAGTAACATATTATAAAGAAAACATACACATGAATAAAATGTTCAATTTAGTTAAATAGAACAGCTATGTATGCAACTATAGTTCATTGAAGTCAAAAATCACTAACACTAACGTCACTCACATTAACGCAAACTATATAGGGGGTCTAGTATAGATTTATACTAGTTCGCATTACACCCCCTGGAGAAGTAAGTCGAAGCAAACCTGTCACCTCACAGCCGCTCGTTTTAATTGAATGTTTATATATATCCATACATATATATACACAAAAGATGTCCTCGTTAATCCATCGTGTTTTACATAAAGTCAAGAAATTGAGGAATCAAAATACTCGTATTTGAATATCGAAATTGAAGTCCTATTACTTACTTTAATTAAATATAATGTTTTTGAGAAAGCTATTCGAGCTGTGCCCCAAACTGCCACCGAATATAATCTGAAATTAATTTAAATTGATGCCCGAGTGAAATCCTCAGTCGTCATTTAGGGGCTTATACAAAAATAATAAATACTAATGATAAGATACTGAGCATTTATACCAAATAATATTGGGTGGGTTACTTAAACAAGTCCTAAAAGAAATGATGGTTATCGGATAACAGTATTCCTATCATTCAGACTAAAAGTACCTTATTATGTTTTATGTGTATGGAGAGTTTCTAAAAATTAAAACTGATTGAATGAACTGGACCATTTTCAATCTTCATATAATTTATCATTTAAAATGAAACCAAGCTATAAATATTTTTATTGATCATTTATAAAAAATAAAAATAGTTCAGAATTCAATTATTTTTCATTTGTCAAAATAGGACGATTTATTTTTATATTTTCAAATATACTACGTTGAGTGAGGGTGCGGTTCTGAATAACAATTGTGTTTGCGTTCAAAGAGCTCAGAAGGGCCGGGTCCCAGGTGAGAGGTCTTATTTAAAGGTTTACGGAAATTTAAGGTGATATTCCACAACCTGTTTCACCAAAGACTGATTTGGATTTCATTGTATTATGTCTAAAACTACTTGATTTTTTAGAAACAGTCTAAAAATTCTCCCACCAATCAAAGCTATTTACTGCTGACACACTTATTATATTTCATACATGCGTATTATAATCCAGCGTTTAAAAAAATACCGCTGGATTATTAGATTTTACTAGAAAATGTACCTGAATTTATGTATGACAAGATTTTCGATGTAATCAATGCGTTCACACAAACGAGTATCCTGTCAAATAGGAGTATCGAACCTTTAAGAGGCGGACGTGAGAGAAAGTCAACAAATAGACGCCTTTGAGACAAGTTTAATTAAATGTGATAGCTACACATAACCGGCTATTATCCCTGTATTCACTAACGTAATGCGCCCGGAGACAATCTCCGCTTGGGAAAGGGATGTAACAAAACATGGAAAGAAACTGCTTGGGGTATTTTGATGGGTTGATAAGGAACTATGGAAGCCTATGGCGCATGACGAAAAAATTTAATATAAAAAATATCTGTCGAAGAATCGATGACCGATGGGGTAAACGGGTTCTTGAGTGGAGACCGTGGCTAGGCAAACGTAGTGTGGGGCGCCCTCCAGCAAGATGGAGTGACGATCTGCGAAAGGCCCAGGCCCAAGTTGGATACGTCAAGCTGAAGACCGGGCGATATGGCACACGTTAGGGGAGGCCTATGTCCAGCAGTGGACTAGTGTTAGATAGGCTGATGATGATGATGATAAAAAAATGGCTGTCGGAGACCTGCCATCTCACTAACACCCTGTTAGTCACAAACACCCTGTTAGTGAGATGGCAAGTTCCCTAGAAATAGTCGCTATAATGGGGGATCGGGAACGTGAGCGGATGCAGGGTGAAGATGCTTTAGTAGGGCTTTTAACTTCGGCGCCATTTATCACTTACGCTCAGCTTTCACCCTCCAAGCAGAAGCTTTGCCCTAACGACTGCACTATGAACAGCAAATACAGGCCAACCAGATGCAGTAGACCAGTTCCTCGTTACCCAAAGAAGGCCAGCCAGGGATCAGAAACCATGACTTCCCCACTCGGTTATCTACCACGGTCATCACCTCACCTCAAAGTGAATTGCGGGCTTATTAGTATAATTATAATCAATACCTAAATCTTCTATTTTTGCACATCGTAAATAATTTAATCTACGCAAAACAAAAAACGCGGTATCTTAATGTTTTCCTAAAAACTGAGTTATTAGCAATATCGTGCTTACTAAAGTAATGTTTGATAACCAAAACAGACAACCAGTATTGCAACAAATGTAGTATGGATAGGTCTTATTAAATGTATTAAATCTATTATTTCTTTGTTCCAGCCTACCAACCTCCAGAACCATGCCTATCATCCAATCTTGCTGCTGCTGGCGCAGTCTCCGTCGGGGGTGCTACGCCTCGGCCATCTACACAATGGTATTATTTTTAGAACTCAATATTGTAAAAAATGTGCAAACTGTAGTTTTTTTTTAACTTTATTTCTTTTGGTACCCGGGGTTTTCTTCGGATACGGAACCCTAATAAGTTAACCTAAGAACAACAAATGAATGTTTTTAACACGCTTTTATTAGCTCGGGTTGTATGTATGTATGTATGTATGTATGTATGTATGTATGTATGTATGTATGTAACGGAATCTTTGAACCTAATTTTCACTGATTTCTAGACGTCTGATCAACTTGGAACTTTGCACACGTGTTAAGGGCCGATGACAATGCAATAATCCGATAAAAAAAGTAAAAAAACACGCTTTTATTGCTGACCGAACTAAAAAATGGAAAATAAATAATAGTTTAAAAAAACTAAAAAAACACGCTTTTATTGCTGACCGAACTAAAAAGTAGAAAATAATTTTTAAATAATTCAATTCAGAGTTAAAAGCGTGGGGTGCTTGATATTTATGAGAGGCGAGTCATGAAAATATAGGAAAATGCACCCCACGCTTTTTACTCTGAATTGAATTATTTAAAAATTATTTTCTACTTTTTAGTTCGGTCAGCAATAAAAGCGTGTTGTTTTAGTTTTTTTAAACTATTATTTTAATTCCAAGCCCGCCATTTAATTTTTGATCTATGTACTTGAATAGAATTTTGATATATAACTGATTGTATCTCAAAATCAGAAGAGCTTTATCAATAAGCTATTGAAAGTATTTTTTCTATGTTTCATTTAGATTTCGATCACCCCCCCATTGAACTTGGAACGTAAACATGTTTTATATCACACTAGCTGTTTACCGCAGTTTCACCCGCGTCCTGGGAAAACTGCTTACGCACCTGAATAAAAAAATATCCATAATATACAATATTATAAACTATAGGTACCTACTAGTATGTAGCAAATTTCGCCTGAATTCATTCATTAGTTTTTGCGTGAAAGAGTAACAAACATACAGACACACATAGTTATATAACCTAGATAAACACATAGAATCATTTTTATTAAGGTGCGCAAATAATTTTCTCAGGATGTGAGCGAAACCGAGATAAACAGCTAGTATATCATATTATATGAACTCTGTTGCTCTTATTAACTTGTTTCCGGCAGGTATACTTTTCTGTCACAATAGTGACCATGGGACACTTCATTGAAATGGAACAACGGTATTTAAGCGGCGATATGACCGAACCGGAGTCAGAAAGCTTCTTAGAACCCGAGAAGATTACACCGAGTAAGTAAACACCAACTTTGACCTATCTGATTAAGTTGCTATTGGCTGGTCTTAGACGGGATTAGGGTACACTACAGATCGCCTCAAGCAGAGCCTGATAAAACTAAAGCGGATTCAATCCAACGCCAATGAAATACCTAATCTCATACACGCATTCACAATAGTTATACATTGCGTTCATCTGGTGGTGACGCAGATAATCTTTCAAACGTATGAAGCAATGGATTTTGCTGTGTTGTCCAAACGAAAGCTATTTTGTATACGAGTGTGTGTGCCTGTGGGAATTGTGGATTTCGTTTGCAGCCAGCCTACGACTGGACCGATAGTCTGCACGCTTAACGACGCATTAAGTGCTTAGAACAATAGTCACAATGCACGCTTCTGCGGTCCAAATGTTTTTATTTATATTATTATTTTTATTTATTTATTTGGGGAAAATCAACAATTGTACATTCAGGCATATTAGCAACTTAATCGGATATTGCGTATACCTAACTAATATTTGTAGTCGTAGCGAGGTTAATGTGATCAAAATAATAACCTTTATTCAATAGTAGGTAGTTATTATAAACCAATTGTAGAAGTAAAAAATATAACAAAAGGACTCACCAACATATTACTTGATTTTGAAAAAGTTTATACTTAACATGAACCATCTGAAGTAAAACCTAGCTACGACCAAAGATCTTAAAATTACTTATAACTGAATCGTAAAACTAGATAACAATAATGGCAACACCTGTGAATCTCAAAGGCTTAAGCAGAGGTATCTACGAGCGGACACAAACGGATTCCGAATGACATTTACCGAGACGACCGAGGCGTCCGTTCATTGCAAAATATCCCACATTCTAGATCGTAGCGAAAGATGAAAAAGGTAAAAATAATTGAACGCGTCGACGGTCTCTTGGTGTTTGGAATCTTTTAAAGCGTGACCATCAAATAAGAAAGTAACCGCATAATTTGCTCTCGTTAAAGAAGTTAGGAATTTAAAAGCTTTGTGTATTCCATCGATTTGAATTTTTGGTTTCGTCGGTTGATTTTAACGGTTTGCAGTATTCCATTAAAAAGCAAAAAGATATGTTTCCTAGATTTTTCCCGACCTTGAGCTAATAAAGATCAGTCTTGTATTTATCTATCCATCCATCGTGTAAATACAAATAAATGTAAATAAAATAGAATTAAAATAAAAAGTGGTAAAAAAAATGGACGCAACTTTTAAATTCAATCTGTTTTTCACATTGTTCACTGTTAATTGAATAATTACTTTAAAAGAAAGGCAATCTAACTATCTGATTTTATGATAAAGAAAAAACTAATATCCAATTGTCGGAACAAAAGACGCGCCAGTCTAGTAAATATTAAAACGACGTGGCGGATTTCTGCTTTCATTTATTAATATTTTTTTAATATTAAGAGCAACGTTTTGTGTTCGTCAGTAGACAGGACTTATTTGGGTTTGTTTAAAAGGTAATAAACTAATATCAAAACAAATTGCAGTTACAATAAACTAGTTCACGTTCACAATTATTTTTTAAATCCATTAATTCATAAAGATTATTTCAAGAATAATATTGTTATCGTTTATGATATCCGGCATGCTTGGTTCAATTAATATATTAGTACTATGCCTTAAATCCTAAATTAATATGCCATACATCCGGTTAAAATAATTACAAAAAAAACTGTCAGCAAAGGCCTCCCTCACAAGAAAATAACCCGTTCAAGCAAGGAAAATGTAACGATTTCAACGTGTAATCTCAAAAAAATTCAACGCTCAATAATGGTATTATGACCTTTTGAGCCAGCTTTTAACTAGAAGATAGGGATTAAAATATAATAAATTATGGTAGAAACAGAAAGAAAGATTAATAAGGTTTTTAAATAACAAATTCTTTAATAAGTATTTAATTTATTTATTTTGCGACTCTTATTTACTTGTATTTACAATAATAAAAACATAAAAATAAAAAATTATACTAATATAATTAGGCATCAAAATATTCATCCGCATCGCTGTCAACGGGAATCGTGCCCAAAAGGCTGGCTGCATTGCCACGTTGGATGGCAATGCTGATTCTTTGACCGAAATATAGGCCAGCCCTTTGATCACGCGTGGATCATTCTTTAATAAACAACATGTACCATACTTAGTAGAACAGTTAGTAGGTACTAAAGCCGTACCGATACTTGCGGGTGTACTTCCGGTCGATCTTGAAGTATAACGACGTGCGGCAATGTATTATAATAATACAAGAGATAATATAAGTTTGGACTTTTTAACGCAATGTAATCGTGACAAGATCTCCAGATTATTTAAAGCATAGACTGACGCCTGGGAGGAACTTTAATCCGAATGGCAATGTAGGTGGGAACATTCCATCAAGGGTCGTCAACTCGACCAATTCTTTCCGTCCGTTCGTGAGCGACTGACTAACTAGGACTTGGTTGAAGCTGGATCACTGTATTGCCCAATTTCTCACAAGTCATGGCAACTTTAAGAGTTACCTATTTTCCTTAAAGCTGACTGTGGATATGAACAATCTGCACATCATATCTTATGGGAGTGTGCTCTGTGGCAAAATGAACGTAATATTATGTTAAATAGTATACAGGTTACATCTGGAGTTGTTTATTACACGGACCATATGTAAACTAGAACGAATTTCCGTGCGTTCAAGCGTTTTTGCCATACCTATAACTAGGACCCATTAAATGTAAATTATATTCAGTGTTGCTAGGCAACTGGGCTTCACCCAGTTGTAAAAAGTCCCTTTGTGCTAATGGCCTAACTCTTTACATCTGTCTCCTGCTTGATATGAAGAGAAGTGAACTATGATTATTCCTACTCCTCCACTATTGTTTTCTGATTAAATTCGTTGCGGGTTTCAAGACAGTAAAAAAAAATATCTCTGCGACTCGTCGAGCTTCATTGCCTCGACGTTTTCTTGTGGTCGCCATTGTTGATTCTGGCTTTCAGGAGTTGCAGTGGTTGGGAATAATGTAAAATGTAAAATAATGGGCTTGTCTCATTAAAAAAAAACATGTACCTATTTCCTTTTGTGAAAAGTTTAAAGCTATTTTTTGTTTAATTTAAATGATTGGTACTTTAATTTGAAGCTTAGCAGTCCCGTTTGCGCCCACCAGTCTAATAAGCATTTTGTAATAATTATTAATATTTATTTCCTGATGGTATAATTACGCCATTGTGTTACAAATACCTCTGCAAAAACCTTTCAGAGTAACAGATCTTAACTCTATCCGACATGTTATTGACGCGTTATGTGATAAACAGTGGTCGGCGTAGGTAGTGCTATAGCGCGGGATTCGTTAAGAATAAATACTTTCTGTCAATAAATAATACTTCACAATCGTAGAGAAGGTTTATTGTATTTTTGATATTGAGAAATACTGTATAGTACACAATTTTACTCGATATATTTATAATTCCTGGTATGTTCATGTTAGTTGTGAATAATAAAAACTTGGTTCCACAAATGTACATTTGTGGTTATTCACACTAAATGCGACTATTTACATCGGCCACTGTTGATACACAAATATATGCACTACGTATTGTAGACAGGCGTCCTATCTTTGATGTTGTGTTGTTAAAATATATATGGTACAATAGTTGTCGCCGCAGCACCGTCGTAGCGAGAATCAACTAGTTGTGTAATATTAGGTTCACTGGCTGTAGAGTAGAGGTAGGCGTTAAGCACTATTACACCTTGGTAATTCAGTGTTCTCCTGATACACGTACCAATAGGTAAAGTTATTGGCGCGTGTAGTCCGGGGGCTGTAGGTACCACAATGTACCGGTGGTATATGTTTAAGGTCAAGACAGATATACAGTTATATATGTAGGTATACAGTTTATAGTTGACCACAGATTTCCTTATAGTAACTTGACGAATAAATCGAAGCTATTATTTGGAAGAGAAATTATAAGTTCACATGTCTTCCTGAATCGTTTCCGAGTGTGGACTTAATTATTATTTAAAGAATTATTTTTTGCAACAATGTTGAATACAATTATTTTATTTTATTTTTATATTGTTCAAACCCTGGCGGGTGCCACCCCAATTACTTCGTGTAAGGTAATGAACTATGGACAGAAATTCTCGACACAAAATTATTTATAGTCTAGAAACTAGTATTGACATACCTGTTTATACCTGTCAACCCAGTAGTTGGTTCAGGTAAATAATAGTCAACCCTACGTCTGCACATTCTATATGTTTTATACTTTAAGTCTAGTATAAAATTTTATTATTATCTTCATGTTGCAACATTTTATGAGAAATCATTTTTTTTTAAATTAATATTATGCTGTCCAGGATTTTTGTTGTCAACCCATTTTTTATATATTTTCCAATATACGAAATTTATTATAAAATATGTTTGATTATATTAACCCGGTGAATGTCGATCTAGGTTCGGATCTTCTACTATTACTTAAACGGTAATATCCGTTACTAAATTCTAAACTCATTGTAACTAAAATTCGCAAACCGTGTTTGCATAGTAAATATAAAATAAGTAAAACGAATAAAAATAAAAATACAAGGAATAAGTTCTACTCGCTTCTTGGTCTCTGGTATCACCGCAAACTATATAAACACGCCACTACATAACCCTTACTAACGTTATGAATGCGAAAATAACTGTGTTTATTTGTCTGCCTGTTTAATTTCACATTAAAATACTAAACCGATTTAGATGGAATTTGGAAAGGAGATGAATACTTGGGGAATGACATAGGATAGACAATTTTTATCACCGTGTAGTTTCCTCAGGATGCGGATGAAACCATGGGAAACAGATAGTATTGTTATAAATCAAGTCTTTACGGAGATACCAAGGCTAAACTGTTTAGACAAGGGCTAAAAAATTGCTACTAGGTGAGGCTATTTCAAAAAATATAATGTTTAAGACATAAATAAAGAAACTTGTCTAAATCCATACAATTCAAAATAAACTTTAAAGCTGAAGTGAAACCACAGTAGTTTTCAAGCAGTTAAGTTACACAAAAAAGGCTTATAATCATACGCACTTGCACCAATTAGATCCATTTTTGTACATAAAAAGGTAAGTACTTTATTACGTTAATATTAGAATCATTCAATTTGTTACACATAACTCGTAAGTACACACAGCTCTACTTAAATTAATACATTTCAATACAAAAATTACATTTCATTTATAATGATTTAGTTTTATAAAATATTTTTTAACTATGTATATTAAAAATCTATTTCTCGAAGACTCGCTTTCTTAGCCTTAATTTTTCATTTAATTTGTTACTGAAATGGATATGACTGAATACCATATGTCATGTACAATCGACAAATTTGAATCATGACCCACTTTGACGATAAATCGTTTGAAACCGCCAAAATAACAAAGAATTCCATCCTTTACAGTTCATTCCACACTTAGGACGTTTTAAATATTAAGCTATGTCAATACGGGTAATAAAATGACAATGCCAAAAAGTCACAGCAATTGGTGTCAAATAATAATTTCTGTGAAAATAAAAAGTAATTGATTTGTTTATAAATTTATATCGTGTTACCATGGAAACGTATGTTTACGCAAATGTCAACCTAATTGTATTTGAATGTATGTAACAATATAACATTATGGTGGGTCATAATTCAAATCTGTTGACTGTACGTAATATATCAAGAAAATTGAGCAAACGCATCGAATTCAATCACATTTATGTATAAATGATCGCCGAATACATCGAAGTATTCATTTTAAAACTGTAGATAAAAACAGGATTTTACACAGATTAAAACTTGATCGATTCATGTAAATTGTAAATCCATTTCTATACATTTTCCTTTGAGATATCTTGTGCACATTTATACAATTACACTCGTCTCGCACATACACTCATTATTTATGTAGTTAATTCTTAACAAAAACCACTTAAAAAAATAATAGCTTACATTTCACGCCTGAATTAATCTAGGCAAGGATCTATAGCTAAAGCCTAATTTGAGAGTTTCCTTTATACTTTTTATATAACAGTAGTATAGTATTAGTTTAATGTGAATATTTAATTTTCTTTTTACGTAGTTGTTTCATTCTGGAGAATAAAAACGTGTTTGCCAAGGCAGCGTATAGTACTGACCGTCCCAGAAGTTTTTGCAGCATACTGTGAGTATGATACAATTTCCATTTTTAGTATTTAAAAAAATCAGGTTTATATTAATTGTAAATATCGATTAAGGCGACAACAAATGGATTTGCACTTTGACTTATAGGTAGACTTTTGACTTATAAACTATTATTTTGCAACTTGTCTTTTTAACTAAATGCAACATAACGGGAAAACAGTGATTTAGAAAAGTATGTATAAGTATCACGGCAAAGTTTTTAATTAATATAATATAGGTAGGTTGTCATATGTAGGTATATTAATATCTTATATATTAAATTTTCTTAAATTTATTCTTACATTTTTACACACAAGAAGTTAACGTCACCCCAAAATTACGACTATCAAAACGTATAAAAACTAGTCATTCTATTATACGTTAATTTATTCTGTTAGCGAGAGCAAATAGGGAAAAAAAACTTTACCTATATTGCAAAATAATCGAGCCTCATCTTGCATAAACACCCATAACTACATCGTCTTAAATAAAACGCAATTTAATCGCTACACAGGTGCACAGGTATTGAACGAAAAAAAAAAACATTAATTCATTCCCAAAGTAAGTAAACTAATTGCAATAGTTTTTGGAACAACAGTTTTTTTCTCAAAGAAACTGATTAGTAAATAGGTACTGTACGATCAGGTATAACATTTTTTTTTCTTTATATTTCATCAATCTGGTTTGAAATGTCAGTGGTAATAACTACAAGTAACTTGTAGGTATTGCTGTTAATTTACAAATTATTTTAATATGATAAACGCCAAACGAATTTGGCAAAAACGATTATTAATATGTTCTTCCGAATTGTATCATCTACGCTTTCATTTTATCTCAATATGATATGGTAGCTGTAGGTACTTATACATTTTGTACACGTAGTCAAATTTGATCACGTAGAAAATTATTTCCCAATTTGTTACTCAATCACATTAAATAGAGCCTTTTCAATGAAGTAGGTGGGTACGCCCGCTCAGCTTACGTATTGTTATATATATTTTTTAGCCCGCCTGCGTTATATTTAATTAAGCCTCTGTCTTATTTGCATGTATGAGAACCGAATATTAGGTTTAGTTAAATATCTAAATGAATAACTCACTGCGTAGTACCTACGTCGGCAAAACATTCAAGAACAAGCTGAGAAAATTTTCAAAGATATCTGCGCTCTAGTTTTAGTACCTTTAAAGTACCCACTGTAGGTATATAATTTGGCATGACGTCATATAATATTAATCTGAACGTTAAAATATTCCTATTTCTACAAGCGGCACCATAGATGAAAGTTTAGGTACTTTACGATTTCTGAACATCAAATAGTCATAAATTATACCTATTAGATATTTATTAGTGAGTATTGAAAGAAATGCATTAACGTACTATTTTTTGTTGTTGTACTATAATGCTTTTCTTCTGTCGAGATAGTATCCAAGCAGGCTAAGCCGTTGTTTTTATGGCATGAATTAAATTGTTTTATAACAAAATATGACAATATTCGCAACTTTCTAATAATAAAACATTTCATGAATTACAAATATTAAGTTCAAAAAGAAAACAAACCTCCTTGAAGTCTTAACAATTTGCTTAAAAACACAGTGAGTAATATTTAATGACCCCAAAGTTAAAGGCAAAATGTAAAACAGGCTTTTTATTGTTCGAGAATTTTTGGACAAAATTACGACGGATACAATATTGCGTTCATTTAACTGTACATTGTGATGAATCTCCAAAAAACCAGGATTAAATTAAGAAAAAAACCTTGTACATAATACAACCTTTGATGGAAATAAACAAAATAACATAACCTTCCCGTAAGCTACACCGTAATCGGATCACTAAGTTCTTGTCGATCGTAACAAGAGTTGATCTAATTGATACTATTTTTATAAGTATTATTAGATATATAAGCTACCAATTATGATTATTAAATAGTAAATGTAGTCATAGTAATAGTAAAATATCTATAAGACTTAATAATATGTTTGCAAACTTATGAAATAAAATTGTTTTTTTTTTCTCATAGTAACGGTGTCGCTCAACATAACGCTGCTGGCCTGTAGCACAATAGGTCTACTCGGATGCGTGCTCCTGATATTTGGCGTGTATAAGGTCAGTATATAATCATAATTAGTATTAGGTAATATTATAATGTATTGTTTTTGAAGAAGTCTAGAACCTACAAGGCCTAAGCCTTGTAGATTTTGGGCGTATAGAGTTAGAAGCTTGACTCCACATGAGATCTGATACCTTTTTGACAGTGCGAGTTATATGGTACCTATCGTCTTGGTAATATTTTACATGAAAATGTTTTTGGTGGGATCAAATTGACTCGACAGTTTATACATACTCTTCCTTTTGGCTTTGCCGTAGTCGGGTAAAAATAAAGTCATATACCCAATTTCATAAATAGGTACAAATATGGTTCCATTTATAAATCCGGTAAATAATGCTGATCCAGAATTTGTGAAATAGGCTCTCATTCATAATGGTCACAAAGCATTAGATATCCTCTTGTGTAAACAACATTTATGTTCAAACTTTGGGTCGTTTTGAAATTGATGTTTCATTTAGCGAGGAAAGTTATTATAATGAAGATTTTCTTTGTAGAAGAATGTTGTAGCGATTGTCACAATGCAAACCAATTAGACAAGGCAGAGAGCTCGCATTATTCGTTGATTCATTTCGAATCCAAGACGAATTGAGGCGAATATTATATGAAAGCACGAAAATAAATTCAGTGCTTTAATTTTTAGGGTTTCGTAGTTAACCTTAGGTTTAGTTTTGCCATGTTTTTTTCTGATGTACCCCGTCTTGGTTTGTGCAGAACATTTTTCGATTCAAGAATCTATTTGCGAAATATTAAGCTTTAACTATTGACAGACTAAATTATATATCTTTTGCTAATTCTCTTTGTTGGAAAGAGTAATTAGAATTTTATATTTATTTATTTATATTACGCTAGAGTAAGCGATATTGTGAATATTTAATTAAAATAGTTGTAATTAGTGTCTCGTGGATCTAATTACTAAGTTTTGGCATAAAGAATAAAAATACTAATATAATATTTTATTTTTATTCTAGCTTGAAAATTGTGTCATACATTTAGAACGAAAACGGGAAAGCCGTATCTATTTTAGAGCCCCGAAACCGCGAGTGTCCTGGTCGCTTTGTATTCAGTTCGTTAACTAATTAGCGTAAATATCTGCTTTCATGCCGCAAATTGCGGTCAAGTAATACAAAAACTCGCACAGTAAAATGTTCATATTAATCGTTACTACATTATTCATACTGCTGCAAACAAAACCTGTTAGAAAATGGGCCCATTTATTATTAAATTAGGTTTGCGCATGGATTCAGTGTGTTCTGGAATTGGTCATAAATGTTTTCGTTTCCTAACCTTTTTAATATTTCCCGTATATTTTCAGAGGATTTAGAGATAATAAAATCCGAGTCAGAAAGTTTCCTCATCGCGATTATGAATTGACGTCAACTGCTTATTTTTGTTATCAATAATCTTGAGAATCTTGCGTAATTTGAAATATCTTGCTATCGGATAATAATTTGTAAAACTTTTGCTACTTGATGTTTTTTATTCGACTAACTAATTATCTAGGTAATAAAAACTGATCCGTAGAACCTCTTTAGAATATTTTTTCCTGTTGATTTGCTTCAGCGAGGAAGCTTTTAGAGCGCAGATACTTTTTGCTATATTAAAAGATTAAAACAATGTGCACTCATGCATAATTAATTTGGTCTGCCCGACTGATAACAACTACAAACAAAAAAATATAAAGATTGTTTGGAACCTACTGAATTGATTTAATTTACCCATTTCAAAACCTCTTTAAAGTTTAAGTGATCTACATTGTTCAAAAAGTATTCCCTTTTCAAACGATCTTAACTATTCTCATCTTCTAAGATAGAATATTTTGTTATTTATATTAATAATAATCCATTCATTCATAAACAAGCAAAATATTTCAATTTAGGTGGCTGCTAAGATGTTTCTCATCGCTGAGAGTTCCGAATCGTAAGCGACACAGGAAAATTGATTTGCCAATAATATTGCGGTTGTAAGAGAAATTCAACGAATTTTTCCTTAAACTGCCTCGCCCCAGGTGCTGCCATTTGGTTATTTTTTATTTACCACGTACGTTTGTAAAGTACTACGAAATAATGGTAAACCCTTCAATGGAGTTCTCAGTAAGACTGCTCAGCTCAGTGAAATATAAAAATAATATATAGAAAATCTTACTATAGTAAGATTGATTTTAGCGATTAAAAAAAGAAAGTATAATCTCCTATTCAAACATCTGAGGAAGCGATACTACGAATCGTTTATAATTCTTAGACCTATTCCTAGGCTTAGAATGTAGCTATGTATATTTGTATAGCAGCGTAGGGACGCGGATGGAATCAACTAACTAGTCCTTATTCATTATTAAATAAGAACTCGTACAAAAGACTCGTCTACCCACATCACTGGCAACGTAACTACACAAACGTACTTCAAGCTTATTGAGTTGGAGTTAGTGTTTCAATATTGTAACAGCAAACAATTCATAAGAGAAAACAAATAGCTCCTTCTTAATCAATGCAATTGTAGAGTAATTTTGCGAAACTGACGTATGCTTAGGCCGTCCCCTTCTTAATTGTGAGAAGGCTTTGGGCGCGGCGAGGGGTCGGGGAGGGAATTTACGAGGGTGACGTACCCTACCTCGTATACCCCTCTGCTCGTCACCACAGCTACAATGTTCTTTCGAGAAAGGAGCTAGTGTTAAAGTATATTTGAGACCGACGTTTTGGTATCTCCGAGGGTACTTTTTCTGAATAAAACATGCTCTGTTATGTCAGTCTTTGGTTACTATGGAATTGTTTTACGATGATAAATATATTTATGAATATAATGCTTAAGTGAACATTCGGCAAATAATCAAATCAACTGTTTTTTAATAATATTTAACAGGACTGGACTAAGGGGAGAGTAATTTAATCATAGTGTAAACTCACGCTTAATTGGGATGAGTTGTAGGTACCTGTAGTAAGTACACGCATCATCCGCCTTGTATGGCGCTATGTTCCATGTAATAAGGGACTATCAATCAGGCACAAATCTAGATTCTACTTTTCCCAGTCTGCGAATGAAACCTAAGATCTCATGTTCGACGGTAGCACTTATAACAAATTGTAACTAGATACTAACTACTAACTACTACTGACTAAGCCTTACTATTCCTTACAAAAAAATAATGACATAGTTTTTATTCAGGCGTGTGAAGTAATTCACTCTGAATGTAGATAACACCGCTGGAAACAGTTTTTGTAATATGTGCCAACCACAAATTTACTTTAATCAACCGAAATATAGGTCGATAATTGTCATTATAGTAATGGTATGCTACTGAAGAGGGTGGATGTGACGTGTAAACTAATTGAATAATTTTGCAATCACTACCTACTAACCCTCGTAGCCGAAACTCGTATGGCAATTTCGTTGGAGGGTCCATGACACATTCGACATGTCGATGTTTTTTTTGGAAACGTTTTGACGTCATCTTTTAAAACTAGAGCACAAGTAAACTACCTGCTTCCTACGGTTTCATCCGCGTCCTAAGGAACTACCTAATTCACCCAGATAAAGCCTATTTAACCTTCACCAGGGTCCCCTCTACCACTGTACAAATTTTCGTTCAAAGCGGTTCAGCCGTTTTATCGTGAAAGAGTTACAAATAAACTCACTTTCGCATTTATTATATTATTATGGATTTGGATCTATGTAGATTAAACATCAAATAATGTCAAGTTTTCCTCCAAGGGTTAGGCAGAGCCTGTAAGTAATCTTCATCATCGACCAATTCACTATCCCACTGATTGCTTAAGGCCACTTCTCATATAGAAGAGGTATAAGCATTGATCACCACGCTTGCTAAAGGCGGATTGGCGATTTCAGACTTTATTGTACAAATTCTCATCGTACTTAATACAAGTACAGAAATCTCGCGAAATTCACAAACAAAGGTCAACACTTCGAGATGATCTATTTTTAAGTATTACACTCGTATTCACAATGAATACTTTAGCAAGTGTTGGGGAAACGTATGTGCGACGTGTTCGATTTGTTCGACATTCGATTTTTAACTTTAATACTAACACTCGTTGTACAAACTACACTTACCAAAGTATTTGTTTATGAATACGTGTGTAAGTTTTGTGGTCAATCCGAAATGTGAGCGAATGACGTTTAGAGCTTGAAACTCTTGTAAGTTGCAAGCTAAGCTCCAGCGTATTGTATGTAACATTTGATTTATGACCAGGATTCCTAGCGTATACTAACTAGCTCGACATAGGTACTCGTAATGTCGACCCGACGGTCGTGAAGCCAGCGGCGTTGTGTAGCATATTTAGGTACCTACTTATTTGTCAAACAGCAATTGTTGTCATTACCTACGGTACCATTATGAGCAATTTCAAATGATCTGCTTCTTGTAATGGAACTGATTTCGTGATCATTGCAAATGAGAACTTCTTTCATAAATAGGCAGATATTAAACGATACTTGGCATATTCTTCCAATTTTTGTCTAAGACGGACTAAACTGAGTATCCTTCCAAAATATCATTCGATGGACAATAGATCATTAGCCGTATTTATTCGCCTTGTAATACCAGTTTTGTAATGTATCATGAAATCATGTATAATCCCTTAATCGCCTCTTCAGGCACTCTTAACGAGATATCGTGCTCTTAGCCGAAAACATCGGGGATAAGCTCATAAGACGATTCGTTCCTCGAAAAGTAACTATAGTGGTTGTCTTGTCACAAAGATTCTTTCAAGGCTGTTAAAGTACAGTTTCCAGTGGAGTTCTGATTTAAAATTCTACAAACGATTAGGCTGTATAAAAGTTTTGTTAAATCCACAGACAGATGTTTGCGGAATACTAAAGTGCTCGAGTAATAAACCTTTTATTAATAAAACAAATATAGAATCACGTCCGTTTTACCAAAATCCGTACTCCGAGCTGCTAATGAAAAAAATATGAATACATAATAAATTATATAAAATTAAATGATTACAAAATAAAATATTTTGACAAGCTATCTGAATTTATAAAAAATAATAACACCATTTGTCCAAGGCATCCAATAATGTCATTATTTTGTTACCTACCATACCTTGAATGGTGTTATTATGAATAAGAGGGATAGTCTATAACTAATATTATAAATGAAAATGTGAGTTAATTTTTTTTTAAATATTTGTTGGCTTGATAACGCTTTCACGGTAAAACGGCTTAACGGATTTAGATAAAGTTAAGTATGATGGACCGTGGTATCGGTTCTAGGCTACTTTTTATCCGGGAGCGTGAAGTACCTCAAAATGCAGACAAAACCAAAGAAAACGGCCAGTACAATAACCCTTCACGGGTAACTAAAGCGTAATGTTAATGCTTGCCTGACAAACAGCAATAACTTTCAAAATGGTTACGGTACTGAGTAACGTGCTGGTAACACACCCTATTAGAGGGGGAAAGTATTAGAACACCCTTTGTAGGAAACATTGATGTGTTACAATGACAATGAAATTGTTATTACAAAGTGAAAAACGACTGTAAAATTAACACTAAAGATGATTTTAGGGATGTCCCATTAATTAGTTTTTCATTTTCTCCCGTAGGTATATAGATTGGTTTCGACTATATAGGTAGTTTGTATGTTGAAGGTAGGTAATCTCAAAATTGCTGAACCGATTCCATAAAATAATTCACTATTTTAAAATAATTGTTACTTCCCTGAAAACAGACAACTAGGCTGTAGTAAAAAAAACTACTGTATTACTGAAATTAAAACTCATGATAACGATCCGATCTCGATCAGCTGACTAGAAAATCAGTACTGTAAAGCACTTAAATATATCCTTCATAAAAATTAATGAGCCATACAAGTCATTAAGAGCGTTCAATATTAATGGTTCTATATACATACCTACAGACATAAAAGCGGGTAAATGTGAAAGAGACATTTCAAATTAGGCACAAAGTTTTGTTGTTCGTTAGCTTTCCACCACACCCCACCACCCACATAACTTTTTACTAAGTCAGTAGCGGCCAATTCGTTAATATTATATTATACTTATTCGCTTCTCATGTAGGTATTTTCTTTCTCAGGTAGACAAGAAATAATACAAGAATAATGCCACAAATACAGCATGAGCTTTGCTAGGAGGTATAATTATCACAGATATTTGTAATCGGGCTGAGGTTAAAACCAATTCAGTTGTTGAGTTCCAATCTCCGTTTGTCGGTATATACGATAGTATAACGTTCGTTGGTACCTAATTCATTTGATTGAACTATTACCAAGATTAAATTCAATCTCCGTTTATTAATAATGATTGAAATCCAATTGAATTTTCATTAGATGTCTATTTGATTTGTAAATTTGCAATATGCAGACTAAAAGATCCTGTATGCTTAGTTTTTAGAACATGATTTAGGTACTTAAGAATAACATACCTACTTATCTTAGTAGGTGCATGAAAGTCAAACACACATTTTTGATATTTATTGTAGGTATGAAAACACAATGTAGCAATTTCAGTTCAAAGTCCTAAGCAATTTCAAAAAAGTATTTTGAAAAATCATTACTTACACTAAAAACTAAATAACATAGTTTATTTCAAACCTATTTACTGTTCACCTTATTACCACCATAAAGGTGTATCACCAATTAACAAGTCCATTGCAAGTGATGTCAGCGCATTAAAGTATGACATGATAAATGAAGACAGGAGAGGGAGTGTGCTAATCAACACATTATATATAGGTACATACGTCTACCAGTTTTAGGCGATTCTGTGCGTTACTATGTCATTTATACATAAAGGTGAAAGGTCTTTTAAGTTGCTTTTTTTTCATTAGGTTCAGTTCTGATCATAATATGTTTAAACCAACATAGATGCCCTTTTCTCAGCTTATCGATATAAGCTACCACAATATTATATACTATCTTATTTATAAAAAAATGGCATAAAACTACAATACCTACAACTGACACTTAGCTGCTTCTTAAATCGTTCACAACACAATACATCAAAATTGGTGATGGTTAATGAAACCCGGCCATGTGCGTGTCTGGCCACGCAGTGTCTTGTCAAGTATTAATTTTATTTTCATTATGTATTAATAGCTGGTATATTATAACTCACTATTTGAATATTTCATGTGTCTACGTATTTTTGGCCAAGAGATACATCACGCTCGTAGATTGATAGTAGTGATAGGGTCCCGAAAATCTCGAAAAACCCCTAGTTTTGGTACGAATCTTTAAAAAGCATGTTTTTTTACAGAAAACAAATCAATTTTACTTTAAAATTTACTTCCTAAATAAACAAATCCTTCGAATAATGTAAAATTTAACAACGCTAAAGACATTAAAAAGAATCACCCCTCAACTTACAAAGTTACGATCTGATGTCCAACCACTATACTAACTTGTCGCGTGACGACTAGATCCACAATGCTACACAAAATTGTTCAACCAAATGTCTACAAAAATATGACAAAGATAATAGACGGAGAAAAAGGCTGCTTGAGCTACGTTTAAATAAGATAACATTTGATTTACTCGTAAGACTTTGAAACTTTGTTTTTGAATGTCATACTTGTTTTCACTGAATGTTATCAAAATACAAGCTTCGCATTACTTTGAATGTACCTCTCTGTATGTCTTTAAGATCAGGCAAATATAGGTAAAGTGAAATCTGTAATGCCCAGTCATAGGGACAAATAATGACTTGCCCAGATTGACTTCTTAGCCAAAACCCTTGCGATTTTATAGCTTTCTATAGTCTTACTCTCATAGTTAGGGGCGGTAATCCAACTTAGTTGAGGATAGACCTGAACGAAAATGTGCGACGGAACCTACCTGCACTACGCGCCCGACTGGCCTGACACGCACCTGGCTCATTTAAAAAAAAAATGACGACTGAGTATAAGTACAGTCTGCAGCATAAATTTCGAAATATAAAAATCTGAGTCTGGCTGCAGTACCTACTGTAGTATTGACTGTAGTAGGTACGATAGCTGGTCTTGGGATGGAAATTATAATAATATCTTAATAATACATACAATAAATCTGGGTCCACTGCTCGTAATATTCCAAAACGTATTGATAGAGCCTTCATTGGCTCCATGAGTCCGGTTTTCAATTTCAATCTATATTTCCCAATGAATATATCTTCGTCTTACTGATCAAAAGTAAAACAGTATTTAATATTAAAGCAGATATTAATACTGCATTATTTGCAGGTTGCGATGCTCGCATTTTCCTCAAAGTTCAAACAATTTTACGATAGGTGTTGTACTTCTTTACGTCGAGTTTAATGAGATGATATAAACACGACAGCAAGGTTTTGTGTCAGAACAACTGCACCACTACGCAAAGTTAGCTTGCTTACATAATTAAACGGCGCAACCTTTTATGAGATTCCATGCATATGAAGTGTTTAATCAACTTGCGTCTAAAGAGATTCTTATTTCGACTGTAAAGCTTATTTTTCTGCATTGTTAGAAATAGAGAATGGGACTCTTCTGTGCATAATAGGAAACAATTGTGTTGAGGTACACATTGTTTTTGTTGATTCACAAGCTTTTGTTTAACATGCTTTGTTCGTCAGCGCTTCATAATTCGTTATCAATTTTTTTACTAGTTACTGTTATACCATTGAGCTGCCTGTCATGCAATAATATTAGACCTTCTAGCATCCCTATTACGACGAATAAATCTAAATACCTTTCTTAAAAAGTTGAATATAAATTGCTTGACATGCCTAAATATTTGTGTAATTGATTTTTGTGTCGCGGCAATGGTACATAAAGCGGAGCTTCATTGCTAATTGCATATAATAAAATGTAGCCTCTTCAGCTTTTTAACCATAGATTCGAAGTTTTTAACACAACGGCCCATAATCATGATGATCATACGATAACATATTTTCTTATTCCATATAAAAATGTGTCTTATTTTGTTTTAGGACCTGAAGTATATGCTGTTGCCGTGGGTGGTAGCTATGGGGATGGAGACCCTGGTCGAGATTGTCAACTTGTTCTACTTATTTTACTTGCAAACTGTAAGTATTCAGCTATGTTTAATATTTAAATATTACTTAAAGGTTATGGTTTAAGCCTCATTTAATAGAAAGCGACACTGTTGTTATAAACTGAGTACAGATACCCTGGGAAGCTACTGAGAAATTCCACAGAATACAACCTTATGCTTATCAGTCGTCTTTCCGATCATTAAACCAAAACTAGGCAGTTCAACTTACATTTCGTATTATTATTCTTCGCGTAGTCGCGTAGCGTCGGCGTAGCGCACGCACGCCTACGAACGGCGTAGCACGTTTAGTAACCCTAAAAGTGTATAACCTACAGACTGGGTAATATTATTTCTACTTTATTTTTTACTTCTCAAAATAAATCATACTAACTGAAAGTAAATAAAATTGTAGACATAATAATATTTTCCATTTCTAAACCATTATTTAAGCCCTCATCCACAATTCACATGTTACGCCCTTACGCGACGTACGCAACGTTAACAATATCGATCACCGTTTTTAATTCGAGTTGTTGAAGTGGCATCCCCGTTCTATATTTGGTTTTATGTGCCCTAAGGGGTTTTTAATCCCAATAGTAACTTACATTTGTAATTAAACACCATGGTAAACATCCAGGCTTTTACGAAATGTGGAAACAGAGCTGACATATGTATCTCGTGGAAATTCATGAAATTTTGAGCGGCGCGGATATCGTATTGAGACCCTTTGGGCGCTACCTCTGTAACTCGGGGGAAATGCGTATTGGACCAAATAGACATTTTATCATTTGTAAGTTGCAAGAAGGGTACGTATGTATGTAGCTAGATCTGTGTATATGTGTGAGTACGTGGAAGTTCAAATAAATTGGGCTCCGCATGTCTATTACGTTTTCAAGTTAGGTAATAAAGTTAACTGTTAGTTTCTGCGTCAAACTGTTAGTACAACTGTTACGGAGATAGAAATGTTTAGAATACATTCAAATACAATGTCAGATTTTTTTATTTGTAAAAACGTTATGTGACCTCTAGAGATTTAAGGGAACTCCATAAAGAAATAAATTATAGTATTTTTATATGCCGTTTTAAATCTAGGTCTAGAAATTGTGCTCAAAAGTACAATGCAAAAATATTAAACTGGAGAAGTAAGTAACTATATAAAGTTGTGATTTTTCTGTATTTTTTCTAAATAATACACCATTACTTTTATATAAATAAAAAAGTTTGCATACAATGCCTCCAGCGAGCGAGTGCATGCAACAGTTGGTGTCGTCCATTCACAAGCGACAATTAAATTGAAAAACCATTTAGCATTGCGGCTAACACCGCAGCCTGGCTGTTTCACAGTGTAAACTAGATTACCTCGGAGTTTGTTGTTTTTGGGGTTCCACAGTCAAACTATTCGTTTAGAAGTGGTTCGCATCAAACTTAACTTTGAATACATTCATTGTTGGCTCAGAATGAGAGTGAGAATATGATAAATATGTGAATAATGAAATAAATTGCTATATAATAATAAAACTAAGATCAAGAGGCGGATAACGAGGAGTGGCAATCCCGCGAACCTAGGTATGTAGCCAAGTGATCTAGGGTGAAGTCACCGTTTCTCATCTCTGGCTTGCCGTAATATCTGGCTAGAGTGAACGATGACGAGGAACAGGTCACCTGCCACTGGCTTGCTAAGTGCAGCAGCTTTGTTTCAGATACTTTCATTTTCATTGCCCATTTGTTACAATTTGAGCAACTATTGTGGAGGCTTGGTTGGGAGCTGGCAAGTCTTCCCTAACCATTTTCGTATGTAGGTATATCGTAGATGGATTGTTGATGAATTAGCTGTTTTACAAAACCGCTAGTACACCATGGACTACCTACAGTATAATTTCTCCTTTTATCGTAAATCCATCCGAAGGTTGTCTGTAAAAGATCGCTTTTAGCGATAAGACCGTCCATTGTGTCACCCTTGTAACTAATTGTCAATGTCATAATTATGTTTTTTTTTCTGGTGTACATAATAAAGAATATTCTATTCTATTCTAGTTCTCTATTATAAATGTTCAGGTAATATTGATTTGTAAACTGAAACTGGTTTTAACAATCGATTTTAAATATGCGAATAGTATCTGCCTAAGCATAAAAGAAACTTGAACTTTTAGACGACGCCTCTGGTCCAAATCCACACCGTCTAGGTGTTGGATACCTACCATAGTTTTGAGACCATATTTGATGGCGACTAGTGCCGATAGTCGCCCTTCTAGGCCGAACACCATACACCTAGTGTGCGACACCTAATAACTGTACTTCAATATTATCCGATTACAAACTGATATCATTATCGATAGAATGATAAGGAAAGAGACAAGCGGCATAAAAGTTAAATTATATAGCGTTATATCTAGACATGTCTTATAGTACCCATGGCGTTATTTTATATCAAAGCATAATATCAGGTTAAACGGGTTGGCAGAATGTTTCCCGATACGATTTCACAGAAAGCGGTGACATCTGAAAATGGCTTCAATCCGCCCGCAGGGTTCTGCTGTTCGTCTGGATAGACGCACGATGTTCCGATTTTGTAATACAGTATACACAAAGGAAAGGCTGTCGCTCCTATTGATTCCTCTTGATGTTCTCAAAATTAAGCAAAGGGTTCTCTATTACGGTAATGAAAATGTAGCAAAGGCAATTTTATTAAAGAACATTTTATTAAACACAATATAGGTACGTTCATCATTTTAGGTAGAAATTAAATTAGGCTACGTTATATAGGCTGAAGCTGGCATTCGGCTACGATCGTTTGATCACGACTGTGGAAATTTGGAAAACTTTAGGAAGCTTTATTTGTGTACCTACCTAAAGTTCCTCGGTATGTCCAAATTTGGAAGTCTGTTGTTTTAATCGCAAAATATATTCTGGATAATACCGTCCATCGATCAATCTATGTATAAAATTCGATTGCTTTGCGTGGCTGGTGAAAAAAATAGAAAATGGCTTTTTGTATTTATGTGGGATCTCGGCTAGTTTGAATTGGGTGATAGTATAAAATAAAAGAAGATTGAGGCTTCAGGTTAAAAATCATAGTAACAAAACAGTCGTCTAATAATGTTTGCTTAATTTAGGGTTATCACCAAATTAAAGGAAAAACTTCATCCGTACTGGAGAAATAAATTAAAGAAACGATTTTATTCGTCCTCGAAGCTTCTTCTTGTTCCGCCATAATACCGACTTACGCTTTACTTTTATTTGTTTCTTCCGGCGAAGTCGTAAAGACCAGCAATGATTAGGTTTTCTCAGTATTCCTGAAGCAGTGAATACTAAAAAAGTTTGCGTTTTAAAAAATAGTGTAACGAACATGCTTTTTTGTTCGATAATGAAAATATTTTTAAACATAATGCACGCTGTGTACCATTTTGGTTCGGACCCCTAAAACAGTATCTATATTTGATACGGAATTGTTTCATCCATGAAAGGTAAATAAAAAACACCTACCTGTCTTCTTTTTAGGAATTTAAATTTATTCTGAAATTTAACAGACAGTGATAAATGTTTTATTTAAAATGTAAATTTTCCGCCGTTTCGAGCTTACGATTATACGCTATAGAACAATTTTCTAAATCTTATGGGTGTAGAGTATTCTATTTAACGTTTTAAGCATGTAGGTTGCCGATTTGATTTGATATTAAGGTAAAATCAACGTCATGTTGTAAATGTAGCCAGTTTCACCAGTAGGTATGAACATCCCGATTTGTATTTCCAAAATATCATATAGCCAAACTGATTTTCAATGTAAAGTCTTGATTTAAAGTTTTCGATTGACTATTAAACTGTTCTTGTTTATGTAAAAGTATCTCTCTGAAGTTTTTATAATGAGTTGAAAATTTTGTTTTACTATCTTCATACATAGTAGACACTCGACAAAACCAAGAAGTTTCATAACAAAACTAACATAAAACAAAAGCAGTTCTACGTAAGCAGTGTGGGACGAGTTTTTTATCTGTTACAGTGGTGATATAACTTTGTCCTCGACTGTTTCCTGGCGGAACTTAGGCTAATTCGGTATGAAAAATGTTTTGTAGGCGGCGCAAGTATATTTTCGTTCTATACTAGCTTTCCACTTGCGGCCTTGCCCGCATGGGCTATGCGAATTTAAATTAAACATGACAGAGTTTCATATAAACACCCTCCTGGTTTCAGGTCTCTACGATCCGTGGATTAGGCTGTGCGTTGATCCGTCAGTCATTCAGAGCAAAGCATTTTATATGTATACATAGATAACAAATATGTTTTATACAGACATGCAGTAAGAGGCATACTGGACACTATAATATTGTTATTATGAACAAGCTCCTGCCTACAGAGTTACCCGCGTGATGTGTACATGTCACGACCTTTCTCACTCAACTATAATATTTTTGATTACCCTACATAAAAACATTTTATTTCTGCATTATATTGGTTTAGATCCTAACTCATGTAGCATTATAAATACGAATGTGAGTTTGTTCATTTGTTATGCTTAAAAAACAGCTAAACCGATTTAGATGAACGATTTAGTATGGACATGGATGGATTTTCGCTCCTTTTTTAAATACGAGTGCGCGACTCAGAGGGAAAAAGATAGTAGAAGAATTATAAAAAGACTTATTGAGTTTTTTATCTAGCGATAAGGGAATGCAAAAGTTTTTCACGCAAACCAGAACTTTAAATCTTGTTCTTTATAATTCCTAAAAGGACTTAGTATTCATTCTAATTCTAGCTTTAAGATTCAAATCAGGACAGATGCTAATAGGTAAATGCTAATTCGTTAAATTCATGTTAAACCTACATTTAACAAAATTATGTAACACCTGCCAGCAAAAAACACTCAATAACAACGATTAGATAAAATTATAACATGTTAACATGGCTTATATCTACGTGGATACAATATCGTATATTGATTGTTATGAAACTATATAGTAATTGTAATATTATAGCTTGTTCGACATTTTTTTTTTCGGATGGAAAATCATCAAATGACCCCTCCCGCCGTGGGTGGGGCGGATGAGAGTGTCAGACTCTTACTGACTAAAACTCACCTTTTTCGACATTTATATTCTAATTAATAATATTCTTAACGCGAGACCAGAAAACTGACTAGTCTTCTTTTTGAAGAAGGCCGAAAGCTGATTTGTTATTTATAAATATAACTCCAGTATTAGGCAGGGGTCCCGTAGCTCTGTTACGCGGCAGCTCGGAATACTCGGAAAAATAAAAGAAAGCCTTTTTGAATCAGCTTATATACAGTCGACACTAAATTTCTTTGAAGTGGAGTCCGTTTACGTGTATTTTGCTTTTAATCTGTCAATTTACAACACATAGTTTTGGCTACAAATATTTACTCAATACTATTTAGAATATTGTGAATAATACTTATTTTTAGGTTTAATACATAATCTGCCGTCATAAGAAAAAAAGGCCGTAACTAACATTTTTTTTCGATATTTAATTATAGACATATTCGTAACCAGAATCTTTTCCTGATTATAAAAATGGACTTAATTCAATATCGAAAAAAAATTGTAGTTACGACCTTTCTTCTTATAACGGTAGTAATGAATCATAGAATACTCTTTGGTAAAAGGGTCTTTACTTTGTAATTCATATCGGATACTATATAGTATATTCTATCAATGAAGCCTGCATTGTCTTGAGCGACATACAGTTCCCTGTCCACGGAGGAATCTATTGCATTATCCCTCGGGATTGATCCTCATTGCGGGCTGTAATAGACTCATATACTGAACGTAGATAGACTATTATGTACTTTATTGTTATAGATTGATATATATTATATATTAATACAAAATAAACGTAATGATTGTAAAAACATTTTGGTAATAATGGAAGTGAAGCTTAATATTTTCTTAGTAAAAGTGCCTTCACATTGATCTTCAAAAGAAAATTAGAAAGAAGAAGAAAGTATGTATATAAAAAATAAGGATTAAAATAAATTGTTGTTGTTCTTACTAATTAGTAGTGTAGGTGTAGGGTAGTGCTAGTGTAGGCAGGGCGTTTGCACATTTGAAGGTAAAAATTGTTTCTCATTGCAGTAACGCTCAGTGATTTCTTAGATTTGAAGAGAGAAAATATTGCGTTCCTATTACGTTTTCGCTACCCAAAGCGGTGGAAATCATGCCACAGCTGGTATTATGTATCAGCCGCCGTCGATGAAAAGGCATATAAAAACTATTTCAGTCGTCAATACCGCAGTGAAAGAATGATGTTAAAAAATCATCTATCTTCTGAGAATGAGAAGAGGTACGTAATAAGAGTATTGCGATATTATTAAAAGAGCCGCAATCTAATAAAGTAAAGTCTTCTACACCAATTTTACTATCATCAAAATTTAATTGCTGAGGTAAAAGCTTTGAGGTGTGTACACATTGCTAATGGAAGCGAACAAGGCCTCGCAGTTTGAAACGTTAGGCTAAGCAGACACGGAACCTGTGTTATCTCAGTCGAACGAACGAAAAAAAATATGGTGTCGTATCCGTACATTTAGAAATTAAGCACCATTCTAATAGATAAATAAAATTAACATAAAAACCCATATTCTCTCTGTATGTCTGTCCGTAACATAGCTCAGAAGCTCTTAGTACCAGAAAGCTGTAATTTATGGATATGCATGATGATCACGCCGCCAAAGTGGTAATATTTATCCTTTATATTTATTAAGGGTACCTAGACTACACTTAAAGTGGAGATGAATATTTTTTCTTGTACACCCCATCGTGTGGGGTATCTTTTGTATAGGTTGGGTAGGTATTTCAATCATTGCTTTTCAATTTAGGGATCAGTTGGCAAAACAAATTTTAATTTATGGTAAAGTCGACCGTCCTAAAAACGGGTAAATGTAATTAAAATCAGTAAATACCGGTAACAAACAAGCCAGCCAGCAAACACGGAAAGGCATGTAGGTTTCATTGAAAACAGCAAAGCAACATCAACATTCGTTACCAGTTAAAGCGCAAATAATATTCCGATTATGCAAATCTACGAAACAGCATTTTCACGAAAACCTTTAGACCTTCATATTAAAGTCAAGCAGTTTACTGCATTCCATTTCACGCCAGACATCCAAACGAAGGTCCTTCTTTATCTCTATAACATTTGCATTAGACTGTACTCCATCTTAGAACGCTGTCTGTTTAGGTAGGTACTATCGGATACATGTTTTATTTTTTGTATAATTCCAGTTATGACTATGAGGAATAAAAATGAATTTTCTACTTTTCCTAGATTTTAAATACATTTTATACACAACTGGGTGTTTTCCACAGTTTAACTCGTATGTTGAGAGACATAGGTAAAAAGATATATTAGTCCAGCTTATAAACTATAAGTTTGTACCTATTTTTATCTAATATAAATAATATTTTTTTCTTTAGTTTTTGCGTAAAAGCATAGCAACATACATCTTCGTATCATCGTTGTGTTTCGCATCGTGAAGGAAATACTGACCCAAGTCTTTAAAACTATACAAAACCATCTAAATCTCTACTGCAGTTTGACTGTTAAAACGTAATAATAAAAAAGGTTCGCATTTATAATATTAGAGCCGTTTTGGTAAATCGTGAATCAGCTTGACGTGAGACATGCACAAACAGAATGACATTTTATTCTATTTCTTTTCTATCTTACGAACAACCGAGGACGAATTGGTATTATTCAGTCAAGCCGATGTTCTAATGAATCTTACCTTTAATGGCACCGATGAGTATCAAAATTATGGCTAGTTATTTGATAGAATCGATCATTGGAGGCTGAGGCAAGCTTTCTGACACCTCCCGGCGCCATTTTAAAGTCAAAGAAAGATTTTGTCTACGTTAATAAGGATTTAACACACGGAATAAAGACCAAAATTAGATTGACGATGTCTTTAATGTTTCTTAGTAGGTAGGTACAGCAAAATATATCTTTGTTATTGTCATCCGATGCCGTATCCATCCATTTCCCCGGGCTGGGGTAAGTTGAGCTATGACCTACAAGAATGAAAACAAAAACAAATGGTTATTAAATAATCCAGAAATATTTTGTTATTGTTGAAAAAGAAACTGATATGTTTCTTATGTATTTTGTAATACACGAATATTTTCCTGAGGATCAAGTTTTATTCCTAATAATTCGATACCCACGGTACTGATAATTATAACAATTTTTGTTTTTGTGAACATATATGTTTTGGTATTCTTCCAACCCTATTATTGCCATAAGTGGGCCGCAATTTCACACGTCCATTCCCATGCAATTTTATTTAGCGAATACTTCGTCTAGCAATATTTGGTTCACGGGCCACTTTAAAGTCCTTCGCCCTATTTCGTACAATTTGGCGTGCTAGATTCAACAGGCTATTTTCAGTATAGCGAAAGATTTTCATGTAAATATGTTTAAGTATCGTTTTAGTTGTGGCGAGAATGTGGATAGTTTTAATATAGATAATATAATAAGACAGCGATAAACAGATTTTGTTAGAAATTATATATTATTTGGCAGCAGACTGCAAACGGGGATAATTTCAAGAAAAATGGCACTGCGCGACCAAAATGAGTATATACAAGGAATATCATGATATTTTCCCTGGTTTCAAACGCGTCCTCAGGAAAAATATTACGCGCACCCTAATATAAAGCCGTAGGTATGTTAGTTCAGGTTATAAACTATTGGTAGGGGAGCCCACGATGCTAAATGGGGATTTACTCGAGCGTCATAGAGACCTATTGGGATGCAAAGCTTAGATGATAAGAAGAAAAAAATGTTATATAATGTATCGTTTTCATCGGTGGGGGGAGCAGCTATAGATTTTCAAAAATGTAAAAAAAAACTGTTGCATGGACATAATCGAGCGCGTCAGATATTGATAGCATCAATGTCCTACGTATTTTTAAGAATGTATGTATGTTAATCTGATCGTTTGCATGATGGGGGTGGTCGTACGTAAGGGTTGAAAATGAAAAAAAAAATAATTTAATCGAGCGCGTCAGATTTTCTAAGGGGGTGTTAAGTGAACCTAAAAAAACGCTCTCAATCAATAATCTGACGATTTCGATGTGACGCAAACTCGTGGCCATTATTATAATGTGCAAAAAAAAATCGCCATTTTGAAATACTCGAGCGCGTCAGATTAAGCTATATATGGTTCATCTTTATGTCCTAGACGTGCTGTCTCATAATCTGACGATTATCTAGAGGGATTCGCCTAATCTGACAAAAAAACATTTTTATTCAAACCATTGGACTTAATTAATTGAAAAGCTCAGGAAATAGCATGCAAATAAAAACGTGTACGTTTGTTAAGTAGAATACTACAAGTATTCTCGAAAATATTTTTTTTTAAATGCTCAAAAACATATTTTTTTTTTATAATTAATAGATTAATTAATCATCATCTTCATCAGTAGAATCATCTTCATCTTTTTCGTGCTCGAACAGAAAAAAAACGTAAACGAAAAGCCAAAACGTTGGAAATACTGTTAATAATATTATGCCACGAACGAGTCTGTTCTGTGTCATCAGCTGTGAAGGCGTCATAGCAACCGAAACCAGAGTAGGGACGGAGTGAGATAGTAATAGATAGAGAAAGAGTGAGAGGGGAATAGAAACGCGGAGAGGATAATCATCATCACGCAGCTGCACGCGTTTAACTTTATCGACGAATTTTTGTTACTTCGGCTTGTGGAAATGGTCAGATTATATATTTTTCGTTATCCTTGAATAATTTACTACAAAATAAAAAAAAATTCAGCCACGCTCGAGAATGTCAAGATGACGTTTTTTTTTTACAACTTTTCCGCCCTCCCCTTTCTTTGCGTCTCTCTCAAATTGTCAGATTAGTGGAATATACACTTTTTAGCATGTAATTAACTCACCCTACCTTAATCTGACGCGCTCGAGATTGTCTGATGATCGATTTTTTTTTACTAATCTGATCCTTTATCCTTGACGCGCGTCCTTATATATGGGGCTCATATTTGGTGGAGGTACTCAAACGGGTACAAGGTATCCCCCTGTATATTAATCTGCCGCGCTTTAGTAAATCCCGAAATCCCTTCTAGGGCTCCCCTAATGTCGACAGCGCCCCTTTAAAGTCAAAAAAATATTTATACACACGAATGTCTTTAAATTTTCTTAGTAGTGCCTACAGCACGATATATTTATGTTATTGTTACCTGATGTCGTATCCATCCACTTCCCCGGGCTAGAAAGCTGAGCGCTGACCTTCAAGAAAGAAAACAAAAACAAATGGTTACAAAATAATCCAGAAATATTTTGTTATTGTTGAAAAAGAAACAGATATGTTCCTTATCTATTTTGGAATATTAGACATGGTTATTTTGCCGAGGATCAAGTTATATTCCTAATAATTCGTTACACATGGGACTGATAATGATATTTTGTATACATATATGTTTTGGTATTTTTCCAGCTACTTTTTATTCTACTGCTTTGTTCTAACCCTGTTATTGCTACCATAAGTGAGCCACAATTTTACCCGTCCATTCCCATGCAATTTTATTTATCGAATACGTATTCTAGCAATATTCGGTTCACGGGACTCTTTGAAAGCCTTCAGCCTCCTTCGTACAATTAGGCGAGCTACATTCAACAGGCTATTTTCAGTATAGCGAAGGATTTTTCTGCTTTCTGAATAGTTTTAGTTGGGGCAGGAATATAGATAGTTTTAATATAGATCATATAATAAGAGAAAATGACAGAGATTAAGATAATGAAGCATCATATCATATCAGGCCTAGAATATTCAGAATTGCTGGTGAGCCTTCATAATTTCAAGAGGTAAATTAACGCCGTCTAGATTTTTCGTCTTGTATTTAAAAAATATTCTAGTGTTAGGCCTTGACTCAGTGAAACTCAGCCTGAATGTCATAGGCTCCTGGATTTGGGTTTACGACTTTAGCTGCTCGAATAAATAGCGTATCGAGAGACCGAATTCCGGCAAAGTTACTAAATTCGGATGCAACGATGCCGACTTGAATGGTGTCTGGCGAAAACGATCAAGTATTTTTGTAATTTGAGTTTTCTTACATGGTTTTGCTCGTCTCCTGGGAATAATTCTAAATATCGTATACCTAAATAAATAGTACACCATGGACTACTTACAGAACAATTTCTCTTTCTCTCATAAATCTGTCAAAAGGTTGTCTGATAGATCGCTTTTACAGATAAGACCGCCCATTGTGTTCACCCTTTGTAACTTTTTTTACAGTGGCATGTGTTTTGTTTGGTGTATTTGAAAAGAATGCTTTATTCAAATTCTTCCAGGATCAAAGTTCTCGGAAAAAACTATCCTTGATAGTTCTCTACAGTATAAATCTATTTCGATCTAAATCGGTTCAGCAGTTTAACCGTGAAAGTGTATAATAATCATGAATTTATTTTTGTATTTATAATACGAGTATTACTGAGGAAATAATACTTTATTTAACCGGATAAAAAATGTCCTGACCCAATGATCGAGCTTTGTCTGCCTGCCTTTTACTGAAATGGGCCATTACAGTGCAATAGACAGATAGAATATGTAATATAAATTTTTCCTTTATTTAATTTCCACACATATAAAGATTGAATATTATGTGAAGACAACTCCGTCTATCTATATCTATTATGCTTTGACAGAAACGGCTGAGCCGATTATTATGAAATTCAGTATGGAGGTAGAGTGAAACCTACAGAACTATAGGATATTATTCGTTTATTATCTGATAGCGTGAAGAGGTTCTCTTAGAATGCGGATGAAAGCGCAGGAAATAATTAATAAGTAAAGGTTTTAATTTTATTAAAGTGATATCCTAATCAAAAGACATACAGGCATAAGACTGTTGCTAAGGTAATGAATGAGGTCAACAATCATTATTTGTGAAATAAGAATGTATAAATAGGTAATATATCGCCATAAATAATAGTCATACACGATACATGCATGTGAGGTCACGCACAAGAATAATACATTCATTAAGCGTCGAGGGAACCTATAAAGTTATAATTTATTATAACAGTGAAATTAACGGACACTCCAATTGAACTGGCGAGACCGTAGTATTTCGCGTACAGTTGTGCTTCAGGCCCGGAAGAACCCGATGGCCGATAAGATAGCTGCGCCAACAACTTATCATTCACATTGCCACCGCGTTGCTTTTAGTAGAAATAATTTATTGCTGACTACCTATACTTTATTTATTAGGTACTTCTGTTTTTTATATTGAGGCTGTAAGATTTTTTGGCAAATATATTGGGGAGCGATGAACCATGCCACGATTTTTCGTTATAGCACGTTAAGTTGTTGGTCCCGGTTGTCATTTGTACATCTTTGACAGTCGTTACAGGTAGTCAGGAGCCAGAAAGTCTGACAACCAGTCTTACCAAGGGGTACCGTATAACCCGGTAACTGGGTTGTGGAGGTCAATTAGACAGTCGCTCCATGTAAAACACTGGTACTCAGCTGCGTCCGGTTTCGACTGGAAGCCGACCCCAAGATAGTTAGGAAAAGGCTAGGCAGATGATGACTTACTTATATCCACAAACTTGCTGCCTCTTTATCACCATTAAAAAACCCATGCCATAGTCTGCTGAAAGTTACGTAACGTATTTATCAAATATTATTGAACTTAATAGTGCTACAAACCACTCCGTTATAATAATTGAAATAATAAGATTATCTCATCGTTTAATTGAATCGAATTGAAATTCATATTAATTATAATAATTACTACTCGTACTAAAACAACGTAGGTACCTACATTACATTATCAGATTATCGAATATTTACAGCTTTCGCTAGTTTGAATTATCACTTTGTTTATTACGAGAGGTATATATTGATTTGCAGCTTTAAACACATATATACAAATACATTGTTTTTGCTTGCGATTAATTATCTCATTGAAATGTACTTTATTCTAGGAATACTTTTTACTAATTAAATAGGTAGGTACCTGAGCTACTCTATAGATTGTTTGTAGCTAAAAGTTAGTCTCCGGAGCTTGAGAGCCGATGGCCGATACTAAAAAATCTTCCGCAAAAAGAAAGCTTTCTTTATCTCTGAGTGCTTAAAGCTTTTATGTTACGGTCCAATATATAAGTTTCATTAAATTAAATTTTAAGCTACGTGGGAAACTGTTGTTTTAATGAATGTTTCAGTTTTCGTATTTTAAAGTAATTTGTTTGTTTCAGTTGAATTTCAACCCGATCACGTCATTCTTGTTCACCCTGGATTTCTTCATTATCGTGCTAAATGTAAGTAATTAGCTTTAGTAATATTATTAGTCTTATGTGTATCTATAATATGTAATTTAATACCTAAAACAAACAATACCTAAGTACCTTACATACGAACACTACATTACTATTTTCAAATACGGAATTTGAATAAATGTGAGTTTGACCGATGTACTTGTATTAGAACGTATCATACAGATCGTGATTAATACTGCCGCTTTTTTTTAATAAATCGAATTTCCAACGGAGGCCGTTGTACAGAAATAGTCGTCTTTTCAGATGAATCCTATTTTCCTCGCTCAAGAAAAACTGTTCCTTTTAGTTTTTTTGTTACTACTACTTACACTAGAAATGGAAATGGCGAATGGAAATGGAAAAACGTTAGAAATGACATTACTTCAGTTAATCATGACAGAATTAGCAGAAGGCAGTTAATAACTAATTCATGGAAACCGGCGTTTTTTTTATAATAAAAGTATTTCTTTTTATATAAACGTATCATCTTTCGCATAATAATTGAGAATTAGCATTATCATATAACTTTATAGCCCAAACTAGCTATTCCCCCTGGTTTCACCCGCATCTTGTAGGAATCACTCCGCGCACCCAGATAAAAGGTATCCTATGTTCTAATCCAGGCTTAAAACTATATGTGTGTACCAAATTTCATCCAAATCCGTGAATCAGTCTGTGAGTGAAAGAGTAACAAACACCTACATAGGTAACCAAAGACTGGATAATTTCTCTATGTAGGTAACACTTCCTCACACACTTTCGTATATTTATAATATTAGTACCTACGATACATTGCCAATAAAATATATCTAATACCCAGTCCCACTAGTTCGGTCACCATGTAGAGATATTTTGTAACATTAGACATGATTACGTTCATATTGCCTGGAGCAATGTTTTAATTAACCTACTAACGTTTAGGATGCTACTCCAAATCAACAGGATAATTAGTACACGAGAAACAACATAAACAAGTATTATTTAGAAATGTTCTGTTGGTGCTTTGTATATAGTATATACTAGCTTTCCGCCAGCGGCTTCGCCCGCATAGGCTATACGAATTCAAATAAAAAATGACATAGTTTTATACAAACTTTGCCCCCTTTTCATCCCTTAGGGGTAGAATTTCGGAAAATCCTTCCTTATTGAAGGCCTACGTCATACAAAGATCACAGCCTCCAAGTTTCAGGTCTCTACGATCAGCGGTTTAGGCTGTCCGGCGTGCGTTGATCCGTCAGTCATTCACGGCAAAGCATTTTATATGTATAGATTTAGATATTGGTCAGCCGATATTGGTTTTCAAACGGACGAGCATTTCCGAAAAGGGATGACGATGAGTAAGAAGTGAACTAGTGAAGTAAATAGCTGTTTCAAGTCTATGTATATGATTGTACATAATGAATTTCAAATCAGTAACTGATTTTCAGTAATTAGATGTTTTAGAACATTATTCATATCAAAGTTAATTTATTGCCTTTTGTAATTTTGACGTTCATAAAGTGCTGATTTTCAGCCTAATTTGAATAAACGATTTTTGAATTTATTTAATACCTGTAATACTCTAAAATGCTTCAACCGATTATTATGAAATTAAAACCTGAAATAGATTGAAACCTGGGTAAGGGTTGAGACCTGGTTAAGGATACTTTTAAGCCGGGTACGCGAAGTAGTTTCGTGAAGATGCCTCCTTTTTATGAAAAAAGGTTAAATATTAAAAAAATCAAGGAAATATTACTCACATTTGATAACTTAGTTTTGTTTCTTTCTGAACACAAATGAATTTACCCCACATAGTCTAGAAGAAATTTCATAGGCTACACCATATTAAAGCCTAGTCAGGAACACATTCCCTTTAGTAAAATGGCGGCTAGATTTGTTCCTCTTTACATAATTACATGTCACAAGGACACTTGCACGTTATTAACATTAACACGTCCGAACATGTTCCTGACATAACATCACAAACAGCAGACCGTAGAGCCTCTCTTCCAACATTTCACTAAGAGAACATTTATAATGTGCCTACAGATGTTGAAGCGGAAAATGATAGATTTTTAACAACTTCGCACATAAAGAATCATATAGGTACAATAAAATAAATAAGTACAACAAAATCCTTATTAATATAAAACTAAGTACCAATGTGACTATCCTGAAGTCATTATGTACTTTCTAAGTAGGTATATCTCAGATGTCACTGACTAATGGTGAAGGAAAACATCGTGAGAAAACCTGGACTTAAAAAGTCTGAATTCGCCAATCCGCCTTCAGCAAGCGTGGTGATCAATGCTCATACCTGCTCTGTATGACAAGAGGCCTGTACCCAGCAGTGGGACAATATAGGCTGATGATATATGATTGATGTGTGTTCCCTTTGGACGTGGATGAAATCTCAGGAAATAGTTAAAAATAATTAAGGGCGAGTTCGCTGAATTTTGGACTGCGTAACCTCTCGGCGTTCCTACTTTGCCAGGGAGGCCTACAGGCTGTATTCGTACTGAATACAAAGCGTAGCGTGTGTGAGCGGTGGAAACTGGACGCGAATCACAAAATGTTTTTAGTTTGATCCTTCTTGCCGCCTATTGTGGTTAGAGGATAAGAAGATACACAGACAGTCTATGCTATGTCGACACTTTTCAAAGTGACAGTATTTGAATTAAGTATTCATTTTTAATAATGCATATCTCGTGTTTATAAGTAAATGATAGTAATGCATAAGTAAATAGGAAAACAACAGAGAGATAGTAAAAAAATACCTACATATATATATTTTGGAGACCCACATCATTGGAAATAAGTGAGCGTGTTTACGGCTGTCTGAACATGATAATACTCAATTTAGTGTCAATCAGCAATGTATTACATCGGCTCGCCTTTACTTCATGCTCAACGTGGCACAATATGTCGGTGTAGTTCGAAACACCCGACAAATGTGTCTGCGTCAATCGGAGTTGTTTGTATATGTGGAATTAATACCTCTTATAGTTTCTAGAACTTGTTGTCGCACATTGTGGACTACTCTAACTTTATATAAACAGATACTATTGAACGGAATTGAATATTACAGTTCAAACTATCTTATCAAGTACTTAGGTAGTGAAACATTTACAGATATTTTGTTTCACGAACAAACTTGTCAGTGTTTTCATTTGTATTCTTAACTTCATGTGAGGTAGATACTTGCATATATAAACCTTAAATTATATGTTATTAAAAATAGTATGTAGGTTGAAATAAGACAATTTCGTCAACATTTTAAAAAAGGCTATGCAGCAAAATGATTCGTTTCAAAGCGTTTCTCTCTCTACATTCTACAAACTCCTACCATGATACTGATAAACCGCACTGAAATATTTTAGGGAAATATATTATTATCATTTTTTTCCATAACATTTCTCCTTCTTGCCACATTTATACCTTTGTTATTCGACACCATGCAGAGATGACGTAAAATTTTATGTCCAAAGCTTTCCTCAAACATTCAAGAATATGATATTCGAACGATTAAATAAATATAGTATATCTGTATACCTACTTAGGTATCAGTCATGTAAGCATTTCAAATAAAATAAAATAAAATAAAATGTTGAAAATTATTTAGCAGTAGTTATTCATTTTATAATATAAAAATAATATTCTCTGGCGTTTATCTCTTCTCTGACTTTTAATACCAAGTGGTTTTTCATAGAATTCAGGTATTTTTAATTTCATACTTTTGACCAGATCTTTTTTTTTGACTCGTACTTATATATACTTAAGTCAAAACATTTACTGTCTGTCCATCCTTAAATATTATCTACGGATCACATGTGGCCTTGGAAATACTTAAGATTACTTTTCACGGTGACGAAATATCGGATTCTCATGAGAGTAATGATTTCAATGTTCTGCTACAGCAATATTTGCCTCTTGAATACAGACTACTATTTTCAGCGAAAAAGTATCCCATTAAAGCGGAAAACGGTTCGTTGGGAGTAAACTGTGTAAATAAGTGTAGGGCCAGGCCAACTTGAGTCCACAGCTATTATAATTAATTCTTCGTACTTCAATAAAAAAATAAAAATTTCAAAGCACCTCTTTTCGTCAAAGAGTTAGGTACAGATGTGTTTCCATCTGCCATATATAGAACACGCACATTTCATACACTTAGGGTCAATTTATACTAGCGCAGAGTCGAAGCGCATCGAAGCGTCTATCCAAACCTGAACATAACAAATTCAACCTTTAACTCCACAGCGTAACGCACACATTACTTCTGAGATTTTAAAAAACCACGCGAATTCGCGCGTCTGCGCGTGAACAACGCTGATTAGTGCGCGCGCATTCGCGCGTATCCATACGCCAACTAGCGAACCTACGCGTCATCAGTCGGAAATTGACCTACGTCGGTGTTGATCACGACGCATATTCTGGCGTATACGCGCGCATTCGTGCGGCTTCGCTTTAGTTGTAAAGAATTTGACGCTTGCGCTTCGGCTCTGCGCTAGTATAAATTGACCCTAACACTTCGTCCGACTTCGAAATCAAACCCAAAACCAGGACGTAAAAAGCAGTCGATTGTTACAGCAACCCGAATAGAATATCGATAACAATTGTATAGATTCGACCAAAATAATGGTTTTCGGAATACCTCTTTGGCACGTAACAGCAAGCTTTAGTAATAAGGGCTGCGATAACGACTCGCCAGTAGGGGACCCCGTAACCTTCATTTGTATGCAAATCAAAAGTCCGATTTTCAATGTAGGTACCTATATGCTGCCAGCCTATTGGAGCTGGGTAACACATTTAAAGCGGATATTAACGTTTGGTCAGAAATCAATGGTTTTACCCACAGATATATCTGAATAGAGAGCGCAAGTTCATGTTGTTTGTATGAAAAATAAACGTGTCGCTTTATGACTACTTTCAGTGTAGTGACAAGTGCATTTTAGTATTTTTCTTCATACTAGCTAAAATTTTTATAGTTTTTAGCACAATTGTGCATTATTCTAGCTTATAGTTGACGTCTGGTGCCAATACGGTGGAGCGCGAACTAATCAAACGGCGTCGTAATTTAGGTGCACTGCACTCATTTGACACACGCGAAAAACATAATACTTACGGTATTTATTTAGATATAGACCACATTATTTGAGAAGAATTTCTAAAGAGTTTGGTTGAAAGCGCTTAATTTAGGAACTGCTTGAACAAAATGAAACAGTTTTTTATTAACTGAAAGCTACGCCATTTCCGAGTGCTAGGCTTGTTCTATTGTACTAGAAATACATCTACGTGACGATATCCACTGACTTTACCCATGAACTTTCATAATATGTTAATATGGGTTGCCCAAACTGAAATAATTTTCCATTTTTTATTTGTTAATCCACATAAAACATAAAATTATTTTTATCTTAATAAAAAAACCGTCCGCCGCACCCGCTTTTTTGGGTTTAAAAGCCAATAAAAACTGTAACTAAAGGGGAACATTACGCCCCTAAGCCGGGCTCGTAATGTTGGTACCACGGTCTACTCTAATTAGTTTATCCTTACTAACCCCCGGACCTTTTAACCCAAGTTTCGGACTGATGACAAAAAATACGACGATATAGAGACTGGCGCAAAAGATAGTAGAATTGTGGGCCCCAGATTCTTTGTTTTGTTTTACTAAATTACATTTTACGTTGACATAAACAGCTAAGTTAGGTTAGTAGCTAGGTACGACAGTAAATTAAGCTTCAAATATTCCGGGGCACTTAGCTGTTAAAATATTAATGATGAGCCGCTTCCGTTGCCATCTAATTTACTAACTTAGCTAAAAAACAACATTACTGGGCAGAATTTGTAACATGCTCCAGTAAAAAAATATAATATTTTGTATGAAAAAACAACCATTTTACTAAATATGCTTTCATTGAGTCATGTTTGATTAATGATTGTTAATTAATGGAGCATCGAAATAATTGGAGTAATTAATAATATATCTTACTAGTAGGTAATAGGCCAGTGCTTTTAGCCTCTAAAAACGGTAAAAAGTGAATTAAATAATAGTAGGATGAAACCCATTGGAAAAGGAGGAGAATACAATAAAAATGATAGGAAAAATAAATTACGGGCGATCTGAGGTCGGGAAGTGGAGGGAGGGGGGGGGGGTTAAAGTTAAAAAAACGGTTTATCTCAATTTCCGGCAAAACTACAAGTCCTATGAAAAAAAGTTAAATAGCAAAGTTGTAGGTAATAAAAAGATCTACAACTTTTGTATTAACACTTTTTTCACGTAACCTCAAAATTTATGTGAAAAATTCAAAAAACCAAGTTTTTGATTTTTTATTTTTATCTTTTACAATAATATTTTTTTTTCCACAAAATTTGGTGAAAACTTACCTTTTTATGTCCCAAACACACTGTAATTTATTTGATTTAAAATAATTATTTTTTCACCCTTATTTTGACTTAATATCGAAAAAACACCCTAATTTTCAATCGAAAATTCTCGTGTCAAAATATCACTATTTTTTAAAAGTCAATAGTCTTTTTGTTCCTTGAAATCTCTACTTTCAGATGGTATAAAAAAATATTTACATTGCTTTGGTAAATGTTCTCAGAAAATATAAAGAAACGCTACGAAATAACAGGTAGTAAGGCCTAGACCGGCTTAAACTATTTGCGTAGATGCGTATTTATTGCTATTTTAAGATAACTTATGTATCTGAGTGACCTACGGAACCTCGGACCTCTCTATGAAATACCTTTTAGCTCATCAAAAGGAATTTCATAGAGAAGTAGGGAGTTGCCAGAAGGATCTAGGCCTTGCTAACTGTTATTTCGTAGCGTTTCTTTATATTTTCTGAGAACATTTACCATAGCAATGTAAATATTTTTTTATACCATCTGAAAGTAGAGATTTCAAAGAACAAAAAGACTACCGACTTTAAAAAAAAAGTGATATTTTGACACGAAAATTTTCGATTGAAAATTAGGGTGTTTTTTCGATATTAAGTCAAAATAAGGGTGACAAAATAATTATTTTAAATCAAATAAACTACAGTGTGTTTGGGACATAAAAAGGTAAGTTTTCACCAAATTTCGTGAAAAAAAAATAATTATTGTAAAAGATAAAAATAAAAAACCAAAAACTTGGTTTTTTGAATTTTTCACACAAATTTTGAGGTTATGTGAAAAAAGTGTTAATACAAAAGTTGTAGATCTTTTTATTACCTACAACTTTGCCATTTAACTTTTTTTCATAGGACTTGTAGTTTTGCCGGAAATTGAGATAAACCGTTTTTTTAACTTTAACCCCCCCTCCCCCCACTTCCCGACCTCAGATCGCCCGTAATTTATTTTTCCTATCATTTTTATTGTATTTTCCTCCTTTTCCAATGGGTTTCATCCTACTATTATTTTTTTTGTTTTCAAAAGTTATTGGCACCCACCCCATATAAATTTCGAACGCCAAAATTCTACAAAATATAGACAGCGCTGAAATTTGTAATAATGGAATATGATTTTAAATAATGGAAGATTTAGATATCATACTTGTATATTGATTTTTTTGCAATAAATGTAAAATGATCACGATCAGTAGGGACTAGGGACATTTATATCGACGGATTTTCAGTGACCTTCACGCAAGAACGAACACCAGCTCAGACCAACGTAACCTTTGTAAAATCCTACGGGCACACGTGTTTTGATATACATAAATTTTATATTAGCCCAAGCTTCAGTCACCCGTATACCTACAATTAAGATAAACTCTATATTTAAAACCACTACAACAATGAAAAAATTAAACTACGACCAGCGCATCGGTATCCCTGGGCACGATAATGATTGTTGTTGTAGTAGAAATAGATTAAGAATTTTGTTAAAAGAAATAATAGAACCCAGCCCAAAAGTTCAAAGTCTTGAATAAGATTTTGTCAAAACCAACATTTAAATTAAACTTATTTTGCTGAAGAAAATGTTCGCTACGCTAATACAAACTTAAGTTCGAAAACGACAACTTAACATCTTCCAGACAACCACTCTAGTATAATATTTAACTATACATAGCGCAATAAACAACAAACAATCGCGCTGAAAGTTTCAGCAGTAAACAAGAGTGCCGCCCTTGTATCTCTGCTGTTGTGCCTATTACAAATTTATTTCACTTATAAATAAAATAATGACAGACGCAGTCTAAAATATGTTAATTTTTCAGATAGACTGACAGACGACGAACAGTCAAATATCTTTAAAATTTATTAGCTACCTGAGTGTAATATTGCTGAATACATCTATAGTAATATTTGAAAGTATTGGATAAGGATGCATAATATATTGTACTCGCTGTGGGTGACATTCGTATTTCTGTTTTATATTTTGTAAGTCACTACCATAGCTCTAAGTTATCTCAATGTACTACTAACACTATATGGACTGAAAAGTCGGATGTAAATGTTTTGAATTGAATCGAATCGTAGCCAATGCTCGAGGTTCACTAATTTACATGCAAAGTTCGGCAAAAAATCGGTAAAGCACTCTGTCTGCTAATTTTAACAGCAGAACAGTTAACAGCGCTATTTTAGGGTAATTTGCAAACATTTCATTAGTCTTGGAAGAATTTATGATAGGTTATTTAGGTTTATTAAACACACACCCATACATAGAAAGAGTCACTCCCACACTGATATCCTTAACTTACTATTGAAAAAGCCTCCTTGCCATGCCTTTGAAATCCAGCGCTGAGGTTTGTGTTACGTGCATATAAACTACGGCATTATGCTGATTGACGGCCAATTTGCGGGGATGAGGCGCGTATTTTCCCAACCGTTTTAATTATATTTTTCATAATTCTTTATACCTTTGTATTTGCTATCCACGTTAATTAAATATTTTTTTTCCTTCTTTATCCTCTACGAAACGAGGGAAAATTCGAGTACACCATATCGTTCAGAAAGTGGCTCTGGGTTTCTTCATGAGCAATGTTTTCCTTCAGCGATTTAAAGCAGTAATGATGAAATAATGTAAAGTTCTTGCCTATCTGGCTTTAAGCCGAGACAAAAAGACTCATAACTCAGGTTAACTATCACAGAATCACCAAAGCTCTTGCTTTATTTTGTGATATTATGATATTTTTAAATGGTTTTTATATGAATATCACATTATCATCAACAATATCACATGTTGTCTTATAATACTTCAGTTCAAAAAGTTTTGGACAAAATATGGTCCGACAGTTTGTAGCGAGTCATTGTTTAGGCATATATTGAAGGAGTTTGTAAGTTTGTTTAAGCAAGAGGAATTTATCAGTAACAGCTAACTTCCTCAGGCAAAATATAACAACAGTTCTAATCCCCAAACGAAACATCGCTTCAGTCTATATAGTATTTCAGATTTCATTGCTATTTTATTATTAACAAGCCGGTCCGGCGAACATCGTACCACCCCATCATTTTCGTTATTTTTATGTTTTACTTAGTAATTCTGCAATTCGAGATGGATACAAATACAACAAATCAAAAACCATGAAAATCGGTTCAGCCGTTCTCGAGTTATAGTGTACGAACAAACCCAACTTTGTTTTATATATCAAGTATTGAGATATTATTGGACTAGCTATGTGCCCTGGCTCCACTCGGTATTGCACACATAATGTTTTTAGTTTTTTTTTTATCTCGGGGTTTTTATTTGTTACAATCATTATTCACTGCCGTAAAGTGACAGGTACAGAGACTTCAAATTTTAATGAGAGTACAACTATGGAAATCGATAATACCTCACAGAACGATAATAATGAGAATGAAAGGAAGTGGCTTGTTAGCTAGATAAATCTTAGAATTTATACTACAAAATAATTCTTCTCTTCAAAAAGCTTAAACAACGATATATCAGCAGTTCCATAATACTGTATAGCGCACATCTTGCTAATATTATGTGATAGTTTGTGAAGATGTATGGATATATAATACGCAAAGTTGTAAATGTATTTGGATTAAATTTGTGCTTGTAAATAACTAAGTCCGCTCAGACGAAGTCGCTGGCATAACCTAGTCACTTATAATTGAAAAATCTCTTGTGGTTTCTGCAATTTTTGTAGCAAATATAAAAAAATAGGGAAAATCGCGCTCAAAAAGAAACCATACTTAAATTACGGGAAAGAATTTGAGCATTCCGTGTTTGAACATTAATAATAAATCAAATCAAATCAAAGGCATTTTCCTACCTAATCTCTTAAGAGATCTCAAAAGATTTGTACATGCTTGACCGAACGAAATGGTGAATCTCTTACCAGGCAAGAAAAGCCTGTTGCTAGGCCAGGGCAAAAGTGTAGGTATACGCAGACGTAGGTAGGTACTCGTACTACCTTCAGACAACAGTTTTTTTTTGTATTGCGCGAGACTTTAAATGAGTTGATATCATATTCCAACTAACCAATACACAGTATTGATAAAACATATTGTAAATGATTGAATGGTACAGTAAAACTCTAGTAATAAAAATTGACAGAACATTGTAATAGTTTACGAACACGGCGTGATAAGCAGTCTGCGCTTAAAACCCTTTTTCAACGTACATATTATTTATAATTTTGCAAGAGTTATGTGTTGTTGTATATGTTTTTTATTTTTAAAGTGACATCAATTTCACGCAAGTCCTAAACAGTCTGGAAAAACTGAATATGTATATGTGCCAGAAATAACTGACGTACATTATATACTCGTATATAACAAACTAGCTTCTGCCCGCGACTTCGTCCACGTGGAATAGTGGTGCTCCGCTCCTATTGGATTTAGCGTGATGATATATAGCCTATAGCCTTCCTCAATAAATGGGCTATCTAACACTGAAATAATTTTTCAAATCGTGCCAGTAGTTCCTGAGATTAGCGCGTTCGAACAAACAAACTCTTCAGCTTTATTATATTAGTATACAAGTATAGATAACATGAATGCAAGCAAAAATTCGCATCTACAAACTATGTATTATGCTTTTCATGAACAATTAACCTAACATAGTTCATCAGCATACCTGTTACAAGTAATTAATAAGCAGAACGTTACTCAAATTATCGACACATTTCACCCCATGTTCCATAATATTCTGCGAGCACGGTCAGCTATTCAACGATAAATTAATATAATTATGCTACACACATAGCAGCTTGTGTATGTGTATTGCATACTCCAAAGTATTCGTATTTTACTCTGAATTAACTTTTGAATACTGTATTGTGACTGTGCCGTAGAAATGTTCAATTGAAGGCAACATCCACTTCAGCTGTCAAATTATACAGAACAATTCCGAGGTTGTAATTGAATGAGACTTGTAACAGTAGTACAGGATTATATGTCCTCCGAAGTCCGTCGGGCGTACGGCGGCGAGCGGCTTGCAACTGCCACCACGACAATTTGTTAGCAAAGCTTTGCTATCAAACCGCGCCAAGGCGTAACACAACGTGACAATGAAAACAAATTGACGCATTTTATTGAAGTGCTCAAATGGAATTTCTTCAATTTTGTTAAATATCTAAGCACGCTATTCGCTTAAGGGCTCTTACAGACGAGCGACGCGACAGCTGACGATACCCCCGCGGTGGCTGTCTTCGTCTGTCGCGCGTTGCCGTGCGGTGTCGGCGGCTGCCGCTGACCGGTCGCAATTCATTATCCATCAGATACTCAGAGAATTCATACGAATTTGATTCCTACAACATGGATTACGACAAAGTTTCACTACTTCTTTTTATGCGTAGACGGCAACGAATAAGAAAAAGAGCGATTTGGATGCATGAAATATTAACATGCCTATGCCTATATGAGCAAGACAGTCAATTTGTAAATTATATTTTACGGAAAGATGCGAAAAAGGTTTTTTAATTATTTTACAATGCCTTTTACCTACCTCATTTGATTTGTGCCAAATATATTAAGATTAATAGAATTATCAAATTTTAGGATTCGATTTCATTATATATTTTTTTTTTTTTATTACAAACTTTTAATACTTCTATCGCTATATCCCGTTTCTTCAAGTAAGTCTGTACGCGAATATACGGTCGCGAGATGCCGTCCGCTGTCGTCGGCTGAGAGGGTGTCTGTAAGGGCCCTCACGTGCGTGATCTCATTTTTAGGGTTCCGTAGTCCAACAAGGAACCCTTATAGTTTCGCTCTGTCCGTCTGTCTGTCTGTCTGTCTGTCTGTCTGTCTGTCTGTCTGTCTGTCTGTCTGTCTGTCTGTCTGTCTGTCTGTCCGCGGCATAGCTCCGTGGTTTTTGTCATTAGAAAGCTGAAATTTGATATGAATATGTATATTGATCACGCCGAAAAAGTGGTAAAATAAAATTTTGAAAAATATTTTTTTTTAGGGTAGCTCCCAAACATGTAAAGTAGGGATGAATATTTTTTTTCTCGCGTACCCCTTCGTGTGGGGTATCGTTAGATAGGTCTTTCAAAAATATTTTGTGTGTATGAAGATCATTTTTCGGTTAAGCGAGTCATTTGCGAAATATCTAGATTTTAAGTAAAATTTTTTGTTCGATGTGAGTTACCCCCCCCTCTAACTTTTGAATGGCTGTACCTAGAAATGTGAAAAAAATCACAGACGTAGTACATGTAATGAACTTACAAGGAAAACTATCACGGCTAAGTAGGCTTAACCGGTTACAGAGTTATAGTCGACTAACTGAGACCTACTACGGAACCCTACTGCGCGTGGCCCGACACGCACTTGGCCGGTTTTTGTATGTTGAGATTAAGCAAGCAGGTGTTATCGCCGCCTGCATAATAAGAATATAAATACAATCACTACTTGTATACATTTTACTATCAATAATTTTCATTTATAATGAAATTAATAGAATTTTAAAACATAATGTAAACGAATGCGTATTCTATGGCCTCTATTTTTCCGTGTCAGTCCCTTGTGTGATGCGTGCAACGTGTTCGGTGAGAGGTGTTGAATCAATATCATGTACCTACTTATCCCTCCCTACTTTTATAACTTCATGCTGACAAACTTATAAAACACGACAAAATATTGGCACTACTTTTCTAGTGCACATTTTGCCTTTATACATAAAATATTTCTAATCCGCCAAAATATTTATTACAGAAACAATAATAAATTAAGCGACGCTTTTTCGAATAAAAAACGTGATTTATCATTGAAAATGTTGGCAAAGCCATTTGTACTACATTTTATGCGCAGGGAGGATTAATAATATTCTCTTTACCAGGTGAGGTCACTTCCAACAAAGTTCCTTTTCAGCTGCGTAAGCACTGAAATGAAGCGTGAATTATGATTTATTACCGAATACCTCCCAAGATACTTCAATAAGCTGAGAACTACGTCACTTTGATTTAAGTAAATTTAAAACAGATGAATTGGCATAGAGATTACGTTGAGTTGAAGATAATATATATTATATTGAATTTATAATGAAAATTGTTTGCTATAAATATTTATTTATGAAAATTTACAATATTATTATGATAAATTTTAATGTTGTCAAACTATATCCTAATTTACTACATGAAATTGCTTTTCACGCATTATAAAAAACGAGTACTTTCATTCGCATAATCGAACAATATAAACAAAACCGGCCAGACGCAGACGCTTACTGTTTTGGATCAGTGAAGCACTTTTGTTCGAGACCTAGCAAACAACAGTTGAAAGGAATATTTACATACCTATTGCTCATCAGCGACACCCCAGTCAAAATGCCGTAAAATAATTTAACTTTAAATTAATTTATTGTCAACTGGGGCACGTCTACAAACACTTAAATGGAATTAATTACTAGAGCAAAATGACTAATTAAACTAAATTACTAAATTCGGTCCTGAAACAATTTCCGTTTTTTGCTAAAATGAGTGTAAAAATGACTCGATAATTTTAAGGGAAGGCGAAAATTGGGGATACGATGAGGGTGGATACCACCCGTCCATTAAAAGTAAGTGCTTCTCTTAATATGTAATTGTTTGAGAACATTCTAGATAAGAGAATATCAAGTATCATTAAGTTATCTAAGTGTTTAACTATACTTCAAGTAAAAATTCTAGATTTTCATGAAATCTAAACGCATTTTCGTGATACGGGATAATAATGAAATCCGGCCAAACTCGCACTCCGAGAATTCCGAAATTCGGAAGAATACACAGTAAAGGCAAAATAAAGTAAAGGCGCATTTATCTCGTTTTTCATGACCGCGAAATTAAGCTTGTTTGTAAAAGAATATTCCTGATTACTTTAGAACTGCGGTATTTATAAACATAGTTTTATCTATCCTAAAATGTTTATGTTAATTTTTATCGACCCTAATTATAAGGTATATTGAAAACTTCGAAGATAAAGGGGTGGTCTTTTTGGTGCGTTCCTCATGAAAACTCTTGATCTAAAAGATATAAAGGAAAAGAAATATGTCAGAGTGTGTAGAAGAAACTCCTTGATTATAAAATAGATAAAGGTAGGTACTCCATGACCAGACAATCAATAACATTAGGAGTTCCTAAAATAAACAGCTCGATAGACGGAGAGACAGTCAAAGAGGGTACGATTACTAAGGCGGAGTTGGGTGGAGTGGATGATGTCCCCAAGATATTGAATTACACTGATTGGAACAAAGCCGCTCTGGTCCGCTACTCTTCACTCCAAACAGTTCAGCAGAAATCCACTGCGGTGGAAAGCCTTACTTTACACTGCTGCTCTTTGCTCCGCTCTACCCACAGACTGGGGTAGGTACCTGTAACAATTTTGGTTCGCAACTTTAAAAAAAAAAAAAATGAGTTCAAACCGTACGTTTCAATCAAAATGTACAAAGTGAATTCTCTTCAAACAATTTTATTTATAACTTTCAAAGGTTCAATAATATCTGTTATTAATATTACATCTGCTATATATTATATTACATCTGTTAGATATTTATATACTCGCGCATAAGTAGATGGTAGGTACTATCCAAAATAATATTTGATAAAGTCTTCGGCATTACCAATATAAAGACCAACTAATACTTCAAATTCAGAATCTGTGTGCAAGCATTTCTTGTTTCCATAATTGTATGTCGACATATTTCAAAAGCTGTGACAACCAATCTAAAACCCAAGTGGAGTCGAGAGAGGTGCATATAGTTACCCATTTTCCCTTCTTTATATCACCCGCACCCTCAGTGGTACGGGAGCTCGAATGAGGTCAGTAGGGTCGGAAGTACCACCTGTATCCTAATTATACATGGTTTATTGATACCACACTATTCAAAGCACACGCTCCATTCTATTCATATTTGATAGATACATTTTTAAAATCTGCTTGATAGGAGTCTATTATTCATCATCATATTATCATTTTCATTCATCATACACACAGCTCGTGGCTAATTAACAGCCGCACGGTTCAACCGATCAAAGGTTAAGCTGCGCTTGGAGCGGTCGGACCGTGGATGGGTGACCATCTATGTCATAGCGAGACTCCTCCGTGCCCCGGAAATTAAGTTAAGCTGTTGGTCCCGGTTGTCATTTGTGGATCTTTGACAGTCGTTACGGGTAGTCAGAAGCCAGAAAGTCTGCAAACCAGTCTTACCAAGGGGTATCGTGTTACCCGGTAACTGGGTTGTGGAGGTGTGTGTGTATCATACACACACATCATATTCATTATCATATTATCCATCATCATCATCTATTATTCATCAGTCTATTATTTATCTTCTGCTAGTCCTGTAAAGAATCATCTCTTTCGGGTATTTGGGAAGTGGTAGATCTATCACATCATCGTCATGAAACCCAACTCACTAATTGCTAACACAATAAAATAAGTTGTTTCATTGCACTGTCAGGCCCCTGTGAAGTTGTTCTTATTGTATATTTATTTTCGTTAATTAAAGTATCTACAAAATATACTTATTAAAATCTAATAATGATCTAATTTTATATATAAAATCATGTGGCCATCCATCCACGATTTTGTTTGCAAGTAAGAACCTATAATAGGTAATTAGCTATGTGTTTATTAGATATCCATAACCAATTCACGAAAAGGAAGCTAACAGTGAAAACACTAATAAAATATTCTAAAAAAATGGCCGAGTTAAAAGCGTTTCAGAAAAATTGCACTAAAGTATAACGTCATCACGTTAAAACACTAAGCAACACGACAGTTACTAGATCAAAATGAGGTTTCGCGTGATAAGCATAGAAAATTTCCCATCCAAAAACATCAATAGTGTGTATCCATCTTCTTGATTTTCATTATTTAAAAACATAAAATTTAAATAAAAATGTAACTACTAAAAAAGGAGATACCTACGCATATCAAAGTATTCGTCCGCATTGCTGTCAACGGGTATCCCAACAGGTTGTCTGCATCACATTGAATGGTACTGCAAGTTCTAAATTATAAGTAACTAGCTATTTCCCACGATGTCAACCGCGTCCCGAAGGAACTGCTTAATGCATCCTGACAAAAAGTACCGCATACCGTCTCCAGGGTCCTCTATATCTCCATACCAAATTCCATACAAATCACTAAAGTCGTTCTTAAGGTATGGCGTGACCAAGGGTAGGGATTCATTTATAAAATAAATAGGAATAGATATTTAAATTATTTTTTTCTAATCTATTCTGATAAAATTTTTACTCTTAGTAAAGAGTCAATTTTATGCAATTTCGACCTGTCACTTGTCAGAGCCTGTAAAATAGAATAAGTCGTTCAGTTTTTGTTTTTCTTTCTTTTGTTCTTAGTACATTTCAGTCCTATTCACCCTAAGGTTAACTGGTAGAGAATCCCCTGTGGCATTAAGTCTACCTATAGTGTGTATCGCCAATATGCATAAATATTTATTCTAAAATTGATTTGAATAAGACACATTGTAGGTATAGTTATTATGTTAAAGGACATTTTGACAGATATTTTGTTTTCACATGTCTCTAACAAACCGATAAAATGAAAGTTGTGGGAACCGTTTTACCGACTACGAAATCCTTCATTATTCCGTCCCACTTGGCCTCTTTTTACCCAACTACGGCAAAGCCAGAATAAGGATTAGTGTTTTAGTCTACGTAGGTATATTTGTATCATGTAGGTACATCATCACTTAAACCACCTACAGAGTACTGAGCCAATATTAATGAGTTTGGTGTCAAAGTCTACAAATTACAAACAGTATCTATAAAGAATGTTATCTCCATCCAAAAAAAAAATACCCTACAAGTACAGTATCTGTTTGTCGCTTACATCGAAGACTGCTACTGTGATGTCGATTGAAGTGGGCTTTGCCTACGGTTTTCAATTCATCATTATCGACTTTCGCCTCCGGCCGTCCGCTGGCTACGAGTCTAAGCTTCGTTATCTGTATCAATTTTTTATTTTTAGGTATTTCACAATATACGCTCTTATCTATCGGATTTAACTGACACATTTTTGTATGACTTCGAAATAAGAAGATTGACAATTCGGTACGTTTTTTTGGAACGAAGGTAAAAATCTTCACATAGGTAACGAAGAAAAACGCTACGGTCGGAGACGTTTAGTTCCGGCGTAGTTCAGATGTTAGTGTCAAGCGACTACCCTGGCAATCTTGTTTGTCGTTTTAGGCTTGTCAATTTTATGACATAAAAAAGACTCATTGCGAAGGTTTATTGAAACGTTTCTCATACAACTATTACTGTTTTTCTAAGGGTTCTCATGATAAAGTATGTATTATATTCGTGTTATGTGCTAATAGACATTTTATATCAAATTATATTCTGAATTGAAAAAAATACTTGGAGAGCTTCATTGCTGACGGGGTCTCCCAACTGCACGGTTGGGATGTATTTATATTACCCGAAGATGTTACATAACATAAGTATATGTTACCTAATATTTTCGCCGATCGTTGGCCAATTTGAATGATTATTTTTTATCACATTTTTGGTTTAATTAAACTTTAAAAAAAATTGACGCAATATTTCAGTTAGATTTATATTAGAATATATTTATACTTGCTTTTTTTAATTTTTCGTAATGTAAATACTTTCTGTAAATAAATAGACTTATTAAAAATCGATTTAAAATAACTTTAAAATTATAAAAGATATTTATTTACAATAATCAAAACGTAAGAATAATAAATTAAACTTTTATTTAATTATGTAAAGCAACTTTTTTGTCGTAGATGAGTTGAAAATATTTGCTTATTGCCAAAAAAAAATATGTATAACTAGGTACACAAATACTTGCTATTAGTGTCTCGATCTGAAATCAGAGGCCTAAAATACCTATGTATTTTTATCGAGACTCACTCGCGACACTCAAAATCATAAAATATTTTTTTTTACAAAAATACAACCGACCTACAAAACACTGCAAAGAGAAAAATAAATTTACTTTCCGCTGAAACGCATGTGGACCAATATATCGCTTCAGAAGTCGGTGGCAAAATACATACAACACAGGCGTTTCAAAAAGTAAATTTATTTTTCACTTTCCAGTGTTTAATTAATCATTGGAAGTGACGCTGTGGTAAAACCTATGGTCAGAGTATTTTAAACGAATACAGAATATGAGTTCTGTTAAGGATTAAAAAATATCAACTATAAAATATTACACAAAAAATCTAGTTGTCTCACCGATGTAGACTTTGCTTAAATATGCGTATGGTCTACCTACTCGTATAGCCAGACAAGAAGATCGCTCAGGTCGCTTTGACCTTAATACCTCAATATCACCACTTGTCTGTCACAATGGTTAGAAATATTAATACTCGTTCGATAGATTACTACCACCACTGCAACTGCTGCAGTATAAAATGTGTAGACAGTTAATTATACAATTGGCGTAGCAGCTTAGTAATTGGCTGGTACGATGTCGCGGGATCGATTACCGCACGGGACAAGTAAAATTGTTTCGGTTCTATGTGTTTGTACATCTATACTTATAATAAATCTGTAGAGAGGTCAATTCTGTACATGAAATATATTTCCAAAATAACTATCAGGGGGTGATAAGGGATCGATACTGATGCCAAAAATGCAATCAGTAAAATTTTTGTCTGTCTGTCTGTCTGTCTGTCTGTATAAACTCTATAGAAACAAAAACTAATTGACGGATTTTAACGAAACTTGGTACAATTATTTGTCATACTCCTGAGCTGGTTATAGTATACTTTTCATCACGCTACAATCAATAGGAGCAGAGCAGTGAAGGGAAATGTTGTCATTTTGTTTAAACGCGCTAATCTCAGGAACCGCTGGTCCGATTTGAAAAATTCTTTCAGTGTTAGATAGCCCATTTATCGAGGAAGGCTATAGGCTATATATCATTACGCTAAGACCAATAGGAGCGGAGCACCACTATTCCACGCGGACGAAGTCGCTGGCAGAAGCTAGTATGTAATATATGTTTGTAAATGCACGCTACATAACGAATTCTTAGTGTGAGACTAAGTTTTATAAATAAAAACAGAAGTTGAAAAGGCAAAAGTGTACCTATGTTTATAGGCACCAGGCACTATTTAAGCTTTCATGATCCATCCTCGACAGCATGGTCACTTAATATCAAGTGAGGTGCCAGACGCACACAAATACCTATGTTATAAAAAAAACAAAGGTACGGTTCGCTTCCAATAACGTAAGACTGTATACAGATTGTAGAATGGAAGTAAGCACAATGCATTTTTACAATTGATCAAAATCAACATCATAAAGTCATAGAATGCACATATGAACTTCTTAAAAACCTGTTAAAGTAAATGAATATGGCTTAATGATTTATAGGAAACGAAAAAGTATCAATATTATGGTGCTGGCAGGTTTATATAATATAGATCACTCATCCGAAATACAGTCTTAAAACACAATAGGCCTCATAAGACGGCTTAAAGTCAGTCGAAGGGCAATGGAGTGGGATAAGCTTGGAGTTTGCCTACGTGATCGAATCGGAAATGAGGAGGAAAAAGGTGCTAGACTCATGTGGAAGGTCGGTGGGATCCGCCGGGTCCAGTCATTGAAGCGACGCGAAAACTTTTTAACGATATTTTAGAATATCAAACTGTCCTATGCCTACATAGTTATTTCAAAAAGTTCCTGACGAATTAAGAACCGTCTTTTGTGAAGTTGGTTAATAAATATATGCATGTAAGTCAAACTGATAAAAGGTAAAAAGAAAAATACTTTTGAAAAATAATTAATAGCTAGTAAAATGTATATTACTTATAACGAAAATATTTTAGCACAATCTTTGTTCAACAATTGGAAAGAGGTGAAGTGACGCCTTTCTTCGGGCACAATTTTCTTGGGGTATAATGGACTCTCAAACAAAAACTTTAGTTAAGTATGCAAGTTTTGTACAAAAAGTTGGGGACTATTTTCAGGACTTTATGGTAGCAAATAAGACCGAAAACAGAATTTCCGAACCTAGACATCTAAAGGTTAAAAAATGAACTCTACTAATAAAACATTTGAAATAAACTAAGAAAAAAAGTCCTTGTTTAGACAGGCGCTTAAAGTAATTATTTTACATCTACTCGTACTTTATCTTTATAAAGGATCTATGTCACCATCATATCTATTATGTTACATCAATTCACCGGCTTTTACATAACGCCGAGACTAGCGTGTAGCGTTATGGTGCTCAGCTAAGCAGAAGGGTGAAACTAGTTCAAGGGCTCTTTAGAGTAGGTACGCATGGCTGTTGTAAAGGGGAGACCGCAAAAACAGGTACACTCGTTGAAAGAAAACTGTAAAAGCACAAACAAAGGCCACTATTATATTGGTTCTATGTGAAAATATAAATAGCTCGATAATACAAATTTCCAACTTAATATGAAGCTGCATTGTTTTTTTATACAATAAAATGTCAAGTGTAACCAATAGTCGATAATGTCTGTCTCCATTCAATACCCCAGAATCGCGAACAATATAAAAAGCTTTTTGTTTTGCTGCATAATGAGTTTTGATTGAGCCTTGAAAGCGACAACGTGAAAATATGGAGAGTTATTAATTAAAATTTTCCGCCGACTGTTATTAATAAAAGTAGTCGCGACATAATTTACTTGAGACACAATAACTAATATTTCACAAAATAACATTTATTTATTTTATTTATTTATTTTAATTTCACTTACAAAAAATAAATAATAGCATCAAAGTATTTAATAAATTCTACAAGAGATTTCAGTAAACTTCATCTTATATTTGCCTCGTTTCATTGTTGGAGTTTCGGGGAAATAATTTGTAAATTAATTTTCCCTTTTGTGGTGTCCCGGCCTCTCTATCAACACTCATTATTAAGTGGATCCATTTAATTGGCTGGCCGCAATCTGCCCACGATTCTCTGGTAGCTTAAACTATTCATTAAAAATAATCTCAACTTTTATCCTCTTTATTGTCATGTCTGAGATATCCATTGTCATTTTCTTTCCAATTTAGGACTTTTGTGGACGTTGATTTATAAGCCCAGCATTATTGCATATGAATAGTTAAAAGAATTAAATAGGAATAGGTACCTACTGCTGTTGCCCTATGTCTGACTACAATAAATTAATTAGAACAAGCGGGAGCAAGATCTAAGAAAGGCTTAAATATAGAAACCAGCTGATTCTCGTGGTTTCACTCGCGTCTCTCGGGAACTACTTCATACACCCCGAGAAAAAGTATCATCGTCCTCAGTTTCCTATATCTATCTCCATACCAAATTTAATCCAAATCGGTTCAGTCGCATTACCGTGAAACGTAACAAACAAACTCACTTTCACATTTATAACATTAGTAAGGATTAATATTAATCGACTTATGTTATAGTGTTAACATAGGTAACAATTAAAATGATATACCTAATCGTAGTCGCTGGGTACCGAAGTAAGTTTGGTAGAGCAACTGTGATACGAAGGTAACACGTTAAATATTTGTCCGCATTGCAGTGGCGATAAAAGAGCGAATCGCCACTACGTCACGTAATGACTGGCTATTTAGGCTATGTCAAGCGATGCTTTTGAAGCGATTGATTGACGTCTATAAAACGACAGGTAATATGTTTGAAACCTGTGAAGGTGCACTGATGAAATGCGTGCCTCAAAGAGTTACCACATTTAATACACCATTGTATCTCTGTTAAATGTATGTGTATGTGTTAAATGTATGTAATTACTTTGAAAGCCCCAACTACGTTCAATCCTCAGATTTACCCATTATTATTGACTCCTACTTTTTGAGGTTTTATTTTTATTTATCAAGTGTCAAACGTCAAACCAGCTTGCCAGGTACACGTTCTCGCTTGATGATAACATCCGAGCTGCGCCGGACATCTCGTAACGTTGTTTTTGGATGTTACGATTTCTACCTGTCATCTCCTACCGCTACCCACGTTACAAAAACTTCGTTCCAAAAATTAAATCCTTGAAATTGTACAGCGCCGATTATGAAGTCATATTATTGTATAAAAGGGTTTGTTTTTCATGGAATCATTGCCAAATCACTAAGCCACAAATGGCACGAAAATACTGTTTATCACAAAATCAACATCTCTCGCAAATTCAATCGTCCTAGACTTACTCGAATGTACAAATTTCTACCCATTTTCTAACCCGTCGAGCCAACATTTTTGGGCACCAAGATACGCATCGTTGATCTCTTTGGTCAGTTTAAGGGCTTCTGCCGAAGCTCAGTGGTCAGATCAATTGGACGGGATAATGCGGCAGATCCAGAGGCCATTTGATGTTAAATACTTTCGCGTTACGTTTAGTACAAAATAGTTACAACCAATAAAGCTGCTTTCAGACTACGCTATAATATATAGCATATAGTGTATAGCTCATAGCACAACAATATCGCGCACCATACATAACCAATAATATATAGTAATAATACAGTGTGGTCGTGTCCTTACTAATGTAAGGTGTGCGATATTGTTGTGCTATGAGCTATATACTACACTAGCTTCCCGCCAGCGACTTCGCCCACGATATTTTAGCTAATTGATACAAAAACTTGACAAACTATATACTAAAACCTTCCTTATTAATCACTCTATCTATTAAAAAAAAACGCATCAAAATCCATTGCGTAGTTTTAAAGATTTAAGCATATCTAGGGATATAGGGACAGAGAAAGCGACTTTGTTTTATACTATGTAGTGATGATGCTATTATATTATAGCGTAGTCTGAAAACAGCTTGAAGTCTTGAGCAATCCAATAATAAAGAGTTTTGTGCAATCTGTTGTAAATATAAAACAACTATATTTAACTGATCGCGTATTTAAGCAACAGGTTATTATGCACACCTGCAACTCCGGAACTCCGCGACTGACGCTGTTCTCCAATGACAGATGCTCTACAGATTAATTTATAAAAAATATACTAGCTGTTTCACTCACATCCTGAGGAAACTGAGTACTATATTATGTCAGGAATCAAGTTATTTCTATAAAAAAATTAATCATAAAAGACAGAGCTTTTTCGTATTTATAAAAGTAAGCATATAATTTAACGTGAAATCAAGAAGGTACCTTTTTGCAACGAGAACCAAACAGAAAAATATTTCACGTTTACTTAGGCAAAGTACGTAAATCAAGTGCTATTATGATTATTAGACAATTAGTAAAAAAACACAAATACTGCCAAAACTTATTTTAATAAGGTTAAGTGGTGAAACAAGAGTACAAGCAACAGCAGGTATATATGCTAAAATAGTGAAAGTTTTTTTCTTTCTTGTTGTAGGTACCTAAATATTTTTCATAATGGACGCCTGTCAGTTTCAAGGTAGCCTGGTTGCGGAATTTTGTTTTAAAAAAATGCCTTAGCCCGTCAGCCTTGTCAATCCACTGTACGGAGATATAATATTTTGCAGAAATATCCAAAAAATCATTGCAAACTGGTTAACCCACAGTTTTGGCTACAATATAGTCTATTGTTTTGAACTAAAGTAATATATGAAGGTAAAATTATAGTAATGGCGGATTGAAGATAATTTAAGTAGTAATAAAGTATATATAGTTTACTAGCTGTCTTACGCGTCCCGAGGGAACGACTAGTCGCTCTCGTAAAAAAGTAGTCTATAACCGTCTCCAGACTTTCATCAATCTCCGTACCAAATTTCATCCAAATAGGTTCAGCCGTTTACCCGTGATAACGTAACAAACAAACTTACATTTCGCATTTATAATTAGTTACGATAGTTCTTTAGTTCACAGCATACAGTCGTGACGAAACAGTTGATAATGTAGTTGATGAATAGAGATAATAAAATTAATGTAGGTTGAGAACCTGAGGAGACTCCCGAGTCAGCATAGTATGGTTAACATCTATAGCAGACTACAAGATCTACGAAAGACATGCATAAGTTTAACAATGAACTCTATCCCATTGTATTCTGAATTCAACAGCAACTGGGAAAGGTATCTTCACCTCCCAAAGTCACGCCAGTAATGAGGTTCAAAAATGGCAATTTATTAAAAACCACTAAACACTTTGATATCTGGGTTATGAATAGGCTGACCCTCCGTTTTCCATGAATATCACACAACCGGGTACTATTATTACGAAAAGGTCACCGAAATGGCCGGGACCCTTAATTTATCTCCTAACTAGAGAGGGTCGTTTTCAATCGCGTCGAAAAATGAACGTTATATCATTCAAAACACATATTATTGTCGTCGTAAAGTACGTTTATGATATACCTACATTGTTGCAACAAAATCTGTCCCGGTATGAATAGTTTTTATGAAAAGTTTCAGTTGCGATTCATTCAAGTTTTATAATAGATTTTTTATGATCATACTAGCTTCCCGCCAGCGGCTTCGCCCGCGGTATTTTAGCTTATGGATACAAAAACTTGACAAATTATATACTAAAACCTTCCTCATTAATCACTCTATCTATTAAAAAAAACCGCATCAAAATTCGTTGCGTAGTTTTAAAGATTTAAGCATACATAGGGATATAGGGACAGAGAAAGCGAGGTTTAAATTTTCGTAAATAACATTGCAATGATTTAATGACAATAATTTTCCTTAAACCTATAATTTTGTTAAGGCATTTCATTTATCTAATGGGAAGTGGAGTGAACAAAACTGAACTGATAAGTCCTATGTTGCATAGTACTAAACTCGTTAGCCTGAGACTAAAGTGTCAATATGGCTGCTCTTTAAACCTTATCAGATCAATTTGTAGGGCTCATAGCTGAACATTTGATACCACGTTGGTACTACCTGGATAATCTTTTCTTAGAACAGACCTCTCACCTTCCAATAATTTCGGTATTACCAAAAGAGTTATCTATGAAGATAAAAATGGTTACTGTGGGTTATCCTTAGGAGATAAATATATGCTGTCGCGGACTTTTTTATTCATCTTTTCAAGATATACAACTCCGTAGCACATAAATTTGATCTATCTCGTAAGATTTAGCCAGCGTTTACAATGTAAGCGCAGAAAAATATGTTTGTTACGACATCACATTACAAATCTTTAAATTTCTCGGCTTTTCTCTACTATAATATGCATGTATTATATATATAAACCTTCCTCATTAATTACCCTATCTATCCTATTAAAAAAAACCGCATCAAAATCCGTTGCGTAGTTTTAAAGATTTAAGCATACATAGGGATATAGGGACAGAAAAAGCGACTTTGTTTTATACTATGTAGTGATAAAATAATGTCTGTTTGTAGTTATTTAATTATAATACCCGTTTAAAACTCGGTACTTAACTTTTCCGGTCACCGAACATAAAGCTATAGTTGTTGTAATTCATTTGTTATTTCATGCCTTTACTCACACAATTTGTGTAATTTCGCAACATCATAGTCCCACATTATTAATTATGATTAATGTACCGTGTGCCCTTTGACCTCATTTTAAAACAAGTTTCAGAACAAAGAAGGTAATAATAACGAATGAACATTTTTTTTCCCTACATGACCTCTTGCAGGGTGCTTCTAACAGCATTCGACCTGCTTAACCGGACAATGTATATGAACATTAAAGTCTATGTTTTGCTATCCTAACATAAATACTAAGCTGTTATACTCGCTTGTATGAGCTGACCCGATAGACGTAATTTCTGTCCAAGTTTCAGGGTTAGTGACCATACAAAAAAAATACTTTGAATTTACCAAATTTACTTTTTATAATTTTTTCCAAATTTTTCTTTGCCTGAAAGCTGTCGTTCGTTATAACGATTTTTTTTTAATTAGGCTAACGAAACAGTCCAATTTTTTTCAACTGGTTTATTTACCGACGAACAGGATTTCATTTTCTTATATTTCTTATATTATAATTTACGGTATTCCTATAATAGTAACATAATTTCCTGGAAAGAAAAAGGTTACTGAGTCAAAGTGAAAGGGCAATACATGTAAGATGCGCGTGCGTATAATATTAAAAATAATACGAACTCTTAACAATTTACATCAACGCAGAGGCAAATAATTATATTACCCGATATACCCGACTGGCGGTAAGTAGGCATCGTTACCATGAATATCTGCGAGAACAAAAGCATTGCCATATTAGAAACGAAACTGAAAAGAATCTTCTATGTATAACAGCTTGCCAATTTTTGTTTATCCCTTCCGTAGTAGGAGTACGCTATAACCGTATTCGTACATTACTCTAAAATCTGCCAAAATTCGATTCACGGTTCTCGATAATTGGATGTGGTGGCCCATAAATGATATTACCTACCTGATAACATCTAAGCTCTTCCGCTAAATAAATTTGAATGGATGTTCTTGATTTCTCAAAGGGTTCTTTAATTTGTCGAATAGATAAAGCGTGGTATTCTTGTATTTCTAGCAATGAAAATCAAATTCACAATTAAGTGCTAAAACAATTGGCAAAACAACAAAAGGACCCCTAAAATACCAAAGAAAATTGCGTCTTAGTTCGTTTTAGCGTTGCCCATTAAAAAAAAAGCATTTTAATAAGAAGAAAATATATTTATTTGTTACGGTTATTTACAATATATACATTCTTAGCAATATAAATAAAAAAAACTTTATAATATTAAAATATTGCGTCAAAAATTCATACCTTTCGCTGTCAACCGGGTGTACCCAAGAGACTGGCGGCATTACCACGTTGGATGACAACGCTTAGCTTTTGACAAAAATAAAAGCCAGCCTTTGGGTTACAGGAAGTGTCAACAAGCCTCTTGGCAATTTCTTTGAAAAGAAGATGGGTGCTCGGACACCACAAGCCGAAAGTTTCAACCCCAAATGGCTCAAAAACATAGTTTCCGATGAGGCTACTTGCACCTTGAGGTTGAGGTTTTCCGCAGCCGCAGCGTCGGAGCTAGCACAGCACACAGAGCTAGCAAGATGGGATGGTGCTAGAGTGTCGAGGCAGGTTGTGTCCCACACTAAAGACCTACCCATCTTCCATGGAAATAATGACATAAGAAGAAGTATCTCAAACGCATAATTAGGTAGGTACCAATAATATCTGATCTTATTGGTACCGAATTTAAGCAATGCTAACTAAAGTAAATTCGATTGTTCTTGATGGAGTTAAAATAGGGTGGTATTTAACCTCTTGTATGCCCGAAGCGTGGATCCGCGCGAGACACAATTGATTTCTATTGTCTTTAATTACCTGGCATACGATGGGTTAATACGTTAACTGTAAATCCCCTTTTTTCAATCAAAATATTCGAAATTACCACCAAAAATACTGAATTTTGCTCACCAAATAAATCAAAATTTGATTTTTAAAAAAAGCTTTAAAGATCTAACAGTATAGTATAATTTAATTATACTATACTGATAGATCTTTAAAGCTTAACTGTTTGACTGAATGACTATCAGTCATATTTATCTTATCAAAGTTCACTGGTCGAGGGTGGGCTTGGTCGACGGAGCCCCGCTACGCGAGGCTCCTACTTCTAGGTGGTTTATAAAAAAATAACCACGAAGGGGATGGCGGGGTCTATTCGATCGCTTCGCTCGCTCACAAGACCCCGGCATCCCCTTCTAACCTAACCTGTCCGAGTCGGGGTGCCCTAAAGTCCAGATTGCAATAATTTGTGTGCAAATCAGTATTTTCGTTTTACGGTGAGTAATATTGTTTGTAAAATTAGATAAAAAAACCATCAGATTTTGATGAATTTTAAACATTTTTTAGTAATGTTGCAACATGTTTAGGTAATCAAGTAGTTATTTTGTAGTACAGTCATTTATTTGATATGCAGTAGGTTTATTAGTGGAGAAATTTTTCAGTTAAAAATTCCCCGTTAAAATATACGAGTGTCATTTGGGCATACGTATAAAAATTTAGGCCCTTATATTTAGGCACTAGACAAAAGTGAAATAATTATATTTTGAGTTACTAAAAAATCCATAATTGAGTAAAAAAAAATATTACTACTAGCCAAATTCTAATTATTACGACTTCTGCCCGTTAATTATTATAAGCACATAGTTATCTTCAATTCTGAATCAAAAAAAAAAGTAGCCTATTTGAATCAATTTTAAATGTAATACTTTAAAATATAATATTCACTAGCTATGTTTATTAGTAGAACATTGCACATAATGGCTACATTTCCTCACGGAGATGAGAATCCTTTGCCCTCATACCCAGGGCCTTCCCATTTAGAAAAGGATGTGGACGTTCGTCATTCTTCACAGATATCATCATATATATGTGGGTATCTACGTCCACTTAGGTAGGTATTCTGTATACACGGCCAGAGGTACGGAATTTCAATTTGTAACATATTATGGCAACATGAAATTACTTTAGAATTAAATTTTGCAATGCGAGTGACATTTAACTAAGTACTATAGAATTGCAGTAAAGAATACTTAATAGAGATGCTATCCATGTATTTCTGCAAAATGTATGTATTTTACCATTTACGATTTTGATAATTATGAGAGATGATGCTTTTTTAATTAAAAAAGTATGTAATTAGATTTTTCTACATACGAGTACGTGAGTTTTATAATGTAAAAACTACAAAGACAATTTAAATGGTTATAATTTGGTATAGTAACCATAAGCTCCACCTAATATTTTCATCTGAAGTCGTGATAGCTAGAAGGTAAATCTTACGCGCGAGGTCACCGAGACGTCAAAGTGACCTTCAAGTGCTTGCATTTTTTAGGGTTTAGCATAAGCGAGCTGGAGTTTTGCTAGCGTTCCTTCAGATTCGAATGTACTTAACCGCATAACAGATGCGTTGCGAACCAATTTAAATAAAGTGGGAATTGGCTCTCTTACAATGTCAATGTCACGAACATATTCCGTCGCTTTCTCTTTTGTTTATCCGTTTAAGAGAAAATCTAACATTCGCATGAATGTAATCCATATTCGGCATGGATTCCGAATTCAAAACAAAAGACACAAAAACTGTTTGCGAAACCAATCTTTCAAATTGCTTGCGTGAAGCGGGCGCGGGTGATAACGAAGGGGAGAGCTGAGGAATGCAGGGGAGGGGAAGTTCGGGTGTCTTAATCGTTCCTTTGCTTTTGTAGCAAGCCTTCCGTGAAATATAACGTAACAGTCGATAAGATTTCGGCCTTTGAGATGCCTTATACCGATTATAAGCGAAGTTCGAGTTTGTATGAAATTAGACAAATCTGTAAAATAAATCGTCATGAAGTAATTATTGTAATTTATTACATAAGTACCTAGCTTTCCATGTCAGTTTTATAGATAAAGGAAAACTCTCGTATATTCAAAAATACTAATAAGATGCAAAATATGATAATCATAATTATGTGTTTAAAGTCCTCGTTATCAATTTTATTTTCATAAAAACTGTAATCAGTCCCAAAAATGTAATTGACGTGACAAAGTAAAATTAGCGTATCGGGCAGAAGTTGTAAAATAAAAGGCTAATTACGGTAAAATTATCGAATATAATTAAAATTCAACTGATGTGTATTTATTTTCACTGAATCGCTAACAAAGGAACCATTGACACCTTAATATAATTTGGTAAAACCGAATTTGTTCAGTACATTACGAGCCAATGTTCCACCTATTGGACTCGTATTTGAGTTATCGTCCATACGTAAGCGAATAGTACAGAATTGTAAACCTTATCTCATTAATAATAAAAACCATTTTTGTTTGCTATCAGTTAACACATTTGCTTGAAACAATTCTTCTGCTTACTGATTCCATGCGGAAATTATTATACCTTTACAGTTTGAGATTTCAGACCAGACCAGAGCAATCATTTAGGCTAGTATTATTCAAGAATTATTCGATAGATACCTAATACCGGCCTACATGAAAATTAGTGCAAGATATTTATGACCTCATTTTAAGTATGTATAATAAAGTGATCTCAAAATCGAGGTAGTTTATTTAGGAACAGTTTTTTTTTAATAAAGCAATAAATCGATTTCGCTTAAAAACAAAACTGCTTTGTTTTAGGAATTTGCAGAAAGACGTTGCTTTTTCTGAGATATTGTTGGACGATTACACATAATGGCCTCGACAACAGTTTCCATTTTAAGTGCACCACATCATTCTTGGTGCCCATTTCCCACTGTTTTTATCTCCTAATGAAAGCGCTCTCCTTTCTAGTTGCTACAGTCTTCCACGTTATGTTAGCATTGATCAATAGGACTGAAAGTCAAAATATTTTGGCCTTCATACTACAGCCTAAATCTTTACAGCGCTCAAACATAATATTCGCTATGTCTACGTAATTTTCAGCCTTCTTGTTCCCGAGAAAATGTTCAGTAAATTTCTCAAAGATTTTCTACGCGAGTATTTTGACTTTAGTCACAGACTGTACCTAAACTACGGCACGCTAAAAAAACTGTAATCACGTAGAAGTAAGCGTGGTGAATAGAGCTAGGCCCTTCTCTATATAAGAAGAGGTTGTTGTTGATGTCATATCGTTTAAATGTAAGCAGAGTGATGACAGGATACTGGTTCTGCCTCCATTTAACTTGATTAAAACTTGAAAAATATTAGACGGTTTACTGGGAACGGGCCATCAACAAGGCCTAACGTGCTTTTCGTGCCTCTGAGAACACGTCAAGTCGTTAGTAGTCAGAAGCCAAAATAATTTTCCGATAAAAGAAATCAGGAAAATATGAGCTCATCTTTTATCATGCAAACTGTCTACAAAGTACTAAGTTTAAAAACGCTGTAATGCACCTTCCCACTTAAAAGATTGATAAACACGATTGCATGACGTCAGGCGACCCACAAAGGGAGTTAAAACGGTCGTTTGTACAAAATGCAAACTTAGTTTATGGAAACATTGTAGGTATCCGCTCTACTGTGTGTGAGCATCGCTCTTTTGATATGCAGTGTCGCAGAAAGGTTGTGATGTATAAATAAAATAATGAAATGTCAGATTACCGCTTCAGACTATCTTTATCGCAGTTTATTTTAATATAAGTCTAAAATTATTGACCTTTAATCGGGTAATTAGAAAACCATGTAATTAGGGTGTAAACGTTATTTATAATCACGCACCTGTTTCAGAAATTTATAATACTTCATTTACAATAAGATTAGAAAAACTTCCAAACTCTTTTCGCAGTTTATTCAACCGGTTTTGAGTTCTATTCCCTACTGATAAGGATGGCGTTGAAAGCAAAATAATGTTTACAATAACAAATATATTCTGCATCTGTATTTGTCTTGTCACCTTAGTAATAGAGCTTAAAATCGTTTGAACAAACAGTAAATAGGGTGCGTTTAAATGTCTAATCTCATAATAAATGGAGTATATATACTTAAATTAAAAGCACGATACAAATTGTTAATTATGTTACATCTAAAATAAAAGCTTTTTGAGGGGCTCGTTGCTAAGGAACAGCCGGGGATCGATAGGTTGTCGAGGCAATAAGCTGCGCTAGCCGCGATCAGTCTATGGCTGGTCCGTGGTCGCTGGTCCGTGCCTCGGAGAGCATGGATAGCTATCGGTCCTGCACCTGATCGTGTCGGATTGCCGAACCATCGGCCTATGATAGTGAGGGAACAGAGAGCTTTTATTTAGATTGGCCGCCGTGACCAAAACCGGTCTGGAGAGATTATCATTAAAACAATAGCTCAAGTAAAGAAGATAGAAAGATCAAGTACCTAAAAATAGCACTTTCATATATGTTTAATATACTTACTATTCAAAAGGTTTATATAAGAAACGACTCGAAAATAGACAGGTTTGATTTATCGTTTAACCCCCAAACATACTTTGTATTTCTGTCTATCTACAGGAGTAGTATAATGTAAAGATGGGCATTTATAAACCTTGCAGGGCGAATACTGTTTTATTGAAATACAATATAAATCTATACCTACACGCAAATTGAAAGAAAAAATATCTGTTTATGACGTCTAATTATCTAAAGGTTACCTTTGCTTATAAATAGTTAATAGTTTTAAATGTAATAGTTACGGTGAGTTGAAAATATTGCCGATGAAAATAAAATACTTTTAAATATTCCATTATAACATGTTTACCACTACAATTATTATGATATTTCTATTACATAGTAAAGAATTATTATTTAACAAAAATCTTAATTTGCACAAAAGATTAAGTACCTACTTGCCGCATCTTGTGGTTTCACTCGTATTGTAAAGAAATTACTTTATTCACTCGAAAAAAAAAGGTTTCAATCTGACTACACACAAAATTTCATCTAGATCGGTTCAGCGGTTTGACCGTAATTAATGAACAAACAGACAGAATCTGTCTGTCCGAAACTTTTCAAAGTGTTCTGATATACATACTTTCACATTTAGAATATTCGTAAGGATTACGAAAGAATAAACTTATGGTATGAGTTCTAGTAAAATATATCGTGACTATTCAAGTAGAGAGCAGTTTATCAATTCATTGTTCAGTCTACACAGCGCCCAAAAGCTCATAAGCGTGCTGGTAAGTAAGACCTTAATCACAGTATCGAACTTCCGAAATTGATTAAATCGCCCATCTACATTGCAAAAGGTATCGTATATATTTACTTACAAGCTTTGACTCTCACCCACATCGTGTGGTAATGAGACCGTAACGTGATTTTCCATGTATTTTTAGTAATGATTCTAGTAATAAAAACTTAAAAAAAAACTTAAATAACTAACGATATGTTAGAGTTTTAAGATGAATACTTAAGGTATAAAAAAGTTGCAAAGCTAGAGAAATCATACAACTAATCATACAAAAGTAAGCTTATAAGTTTGTATTTAATGAAACTATAAGTAATTTCTGATACTGCAAGAATGATACTAAGGATAACATTAATTATTTTACTAGTAGAAGTCTACATCATCCCTGAACGTTATAGGATATCTTCAACGACCTTTTTACTATCCTACAACTGAACAATTACCTATTCTCGTACAGAGAAGTGGGATTGGCAATTTCAAACTTTTCAAGTCCAGGTTTCCTCGCATGTTTTCATTCGCCGTTAGTCAGTGTTCTTCAAGATATTCTTAGAAAGTACATATGACTTGATTAATTTTACATGGGTACTTGCTAGGTTTCGAACCTGCATATTTGTACTTAAGAAGTTGCAGGCGTGTTAACCTCTGAGTCACCACGACATTCGCAGGCTATTTGAATGTCGTCAAAACACGTGCGTTGGCAACGCTACCAATTTAGTGAAGAGAAATTCTGCAGAAAAAATATTTAATTTCGAAATTTGTGCTAGAATAATGTGCCTACTGAATCCCACAAAAAGTTGTGGCCTTGCCTCCCGATATACTCGCACGTTTGGCGAACACGATGGCAAACTGTTCACGAGTATTTCAAACGTGAGTTACTGAGGAAATTCTAAACGAAAATAATAAGAAAGTACAAATTAGGAAACATAAACAATTATTCCCCCTTTAATTGTTTGCTGTTTCTTAGGCAGTCTGGCTTGTATAAAAGTTTCTATTTCTGCTTATTGGTAAGGATTCGGTCTGGACTTACACAAGTCTGTTACAACTTTTTTCAATTGCAAAATAGTTCCAGATTTTTTTTCACATTTTTACGATTTCACATTCTCGATAGTTCTTGTTTTTAGAGTAATTGTGCTTATACACATAAAAAGCATACATAAAACTTTACCTCAAGATTTTCTAGATTTATATATCGTGACTTATTAATATCATTTACCTACTACTTGGCGAAAATTTCAAGAGAAAAGTTAAGTATACATTTTAAATTTAATAGGTATTTGGCGCAACCAGATGGTCTGATATATCATTAACATAGTTAATGTTCGTTCCTTAAAATACAGGTACGCCAGGAAAGGATTTTTTCTTACAGTGAGTTCCTAAGGTACAATAGTAGTGTACGGTTATCGGTCATCATTTTATTGTTAACTTTAATCCAGTCGTTTAATCCAAGCGAAATAAACTAAGGCCTTGCTGCCTAATTTTGGACGATTTTTGGACGTGTCAATACGAATTATATTAGTTGAAAATATAACTAGCAGTCACTGAAGAGTTACATTATCAACATTATCGTGTAGGTCAATAAAGTAAATGAGCAGGAGCCTCGAAGAACATCTCAGGAGGATATCGTTAAAATACTGGACTAAGGGTCTGATTCAGAAGGCAGTTCTTTTTCCGAAATTAGTGATGCCTAATTGTAATATTTATAAATATTGTATTTATGAAACTTTTTATAAAAAACATATTACTTATATTAAAATAAATAAAGGGAATATTTATATATATTCTTTTAAAAATATTTCAAGGAAATGAAACACGTTACGTTGCAAATGGGCAAACAGTTTGACTGACGAACTTGTTTGACTTGCGCGATAGATTAATGTCCCGCCGTGCAAGTGACTGATTGCCCGCCTGCCAGAACCACGCGTGGGCTTAAACGAGCGCCTTATTATTTAAACATAACGATAGGCACTTCCCATGTAATAATTAACTTCTGCCCTCGAATTTTTCTGTATGGACTTAGGGTTGGGTACCAGATACCTGAATAAAAAGTATCCTATGTGTTCATCCAGATTTTTAACTATGTGTGTACCAAAATTCCATTCAATTGATTTAGTAGTTTTTGCGTGAAAGTATAACAAACATACTAACATCCTCACAAACTTTCGTATTTATAATAATAGTAGGATAATACAGCGACACGACCTAGCTAACAAATATTGCGGAAAGCTCAAGCAGGTACATCCTAAATAGAATAATATCACACTTAAACGCTGCCCAGACTTTTCAGACCATTTATAACTGGCTGCAATCAATTAAAACTTTTAACCGGGATTTAGAGTTGAACAGAGTTCCGTACTTACTATTGTGCCACTCGAAGTATTCTACTAGATAGTAGATACATTTTATGCATACCTATGTCGCCAGATAGTAAGGATAGAACTTTCAATCTTATACCTTAAAGTTCTGATCTCAGCCAAGTTATGATTTGGCTGGAAAAAAAAGCTATACCTCATTGTTACCAACCTACTTCATTACCTTCACTTATAGATTGTACACTCTAACAACTGATCCTTCAATAAAAGCCCACATATGTGTTGAGAATGAGTGTACAATTTGTACCGGCTGATTATAACCAGAACCTTGGCATGTACCTTGATGCCTGCATCACCTAAAGTCTGTATCTTCTTGTCATACAGAACGTTATTCATCTTTTTAAGAATTTCCCGGCATGGTCAATCCCTGTAACCGATATGAATAGCAACGAATTTACAATTCAAGTTTGTTTTATTTATAAATATGATAACCCTTGGATACAAAAGCCAAGATATAAAAAAACGCCCGTTAAGGACTAGTGGCGAATAGGTACGTATAACGACTTACACGTTAAATAATACGCAATAACTCAATATTTAATGTGAAATAAAAATAGTAGATATAAAAAGACTGCACTTAAACATTTTTACGAGTCAATAAAGTCAACAATGGGTGGGTGCCGTTATTAACGTTGCGGAATACAGATTCAGTAGGAAATATATATTAAAAACCGGCCCCGTAGATACGAGTGTGACTCGCGTACCAAGGATTCTGTAACTTGGGTTTGGACATATATAGATATTCTGTTAAAGTTTCAACTAAGATAGAGCCTGAGGCAGGCGGAATGACAGACAGACTCCATAGACTTAGTAATCTGAGTGGATATCGAATCCTATAAATGGCCAACTCCAATTAGTAGAAAATATTATTAGCAGTTGTATTTGCACTAAAATTAGCAGAGAGGGGTTAATTTACACAAAATTAAGTATTGGCATTGACTGAAAACTTCCATCTCGAAATAGATTGGCAACTAAATTCGTGTATACGAGTTTATGTCCTCATTAAACAGTTGTGCGGGAAATCGCTATCAAAGCTCTATAACTAAATATTGAGTTTGTGCTAATCACGTCTGGTTGGAATAATTATTGTAAATGTACTAGCTAACTAGTTTGCTTTTTTTAAAAATGTTGTCGTTTGTAATTTGGTTGTGGTACACATCAATCGGAATAATAAGACTTTTTGAGTAAAATGCCTTCTTATAATGTTTTAAAATATCATACGTTATATCAATAAAAACATTGAAAAAGAAATCGGTACGAAACTACTATGTCCACCTTCTTTATTTTTCTAAATAAAAATTCTCCTCGAAGTACTTTAATTCGCCTTTTGCAACAGTTCATTATTACAAGTGCACTTCTGTTGCATCGCGCTCTTTAATCCCGCAATTTATAGCGCCTACTTGTTGTTCCACATTGAGAAGTTTCAGAAAATCTCAGTTTGCGCTGGACTCATTTAGTTGCGGCAAAACTATGTTCTATTATGATGAATCTAGGTGAGCCATTCCGACGACTATTGTACTAAGAGAGATTGTATGACTTCGCACTGCGGGATTAATACAGGATATACATTGAAGTGGTACAAGCTTCTTACAGAGACGATCCCTACCCCGCCCTCTTTTAGGATTCCTCACCCCACCCGAAAATTTGGGACTACGGGTCCAGATGCAAAATTGAGGGTACGGTGTACGAAACAAAGCGAGCACGCACACATTTACGAGTGTACATACGTTGTTCTCCTTTTGTAGTAGTAATGGGTGATTATAATGAAACCGACTGCAGAGTCTGGTAATATCTTACAATTTTTGGTGGTTTTTATTTTTTATGTATACACGATTTGGGATACAACGGTTTTGAGTTCGTGGTGGATATTGAAGTTTGATTTCTGAATGAGCAACTCTTACCCGACTATGGTCAAGTTATAAGGAAGGGCGATGTCTTTAGTAGTCTTAAATGTATTGTATGATGAAGCTTTAAAAAACAAAGCTAAAGGAAAAACCTTACGTGTGAAATGATTGCAACAACCACCGACGACGTTAAAAAGACTAAACAGAATAATTTAATTTCCGCGAGTATGTAGTCCATTCCATACATACAACAAATCGAACCTTTACAGTAAGGCATCGCATTGACATGAATGGTCATAAAATACGGAATGCCTAACTGCTGTGCCTCTAAAGTCATGTTTTGCTCAAACAAAATATGATATAGCATCAAATATGTGACTTCCCAATTTGACAGAGACACCGCTAACGGAAGGCAAACTTTAGCTGATCGGTAAACAAGCCTAACAATATCGAGTCGCGGATAACGAACCACTGGCCACTTTGCCAAAATCTACGATCAATCAAATGAAAAAAAAATGGAATCATCAACAATTAAATTTTATTTATTAAGAACAACTACGGTTGCTTCTCGGTTTGTTTATCTCTGCCACTATTATCTATAGACAGACAATATTTTTTTTTACACTTTCCAGGTAAAGCCGCTGAACCGATTAAGATCAAATTAGGTATGATAGCTCCAAACCTAGGTCAGGTAGGCAGTCGCTCCGTGTAAAATACTCGTACTCAGCTGAATCCCTTTTAGACTGGAAGCCGACCCCAACATAGTTGGGAAAAGGCTAGGCAGATGAGATACTTCTATACCTCATTTGATCTAAATCGGTCGGGTTTCATCTTTATCGGTGTTAAAACCATCAGGATAATGGTGAAACCGCGGGAAACAGTTAGTTTTTGTATAAAGTAACAGTTTTCAATGTTTTTAACTCGAGCTGTGTCTTTATCCGATTAAATGTTGCTGTTTACGTAAAATAAAAGTTGTACAAGTTTTAATCTAGAAGAGTGTTGGCGTAAACCGGCGTAGAAATGAGCGCAACTTCGTTCATGAAACACTTCATATTAATTTAGTCGATATATTTTTCAAGTAAAAGTTAGTTGTATAGTTATTAGTAACATTGTGAATGTGAAAGTAATCCTGTCTGTATGTTACGCTTTCACGTTAAAACAATTAAACGGATTTGGATGAAATTTGGAGCTTGCACCCTGGGGAATTAAAAAGCTATTCATCATACATATCATCTAAAACTAAAAATATAATCTTACTCTTACTTCAAGATATCGTAAACAATATAAAATTTAATATTTTAAAATGGTAACCCTATTTTTATAAAAGCTACTCGAGGAAGTTTATGTTTGGGTGGCCATGCGTGGCGATATATGTAATGCTTTGGAAAAGCAATTTAATGCACTTCTAAGAGTATCGCCATTATCATGGAATGCACTATACATTTACAGCCCACTACATATACAGTTACATATACACAGTTAAGTATACATATACACCATATACAGTTGCACCAAACTTTTCATCATTTATACTTTATACCTACATACACGAACATCACTAAACATGATATTAATAAATAGTTAGAATACTTTTAATATTTTTTATGTTATTATATATTATTTATTTTATTGTATAACCTACTTGTCAAATAAATATCATTTATCAATACATAGATATATCTAATAATTAAGTAAACATATCATATGTATTTAGACGAAAAACATAAAATAAAAGCAAAATTATTCAATGTTATCCACCATTCTGACAGATCTTGAATGACAGTTCTTCCGTTTTACGTATAAGTAACCTGATTTTTTTTGGTGCAACTGGGTGTATGTAAAATTGCTTGTAAAGTGAGTAAATAAATACGAGAAAGTAACTCTATTTGTCTATGTGATTTTACGGTAAAAACGGCAGAACCAATTTAGATGGAATTTGGTATCGAGACAGCTTGGACCCAGGGGAAGAATATGGTTTTTTAAATCTAAATTCATGAAGTCTTCTTATGATGATAGATTTATTGCAAGCTAGACAAGAGTTAGGGCAAGAGTGACAATGCAAGTATCTAGCATTGCCAATTGTGAAGACTACTTAAAAGCCCTACATATTGTTATTTCTAAAAATTGTATCCAAATGTCCGCTGGCGAGGAGTGATAACTGTACCCTATCGAGAGTACATTGCATATGAATAAAACATTCACGTAAATCGGATACGCGTTACTCGCGTAATCAAAGCACTTATGGACGAACAGATAGACGCAATGAGTTTTTTAATATACAAGCTTCAGCCTGAGGCACTGTCGCTTACGCGTTTTTTAAAAAACAACCCTTTTCAAACATAAATGACTATTTTAATTTCATTGCAAAACTCTTTTAAAGAAAATTCCAAAAACTGTTAAACTCTATCATCGAGTCTCAATCTAATATACATTTAGTAAAGTAACAAAAAGGAATTTACGTAAAAAATGCGAATGAAAAGCTGGACCTTTGATTTCCCTATTCGTTATTGGCTCTAAGGTAGTTAGGAGTCGTTAATGTACCTAGGTAGATACAGCTAACAACTAGAATTGAAGTCAAAGGGATTTTCATCTTGTCCTTTGTCAAAAAGGTCTTTGTCAAAAGTATATTTGATTAAATTAAATGCTAAAAAGAAAATGTTTTAGAAATTAAAGATCATACATATTATAATAAATTATCTGTAGAAGAGATGTGTTTAAAACCGGCGTGTCGGGCCACGCATAATAGTGTTCCATTTTTTTTTTTTTTTTTTAAAACGTTGCCCCACACTAGGAATTACTCCTGTATCGTGGGTGCGTTTACAAACATACATTACACATGCACAAACACCCAGACCCGGAACAATTTTAGTTGTCCCGTGCGGGAATCGAACCTGCGACACGCAGCGCAGCAGCCAATTGCTCAGCCACTACGCCAAACGTGCCGTCTTAGTTAGTCGACTATAACTCTGTTACCGGTTAAGCTTACTTAGCCATGATAGTTCGCCTTGTAAGTTTATTACATGTGCTACGTCTGTAATTTTTTTCAAATTTCTTGGGTCAGCCATTTAAAAGTTAGAGAGGGGGACGCTCTAATCGAACAAAAATTTGCAACTGAAAGCTAGTTATTTTGTAAATGATCATTTAACCGTAAAATGGTTTGCACACAACCATAATATTTTTGAAAGTCTTATCAGATAGACGGACAGACGGACATGGCGGAACTATAAGGGTTCCTTGTCGACTACGGATCCCTTAAAATGCCTGATTGAATTTTGATGAAATTTGATAGATACATATCGTTTATAATCTGGATTTACACAAAATATAATTTTATCCCGGTATTTGAAGACGAAGTCGCGGGCAGAAGCTAGACATAAATATATTGTCTGAGTATTTATTGGAATTATCATCAGAGGTTTGTATTACGAATATTTTCATTGACGTTTTCATATTACAATTTCTAAGTAGGTTTTGTCGTGGGGTTATCATTGCATGTTTCGCTGAATATGTATGAGACAAGGGTATCGCTCAGTAAACTTTCATGCCCATAGTCCGATACTGTATACTGATTTAAATTTTATAAGTGCTTTGTTTCATTTCCATTGTTCGTTCTACATATTTTAAATAAAAAAAAGTCATCACGTGTAGAACTCCATCCAAAGCAATTGTACGAAATGTAATTTCTCTTAATTAGGTATATGTATATCCTAAGGGTATAAACCTGCAGCTTTACTCAACAACTGCATATTACAAGGTAGAAGGCGAAATTGGATGCTCATATCTTAACTATGAATGGGATTATTATACCAACAAAATTACAAACGTGTATTACTTTAAACTCGTTGAAAATATTTAGTAAGGCAAGGAGAGAAGGTACAAAAATATTTTATATACATATGTATAAAGAGAGACGAGCACATTGCAGAGCTCATATTTTGGACATGAGTAAGCGTATAAATCAACATCAAGTGAACGTCTTAACTTAAAAGGCTAAATTTAAAATATACTCTTTTATACGAGTATGTCGATGTAAGTTTATATTGTAAATTCCCCCATATAACCATAGGATTATTTCGTAAACTGAGAAGCTCGATATCGCTCTATGTTGTAGGAATATCTTTACAGTAAATGAATATTTGCCTCAGATCACCCCAGATAAGAGAAGCTTTGAGAAAAGGTAATTTTAGTTCCAAAGAATTGGAGGTTCAATATCAAAATAAACAAGAAGATAATGATAATGTAATTTTTTTTTGTGTTAGACTACTTGAAAGCTGAGCCTAGCCTCAGTTGGTCTAGTAGTGTTTTATAACTACATAGCTCGGCGCGAACGAGTCCATACTGTTTATCCTACATTACCAATATTTATAAAATTGGTGGAAAACTTTCTTTAAGTTTGTTAGAACAGTCAAAAAAAGGAACCCTTATGTCCAAAGAAGTCAAATAACACAACTTTTAAATACTGGAATTGATTGCTAAAGATTCTTATAAATTCAACTTGCAAAGAAATCTGACATTGTTCTTTCTATAAAAAGATGACCTTTAAAAACTTTGAATAATTGATGTTTTGTGAAGTTTCAAGATTGAATGATTTTGATTTGTGGAATAAAACGTACGGTTTCAGATGTGGTAATAGTAATATAATGTACCTTTATTTGGTGTTGACAAGGTTCAAAATCATGTTATAGTAGATAATATGTATGTTATAGTAGATAATATGTATGTATGTAGGTATATTAATAAATCGCAAATTTATAGGTTGGTTGCCTGGCTAAATCCGGGTCCTTTAACTTTAAATCTAAGAACCTTGTATGTGATAATCTTATATTGTTGTTGGGGGAATAAAATAATATTGTTAGTATTATCAGTAGGAACATGATGCCTTAATTCACATTTGGAGTAAAGTAACATAAACCGGGGCTTAATTTCGGACGTGTTGATATGTACAGTCTAACAATGTATAAAACGTTGGAAAATGTAAGTAGCTCCCTTAATCCACGGACCCAAACAGGTTAACGTCCACGAGTTTAATATGTATGATATTTTAACATTCATCATACAAACGCCAGGGACGTAACGTCCGCTGTTTCGCATAATTTAGATATTATCCAAACGGTTTACAAATAATTTCAACTTCGTATTGGCGAAATTAATTCTTCAATAAGTTCGGATACTCGTACGTGATGATAGAGTTTGTCCACTAGTTTACCAATAATCCCGAACGTCACGTCGTTTGTCAAATAAACGACACTTATCTATAATTTCGTTTGGTTTAATGTAAAACACGTAAGTCCTATATAATATGGCTCATAATAGCCCGACAAACAACTCTAATAAAATGTTTTATTTCTCTTACAAAAGGGAATTGAAACGGAGATTGAATCCTCCATTTTTTTCAAGGAAGATATTCTTGTTTTATTATTCAAATGCTTGTGTTTCTGTTTGTCTATAAATGAGGTTTAATTATAAGTCGTGTTTTAATTGGGAATTTAAAACGGTATATTATAAACAAATGTGTTCGATGTGATGTTGTCTCTTACATGATCAACACCTATATAGGTTCAGCTAGAACGCAAATTACTAACACATGACATGAATGAGTCGATTGACATGTTTGAAGTCCATACGTCTGAAACTTTTCTAATCCTATTCCCAATTTAATTCTATTTGCAATGTTAGTAACTTTGTCAGTCGTTTTTGTATAGTTCCAACAACATAGTAGGTAATAGAATAAGTCTAGTCTAGCTTTAGCAGGACGTGAGTTCCAGCCAATACGAATGTGTACAGAAAATCCAGTTCAAAAAGTCAAATCCTTTTGTATCTAGAATTACACTAAAGTCTGCTGTACCTGAGTGGCGCTCAACTACTTTTGCTATTTGAGCAGAACTTTAAGATCTGAATTTGAACGAATACTCTAAGAAATGTGATATCCCACTAATATTGTAAATGCAAAAGTTTGTGAGCATGTATTTATTTTTGTTACTCTTTTACGTAAGAGCTACTCAATGGAGTTTGATGAAATTTGGTGTAAGTTAACTAGAACTTAATTCCCAACTTAATTTCCCAACCTCAGAAAGCAGATGAAACCGCGGGATACCGCTAGTTTATAAAAGTTTACTAAAAATTAAAAAAATCGCATGTATAAAAGAACGACTCGAACGATTTGACAGATATAGTTGTGTTCGCAATTTTTGGGACAAGCATTGCATGTTTTTTTTTTGGAAAATCAACCGGAAATATCTAAAGTTTGAATGGTATTTTTGTATGAAAATCATAATAATACTAAGTTAAATGACGCCAGGGCGGCATCACTAGGTTTGAAATAAAAGAAGATTGTCTATGTGGCGCTACTTAAGTGCCCGCGTCATCATAGTTTATTACGCTCAGGGGAATTTCAGGGATAGCAGAAAGGTAGGGCGGAATTCCGAGAGGTGTGTTATCTCATTAACTAGGTACTAAACCTGTCTTCTGTGCACACTTTAGGCGATGCGATTATATATTTATACAATGCGCAATGTCTAAAAGCTTTAGTAGGTTTACGGACGTTTTCACTATAAGTACTTACTGTGAAATTAATGAGCACCTATCAATTTTAGCTATACTTTTCTTTGTCTAGAAGAAAGTTGGAAAATATATTAACAAGATCTGCTCTGGTCGATACGGCCGACCTCAAATTATTTGTGAGTAAAGTACTGATACTTTACAAAAAAATATTCATAAAATGTATACTGGTCGACTTATATCTTCTTTAAAAACCTTAATCGACTTATTTGAAAGTCGGGTCACAATACAAATAAATCAATAGCTGTCAGGCTATGAATAAAAAACAAATATCAAATCACCAGAAAGTCCCTATAAAATTTAAGTTTTTTGACAAGAATATATAAAACGTGTTTTCAAGCTACCTATCATTCCCGTCAAAACTGAATTCGCCATAAGATTCAGCTCCTATATGAAAACCCTTATCTACAACAATTATACCAAAATTAATAATTTAAGAAACCTATCAGTTCGTGAAGCAAAGACTAAAATTACCAAAGAATTAATAGACTGGACGTACGATAAAACAGAAAACTTTTTAACAACTATTATAATATTTTAAGATCTCATAGCTTTCAAAAATTATATATAAGTATAGGCATTAAATGCACTTAGTTGTAATTCTTCTATTAATAACTAGCTGTCCCGGCGAACTTCGTACCGCCTAAACAGTCAATTTACAACAACTAAAAATAAAAAATAATCTATAGTTTTTTTTTTTTTGTATAAGTTTAATTTTGTTAATCTTTTTACTATAGATTTCACCATTCATATTCTATCCTTAGATTGTATTACATCATTATTTCACCATATCAGTACATTTGTATAATTTCACTCAGTGTAGCTCTGCGATTAAGCATACTATTGTGCTAACAAAGAAAGCCTTATAAGCTTCCTGCGGGACAGGCCCAGCCTAGTGCAGGAAGTCTTTGAAATTTATTTTATTTGTAACTCTTTAAAGAAATCTAATTTTTTAAGCATAATTCGAAACTATGTAACCCTTATTTTCTTTTAATAAATTTATTCTTAATCTTATTCTTAATTAAAATTACCTACTGGAAAAAAAAATTCTAAATGTAAATTTGATACAAATTCTTTCCTTACACCCGTCTATCAGAATCGACGTTTCGCGTTACCTACATAAAACTAGTTATTAATCAGTCTAGATCGAGCAGTTTCTTATAATTAACTAGGTATCTGTTATTCGGAATCTTTTCGGCTATCTGGACGATGACGGAGGATCTTCAATATATCTTTTACTTGTCTCGCCCTTATCGATTCATCTCGGCCAAAGTTGGAAACATCAAATTAATTTTCGTGTGGGTTATCTAGGTATGTTAAGATCCAATAGGCAATCAAGCGTCTTTGGTAAATGTTTCGCGGAATATAGTTTTGGTCATAGGTACTTTATTTGCAGGCAGTAAGGTTTAGATTTGTAATGTTATGTTTTATTAATAAATATTATTTTACTGAATCTAATTTATTTTTACAGATCTACGCCATGGTCTGCGTGATCTCGCAATTTCAAGAATACCTCGAGGGTCGCGGCACAGCAGCCTTTGAAAGCGTAGACCGGGTAAGTAGACTTGACAAACATTTGAAGTATGTGACACTCGAAAAGTTTCTAAAATTCCGACAATATTCATATTTGAAATATAACTCCATGGGACAACTTAAATAAGATCTGAGTGAGTCGGGTGCCTTGTTTACATAGAATATGAATTTATGCAGTTAACTTTATATTTTGTTATTATATAGTGCTATTTTCTAGGAAGACGTACGATCTCGCTATTAATACCTGTCCTATCTCCCGATCTAATTGGCTTCCAGGCTTTTGGCTCGATCATACTCGAAAGAGTACTTTGCAAGACCCGATTGCCAGTTTATCGCCGCTTCTCAATTATTTATTCTGCTTGATATCTTGTACTAATTCGCGGAATCATACGTCAATTAGTGTAGGAATCCAAGTAGGAATACAATATTTTTTTTTCTTAAATAACGTACTTACTCAACATTCTCATAGAGACCTCTATAAATTGTTGTCTAAGGGCATCAGTGGGCCTATCACGAATCACTTTCGAAAAAGTATGTATGTATCGTAAAATATAGACGTGTAACTATTATCTACTCACTGAATTGTCACAGTAGAACGTGATTGATGGGTGACCCTAATTAGCGATATGGTTATAGGATATCGCCCTGTCAAATTAGACAAATTAATACTTTTATAGAAAAGCAGATACGTGTCCAATAAAAGCGCTGGTATAACGTGTTTACGAGTTCCCTGATGGCAAGGGATATATCGCGGCTTTCTATCAATAAACCCATTTATTGCCAATTCGAGCGAAAAACTTTTATCGTAACGATTTTGTCACATACCTCACTTTTAGTTCTACAACATTTATACGATTGATATCGACTGGACTTTCTGCGAAAACTTAAACTCCAAAGAATCCCTTTATAATTTTGTTTATGGACTACGGCGGACTACCGCTAGATAGTCCACCCGAGGGTATCGTCACAGACGACTGAACCGATACTGTCATGAAGATGAACATGTTTGCCCTTCCCTTTGGTTTAATAAGAACATACAGAGGTCCCTAACACGTCCACCGAATTTTGTCTTCGTAAATAAATGGAATCTTCGTGGACATAAAGCATGGAAGTGTTTTAGTGAACATTTTCCAACTAGTCTGCATTTGAATATGATTGTTCGTGATTGTTCCGCGCAAATACCGAACACGTTCGGCGGAGTCACGTCACTACAATGCTGACGCGGCTCGCGCTTCATAATCCACCAACAATAAGGCAGACACTGTAGGCCATTAGTCCTTTTGATGGCAGTTGGCATGTTAATCAATCAACCTTTTACGTAGCATACCGTACGGCGTGTAGGTACTGTGTACTAGATCTAGAATAAAATCCCTGTTTCCGTGTAAAGCTCTCGCGATTACATTAAGAATATCCCAGAGTGAATAGGTGACAATGCTGTTATCTTTCCAAACTTGGAGACAAAATGTGTACTTACTTCGTACAATTCAGTGCGGAGCGACGAAATGGATACATAAATCTGAAATGTTACATACATTGACTATTTGAATGTTTTTTAACTATCTCGAAAATTGATTTATACAGTGACGGAACATTTCAACTGTTGTGTAGGTACTAAATAACTCAATAGTCACGTACGACTGTCGTCGCTAAATGGAACACGCATGTCATATACGAGTGTAAAAGTTTGATATACTTATCTCTCTCTTTCTCTCCTTTCCTCCTTTAAAAGCTTCTAAACGGCCAGATAACTTATATCACAGATAAATGATACGGATAAACAATATCAATTTTCAGAACACTTTTCAAGTTAACGTACCTAAGCGTGTACAATTTCTTTCGTTACGGGACAACAACAACCAAACCTTCTTACAAGATTACAAACAGTTTTGTAGTATCGTCTGTGAATTTTTACATTTATTTTAGGACTTGACTAAATTTGAAGAAGTGTAAAGGCACGAGTTTGTCGTAAAAGTACATTTTTGTTGTGAGACGACTATAACTATTTAACCTGTAAATCACTTCTAAACGACAAATAATAAGTAACATGCATCTACATACATCCTAACTAACGTAGGTATATGTATATAAAAAAATTACAAGATTTATTTTATGCACTTTGACGACGTGATTAATGCTACCCTATTTTAAATTTCAAGTAGGTACAAAAAGTGTCTGAGTTAAGTCGAGGTATCTTGTAGACTATAAAATCCTAAAAAACTTTTCATTATCTTGTACTTATTATTCTAGTAAAATACGTAATTCAAAGCTACCTGAAAGTAGCCTAGATCCGGATTTTGAAAGTACTTAAATTATTCTAGAAAAGTTCTCGCCTCTCGCTTGCCAAGTTACCTCTGCCCTTGGTCACGACAAATACTTTGTACCCGTACCTACCTACTTTTAATAAAGTACGAAAACTTTTCACTCAGGATTAACGGAAAGTTTTCTTGGCGTTTTAAACTTGTGTAAAACATTATCAAGGCCTAATAAATAAATTTCATTATATTAATGTGCTCTCTGTGTAAAGTGAGACATCCACGAAGTGTTCTAAGTGGATGTCTCACTCTGGCTGTTCAAACTCCACTTAGATATACGAAATTCATGATCATCAGCCTATTTCCTATCCCACTGCTGGTTAAAGGCCTCTTCTCGACCAGAAGGCATGAGCATTGATCAACACGCTTGCTCAAAATGGATTGGCGATTTCAGAATTTTTATTCCATGTTTCCTCACGATGTTTTCCCTCACCGTTAGTCAGTAGTTTCTACAATATTTTAAGAAAGAACAAAGTATGACTTTATTAAAGTCACATTGGTTTTTTCCCGATTTCAAACCCGCACACTCGTATACGAGATGACGGGTGTCTTAACCATTAGGCCACAATTACGACATTGAACTCCATAAGTCCTTATTTTTTTCTACCGCGGACGAATCAGTCGAAGGTGGTCCATAAACTAATCTGAAGGTTTGAACCTACCGAAAACAAATTAAATGAATTGCGTAACTACCTAAAGTGTTGTTGATTAACGACATTAGTAGTAAGAAGAGTTGTTACGACGACAGCTCTTCGGTGGAGTACATAATACGAAGTGGACTGTATTTAAGATCGTAGACATCTCTCTCGCCCCCGCTCTCGATGGGAGGTATGCGAATGACTTAACTGAGTATAAATGCCATGGAATACCACACCGCAAAGCTGGAGTTATCTCTTATAGTCGTGAGCAGCATTGTTTTATTAGTATTACCATCACAAACCATATGAAGTGCATGCAATAAATAAATAATGTAACAATAATCCTTCTTACGCGTTACAGCTCGATCACAAATTTTTATTAGCGCCCAAATGGAAAGAGCTTATAACCTAATATATAGCAGCATCCTAAAATAATGACCTATTCCTTATCCACCAATCAAGATTTTATTAATTACCGGTAGGTAAAATTTAAGATAGAATAGGATGTTTAATTTGCATCAAGGACTATAAGCAAGCATTATATTGCGGATCGCTGTGATTCATGTGCTTACTAATTTTGTGTCTTATTACTTAAAGAATACGGTGCAGTATACGGTCACCGCTCAACAAACAACCACCACCAGCTCAGCACTCAGCGGTCGTCGCCGCTCCGCCGGTAGACCGATGCCTAGCCGCTGCGATCCTGAAGAGTTCTCCGAAGCCCCCACCAAGATTATCAGTAAGTTAAAAATTTAATACGATAAATATGTCACTTTTTTTAGAAGTGAATCAAAAGGAGTCTTCCGAGAATAATAAAGAAATACAAATGTCTGAATTAATGATATTTCTATGATTCAGTATAAAAGGCTACGTAGCGACGTTTTTATACCCTGTATCAAAACGTCAGTGAGACTAATGATATAAGTCTTATATCTACCATAAGATATGAAAAAAATAATTAATTTTAAAAACACTAGCGATAGAAGCTTTAATCAATCCAGGCTAATGCAGTCCACTGCTGGTTCTATGCTTATTATAAGTTGCTTTTCTGGTTATAATGTAGGTCAATTCTTCAGATAATCTTTATATTATATTTAGTTATGCAAATTCCTAAAATATCAAATTCGATAAAAAACAAATTTATAAGATATTAACATAAATTACACAAAATGTAACATAATTACCTAACGCGCATCCAAACACGCTACAATTAGAATATTATGTCATAATAAAAAATACAATTTCACTTTACTACTTTTGTAGTGTTTTTGACTTTCTAAGATTCCGTTTTCTTTATTTTGTATTCAATAACGGATTTTTTATACTACAAAGTTACTTAGCAGCGATTTTTCAACAGTCAATAATGTTATATATATCTGATGAATAAATAACACAGTTTCACAGATTTTGTAAAGAAAATATGTCAAACGATCATATTTAATCTTTAGTTATCTGTCTATTGAGAAATCGGCCCTTAGCACACAAAAAAATTACCTTGGTCATATCTTCCATTTATTTCAATATCTGTTTAGCGAAGGAGTGACATAATAACAATATTTTTATGTTATACTTAAATTTCTTTATGAAAAAAAAATATACTTACCGAACAAAAGGTTACATTTCACAAATTACTTTTAGGATCTGCGTTTACCTATTATGTTACATGTTGTACCTATTTCAATAACTGAACTGTTAAAAACGTTAGCCATTATAAGGTGTTTACTATAGCGGTGACCCGCCCCCGAATAATACTCAAATTTGCGACTATAATTTGCCTATACTTACACAAGCATGCAGCCGCAGCCTACGTTGTAAAAAACCAAAGCTTATTTAATTATTTAACAATTTTAGTTCCTAGGCCACTTACAGCAGAATGTTCAGAGCAACGACCACAAAACAGCCAAATTATAATAAGTAAGTAAAGCGATTAGTGAACTTTATGTCAAAAAGCACATTTTTCAATGTTTATCATACGATTTTGCTGTGACTGCTTTGTCCGCGATTAATCGCTGCTTAATCTTTCACCCAATATGTTATCAGATAAGTCAATAATCATCGTCTATCTGATATCATTACCACGCTATCACCAGACACTTTGTGCTAGCCACTATTTACATCCCACAAAATATAAGAAATGTGAAAGGGAGATAGAAACAAGATCAATTTACAATAACATATCAAGCGGGATTCTTGCTTCGAAAATAAAAACATACAATAGGAATCTTTTATGTTGGTTATATCTATAAGACAACAGTATCCAGCCCAACCTAAAACTGGTTAATATATTTGCCTTTTAACGAGAAGACGCGCTCATTACTTAAAATATGAATAGGTACAACCATGAATATCGTTGCGTATTACGGACAGATTCGATGTCAGAAAGAAACCGTCAGGCGGATTTGAGAAATGTCTAACAATAGGATTTGTTAGGTTAGTAAACCTGCAGCCCACACGATAAGAAGAAGATTACGGACCTGACAAAGTGTATATAGGTATTATTTTTAAGCCCATGGCAAAGAAAATTCCTGCTAGTATTATAAATGCGAAAGAATGTGAGAATTTGTGTATGTTACTAGGATTTGGAACACAGGGTACTATTTATCCGTATGTGCATGTAATAGTACCCTAAGGATGCGGGTAAAACCGCGGGAAATAGCTAATTATAGTAGTCATAAAAGACAGATCCGAAAATAAAACAAACTGAGCGAACTAGTAAGATACATAAACTACACAAACGTGCAAAAAGAACCTAAACAACAAAAGAAACAAAACAAAATGTAACTGACTCATGCTAGGTCGAATATTATTAAGAATCAGTAATAAACCTGAGAAGAATTTGAGAAATACCTAAATGAAGTTAGGTGACTATCTACTTGTGTTCTTGCCGTGCGTTTTACTCGCATTAACTCGAAAATGACTCAACGGTTTTGTTTTGTTTTATTGTTTTACAGAACATGTATGTTTTTTTTTGCCGAGCTGAGGTGGGTTGCCAATATATCTATGTCATCTTAATAAAAGTCAAAAAGGTTCGTAATAATTTTATTTGGAAATACCTAGCATAAAACTTAGCGAAACTCTTAAAACTAAGTTTCAATTTAAAATGGCAGCAACGTGAAAGTCATAAATCACAAGTTTTCTATATCACATCGTATGACTTCTTGTTGTCTAACTTTAAAAAATTAGGGAACAAAAATCGTTACTCACTGGAAAGTTTTCACTTGTATGTCATCGATTACAGCGCCTTTTCACGACTCGTATTCCTGTTAATTACATCGTTTCTAAGATAATGGCCTCTTGACACGGTTCGCTTACCTACTTTAAGTAAAAATTGTAATTAAGCTACGGCTAAGAAAAAAAGCCTTTTAACATAAAATAGAACCGACTTCAAAAACATTGTATTGAATTGGAATCGATTAAAGAATTCAGGAAAGGCAGGTAAACTTGATTCCTCGATACAACGATGTTCGAATTCTAGAACCAACATACCTACTCATACGAGATATTTTTGTATTATTCTTCTTAGTTTTAAAACTAATTCTCTTTAAATCACCGGAAACTAAGAAAAAAGTTTTCAATTCATAATTTCTGTGTTTTTATAACTTTCTTAGAATTTATTAATAGGGTGATAAAAGTTTCAGTAGATTACGCTCCATTATATTTTTTCTGATAACGTACACAACTGATGGATGGGCTGTCGTGTGAATGGCAAACTCTGGCTATAATAAGCCTGCAGACAATTTGGGGTTCAGTTCCCCTTAAGTAATAGCAGACAGTTATTAAATTATCTGTACAAACGCGACAGTGATCAATTGAGGCTAAATCATGTTACGGCACCTGGATTCATAAATCAAAACTATTCATCTGATATTCAGTGAAACTTTGGTGATTAAGGAGTGACGTCACTGGTATAAAGCCGTGTCTAACAAGTCGTTAATTGTAATGGGTTATGTAACAGCAACCATTAGGGCCTGTTTACACTACGTTAAAATATATAGCTCATGTCTACGACATAACTCCTGCTGTTTGTCAGGCAGAGGGTTTAGTCGTTAAACATCCATAAGCCGAAAAAGTTGCTAAGGTAGAATGTTTAAAATTTTATTAGAAAGTCACGTCGTTCTCGCTTTAGAGTTAAGCTTAATAAGTTATTCCCAGGGAGAACATAACGTAAGTAAAGACATTATACGCTACAATTTTGGGTTGATATAGAAACTGAAGGTGTTTACCGTACTTTTTAAGTTTAATTGAACGTGTTTTGATAATGTCAAGTTTGTTATGTGAAGTGAAAACTTTGCGTCTCTTTTATAGAATTCCTACTACGGGCAAGGAAGAGTGTGAGCAAATTTAAGTTTATATAACGAAATAGTGCAGAAAGTTTAGTCCAAGGAAGAAGTAAAAAATCTGTACATATAAAATGCTTTGTCCTGAGTAACTGACGGATCAGAGCACACCCTAACCTAAACCACTCATTGTAGAGACCTGAAACTTGGAGGATGTCTTCTTTGTATGATGTAAGCATCCGATGAGAAAGGATTTTTCGAAATTCTACCCTTAAGGGAGTGGGGGTAAAGTTTGTATCAAACTCTGTAATTTTTAATTTGAATTCGTATAGCCCACGCGGGCGTAGCAGCTGGCGGAAAGCTACTATTCTATATATATATATATTTCTTCTATAAGACTCCTGGATCTATATGACATGTTACAATGGTCTAGATCAGGGGTCTCCAAACTACGGCCCGCGGGCCAGATCCGGCCCACCACTGCCATCAATCCGGCCCGCGACAGCTTATGACTAGTGTCATCAATCTGGCCCACGACAGCCAATGTTTTACTGTTGTTACTATTGCTGTGATAAGTTGAATGGAAGAGAATGAAAACACAGAATGATATTATGTAGCTGAAATAGTACCTAGAACAGTACATAGTATCGCTACTCGACATTAGACGTTACGTGTCACAATACACAATCAATAGTAATTGAAATGCAATAAAAGCCTATGTTTGCTTAGGTGGGCAGAAAAATTAAAATTGTAATGGCCCCTGCAACATACAGAAAATAATATTATGGCCCCAATGCTTCAAAGTTTGGAGACCCCTGGTCTAGATGTTAGTGCTAGGGTGAAATAGCTATACAAAGTGAATAACATCGTCCTTTTTTGCGCAAGGGCCACTCCCTCTTGTGGTATTCAGGAATACATTATTTTGATCTACCCCTGCCTAGCCTCAAGTGTTGGTTGAAACTGTATATACTGCTACGACCATTCAACACCTTACACATTGAAATCTACACGAGTTTATTTATCTTCTTTGGCGTTCACAATAATCTCCTCGTATGAGACTTTTAAATCAACGGCAATTGTGCGAAGCTTTACTCGATCCATCAACTCCCAAATTCAGGATTATTGGCAACAATAGTTCTGTCGGTGATGATAGATCGATCCCAATACAAGAACTATGTCAGGCAAATACCTACCTGTAAAACAGTCTTCTTATTTTACCAGATATATTAGGTATGTAGTATACCCAGGTTATTTTGGAAAATGATAAGAATATCACTATATGAATGTCAGTATCAGTCATATTTGGGAAAAAATGCAAATCTTCATTTAAAAACAAATTTTCTTCAGTTTTCATTGCCTTTCATTATTCCCCAAATACACAATGCAACATCCACGTGTGTAATGCATCTACCATAAAATATCAAAGTTATATCCACAATACATGTCAACATTTTTGGATACCTACATTGATCATAATTGGCACAGAGTGGCACACACCTATATTATTTTACAACTCATTGATTTAGTCTCATTGATTAAATAAAGTATTAATGAATCTTAATGCGCACCATGATTATGTCGCACCATATTTTTGACCAAACCTTCAGCTATATAATTCTCAAACATATAAGAACAACCAGCCACTGTGTTCTAAACTCAACTACCAACCCGTTACTGCGAACCTTAATGTCGTTAAAGATGGCGATGGCCCGGAGGCCCAGAAATTTGATCCTCGTGCAGGAGCTAGCGGTTTACAACCTGGCAAGTACCAATGTAACGTGTACGAAAATCGTATCTTTAGGGTCCATACAATCTTATTGAAAGAGTGATTCATAGATAGCAAGTTCATTCTGAGGGCATAGCTTGATGTAAACGTGTAAAAGTATAACGTGATGTTAATGTTACCGTATAAATACATCATTATTTTTTTTTCAAAATTATCAAATCTTACTACGTCGCATCAGATTATGCTGAGTGTTGTAAAAAAGCTAGGTTAGCTAGGTAAAATTACGCAAATTAAAAATCAACATCTACATAAAAAATACATATAGGACCGTAAATATCTAGTATACATACAGTGAATATTTCTGATGCGACGTAGCTTTGAGTAATTCCGCAAGACTCAAATTCCATTTCACTGGACATAGATTTGGCTATCTTGGGTTATCTAGCCCAAGCCATCGTCCCACAAACACGGCGTGCTGCTAACAGAATATGCAATATATCCATTTCGGTTGTATGTATCTGCATTTTCAGTATATATCCCACTTGCTAATCTATACTTATAATAAATCTATACTTATAATAAATCTGTAGAGAGGTCAATTCTGTACATGAAATATATTTCCAAAATAACTATCGGGGGGTAATTAGGGATCGATACCGATGCCAAAAATGCAATCAGTAAATTTTTTGTCTGTCTGTCTGTCTGTCCGTCTGTCTGTCTGTCTGTCTGTCTGTATAAACTCTATAGAAACAAAAACTACTCGACGGATTTTAACGAAACTTGGTACAATTATTTGTCATACTCCTGAGATTGTTATAGTATACTTTTCATCACGCTACAATCAATAGGAGCAGAGCAGTGAAGGGAAATGTTGTCATTTTGTTTAAACGCGCTAATATCAGGAACCGCTGGTTCGATTTAAATAATTCTTTCAGTGTTAGATAGTCCATTTATCGAGGAAGGCTATAGGTTATATATCATCACGCTAAGGCCAATAGGAGCGGAGCACCACTATTCCACGCGGACGAAGTCGCTGGCAGAAGCTAGTAAATAATATAATTATCCCACTTGCTAAAAAATAATAAATAATATAATAATTAAGGTACAATTTGTACCTTAATCTATACTTATAATAAATCTGTAGAGAGGTCAATTCTGTACATGAAATATATTTCCAAAATAACTATCAGGGGGTGATTAGGATACCGATGCCAAAAATGCAATCAGTAAAATTTTTGTCTGTCTGTCTGTCCGTCTGTCTGTCTGTCTGTCTGTCTGTCTGTCTGTATAAACTCTATAGAAACAAAAACTACTCGACGGATTTTAATGAAACTTGGTACAATTATTTATCATACTCCTGAGATGGTTATAGTATACTTTTCATCACGCTACAATCAATAGGAGCAGAGCAGTGAAGGGAAATGTTGTCATTTTGTTTAAACGCGCTAATCTCAGGAACCGCTGGTCCGATTTAAATAATTCTTTCAGTGTTAGATAGTCCATTTATCGAGGAAGGCTATAGGCTATATATCATCACGCTAAAACCAATAGGAGCGGAGCACCACTATTCCACGCGGACGAAGTCGCTGGCAGAAGCTAGTTACCAATAATAGTAAGTCGTGTTGACAACATTAACACATTGAACACTGATAGACACAATGCAAAAACTATCGTTTGGGGGTCACCGGTGACCGGCGTGGCGTTCAAAGGCTTAATTTGATTCTTAGCTCGTTTCTGATATCACCATACTTATTTATTTAGATATTACTGGTTTTATTCATTTTATTTTTAAATACACCATGTCTATATCGCGCTATATTTTGTGACCGAAATCTTAAAATTCTCGGACAGATGAGGACAGCCAGGCACAACGTTCTAAGCTGAACTGCCAACACGTTACTGCAGTCGTTAATGTCATTAAAGATCCTCATGTTCCGGAAGTTAAGAAAGCTGTTGTTCGAACTGAAGCTAGCGAGGTACAACCTGGCAAGTATTTTTTATCTAGCCTCCACAGACAAATAGATGCCAAAAGAAGATATCAGAGTGTATATTTTCAACCCGATTAGGTTTGTTCAGCTCTGTTTAACCCACATTAATAGAAGGGAGAAAGATATTTATTTAGGCCCGACACTTTACCTGTCCAAATATGTAAAGAATACGAGCAGTAAATCAATTAATTAAAGTAATTGTCTCTTATCACAATGATTAGATTAATTCAATCATAACTTCAAACATGACAAGTTTTAGATATGTTTTTGACAAATGTATTTGTTACGTAATTCTTAAACAGATAAGAAAAGCCTGCCGCTGCGTTTTAATCTCAACTGCCAACACGTTACTGCGAAAGTCAATATCGTTAAAGGTCGTGATGGCCCGGAACTTAAAGAGTCCGTTCCTCGAGCCGGAGCTAGCGGGTTACCTGGCAAGTACAATTGTGTAATGTAGCTACAAAACAACTTAGTGTAGCGTCTTAAAACGCACATTTTTTTTATTGGTATGCGCTCTCAGCTATTCCCTAAAATTGATTTTAAACCACATTAATATGAAGAGGAAAGCTCCAATTTTTTTTATAGGCCAGACCATTTATTAGATTCATCGTCGAGCCCAGGAAGTCTGTAAAGACAACAAGTAAAGATAATTTAATAAATTAAGCCATATGTTTCTCCATCACAATCGTTGGAAAGGTTATTCAAAAATTTTACCAAGGCAGGTTTTTGATATGTTTGTGATCAATGTGTTCGTTATGTAATTCTCAAACAGATATGAACAACCAGCCACTGCGTTCTAATCTCAACTGCCAACACGTTACTGCCAAAGTCAATATCGTTAAAGGTCGTGATGGCCCGAAACTTAAAGAATCCATTCCTCGGGCCGGAGGTAGCGGGTTAAAGCCTGGCAAGTACCATTGTGTGATGCACCAAACGGCTTACATTAGCATCTTATATATTTTTGTGTGTGTATGTGCGTGTGTGTGTGTGTATTGAAGTAATCGTATGTTTTTATTTGAGATGTGCACCTAAATGTGATGAGACTAAGCGTCTGAATTAGAAAATAGCTAAAACAATCTCACAACGTCTGTATTTTATTGAAAATCAAATGCTTCGTAACTAGACAAATAACGTGCCATCTTTTTACGTTTGTGTGAATATTATACATATATTAGAAGGCATCGTGCCTATGAGTCACACCGTAGCGCGACTCAGTCTGCCGACAGACACACTCTCACGCTCTCTTGGACGCCGAATCTGACAGTGACGTGTTTGCGGACGATTGGAGATTGGAGACACTCCTGTCAGTATATATGAAATGGTTACTGTGAGAAGAGCGTACGATGGTGTGAATTTGTATTTTATACAGTACGTAATAACTATAACTCACTTGTCACTGTACATGTAGGTGGGCGTCGTTTGTGAGTAACAAAATAAAGATTCCTAAATTCTTACCTTGTAGGTACCTATGGCAAGTCTAAATTCTTTCAAATTTTATATTTTAAATTTTCAAGAAATGTCGTTTTTAGGTGGTAGGTATTCATGGTATAAAATCGAAACGCTGAGCAAGCGCGGTGATTACTTCTCATTCATTCTCTGTAAAAGAGGAGCCCTTTTGCCTTTTCAAGGGGAAATCACAGTCGCTTATTTATGTATACATGTACATAGCTATAAGCATTTACATATATGTAAGAGGCAATGTCTTTGCTTTTATTTGGCGATGGAATATGCTACAAAATTTAACTGTAATCTTTTTTTGTTTTCTTTAAACAGCATCAGTATTGTCAAGGCCAAGTCGCTCCGCCATCAAAAAGCACGTGCAATTTCCTGACGAACAAAGCTGCATTGAAGAGGCTACCGAGGCTCCTACCCAACCAGGTCCTGCTGAGAAACCGGGTGAGAAAGTTTTACACAAGTGCCCGTGTCAATGCCATATTTTACCAAGGTATGCAGATATAATGAATTACTAATCCATGCACGCGTGTTCACGGTAGATGTCCGTCAATTCACATCTTCGTTCTCTACTTTCGACATACACCTCGGTAAGCAACTAATAAAATATAATATCTACACTTTAAACACTCCATTTCGTCTGTCTGTCTTTACCATAGATATATTATTTTACTACATAATATAGCTATGGTCTTAACAATTTCAGCATTGATCAATGTAAGTGTCAACGCTTTGCTTATGAACGCACAAACTATGTTACTAGTATTAAACACAATTTTAGTAGCATACAGTGCACAAGATATGATAAAAGTGATTATCTGCATGTATTCCATGATGAGGAACGAAAGACATATTTAGACTAGGTACCTACATCAAAATGTGATTGGTTAGAAAATTTCAACATGTCTATGTTTAAGGCGGCGATATACGACTTTGCCCCTTTTAAAGCTAATGATTACGCTTTAACGACTTGCTTTCATGATTTGAAAAGTATATATACTAAACTGGAGCATATGCTTGATAATTTTGTATAACGTTTTTTTTAATTATGTATTTATAACATTGTATAAAAAAATCATGAAGTTAGGTCTAACGCAGAAGAAAAACTGAGTTTTACATAGAATTTATCGCGCGGATTTTAATGAAACCTGTACCATTTTATAGAAAAGTTAATTATCTGTCTTTTTGTATACGAATTAAATTAAAAAAAAACTCTCCGTAGTTTGTAAAACAAACGTTCTGAAATAATTAGACTTCCGTACATTTTTCTCTTAAATGCTTTTCTTAATATGGTATTTCGACCATTTTCCAATTCCAAGGTTATGTTTGAATTCCGATGAATTGTAATAAGAAAACTAAATGAAAATTGAGCTACTGCATGTCAATTTAATAATCTTTTTATAAAAAAATCTGTCAATTTTTGCGGTGAGTTTTTCTGATAAAATAATTATAAAAAACCTTATATTAGTAATATAAGGTAAATAGATAAAGATCAAAAATATTTAAATCGGTAATTATAAATGATTTCAAAGTCAAAAATCGATATTGCATCTCTCTAAAAGATTATCGAAATGCCATACAATGGTAGGATTTTTTTCCATTACTTTATTTCTTCAATAATGCATGAAACCGTGGAAAAGGGTCGTACAAATTTGGTGCTTGAAAATGTAACAGCTAATTCTCATTCAGACAAAGTCTATATCCGAATTTAGCACATTTATTTTTGCATTGATTTTTTGCTTTGCGGCACTTTCAAAATAAGGGCCAAAACGGGTGAATTTCCATTGTTCATGATAGGTAAAAATTTAAAAAATTCTGGTCATAATCGGAATCTTTACTATCCCACTTTTGGGTATGACATAGACATGCATTAGCATTAATTATCACGCTTTTTCAAGGTGGATTGGTGATTTCAGACCGTGTAGTCCAGGTTTCCTCACGATGTTTTCCTTCACCGTTAGTCAATGGTGTCTAAGTTATACTAAAAAAAGTGCATGTAAAACTTTGAAATAGTCAGATTCGTAATTTCTAGGTTTCGAAGTTCGAGTCTGCATACTCATAAATGAGATGCAGGTGCCTTAGCAAAGAAGCCACAATGACTTTTTACTAATATGTTCGGTGTATCAACTTAATAATATAAATAAAACTACCTGCAGCTTATTTAAAATATTAACATCATTTGTAATACAGTCTCACTCACTTTTAGGTTTTTAAACGTAATAGATTATTCAATTTCGGTTCTGTTGGTGTCAAAACTTAGGCCAATTTTAAGCTAATGGTTTGGCCAAAGCTGATGCTAAAGGTTTGGTCGGACACTTTACAGATGGATCAGAAACGTCGGACTAATTAACTGGCTTCCAGGCTCTCCTTACAAAACTAATATGATTTTCCTATACAAGTGAAGAGCAGCTGAAGTTATTTGAGAAGCAGCAGATGTCGTAAAATGCAAATATGAAAAAAAACTTGCGTGCATTTCTGTTAGAAGAGCTCAAAATGGACACCAATATGGCCTAAAAATTAACTCCTATGGTGCGATTTTGTCTGTCTGTCTGTCCATCTTTCACAGCGGATTAATTCAAGAATGCTAGTTGTCAGAATTTTTTCTTGAAACTTGTAACAATTCAGATCGATAAATATGTTTTGCAGATTAAAGAAATTGAAAATATTTTTGCTTTTCTGGCAAACGAAGTATGCAGTGGGGGTTGGAAATTTAAAATTAGTGTTTCGAAGTATTACTCAGACAGATGTTATTTGTATTTCTATTTTTATATCTTAGACATGCATATCAAAATACAATATGCGACTGTCCTTAGAATCTCTACATAATATTATGGTCACCCGTCAAAGTTCTTCAAAATATAAAATGACAAGCGTGCGGTGTGCATTGCGGGGTCGCGGGGGGGAAGCTCAAGCTCCGCCCATTTGCTCAAGGTCATTGGCGGTAGTCGTCGTCTTAATAAATATACCTATTTTCGTTAAGTAAGTTTGAAAAAAAAATCTGTTTTTGAGATTACTCTCCTTTTAACTTTGTAGTTTAGGTACTAATTGTTTTTTTAAGCTAATGCCCAATCCTAACTTAGAAAGATATTTATTTACACAAAAAATTACCTACTTATTATGTAGATATAGATTGTGTCTTTATCTTGTCGTTCTAGTCGGATGGTGACACAAGAAATATGGTTGTATTAACACGGATTCCTCGAAAGAATAATATGAATACATACAGATAAAGCTTTCTTATTCGTGCCTCCGCTCACCTAATAACGTGAGTAGGTACCTACTCACACAGATATAGAACAAAATACATCTTTTAAATAACTAAGTAATTCAAATAATGTTAGTTTATATATTAGCACATTACTAGACGTATTGACAAAATGTTCTGATAATAATATATTGGTCAGGCCAAACTCGATACAAACGCAATATATTATCGTTTGCAATGGACTATAAAACAATGTGCGAGAAACAAGAACTATTAGCGGTTTAATGCCATGAAACTTTTAGCGACCGCTGGACCCAACATTATTCTTCGACCGAGACGAAGAAGTGTGTTGTGGGGGCAAACTAAGAGAATTGAAATTGGTTGAACATTAATCACTATCTCATATGTCCAATAGCGTGATTTGCGATTTGTACGTGGCTGCCCTCGAAATAGTTTATGGCCAACAATATGGCCTAAGCGCTAAGGTTTCAGTTCAGAACTGACATCTACAACCTTTAGTTTGGTAAATAGAGGACCTAGTTGAATTGTCTGCCCAAGTAAGTCGTACTTCTTCATCTCTTGCTGAAAGAGCAGAGGAAATCAAGTCTAGCTGTTCAAACGCTGTAGTAGTATATTTACGCACCTATATATATCCCTGATTTTCTATAAGCACCTCTTCTGGAAAAGTTTTGCCATAGTATCCTATGAAAAAACTTTTCCAGGATCTATGATATAATAATAATATTTCTACAAGTTATCCGGTACCTACATCGATCTATTATTATCTATGCGGTCGTTTTGTTACTTTGTGCGAGTCTTTTCTCCGTCTCGTCTCTATGAGTTATGTGTAACACAATATTTGCCATCAATACGTATTCATTCGGACAAACACTTGAGACGCGGCGGTGGATATGAGCCGGTCGGCTACATGTTGACTGAAGTAACGCTCTAGTAAATAAGGCATTCAATTGGTATGGAGTAAGGACAACTTTGTGATACTATACCTACTTTTAGGTAGAGAGAATATTTGGAGATAAACGACGTCTTTATTGGAAAAGATTTATGATAACTATTTGACTATTATAATACAGGTGATTTATGTATAATCAAAAACATCAAAAGTAACTTTGTATGTATGTAAATTTCATTGTCAACTTACAAAGAACCTATCTAGTACACTTGGTACCAGTTACCGGTGTATAAGCGACATCATACTCACGTAGTTATATGACTCGACATATCTGTAGTCCGCGCAGTTAGAGGTCCATTATTATATATTTTTTGTGCTTTAAACTTAAGGCACATATATTCGTTTTTTTTAAGGCTTTCATAAATGTTTTGTGAGCTAATAGTAGAATTCATCAGCACGGCTCTTTAGCCAGCGTTAGCTAATTGTGCCTGTCATGTCTTTAAAATAAATATAATATGCAGAATGTACCTACGATTGTATGTATTAAGTAGATTTTTTAGAAAAAGACATAATTCTGAGACAGATATGCTAGACAGAGGCCAGATTGGTGGTAATGTCGGAGAAGTAAGGCATCTAGATAATGCCAATCGTTTTCCTTGTTTGAGCTGAAATTTAGAATAATTATTTAGAAGAACTTTAAGAGTCCTGACAAGAGAATATCACCTCTTTAAACTAATATTTATTTCATTAGTTTCTACAAGGACACGTCATAATCGCTAGGAATCAATGCTGACAACTGTTATTTATAAAAGTGTAAGTGATTTTTGGCCCGATGTTAGGATGTCGATTGCACACTTTTAAGTGCAACGTATGAGATTTAAAATTCACATAATCTAACTTTTCTGCTGAAAGGTAAACCTACTTATAAAACAAACGTATATCGTAAAACTAAAATCACTCAGTCGAGCAGTTACGTTTTACGTAGGTCATATTTTTGACGCACCCGACTGCAACTCTAAACGTTTTTGTACAACTACAGAGGCGCGCGTCATCTCCTCATTGTGGATGGAATTGGAGTCGGAGGCCCCGGCGCCAGAGCGCTGACGGCGGCGCAGCGAGCAGTACTACCGGCCCGTTTCCCGAGCTCGGAACGAGCGTCGGAAGATGTCCGCCGCCGGAGTACCGCCCGCCGAAGACTCTAAGAAGGATTCCTTGTAAACCGACCGACCGCTGCTGGATGGTAAGTTGTACACCGTCATTTTTGGAGCACGTGAGCTCCTAAAATATTTTCGCTTAAGTTATTCATTATGGTTCTATTCCAATAACGCTAAAAAAGGTCCCTTATGGTTTTACTTTGTCTGTCTATCCGTAATTTTAGCAATAGGTAATATTTGTAAAACTTCAAACATTAACGCGTTTATACAAAAAAAAATCCTCCCAAAAAAAACTTATCAACATTCATTTTGGATTTGTGGATATTGCACGTGTTCTCCTCTTCTTATATAGATAGCAATGATGAAACCCACCCTTACGCTATAACACAACTAGTTTATGTTATTGCAATGAACCTAAATCTCATTTGCTGCTGATATTATCACCAGTTAAGTCCTTATTTTAAAACAATAAGAGCCGGCTTTACTACTCCGAGTTTGGAATTATCTACCAAATTCATTCATATTGGAAAATCATTCGTATCAAATATCTGTCAGATAAGTACATATCCCGAGGTTGTAAAATTAACTAGTTATTGCACCAGCTTTTCTTCAAAACTTAGACAGATGTGCAAGCAATAACTACAAATCTAAACATTAAATTTCCTAAGAAAAAAAAACCGACTACTATAATACACATACTTCGATACTAACATTAATAAGAGAACGAAAGGGCGTTGGCGGCCGCCCAATGTACGGACGATCGACCTATGATATAGCTGCAAGCTATATACTGACCGAAGACAAATAAACTTTGATCATTATAGAACATAAGGACCGACTTCATTAGACAAGCGGATGTCGTCACAAAGGCGGAGATAAGCTTCATCGCGCATGTCGTCAAAGAACGTAATTTCTGTAGGAATTGTACGTACATATTTGTACGCAAAACTAAGGTTTTATTGCGCTTCGGTAGTCCCTAATTCCCGGGGACCTTAGCTGAGTCCGGCTGCCCGCAGGTCGCTGTGTCCTAACAGTTTTTTTGAGGACACCGACCGTCTGGTCTGGTTACTGCCATTTAATATAAAAAATAGAATCCGATTTTTATTTTACACCTACAACGACATCAAATTTAGTCCCTTAGATTGCTAAAATTTAAACTTTTTGACTGCAAGTAATAATACATTTTATTCCGCAGCAAAACTATTGTACTGATCGTCCTTATTAGCTACGCCACGGGTGAAAGCGTAGAAAACAGCTAGTCTAGATCTAAAATACTGATACTACACAATAATATAGCTGTTGTGTAGGTTAACTACATTATGGACTATATTTTCTAATAGAACACAACTTGAATAAGTGACTTTCAATATTACAATCTTGTCTTCAATATCAAGAAATTACAAGAAATTACAACATTTATAGGAGCTGTTTTGTTAACATTATCATGAATTTCTTAAACACTCAATTGCAGACAAGTATTCATTAACCATAACGTTTTTATTCCTTTTCTTATTCACAATGGTTTACTTTATTCATGAGAAGTATTTCACTGCATATGAAGGGTTTATCTGCAACCTTTTATTCAAGTAATAATTTATAAGGCAATGCAATATCTTGTTGTTTTTTTTCTTATTTAATGTTATCTTAGCAAATATACTGTTTTTTTTTATTCTAAATAATAAGTAGGTACTTTAAATGCGACAGACATGTGCGACTATTAGAATCTATTCAAATAAAAGAGAAAATATCGTAACTCCAACATATGAGTACAGATGCCCAGTCAAGATACATAAGATACTCGTATAACTTTTCAATTTATGGATAGAGCATGACTACTATAAAATTGATAGGTCTGTTACATTCCTAGTATGAACATTCGTTCTTACAAATGGTACGTTACATATCTTACCTATTTTTGAACTTATAACAACGAAGTTAATATGGATGTTGTAAGTTCGGAAAATGGGTAGGCCTACGTTGTTCTATAAATAAACTTACTCATAATTGATTCAATATCGATAGAGTAAACAAGACTTCGGTAGATACGTCCTAAGATCCTCGTCGTTATTAATAATAAAAATTGCGAAAGTAATTCTGTCTGCTTGTTAAGCTTAAGTTAAGCTTTTAAGTTAAATCTCGCTATACCGATTTAGATAAAAGGTATGATGCTATATTGAAACCTGTAAACCTATCACATTTTTCTGCTTTTGCATGAAGTATGTTTAAACAAGGTGATGTTTTTTTTTTCAGATTAACGGCTACACGATGCGAATTGGCTGTACGCGAACAGGGTAAAGCGAGGCTAATCAAAATTGTTTCAAAAACAAAATATTTATTCTGTAGATTATTATAAAATACTATAGTCTATTATTGCCAACACGGTACCCACACTATGTTAAGCGCTAAACTGTTTATGTCACCATTTAGGTACTTAAAAGAACCTATATGCTGTTATGTTTTTCTTGCTATAGATTTATTTCTTTGTCACGAAACCGTCCTTTATTGCGTGTCCCTTTTTCCTAAATATCAACTTTTATTTATTGTACCTACATATCTTTGCTTCTGGGATTATATTTCCCAACAAATTTATAGGCATTTGACCGTTTAATATAATAATTAGATTCAAATTGAAATTTATTATTGCGCATTCACTTGGTAAGCGGGTTAGCGATGTAATAGTTTCTTATATTGTCTTTTAATATTATATTACGGTAAAATTAAACCTTAAACTAGTATTATTAAGTTTTAAGTAATTACTTAATTTAATTAGATAGGTACCTAGATTATGTTTGTCAACTGATGAAATTATTTGTAATTGTGTATTTCTATGTAATTCCTAAGTAATTGGAGCTTGGACTGTGTCGAATAACGCAAAATAACTACTTCTCTGAGGTATTAAATTTTGTACCTCTTTATCATTCAATATTATCTATTTGTTGTCTATCTATATGTTGAGTTACAATTATTAAAAAGTATAACTATGTTACCACGAATCTAGTCTTTAATAGGTAATTATTAGGTAGATAAGAATTTAATTATAAAATTAGTGAACTATGAAATAAACTGATTAGATTTAAGTGTATATATTGAAGTGTTCGTAAGAGAAATATTCGAGACGTGACTCATATTTATTGAATTTATAAATTTTCGTAAACTTGGCTTCGACTTAGCCTCGACTGCGATCTTTTTTACAAAAATTGGGGACATCCCATTCGAAATGTTTATAGCTCAAAATATTAATTTTAACTTTATCCTAATTATTAAACATTTATGTATAATATGATTCATGATACCTACTGTAAAAGCCCGTTTTTTGGTAAATCGTTAACATACATCGGTAAATGCTTACATTTTAGATGAAAATCTGCCCACGAATACAAGACGACCCCGACGCACCAAAAATGTCTAGGTACTTAGACATACCTATTTTTCAACATTTACCGTGGCTCGGATTTTTTACAGTAACATATTCTGAACTTCATTATCTCAGTTTATGTAAGGTTTTGCATTAACAATGTACAAAAAGCTATGTAACCAATAATTAACTCTTTTACCATTATTTATTTACAACCAGTACCTACCTATCTGACTGTTTTACTGGACATGTATATTCTGAAAGCTATTCAATATTATATAACCAGGTATATCCGATAGGTTAATACCAAACATTTTGCATAGTAAATTTATTAAGAGCACATTAAAGAATAATTGTAATAAATATTTAAGCAGCATATTATTAGCAAAAGAATGTAAAAGATGAAGCAACGAATGGACAGGCTTTTCAGCCATTTATTAGAAAGATTGTCAGTTATTATTACGGTGGATAGTACCTAGCACAGTTTTAGATTTTAAATCTATGTTCAATATTTTCGCTGAATTATAAATGTCTCCAAGAAAATGTCTATTTTTTTTGTCTCCTTAAAAATATCTTTCTAATCAAGAGTGACTTTTATTTATTTTATGTAAGTACTATTGCTACTACTATTTATATAGCTTGACTTCAAGCAGTGATTGAGCGATTAACTACAGTGTCACGGGTGCTATGGCCGAACGGGACGAAATAACTTACTAATCCTAACTAATATTATAAATACCTACGAAAGTGAATTTGTTTGTTTGCTACACTTAATAAAACACCTATCTACAGGTAAGTAAATCGGTGTCCTGAAGAGGAAACCGCACCATGAAACTTTCGTTAATTAACGCCTAGAGAGTTACGTAAGGAAAGGGCCTGTGAGAATTCTGACTGACTCAAAATGGAATCATACGGGAAGAACCCCTATCCTTCTCTTGTCTTCCTCCGTAGGAACCAAGGGAACAACTGCCTATTTAATTGTATGGGTGTGATTCGATCAGCCATGGCATTGGCTAGAAGCCGTCTAAGGTCGGTGTTCTAGGACGATATTCAATCAGATCTTGTTATGCGCATAGATTTGAAGCCATATTTTGATTGGTTGAATTAATGTTTAAGTCGTGATTCAGCTTCAGTGTCTTTCTACAAATCGAAGTTAAGCCTTTAGGATAAGCCACACTTACTTAGCCCCAGCCTGGAAAACTCGAAAATAGCTCAACAGATATCGATAATTTGTTTGCGTGTGTTCGTCTTCATGGTTTTGATTAATATTTGGATCAGGTGGATCGAGCGGTACGATACTGCAGGATGGTTTTCGGGGCTGCGGGCTGTTCGAACGAGTTACCGCGGATACGGAACACAAGGCTAACGAAGGAACATGGATGACTTTTATTCAGTGAGTCTGACACTTCCTCCCGCTGCGATTAAGACTAGATCACCAATCACCATAGATGTATTATTTCACTACTATAATGTCTATAAATATTGTGAGGACTAGACAAGTGACATTTAATTAAAGCGTGTATAAGCAAAAACAAGGAACAAAATACAGGACTATAATTATTTAGTGAATCAATGCTGTAGTTGAAGAAACATCATCCTCATATTTCGTGATGAAAACATGAAAAGAATATTCGTACCTATACAAACCTGATAAACCTATTGGTTTTTGAGAAAGACGAAAATTTGATTACGATAATACGTAGGGATAAGATAAGGACTTATATTAATAGCTTATACTAAGTAACAGAACCGCGCCGACCCCTGGCAGCGCCTGTGTGCGAAACCTATGAAGCGCCTCTTTTTTAACCGACTTTAAAAAAGGAAAAGGTTCTCAAGTCGACTAAGTTTTGTGTTTGTTACGCGATTACTCCATCAATTATGAATTGATTTTGATTATTCTTTTTTGTTTGGTAAGTCATTTTTCAGAGCAGTGGCGTAGCTAGCCTTTTAGGGGCCCCGTATCAACTTTTGCTAGTAACAGACTTGGGCGAATTATAGGCGGTAGACTTTACACAAAATAAACAAAAACTTTCTTATTTTAATAAAATAAGTGTTGCTAGAAATGACACTTTGTCGTAATCGAAAGCGCGAGCGAAGCGAGCGCGAATTTTTTTTAGCATGATAATTAAAGGGAATAATATTTTTCAAGAAATGGTAATCAAAACAGAGTTGGAAAAGAAATAAAAATACGTACGTAATCGAAAGCGCGAGCGAAGCGAGCGCGAAATTTTTTTAGCAGGATAATTATAGGAACGTTTTTCAATAAATAGTAACAAAAACAGAATGTGAAAATAAATTATATACGTAATCGGAAGCGTGAGCGCAAACTTTTTTTTAACATGATAATTATATTTTTTCAATAAATTGTAACGAAAACAGAATCTGAAAAGAAACAAGAATACCTAATTGAAAGCGCGAGCGAAACGAGTGCGAATTTCTCCTTTAGCAAGATGATTATGGGGAATAATATTTTTTGATGATGCCTTGATTAATGATGTTGCAACCTATTTTATTTAGTTTCCGAAGATGAGAGAATTTTTCGCTAGTTCAATAAGAGATTGGCTAATCAGATTTTAGGGGCCCTCCTAGCTTGGGGGCCCCGGGGTACTGCCCAGCTAGCCCCTGGGTAGCCACGCCTCTGCTCACGCTTTTATTTAAGTGATAATTGTAACAAATTAAAGCTTATGTTGCTTTTCCGCAAAAACAATGAAAAATTCTTGCATTCTGTGTGGTTTATGTAAATACTTAGGAGAGCTAGCCTAAGCCTATATAATCTTTCCTGTTCCATTGAAGCTACTCAAAATTTTTACTTTTGTAATTATTTTGGTTCTTCCGCTCGTTAAAATTGAGGAGTCCCCGGTGACCACATTTCGCTCGCGTCGTATCGCATCGGATTGCGTTGATAAACTCATCCACGGCACGGCTTTTGTAATAAAATAATCGCCTATTGTAGCGAATGTGGTGGTTCTTTTGATTTACATGCAGACCTCGTAATTCATGTAAGTAAACTAAAACCCGAAACGTAAACAGTGGGTCAATTCAAATAGTGTAAAATTAAACCACAATCATAAATATTGTCTTGGGAGACTTGTTGGACTTGACTTCAATGCTCAACTATGAGAGAATATGTTGATAAGTGACAAAAATAATGTTAATAACTGGCGCTGGCATTTCATCCGGCGCCCCTACTGCCCTGGCGCCTGTGTGCGCCGCACACTTCGCACACAGGGGCGGCGCGGCCCTGCTAAGTAACTCGTAAAATAATGAATACTATTAAGATACAGGTATCAAAGTAAATAAAAGACAGATTTTGTAAATAATGTGATTATATTCTTAAATAATAAATGGATACATGTGTTAAAGAAATTCGGTTTAACAAAGATCATATTACAGTTTTAACATTTCGATGGTTTAGTTTTGAGACATGTCTGTTATGGACTCATTAGATTGTTATAATAATTACGCGATACATAAAATATATATTTTGTATTATACTCTTAATAAAATTCTTACAAGTGCGAACACTGAATACAAACACAGGCCACGCGCGATAAATATGTTTAAAGCGTTTCTTTTTTTTAATTTATTTGATCTGTAATAAAATTCAATCTGTTAAAAAGAGTGTGAAGCTTCAATTCTTTGTTAAATATAATACTCGGTAAAACATTTAGGTAAATAATTTTGTCACAAACGTGATCAATAATAACAATAATTTCCTATAGTCATCGCGCGCAGATAATACACAAAATATTAATAACACATCCGATTATAAAAAATAATAAATATCAAACACTACTTAATGTAAGTACTTGTTTGACAAGGTTTTAATAAGCTATGTTATGAGCTTTACATACCAATGATATTAAATTTGTGCAATGTCTTACACAATTAAATTGCATTTTTATAACATTATATTAAGTAACATTATAATCTTTAAGATTCTTTAAAATATTAATAATTATTTACTTTCTCCACTGGTGTAGTATTTATTTAAATAATAAGTATTTACGTGAACGTCCATATAAATTATAATATTAAATAGATTTTTTCCATTTGCTGAAATTATAATATTTATCAGTGCTACTGTGAGCGGCTTGTCTAACTGGACACAATGATACAGACGGCTGATACCAATACCTATTCTTATACTAATCTTAAGAAAATTTTGTGAATCGTCGCCTATTGGCGTTAAATTTTCATCAATAAACTTTAGATCGTAACACCATACATAAGTATCTTCCATAATAGAGGACCAGAATTGTGTAATCTTGTATATCAGTACATTAGTGAGTCTATATGTTGCTACATTCTAAGCCTATGTTGTGACAAAACAAATCACTTCATACATTTCCGCATCTATATAAATATATCGAAGAGAGAGTACCGTGTCTACAAAAAGGTGCTTGCCTCCCACGGCGTAATAATGGTCGATAACGTATCGCATATTTACAATTCTCATACAAGGACTTGGGCGATATGAATAAGTTATACAAATAAAATTGATATCACCATGTCTTCTAGAGAGGGAGTGCTACAAAGCCCACGAGTAGTTCTTACCGTCCCAAAGTTCATGTTAGTATAAAATACGATGTTAGTGTCGTGGACCAGACATTTAGTTTAAAGCTCTTACTTGTGTAAATAGTTAAATAATAAGATTATAAGCATTCTTACAGCACAGCACGATTAATCACAACAGTAAGCTGTAATACTATAAATATAAGTGTCAGAATCGGTTCTAAAACATTATTTAAGGTGCATCTAGAGTGCGTTTTCACAATCAGCCCTGCATATTTGCTCTCGAAAAACCGTTTCCAGTGCGCTTTTAGCCTAATACTAATTTTCATTTAGCATTGGAATTTGATTTACAATTAATACGTCGATTTATAATGTTCAGCAAGCAAGGCATAACAAAAATAAAAGCTAGTGGTGGCTCACATACACATCATCATACTACGTTAGAACCACTGAAAGGCGGATCTAAATAATAAGGTATGTTTATTTAAATACTCCACATATTCACCCTACGTTTTTTTTATTATGAGACCCATGCTTCTGCAATCGACGTTAGGCCCATTATGAAATTTTATTTTACAAAAATACAGCTTATTTTAACCTCTTCTGAGGTAACAAACTCTATTATTCAAAGCTAAATATCGACCATGACGGTTGTCACCCTTCATATTAAACTGTGTCAATATAACCAGAGGTAAAAAGCAAAATGGTCGCTATACAGTTGCGATTAAAGCTAATTCAGCTTGCAAGACGCAGGCGATCAGTCACGGTGCAATGCTTAGGCGATATTTCGTAACTGTCGTAAGTTGGTACCTGCATTTATCGTTTACCATCTAGTCGATAGAAGTTCGTAATTGTCGCTTAATTGTACCTTCTAACAATTTCCACGATTAAGTTCATGTACTTTTACTTGTTGGGTTTTCAAGCATACCGAGGATTGTACCAGACTCACTGTTTTGTTTGGCTTAAATCCTATAACTAGCTAACTATCATTGTTTTTATTTTATTTATTAAAATCTATGTAAGGCAAAGCTGCTGTGTCGTCCAATTTATTGTAATCGTGGATATTATGTCGAATAGTATGATATCGCCAATGGATAACACGATATTGGAGCGTTCGCTCCGCGTCCTAGCCGGTCGGGACTTAGTACAATGTTCGCTAGACAGGCGGGATCGTCCACAGCACGGCGGTCTTATCGGCTGACGTGGATAAGAAGGAGAAGTCGTCCGGATGCCAGCGGGCCGAGATCACTTTGTCTGGGTGACGCGCCACGGGGACGCTCGGCAGGGCACATGTTAGGTCACCTGAATCAAAATAAAACACTTAATAAACGAATATGATTAAGAATTTTAACAGTAAATAGTCGATACAAAAACCAATTTCTATAAGTTATAAATAGCTGGAGGCGTTTGAACGATAAAGTGAAGAAGAAGTTACGTAATATTTCCTCACCCTGTAGATCAGTTAGTACAACCCGTCCATCGTAGCCGGCTGTCAGTAAGTAGTAGGCGCCGGGCGAGAAGCGGACGCTACGCAAGTCGCCGGAGTGAGGCGTGAAGCGCTGTAGTGCTCGGGAGCCGCGCACGTCGTGCAGCGCGCAGGACCCGTCGTCGTGCCCGCACACTAGCAGTCTACCACTCGGGTCTACCGCCAGAGATGCTACCGCCGAACCCTGGAGGGAGATAGAGAGAGAGGGTAGATAGAAGGATTTAAAAATATTGGAAACGTATTAGAAGTCGTTATCCATTTGTTTCAAACAAAGCTTTTAAGTAGAGGCGCTCAGTAGCAATGTACGTCGTACAAATCTAAGACACCAGTAAACGCAAGTTCTATATCTTAGAACGTTCTTTTTTTTTGATAAAATGTATCCATGTTATTGCTTTATTCGGTAAACCAGCGACTTCGTCCGCGTGGAATAGTGGTGCTCCGCTCATATTGGTCTTAGCGTGATGATATATAGCCTATAGCCTTCCTCGATAAATGGACTATCTAACACTGAAAGAATTTTTCAAATCGGACCAGCGGTTCCTGAGATTAGCGCGTTTAAACAAAATGACAACAGTTCCCTTCACTGCTCTGCTCCTATTGATTGTAGCGTGATGAAAAGTATACTATAACCAGCTCAGGAGTATGGCAAATAATTGTACCAAGTTTCGTTAAAATCCGTCGAGTAGTTTTTATTTCTATAGAGTTTATACAGACAGACAGACAGACAGATAGACAGACAGACAAAAATTTTACTGATTGCATTTTTGGCAACAGTATCGATCCCTAATCACCCCCTGATATTTATTTTGCAAATATATTTCATGTACAGAATTGACCTCTCTACAGATTTATTATAAGTATAGATAATGCTACATTGTAAATCAGGTCCAACAGTTAGAGTTTTATAGGTCATTTTATCTAGTCTAAACTATATCTCTGGTTTTTGTTTCAACATGTCAGTGTTTCAAGTTTAAAAAATAATATTTATAGGAGCAACGTTTACAAACAGATAATAATATTTCCTATGACTTACACAAAACTATGTACAAATATTTTACAAGGCTAAGCAGATTTTAATATTTGGTCGAAAAATTCTTCTAAAGACAGATTAAGGAATGTTTTATAAAATCTCAAGGAATACTTTAGGGTACGTTCACGTAACAATGTATTAGGTATTGATTGCAAAGGTAGTACATTCCGACGCCGTGTCGGTTGATTTCGGATATATGGCTGAGGGTAGATTCGACCAAACCTGAATTTATACAAGAATAACTACACGAAAAATAATATATACCACGATTTTATTCTCGAGTAAATCATCAGTCGTTTTTCCATGCAATCTGGCGTATAACTATACTTAGAGTTGCTTACTCACGAATAGCGAAGTGAATGTGAACGAATGTAATACGCGGCCAAAAAAAGTTGATCTACAAACGGGAGGGTGCAGAAGCATAACTCATGTCAACTCTGATTAGTCGTATTATAGCGTGGAAAAGTAGCTGCCAAGCGACAAAGCCCTTTAAATAAATAAAATAAAATAAAAATAAAATGTCAGTGAATTAGGCTGTCATTTTATGACAGCATAAAACAATAGGACGCCATTTTATTATTCCTGGTTTAAGCTTCTTATTCCATGCAAAATGGTGGTACAGTGACTATTCCTGAATAGACTCGTTATTCCTCGAATTGTAGTTGGTTAAACGTAAAATTGATTTATTCTCGAGTGATAAGCGATTTACGCCGAGAATAAAATTTCTTACTGTTTGGTCGAATCCGCTCTTAGTGCGTCATAATATCTTACTACGACATTGTAGCCTATAATCATTTGTCGTTAAAGTAGATATGCATATACTGTTGTTTTCATTATTTTCGTCTTACGGTTGCTAAGCAAGTACTAATAGCTGTTAACAGTGTGATCAGTACATATAATAATAATTTAAAAATATTATTCCAAGCAACCGCTGGTCATAAAAAAGGCCTGCGTCAGCTTAGCACATACAATTAAAACTTTTAATAATTATTTTTTACTTTATCGATAAAGATTTATCAATTTGGTAGTAATCCCAATTAACAGACAAACTTTTTAAATTCCCATCTAATACATTTTATTGTCAACAAAATTCCTACAAACCGTACTTACATACCTAGGTCTCTTTGTGGTCCATTTATAGAAAGTAGTGCAATAGGTAAATGCAATTTTAAATAAGATACCTTTAGACCAAGCCTTTCTCAATAGGATTAAGTGCAAAGGTTTATTTTCCTGCCAAGGGAATATTGAATAAATTCTTCGTCTTACAGATACCGAGCGGCTATCATCTAGTACTTATATGCGATAAAGATTTATAAATCTTTATGATATGATATTAAAATAACACGTACCATTAACAACACACATCTTATTTATTTATATTTACCTATATAAATAAAAATGAATATTTGTATGTTTGTGATCTATGCGCTCCTCAACCATACATCAGATTGTGATGAAATTCTGATAACTTGATCTGCAGACGCCACAAAAGTCCCTGGCTCAAAAAAAAACTGGTACTTACAGACACAGTCTGTGAACGCGTTACATAGAATAATAGGCATCTACGCAATAAAATTATGTCGCCTTTTATACCCAATTAATGTATGGTTCTATGCGGGATGGACTCAGACATAGATTTTTACAGTAGCTATTGAAAACGCTACTAAAAAGAATAATACCACATTAAATGAAAACATTTGTAACACAAGAAAGACCAATGAACCAAGATAAATAAACTACGCCAGGAAAACGATTCCACATCACTGGTAAAATTAATGAGCTATAACTTCATCGAACAATATACATTAATAAGCTAGGCGTGCTATAAACCACTTTTATTAAACATTATTTTTTTCTATCCACATAAGTTTGATTACGCGGACTGTATTTAGCAATCCGAATTGCGGGCTTGTGTCGAAATGTATTAGTAAATAATCAGAACGTAGGTACAGCTCCGTACATGCCAGTGATAATAGGCGAAATTTTATATTCAAATGTCGGCGATGACACGGAACGAGCAAGTCATTTGAATAATGTATTGATTGCATAAACCTTTATGCATTATATTTGCAGTTCGTGTTTGTATTTCTAAAGCGATGCGCACTAGTACACATTTGTATTAGCACAAAATCCCCACCACATTTGTATATTTCTTTTTGTATACAAACCTGCACACCACGAAAAACTCCTAATTAAATATTGTCTTTCCTGTCCATCCAAAGGTTTATCGATATCGCTTTTAGCGATAAGACCGCCATTGTATCCATAATTTCTTTTGGTGTACAATAAAACATATTCTATTCAATCACTCAACCCACAATTCGATCTTAGTATGCTTACAGGGAAAGGTAATTTAATTTGAAAAAATAGAACCGGCTGTAGAATATCATTAATGTAATTCATATTGACAAACGTTGAGCAGAGGCGAGCATCACTTCAAGTAGTCAATTTCACTTATGAAATAAACACAATTATTTCTCGCTAAAAGCTAAACAAAGTCAGAGAGCACGTGGAACACAGAAATAAATTTACTAAACACGTACCTTGTTGGGCTGTCCCGCTGGGGGTGAGATGATGTTGACGCAGCCGCCCGTGCGCAGGTCCCAGAAACGTACAGTCTTATCTTGACTGCCAGACACAAACATGGCGCCGCCCCAGTTGTACAGTGACAGAATGTGTCCCGAGTGACCGCTTAACGCCTGTACACAACACAAAACACTCATACAACCACCAATCACTTTGTATCAATCCTATAACAAATCAGATGTACCCTTGATATTGGAATGATTTAATATACTTAGGATCCGAGGTGGGCGAACGATTCACTGGAGTTGCATTTCAGTTTGATGTTGAGTGTGCTATAAAATGTTGTTTTATTTCAATTGATATATAGAGTCCCGGTTCCCGATAGCCAACATAAGGGGAAAGTTTGGTATTTTTATAAGACGGATACGCCATGAAAAAACATTGTAGATGAAAAAAGGTGTCACTTTCATAACACTGCAAGAGGATATATTAAGGTTTTCTTTCCTAAAGGTATTCGAGGGATAAGTAAGTCCTTACCCGTGGGTGGGATTAAACAGAGCTGTTAAATAAGGCAGTAGGTGGCTGGTGAATATGCCCCACCTCGATCGCTCGGGTTGCGGCTAGCCTTACGGGGTAAAACCACAAATCGCGTGCGTAATGATATTCACGGCGGATAAGGTAGTCTGTATGAAATCCTCGCTATACACGGGCTCGCTAATCACGAAAGTAAACAAAAACACGTGTTGGCTGCATAGACATAGCAAATAAGCGGTCGCAATGTATACAAAACACGTATTAACGCTGATTGAATTGCAGCGACCGGCTTTAACTTTATTACGATGACAATCTTTCTTATATTCAGAATTATTCTAGTTACAAAAAAAATAACAAAGGAAAAACTAGTTTTTTCTAGGCCATAATTATGTGTCCATAAACGCGTACTTTCCCTGCCCCCGATCCTTCTCGGCGGTGCCGGAACATTATAAATAAAGCTAGCTATGCCGTAAATCTTATCATATCTCCGGACGAACATCATAACCTCAAAAAGGTGGGTAGTAAATTGTTAATGGCCAAAACTTGCCGCAATAAGTATACGTCCAGATTTGAACAATATAATTTATATTACCTGGAAGGTTTTGCCTGTAGCGCAGTCAGTGACGTAAATCTTGCAATCTCCGGCGCCGCCACTGACCAACAGGCTCGTCTTGTTCGATGTGTCTTCGATAAAACACACGTCTCTGACTGTTCCGTCGTGCATCGTCAGTTCAACCTGGCAACAATTTATTAAAGGAGTTAGCTTCAATTACACAGTCAATTGGTCGTTTATCTAGCAGTCGATTCTAGTTCATCATAAATGATTGTGATTCAGACGATAGATTCATGTTAGTAGAAACATACTTAGTTTCATAACCATTTTTCTATTACATAATATTTCAGTATATCTGAGTCATTTATATTTCTGATATTGCTTTAAGTATTAGAATTTATTGTCAGTTATCTGCAGATCGCGGAAGTGCGATCTCTGGAACCCGACACACGCATTCTCGTAAAACTATTCCGATAGCTAAGGTTGAATGCGGAATGTTCAATAATAAAAATGATGCGCTATTTCATTCCATGCAGTGGGGCATTTTTATCTGAATTTATAGTTGAGTTGATTTAATAATTTTGCTATTGGAATCTTTTCATTTTGCTGATGTAGACGGAGTTGTGCGTGCAGTCCTCATTTGGGCGAAAATAGGGATGATAAGATTTTCTGACTGGCCCAATTCAAATCACTTGTCTAACCTCTAGGCTCAACAAAGTCGACACGTATATTTGTGTAATTTCATATGTACTACGATTATTACAATTATAATTGTGAATCAATTATTTTTTCAGAAAAGATAACATACCGGTTTACTATACCCGTGACTAAACCCAATGATTCACTATGAATCTGACAAATAACAACTATTAAGGTTGAAATAATGTCAAAGTAACTCTGTTTGTTACGCTTTCACCATAAAACTGCTAACCTGATTTTGATAAAACTTGGCGTAGAAAAACCCTGATTGATGCGTGGATAAGGATACAGGTTATTTTTTATATATACAGGTATACGTTTCCAAAAAGAACTAACATAATGATAATGTTACTAAGCCGTTCAAAACTTGATACACAAGCTAAACGAAACATTTGTGTGAAGACTCCTTTCATAATCAACCTAATGTTCTTCAATCTCTAGAGCAGACATATTAATTGGGGACTCTATTTAATTTGTCGTACTTATCGAATTACATTTGTCCTTGACGAACATTCGAGACGAAGCTGTTAATAAAAATAAAAAAGAAACTTCAACTGGCTTAGACAAAGAAATTTTGCCGCATACCTCCGTGTAATATTTATAACAGTGCGTAATACATAGGCAGTGAATAACAGCTTCATGCGATGAGCTGTTTACGAGCTCGTGCCACATATGCGATTAATCGAGATTGACAATCGTTAAGAGGACGCTGATGCTGCAGATTGACGCAGTAACGTTTCAAACAAATTGCATTTGCACCATTAACGCTCCAACTCATACGACAGTGACTGACAGTAACTAGAAACTCTTTCTATTCCATTCGAGAGTCATATATGAGTTGTTAGAATCTGTACGTAATTTCATTATTTATGTTTGCATTGAAACGAGGACAAAGAAACATCGCGAAAGACTTATGTATAATGCCTACATAAATAAATAATGATAGCTGTTGAGACTGATGTAAATATTTGAGAGATATTATTCATAAGCCTCTGAGATGTGAACCAATTTACAATTTTACACTCGACAGCAACAAATAAGGGTCCTCCATAAATACTATCTCAATGAAACCACAAAAAAAACAATATTTGATCATACTTGTGTCTAAACTCTCAAAAGCAACTAGATAAACTCCTTTTTAAATCGTACTCAAAAGTCTTTCCAGCTCTACATATAATAGAAGTGAAGGTGATAATAACAACACGAAATGGAAGGGGTCCTTAAAACTGAGTGACATTAAGTATTCGGGTTTAAAGCTAACATTCTGAAATTAGAAGACATTAATATTATTCTAACTGACCCGGATTCATTGCTCCCTAGTGTATTACGTAAATTTACATTAGAGTGTTCTTCGTTAAATACACGCCAACACGTCGCAGTATTTGCCGACATTCTTGGTTTACAAAAAAAAAGGAATTATAAAAATAGTACATTTCGTCAATCAGCATCTGGAATAATGTCCCCACTGACTTCAACCGGATTTCGAAAAAAACCGAATGGAAAACCCTAATAAAATTTTCCCGACCTGAGAATCGAATCCAGTAACGTATGCTCAAGCAGAATCGGTTACGTCCACTAGACCAATAAGGCTGTCAGATTTCTTGTAGAGCGACTAAGTGCACCTGCCTATTTCATGACACTTTATATAACCACAAGAAACTCAGCACAGAATACTTAAGAACACGAAACTTCAATAAAGCTGTCAACGTTAGAAATTCAGCTTCGAGCGTCGAACACTCCAGAATTCATTTTAAACAACAATTTTATATAAGTACTAGCTGTTTAGCGCGGGTCCACTCGCAACCTCAACATCCTTTTCTTTTTACACCCGGAAAAAACCTGTTTAGCTATGTGTCTATCAAACATCCAGATCCATTTATTAGTTGTTTCGAAAGTAAAAAATAATTCGTACACCACAAAACAAGTACCTATTTACATAACATATACAACCTCACAAACTTTCGCATTATAATATTAGTACTAGGATATTACCTACCTTGTTAAGTATGTTCATAAATTCCTGTTAAGTGAATAGATTTTATGATCTGGCAATACATGTCATATATTTACAACATATGTAATATTTTACGTAGAAAAATCTTGCGTGGCGAAATTTTTTGCTAAATGAATCACCCATGTTCGAAAGAGATACCGCGCCCCCGGAATACAAAAGGCTGAGGAAGGAACATGGATGGGTTTTAGTCAGTAAGAGTCTGACACTCCCACCCGCCCCACCCACGGCGGGAGGGGTCATTTGATGATTTCCCATCCGAAAAAAAAAAAAAAAAAAAAAAAAGGTCTGTTACTTGCGATAATGCAAACAAGGCTAGCTAATTGAAACTTAAAAACAATTTGATCATCTTTCAATTCGCCACCGCTATCTTTCGAATAAGCAAAACAACTCGATAACATTTGAACTGAGACATCTTAATTTAAACGTAGGCCGGCCAATTTAATTTTAATTAGGAAAACAGTAATATTATTGTGGCAAAATTCTGAGACCGTGCCTTGTTAAAATTGAGCATTATTATGTCATAATTTGTATTGACAGGTTCAATACTGTGTTTGTTTGTTTGTATAATGGTTTATTTTAGTAAGAGGTAAAATTTACATAAATTATGTTGAATTGAAATGAAAAAACTGACCAAGAGCGTGTTGGGCCACGCGCACTACAGGATTCCGTAGTTCATTTTAGTTACACGGCTAAGTTTGCTTTACAGGTAAATACACATCTTTAGCCTGTAAAGCCTATAAATCACCTTTTACCAGCAAACCTGGTAATATGAACACGAATGTCAAATCATGTCAGCAGTGATATGAATAACAAGCTCATGTATGTAAGCCGTAGACGGCTAATATAATATGAGGTTAGATAGTTTCAAAGGGTTAAAGATACGGAGGCTTAGGAGTATATCATAGAGGCACGGATGCCTCTCCCCCCCACACATTTCACGTGGAAAGGAAATATTACGATCACTCTCTGAAAAATGGCGGTACGGACGTGGGATGATCAACAAAGACTCAGAAAATGTGTAGGTATTTTAAGAACAAAAAACCTTTATCCCTTAAGCATTGGTTCCAAACAGATAATATCCTACGGAACATTTATTTTGTGTACCAATTTTGTTAGGATGGTCATATTTTTATTGGACGCAATATTATCATCATTATCTGACTAGCGTTTTCCCAACTACATTAGCGTCCAGTCTCATCTGATGCAGCTGCACACTAGGTATTTCTTTATTCTTCGTTAGACGAGACTCTTACGGTTCTCTCGGATTCTTTAAATTACTACCTCCATTCCTGGTTTTTAGGGTTCTGTAGTCAACTAGTAACCGTTATAGTTTCCCTACGTAGATCTGTCTGTCTGACCGCGGGTTACATACACATACATCACATATAATAAAAACCGGCCAAGTGCGTGTCGGGCCACGCGCAGTAGGGTTCCGTAGTAGGTCTCAGTTAGTCGACTATAACTCTGTAACCGGTTAAGCCTACTTAGCCGAGATAGTTTTCCTTGTAAGTTCATTACATGTGCTACGTCTGTGAATTTTTTCACATTTCTAGGTACAGCCATTCAAAAGTGAAAGGGGGGTAACTCGTATCGAACAAAAATTTTCACTTAAAAGCTAGATATTTCGCAAATGGCTCGCTTAACCGAAAAATGGTCTTCACACACCCATAATATTTTTGAAAGACCTATCTAACGATACCCCACACAAAGGGGTACGCGAGAAAAAAAATATTCATCCCTACTTTACATGTTTGGGAGCTACCCTAAAAAAAAATATTTTTCAAAATTTTATTATACCACTTTCTCGGCGTGATCAATATACATATTCATACCAAATTTCAGCTTTCTAATAACAAGAACCACGGAGCTATGCCGCGGACAGACAGACAGACAGACAGACAGACAGACAGACAGACGGACAGAGCGAAACTATAAGGGTTCCTTGTCGGACTACGGAACCCTAAAAAATCACAGCAATAGCATATATAACGAACTGAAAATGAAAACTCATTGCTAAGACTTAAAATGTTGACGAGTTATAGTCGACCAACTGAAACGTACTACGGAACCCTACTCTGAGCGAAGCCGTTTTTGTTCTTTTTTCGTATTACAGGCTAATAGCAGTGAAAAATATTTAAAAAAAAATTAATAGACTATCATCTCGATACTGAAATTTTAATGGAAATTTAAATTTCACCTGGATGGCGAGGAAATGCCTATGCACATTATTCCTTAAGGTATTTTATAAAAATGTTGAACTCACCTCCTGCCCTTCTAAATTACATGCATGGCTGTTGAACCTCATCAGCTTGACGGTCTTATCGTTCGATCCTGTCGCAAGGAGGTCACCAGCTGGACTCCAGGCGAGGCAGTAGATGCTGCCTTTGTGGTGTTTGGTACGCTTCAGCAACACTGTCGGTGCCGTTGGTGCGCTGTTATCTCTGTAAATAGGCTAAACATTAGTTTCTGAAACTTTTTGTTCATAATTGTGTTGTTTATGTATTTAAAGTTATATAATATCAATATTTCGCTTTCGGTTTTTTAGCTTTCGTGCATTTATAATTAAACTTAGATAAAATTTGCTTGGGGTTGAGAAAAAACGTAATCTGTTTAAAAAGTGATTATAGTTTTCATCAATGAAACACAACAAAGTCAAGCTATCATTACGCTTTTAATTAATTGATTATGGTGTTAAGAGCGTTTATAACTTTTTCTGCGGTCGGTTATAACTTTTAATTATATAACCAGTCGGTTATTTTACGTAGAGATGTTTCTTACATAATTTTATAGATTCTCTAATTAATTCTTGTAAGTACTTGCTACACATTTCACATTATTGTATAATGATTTATGTACTACGTTATTTATATTATAATTATTTATTTGTGTTTGCATTAATTATGGCCAAAAACCAACGGTAAGAATTTATGTCGCTTGAACAGATGTTGAATAGCATATTATTTGTTTATGTTTATTAAATGTGAGCTGTGGAAGAGCACCTATGTAATAAATTATTGTGGAATGTTGCTGCAAATCTCTTTATTTTAATGAAGCGGTAAAATAATTTATCATATTAAATGTATAAAATGTTATATGATTATGAAAGCTGTTTTCGATTAAATAATATTGTTCGAACGTCTTTATTCATTAATAATACATAAGTTAATAGAGAAATTCATCGTCACACTATTTTACGTAAAACATAAGACTCGCATAATGTGTTCTTGAATACGCAATCTGTAGGTATAAATGCAACTCATCGTTCATCAATTTCGTGATAGGTATCCATATTTTGTAAGAGATACTTGTACTTTGAATAGCGTTCTAGAACAGGTATTCAAAAGTGTTCGTTTTTATATTTCAAAATATTTCTTATATTCCGTTTCAAATTGCCAGAGGGTGTGCAATATGCTTTCAAGTAATTCAGCGACCTGAGTGTGTACACATACATTTACAGTAAATTACATGGTGCTACTGCGACATGTCGCCGCAGGCAATTTGTTAGAATTACCGTGTGTAAGCAAATTGTTACGCCATCGAAACACACTTATGGATACGTGGCAGCACTTTTAAAAGGTTTTTGTTCGTGTTTACGAAAATATAGTAATAAAATCGCGGAATGACGGATAATTTCCTTTAACGTTATGGAAAGAATGGCGGATTTTATTGTCTATCTTTACCCGTAATTACCTACATATAACAACGCATACAGAGATAATTATCAGAATATTTTATACATCCTATTGCTTTTGTAGATATCATGAGCACGTGAGCTCTAAGAGCGATGTGTGTGTACTGTGAGTGTGAGCTAAATACCGTCGCAGTTTCCACACATAAGCCGGACCTTATTTCATAAAGTACAATATAACCATCATTGTTATTATAATGCGTCGGTCGTGAAACAAAAGCGGTTAATAACAGCCATTGTATCGCGGTTAAAACGATACTTTGGCACTTTTTGTCACACGTACATCGTCATTTATGTTACAATACCTGTGACACATGATTTATTGGTTAATTAAAGAAAATAGTAACCACAAGGTAGAATAACGGTCAGAAAAATAAGTCACAGATTTTAAGAGCATTTTATATGTTTATATTATACCTTTTATTTTCCTTTATGGAAAACCAATCCACTAGGGCCGTTCATTGATGGTCCGACGTACTAAGAAAGTATTCGTTTTAGAAATCACGCAAAGCAGTTGGACGTATTTTAATGGGACTTTCACCGATAGTTACTTTAGCCAACTTGAAGTATTAACTATTGATCAAGATTAAAGATGTATAACTGACTGTCTGTATGTCTGTTTTAAAATGTCTCCTGTGACTCGTTAATTTATTACAGTCATAAACTTATGTAAAGATGGCAATCGCATATTTATAATACATTGGCCTACATTTGCTGCGTCATGGTTTTTAATGGATTTTTCCAAATTGCAACAGACGATGGAGTACTCAATACACACGACAGTGAGCATTATATGTAGTGAGTGAAACGTAATACGTGAAGAGTTTCGTAAGAGTACATATCTACGAGAGCAACGTGCCGCCAGCCAGCCTGACTTTCACGAAGCATATTTCTACTTCATAAGTCCAAGCAAACAACCAAATTTCACAGATCATATACACAACATCACCGTCCACGTAATACTATAGGCGTAATTTATTCCATAGCAACCGCTTGCGACTTTGGTTCCGTTGACTTTGGTAATATTTTTCGGTAGTACCTGCTTAACATAAAGTTTAAGAACTATTTATTATGTCACTTCGTTAATTATGAAGATGAAATCATTCAATTTAATATGTATTTTCCAGTTTCTATTTTAAGAATGTTATGTTCGAGACAGACTGGGCTTTGATGCATTTTATCATTTTATTAGGCATTGAATAAAATATAAATATAATATTTTACTACAAAAATTGAATTGCAAAACTAGCATTGCAAACCTTTTCTAAAATCAATATGAAAATATGCGTGAAAGTGTGAAAATGTTCAGTTTTCCCGATAGATCTGTAAGTTACGGCATATAGATAACATATACAAAGCGATCGTGACATTACATAGTGTCAATTTGTGTACAAACTTGAAGTCGGGTCATCGACTCAAGAAGGCTTAGTCACCGCTTTCGCGTAACTCGTAAGTGCTACGTCGGCCTTATATCACCAGTCATGAGCGCGACAAGAATCGCAACGAGTTAACTAAATAGAGTTTACGATACACCATTATTTATATATTCACTATTGTATCAATTATTGTCATTAGTATCACCGAAGGCCGCCTACCGGTCTCGAGAGGAATCTATGAAGCCAGTTTTTGCAGTACATTATTCTACAATCAATATTATCTTTTAATCATTATGATAATATGTGCAATACAACGAACAAAGATGACGTAATCAGTCATTACGTCCATAATAATGAATTTGCACTAAACTGTTAACCAGCTTCATTGCGGACATGTTAGCCATATGACGTCACAAAACAAAGGGAGGAACAAACGTTTCCTCGCGTGCGATATCAAGTTCTATCCATGTCCTCGTTCGGTCGCAACGTATTCATTCAATCTTGTCCTCTCAAGCCAACCACAACATGGTAACCTCAAGACCAAAGTGAAGTGATATAACGACATTTTCACGTAACGCTAAGAGCCTTGACATTTCATAATGTTATTGTTATGGATTTTGTACCAGTATATGTTATAGATATAACTCGTGCTAAAACGTCAACCAATATGCATTATTTATTACATAAAACATAAATTTGATACCATTATGTAATGGCACGATCGATGCGTAATATTTTCTTTCGTGCGGAATTAATTTCTAAAGCTAACGATTTCCGTAAGTTTGTAAGAAACTGTTGAATAATAGTTGAAACCAATTTAACATTTAGATGAAAGTTGAGGGTTAGGGTAGGTTTAGGGTATAAAATTTTCAGGCTATCATTAAACAATTTTCAAGTTGAGGAAATCCTATAAATTCAAAAGAGAGTATGTTTGTTTGTTTGTTACGCCTTCACCGTAAAACGGCTGAATGGATTTGGATGAAATTTGGCACGGAAAAGATGAGACCCTGAAAACGGTTATAGGCTACAGACGTACTACATTTATTATGTATTCAATTACACTTTACACTTGTACGCGCCTAGTTATCACACTGATAACAAACAATGGCTACAAAACTCCGCAAACGATTGAAGTGTATTGCGATTACTAGGTACGATGCTCGTGTACTGTACCTAAATAAAATGATGTGGCCAACATTTGAATTTCTACTCTACTGAATTTCAGGTACCTTCGGAAGTGCCATACTTAAGATTATGAATTGGCATTCATACCGACGAAACAAATAGTGACGAACCAGAAATTAAGACGAAATAAAAAGTCGTGGTAGCCCAGTTAAGGTTTAACCCCCTGCATCGTGTCTACGAGTGTGCGGGTGCGAACGAAGCTAGTACCAATATGTCATTTTTAAGTCACATGTACTTTATTAGTACTTATATATTAGACACAACTGGCTAACATTCTAACCATTTTACCCAACTACGGCAACGCATAAAGGAGGGTTATGATTTTCATCAGTTATCGATAGATTTATCTCGCGTAGGTATGACAATACAAATGACCACACCAATTTCCTTTTCTATTAAGTTCCGCATTTTATATGCCCAACAGCGCTAACTAGCAGGTGGGGCGATCAATTACCTAAGTAAGGATATTGCAATAAATATATAAAATAACTGGGATATATTTAATGATACAGTTTCAGACATATCATATTCCTACTTAATTTGTAAAATAAATATCTGTTTTATATGAAAACTAGCTGTCCCGGCGAACTTCGTACCGCCTAAACAGTCAATTTTCAAGCTTGATGATGACTTTGACAGTCGTTAAGGGTAGTCAGAAGCCAGTAAGTCTGATAACCAGTCTTACCAAGAGGTATCGTGTTACCCGGTAACTGGGTTGTAGAGGTTCCATGGGCAGTCGCTCTATATAAAACACTGGTACTCAGTTGCATCTGTGTTAAACTGGAGGCCGATCCCAACATAGTTAGGAAAAGGCTAGTCAGATGATGAGATGCATACTGAGATCATCGCCAGTGGGAAGGGAACAAAAACAGGCACAACCTGCACACAAAACTTGGTAGAATTGTTCCGCTATCTCAGTGAGGACTTCTGCAACATTATGAAACTCTGGTATGTTACGGGATATTATTACAAAGCTGTCCCGGCGACCTCATAGCGCCTAAACAGTCAATTTACAACAACTAAAAATAAAAAATACGCTATTTCTAGATTTTGTGATAGTGAGAAACCAATTTCTGTAACCTTGACACCAAGTTTTCCCTCTTCCATGCACAAAAAATAATCAACCACAAATTAAAGCTAAGTGTTTTTCCAATATGATATGCATAATGAGAGGAGCTCCTGGCTAAGGAACAGGTGCACGTTTCGACCGATCAAAGGTGAAGCTGCGCTTGGCGCGGTCCGTCCGTGGATGGGTGACCATCTATGTCATAGCGAGACTCCTCCGTGCCTCGGAAAGCACGTAAAGCCAAGTAAAACATTGGCACTCAGCTGCATCCGGTTTAAACTGGAAGCCGACCCCAACATAATTGGGAAAAGGATAGGCAGATCTTCAATTAGATCATCGCCAGTGGGAAGGGAACAAAGACAGGCGAAACCTATACACAAAACTTGGTTCAGAAGCCAGAAAGTCTGAAGGCCAGTCTTACCAAGGGGTATCGTGTTACCCATATAGGCAGTCGCTCCATTTTAAACACTGGTACTCAGCTGCCGGCTTAAACTGGAAGCCGACCCCTACATAGTTGGGAAAAAGCTAGGCAGGACATGAGATGATATGCATACTGAGATCATAATATGATAGATATCAGGCGCAACCTACACACAAAACTTGGTAGAATTGCTCTGCTATATCAGTGAGGACTTCTGCAACTTTATGAAACCCTGGTATGTTACGTGGTATTATTACAAAGTAACTGGTGGATGGGTAGTTGAAAAATCACAGCGATGTCTCTTTTACAAATACCAACGTTGCGGTGTCTCTTTCATTTTATGATGTCTTGGTACTTTTCGTATACTACAAAAAAGAAAAGATACGGTATACCACCCCGTCTAACTGATAGGTAGTTGAAACATCACAGTAGTCTCTATATTTTATGATGTCCTAATACCTACTTTTCATGATCAAAATTATAATTATAGTGATTTTTCCAATAAATGCTGAATATTATTTATTGTGCTATGTATCTCTTTCAATGCGGACCTTCTTATATTGACGGATACTACGGATTTATGAACGTGGCTGACAGGTGAACTAACGCTATCCACCATCTTGAAATTACATTTTTAGTGATAATGATACCAATCAATGAAAATTTCCATTTTTTTAAGTAAATCATGACGTGATAAATAGCAATTTATTAATTAAATCATCATTTACTTTTTAATAATAAACTTAAATTGGAAACAATAAAATGCAATAAAACATTTAACACACATTTGGATGTTAGTAGGTGGCTCCTGATTATCAAGTAGTCACCACGGCCGATGGATATCTACAACACCAGAGGCATCGCAGATCATCATTGCCCTGTTTAAACTATTTCAAGGACAAAATCTAGTCTTATTGATAGCGCTATATTTTTACTAATAGTTGGGTAAGAATTTTCCCTTGGCCGGTATCACCAAAATGACATAAATAAATAACCATGTCGGACTATATAGTTGAAGTTGAGATCTCTTTCATTTTATGATGTCCTAGTACTTTTTGTGACGCAATACGTCAAATGTTTTTTTTTTCAATGTCCAATGACAGTAAGAATTTTCCCTTGGCCGGTATCACTAAAATGACACTTCAAGATGGTGGCTAGCGTTAGTTCACCTGTTAGCCACGTTCATAAATAGCCATGTCGGACTATAGTTGAAGTTGAGATCTCTTTCATTTCATGATGTCCTAGTACCTTTCGCGACGCAACATGACAAATGTATTTTTTTTCAATGTCATGTCAGCGTTCATGTACCAGGAAAACATGACAGGCCGGGACGGCAATATTCCTTAAAACCCCATTTGTCACACGGGAACGCGGTCGAACGGGATAAAAAGTATCCTATGTCCTTTTCCTGGTTCCAAGCTGCCTCCCCACCAATTTTCAGCCAAATCTGTTCAGCCGTTCTCGAGTTATAAGTGGTGTAACTAACACGACTTTCTTTTATATATATAGATTTGAATGTTTGTTGAAATAAATAATCACACCTTTATGGCTAAATAAATTTGGATGTAATTTTGCACCCATGTATGTATACCATTATCTGTATCAGGACATAGGACATTTTCCTATATCAACATGGATGGAATTGTGGGGAACTCTGCTTAATGAATAGAAAACTTAAATCTGTTAATAGGTACAACGTTTTCTTTAATGTAAGTATCTGTATTTACATTATGTAGTATTTACTACATACATATAGATATTCAACAGCGTTATTACAAGTCGATTATAAAGACTGTACCAATTTATTATCAGAAAATATTTTACACCAATATAAATAGTTTAGGCTATAAATAACGGCGTAGATATCTATGGACTATAATAGATTAATCTTATCGGGTCTCCCAATGGAGTTTGTTTAGCTACACGCAATAACCCGAAAGCCAATCTCTTCCGCAATATTATTGCTTGTTATTAGACTGTATCCGAGCTGAACCATTTCTATAAAGATTACAAATTAATATTTCTCGGCAATCATACAAATAAATAAGAGATGTCGATACGTGTCTCTCTCTTATAGATTTTGTATGACATCACGTAGAAGTAACGACGCTAATTTTCCTCTTCCATTCAAAAAATCAGTAGTTTTTGAATTTATTCATTACAAACATACACATAAAAAATCTTTCCTCTTTATAATAGTAGTGTAGATTTTAAAACTATATTCGAATTTCGGGATTTCAGGGCTAAAAAAACCGGCCAAGTGCGAGTCGGACTCGCGCACCGAGGGTTCCGACCATTGGAAAGAAAAAATACGCAATAAAGTCGCAATTATCTTGTTTTTTTTCCGACCGCATAATTAAGTTTGTTTGTACAGGAAAATTGCTGATTACTTAAAAACTACTAACTAGATCTCGTTCAAACCAATTTTCAATTGAAGTTTGCATGGTAGTCTATACCATATATTTTTTTTAGTTTTATCATTCTCTTATTTTAGAAGTTACAGGAGGGGGGACACACATTTTACCACTTTGGAAGTGCCTGTCGCGCAAACTATTCAGTTTAGAAAAAAATGATATTAGAAACCTCAATATCATTTTTGAAGACCTATCCATAGATACCTCACACGTATGGGTTTGATGAAAAAAAATATTTTGAGTTTCAGTTCTAAGTATGGGGACCCCCAAAATTTATTACTTTTTTTCTATTTTTGTGTCAATATCTTAAAGCGGTTCACAGAATACATCTACTTACCAAATTTCAACAGTATAGTTCTTATAGTTTCGGAAAAAAATGGCTGTGACATACGGACGGACAGACAGACAGACAGACATGACGAATCTATAAGGGTTCCGTTTTTGCCATTTGGCTACGGAACCCTAAAAAGTGTGTTTTGTCTTTTTAGAGACATTGGTATTGGCACTTGATTACTTACCACTTACATGACCTTGAAATTAGTGTCTATTCATTAGTATCAACTACTCAATTACATTTATTTGAATACAGCCAGACAGGCGACAAGTAAAATAAAATGTACCCTAATTTTTTAATCAATCAAGACCATCACCACCAACGTGTATCAAAAAAAAAACATACCTAACCCTTTCTTGGCACTCGGGTGAAAATAGATAACTAGATATGTAGTAGGTACAATAACATCATAAACCACGATAGCTATGGCTATAAAATATTTTACGTTGTATCTAACGTAATACTTCGAAGCGGTTGAATTTTAACGAATAAAACAATAAAGTACGAGATAACTCGGGGAGAAGCAATTTCAAGTAATTGGTAGTGAATTGGGGAAGGTCGACCATGAAAGTCCATGGTCGTCTTCTCGCATGACGCCGAACCGGAAATCTGGCCATAGGTATAACTACTATACCAAGAACTATTGATTTTTGAAAGTACCTATACAATTCCTTTAAACATTACTTATACATTGTACTGATTTGATTGAAGTGACGGCCATAAATAAATATGTGTACAACCCAAGAATCGCAGACAGATGACTTGTCATTTGAGTGTCGACAGATTTCTAAGCTAGGATATCAACATTCAAAATGACTTTTGATACAGACAGACCTTAACATTAGAATAGAAACGTGTTTTACGAATATCGTACAGCACACGCATCAAATCAACAGCTTCCATTTATAGTCACATAACATATTCGATTACGTGGCAACGTATTTGTATCTGTCACAAAAACTGACAAACATGCAAATGGAGACCTCAAAACAAACCTATGGCTCTGGAAAATTGACTAATGCCTAATGAATATCATTAAATATCCTGTCAAAACACGAGATATTGATTAAAAGCCCGGAAATTTTACGCTTCTGATGGAATGAATAATGTCTCTCACTTTTACCCATATTTGGTATACTCTCGTATAATTGATATAAATTAAGATAAAATGACGTCGAAATTCATTATCATGTCATAAATCATACTCGGTAATTTCATATACCCATTAAATGCTCTCACAACGCAGAATACTACTCTTTAAAATTGAAATAAATAAGTGAAACCGCATTTAAATATTACATAGTCGTGTAGAACAAAACATGATGCGTCGTAGAGCGCATTAGACGAGGAAAATACAAAGAACTGTCCGAGTTGGTTAGCAATCTTTTAACAATTACTTTGAACGGAGGAATCATTCAAGATGGTAGGTAAATTGCGTTCACGTGGCTGCAAGCCAACTAATATCTCCCACTGCAATCGCAAGGACCATTGTTCACAATTAAACGCGACAGCGCTCCAATAAAATAAACATAACACATTGAGCGTAACACTTACTTGACGTCCTCTATCTTGGGGTATGTGCATATCCTGAGGGTCTTTGTGTTAGAACCGACGGCGTAAAGTTTGCCATTGGGGTGAAACTCTGCACATCGGACAGCTTGAAGATCTTCCAGGATAGTGACAGGTTTGAAGGTGGGTCTGGATCCATTGACTTCTGGTCCAACGCCCCCGCTGCTTGGAGTCGACAGAGGTACACCCGGATGACCTCCATTTCTAATCTGACCCTGCAACAACAAAGGAACTTGTAATATTAAACTTTTTTAACGTTTTACGTGTGCTGAGATCATGTTCTTAACAAAATACACATAGCGCATAGTAAATTTGCTCGAACATATTAAGTAACAAAAAAGTACAATATTCAAATACTATAGGCGTTTTTAGCTAATGTGCTAATGTTCTTAATGAAATAAAATTCGTTATAACTTAACAGATTAAAGAAATATTTGTACTACTTTAAACAAAGTTGCAAATATCTACTTAGTATGAAGCTAATATATAGACACTACATAGCTGATAGACAATTATAATATGTATATACTAATAATCATCAATCAACTAGGACCAGCTAGAACAGATGATGACTGTGTATGTACCTTAATATGCAATGATTTGAATTTATAAATGTATTAAATATACAGTATTGGTACCTGTATTTTTTATAACAGTCTAATGATATGATTTATTTTCTTCAATACGTTATTGATATCGAACTTCTCTTCAAATAATTTTCCTACGTTTACGATGTAGAGCTTTATAATTCGCTTTTAACTCCATTTAAGTTTACTTTGATGTTCAAAATATCTGTTTGTCTGATTACATAAAACTATTATTAAATGGCACGAATTAACATGTTTGCCTACTGTGCTAAATATGGCAGCGTTTTGTTCGCATTTTTAAGCTAAAATTGCTTGTCATTCAGAACGGGAACCATACACGCTCCACTGAAGCAGCAGTATGGTGAAACCTCGTTGACCTTGTTCATTGCATTCTCAGATCGGTGATAGCGTCGCAGAGACGCTGACGCACCGACCACGCCAGCCCAAGACCACAGCGTCATTCGCGTTCCGTGCACACTTACTACACAGAAACACGTAGAATGTCGTCCGCAATTGGTAAGCTACCATATGTAGATATTCAAGTAAACAACGAGTCAAAACCGCGCTAATGTCACATTTTGAATGAATCACACATTTCCATGGAACATGAACTGATACATAGACCAAGAATAAACAAAGATACTAACAGAAACACTAAAAATAGACTTATACACCTTTTCTTATTGTTACATGTTAAGCAACGGTCTCATAAAAAGTGTTCATTCAAATTTAACTAATCATGTTGAAGATATTCGAAAGCGTGCGAGAGCAGCCGATTGTATAATAGTTAAACTATTAATTGCTTGTATTCAAAATGAACAAGGTTCATTGAAGCCCGGAATGTTGGACATAACAGTGTGGTAACTAGAACAGGTTGTATTGTATGGATGAATAAGGTAGGCCGCGAGTTGCAAGACGGCCTAGTACGAACCTGTTTATTAACACACAACTAGAACCTACCTGACCGATAACAATATTGCGATGCGCTTTACTTGGTTCGTGATGGTACGGTACGAATATGTTAATCGTGAAACACGCCTTAAAAAATATTAAGTAAGAAAAATTGCGAAGTCTACAAGCAATGGCGGCTTACGACTATATATTTTGTTCTAGCCACATGAAATCCAAAAAATTAGAAGTGATACAGCATTTTAAATCCGGAGTCACGGCGCGACACGACACGCATTTGATCCGGTTTGAAATGGTTTGAATCAAGTAATTGGTGCAGCTTTTCGTTTCATTGTTACACTGCTCGACGTAAATGCGTTGTAGAAAGTGTACTTACCGCATTTTTAAACGTACAATATATTTGTAAACTAACTTCGAAAAACCGGCCGAGTGCGGTTCGGCCACGCGCAGTAAGGTTCCGTAATACGTTTTTATTAGTCGACTATACGAGTAACTCTGTAACCGCTAGAGGTAAAAGTACTTATTTATGATAGTTACATTTCTAGGAACAGCTATTCAAAAGTTACAGGGGACGCTCAAATCTCACAAAAATTTGCACTTGAAAAGCTTCATATTTCGCAAACGCATCCCTAAATTGGAAAATTGACTTCACACCCTTACTATATTTTTGAAAGACCTATATAACTCCCCACACTGATACATGAGAAAAATATCACTAAGTGTATGTTTTTTTTTTTAATAATATTTCACTTTGTATTTCACGGCGTGAATTATTTCAGCTTTCTAGTACTATGAACCTTTGAGCAAGAACATGGCGAGACTATAAGTCGGTCCTTGTCGACAACGGAAACCTAAAAAGAAGGCGATTATCCATTCTGTTGCGTTTTTTTTAGATTTCTTTAAGTATGGTTGGTTTGTTTTTTAATAATCATCAATAAACATAATTTGCATACACTGACGAAACTGTCATACATGTGTTCATATTGTAAAAGGTGGCATTTACAGATATACAAACGAATGCAAGTAAACGATTTTGGAATATATTATCCACTATACACACAGACTTCTTAAAATATATATTGGTTCACAAGCGTAACGGCAGATAAAATTCATTTCAATTTTTTCAGTAGTCTTGAATTATTTTTTTTGTAAAATATTTTTCATTGTTTTGCAAAAATAAAGTAAGACTGAGCGTCGGTCGTGAATTATGAATCGTCAAGTTAGTGTTTAGCAGTTTTATTTGTTGTTCACGTCATCGTCTATAGGTATTATTAGATATGACAAATGTGTATTTGACATCGACAGATTTTATTTACCTTATTCATCACTTCATATTTTTACCAGAATACGGCAAAGCCAAAAAAAGGGTTATGGTTTAGCAGTCTATGTATGTTTGTTTAGCAGTCTATGTTGCTAAACTAGTGGGCCGATTATGATAAATGAGATGTCAGTCGATTCGTTATTAAGGCCCGGGTGACATAGGTTACATTTTATACCACCAAATGCAGTAGGTTTTACCTCCAAAAAGTGGGTATATAGAATATAAGTAATTTAAAAAAATCGCGTTGGATATCAAACAAAACATTGTTTGTATCTCCATATAAAAGCCAAGACATTTGTCGCAAAAAACGGCCAAATGTGAGTCGGACTCGCGCACCGACGGTTCCGATCATTCTTCTTCTTTTTTCTTCATTAGAATATGCAAATGAAGACCTTTTATACGATACCCCACATGACCCTGTAACTATACTTTAAAATTTTACACACTTCCCCCACTTTTTCCATAATTTTTCAACTTATTTTCATTTGTAATACGCATGAACACGCATCGCTCTTTAAAACTGTTCCAAATTTCAAGTGGATAGCATGAGTAATGCCTGACATAATTGGCTATGACAGACAGACGAAGTGAAACCATAATGGTTCATTTTTACCATTTTTGGTACGAAACCCTAAAAATTATCGTGAGACCAATACCAATAGCTACTTTATAGTCTGTTGGTGGTACATAGGTACTTATTTTTTTGGAATACTATAACGCATCGTCTTTTGTGAAGTGCATGATTTACTTTCCTTGGTAATAGAAAGCGTAAAAACTCTAGACAGACTAATAAAAACTGATTCCGTTTGATAATAAACCTGAGATTAATAGCTGCATTGTCGTCATGATTACTTACTAGTACAAAGCCATTTTATACAGTCGATAATGAATTTCATTTAGATATATCTGAGACCCGATTCTCACTTTTATAAATATCATGTAAAGTTTATTTATAACTAATACCATATTAATGTATGTTTCGGGTAGGAAGTTTAGTTTTCTCGTGATTATTTCTAATAGGTAATTAAATATTTTTCATATAATAAAGATCATCTCTACATCGGAGCTACTAAACAATGACTTTATTAGACAATCTCGGACTTTAGGACAAACATTCATTTTTATTCATATAGATTTAGATATAATTTGAGTAAACAAAAATTGGCCCCTTAATGCATAAAATCAAATCTTATCTTATTTTAATAAGACGCTGTTAGGTAATAATATATTATAGTTTTATACATTTTGTTATTTCCGCATCATCGTCGAAACCGGTAGATGATATTTGCAATTAAGATTTAGAGAAAATGAGATCGTTGTATTTCCCTGCTTGCAATATTTATGCTAAATAGTTCTAACGTCATTTTGTATTTTTTTTCTAATAATGTCCCATTCAGTATATGTAATAAATTGATATCTATGTTTTTTTATATATATAATACAATTATTTATACAATTGTACTTATAACAGGTGCAATTTTCAAATCAATCAAAATTATTTACATGCCTTATGTGCCGAAAATTATAATTTACGGTCTACCACTAAAAGTTGTCATTAACGGTTACGTAATAAAAACTCATAATCTCCAAAAAATATTTGAATCAGAATGGCAACGCTATTATTCTACGATTCTGATCGAAAGAACTGTGCGAATTCGACCATTCGTAACTTTATAGACGCATACCTATACTATCAAAAATAGGTAGAGTCTTAATAATATTTGTAGATATTCGTTTAACAGAAAGACATTGGAACCCCCTGGTTATCAAGTTATGCGATGATCCATATCAATCATCGTACATGGTTACTTCTATAACTAACTCCGACAACTATTTTAAGGGGAACTGCTATTAACTTGCTGGAGCACTGAGTCGAACAAGAATCGATGGTTTTCAATGATACTCCAACCAGAGATCGTTTCGCACGTTATGGGTAAAGTAGCGTAACAAACGACTGCTGAGACCTTCCAGATAAAAATAACCCTCTATTCCCAAGAAAATCAAAGTATGTATTTATGAAGAAGTATTTACCAGGTATGTAACACCAACGTGGAACTACTCAATACTCAAACTAGAACTAGGCTACCATTACAAATACGTGCTAAAACAAGTTTGAAGCATCTTACATAATTAGACATCATGTCGAAACTTAATGAAACAATAATTTTCTACAGAATTCACACTCGCATTGCTAAAGACGGCTTAAGAAACAGGTTGGTGTAACCAGATAACCCAAATTCGCATGAATAGATACTGAGTTTGATATTAAAGTACTTATAACTACGCTACATGTGTGTGCGATCACATAAAAACAAGTATTGAACATCCGTTACACACGCAGGACCGGCGCGTTGCGGTTCAACGGAGCTGAACGAGCTCTGACGAGGCATCGATGCTTCATTCCCATAACACTGTGCCACCATACCTGTACCATTAAAAATCCTAACACGTTCGCTAAAGCACCACAAATATACAAATTACTCACTTCGCTTAGCATCAACAAGATAATCATGTAGATTTAAGAGCTTAGAAAGTACGCATAAATACATATCAAAGAGCGGTTACGGTTAAACACTATGGTTAAATTAATTCTATGTCGTTGACGGTATTCTAACAAACAACTGTTCTAGTGCAGTCATTTCACAAAGAAACATCTGTATGGATAGAAAGTTAGTTCAATTACCTGAAAGGCAGAGATCCGTTTGGGGGGCAATAACTGCGGTGGTCTATCGACTAGATTTTCCATAGAATGGCGCGTGAGAAATCCTTGCTTTTGGAATGCGGGGTTGGCTTTATATGAGGTACGATTAAATTTGGTCGCTGGTGCAACGATACGGTTGCCGTTCTCGTCATCGTCCTCCCACTCGGTGACCACCTCCGTGCGGACGTCCTCCAAAGAACGCGACCGGCTACACGGACAAGCTGCTGGCGGCGAGGGGTTTGGGTTCCTGAGTTGGCGAGGTCGCTCTCGCACACCATAGAGATCGCCATGGCCGCTTGGCGTCGGGGCACCAGCTGAACGATAACTTGGTGACAAAAAGTAGTAATCCCGTGATTTATTACTGTAAGCACTCATTCCAGAGAAATCCGAGTAAGTAGAGCCTTTTGAAGAGGCTGTTTTGAAATTCCTTAAATCCATTGGGTCCGGCGGTCGGAAATAAAAGTTGGGCTGTGGTTGTGCCTGACGCGAAAGCGGCGGCCACGGTCTAAACGGAGCGTCTATGTAATGTGCCGGTTTGGACTTCATGTCAGATCGCGATAGATCATCCGAGCGCGGCGGTGTCGGTTCCGTGCGGATGTAGTCGAGGAAACTGCGCTACTGCTGTCTCGGGCAGCGAGCGGCGTGCGCCGGCCCACCACCAGTGTTGCACCACCGTCGACGCACGTTAGACAGAGAGGTGAACAGAGAGAAAGGCGCGCTAACGTTCCGCTCGATCCGTTGAATGCGAATACAAGTGAAAGGGGTAGCCCGTGCGCGGTCAACGCGCGTCGTACGCGCACAGATATTGTTCGCGAGGAAAGGCGCTTGCGGATATCTCTTCGTGCACACAATCGTAGAATGTAAAACTTATTACAAATACGAGCACTATTGTCAGCCGTGCTCAATTATGGTAACCAGACGAACTTAACTTGAACTTCAAGTTTCTATATTGTGTACCTACATTTATTATGATAAGCTAGAAGTAAATTATAGTTTTGAAAGAATAGGAATATCTCACCTCAACATTGTGACGTCAGCGGAGATTTGCCTACTAATTTATTGACATTATTGGCGAATACGAAACACGAAACAACATTTGGAATATTACAAGTAATTACGACACCATCCATCTCTGTGAATTGTTTCAAAACGTAAGTTTTAGAAAGAGCGTTTATTTCTTCATGCGCACATGCAACTTTCGCTTCTTTCTACGCTTGACTAGTTATAAAAAAGCACGGCATAACAGAAAAGAAGTCATTTCGTAATGTTTGATCAGCTATGTTGTGTTATCTGTTGATACGCGCACGCGGCCCAATCCAATACATCATATAAATAATGCTCACGTAGGCACCCACGCCAGTCTAGAAATAACGTAGGAAAATTCAAACATTTAATTAGTCACCTTATTCGTAACGAACGTAACGAAGGAACTCAAGGTTGCGCCATATAAAGAGCATAATAATAAACAAGTTTATGTCAAAGGAACTCATCATAATCTTAATTTCGACCTACGCGTGAAAAACGAATAATAATTAACAGTACATTTAAGGACGCCACGGAAGATGATTACGAAACAGCTCTACTCATAATATTATCATTATTATAATGAACTAAAACAATACTCCAGTGCAAGTTACACTCGATGAACCAGATCACATTTTGAAAATCGTTTTCCATCCATACATTAAAAGGAAGCTATTCGAATCGCGTGAGAACGATATAGGTACTTAATATAATATAACAAATCTCGCTATAGAAATATGTATGCAAAAAAAAACATGTCTGTACGCTAGTCAATCAAAATACCATTGTAGTAACTTGATTCAAATTCACAATAAACTCACAGCTATAAAAACTCTTTGATTCACAGTGAGGTGGAGCAAGATCTCACACTAATTGTAACACTTTTTTGTAGAGCAAGTTAACAAAACTTCCATGATCGAAACAATAACAAGCGATAAAGCAAATCTTATAACGGGTTACGTAAACTTAATAATATTTATGTTACACAAGCTCTAGCCATGATTTCATTGTGACTCACAGTGTGTAACACCGAAAATCCTTAGGCGAACTATCACGTGGAAGGCAACATTGACACAATTAATACAAACATACATGTAAACTGAATCATCCATAGCTACAGCAGTCTTCGCCTCGCATACAATTGAAATTTATTGACCGATTAACTGGAAACTTGTCTCGGGTCAATTTGTGTATTTACGAGAGGATCCAGTTACAGTTAAATTGAAATTCATTAACTTGGGACGAGGTTTCATTTGTACACACAGTAAATCTGTCGTCATTCATCATTTATCATGGCGCGATATTGTTGTCCTGATTAAATAGATATGCTCATAAATTAGGCAACAAAACAAGCAAGATATCTTATAGTTTAATCCGATAAATCAATTAAATTTGACGTAACTATTAGATTAAAAAAAGAGTTAAAGAGTTAACCTAACGGAATTACGTGAAAAATCGTCACGGTTAATAAAACCAAAGTAATATTAACTATTGATAGGCCAGTGCTTTTAGCCTCTAAAAACGGTAAAAAATTAATTAAATAATAGTAGGATGAAACCCATTGGAAAAGGAGGAGAATACAATAAAAATGATAGGAAAAATAAATTACGGGCGATCTGAGGTCGGGAAGTGGGGGGGAGGGGGGGTTAAAGTTAAAAAAACGGTTTATCTCAATTTCCGGCAAAACTACAAGTCCTATGAAAAAAAGTTAAATGGCAAAGTTGTAGGTAATAAAAAGATCTACAACTTTTGTATTAACACTTTTTCACATAACCTCAAAATTTATGTGAAAAATTCAAAAAACCAAGTTTTTGGTTTTTTATTTTTATCTTTTACAACAATTATTTTTTTTTCACGAAATTTGGTGAAAACTTACCTTTTTATGTCTCAAACACACTGTAATTTATTTGATTTAAAATAATTATTTTTTCACCCTTACTTTGACTTAATATCGAAAAAACACCCTAATTTTCAATCGAAAATTCTCGTGTCAAAATATCAGTTTTTTTTTTAAAGTCGATGGTCTTTTTGTTCGTTGAAATCTCTACTTTCAGATGGTATAAAAAAATATTTACATTGCTATGGAAAATGTTCTCAGAAAATATAAAGAAACGCTACGAAATAACAGGTAGTAAGGCCTAGACCGGCTTAATTTTTTTGCGTAGATGCCTATTTATTGCTATTTTAAGATAACTTATGTATCTGAGTGACCTACGGAACCTCGGACCTCTCTATGAAATACCTTTTAGCTCATCAAAAGGTATTTCATAGAGAAGTGGGGAGTTGCTAGAAGGATCTAGGCCTTGCTAACTGTTATTTGGTAGCGTTTCTTTATATTTTCTGAGAACATTTACCATAGCAATGTAAATATTTTTTTATACCATCTGAAAGTAGAGATTTCAAAGAACAAAAAGACTACCAACTTTAAAAAAAAAAAAGATATTTTGACGCGAGAATTTTCGATTGAAAATTAGGGTGTTTTTTCGATATTAAGTCAAAATAAGGGTGAAAAAATAATTATTTTAAATCAAATAAATTACAGTGTGTTTGGGACATACAAAGGTAAGTTTTCACTAAATTTCGTGGAAAAAAAAAAAATTATTGTAAAAGATAAAAATAAAAAACCAAAAACTTGGTTTTTTGTATTTTTCACATAAATTTTGAGGTTATGTGAAAAAAGTGTTAATACAAAAGTTGTAGATCTTTTTATTACCTACAACTTTGCCATTTAACTTTTTTTCATAGGACTTTTAGTTTTGCCGGAAATTGAGATAAACCGTTTTTTTAACTTTAACCCCCCCTCCCCCCCACTTCCCGACCTCAGATCGCCCGTAATTTATTTTTCCTATCATTTTTATTGTATTCTCCTCCTTTTCCAATGGGTTTCATCCTACTATTATTTTTTTTGTTTTCAAAAGTTATTGGCACTGGTCTATGACTGATTATGGATTACCTAATTCGTTCATCGGTCTCCTTTTGTCACCAGTCATTCAGTTGACGTCACCATGAACCGCTAGCACGCTGACGTGGTAATTTTTAAATTCAAAATTTTACACAATTTTAACAGTTTGTTAGACAGAAGTATCTGGAATTCGTAAGCTACTCTTTTAACTGTTGTTGAAAAGTTCAAATACAACGCACAAATGTCATTTTTTTGTATCTTGTTCAACAGACTGAGCAAATATTGCAGTGGCATGCGAGATAAAATGTAAATATTGTCATGATTTAGTCGTGGCGGGTGGCAGTTGGCGGCGTCATGTCCATTTATGGCTGTTTAGGTCAGCGAGAGACGCGCGGGACGGTCGCCCTATCAGCTGACCATGTAGAGCGAACTGGGGATGTACCACTACCAATGTATCAAATTTCTAATAGCTATTTCATTTTAATATATCAGAACTATGCAAACGAATAAGAGAAAATATGAGCTGCGCAAAAAGAATGACATTGTGACATAAATGGTTCCGGCTTGGTATTGGATTGCAAATTGCAATCCCTTTAGCGATTATATTTACGTCATGTACGATAATAACTGTAATTTAATTAGAGGCAATTATTTCTGCTATGTAAAAAAATCGTTCGGCTATAATAATACAAGCGTGAATGACGTGATAGTATTGTATAAATCATTCGCAGAGCAGAACACAACATAAAGAATGATTTGTATTAATTACTAAGTAGGTAGGTACCTACCTCTACATTTAGACGCGGATAACGTTGGCTTCACGCTTAGTGCGGATATAACGGAAAATGGTAAAATATGCGCCTATGTTGTATTCTCACAATTTTATTGACTACCATGACACTACAAAACTTCGACCTGTATGCGGTTATCAAAATTTAATTTTGTGTTTTAGGGACACAATAAATTTTGCACTTAAGAGCCTTAAATTATATTTAGATTCAACGTCTATGTAAGTACTGCGCTTTTTCCAGTCCGAACAACAAACTTATGAGATCATTAAAAATATTTCTGTTACACCAAGAAAGGGTATTACTAATGATGTTATTACCTTATTATGTCCATATGAGACTCGTTCGTCATGCACTAGCGATGACACCGAATTGGTTTTTTCAGAGTCCCAAGTAGAACCATGCCAAATATCCAAGGAGTCCGTGGAAGACTTCTTTGTATCGATTGAACTTTTCCTGGACAACGAATTTGTAGATCCCACATAATCACGCTTCATGTCTCTAATACCATTGCTGGATATGGAGTCACGTCTATTATAATTGACAATGTTGCTTCTGCTTAAATTGGGGAAGGAGCCCATAGAGTGGCGTTTGTTATGAAGCCTGTGAGTGGGGCTCGGTGTGTCACGACGGGGAGGCGTCACGGAAGGGCTTTGGCGCTCGCGCCGCAGGATACTCGGGAACGTCGACGGGTGTTCCAGCTCGCGCGCTGGAGAACCCGACAGCCCCAATGAGTCCCGTCGCCTGTTTCATCATATCACATTATTACACAAATTACGTACCGATTTCTGATATTGAATATAATTTAAAACATTAAAAATACCTGATGATTAGCCCATTAGTGGGTGAAACTGACTCCCTGTAATATCCAGGCGTAGACTCTCTACTGTGAAGGTAAAGTGACGACCTATACGGCGTACTGCAACGACCATGCACTTCACAGCGAGGGTCGTGTTCAACCACAGAGCTGACAACCGGAGAATGCCGACCCTCCCCCTCCAGATTCATATTACCAAACATAGAATCCAATTGGCGCATCGCCATAACTTTTTTCACAGCAGTCATCTTCACAGATCTTTAACACAGTTCCGTATAATATTTTTTTAATTCACAATTTAAGACTACAATGTTTCCGAAGCTCGATCGTGCGTAACGTGTGCGTACAAGTACATTAAGTGACATGTATGTCCTCTAGGTATGCCGCGTCGCGACTGGACTGTGCGGACGGCATTGTGCGCAGAATGCTTACCGATGACTCATAAGAGGCATGCGCGCGAGCAACGAGACTACGTTTATCGCTGTGTCCTACAATTATATGTTAAGTATAAATATAGGTGACAACGAGGTAAATAATGGTCCAATAGGTACTCTAAGAGAACCATCAATAATAAACAAGGACTTAATGGCGTGTAGGCGTCGCTCCAAGTTCACACGAAGGTCGTTAAGGTACATGCATAGGCGACAAAAGGCAGCAGCTTTTAATTTGTGATAAAAGTAGTCATCTATAAAATTATAACGAGCTTAAATTGTTAATTTATTAATGAGTTGAGCCTACGATCAAATTCAACGAAGTGTTTATCAATTAACTTAAATAAATATAAAATGGCCAGATATTTAACAATTGTATCTGCAAATGTAATTAACTGAATTAAGTCGATTAGTTAATCGACTTAAGTCTACAGTTGATGAGGTAAATAAAGTTAAACTCGCCAATTACATGGTTCCTAAAATGGTTACGATTTCCCAGTTAATTACAGTGGTCAGTTTAGATCCTGCCAGATAATAATTGGGAATAACAAGCGAACGATTCAAAATGGCAACATCCTTGACGGAAGCGAACCCAGCACAGTTTGTTTCCTTTTGGCACAACTCCACGATCTCACAATAGGTCACGAAAGGTTAGCGATGCCGTAAGCCATTCTCTATTCAAGAAAGCACACCTACAAACTAGTTTAATGTTCAAGCTGATGCTAAAATAAACTCCGATTAAGGTCATAAAATGTGATGAAATCAACTAATTTGTCAACAAAGATAACGGTGCATACCTGGGTGTGACAATCAAAAATGCAATGACGCGTATTAGAACAAAGTAGCATAAAGCTAGCAGCTCCAGTATAATAAAAGTTTAACAATTGTAAATTGTAAGTAGGTACTTAATCCATTATTTGAAATAATTTTTAAAGATTGGTCGTAATAGATAAACTGCCGCATTTTTTTTTTAATTGTTTAGATATAATATTTTTAGTACTTAACTCAAAGTATGTACATACATTAAAAGTAAAGTTTCAAAGATTATATACTGGAAAACAGTTATCACGTTTTTAGCTAGAAATAATAAGTAGCCTCTTTTACTCAAATTGGTTAAATGCGTAGGAAGCAGACAGTAGAAACCATCCAAAAAGGTAAGTGGGATTAAAATGTCGTTTAAACACTTTTCTAAAATGCCAAATTTTATTGTTAATAAATCTTATGGATAACAGAACAATGCCTATAATACAAAAAGCCATAAAGAATATTAATATGGACGTGGCAAACGCGAAACGTGTTGCAAAGTATTAAATATCATTTCGATAGAATGTGATGAAAAGGTAATCAAACAAAATGCTGCCTAGTGTAGTAGTGTTCGCTACAAATAAATCAATGATACAACGATTACAAATAAAATAGATACCTAGGTGATGTCACCAACTCACACTTGACCAATGTTTTTTTCATTTGACGTCCACTGACAAGTAACATTATTTGAAGCGAAAGATACATATTGAATAACCTATGTTTTAAACTAATATAGTTTAGTAACTGTCTGTCTGTAACGCATTTACAGTAAAACGGCGGAGCCAATTTAGAAGAAATTTGATATGGAAAAAGATTGAAACTTAGGGAGCCTCTTTAACTTTTAATTTAAAGTGGCAAGTGATGCTTGATAGTGGCAGGCCAGTTCAGTTCATATTTATTAAACCTTATGTACTTCAAAGCCGAATGGAAAACTATCCAACGTTTAGTAGGGGCAACCTATAAAAAAATCTGTCATTATGTATTTACTGTCTTCTTCATCATCATCAGTATTCTGCGGAGTGCTTAAATGTCGTCGTCAGATAACTCGCAGCCTGAAGAAACTTCTTCGTACATATGTGTACCTACCTTATTTCACGCAAATCCTACATACATACATCCTCACAAACTTTCGCATTATAATGTTAGTAGGATCTTATAGGTACATACATAAACTGATTTCCGTTCGTAATTTCTGTACAACACACAGACAATCTCGACTGTTCTTCGATCAACTTACAAAAATGAATATTGTCCAGTTCTCTTTATTCAGTATGTGTCACAATAAACTGATTGTCCCACAACTGAAGACGCAGTTTGCCCTTGAATGTATTGCAGCATACAAATGAGTCAAGAGATAATTAATTTTAGAAATGATTAATAAACAACCGTAGTCTTGTTTACCTACTTACATACATTCATGCAGAGGGACTACAATTCATTACGAAGTCAAAGTCCTGAATTAGTTGCTGTATTTGGCAAAATATCTATAATACGAGTATATATATTTTTGGTAATATATAACTTTATTTACTATATTGATTCCGTTAATTAAATAGTTAACGCCGTAAAAAGGGATAATGCACATGATTAATTTATTCTACGGTTCAGGTTTAAGAAAACTGTAAAAACAGTTGTATAAATAAACTCGCTGTTTCCCGTGGTTTCACACGTATCCCGAGGAAACTACTACCCACTCTGGTAACAATATTATTATGTATACCAAATTCCATAATTATAAATTCATTCCGCAGTTTTTGCGTGGAAGAGTAACAAGCACACATACATTCTCACAAACTTCTACTTTTATTATATTAATAAATTAAAAAATATTTTAAGTAAAAATAAAACAATAAATATTGTCGAAATTAAAATAACAGATGATTTTTAGTAAAATTTCCTTAAGTAGACGACAGGTGGTGGAGAAATGGTATTTCAGTAATAAATCCAGAAAGGGGAAAATTTTCAGTTGTACCAAAGAGAACCAATAAGCCACCGCAGATCGAACCCGTATTAAATTACCCAAATCCCAACAAACCTTAATATTTAAATACAGGAGACGGTCACCGAAACAAGGTCCAAATTTCCATTAAACTGTCACGTATTATCCAACCCACCTCAACGCAACTCGAGATTTTTATCCTGACGCATTATTTATGTGATTGCGCGTTTTAAGTATTTCGAGTGGGCGCGAAATAATCCAATCCAGTACGTATGAAGGTCATAATTACAGTGTAGCAATAAATAAGAACAGTCGGAACGTTTTATAATCGAACTAGTAAATAAATTATATAGGTATACTAACTACATAAACAGACTGGTAGGCGGCTAAAGGTTTTGAAAGATAAAGATTTATTAGTCGTAACGTCTGAGTTGGTAATATTAGTCGATGTTTATCGTATCGAATTTGATGTGCTTTTTTTGTGTCTTGCAGATCAACCTACGAGGTTGTCGATTGCTTAACCGGGAATCTGGTGTGGTTTATTTTTTAATTTATGCACATATTTTACGGTGTTACTTTCAGGGTGGTTAAAACATAGAATATATTAAAGCCGAAGCGGTGAAGGGAAACATCGTGGGAAAAACCTGCACAAAGGTCCGAAATCGCCAAATCGCCTTGACCAAGTGTGGTGATCAATGCTCATGCCTTCCTCTTTATGAGAAGAAGCCTTTACACTACAGTGGAATAGTAAATAGAGCGATAATGATGATGAAATTAAAACTGAAACAGGAAATAAGATAGACAGAAACATCAATCAATTACATGACCACTTCGAAACGGACTTTACTGTGTTAGATCGATATTCTACTCTTTATTTTCTATCATCATTTACTACATAAAAATAGCTGATGTCGTGGGATAAATATTGGATAGTCACCAAGATGTAGGGGATAGATTTACGTAGGAATCGCCATAATACAAGAGCTACACAGCTAGATTATTCAAGAATACTTGACATGATGTGACTTTAGAATCGCAGAATAGCATGGTCAGCAAGACGCCATAATATTAATTAGATGAAGATATTAACAAGAAAAATTAAAAAACCCCCTACGTAATAAAAACCCCCCTTTCATGATTTTGGAAAAGAGCTGGGGGGCTAGACAAGTGGTGCCACTTGTCTAACCCCCCTGATATTTTTATACTGCTGGAACGATATTAACCAAACATAGCTAAGAACCACCGCGAGGAAATCGGTCCATCCGTTTGAGAGCTGCCACAGGACAGATACACACAAAGACAGACATCGACGTCAAACTTATAACACCCCTCTTTTTGCGTCGGGGGTTAAAAAGGCATGCTCGATCTCACCAACCAGCTCACCAGAAGCTCTACAAACCTAATACGAACTGAAATCTGTTATTTTGGAAACATGGGCATTGGGCATTGCATATTATGTTGGATTAATTTCATGTGCTTTAACCAATACTGTCCTGATTGCTCATTACGCATTCATGCCCAATTTTGCTACTGAGACATTCAATAACATGACTTGATGTCGACTTAAATCTTTAGTATCCCGATTTACAATTTAAAGTAATTACTTAATCCATTGAACTGCCATTTTCTGAAAACTTGTAAAACTTTACATTACAAAATGCAGGATGACTTAATTCAGGGGTGTAAATAAAATAAAGCTAAAGTCACAAATTAAACTTTGTTATATTAAAATACGTTGCTTGTGTGATCCATCCTCGGCAGCATCGTCACACAACATCAGGTGAGTTCTTGCCAAACGTATTCAAAAACCAAATATATAAAAAAAGTATTTATAAAGTCAAGATATTTAAGTACAATTTGAGTGAATGATTATTATTTAATACCTATTATTATTTAAGTACTTCTGTGCAGCTCACGTTCTTCCTATCATATCCCAACCACGGCGTGAACCAATTTTTGTTATCTGTTTACATCGCTTCATTGATAACATTATCATGAAATATTATGTCTCGCAGTTTCCTGTTAACAGATTCTTAGCAATGTGTTGCTCTTTTATGATTTATAGTCAGGAGCTATTCGTAAACATGTGTAAAAACTAACAATCATTGTGGGTGACTGACTGCGTAATGAAAATATGTACATTAATTATAAATGACTAATGATACAACAAATCATTATTTTTCCATTATATAATTAATACAATAGATGTGTCGTTTTTTAATTGCGGAGGATATTTATTTGTATATTATTTGTTATACGTTTGGTTCTGCGGGCTGTCTGTTCTTATATCTCTGTGAGGTGTCTACATACAACTGCGCTCTTTATAAAGAACAAACGCTATTTTGTTAATAAATGTCGCCATCTTAATGATAGCGGTTGGCCACGGTTTAATCTTTTCCTCCAAATAGACGAACTCAATGTTAAAAATACTGAATTATGTTTGGTATCTACTTATTGTTTACTTTTGGTACTGCCGACAGCTGCCATCTGTATTTGAAGTAATCCAATCTCACACCTTAATCGTCTGCAAATCTGTTTAATATCTGAATTAGAATATTGCTTAATACCGTGCTCATTATTTTGATTGGTGGATGACAGGCAATGTATAATAAAGGTATAATTAAGGAACATTATGTTGAGCAAGAATAAATTGCATAGGAGATGAAACTAGGAAATTTCATGGATTTATTATTTAGGTATATTTGACAAATACGTAATTCTCGCCCTTTAACGCTCTAGGTATAAGAAACATAGGGTCTCTACGTACTGGGTACAGTCTTGTCATGTCAATGAGTGCTATAAAATAATGGCATCAGAAATCTTGGTTATAAATCGCTATTCCTATTAAAAGGTTAAACCCAGTATGACTTGACTGCGTGACAGTCAAGTCATGAAACACACTGTATAGTATTAATAATTCAACAATATACAAACATTGCGTTGATCAAGTTGTTGAGGAGACGAACTATTCAATGAAATGAAGTAACTATTTTTATTGTATATTTAGAATTAAAGCTATAGTGAAGTCTGGTGTGCTAAACAACCAGACACCCAAGAAGCAGGTCAACAATATTCATAAACAATATCATAGATAATGTGGTGTGAGAACAGGAATCAACGGTCAACATTAACTTATATCCAAAACAAGTTCCGGATTGTGAAAAATCTTGACTCATCCATACTCCGTTCAAAAACTTCTCTTAATATGTGCTATATACAACTTTTGGTATGTTAAAACATTGAATCATTTATGGACTCCGTCGGGCACAGCAAAGTTTATCTTTATAGGAGAGAGAATCAAGAGCGCTTGTCTCTGAAGAAACCCAAACTCAATAAGGCTGTCATTTCAGTACGACGAACTTTCATATTAAGAGTCCATTTTTACGGACAACAAACATCATGTGTATACATTTAAACATGTCTTTAGAAACAGTAATTCAATAAGTATAGTATATATAAGTATATCAACTAATTCAGTAAGCAATCTGAATTTCGTTACTGCTACGGATAGCGAAATTTCATTTAGTCCCGAATCGTCTAGGCGCCAGCTGAAACATAATCAAAAAGCCAGGCAGATTTTAATAAGCCTTGTTATTTGCCCCCAAATAATGCAAGTATATTTAAATATACCTAGTAAATATGTTGTATTAGATGCCAAGAATTTACCAGAAGGAAGTTATAATACATTAAATTCACCGACGAAATACAAGTACATACACTCACTACATGAATAAGTGTCCGGTTGCTTCCACTCATAGCCGATGACAATTACATGATAACAATTTAATGAGCGATGTTTTCAAGCGATAGTCACAAAGAAAATATCGAGATGACTAACATTTTTTATGAGTTAACACATGATGCGTCTGTATCGACCAATTAATGACGGAAAGTAGGAAGCAAAATGCTTAGGAAAGTTATTGCTAATACTAAAAGACACGTGAAATTGTAATCATACTGCGATTAATGTACTGTAACAGTACGTCAGATAAGCAGTACATGTCGGTAACGTTGTTTTCATCACAAATACCTTCATAACTGCAAGTATCAAGTAACTGATGACACGATAATATATAGAGAAACAATATGTACCACCAGAAACAAGTTTTGGAATAAATATCATTATTATCAATCAATATATATATATTTATAAATCAATGCCACATTTCGTTGTAATTTTATAACTCAAAAACGGGCTCACATATCCAAACCAAATGTTTAGGCTTTGTTCGAAAATCGGTCGAGCGGTTCATCTTTAATTTGAATTCATATAGCTCACGCGGGCGAAGCCGCTGGCGGAAAACTAGTTTAATTATATTATATTATAGCACGGATTAAAGATTTAAATTATTGTTTTAATAATATAATACTAATTTACTACTACACTAATAATACTAATTGAATAAAAAAAGCCAAATCGTAAAAAATCCGAGAAATATAATTTTTCCATGTTATTTATTGCCTACTCGAATTACTCGTACAAGACTAACAGCACCATTCTCTCAGATGCATGAGACGAACATCGCCGTTTCATACGTGTTCAGAGTCCGACCTAGAAAATCTTTAAAAAATATAATACTATTTGGACCGTGAACGCTGCCTTTCAACGAGAAATCTCATAAAAAATTATAATTCAGTGCAATGTAATATTATGACTATTTATTTTAATTCGTAGTGGAAAACACCTGACGCTTTCATATTGTTGTTCAAAAATATAATTCTCTAAACGACGTTCTTTAGAATATTATATGGTTTTTATAACAAGCGTTATAAAACGGGCAATATAGTTATATGAAGCTTAACTTTTTTGTAACATCAGTCATTTCGCTTATAAGGCAAGACTTGTTTTGATGTTTATACATAGCATCAGTTAAAAACAATGGCCAAGGCTAAATACGTTCATCGCGGTCAATGTTCCATAAATTATATAAAAAATATTCTTACGCTTTTAGGATCTCCCATTTCCGGCGATTCGATAATTTCGTTTTTCCTGAAACACGAAAAATTTAAAACATGAGAAATTAATGTTACACGACGATGCACTCACTTGATTTCGGTTTTACGCACTGTATTCAATTCAAACAGATAACACTAGAGTACTTTACATATTACATTGTAATTTATCGGCTCGTTAGAGAAAACAGCTCAAGAACAGTTGGCGACCAAACATTCAGAACAAATTGCTTGCTCGCTCTACCGATGAAAGTACACCACTCGGTAAGAAAATGATTACTGTTTGCTGCTTCGTGCATGCATTGCATACTAGTTATCATCTAATTCAATTACATACATAACTTTTACATAAATTGAGTTATTAAATTGTTTATATAATTGGGATATTATTAAATTACCTGATAAATGGTGCTTGCTCGCGGCCTTTATCTGGATTTATTTGTGGTGGATTCTTGACAGCTGACGGAAAAGCTGATGCAACATCTTCTATTTGCTCCATCCTGAAAGTAAATTAAAGTAACGAAATTAATACCTACTTACTAACAATACAAGAAAATAGATAATAAAAGAGGAAATTTTATTTACATTTTCTGTTGCCTCAAGTCAGAAGAGCAAAGATTGCGAAGATAATCATCGCACTCGCGTTGTTTTTGAATTTGATATTCTTTAAGTAGTTCCCTTCTAAAATCACCATCGGCGCCCGGCAACATTGCCGCTTCAGCCTGCTGTGGCGTGCGCTCAGCGAGTGATGAGCGTTCAGTCGACGCTGCCGTGTTTGATATCGACGTAGAGGCTGAGTAATCTTGTCCCCGGTGCTCGGGAGTAGTGGCGTTCGACGCGCCGATGCTACTCGTATCATTCGTTTTCGTAGAAGCTGTAAACTCGCCGATGGGCTTCAACGTTGCTTCATCTATTGTTTTCAGCGACTCGTTCAGTCCGTTAAAAATACTCTCGGCATTTTTACTATCAAATAACCTATCCACTGAAGTGTTCATAAGCCTGCTGCCTTTAATTCCAGTAAGATGAAATCCGGCGAAACATGAAGATGACGGGCCATAATCAATTGCAGAGAGTGCCATAACAGCAGGATGTCTTGGAGCGCCGTCGGGAAGCGGGCGAAGTGATCTCGTCATAGCGTCGGCGGCCGATCGCGGTCTCCTAAACGGCATTGCCAAATGAGGGAATGTGCGTGGCTTTATAGGCGTAACAAGCATGTGCTCCGTCCACGACGTATGCAAAGATGGACGCTCCAACTTCTCCACGTCTACATTCAACATTCTTTGCTCAAATGGAACACTAAACGTCTCAGCTGGAATAGACTGTAGCCACGACAGCAAACTCAAATCTGATTCGTCGAAACCAGAACCGTCGAGCAATCTCGAAAAATTAACTTCATTCGATTGAGCTTCCTTGGAACCCGTGGCTTTAGCCTGGCAGTAGTTTACACATGACTCGTATAATATTCCTTTAATAAGTAGTTGCATTAATCGATCATTTTTTGCACATTTAGACACCGACCCGCTAGACTTTTTGTCACAAGGCAAGAATTGTTCTACGAGAGGATACACCTCTCTAAAGCACTGAACGCGGGCGTTGCTTGGATTCCATTTCTTAAACTGCGCATGATCCGTAATACTTGGCAAAGTCAACAATAAACATAGATTTGAGTATTCTTCTTTCGAGGGCGCTAGCTTTTCTAGATCGCTAAGGACTTTTACTACTTCATCTACTATATTTTCAACATTATTATAAGCTTTAATTTCAGATCTTATACATAACAATTCAATGTACTTATGCCTTAGAATAGCGTAATTAAATTTATCAGCTTCGAAAGCTTTTAGTGCGCTAAGCGGTTGAATAAACTCTAGTACATCATCCCACTGTCCGTCGAGGATGAGTTGCCGTAGAAACAACACGTCATCAGCAAAATTGCCATTAATGACTCCAGTTTCACGCTCGAGTGATAGTTGTGTAATGTGCAGATCGCGGTTATGCAGAAACTCTAGGGCCAACCGGACTACGTCATCCTCGCGTAGGTTCAGGTGGGTTGACGGCATTCTGATCACTAAGTGCCTTATATCTGGAACAAAGAAATAAATTATATGGTTTTATAGAACTATATGTCAACAAAATCAATTATACCTTGTTTGTCGTGTTGAATTTTAAATACTTTTAGACCAAGTACATGTTTTAAAGGTAATGATTTTTTCAATATAAATTGTCAATGAATTATTTTTCGCTTTTCAATTATGGTCCGAAAATCGTAAAATGATGCAACATTTTTCGCCAATGATGCCAAACATAACCACTTTATACCTATAACTTTTGCATGACTTAACTATGACGCGACACCGATCTATGTACTAGGTACTGTTACTAGCAGTTTCGTGCGTATCCTGCATCGGTTAAGTAAACCCAGGTAATAAACTATCTGTGTGCCAAATTTTATCCAAACCCGCTAACCCGTTTTTACCCACCTAAGCAACAACCGTACAACTTTTATATTTATAATTATTGGTAGGATTACTAACGACTGGAATCAACCCACGTGAAGCGTAACCTGGTTTAAATTAACGATACCAGATTATTCAACATGTTTAGCTAGTAATTAATAACTTATTATAAAGTCATTATATATTTTAAGACGTGGGCAACCACAGGCATGATTGTATAGTCTGTGTGGGTAACTGAGTGGAAAATAAGCAGGTGGCCCAGCTGATGGTAAGTGGACACCGCCACATAATGACATGTATGCCAGTTATCAAGCTATGTGGCTTGGCAGTAGCTTGGCAGGTGAGCTGTCCACTCTAGAAATAAGATACGTAATTTATACATATAAAATGCTTTGTCCTGAATTTCTTTTTGAATTTCTATCGTAGAGACCTGAAACTTGTTCTTTGTATGACGTAGGCATCCGATAAGAAAGGATTTTAATTTTTCGAAATTCCACTCACAAGGAGGTGAAAAAGCGGGGCAAAATTTTTATGAAAATCTGTTATTTTTAAATTAAATTCAGATAGCCCACGCGGGCGAAGTAGCTGGACTATGTATAAAACTCGTGGGGTTCGTGTTTTTTATTATTTGACGTTGAGGACAAAAACACCAAAAAGTATGCGAATATAATATAATTTAAGGAAAATTTTAGTTAAAACCTTTAGTGAACTTCAATTATGACGACAAGTAGGTTTAGGTTATTGGGCACGCATTACGCATCGAGAATACAGAGCGATTTTATTAGTCATACGTGATGTAGATCAACTGGAGTTGTAGAGGACTGTCAACCCGTTAGTGATCACAAAACGCTATCTATGTTATCCATTCTGTGTCTTGTGACGTATTTATATAGCATTGATCGACTTAAAAGATGGCGGAAGCAGATAATAATATCACGAAATGGGTCCTAAATATTGTTTAAAAAAAATATTTACCTTTTATATATATTTATATATATTTTTATTGGTGTGAAAGTTGAAATGTTTAAATTAGAAAAGTAATAAAAGTACAAAAGGTTTTTTTATTATATAGGTTTCATTTCGAAGAGTTCTTACTAAAAAAGCTGGACTTCAAATGGAAGCAAACTAATGACGATTATTTTTATAAGCCTATCAACCCAACAATACCCTTTGTAAACACTGTAATATTGTTTCCGAAACTACAAAAAATATGAACTATTTATAATACTAATTATTTGGAATTTGATTAGGCATAAAATTAAAAGAAAATCTTATAATCTATGATACTCAATAAAAAAAATCTGATGAGTGATAACTAAATTATTGGTTTCACATGTCATGTTTGTGCCTTCTATAGCAAAATATTGTTGTTTTAATATGAAATTATCCAAACAGATATCAAGATATGCAAAACCTGAGAACCTCAATACAAAGTTAAATCATCAACAGTGTTTAATTTCATTTTCCTTTACCAAAAAAATATAATACTAAAATAGTGTTAAGCTGATACAATAAATAAAAAACTGTCCAACAAGAATCATAATCCACAGCTAGCAGAATACCCATTCATTGGTACACACAGCACAAAAGACTTCCTATAAAAAAGGCTCCTCATTGGTATGCACCTCACTGAATGTGTCACTAACACTGTAAACAAATTGGAGTAAGTGGGCAATTGATACAGACCTGCTTTACTGGACTTCCTGTACATAATTGCTTATTAATAATTATATACCAACAGTTCATTACACTATACAAATTATATTCTGAATGGTTTATTGAATTGTATTCATTTCAATTTAGTTGCTTCTACATGTGGATTAGGTTTCACAGATTTTAATATATAAGTTAAGAAAAACATATATATTATATTTATTTTTTTATGCTTCTGACTACTATTAGGATCAAATAAGATCTCAGTAATCTTATCTTAGCTTCAGAACGACAAAATGTGTTATATTTATCAGTCTATATGATAAGAATATCTTCAGTATTGGTTTGAATTTATAGAAAAAAAAAGGTTTGATAGAAACATCAGTACCACATGCATACACTAAAAACTAAAATATACTCAAGAAAAATTGTTTATTGAGATGATTATAATTTGAAGTTTAGGAAGTCTTTTTAACAGACTTAAAAAAAGAGGTCTTCAGTATTTGAGTAAATGGAACTGGCATGTGATGGTCTATGATTGTGATGCACGACTATGCAGAGCTTAAATTACACTTGCTGAAGTCAACACAATTTTAATGAATCTCCTAACTAAATTTAAGAACATTATAGTTTTCTCAGAAATAATCTAAATTGTAATATAATAAAACTATTGTAAACACTTCTTTTTGAAAATGAGTGTTGTTTATGGAGTTTCTTGTGGGTTTTTCTCCATAAGATCTGCTTCTTGGAACCATGCAACTAGTACTTGAAATTTCATAAGAGCCTACAAAGGCCTATTTGAAATATAAAAGTAGAGTTTGATTTTGAATCACATTATTTTGTATACAATGGCATTCTTAGTTATTCTCCAAATTTAACAGATTTTATAAAATAGCAATGATTTCTTGCAGCAAAATTGTGCTACTTACTGGTAAAAGAATGAAAAATAACAAAAGTTAATTAGTAATGGTAAAGAGTGACTGGGGAGTAGTTTAAATGTTATTTAATATAGTATACAATCTATACATTAATTATGGCTGGAGTTTAATGGAAATAAATGTTTATATGAATTAAAGTCCCTATTATTATAAAGTAAAAAGCAAAACTAATCTACTGCAGCAATAAATGCAGTTTAAATTTTAATAAAAATATTTATTTATTAAACACGATACTTTCACACACGGTATGCTAGTGTGCGTAATTTATGCTCCTGCAAGGGGAAAGCCTGATGTGTTGATTAGTGAAAATTATTGGTGCATCTCTGACATAGCACATACCACTGAGTGAAAACTTGGATATCCCCAATTTAATATATACTTATTATCACTTTACAGAGTTCGCCGCAAGGATTCAAAATTCGATACAGCCATTTTATTACGAACAATCCCAAAACAAGTAAACCCACCTACTCGTTTTAGCATTTACATAAAATCCGTAACTAGATAGTGTCAATATTTAATTAGTACAATAACTAAGTAGTTTCTAACTGGTATTTAAATAAAAACATGAGATATTTTACAGTTACCTGAAATAAATGTATAAAACTTTAATAAATAACAACGTAGACAAAACAGTTTTACCTCGAAAATAACAAACGGAAGACGGTTACCACACGAACAAATATTTCACAAATTTAAAATCCTACATTAGTAACAACAATTATCGGAACATTTATTAGAAAATTATTCAATTTATTCCACATTTTTTAACGGGAGAGAGAGTAGATCACAAATTAGAATTGTTTAAAGATTTGTCTATGATGCGTCAATGACGTCTTGCTATCAAAATCAAATTGGCATAGAGCACACAGTCACAGATCTGCACAGATCACTAATCTGTGTGCTCTATAGTGCGGTATAGATTCCAAACAAAGAAAATGACTACAAAACTTGAAAAAATGATCAATATAAGTTATTTGATTCGGATTCGAAGCGCAATTGATTTAAAGATACGTTAAATTTAACTAACATAAGAAATAAGGTTAAAGGTTCAGCTTCTATTTATATTCGCTAGTTTTTAAGTAAGGACTGACAATTTAGGAAACTATAACAATTTTTTGTCACCCGAAAATCAATGTCTTACAGGCCCACAGCCCACTGCAATACGATGTACACATCGGTTAACAAACCTTTGTTAACCTCAAGTTTTGAAGGCATCTTTAGTTTGTATAGAGAGAGAAGGTTCTCTCTCTATACAAACTAAAGATGCCTTCAAAAAGGGAATCCACAAAAAACCTCCTTTCATTATTTATGGATATGACATTATTTACTTGTGAGTCACTACGCTTAGTAAAATTCTACTCAATATATCTGGTCTTGCCAAGAAACTTGTACTATTATTTAAGTATCATGTGCCTCAAAATACAATTCCAAAGCACTCCAAAGCGTTTGCAGCTTATGATTCTTGGGACGGCACAGAAGCTAACCAACTGAACACTTTCGTCCAGTACCTACCGGATCATTCATTCAAATACTGGCTATAAAATTCTTTATTTTATTCATATATTTCTAAACTATCTGTGCTTGCTTACTGCGAAAGTGGCGCCCCCTTCCTGTCATTGCAGCGGTAAAAGTAACATCTATCACTGGAGGGACTGGTTGTTGGTTTTTTATTATAAAATTATATTTTTACCGTAGAAAATGGATGAAGAAGGCGATAATCTTTTGCTCGAAGATAATTACTACCAATTACTGAATGTTTCTAAGACGGTAAATATAAATCACGTGCATTTTTAGATTTCATTTCAGCATTTTTGCATTATCAATATTATATAACGACACAAATCAATCATCTATCGTAGAATACAAATAATTCTTATTAAACAAGAGCTCCACTTATATTATTTAATATACTATATAATTTTGGATATACATAATTTAAATGTAATTTTGAGGTTAGGATAGGTGCATCTTGCACTTACTACATAACCGTAATTAAATCCAGGTTTCAAAAATACTAGCATTCAATCTTATGAATAGATAGCTAGGGTTTTATGTCGCCAAGTGTGACTTGGAATTCAATGTTTCAGTAGTATTACTCTTCAGGATGATGCAATATTTAACTTTATACTTGTAGGATGCAATTGATTTTTATTACACATTCAGATTCGGAAAAGGTTGCAACAGACTCTAAATTAGTAGCAGAAATAAATTAAAAATGTAATTTATATTTAAAACCCTTCACAATTATATTATTTGAGAATGGTAACAGAATAGTAATTAATGAAAACAGTACTTCCTACTTGTATAATAATATTGATACGGGCTCTGTACTACCCTCATGTTCAATGAAAATAATAACAAGTCCTTCTTACAATTATATACATTAAAGAAAGGAGTATTCATGAATCAGACCCCATGCTCCTTTGGGTCATAATGATCTTGTCTGTCAGCTTTCGTCATTGTATTTGTTTATTAAATTTTATATTCCTCTGATCCATCTTAAAATGTTCTTCCCTTCAAAGTGCAATCTTCTGTCATCTTTTGATTTTCTTAACCAACATTTGAATACAGAAACATAAATATTTTTTTTCTTGTTAATTATAACTTTTCATATTTAAATACTATTACATAACATTTCCTTACTAAACTTAAAAATAAGTTTAAAATTTAAATGTGACTATGGGAACACATTGCAACAGTGTCATTTGCAGAAAATAAAAGGATTAAGCAACATAGAATATTAAAAAGAGCTCAACACATTACAAATAACTTTCTCATAAAATACCACAAATCATCACATTAAATAAAAAAAGAAAATTGTAAGAGCAAAATCTGACCACAAGATGCTACCTTATTGACTTAAGCTACCCCAAAAAGTAGTGCAGAAACTGCAGCAATATTTTCTTGTTAAAGATAACTCCTCAAATATATCCAACCTTTGTATATCTACCTCAACTTTAAAACTAAACAAATATCTTTTTACTAGCTATTGCTACTATGAACCCCTATCATATTACAGGCACCTCCAGAAGAAATAAACAGTGCATATCGCCGCTTCTCGCGTATGTTCCATCCAGACAAACACAGCACGGATCCAAACAAACAAAAATGGGCGGAGCAAATATTCAACAAAGTTAAAGAGGCTTATGAGGTGCTTTCTGATTCGCATAAGAGAGCCATCTATGATACCTTAGGTGAGAAGTGCGTGACTATGCTTTATGCTTAACTTTTTAGAAAATATGGCAACTGCTACGTAAATTTACTAATGGGAATTATTAAAGCATCCTACTGCGACAATTAATTTTCTTGGACAAAATAATTTGATAAAAACAAAGAAAACTGGTTTAAATACCTGAAATAATTTGTTTTCTAGGAAAGCGTGGTTTGGAGGTTGAGGGATGGGAGGTAATATTTCGTACTCGCACACCTAGAGAAATCAGAGAAGAATATGAAAGGTATGTATGATTTTTCTACAATCGAATTCCTTTCCCACATAATAGGCATGCATGGGTATGCATTTACACCACAGTAGTAATAATGTCGTATTTGTTGTTTATAAGTGCATTCACGAAAGAAAGAAAAATGTTTATTGACACAAAACATAAGTTAAAACAATAAATAAGAAATAACAAAGGAAATAAACAAGATAAAACATAGAAGGTGGAAAATAATATAATATTAGGAATATATTATATTTAGCTATGTGAACAAAATACATACATTATTCTCAGGTTGAAGCGAGAGAGAGAAGAGCGAAGGCTCCAGCAGAGTGCTAATCCCCGTGGGACGATCACACTATCTGTCAACGCCACGGACATGTTCATGAAATATTATGATGAGTATGAGATTTTGTGAGTACTGCTTACTTTTTTTGGTTCTTTTATTTTTATTACTTATTTATTTGGCTCTATCACTAATCATGAATTTTATAAGCCATAACATATTGCCTATTTACATGCACATGAAGGTCAAGGTACTGTACTTACAGGGTACAGGTACAAGGTACTTTAGGTACAGGTACTTTTGAAATTAATGATGTCATGGTGATTTCATTGATTAATTATCATAAGGACAGCAATGTTTTATTTTTCATATAATAATATTATTTCCGAGTACAACATGGTGTTGTTTTTTTTTATTTTCAGCTGTTTATTCACTTAGCTCAGTTTTATGTTTCAGTTCTATTTGCTAACGTAAAATATTTTAGATAGTAGATAGATACATATATGAAATTACGTATTATTTAATAATTTCAGGGAAGATACGACAATTATACCAAATATTGAAGTATCAGGCATGACTATCCAACAGTCAATTGACGCGCCGGTCACTCTTAGGAACACAATGACTCTATCGGGAAATATATCGACACAGAATGGAATAGGTAACTTCTATTTATTTTTAAATTTATTTAAGATTTTTTTTATTAATTGTTTGATGTCTTTAGTTTCAATATATTAACCATTATTATAAATGAAGTGTTATAGAATAATGTTGGGACATGGCAATGTATCTTTAATATGTTTTATATTATAATTTCATAAGAAAAAGAACACACTTCCCCCCACTTTTGCCTTCGAAGCAATATGTTGATAGGGTTGGTTTGATATTTTTTTTAATTGGTATGTGACAATACTTTCCTTTATATTAAAAAAATTGAATCAACAATCTGGCCTAGCCACCAATGCCTTTTCTATATGAGAAGAGGCTTTTGCCCAGCTACTATAGGACAATGAATAGGCTGTCTTGTTGTTTATTAAAAAGGTTAAACAATCTTTACAGGTACCGGCTCTGTGAACATTTGCAACAGAAACCTCAGCTCTGAAAAAGGTTGGACAGAGGTGGAATGCGGCATAGGAAATGGACCACTTCTTGGTTTCAAGATATTTAGAACTCTGTCACGGCTAATGTTTTTGAACTGCGGGACTGTGTTGCAGTTTACGCCTAGAGGGATATCGCCGAGTCTTATATCAAGTAAGTTGGGTTTATCATAAAAAACTTTCAAATAAACATATGGTTTGACCTTTTTCTGTCTTTATTTGTTAGATGCACGCATCCTGAGAGTACTAAAAAGTATCTTATACTAGCTGTTTCCCGCGGTTTCACCCGCATCCCGAGGGAACTACTTAGCGCACCCGGGTAAAAAGTAGCCTATGTTGTTCCTCAGGGTCTATTCTATCTCTGTACCAAATTTCATTTATATAGGTCCAGTAGTTTTGGCGTGAAAGCGTTACAGACAGACAGACAGAGTTACTTTCGCATTTATAATATTAGTAAGGATGTTAATCCAGGACTATATGTAGTGTACCAAATTTCATAGAAATCCATTGTCGTTTTTGCGTGAATGAGTAACAAACATATATAAGGTCTAACTATTCATACCCGAAATATTTTAAGAGGGACATCTGTGGGGGGTAAAGAAGCCATAGAAACGAAAAATATATTTTTTTGGAATTCTTTTTTTTATAACAAATTAATAAAATTGTAATAATGCTTGAGACGTTTTGCATAAAACCTTTACTCCCGATTGTATGAAGTATGAATGACCCGCCGGGACACGCCCCCGACGCCGCGGCGGCGCGGGCGCGGGCTCGCTCACTCAGTCAGTCGTCGGGCAGTGCCCAGCAAGGTTGCGTTCGCAAGTCGTGTCTTCAGACGGCGCACGACAGCGCATGCATGACTTAAATGACAGTCTTATTCTCCTCAGTGTCTGTGGTGCAGGACAGCCGCACGCAAACCATGTCCTCACGTTGTGTTTACATTGGACTTGGACCTACCAATATCACTAGTGAACTGTGACTGTGAACGTAAGAAAATAGGTAGCTCTGCCTTCTGTTTATCTCTCCGAGGAATACAAGCGTGAAGATGTTAAGAATAAACCAATCTAGATAGACTACGTAACTCGATCTAGTCTAATTTGAATAGCTTATCGATTACGTATTAACAAATATGAATTAAAATTACGTAAACCACCTAAGTAGGTATAAACTTACACCAATACACTTATTTTTAATTCCATCCTTAACATTTTACGAAGTTGAACCTAGGTACGATTTAAACAAATCCTAATCTACAGTACCTACACCACAGAATAGGCAATAGTTAAACAGCTGATGGGTGCGACTCGAATTCGTACAAGTTAATGACCTCTGCGAGGTAACACGAAAGGACGACGTTGAAATTGTAAATGTGTAGTGACTTTCTTTTAGTTTAACGTACCTACTATTAAATTAGAAGGTCAAATAATTACGTATGTAGTCAGAGTTTTGACAACAAAATTTTATAACTCATGTCTACTTGCTATTACGAGCGAGCGATGAATCGCATCGTCAGCTGTTTGTTGGTTGCGTTGCGTACCTACCTAATTGTACAGATGTGAACTGTAAGAAAGAAGCCTACGACCATAGCGCGGCTTATCCTAACTAATAAATGCGAAAGTGAGTTTGTTAGTTTGTTACGCTTTCACGGCAAAACAGTAATAATAATTATTTATTATTCGTGAAACATAGGCTGAACCGATTTGGATGAATTTTGATATGGAGATAGATGGGAACCTGAAAATGGTTATAGGCTTATGTGGGTGCGGTAATTAGTTCCGCAGGAATAAGGTAGTTTTATAATAAACTCTCTCGGTACCTACTCTTTTATCGTTTTTGACCGTGTGTGTATGCGTGTGATCAAGCCGCGCGCCGTCCTATGGCGTCACCATGTCGCCGCCCACTTCATTGACAGAATACTACGAAAAAAAACTAGCGTAATGGATGTAAAATAAAAAGGAGTCAGTATTTTTTATGTGTGTCAAATAATTTAAAATTATTTAATATGAAAAAAAATATGGTTACATAAAAATAAAAAAATCGTTTCTATGGTTTCTTTACCACTTAAAGATGCAAGGTTTAAAATATTTCGAGTATGAATAGATGGACCTTATATATATCACATGTGTAATATTAGTAGGATAAACATGACTTATTTATAACTTAATTACATTTCAAACTCGCTCCTTGTGTAACTGTTTTCATAATTGTGAGACTTGAATCAAGTTTACAAGAGAACATGATAAAAATGTAGTGCAGTTACACAAATCATCATAATAAAATGTTTTGTTCCTTAGCCATGGCTGTACAGTTGGACGCACACTCGGTGGGGTACTTAACCTACCGCGCAGGTGGTCAAGGCGGTTCTTCAATGACCTCAATTTACGTGCGGGACTCCGAGAAGTACCACACAAATACGGCGCTGCAGATCGGAACACCACACTCTTTTATATCGTTCAATATCATGAGGAAACTGCCACAGCATGATATGAAGCTCAGGCTGGCTTTAAAGTAAGCTAATTTTATTTAATATGAATATTTATATAAATTATATTGGCGAGGTGACTATTCCCTCATTTGTGTAATGGTGGTAAACATGTCGCAACTTCGGGACTTAAAAACAACTTTCTTTATGAGGTTGCGCTATATGTAAGTGCACTTTCGGCGTGCCCTTTATTCGAATACTGCGGTGATTTTCACGCATTGAATTAAATCATTTTGTGATCAATTACTTAGGTGTATTAAAGATGTAAAAAAATACACTAAATGCGTAACAGTTGTTTAGTGAACCAAATTTATACTATCTTACATTGGCTGTTTTTTCAAGCTTAAAACTATGATATACTAGTCGCCATAACGAAATTGCCACGCGATCGAACTAATTTAATTACTCATACAGCTCATATTGTTAATACCCGCTTATGTGAAACGATTGAGAAAATCTTGATTTTGCGAATGTCATATATAAATGATAATATGTATTATATACTGGTCTCTTCACTGGATTATCAACTGTGCGTTTAAATCACAAGGTTATATGTATAAGCATTCGAAAGTGCTAAGCGAAGTGAATTAAAAAAATGCGTGTTGCTTTAAACCCTTTTAAAAGGCTATACAAATAAATATTGTTTTAGCAGTGAGTTTGGTGATCAAGGGTCAATCAACAGTATGGAAGAGCTATACAGTCATATATAGTCTAAAATAAGTCTTGTTGTATTAAAAAGAGGCCGATTGCAAATCGTTATGAACTTTCAAACGTAATGTCGCTCTTGAATAGCTTGCTAGCGCACAGCGAATACTTCCTTCTTACCCGACTACAAGGAAAGGTTTATGTTTTTCGCGCCTATCTTAGTTTGTTTTATCTTATTAGATGGCTTGGTCACCTGTGCCATCTGGAATTACAAAACCATCATAATATATATCAGTACAGAGACAAAGGTGAATTGTCTCTTGTGACTGTTTTTACACTGGCACCCATATCCCTCAAACCGGAATACAGCAAGAAGTTTGGATGCCAGAAATAGTAGAGTTCTACTAATAGGAATATTTTGCACGCTTGCATATGCCATGCGAAATGCTACAGCGCATGTCTGTTATGATTGGTTCACTTTATGTTATTTAAAAAGCTCTGCAAATTTATTAATGACAACAAAAAAAGTGTAATTATGACATTTTCTCTTATATATTACCAACCTCAAAATCATATTTTATATAAATCGATAAGCCGTTAGCGTTAAATGAAAATCGAATACCAAATTGATATACTTTTCAGATTAGGCACATTTGGCGCTATTGCTGAGTATGGCGCTGAGAAAAAGGTGTCACAGAATAGCAGCGTGTCGGCGGCCGTCATGCTAGGCGTTCCCAGTGGTGTTATGCTCAAACTCAAGTATGTTTGTTATCTGTATCATATATAGCCTTGGTTTAAATCTTAATCTATCTATGTTAGAGTCAACAAGGAATTTTAATACTTTCGAAATAGCTCAGAAATCCTATCAGTATATTTCTGAAAATAAAGGTAACATCCTTGTTGTCTTGTTTCGCGGTTGGCATTCCATCAGCAGAAATACAAATTTGGGGATATGTTTATAAATGATAAATGAATGTGCCATTAGACTGCCTCGTTGGATTAGTGGTCTCATGGTGCGACTGCTGTAAACGATTCCGGGGCCGTAATCAGCATTTGGAATTCGAAAAATTTCACAAAGCAGCCCGGTGTCAGTAAATTGTTGGTGTTATACACGTCGTCCCCATCTGCTATATTGATAGCAGTTCTTAAAATTCCTTGTCAGAAGCCGTCAGACGGATTTGAGAAAACTGACCCTAGGGCTTGTTAGGTTGGTAAAACCTGTAGCCCACACGATAAGAAGAAGAATTGTGCCGTTTATAGTGCATTTGCTTGCTAAAAATATAAAGTATTAACTTGCAGATGGACATGTTCGTCACAAACTATCGTAGTGCCCATCCACCTATGCGAAGAAGTGATGCCATCTCCGGTGTTCTACGCGACCGTGGTGCCGCTGGTGTCTTGGCTGGTCCTCAAGAAGATCATTTTGGACCCTATCGCCCGGGAGCGACAGGAGCGCGACCGGCAGCGGTCTATGGAGGCTAATTACGAAAGGTATTTATTTTATATACATCTGCTATTAGTATGTACCTAGACCTAGATTTCCGTCGTGCTTAAGAAAGCACGTAAAGCTGGTAGTGCCGGCTGTCTTTTATACATCTTTGACCGTCGTTACGGATAGTCAGAAGACAGAAAGTCTGACAAGCAGTAGTAACCGGTAGGCAGTCGCTCAATGGAAAATATGTACTCAGCTGGATCCTGTTAGATTGGAAGCCATACCCAACGTAGTTAGGAAAACCTTAGGCAGATAATGATGTCAATTTACTTAATGGGATGATTTATATCTAATGTACTGATTAAAAAAATGTAGAACGCTTAGTTACGCTTGGTATTCAATACGAGCGCTCGTGATATAGGATATTGCTTTATCTCTTTGGTGAAAATTAACCTTAAAAAAAAAGCAAGAACAACTTGTTATATCATCAGACTTGACTTTAAAGATCAGCTTTGGTGGGAAACAATAAATTTTGTTTACGAAACAACACATTCTAGCAACTGCCAACTAATTATTTGTATTCTTTAACAGATTACAAGAGATGCAGCGGCAGGCCCGTGCAACTATTGAACTGATGAGGGAGACATATTCGAGGATTAGGTCAGACGAGGAGAAAAAGAAAGGCCTTGTTATCCTTCGCGCCCTATACGGAAAGTTACCTGCAAGTAAGTACTGTCTTTGATTCTAAATTTAAATTATTTAACGGCCGCTCATTTGTATAACATCGAAATAAAAAATTACATTATTTTTTAGCACCTTATTAACTATAATAAGAGTGAATGAGAGGGAGAAGCAGGAAGAGAGAGAGAGGGAGCCAGCTAGCTATGCAGAGATTACGTTCTCTCTCCCTCCTTATTTCACTTTGCTAAATACAGGTATGATGTCAGATATAATATATAAATATTCTTTACAGATGCCTCAAACCACGAAATAGGCGCGGAGCCGACGGGCGACGGGGCGTCGCCTGAGACTCCGAACACGTTCAGCGAAGTGATCGACGTCACGATACCGATACAGTGTCTAGTGAAGGACTCCCGATTAGAATTGCTTGAAGCCAGCAAGGTAGGGGTCTAATCATATCATCTATACAGCTCTCGTATGCCATGTGCCCATTTTTGAGATAAAAATATGTTAATGCAGATCGTGGTTTATGTGTGTGCCAAGTTTCGCTCAAATCCGTTTAGTAATACCGCAGTTGAAAAACTAAGTAAATTGGCGTGGAATAGTAATTATTCTACCAACATACATTATAAATGCGGATTTTGTGAGGATGTATGAATGTTTGTTGTTCTTCCACTCAAATACTACTGAATGAATTTAGATAAAATTTGGTACACGTATAGTTTAAAACCTGGATTAAATATATGTGATACTTTGATCCGCGTGAACGAAGTAGTTTCCAACAAACTGTTATGATGCTGAGAAACGTATATCAAGAGCTCAATAATTAAATAAATACACTTCTGTGTTATCGGCATCTAGACGAAGTAACGATATAAAACGTATATATTATGCTGAGCAATGTATAACGACGCTTACCTTAGTACCGGTCGGCTGTCATGTCATGGCATGTCACGTAGACAGGCTTTGAGGCGCCATTGTTATTTTGTGGTATAATAAAGTACTGTAGGGAATGCGTGGTCAGAGGTTGAGGTATCGTCGATAAATCAGAAATAAATTAGAAGTATTCAAAGCTCCCCAGCTTTGAATACTTCTATTTTATTTCATGATTTGGAATCGACTGACCTTATTAAATAAAAAAATCTGCCAACTAACTTATCTTCATTCTAATTTCAAAATGATTGTGTGGCCAGTTAAAACAATAAGGTTAAATTCTTATATATTTCATAGAACTGTAGAGGTTCTATGAAATATATTATTCTACAGTACTATCACTATCAGTATTTATTACACAACTAGCTGTTTTCCTCAGTTTCACCCGCATCCCGAGGAATTACTTCGCGCACCCGGGTAAAAAGTAGCCTGTATGTCTTAAACCGGTTCAGTAGTTTTGGCGTGAAAGCGTGACAGACAGACTGAGTTACTTTCGCATTTATAATATTAGTAAGGAAGTAAGGATATAGTGATACAGTCAATGCCAGGTGTTATCGGTTGAAGTAATCGGTATCGTTGGAATTATCATGTATACTAATATTACGAAGAGGTAAAATCTATGGGACCTCATCATCTGCCTAGCCTTTTCCCAACTATGTTGGGGTCGGCTTCCAGTCTTAACCGGATGCAGCTGAGTACCACTGCCTATCTGACCTCCACAACCCAGTTACCGGGTAACACGGTACCCCATGGTAAGACTGGTTGTCAGACTTTCTGGCTTCTGACTACCCGTAACGACTGTCAAAGATGTACAAATGACAACCGGGACCAACAGTTTAACGTGCTTTCCGAGGCACGGAGGAGTCTCGCTATGACATAGATGGTCACCCATCCACGGACCGACCGCGCCAAGCGCAGCTTAGCCTTTGATCGGTCGAACCGTGCGGCTGTTACATAGCCACGAGCTCCTTTATAAATGAATAGTGATTTATAAATATATAATTAATTCATCGGGTATTTGACCTCACCAAATAATTGATATTACTGCTTATAACCTTTTAAAACGCGTTCTTTCCCATTGATTTATGGCAAAACAATGATGTGGCGGCACATTTTCTCAACTCAATGAACTATTTATTGATTCCAAAGCTATTAACAGTTTCTTTAAAAAAAAATTGGGCTTTCTGGGGGTTATAGTTTATTTTCTACTGTTTCCCTCGCGCTCAGCGAGCTCAGCTCAGCGTCTCATCCATCTCTACACCAAATTTCATCTAAATCGATTCAGTCGTTTTACCGTAATAGCGTAACAAACTAACAATCAAACATACATTCGCATTAATAATATTAGTTAGGATTGGTCCATTCATCCATTCTTATGTACAATTGAAGTATGTATGAAGGAGGCCTAATAATAACCTTTAAATACTATAAGTCAGTTTTTGCCGTTCAAGTTGTACTAGTCACTCTCGTAGTGTCAATTGCTGGATTTTCCTACAATTACGAGGAGCGTAGTAGGCGTGGCCAGCCGTTTGACAATGGCGCACGTGGTCAGTAGCAATTTCAGAAATTGCTCTACGTTCTAGATTTATTATCACCTTACGTTACTATTATTTGTGCTACAGTGTACCACACACAATGGCCCATAGGCTACAATTTTCAGAATGTATCCGCTTATTATATTAAGATTCTTGACACGTGTTTCCTGGACGCTTAAGCTGCACAAAAGACTGGATGACAATTTTTTTTTTAATGGACGGATGCAATAGTGGGATAAATTAGCGCTATTAAAACTGGTGGCGTTTTTAAGTACACCCCTCAGTGTTTGTATAAGTCAGATACAACGAAATCTCGTTATTCCACACAAAAAATGAAAATCTCTCATCTCATGTGCAAGCTTCTTAGGAACTTCGTACTACTAATCTGCGAATGTTTTTAGGGGCATAAACTCATTAATAAACAAAATCAATCAAGTGCGTGTCGCGCGTTTTAGGGTTCCTTATAATTTAGATGATCCTAAACAACTAATTAACCTAGCTAAACAATGTCCGAACGCAGATAAAAAATAATAATTAGATGATAGTTAAAAGTAGAGGATTTTTTTCCGGTCTGTGTGATGGAGACCGTCTTTGTTATAGCGAGACTCTTCTGTGCCTCATTAAGCTGTTAGTCCCGGCTGTTATTTGTAGATCTTAAACAGTAGTTACGGGTCAGTCGGAAGCCAAAAAAACTGTCAAGCAGTCTTACCAAAGGGTATCGTGTTACCCGATACCCGGACCCGGTTGTGGAGTTCAGATAATAAAATGCTGGTACTCAACTGAATTCGGTTAAGACTTGAAGCCGCCTCCAGCATAGTTGGAAAAAGGCTAGGCAAAGATGTTGGCTAGTCAAAAACCCAATTACAGAATTAAGACGGGTACTCTTACCATGTCGCATTTGCATGATATCCATATAAATTTAGTTATCTGCCTTTCCTTTATCTACCTTCCACAAAGTAATACAGTTTAACATTGTGATGTAAACACAAATATCGTCGGAAGTTATTCGGATAATGGAGGCTATTATATAAATAGTTTACTCGCCCCCATGTCATGGTAGGTCGGTAATAACCCGCATAGCAGCTGCAAACATGCATGAAATTGCTCCCGTTAGCTATAAATAGCAGTAATTTCTGAAATCGCTATTTATGGAAAGTTTGATCCCAAGGAAAATAGAACTAGTGTTGTATAATATAGCACGGATATAATAGTAACGCAGTAAGAGAGTTCGGAATAGAATACTTGCCTATAATTCAAGTACCTAATAGTTTTCAATTTAAGCTTCAAATCGATGTATTTTTTTTTTTAATTTTGAACATCTCTTTTTTAATTTAATTGGGTGACTTTATAAAACACTGACCCCGCATTGGCAGAACACTCAATAAACATGTCCAACTTCGAAATTCAAATTCCATAAAATACAAAAGCAATAAATGTCAAATTACTCTGAAATGGTTGACATTTACATAGGGGTCATCAGGGGTCATTTGGTTGAAAATGATCTCTCCTTTACTCCATAACAGATTGCAGAAGTTTTATCAATACATTGATATGGTACCATTTGCTTAAAATATGTCTTCATAATATCTGTTTTATAAAAATGAATCCCTATTTTCCTTGGTCATCACGCGTGAGCCACTGGATCAATTTTGCGGAAATTTGGTACGGAGATAGAGGGGACTCTGGAGAAGGTACTTCCCTAGAGAAACTTCCGTCAGGACGCGGGTGAAACCGCGGGCAACAGGTAGTTAGTTTATATAAATGGTTAATTTAATGGTTTATTTGTCCCCAGTATGAGCTGCCCGGTTTCTACGACCCGTGTGTTGGCGAGGACAAGCACCTGACCATCCAGTACATGTTCCACAACAACTTGCACTGCTGTACCGTCACCGACAGCCAAGCCCTCGTCCTCCCTCGCAATAGTAAGTACACTCGGAAATAAACATCTGAATACTAATTAACTTATATAGTCCTTTGTTCTCTCACGTTTCACACATGTTCTTAAAGGTTCTAATTATCTCGCAACCAAATTTCATATAAATCGGTTCAACTATTTTGCTGTAAAAGCGTATTGATCTGAAATTTTGAAGCTGACGTTTTTAGATTTTGAAACCTTGAAACTAAGAGAGAAGTTACAGTAATATTTTTTGACGTGGCGTTGCAATGCCAAATCACATATTTCTTAAATATTTTGCTCTAAACGCAGATACTTATTGCCATGGTGACTCATTTTCCTTTTTACATTTTCCATATATTTCCATTAAACAATATAATTGAATTGTTTATTTTTTTCCAGATCATCGGATAAAGAATAGATCCTGAAATTCACAAGTGAACCGCAGGTACAAACTTGTCGGCGCGTTCCCGCCCTCTTTCCTAAACTTAACGAGTAGACTCTTTGTGATTATGTCGACATGAATGTTACTCTCAAATCCAGAAAATTATCATTACGAAGCTTTGACAGCTAATGACATTCCATTATTTTTACAGCAAAAGTATCACCAATTTTGTTAAGTTGCCACACAAAAGTGTTGTTAGTAGAAATATAATATTCGTTGATACCTGTGAAAAGTGCCTCGGTAATACAACATTGTATAACACCAATATATTACACAAGTATATTTTTACATTCAGCTAATATTTTTAATAGCTATCTTTAAATGCATGTTCTATATATAATAGAAATATTGAATAACACCAATTAAAATAGTAGGTATCACAGTGCTGTTGTTGTAGCTAGCGTTTAAGCTCGGTTCTTAGTAAAGCAGCTGTCTTATTTATTCAATATCAATAGTCCCAATATGTAGATTGAGGCTAACGACGATAAAGGCATAACATCAATAATCAACATATGTACAAATAAATCTTGGTAATCATTTAACTAATGTTATCTGTTTATTGAAGGTAGGCGAATTGATAAACAAATACGCGAGTTGTCGTAGCAGACTATTTATTGAGAACAAAGGTTAAATAAGTTTGTCTTTGGTGACCGCGGAGCCCACGACTAGCATTCATTAAAACATCCAAGTATATGACTAAATCCATCATCACCACCTGCCTAGCCTTTTCCCAACTATGTTGGGATCGGATTCCAGTCTAACCAGATGCAGCTGAGTACCGGTGTATATGACTTAATTCTATTAAATTCAGCCTTAATTTAATGTGATAAAGGGAGAGTATAAAAAGTAGCTTTCAGCCAGCGGCGTCACCCGCTGGTGCTATACGAATTCAAATAAAAAATACAGAGTTTCATAAAAACTTTGCCCCCCTTTTCACTCCCTTAGGGGTAGAATTTTGGAAAATTCTTTCTTATCGGATGCCTACGTAATACAAAGAAAACACTCTCCAAGTTTCAGGTCTCTACGATCAGCGGCTTAGGCTGTGCCTTGATCCGTCAGTCATTCAGGACAAAGCATTTTGAAATACGTAAAAGTATGAATTACTAGGTATTTCACGCGGTTTCGCCCACGTTCAGAAAGCACCCGGATAAGAATTACCCTGTGTCCTTCCCCAGGCTTTAGCCTACCTCCATATCAGATTTAATCTCAATCAGTTCAGCCATTTTACCGTGAACGCGTAACAGACAGATAAAGAGTTACTGTATTAGTGAGGATATAAATACATTGGTTATGCAACAACGCATCAAGTATTTAACAATATACACAAAGTACCATAAAATTCACCAATAAACATTTGTCGCTCGACTAAATTTTCTATCGCAGAACTGAAACGTTCTTAACTCATTGTTTATGATATTTATGATACAAGCATATTTTAATGAAAAAATTTTTTGTACCCCATTTATTTATAGAGTCATATTTATTTTTTATCCACTGCAATAATTGTTTAGCGTTTGTATCTTAAATATTACAATTGTTTGCTAGTGATTGAGTGCGTACAACTTATCGACATTTCAGTTAATTTATTAACTTCCTATCACGGCTGCTGTTAAAAATCGTTTACTTCCTCACTTCAATACAGCCAATCAAGTTATTATGAAAGCACCTTTATTTTCAAATCCTGAAATACATCTCACTTTATTTAAAACAAAGTCATTGATGTGTTCAATATTAACACGCTTCTAGTCGTGGGCTTGCAGCTTCAAGCAAAAGTAGTTTGTGTCGTGACAAGCCGGACGGTGAAGAGGTCACTAACTCAGAAGTATAATAATTAAATGTACGAGTGGAAAAAAACAATGTAATCGAACGTTGTTCGCGGAACGCAACTACTGATACGATCTCGCACGCACATGGGATATTATATTAACCCTGCGAGCTGTACGCGAACTTTCCGGCACAATACCATATAATAAAAGTATTTTTGATATCAATAAAATACCATATTTTTGATACTGGACTGGACAATATTTTCGCTGTCAATGGATTACCCGAAGTCATATTATTCAATTAAAACAAATTATAGATTAATAATATATTATCTATATAGTGCCTGATGTTTTATTCAAGCTGTAGCCGCTATAAATGCAGTTTTTAGCAGTAATAACCATTGGTTGGTTAATAATAATAATATAGATTATTCACCACGGGTTATTTAATGCTACTGATTCCGACGATTACGAAGGTTTCCTAGGGTTTTGTGTTAACAATAGTTCTATTACAATCTATTTTGTAGTTCTATTATTTTTAAATTATTTCATGGTAGGTGGGGAATGCTAGTGCAGTCCTCGAAGATATAGGGCTTTCGTTTCTAGCGAGCTTGACTTCCTAATATCCACTCAGGATACAAGGCTAAATCAGAAGGAAATTAACAATGCACCCGTGTGTGAAATAAGACACTGCTTTTAAAAAAATACTATTAGGTATATCCGTAATTCGGCGTTCGTTTGTTAAGCAACCTTGCCTTTTATTAAATTTACTTAGATACCTATATGTAATAGAGAGAAAAATTGAATATTTAAAATATTTAATTGACACATTAAAATAATTGTCGATGGACTCAAAGCAGGAAAATCCAGAACCGTGACTTGAAAGTTTTTTTCCTAAAAACGTTTTGTAAAATGCTGTTAGAAATAAATAAAGGCGACATTAACCTGTCCGTAGAGATTTCAATGATTTTTATACCGGAAGATAGCTCGTGTATTTTTTTTCTAATGAATAAGATTCGCACAAAACTAGCTGATACTTGAACATCTACCTTGAAACTTGGCCTGCACAAAAAGCTTGGCTAATTAATTTTCTGGATTTTGACATGTTAGTTAGATGTAAAAGTTAATTGTTGAACAGTTAGTTTGTTTGAATTGTGCTTCGTCAGTGTAACGAGAAGAGCAATGGTAAATCGCCTGTTTTAGTCTAATACCCTTCTAGTATTGTTTTGTTTTCTATGTTCAACTTTTTGTAAAATATTTGCACTTTGATTTTATTACGAAGACATCCAAAAACAATGTTGCTTATGTATTGAGCGAAATGAATCCTGTTTAGATTGTTGATTATAAATATAATTGTTTCTTATGTTAAAAGGCCTTAAGGAATATATACTGCGAAATAAACTATGACGTTGTTAATTTTTGTGTTTTAATTTATATCCCATATTTAGATGACTTTTTTGTTATTACATAATAACCCCAAAATAATGTTCATTAATAAAAATACTGCTAATGGCAGCATGTTTGCATAGGTATCTAGGTTAAAACAACGAACACAAAATAGGTCTTTATTTCTCAAAAAAAAAGTCTTTATTTTTCTCAAAAATTCACATTACAAGTAAAGAAACATTATGGTTGTACACTGATAAGAGAATGGTGTCTGAAGAAGGTTGACCCTGTGTTACAGATCACCATGATCGTCTGATAAACAGTTCACTTAATGCTGTCCTTATTTATAAGAAAAATAAATAAAATTAGTACATACATTAAATGTAGGTAATATCAAAACATTAGAAAAATGGAAAGAAAGTCTAAATTCTAACTAAAGTTAACATAATAATTACTAATAGAAGCTGTAAGAACACAAAATAGGTGAAAACTATTTGTTTACGGGGTGTGCAATACTACCTATTTATCACTTTATCACAGGTATTAAAATTAAGGCAAACCCGAGTTGCAGTATTGTTCCAAAGAGTTGCTGCAGCTTGGAGTGGAAAGCTTTTTTCATTTGATGGTTTTCTATAGTGAAGTGTTTAAAGACGGCGATAGATTGCGCCACTTTACCACGCCACTATACGTTTTAGCTACATAGACTAAACTCTCGCACGAGACAGTGTAGTTGTGTGAATGGCTGCAAAATGTTTACACCCTTTTACAAAAAGGGGGTACACAGTGATATTGTATGTGTATTCTAACTCAAACTCAAAATATTTACTTCCATACTAAGGTATAGCAGGTCTTAAATATTACTTATTGCCTTTTCTAGCACCGAATATACTACCCAAGAAGCAATAAAGTTACAACAGCCACTTGTCATGTCAGATTGTATCTTTTTTGGACCGTTTACTTAAGTTTATTTGTAAATAACGTTTGATCATACCTTGGAAATTATGATATATATTTTTTTATTTTTCCTGTTATATTTAAGCCTTTTTATGCAATATGCATCTCAAAACATTGAAAATCCAAGTCCGGTAAGACAATATTTTAAAGATTGTATGTAATATGAACTTACTTAAAAATGAATATATTACTAACACATCAATTGTCTCATAAGGATATGACTTTTATTGGCAAAGTACATAGAAGTTAATTTAATTGAAGCAACATAATGTGTAATACTTTTAGATAAGTTATTATTGCCAGCATTGTAGAAGATAAAACAGGAAATGGCCCTAAGAAATCGATAAGCAATAACATTTATACAGATGACGCGTCCGCATAGAGATGACTTCCTGGCGTTGATTCCGTGGCAAAGCCTACGTGGGTTATAAAGGAAAAGCATGATATTGCTTCAAGTTGATGTAGAGCAATCAAATCATTGTCTGATCGATTGATTGATGGCCTGTTAATATTAATCATTCGGGTCAAATGGGGTAGATGACACCACAATCAATTGACGCACTTTTTATGAGCTCAGTCATATTGCGATTCTCCCATATTTTGTATGGCAATACATAAAAGTGACGTCACTACGTTTCCAAGTCAATTGGCTAATTTTATTAATTTCAAAGCAACACAAGTTAAATTTTACAGTCAATCGAAATAACTCTGATTTTCAAGCCTAAAGTGAAGTACTTTTTTGGACAAGTTGAACTCTTGGAATTATTAGCTACCCGCAATCGGCTTTGCCCGCATGGGCTATACGAATTCAAATAAAAATCACAGAGATTCATACAAACTGACCCCCTTTTTATCCCATTAGGGGTAGAATTTCGAAAAATCCTTTCCTATCGAATGCCTACGTCATACAAAGAACACAACCTCCAAGTTTTCAGGTCTACGATCGGTGGTTTAGGCTGTGCGTTGATCCGTCAGTCATTCAGGACAAAGCATTTTATATGTGTAGATTGATAGGTAGCAATGTGTATCATCTAACCAATTGATAACCTCCTTTTTTATGAAGTCGGTTAGAAAAGGTAATTAAATGTTTTTGAATGTCCAGAACAGATAATGAGGACATTTTTGCTGGTCTTTGAAATAGCTCAGGTGCGTAGGCAATACTTGCAATCGTCTTGCACGCATGGCCGGTAGTATCAAAATACAGATTATGTAGACAAAGCATAACGGATAAGTACCTAAGGGTGGGTGGTGTTCTACAAAAACAACAGTGCGTTTTTTGCTTACCTATGTCTGTTCTTAACATACAGGAAGGATAGTCTATCTTTCGTATGTGTACGAATTCATGATCGATACGACATGCTTTTGATGAGCTGTCAAAGCGCGTTTCTCCCCATTAATTTCTAATTTTCTAACTGAATTCACTGACTATTTATTGATTCAAAGAGTAAAGCAAATCTTTAATCGAGTTCAAAAATAAGAATTAATCGGGTTTCCATTTTTCAGGGAAATCGATTTCTCTGAAAACCCGTTTTTTTTTAAAAGCACGTGTATTTTTGGAGAAGTTGTCTTGGAATAATTTTTGATTGGTGTCTACTACCCAATTTGAATGTAGGACCCTCAGTAAGTATAACCCGCAGTCAATCGAAATCTTAATGCACGTGCGTGAGTTTATTAAGGGCGTGATCGGCGTGATACATGAACCTCATATTTAAGATTTGCGTGATGATTATGATGATATCTTCAGGGGCTTGTCACGCAATATTTTATATTGACAACTTGTCATAAACTAGATACAGTTGGATTATAACTGGATTTAATAGTGCGGTTTGTATTGTACAGATGTTTCATGTCTTATTCGATTCACCTAGCCTCTTTGCAGGCCGCTGCTTCATATGGGTCATTCATCACTTACCACTGGTCTGATCAGTTTGTTACCGCCACCATGCGAAACGTAAGCGGAATCCTACCATAAGAAACCCCTATTCATATTCGAGTTTGGTTCAGGTAACAACGTCGATGTTATCAATATTAATGTTGACCTGAACAAAGGTTCTTGTTGATGAAACCTTATGATTTAGAAAAACACTAACATTCATTTTGATCAAACATATGTAAGGTATCTATAGGAAATTCCCACACAACATCATAAAAGCAAAGGGCGAAGGACGCATGGATTCCTGGCGACTAGCGGAATAAGGTGGCCTACAACATTAGGAGATGATTAAGTGCTTTTATTATAAATTACAGAAGACTGGGGCTTTCCACAGTTTGTATCTGTGCCATATTTCAAAAATCTAGGTCATTGGAAAATACCCTAACCTAACCTTTCATGACTAGGTCGGGATAGAATATACCTGCATACTTTTAAACTTAGTAATAATTATTATTTTAATTTACGTAGTGACCTATTAGTTTCTACAAAAGCTACATTACTTCATAAATTTATTAAAGCTCGTTTTTAAAATCAAGCGACACTAAAGATGTCGACAACATCTTAATGGATGTCTTGAAGCTTTCCTCAACTTTAAGCCACTGAAAATATTTTTTTCATGGTCATTGGAAATTATTCTTAGTTCCAAAATGAGAAGACCTAACCCTCCATACATCAAGTCCCTAAACCTCATGTGTTTCGCTGTAAGCGCATTTCTTCGCAATTCTGCTAGTAAATCGTGTTCTGTATTGGAATGTGCCTGTAGATGTAACAACTGTTGGCAAGCTAAATAAATAAATAATAAAATAATAAATAGATCCTGAAGCTTGGATGTATAGTTTTATACGTAGGTAGTATACTGCAAAAGAATGCAAAAGCTTTACATTTGGACTTTGATTTTTACATCTATCTAAAACAAATTTTAAATATATCAAGTGGGGTAAGGAATCTTATGTGACAGGGCCTAGGCTAATGCAAAGAGTTAATAAAGAGATACACATGGTTTTAGTCAGTAAGAGTCTGACACTGCCTTATGCTCCACCCACAGCGAGAGAAACCATCGGGAGCATTTCCCAAAAACAGTGGTACGTGACCTCTGGATCTACACCATCGATTCTGCCTCTTTGTTTTAGATAAATATTTTATATCCGGGACGTTCGGGTCATGACATTTAAAAGACACATCGAGTTGTTCTCCTAATTAAAACTAAAATTAAAATACGAATGGAATTTTGTCTGAATATTTGTTAAAAGAATGTAAAAAAAAACAAAAATGTTAAGAAAAAATCAAATAAAAACTCTTAATTCTAAAATATAATGGCTTCATACTTCGCATCGCCCACGAGTAATTAACATTATTCTGTCAGCAGATAATTGTCATCGAGTATTTAAGCTATGAGCACACCCAAGGAGTAGATAACACACTGCGAATAATGAAGTAAACTGAATAACATAGCTAAGTGTGGATGTGCTGTAAGTACGAAATTGCCTAACCTTTAGGTTAAAACAAGCGTGATGTTACGTTGTTCGTGTTTATTACAATTACATACTAAAAGAGAATGTGTACGCTTGTTACTTGCTGGCTCTGATCCATAGGACCTACTGTTTGTAGTGTTAATTTATAATTCATGCATTTTAATGTTCATTATTTTATTCTGTGTTTGGGTTGAACCACCATGCTCACAAGCCTCAAGGCTAGTTCTACTAATATTGTCTGCGAGACTACCAGACAGACAGGAACTTGATATCGATTCAGACAGGTCTAAGCGTGAAGGCCTAACGCTTCTGTCGAAGAGCAATTAATAAAACGAGTTCGCGTGTAGTATCGTTTCGGAATGAATGCGCTTCTAGAAAAATATTCTGGTAACGACATTTGTTTTCAGTTGAGTTTTAACAGCGAAATGGCTGATTATTTTCTACGCATATTTTTTTTTTCATAATCTATACATATTGAAAAAAAGATATTCATGTGTGCATAACCTTGTCAAACTGAAGTACCTATGATTTCACATTACAGCAAAACAGTAATTAAAGTATCTGGTCTAGTTGTTTGTTTATCCTATAAACCTAACGGTCATTAGTCAGTCCATAAAAAATGTTACGCAAGTTTTGTAAGTGGAAATTCACGAACCCAAATAGGGCTTTCAGGAATTTATATAAACAGTGGAAACTTAATGCCTGAGTGCGTCATGGTGTGACTCATACTTAACTCTACGACAATGTTACAAGATGTAATTTGAAATATGAGTTATACTGGCGCTTAGTTCGTTTTGCTTGTAATGCGGTGACTAATAACGAACAATTATTTTGCCTTTACTGAAACGAGATTAGCGGTAGATAGATGCGCGTGCGCTGGATTTGCACACAATGAGGAATGTGGATGTTTTCCGGTAACCGTCCAGAGTCACTGCAGATTAAGATATTGCTGCTCTACGTGCCTTTGCAGTTTTTACTCAATGAATGTTTATGGCGACGCAGTTTACTTAAGACTACAAAGTAAACATAAGTACAAATAACAAATACTGACTGATCCTTGGAAAAGAAATAACATTTGAACATTTTCCTGCAGCCAATTTAATTTCATACAATTTGAAGTAGTGCCAATCTGCTTGTAAGTACCAGTTTGGTAACTACGTGTCCGAATCGCATACTCACTGTAATAGGCTTTATTGACCATTGTTCTTTAATACAAAGAATAGTATAAATGCTAAATAGATAAATTAAAATCATTAACAGCTCGTGTTTGATCGAAGGCTCGTTATCATGAAACCTTGGAGAAATTTGCTAGGTACTAGGTATATTATAATACTTTTTACGTATTCACTTGTTTATATTTCTATTAAAAATACCAATAGTTTGTATAACAATGTACTACATAGTCTGAAGACTGCCTTTGTAAGACTAATAAATGACTTTCCGGGAATCTGGTGCAGTGAAACAAACAATGAAAACAAGGTTTCTTGCATACGAATCTATTGCAACTTAAATATTTTTCTTAGAACAGAATTTTATCATACCTACTCAGAGACATGTAGATGACGCAATTTGTGTATTTATTTCGCGTGTGACAGATGAATGTAGCATCTAAGTCAACACCGTCTAGACTAGTCTGCGCTTCACCGTATTGGCACCAGACCTCAACCGAAAGCTAGAAAATTGCAAAATTGTGCCGTATTGACCTGCATGAAGAAAATCATTAAACTCTCTTGTACGTCACAGAAAGGAGTCATAAATTGACACGCTGTATTTTCATACAAATTACGGAACTTGCGTTATCAATTTAGATATGATGTGTATATGTGTGCCTCTACTCGATGATAATTTTATGAGAAAAAGAAATGCTATCAAAATTGGCTCGACTTGAGCATTTTGTTTGTTTGCGATTGGGTTTTCCCAAGTGGAAGTTCTGGTTTGCAGTTCGGAGGTGAATAGTAATCGGCTGGAGACTTACATACTGTAAAATGTGCCTTTGTCTTACCCTTTAGGAAAACAGGCGTGATGCTATGTTATATATTCCTTGGCAAAGAGTATTTTTATCTTATCTTAATTTACTAGCTGTTTTCCGCGGTTTCACCCGCATCCCATGGAAAGTACTTAACGCACTTGGATTAAAAGTAGCCCTTGACTGTTTCCACGTTCTCATCTATCTACGAACTAAATGTCATCCAAATTGGTTCATACGTATTTCTGCGACCGCTTAGTGGCCTAAGCTACAATGGTCGAATCTGAAATATTACATTACAGGCGAATGTTCGTTCCTGGTCCACAAAAACTTATTGATATTTTGTATTCGTCCAAAGATTTACGTAAGTGATCTCAAGTAAGTTAATCAATGACACAATAGGACACAATAACGTTGTGTGCTTTTACGATGGAACTGCATCGAACCAAATGTAATCTGCGTGGCTTGCACCTAATCAGTCTAAGCTGATATACCTAACAGTATAGATTGCTCAGCTGACCTGACAGTTGTTCAATCTTTAACCATGGCTGGTTTGTGGCTAACTGTATTAACTAATTAGTTATTACTTCGTCACCTGCAGTGACTGCTGATCGGTGTACTTACCAATAATCATCAATCATCGAACAAACAAGGACTCGTACCAGATTTACACACTAACCACATTAAACCTTCCTATGGTACTATATTGTAGCTGTACATAGACTGCCATAATAAAGTTATAGAATTACAATTGAATAGTATGTACTGCTGATTTAGTTTTCCTCCTGCAATGATACGGTGGAATCCCTTCCAATTAAAAATGTTATTTCAGAACTGCAAATATATAAACGAGTCTCATCAGTTCAACATGGCCAGTCTTGTCCTCTTGCATTTATAAGCATTAATTTAAGGCGTCCTCCAAAATTATTTTGCAATGTAACAACGTCCTTAAAATTCAATGTATAAAATCTAAATTACAGTGTTAGTAAATAGTAGTGAGCGATGATGATAATTTGCCAAGCTATGTGCAACTGAGCGTGGCTTTCCCACAGTACGGCATATAGGTCCGTCTATAATTCGCACGTTTTTGACGTATGTACCAGCTACATAATACACAATCCGTTGAATTAGCTTCACTTACGTTGTTAGTATGGTGAATGGAACACGTGAGCGTCACGTTTAACCGCTGTAGTTGATTATCAAGTTCATTTATATGCGATTAGGGGTAGACTGCACTGTATTTGCTTTACCTTTGTACAATTTTTGGTTGCTTAAGGCACTACCACTTTTTTAGAGCGTTACTCCCGTATTTAGTTTTAATTAGCTTTAACATTCGATAAGGTTCAAGGTGGACAAAAATATTAAAATAATGGATGTTTACATTATACAAGCTGTTTCCTGCGGTTTCACCCGCAAGTTGACTGAATTTCATCCAAATCGGTTCAGCCGTTTTAGCGTAAAAGTACCTGTAACATGAGTTTGTTTCGGATTTAAAATATTTGCAAGCATATACAGGTATCCGTGGGGTAAGTGGGCTACGTGACCGAAGGCATATCTCACAAAGTTTTATTGGTATCCTGTCATCTATATATATTCTGCTTTGCCTTTAAAATTTGGAGGCCTTCCCGATTGTTTAATTAGTGAGTCAATCTGCAATTGTCATCTTCTGATGACGTTTTTATGTTGACGTCTGATTGGGAACTCAATTCCTAATTTATATTTAAATTATTATAATTATTGAGATTTAAATCATACAAACGGTAACATATTAATTGTAAAGGAAAAGAGGTCTTTTAACTTCTGTTATTTTTGTGTGTGTTTTGTTAAAGTTACTTGCAAAGATTTCTAATCCTGGTACATACTTAGTTATTCTAATGATTTAACCATATCCAGCAGTAACAACATTATGAAATACCCATTAAATTGCCTCGTAAATTGCTCAAAGTTGTTGCAAAACTTTTCGTTTATTAAAATATCTTGCAAATGTGTTTGGCTATCACGTACAATCGCCATAAAGATACCAAAATTTATGTGAATGTGTGAAAAGAGTTATAAACGGGAAGGGTCAAGGGAAACGTCCACATACCTGCTGGCATTTCGATCCTTTAGCTTATTTGTATAAACATAATTATTAACTATGTATTAAGTTTTTTACTGTGTCCTACAGGGTCCATAACTTATTTGATGTTCTAACATGCCAACTGTTATATTTCTTCATGATTATATTAAATTAATTCAAAATCAATAAATTAGACTCGGAAAATAAAAGGTTGAAAAACGATAATTCACAGCTTCTTCATTATCCCACTGTTGAGTAGCGGCCTCTTCTCATACAGAGAAGGCATGAGCATTGATCACCACGCTTGCTTAACGCGGATTGGCGATTTCAGACTTTGTAGTCCAGGTTTCCTCACGATGTTGTCCTTCACCATTAAGCAGTGGTTTCATATACTTAGAAAGAAAAGTCACATTGGTAAATGCCAGGTTTCGAACCCGCATACTCGCACACGAGACGCAGCCGCCATAACCACTTGGCCACCACTACTTTTTATGATATGATATCATTATAGAAATGTTAATTAGCATAGCATAAAAAAAAGTTTGTTGTTTGTGACTTGTCTTAAACTTTTTTGTCATTGATGATAGTACATTGTCTGCATTTAATTACATACATTTAAATAAGTAACTGACCATAACTCATTGCTGTGATTGTAATATTTTTTTAGGGATGGCAAATCATCAGATGTCTCTTAGTAACTAAAACCCATTCGTGTTCCTTCCTTCGCCCATTGTTTTCCAGCCGCGTTCGCGTGAGCGTTATCATCGTCATCATCTACCTTCCTAGACTTTTCCCAACTATTTTGAGAGTAGCTTCCAGTATAACAGAATATAACTGAATACCATTATTTTATATGGAGCGACAGCCTATGTGACTTCAACAACTATTATCGGGTATCACTGATTGTCAGACTTTCTGGCTACTGACTACCTGTAACGACTGCCAAAGATCTATAAAATGACAACCGGGACCAACCGTGCCTCGGTAAACATGTAAAGCTTTACGGAGGAGTCTATTTATGACATAGATGGTCACTTATTGTCTATGGACCGACCGCGGCAAGCACAGATTAATCTTTGGTCGGTCGACCTATGCGGGTTACTTATTTAGGTACCAACTTAGCCACCAGCTCCTCTCACATTTCACCATTAATGTTTTAAACTTTTTAATAGTAATTAGTAGTTATAAGGTATAGTTAATATAAGTCATAGTTAATATATTAGTAATATAAGTCGTGATGGCCTAGTGGTCAAGGCACCTGCTTCTCGTGTACGAGTGTGCGGGTTCGAAACCTGGCAAGTACCAATGTGACTTTTCTAAAGTCATATGTACTTTCTTAGTATATCTTAGACGTCACTGACTAACGGTGAAGGAAAAACATCGTGAGGAAACCTGGACTTAAAAGTCTGAAATCGCCAATCTGCCTTGAGCAAGCGTGGTGATCAATGCTCATGCCTTCTCTGTATGAGATGAGGCCTGTGCCTAGCAGTGGAGCAATATATAGGCTGAAGACGATGATAAGGTATAGTGGTGGATTAGCCATTCAGGAACGTTGAACATAGTATCTTCTATCTGTTTTGCTGATAAAGCAAAGATATTGTAGTACTTCTACACGTGTTGTGGTAATCTTTATAGGAATATGAAACCTATGCATCTTGGTACGTAAGAACATGTGCATAACAAACGTTCCTAAGCGAATATTCTGCTATACGCAGCATTATAAAGGTGTAAGTATTTGTTTATGTTTTGAAGGGCACAGTCTATGCAATAGGCTCAATCTTAACAGTATCATAAGAAGGTAGGTACTCCAGGCTTCTACTGAAAAAATCTTCATAGAAAACCCAATAGTATGTGACTTGGGAAATGGACCCATGACGATGCTCGGCAGTCGTGCTTGCAAGATACAAGATACTCGAGGCATATCCAGTATCTTACAATAAGCTACTGTTGTGTCGATTTTTACTACCAAATTTAAGAGCGTTGTTTCAGTAAAAACTAAAACTTTTTTGTATGTCCGTCGTATTTTTGTGAAAAGTTTTTTAATTCATATGTCGACATATCACTTTTAGTATTACAATAAAACGAAAAACTTTTTTTTTTGCGGTATATTCAGCGTAATACGCCAAACTGCTGAACCAATGGAACTTGCTCTGTTTTCTAAGTTGAAGTAAATATAAGCGAATCCCGCTCCGACTTAAAGTTCCTGAGAAATCCGCTATCAAACATACACACACCTGTGAAATTTTACACACGTGTTAAAAGCCTATTTAGACTAACATGTACGATTATTGTTAAATTATAACAATATTACAAACATACGAATCGAATTGATAACCTTCTTTTTATAAAGTCGGTTAATATTAAATTTATTGCGGCCGATTTACCAGTTAGGTTATACCAATGGGCGACCAATACAAGCAGTATTGGTCGTCTATTGGTAAATCGACCATTATTATTATTCGACCGACATTTATTATTATTTAAAGTACTATACGACTATTAATTTTAATTTTATATGTATGCATGTTCAAGACTGTCGTCAAACTGTCTTGTGACACATTTCAATACACGCCTATGCAGTGATTGTAATCAATCGAACACGTGTATTCTCACATTACTATTAACTACAATATTTATTGAGGAAACATGTGACAAATTAGGCTCTAATAGTAAGGAAATTATTTCCCTGTGGATCTTGAGAATATTAAATAGAATCTGCAATTTAATGTATTCATGACGAGATAATTTAATATCTGTCTATGGAAGTGTTAAAATAGAAACACGGAAGAAAGGAAATGATGGCATTTGAATACATCCGTTTATTAACTGTCTAGAAACTGCAAAAAATAGACATTCAGTCATATTGATAAGCGATTTTTAATCATAGAACAAAATTTATAATATTCTAGCAATCATTTTGTGGAATCTCTTATGTGTGTCCATATTTTTGGATCTGACTGTACATTTATAGAAGAATATCGTTACAATCGACTTAACAAGTGGCTAAATGCAGTTTATCCTCTATAGATATAGGCTAAAGAAACCACACTTTAATACACCATCCAGGAATTTGTATACTTTCCTCCCAAAGAGATGTGACCTATCTGCCAGCAAATTGTCTTATTCACTCCTTATAACAATAGCTTGATGCCAATGAAAATTCCATCAAATTTGGCCTAACAGTTCTGTAGGTTATCCTGAACAAACAGACAGACACAAGAGTGTTTTTGAACTAGATCTGTAATCACCGAACACAATGCGGGCCATAAAAGGCTGAGCCCACAGCCATATTTCATGCCATATTTTATATGGTAGGCCACACCGTGTTTTTCTTTGGAGTTTGGACTATTGCCATCCATATCATACAGATGTCATGAACATTATGTTTCGATTAGTTAATTTTACATCAATATGATTACTAGTTTCAAAGCTACATCTTCATTCTAAAAAATGGTTACGTTCTTGTTATATTATATCTCAATAATATTGATATGTCTCGATGGTTTTTGGAATAGGTACCGTGTACACATTAACACGCATTTAGAAAAAAAAACTGTTATTTTGAAATAAGAAACTGACACTTCAGTTTTATGAAAAAACACCATGTCTCGTAATAATGAATCGGAAATCAAACCCGCGATACGTAGCGCAGGAGACAACAGCCACTAACCACTCTGCCACTTGTGCCGTCAATCGTATCTGACCAGGAGCCGTATTATCACACATTAAAGTGATCCCGATTCCACTACTAAAAAGGAATGGCAGGCTACTATTCATTCTGTAGATACGTATAGATAGCTTCTTATAGATTCATCTCATTTCAATTTTATTTGAATAGGTTAGGCCAATTTCTAAAATGTTATAAACCGTTCCCCAAAAAGAAGAAAATCCTTTCAAATATTATAACTGTGAAAATAACTCCGTCTGTATATTAGAAACGCTTTCACGGGAAAATGGCTACACCGATTTAGATGTATGGAGATAGCTTAAACCTTAGGGAAGTAAACAGGGTAGTTTTTATCCGGGTTCGTAGTTTCCTACGAAACAGTATATATAATATGTATTATTTACCCGAATGGCGAATTAGACGATAAAAAACTTCTCGAACCTATAAAGAAAACGAGTTGTGAATGGCCACAACATTGTGATTGCCTGTTCTTACACCTAAGGCGCTACTTCGTCGAGTGAATAAGTTGCTCAGTTAAGTACACAGACACATAAACGGACATCTATTTTTATTTGATAGACTATTGTTTTGTCTAGGTAATTTGTTGTTGGCTATGAGTGCTACCGATATGGAAATGTAATATGTATAGCGACAGTATTAATATTATTATTTTTGTTATGTTACCAATGCAGGTGGGAACTTTGCTGCGAAAGAGTTACTGCGCTCCCGGAACACTAAGAAAGGAATATGGGATGGGTTTAGCCAGTAAGAGTCTGGGGGGTTAGACAAGTGGCAAAAACGCTAGTAGAATAGAAAAAAAAAAATTATGGGAATGACATTCGTTTACGACTAGCTATCTGTCATTCCCATAATCTAACCCCCCTGATACTTTTTACAGACGCTCCCACGGCGCATGGTGTCATTTGATGATTTCCCATCCGAAAAAAAGGTGGGTAATTTTATGAAGATTATATATTATTTATTTTGTAACTGTTTCGATACTTAGAAAAAAATATAATTAAAGGTGCGTTAAATAAATTATGTAGGTAAAAGAATCTTCTGTTATTTTGTTAAGGTTACCTAGAAATATTTATGAGAATGCTTTCAAGTGGCGCGTTGTTGTCTTATTAAGGTAGGTACCTACATTGCACTAAGCATTATTTTACACTAGCAGTTTTCCGCGGTTTCACCCGTATTCTGCGGGAACTATTCCTCGCACCCGGATAATAAGTATCCTATGTGTTAATACAGATTGTAAACTACATGTGTACCAATTTCCAGTCAAATACATTCAGTCGTTTTGCGTCAAAATGTAACAATCATACATCCTCACAAACTTTCGCATTTATAATAAGTATTAAGTAGGATATAAGTACAAAATTAGTTTACGGAATTTTCATAATATTTTGTAAAAGACTACAATACGTAACCTGAAATTGCTACACATCCAGCCTGAGTTTGTAGAAATAATGGATTCATACAAGGAAAAAACGCTAAACTATTAACTAGACAGTAGCAGAAAGAATCATAACAACATAGCTTGGTGATGAAATCACTATTGACTACATACAACTGTTATCAACTTATGCCGTACACCTGTCTGCGCCGTAACGAAAACTTTTATCATAGATTCAGTACGTATGTATATATTTAAGATCCTTTTTTCACTAGAAATAAAGTATATGTTTTAGTGAAATGTTTACGGCATGAGGTCGAAAGACACTCTTTGACTTTGCCAAAATATTGGCCTTAATCAGGTCGGCACATGGAATTCTATTTTAGCAAATCCTGATTCCAAAGTTGCTAAAACGTTACTAAATATTGTTAAATTAGCTCTTAATCGTAGGGCGTAAGATATAAATATTATTGTCAAAGTGAGCTGTTCGAGGGTGGCATGTCCATATTTGAACAAACCCTCTTAAAATAAATAAAGATAAATAAAGTATTATAGTATTTATGACTAAGTACAGCAAAATGTAAACAAAACCCGTAAATATTACGAAAAAACAAAATAATTCAAAGGAGCCTTAAGCGGATATTTTAGTGGAGTAGCTGCGGTTATCATCATCACTATTTATTAACCCACTGTTGGATAAAGGCCTCTTCTCATACAGGGAAGGCATGGCATTGATCACCACGCTTGCTCAAGACGGATTGTCAATTTCAAACATTTTGGTCTAGGTTTCCTCACGATGTTTTCCTTCAGTATGTGTGATGTCTAAGATACACTTGGAAATTACCTTTGACTAAACATCACAAAGGTACTTGCTAGGTTTTGAACCCACACACTCGTACACGAGGTGTAGGTGCTTTGACCACGTTGCGGTATGTTCGACAGAGTTACTGTGGCCCCGGAACACAAATGGCGGCTTTAGCCAGGAGCAGTCTGATACTCCCTTCTCTTCTACAACCATAACGGGAGGAGTCCTTTGATAATCTCAAACTTAACCGTACGGCCACCAGGATTCAACTACAACCGATTATGATTATTTCTAAACTACTTACTGAGCATAAAGTACTGGGGGGCTAGACAAGTGGCAAAACGCTAACGCTAACGCTATAGAATAGAAAACAAAATGTATGGGAATGACATATAGCTAGTCGTACACGAATGTCATTCCCATACATTTTGTTTTCTATTCTATAACGTTAGCGTTAGCGTTTTGCCACTTGTCTAACCACCCTGGTTATATTCCTAATTTATACAAACTGATATTCTGTTTTTCCATATAAGTAGAATTTCTCAGTATCAACCTATAACCCTTCAAGGAAAAACAGCTGTCTTATTATGTTACCTACATATTCGATAGTTATTAATTCCCAGCCAGTAGCTGTTGTGTACAGTACCGTCTTTACCATAAGAGCACTCGGGGCCTGTGCCCAGGTCCCCCATCGCCACGGGGCCCCCAAACACGATATTCGCTTACACTAAGCATACAATTATTTTTATATTGTTATTATCATGTTGCTCATACCTATTACTTAAAAAAACTCATATAGCTCTATTTTTTTCTTTCCTTACTATTTATGGTTTTTAACTCTAACAACAGATTAAATATTTAATTTATTCAAAAATTATAGCAGTTTATTTTGTCATTCGCTTTTTTTACTTTCCAATACGGGCCCAAATTCTAGTGTACCCCAGGGCCCCGACGCAGCCTAAGACAGCGCTGGGTGTGTATAGTATGCATAGATAAGGAAGACAGCAGTAGAAGAAACTGGAATTGCGCAGGATTATGTGAGCGCATATCTAATTATTTCAATAGCTGTCATTCTTTCAGATCAAGTACACTTAAAAAACTGCCTCTTGGGCTAGAGAATTGAAATTAAAAAATATATTTTTCAATTTTTATGACTATACACATGCCACAGCTAGCATCGGATTCTTAAACTGGTAATAGCACTGAATCGAGCATATATTATCATTAATACACTATCGGCATATCATTTACGGCTAGATTCAATATCCTATTATATATATATAGATTACTGACATTATTTGTATGGACTTTGTGTCAAAATTCTATCTCTAGTAAGGAAATCTACGGATTGATGGAATGTTGAATCTGGCCGTTAGTGTCCAAGCTCTGCTGAAGAATGGAAGCGTCAGATTGCAAGTAATGTTATAACGATAACATTGTAGTACCTATGAAAAAGTAGATTAAATTATTTTATTTTATTAACATAAATAGCAAGACCTTGTGATAACTTCAAAATACTAGATTTTAAATTCGCTGATGAAGGATAAATGCTCTTTGAGGAAAGAATAAAAAATACACGACTTGTAGATATAGCTTTTTCAAAAGCACTAAAATTATAAACGTGATGTGTTCGTTCTTCAAAGATTATATCGCATAGCGACACAGTAGGTACTACTTAATTTTTTTGCGTCATCGCACTTATTAAAATATAGGTACAAACAACCGAACAGAGTTCAATTTATACCTCCGTTTAGAAATTAGTTAAAAAATCAATGCGGAAATTGGACTACGCCGACACTGCAAATTGCCATAAAGATTAAAGCAACTGTTGTGTGTCTATAGTCTGCGTAGATGAAATTCACATAAATGCGCCATCCTTACGCCATTATTATTTCTGAGGCAGAATTAGAACAAAATAGGTTACGAATTTGTTTTCAGTTTTCGTAAAATCAATTGGTGTTTAACGACATTGGTGACTCGATGACCTCAGCCTAACGCCGCAACTGCATAACAACTTTAATCAAAAAGGGTAGAAATTATACCAGTACCACGTTGAGCAGAAAGGTCAATGACCGTAGAACCAGTCTTTTCGTACCTGAGGCCACTGCAGCCCGTTAGCCTAGGATATTTTTGCTGGAATAGCAGTTATCACATCTGTACCTAATAGTTCTTCATAACTTTACGTAAAGCATGTGATGGCTAGTTTAAACAAAAACTGGAAGCATTTGGATATACGTTACTTACTCGAATTAACGTTTTCAATCTGCATGTAATATTTTTATTACATATGCATTCCAAATTGCATATGTAATAAAATATGTAGATTTTTGTTCAATCAGTGCTCCTGCAGTTTACGCAGTTAACACCTTTCAAAATAAATTATATGTACTTAATAAATTATAATTAAGCTTAATTCACTCAGAAAAAAATAAGTTAGCCAAATTGTGGAATAATTGTAATGTTATAACTTATAATATTTTGGCATTGTGTAAACATAGGTACATACATTCCATTCTGAATACATTTTTTTGTGTAGATTTCCAACCGTGTTGAAAACAATCGATTTATATTCCCTTTTATTCCGTGAAGTACGAATTTATTAATACCAATAAGTGAATGATATTATTATAAAGATGATGCAAGAGATCACTAGGGAGGGATATGGAAAAGGTACATGGGAATACGGCCTATGGGATCAATGGGGGAGGAGGAGCATGAAGAAGGCACCCCCCCATTAAATACAACACACAAAAATATAACAAGCAAGAAGTACAGTTGCGATCAAAACCAAATTTTAAAATGCTCTAAAATCTGTGTCTAGAGTCTAGACTACTGTTGTATGTATTTTGGCACAAGTTCTCGAGCTATGTAAAGTTAACTATTGTTTATCACGTTGGTTGATTTTTTGTAAAAAAGGTTTTATTTTTTTTCCATTTGTTGTCCCGATCTTATTATATTATCAGCATGTGCGCGTGTACCTTGACCTACCCACTACGTTTTTGCAATGAACATACATATATATAAGTACCTTTTAACATAAAGGTACACGAAATTACCTATACGCCGTCATTTTTAGATAATAACAAAAATACTCTATCCAATTAAATTTTAGTGTGTACTATTTTTAATCAAACAAAAAGAGGAATATGTCCACAATTGGCGCAGATACCTAATATACAATAAAACTGACCGATTTGAAATTCTAGTTTTTTGGAAGACTAGCTGTTTCCCGCGGTTTCATCCGCATCCCGAGAGAACTACTTCGCGCACCCGGATAAAAAGTAGCCTATGTCTTTTCTCAGGCTCTAGACTATCTGTGTATTCAATTTCATTTAAATCAGTTCAGTAGTTTAGGCGTGAAAGCACGCATTTATAATATTAGTAAGGATAATAAATTAATTTTGGATCCTGTTTTTAAACATACCGCGATTTTACATGCACTGGAACAAGTTCACGCACCTCGATATAATTCTATAGTCTCCCCAGGTTACAATATATTTCGATTAAAAATTTTATTTTAGTCGGTTCCCCGTTTTACAGTGAAAGCAAAACAGAGAAATGGTAACATTTGGATTTATAAGATTTGGGTTCTAGATATATATAAGAGGCTCTTATTGTTATAAAAACTCCCTTATGCAATAATAAAGATCATAAGCATCGTTACTCGAAGCTGTAAAACACTACGCTACACAGCGTAACATGTGTTATATTACAATTTATATTCATTTCAATTTATATCAATTGCTTCTCTGTACCCTTATATAAAACATTACCGTGATCGAATTGATTATTCTAAAGTAACGTCTATATATTGATTTAATTATCCAAATAAATTAAGCAAAGTTGAGTTAATTACACCATTTATACTACCGATTTTATGGTCTTTGATTTTTTTGTCAGAATAACTATCTAACAAAAACAAAACGTTTTATCATACATTAATAGATTCTGTGACGGTACGAAATTTGCCTGATCAGCTAGATAATAGCATACGCTTGTCTCTTGCCTTTACAAACTTTTATACTATATTTGTATGGACCTCTAACTCGTATGAATTCTGAAAAGTCCTGAAGCTTATGCGAGCGGCAGCGGCCGTTTGACTACTTAAACTTTCCTCCCTTGGCTGCTAAAAAATATAGAACGCTAAATCCTGTATCTTTTTCTAAAAATAGGTTTTCCTGTAGGTATCACTATTTTATTCCTATAAACCTCACGAGCCTTTAGCACATTCTTCGACATCCGGATGTTTGGAAATTTGTGTATCATTAAATAAAATAAAGGCGTTACCCGGTAATCAACCTCACAACTCAATCGAGTTGTGAGGTTTAATATAGTAAAAGTATAAGTATAATTTGAAAAACGTGCCTATCAGTTCATATACACAATTACACAAATAAAACGTGATCATATCATTTTAAAAGAGTACATCCTTTGACGCCACCTAAGAAATAACACTAGGGTTGACAATGTCACTTGATAAATTATTGCTAAGTATACTAGGTACTAGGTATTTCTTTGGAAGAATATGCTCATCACAATATTGTAACATTGAATGGGACAAGGAACAGCGATAATGAAGGACACCTATTCTTTATTCGTCAAGAAGACCATTATATCATTAGGAACAGTGACCATGTCGTTTTTATAATAACATGCTTTACCTTAAGGCGACTATTTTCTTGCAGCTTTTACGTATAAACGTTGTACGCATACGTCATGATACAAGCTGATTAGAGCATTGCATCCATCGTTCTATGAGTACATAGGAGCTTAATTGTAGTAGCCAGTAATGGAGCACCGTATGTAATTTGCAGCATGTGAGAGAGATTAAAAGGCTTTTGTGTAAGGAATTGAATGTCGTCATGTGAGACGAAACATGATTGAATGATTAGGTGCATGCATTACATCTATTTCTTTATGGGAATAATATTATATCAAAGAGCATAGCGATCTGGCAAATTATGTTTTTTTCGTGGATATGAAGTAGACAAAAATATAGCTAGCATAATTTGTTAATTTTCTAAAGGTCAAAAAGACCACGCAAAAAAGTGCTTGTCGTGAAGTTGAGGAAAATAGCTCGCACAAAAATTAAGGTCTATTCTAGCCTTTTAGAGCGGAATCAATTCTACCTACGTAATAGTTCATACATAAAAAAAATGGCCAGGTTGCTTAAGAAAAGGTTCCATACACCACGATTACTCAAAGAATACAGGGGCCTTACCATGACGTGCCAAAACAAGATTATTTTCGTTATGAAATAGAGACGGAGCTATACGAAGTTAGTAGCTGTGTCACGCTCTCAAACTTGAATCGTGATTGCAAAAACACGTGGTGGTACAACCCCTGAAGACTTTTTCTTTGGTTTAAAATTCAAGAGTACTTTTCACGTTTATTTTATGTAAAATGCCTATTAAAGGCATTTTATAATAGACATTTATTTTACTAGGTATTTGATTCATAGATAACTACATTTTTACGGTTCTATAGTCGAAAAAGAACCCTTATAGTTTCGCCATGTCCGTTTGTCTGTTTGTCTGTATAGCTCAGAGTTAGCAGCATAGCTCAGAGATTCTTGGTACTAAAAAGCTGTAATTTGATATGGATATGTATATTGAGCAGGCCGACAAAGTGGCACTTGGCTGGATTTTCATTTTATTCTGTAACTGTGTGCTACAAAGTTCTTTTATCCAAATATGGCCTTTGATTTTCAATGAATGTCCAAAATAAATAAAGTAAAAGTTATTAATATATTTGCCTATAAATAAACCTATAAAACATAGCTCCATACACATTATTTTATCGGTATTACAAAAGTAAATTCTGTTGATTTCCTACATGCGTTGCATTCACGATCCAAGCCTAAGGAATATGGCTGCGGGATTTTGGAACGAGTTACCGCGCCCACGGAATACAAAGGGCTAAGGAAGGAATATGGATGGCTTTAAGTCACTCCGCCCACAGCGAGAGGAGCCATTAGAGGATTTCCCAACCCAAAAAAAAGCCTAAGGGATATTGTGCTTAAATCAAGGTAGCCTGGATGCAGAGTAACAATATAACGTCCTCTGCTTAAAGTATTATTTTAATTGTAGGAGACAACGACGTCAAATATCATAATCAATAGCGAGATATAAAAATTCCCACGCCTAAGGAAATAGGATGAATGAAATTCATATTTTTTTCCTGTTTTTAACTAGTTTTTCAGGGTGACCATCATCAGGCATTGAAATGACTTGACGTACTTTGATGAATTACTTTAATATTGTGAGTTATTGTTTACTAGCTGTTTCCTGCAGTTTCATTCGCGTCCCGAGGGAACTTACCTAGCCTAAAACCTTTTACAGGGTCCCCTCTATATCCGTACCAAATTTCAACTAAATTGATAATTTACGCGTGATGCGCGATGACCAAGGGAAGTATGGATTCATTTTTATATAGATAGCCTACATCTGCGGAATGTTCGAAAGCGCCACACCATTGGCAGAAGGAGTCCTTTGGTGATTTCATCCATCCGAATAAAAAGGAAACTACATATATGAAAATATGTCAACATATATTATCCTACCTACTAATAATATTAATGCGAAATACTTGTATGTGTGTTTTTTACTCATGCATGCAAAAACTATCATCTATAGATTTGTATTTGGTACACACATACACCCAGTTGCAACAAAAATATATCAAGTTACATAAACGTTTGGAAGAAATGTCATTCAAGATCCGTCAAAATTAAACAATTTTGCTACAATTTTATGTTTTTCATCTAAATATTTATGAGTTATGTTTACTTAATTATTATATGTATATATTGATATCATAAACAATATTAATACTTTGCTAAATATTGATATTTTTTAATATCATTCGTGAAATTATAAATGGTAAAATGTGGGGTGCAACTGGCTGTTAGTTAGTAACTTAGCTTAACACATAGGATGTGGATGAAACCGCTATCTATTCTAATTCATAAAAATATATTCAAGTAGGTACTTGTACTACCTACGACTAATTCAATGGAATTGAACTACCTTTATTATTTGTCTAAAATATTGCATTAGTAAACTATTACGAATTATTATAACGACTCAAATACATATGTATTATATTGCATGGAATTATTTGTGTTTTCCAGAAGTTGCTGAATTCTGACTCATTGTTTTAAAAATAATATCGGTAACTTTATTTAACCACACAGAATATTTTAAGTACCATCAAATTATTTGCTCATACCTATTGTACTAGGAAAACATGTATGTTCTAAAAAATCGAGACAAGTTTTTTTTATATGTTGGTGTGTAAAGTATTTTTAATATATTTATTAAATTTTTTCGCCTCTAAAGACATAATTTCATGAATATATTATTATAGATATTATAATGAACTGCTAGTGCAGGGTAGATAGATATCATGTAGGTAGAACAAATGTTCGAATTGTTCGAAATCCTTATAATATATTTAAGCTTAAAAAAGAATCTGTCTTTTGGTCTTATTCAGTTCAACGAATTTATATATTATTGTTTGACTTTAGTCATTAGGCTTTAGTCATTAGGTTAGACTGCCCGGGATTAAAGATTTTTGAGGAAAACATTTTTAAAACGCACGGATGGACCGATGAGAGCTTTTTAGAGCAAAACGAGCCGGATTACGAATGTCCTAATTTTTGTAGTAGGGCTATATAGAAGTATAAGGTATATAAATGTAATTTGTATTTAAATAAGTGTTCAATTCCTAAATATTTTCACAATTAATTAGTAATAATGTCCTATAAAATGTGACATGATCACATGACAAATATCTTATGTGAGTGACCTTTCTGACACATAATTTTTTGAGGGTTAGTTACATGAAATAATGGTTAGTTTTTTTTTGTTTTTGTATTATATAAATTATACAATGTTGTCTGTAATGGAATTAGAGAATATAATGTACCTATTTTATTTCAGTTATCTACTAGTAAATAACTATTATTATTACTACAATTACGGACACCAATATTTTTCTATTGCTAAACTGAAGGAATACCTAATAGTTTGGGGTTTATTATGATATATGTATATTATCTATGTTTAGACTACACGTGTGAACCTTGAATTAACGATATCATTACCACAGATGGTCATTGGCATAATTATGAGGAAAATTACAGGATAAGGATGAGTTTGAGTAATGATAATTATATATTATAAGAAATTTTCAGGAACGTGCAGCGCGCGGGTGCAGGCTGCACGGCTGCGCGGGCGCCGCAGCGCAGGCGGGGTGCGCTTGCGCGCTACCATAAAGTGGCCCCCGCACCTCGCGGCCTTCAGTTCAAGCTGAGACCCGCGAACGCCAACACGCTTTCGCGACGCCCACTCTCGCATCGCACCGCCGAGGCTCAACACGCGATAGTGTTCACTTGTGAACGAGTTGCGCGCCCTTTCTCTCACGCAGTGTGATCGTGCTTCGGTACGTGAATGCAAAACCGGACTACTCTCTTGGCACGAGACAGCTACAAGGAATCCGCAGCGGTTTGGACCTCTGAAATTTTTCAATAGGTAAGTTGGTTTTATTTTCAATTTTGTTTATTAGGCACAGCGACTGTCTGCTCTTGCGAGTTCACGTCCGAAGTGGATAATATTGATTAAATCTTACTTTCCAAAAGACCCGCAGCTCCATGAAAGGAGTGCGGTCGCGGCGCCACACAGTGCGCGGGCGCCTTCGCCACTTTGCGCGATCTGCAAAACCCACTCGCAGATTATGCGTTGGCGTTCAGCGGACAAGTCGGATTACCGATTGCTTACATTTCGTGCACATTGTACTGTTAAGGTTAACAGCTTTGACGGTATTTGTAAATATTCAGTGTCCTTCGCTGAGTTTTTAAACTATTCACGGCACGAAGAATATTGTATTTTTTTGTAGATTTAAGTCTTTTATGTCCATATAACTTGCGTCGATGTTACAGTGAAAACTGGTGCGATTCGACGCGTATGTTTGGTTCTTTTGTTCGCGCATTATCCACTCGCGACTGGTACCTACACAAAACCTATTTTAATAGCACGAATACCAGACCGAGTCGTTAAATTGTGGATTAATGGGTAGGTCCCATCCGCCCCGGTGGTCCCGGCCCGGTAACGGGACGGTTGGGAAAAATTGTTGCATCGACCCCGGTAGTGCCGGCCCCGTCGTTTACCGGGGTGGATGGCACAGATGAAGTATCATCTACCCCGGTGTGTTTTTCTAACGGGACGGATAGCACAGATTGAGTAGCAAACACCCCGGTAGTGTTAAAAGCGGGGAGAATATAGTATTATTATATACACAAAACATATGAACTCAAAAATAAAAAAGGGTTTGTATGTAACAATCATTTTTATTATTGGTATAAAAATATACATTAACAATTATATCAATCATATTTTTTCATCCATAAATTCTAAAGTTCATCACGGATGAAGTCGTCCCGATGTAAACACTTCAGCAAACGATTACACTGTGTTGATTCCAATAGATTTGAACTGTACCAACCAACAAATTATTAAATATATGATTGATATCATTGTTTATATGTATTTTTATACCAATAAACCTGATTGTTACATACAAACTCTTTTTTTATTTTTCAGTTCATGTGTTTTGTGTATATAATAATACTATATTCTCCCCGCTTTTAACACTACCGGGATGTATGCTACTCAATCTGTTCTATCCGTCCCGTTAGAAAACACACCGGGGTAGATGATACTTCATCTGTGCCATCCACCCCGGTAAACGACGGGGCCGGCACTACCGGGGCCGATGCAACAATTTTTCCCAACCGTCCCGTCACCGGGCCGGGACCACCGGGGCGGATGGGACCTACCCGGATTAATAATAAAACTATGACGAACTGCCATTCAGCCGGTTAAGTAATTCAAAATATTATTGAAATAGTCTAGACAGGCATTTACATGTACCAACAATGTCTGCGGACCACTCTTGCGTTATCATGTATACGTGGATATCTAAAGTTATTAATTTTGTACACAATTAATTAAGAAATAATTAGTGTAATGAAAGATAATTTAAAACCGTACAATGATATCTACTAATATCAGTTTATAGGTAAATATTCCCTACTTTTGGCTGTTGTAATTACTAATGAAATTAGAAACCTAATTTATTTTAAATTGTGAACTGTCGTAAACAAAAATTAACAAATTTTTGTCTCATTACGTTTAGTTAATGTTAAGGAACCTATTTAGATATTTTACAATTACTTGTTTTTTTATTATATAGTCCTATGGTGACTACTCAGAGACTTTGAATAAACTAAGAAATTACCCAAATTTTATTGGTGGAAAAATCCCTGCTTTAGGAAACAACAAAATAAGTACTTAGCTATAAAAAACAAAAAAATAATAAACTAATGCAGGTACAATGACAACAGTTGCGAAAACGCAACATAATTTTTAACCATCGACCTATGTTGTTACCTATCAGTTTAGGACATATTAAATATCTTGCAGAATATATGCCTGTATAAGTTACCTATTAACCTACATCATTTTCGAATTCATCTTAATTATCACCTACCTACTTACTACAAAAACGCTAATAGATACCGGCAATCGTTTGGTTCGAGTTCTACTAATAAAAGCAATTATTCGAATACATTTAAACATTTTGTAACCTTAAAAACTTACATTAATTTTAACTAGATGTCGCTAGGTGCGTGATTTTTGGGAAGTTCGTCCCTAATCATTGAGATATGGTTACCCTACTTTAGGGGTATTTCCCTCACAATTATAATTTTATACTATGCTTCGTTGAAAGTATCAATGAGATAAACATCCTAACATATGCAGCAAAGTATAGAATCTTCCTTCCTTTCCTCCTTTTAATCCTTTTGAAGGGTATGTCAATTGGATATCCTTGTTTTACACAATAATGGGGGGCTGCTATCCAAAACCTTTACTTGTACTAAACCCTGCCGGAACAGGTATTAAAATACTTACTTTTTCAGCGTCGAATTACAATACTCTGTACAAAATCTATAGATATCTAAATGAACTGTTACAAAAATATTACAGCAAGTGTATCCCAAGTTTTGGTTCTAAAACGAATAAAAATATTCGGTAGGTATAGACATTTTACTGTTAGTGGAAAACTGTACATAACTGAATATTACATTTCTATAAATGACCAAGAGTTATTTTTTATAAAAACAAACATTAAGAGGTCGATCAAAATCGACGAATGCTTTAAACTTGTTTCGGAATATTGAAATAAAATTACCAAGTTATTTTATGTGGGATTTACCTATTTATTTACGTATCAAAATTTCTGTGTTGATCCCTGGAGATGAATAAATTTGGTGTTATTATTAGTGAATAATATTGTGAAATAATCCCTATTTCCTTTGTGTAACATAGTTAAAATACAGGTCTATGTTATTATACCGTAGGTGTCGTAAGTGGGGTGACAGTGACGACGCCCGAGGACGTGTTTACGTTCTGTATCCGATTTCGAAACCGCTAAGAAACAACTTGAATATTTGAAGGCATTTCTCCAATTTTATCAGGCTTTATTAAAATTCAGTAATTTAAAATTGTTTTGGGCTATCTTTCCGCAAGGCCAGGGGCTCTTTATCATACCAATGTCGTAAAGGTAAAATGTATTTTAAGATAACTTGAACAATGAGTGATGTTTAATTAAACTGGAGTCTAATTCCATGCGTTTCTTTTGTGGAAAAATCCTGCGTACCTATCCTCTAATTGCAACAAATATTTTTTATCGAAATAAAAAAACTTATAGATATTATGTTTCCATTCTATTAAGTACCTACGATATCACGTTATATGTGACAACTAAGTATATTTTTAATGATGACATTAATCTATTGCAAGAAATCCTCGGATCCAAGACATTGAAGTTACTTAAGAGATTATTATCTAGCCAATTAAACGTTTTATATATAAACATCACAGCGGACCGCGGATTTAGTGCGGACGAAAACCGTTTAAAATAATGCGTCGTTATTTCAAATTAACTGGATATAACTAGTTATATCTAGTCGCGCGTTGGTTACTTTGATGTCGTGAAGAAACATGGTGGTGGTCGCAATGTTACATAATCAGTTTTAGTTCTGAGTAAATAACACTTAACTTCATTTTGTTTTCGTTGTACGACTAAAGCGGCAATATTGTTCTATTCGATCAATTTATTATTCGACATCCCATTGCCCTTCTACATTCGATATTTATTCGATAGCTGACAGTGGAAGGACTTGGCCCTAACAAAAAGCAGTTTCAAACTTAATATTTTGCAAATGGATCCCTGAATCGGAAAATTGTTTTCATATACCCGCAATATTTTTGAATGACCAAAAATAACTTCTAACCTTCTTAGTTTAGGATAAGTGCTCGTGTATCTATTTCTAAGTGCTCATAGCTCCTAACTAAGCTAGGTAATGCTCGCCTCTCGAGTTGTCATAACTTATGTGAGACTTTTGTTGGGTAGATATCTGAAAATCTAAAAAAAAGAAGATAACGTGCATAGGCAGACATATTCTTGTAGTCTAAGCAAAATTTATAGTTAGTAACGCTACGATGATTTTCTACTAAAACAATATCTGCCTGCACTGTATGTTAATTTTAGCTAAAGCGTTCTATCAGCCTGTGAATAATATAGGTACTGTGGAGCAAAATATTTAAATTTCTACTCGGCTAAAGAACTTCGAACGGCGAAATAAGCGTTCAAACGCGATTGCTCCGAGAGGACAGGCGCACAGGGTATCGAGAAACGAGATGGCGATAATGTAAATGTTTTTGCAGTGCAGCAGGTATCAGTTGCTCATTAAGAGGAAGCTACACGAGGTATTTGTGAAGGTGTCGCGTTTTATCACAGCCCTCGGTCAGCAGAACGTGACAGTGCGTAGCTAGGTCAGTAGTGTTAATGGGAAGACTGATCATTTACATACACAATTATGAGTTGGACTATTTCAAATAGACGCGTATTTTATAAAATGTAAATGAAATAATTTATTTTACTACTAATTCGATAAGCAGTCACTTTTACGCATGAGTTATTTGTTTTTAAGAGAACGTTGGCGTCGGCATTTCCTAACGGACCCCCGAGAAGAAATGCTGAAACAAGCTCAGAGGTATTATTCCTAAGCTGGTATTCGGAACTCCAAAAACGAGAACTATTTCTTTTAAGTATTTTTTAGTGAAAAAATCACTTGAATTCTTTTTATTAATAATTTACTAATACACTCTAATGTTGCATAGCCTCGATTTAATTTTACGGCGCATATTTCATGTTCCATAGTTCATGACGAACTCTATAAAGTTAAACAAAGCCATTTCCATTTTATATGTGTTTTATGAAACACGCAAAATAGTAATAAATTCATTCGTTATTTAAAAATGATAAAATTAAGGAGATTTGGTACTATCTAAGCCGGTGCAATATGATCACGTCACGAGAGAAGAAAAATATGTAAAAAGTTTAGAATGAGTTATGTGGTACCTAAAAGTTATTGAATTCACCGCACAAAATTTAAAAATGAAGATATACATTTAAAAAGCAAACTGCCTGATCTTTCATCATTTCGATGTAGTTTTTCAATACGATTATAACCGAAACAAAATTACGAATATCAAACACACTTTTCAAAATTAAATGCACAAAAATAAATTGCCTAATAAATTACTTACATACCACATTTTAAATTAATTGCTCATTTTATATGTATTATTAACACACAGGATTTTTTCTTTTTTTTTTGTAATTTTTTATGTCTTCACTGATAACAGTAAAAAAATGTGTAAAATAATCTTCGTAAAACGTGTTTTATTGCGTTCCCAATTTAAATTGACAAAGCGACGCCATTAAAAGAAATGAAAACATCACGTTTTGGTGATTAAATTGGTCGATTAGTGACGGTATTGGCGACTCTAGTACCTGTAATTTATACCTATAAGAGTCTGTTAAAGTTCTTTAATTGTATATTAATGCTAAAAGTAAAGGCAACCTTTTTCTGCAATCAAGAATCGTAAAAAAAAATAAGTAACTTTTCTCATGCATGTCTATCGATTGAATACTATCATGATGTTAACCAGATTTATTCGAACCATAACAGACACTTTCGTGTTCATGTCCGAACCAAATACGATAGTGCCAATTTATATCCAATAGGTACATTTCAATAAAGTAAAACTGTTGTTTATTTATTGACACGACATACATTCGTCGGATGGCTAAGTGACTGACAAGTTAGAATTGCGACCGGTGTTAATGTAGTTGCATGTCTGCGCTTGCATGTATTCTTTTGGATCCAGCATAATTCAATTATTTCCTGGTTATTTTGATTTTAAGAACACGTCTATTGGTGGCTGGAACCGGTCTCGCAGGGGGGGCACACTTAGAACAACTCGAACTGTCTAAGAAAATAGCGCCATCTCTATTTCCTAACCACGAAATACAGTTTTTAAATTTGGCACAAGATGTCTCTATAGTGGGACTTATAAAATATCTTTTAAAAAATAAATACTTAACTACAGTTTATTTACATTAATTCGTTTTCCTACAAAGGACTATGTGTAAAAATAATATTTCTTGTAAAAAATATAAACGAAAATGAATTTCCCATTTCATGACGTCACGAATGTGAGTATATATACTCTGTGGTCAGTAATGTAATGGCTGCCGGAACCCGCTCTTGCGCATATAAAATTTACTACTTATTTCTTAGTGTTGGTGTTTTCATCGGAAATCTTACGTTGGATTAAATTTATTCCTCCCCCCTATTATCTAGATCACTTCATCGGTCGAAATGATCTTTCTCTTCTAAGTTGTGTCGAGCCCATGTCGGGTTGCGATATTGACGGTTTGTGTAATGTTCGTGGCCTGTTTTGTGTTACAAAGTCAATACAATACTACTGTTTTTTGTTTTTTTTAATGTTAGTATCTTGGTAAGTTACATAAATAATAACTTCAGCCAGTGTATGAAAATAATGTTTGTAAACATCTTCAAGCCTTTTTTGTTTGTAATTATAAATATAAGAAATAAAATAAACTTAATCGATATTGTTGTTTTATTTTAACATATACCTGGGAAATACAATTCACTATACGAAGTAGTACTTAATATATATATATTTGTCCCATACTAACGAGTACGTATGTATAAATATATATAGCTTTAGTTCCGGCACTGTCTACCAGAGGCGTTTCAAATTGTGTTTCAAAAATATGCCGTGAGTGGGCGCTCTTTACCCTTATACTTACTTTACTCTTTGCGGTCTCGAATGTGGATACTGGATGCCGAGATAAGCGAAGGAACTGGTTATTTGAGTGCGTCGGCCGTATGCCGATTTGGCAATGTAGGCAAATGCACTCGGACAGTCAGTCAAGGCTTCAGTTATTGAAAATAAACAAGCAATGCATTAACTGACCCATTTAACCGTAGCTAAGTAAGTGTACGCGTTTTTTACTTACCGTGGAAAAATAAAAATAAATTAAACATGTTGTAGAAAACGTGGTTTTTTAGTGACGCTGTTCACGTATTTTATGCGTACGATTAAATAAGTATGGCACCTCAGAATGAATGCTGAAGCAATGAAAATAATAATTCAACAACTAAATTATGCTCTTGTAGATTTAAAGTGATAAAGATTTAAATATAATAAAGTGATAAAGTGCAAAATTATTTACCGGAGGTTGCGTCGGAAACCAGTTCCGAAATTAAAAACAGTTTCTTTTGCTTTTAAATGAAATCAAAATTTAAGTTAACATGGGAGTGTGTGGTGGATTATTAAGAATATTGATGACTTTGAAAACAAGGACCTCGTTCAAGTCAAATCATTAGGCTGTGTGGTTTTTTCTCATATCAGTGAGTGGCGCCGCGAAGAACCGTTAGGGTATCTTACGACAGTATCCTGTTAGCAAGCATCGTGATCAGCGTTTCTAGGTTAACTTACGTTAGAGACGAAAAACTTGTCGGCAAAACTTCTGCCGGTGTGGCCCAATTTCACGTAGGTATCTTGTAATTTATCATTCACGCAAATGAGACGAAGTTTGATAGGCAAATAATTCTAAGACCCAGTTAAGAGATAGTCGGTGCTATTATTATTTTGCTTTCAAACTTTTTACGTGTTTGTTTGTCGACAAAAAAAATCTCTTAATATATACATAATATAATAAAACGTTGTTTAATATATGTACATAGGTACCAGAGATATTATTTATTGTGATACTTTAATTTCTGGTTAAATGTCCGTTGTTTAATACCATTTATTTATGTCTAAACTGGATACATTTCAATATACCTATCCCAGCTTATGCTAATCAGTAGGTAGGTATCATATTTACAAGATTTCTATACCAAGTTTTGAGAAATTTGAAATCACTATTCTAATTTAAGACTACTTTTGTACCTACGAAGGTATCTAGCTTGGTTTGCACAGCCTGGTTGCAGCCTCAATACATATTTTTGACGTGCCTGATAATATATGATTTCGCGATTTTGTTTTTTTTTCTGTTTATGCTCACAGGACATACAGGGTATTTTTTTCTTAAAAGGGACTTGTCACGACAAATATTGCACACACGTATTTGCAATAACAAGTTGTTTTTTTATTGCAACCTTCAGCGCATCTTATACCTGCATTTCTTGGACCCTGCCGGGTTTCATGGCCACTACGATTGGGTCAAGGCACAATATTTAGCGCACGTGCATAAATAGTGAAATGTCCAACTACAGAATCGTCGCAACGTATGTCTGTAAACACATATACAACCTATGAGTCACCCGAAAGTATAAAATAGGCAGATGCTTTATAAAACAGTATGAAGCTGGACCTTCTCAGATTGTATCTAAACTTGTAAAACATGTATGACCTGTTCGCTCTCTCGTTAGCATAAAAACGGTGACAAATAATATTGAATTGGATTCTTAATACGGAACCCTTAAATATTTTACGCTCCTAATACTAATTATGCGATAAGACCTCAGTGCTGAGACAGTTATGTTAATGAATAGTGAGAGATAGGAACAGGTTCGATTCCAACGGTCGCCATTAAGATGGGAGCCCTTATCTTTGGTTCATTAGTAAAATGGACATTTGTGAACAGATGAGCACAGTTTAGATTGTAAAATAAGTTTAAGGTTTAACTGACGGTCACACCTAATAATTTGTATATCTCCTTACTTATATTTTCGTTATGTTTCTGTATTTGCTTTAGAATTTATCTGTTCGTAGTGCAGTTACGTAGCAGCAGATGTATTGATGATGATAGTACTCATGACTGTTACTAAGCCGTGAGCTTCTCATAATAGGTATGTAGATGTAGGTAATGTACTTTTGATACTGGCAATTCTATTGAATGTTTCTGAGACCCTTGTACCAGATGCAATGGCAGCTTACTGATAAGATACTCCGGATGTTCGTTGCATTTCTGGTACAGGTGCAGTTCTGGTACTTTCTAGATTGTTCTACGGCCATCGACTTCAAAGTGTTTTGCTGACCTTTATAGGTAGACTCCTTTATTCTTGTACTCTTTGGCATAAAGACAACACACAGTCATTTTGGAATTAATATTGTTTCAATTACTCTTATCAAATGACCGTTCGTTATTCGTAATTAATTACTAGGCATTTTGAGCTACTCTTTTTTAATAACAGATATATGTAAATGACGACCTGTATGAAAGTTTCATGTATTAACAGCAAGTCGACATTCATTTCATTTCGTTGACTATGCTCTTGTTTAAACAGCCGATTTAGCCAGTTGGATCAATGAGGTTAGCCAACCATGGCTGACGTGTTTTTGAAGGGTAATTAAGACTAATTTTAATGAGATATTTTGCAATGAAAAAATATTATTTTAATGACACGTTAGCTATTTATTACAAAAATTGCGTCTATTAAAATAATTCCTGTTTTATATAACAATAGGACTAATTATCATAATCACAAGACGTCAATGCGCAAATAAATTGTTTAGACCAAAAATTTCGGTAATTAAATAAATACAGACAATTCCATCACATTTTTGAATTCGAATCGAGTCAGATGAGGATTATTTCAACTTATTTTCCTCTTCTATTATTCATTACAATAAAAAATATAAGGGTTCTGATGACTAATACAAGACGACGAAGCAAACACTTCAACTCTTTTCCTTATAAAAGGTTTCTTTTCAAGGTTTCTTATCCTTGGTAAACGAGATTTCGAAATGTCGAAAATCGATCATAACATTACTGTTTCCTATACTGAAATTGTTCAATGACGTAGGTATCGAAATTATGACGTATTGAATGTCTTGAGTAATCTGTTTACTATACCTATAGTCTTTCACGTCAAATAAAGAAGTCGATCGCCTCGCTGGTTTAGTTTCATGCGCTACTGCTGAGAGGCCCAGGGCTCATTCCCAGATTTTTCCCGAGGTTTCTCCTCCCCTTCCCCCTCACTTTCTGAGGGAACCAATTCATGTAGGATAAGGACCTTTCAGGACTGAACTTCGTTGCAAAGTACTCCTGTCGAAGTTCATACGTTGTTGAATCATACTCTTGGCTACAGAGAGCTCATATCGTCACGGAAAATCATGAATAAAACAGTACATACACTTTTTATTAAAACGACTACACGTCTACTTTTATTACATGCATGAATGGCCCAATACATACATACTTGTATGGCTTATGACACTTCGCGACATTTTGCGATAATCTCAATAGCGTTAGCATTTTCCTTGTTTTATTTATTATACCTGTCACAACATATAAAGTTTTGTTCTCGTTTTGCGATTATTTGTGTAATAAGTTTTGTCACGTAAGAACATATGAAAATTTAGATGCATTTGTAAGAAAATTTCACTTAAAAATAATAGAACAAGGAAAATTAAAATCGCTCATTGAAGAGGGTGTGAAGATAATCGGAAAATTCTCGTTTTTATTTACCCAAGTAGGTATCAATGTTCAGGAAAATATGAATGGCAGTAAAGTGTTGTTTTAATTCTAGTAAACTTTATTTATATTTTATCCTTAAAAATATGCGCGGCCGTTGATCTGCAACAATACACTCACAAATATTCCTAGCGTCCGTCTCCGAACATGTCTTCAACCAACTCATTGTACAACCAACATGGCTACTTATGGTTTTGAAAATGTAATTTACGTGTACAACCGGCACTGATTGTACGTTGTTTTACTTAGAACAATTTCAATAACACAGTTACGCGTAATTATATTGTCTTCACGCTACTTCTGTATATGTCAACTAGTTCACTAAATGCTCATACAAGTTGCTCTCAACCGATTTTAAGGACACCCAGTCAGCAAATAGTAACAATTGGCAAGGTTTCGGCACTTTATGGTGCTGAAGTTAAATGTTTAGAGGTTTCTTAATAAACTTTAATTAATTTAGTTGATCAATTTAGTTTAGTATATGACGAGGTGACATAATGTAGGAGTTTGTACAAAAATGTGTCTGTCATCTTAATATTTGGGTCAGACGTAAGTTACTTGTAACTCTATAGGTACTAGAACCTTGTTAGTGTAAAACATCGTTAACAGGACGATAAGCCGGCAATACGCGATGCATTCCCACGACTTATTGTCATAAATAGTTGACCATTCCTAGTTTATTAATACCACAAGGACGCTGCTAGTTTACTGTGTAAAGACCGAGGTTGGCCTTTTCAGACGGGCGATTTAGAACGTCATGATCCACGTTAACAGTCTATGCGTCTTAGCAGTAGCTTAGTCTAAGTACTTATGGTATTAAACGAAGCTCGTGCATAATATCTGTGCTGCGTATCGTATCGTCCATGTAAGAATCAAACTGCTTCTGTCTGGTTTCTTAATTGCTCGCTTATCTGCTCGCAGCTATTAATTGTGTTTTTTTTTACAATCATTCCGTTCCACTTCCTTGGGTGATTCAATGAGGAAGTGTTATTAAGAACGTCGCAGCAGATTGTCTGTTGAAAATATTTTGCTTTATTTAGGCTCTTCTGTGTTAATTTATCATTATACTTGGTTTTAATTCGTTGGGTAATTGAAATGTAGTTCATATGCCCGGCGGACCCTTGGCAGTCAGCCGCTCTACAGGCTATGAGCTAATCTAAATAGTTCTTCGTCGTGGTGTTATGAGAGGTAACTTATAATGTTACGAGTATTTACGATGTCAGCAGTATTATAAATAGTACATTTCAATTGGTGAGATTAAAATGCTGCAGTATTTTCCTTTATTGAACACATATAAATAAACCAATGCCAACCAATTATTTATTGTGCAATTTACCTAAAATGTATAAAATTATTCCTAATAGAGAGTATCGCAATGTAAAACATTAATAAAATAAACAATAAATAATATTAATATCCGATTCAGTGGATTGGCCCACAAACACCTCTATTGTTTAAAGCAAACGAATTTTTCCTTTCCGACTTATCTAAAACTATAAGTCGTGTTATTCCAATAATAATAAACAATGTGTCGCTGCAAATATCCCATGTTCTCGAATAAAAACAGTGATTGTTCGTAAATTCATCAAGGCATGATTGTCGCCGCGCGCCGAGGCGAACGAGATTACCGATCGTAAATCCGATATGCAATTCATACGAACACTAATATAACAAACATCTTAGTTTCTGCCACAAAATACGTCTAAAATTAGATTTATCTATATATTATTATTGACGAATAAAATATATGATAATAAACGTCATGTTAATTGACATTTAGTACGCTAATGATCTTGCCCATTAAAATTGTCCGCACATTTGTCTAACATTGTATCCATTTTTCGAGACTAACGTAGATTCATCAAGTTGTTAACATACCTGTGAAGATAACACATTAGGATAATATAAAACTGGCTACCACTTGATTATTATTTTGTAAGGGGTCAAAAGTTAATTGCCTGCAACAAAATTCCATACATATATTTATTCAGCATTAATAATAACCGGTAATTAGTGGCGAGTGAATCTTGATAACGCTTTACTATGATTATTATCGATAGTAAAACATATTAGGTGGTAAAATAAAGATAACCAAATACGTATAAAATATTTGAACGACAGTGTTTCTCAGAAATTGCTAAGTAAATTGAACTCAAGTCCACAAAGGACGGACGATGGTTTTAAAGAAACGAACTGCAAATGTTCCAAGAAGGGCGTAGTGTTTTTTTTGTGTTGAAAGTTAGTGAATTTTTCACGACTAGGTATATCACGCATGATCTGGATTAGGACTTAAACACTATTTACAATAGTACGGAGGATTACAAAATCGGTCAAACTCCAAGATTTATTTAGTTATTTTATAATCTTTTCTTACGAATCGTTGTAAGAAAAAAAAGTATTATGTATTCGATCATAATCATAACCATGATTTATGCCACCCTCTATCTGAAATGACTTACGTACTCACTTATATAACAAGTAGGTAATTCAATAACTTTTACATTTGTATAACACCTATAAAAATACTTCGCGGTTCAGTAGGCCTTAGGCATCTCAAAACTTATCTTCTTCTTCTTCTTAACTTCTGACCACAATGGGGTAAAAAAGTTTAAAAATACGAAATTCAGTGGTATAATTCTTAGATTGATAATAATTTATAAAATGATGAAATATGCATTATTTGAATTGGAAGTTTTCCGTAGACTATTTTTGAAGTCGTTATTCTTGAGAATAAGGCCGTGAAACATACAATCATTTTGCCTGTATCCTTAGAATCTTCCCGATAAGGCCAACGTGACGTTCAGATAATTGAAATTCTAATTCAATTATAATTCCGAGTTTCCTGCTGAGCAAAACATAGTTGGTATGTATTATTACATTGAAGTTTGAAAGATTTAATACTTGCATGTACTGACTAATTGAATTTTGAACATATTATATTTGGACTTAATACCGCTCCTTGTGAATAAACTGGTTATACACTCCTTCTGAACTTTTTAAACTGTGATAGATTTTAGTCCCGTTAATATCTGTCCAGCAATACTATCTAATTATTGAGCCGTGATCAAAAAATAAATCTATTTATGGAGAGTTAGCACTGTTTTGATGTATGTCGGTGAGAAGGTTATATTGATTTTCTTTTATTATTTTATTTAGATTTTATTATAACCTTCAATAACATCAAAATTTAATTTCATCATTATTTCTTACAAATTGAATTTCGTTCTGACATTTCCTGCATTTCTATATTGGATACGCTCAAAGAGTTAGATCTGTTATCGAAACGTCGAACAAATAAATGAATGACGCATTCTCATATTTACTTGTAGTCGGCACACTTCGGTGCTGTCCAACATGAAAAGATTATTATTTTTATGCACAGACATTCAATGCAAAGATATTTTAAATGTACAAAGCAAATACAAGGAAGGGGGTGACCGTTAGGCACAGATAAACTGACATCGTTTTGAACGGCTCTTGCGCAGATTGCGTAGATACGTGTCCCTGATATAGTACATAGTAGGTGAGGTAGTCTACTGTACATGTGTACTCATCGTGATCATCGGCAGGTTTTTAGGTGATATGTGACAGTTTTGAAGAACGGATAATTAATGATTGATTTTTTTATAAATTACTAGCTGTTTATTTATTAATTTAATTTAATGATTCGCATACCATTGTTACACATTTGCATAGTAAAGTTACCTATACACAATAGTAAAGGTCCGGTGTATACAATATCAGTCGGCTGGTTCCCGCAGTTTCACCCCTATTTCGAGGAAAGTCATTCATGTACCCTGATAAGAACTATCCTGTGTTCTCTCGCGGGTTTCAATCGATGTCCATTTCCGATTTTCATTTCAATCGGTTCAAACGTTTTTTTCCGCGAGACCGGCTGATAACTTTCGGATTAATAATATTAGTAAGAATTATATGATAATATTTGGTGAAAAATCGGTCTGCTATTTTTAGACCTCTGCCTGACCCTTCGGCCAAAACAAGGGAGATGATTACAATATATTCGTTGATGCTGTAAAGGTTAGTTAGTAAGTAAAATATCGTTGATCATTATCAAAACGTCGGGTGACCGTTTTGGTCACGTGCAGCGCTGCATAGGTACATGTTCGGAGCCGGTTCATGTACGAAGCGCATTAGTTCCGACTCTTTTATCGTTTATAAAATAATTTCAATCGTATATTTCACGTTTGCATTCAACAGAATGGAGAATGTTTTGTTTCGTTATCTTGCCTTTTTGTTTTTATTGGAAAGTTGTGATATTTGCGTGAGAATGTTTTCTTGGAAATTTGTTTGATTGATAATTCAATTAAGTACGTATACTTACTGCAAAAATGAAATAATGTATTAATTTCTAAAATATTGCAGATACTTTGTAGCTAGCGTTTTTAATAGCCATAACATAATTTCAAGCGTAGAAAATTGGTATGGTACAAAAGTAACTAGTTTGCACAAGTGAGTATACAAAAACTGTATTGTACAATTCAATAATAAGTTGCACATAATATGCACAACTGCATTCGCGTCAATTCATTTAGTTACCAAATTTCTCTTCATCCGTTCAACCTTGACGACCCGTTCTTATTTGAATAATAATATATTTGTTGATAGGGCAACAACTCTTGTAGTAGGTAAGTTTCATTCTCTTTTATAAATAGCTGTCATATGAAATGTATTTTTGGGTTCCTAAATATCAATTAGGCATTTTTTTAATAGCCCTTCTCATGGCCAATTACTTGACACCTACCTAATCTTTAATCATACCGTCTTTCTATCGCTACTGCACTCCCAAGTGGCACTACTGTTTATCATGAGATGTTAAACATTATTGGTTATTTACAGTGAAAGGCAAGATATGGGACCTACAATAATCGGTTTCTATTTATTCGGCTTATAATATTGAGATTCGATACTCACAGATTTTTGGAAAAATATACCAAGTTGCTATCCAAGTTAGGACACCGATTTTCCAGAAAAAAAATCTGTTTTAGTAGAACTATAACATAATTTTTCAATTTTTGATTTTATATTAGTCCTATAAGTTAAGTTTTCTTGAAAGACAAAGTGTAAATAAGCTCTTATGTATGTTTACATTACTTATCAATAGAATTAGAAAAATCGGACAAATTGAGTGAACTTTTAACTTAACAAAGGGTTCTGTTTACAAGAACAATAATATTTTGAGCAAAAATAAAATATTTATTTTACGCTAAAACATGTGAAGTGTGCCTAAGGGGAAAACACTTGTATGAAAAAGGATTCTAGCTTATAGGTTAGACAAATAATAAAGCATTACCATATCTCAATAGACAAGACAACACTGTTATCTGTTCAGTCAGACGCCCATTTAAGCGCCCTGTCGTATTCACAAGCACGATACACCTTCTGAATTGACTAAAGAATTTATAATACTGACTAGTTTTCACTTCGGGTAAATTTCGTACACGTCTCATGAGTGAGAGGCATACGTTATTAAGAACTCTCAGTTTTACCAGTACTGTGCGGAACCCTAAAATAACTGTCGCTTGCTTACCTTGTCTGAGTTTAGTCAATGACAGGTTTTCAGGTGACCGTGTCACAACAATGAATTTTTGACCCAATACTGTTCCAGTTTTAGTTTAATTTGTTTATTTTTCGTATTTTATTCTAGAGTATGTGAATAGGTTTGTTCGTTATATTAGTACTTTTTCATTGAAAAATTAGAAGACATGTTAGTTAGGACAGTCTTTAAAAGGGCCTAAGGAATTTATCATTCCGATACATGCAAGTACATGGGTAAAGTTTGTAACATTAACTACGACTGGCACAGTCACTGCAACGATACCGTTGTGCTTCAGGAGAAGCCTGATCCAAGCAAAAGCTGCTTCGAGTTGCTAGGCTCGACTCTTCAATGAAAAAATAATCCTTCCTTTAATATTATATAATAATATCCTTTAATATTATGCAGCTTTTCCCACGATGTCTGCACAATAAACATTTTATTGTGTCATACGTTTAGAATTGTCCTATTTACTTCAAACTAATATTGGGAGTGTAGCGGTGACCTTTTAGCGAATGATTTCAAATCGATGCGATAACTGATTGTAAATATGATCGTCAATTAGCGAGATGCTCCTAATCATTGTTGTTATACGCAGACACCTACACTAAGTGGGACAATATTTTATGTGTGATGTTGATATGGTTAATTTTACTCGATGAAATATACGGGTTCGAATATATCGGTAAATGGGGGATTGCAAAATTGAGTAATTTCTGATCAAATCAGCATCAAGAAAATTATATCCAGCGGCAGGTCAAAATTTCTATTAAACAACTAATTATTATAAAAATCCTCACAATCAATAAATTTATTTTGCTTACGCAAATAAAGTAGCCAATAATAATGTGCGGAAAATAAACAGAAAACCTTCTCAAAATAAGATTTTCTCGTCAATTCACAAGAAATTAAAAAACACTTTTCTTCGAAACGTTTTGCACAGGCGTTTCTAGGTATACTTGTCATGAGTACAAAACAGTACATGCATTTTCTCCGAACGTCTTCATTATTATTAAAAAAAATGTATTTTCGTTACAGACAACATAATGTTATTTACTTAAAACGTTTCGTCACTTCGACGACCAAGTGTTATTTTGCCAAAGTATAATGGTGCTTAAATATTTGCAGTTATATTTCATTTTCCTTTTGTTTGGTTTATAACGTGTGGTGGAAAATAAAGTTTACAAAAGACGTGACGATTATGGTGTACAAATATAATGGAAGTATGAATGAACACCAGGCACGTGCCTGTGCACCTCAAGAATTGAACTGTTTTAATTCAAAATCTGAAAAAAAATATTGGAAAGTGGGCGTCGCATGATTTTTTTAAGGGGCATGCAATAAATTATTTAAGCCCCTTTTCCTTTGGACCACACTTTAAATTACTACAAACTACACAGTTCTTAGCAATCTAAGGTATGAAGTAAGTATTTGCACAAACAGTAAAACATATTTTAAAATACATAGTTCTATTTGTATTTTCTTTCACGCCAAGGCGGTGCATGTGCATCTCCGTACACCTCCCTCCATCGGCGCCCATGCTTACCAATAATTTTACCAATACAGACTTTTTACTAATTGAAATCGGTTATTCGGCTCTCAGTCGAGTGACCGGCTATGTTGAAAGATATTTTCTACTTGTACTTTCTTTTAATTTTTGTCCAATAGCTGAGCCTGTTATGTTATGTAAATCGAGCAATAATAAATGGGAGTGGGTAAACCCAACCTTTTTGCATCACAGACGGCTGCAAAATTATTGATAAAGGTTAGTTTATATATCCACAGATTATAGAGAATCACAAGATGTTAAATCGGGATAAAACTTAGATGGAAACCACCAGTTGAAATTCAAGCAGACATATAGGTTGAGTACCTACTTGAACCTGATATGAAATCATGGCCTAACGATTTTGCAATTTACATATTTATCAGACACGTCACAGCGACGAAATGGTTCGTTTAATTGTACAATAATGATTATTACGCTATTGTGTTCTGTGTTCGCTACCACAGCTGCTGGAAACACAACATCGATACTGCGTTTCAATTTAAAAATATATTAGCACATTCATTACTGATTAAAATCATTTCAGTGGCGCTATATGTCAAGTGAGACGTACGAATGACCATTTCCGAAACCGGTTTCAATGTGTAAAGTAATTAGTGTATTTGTCGAAGTGTCCAAAAACAAGAATTTGTGTGAACAAGACGTCCGCTACGACGCTTGACCCACTTAAACAATTATTTTTAACCACGGTGTAGTTTTAAAACCATAAAACTAATGATAAGCGAGGTTTAATGTTGCCTTTTTATTAAGCTCAATCAATTTGATTTAAAATCCGCGAATGTATAGACCGCACGGGGCATCTCTTCACTATTAAGCCTGTTTACTTCTCATAAATTATATTCAATGATGATAATGTATTTATTGACGTCATATATCACTCCCTTATTAATCCAACAAATGTATAAGAGCCATATAAATAAAATAGGCACGTCCGGAGCAATATCTAGATATATTTTCCTCTCCTAACCTTAAACGCTTCAATAGTCTTGAAATGGAGTGCAAACGTAACATAAGCGTTACGTGCCAGTACTTACCTAACAACGAAATTGTTTACGAAAACTGTACATTGCGCTGTTCATTGATAACAACAATAATACAGAGCAGGCTATAATCCAAATGATTAGTTTCCGGTTCAAGCTCAAGGCATTACTATCATTTACGTGACAATATATGACTTGAAACATTTTAATGTACTCCTTGACTCATTTACAGTTATTTTAGATAAAAGCGAGGAGATTACAGGTTTTAAAGGTCGCGTAATGTATTTCTAAGTTAGCCGGTGTTGAGGTGTCGACTTGTTGCAAGTTAATTGTTTACACTTCTCAAATCAAAGTATGAAAATAATAGGCTTATATTTACAAACTCTGATGAAACAAGCATATTTCAATATTTCCATGATATGCTGCACTTAGAAAATATGAAACGATAAAACGTTTGAGCATAATCGATCGGTCAGCAAGTGAGCAGTATACTGTACAGGCTGCCATCATAATCGCGTACATTGTATCGCGTTGGATATAAAGTATTTTTCTAGTGTTATTAAGATGCATAAATGCATTCAGTCGTTGTGTTGGCTCAGACAACCGTACATATAACGACAAGTGCGATTATTATAAGAATATGCAGTTAAACCTTGAAGAACTTTTTCTAGAAACGAGTTTCAACGTAAATTGCTGGCCGTGTGCATGTGTAGGTAGGCACTTTATCAGACTTTTTTTACAATAACAACACTGACGAAACAATAGACGTGAATCTCATTCAGACAGTTTGGGTGCAAAAACTTGAATCAGTTACGCTTAGTTGGGTCTTAGTGCGATTTAACCATAAATCCGTTACGGACATTTGATTGAGTCGATTCTCGTATACGTATCGTGAGTTGACATCCTGGCGACTCCCACGGATCCTAAACCAATTAAAACTGTGGTTTGCTGTTGTATTTACATAAATATTCCATTACATAGTTTCGACTTGAACATGCTTAGTATTCATATGTTTGCCTTTAACTTCGCCAATTAGATACGCAGAAGAGGCTTCGAATGTATGAGACATTAACAGGAAGAGGGCATGTCAGCGCATTGTCATTTTTTAATTGATGTATTTAAATTGAACATGAAAACGTGAAGGGTTTATACGATTGTTTAATAGGATTTATTATGATGTGAATATTATTAGGTGTGGATTGTATTTTATTGTAAACTTCAAGCCTCTGCGCTGCGGCTGACCACGTTTAGGTGTTCAGGAAACACCTGTTTTTACGAATAACAAAGAAACATGTGTAATGGTCATGCCGTCTTTGGCCTAATCAACATTAATCATATATTTACTAACCTAACACATTCTATTGCGGAGATTATCCCTAAGTAAAAAAAATGTGAATTCATGTACAAAACACATCCTCAAGCTTTTGTTTTTTTTTGTGTGGTAAGCATGAATTAAAATTACTTTCTGGAGTTACCGAGCCCCCCATTGTTCATCACTTTCAGTCATTGACATTTGGTGATTAGCACCTCATTGTGCTTCGTGATTCACCTTCAAGTTATTGAGAAAGTAAGAATGCGATTTTCCTTATCGAAAGAAATTTTAGGCTTTTGGCAGTTTTTCAAATACGTACATACGTTATTGTTTGCTGAAGAAATTCCGCGAAGTAGCGTCAGTTTTGAAATACATCCTTTGGCCTAAATAGCCTTGGCAAAAAATTTGCGTACGGACTTAAAAACTTTTTTTTTGTTTTTCAATCATTCCACCCTGCTGGCATTCTAAAAGACTCATCGTATACAGATAAAAGTATCCTACTTCCTTCTTCTAGTTAAGAAAATTACTTTACAAACAGACAGACAGTCGGGATCATTATTTACCCCCTTATACTGAGCGTTAACCGATAAAAATGCAAAACTGTAATCAAACCACTTTTTAATCCTATATAAATTCCACAAGTACCCTACAATAAGGAAATACAATAACAAATAAACGTATTTACAATAATATTATGACCTGTGCACACGTAAATACATGTTCATACTATTCGTTTTTTCTTGCGGTAGGTAAGTCGTCCGTATCTTGTTGAATGAAGTAATTTGATACCTTACTCATGGGAAAACCATGAAACTTTAATGAATGCAAAAATATATTTGCAGTGTATGTATATATCTAAAACAAAATAAAATCTTTGACCGGCTCTTAAATATAGTTTTATGATAGATAATTTTATAACTATGATTGCCACAATAAGAATTATAATTTTTTTTTTACAAAAAAATAAAACCGACTTCCAAAAAAAACTGAAAAGTAAAAAATAATTTGTATTTAAACGCTTTACGACCAAAACATCGCTCTAGAAGTCGGTGTCTTGTAAGTTACTATTGTTAGTATTTCGCCACCGACTTCGAAACGGCTGAACCGGTAGTGATAAAATTTATATGGGACCACTTCGGAAGTATCTCCTTTCGATCAAAAAAATAATTTTCAAAATCGGTCCACAATTGGCTGAGTAATCGCGTAACAAACATACAAGAAAAAAAAAACATACCGTGATATTGAGAACCTCCTCCTTTTTTGAAGTCGTTAAAAACTACGGGGTATGAACAACAATTATAATGTATTAAAAAAATGGTTAATAAAGTGTCATATTAAAAATCAAACCTTTCAAACTCCTTACGCAAACATAAATTTTGCGAAACTTACCGTACGTTATCCTTAATACTTATAATAAATGTTTTGATGAATATAAATAACTGTTGTCTATTTAGGTGTGTGATTTAAATGTAAGTACATCAAAGGAATAAATATTGACATGCGTACGTGAAGATCTATAGACTAATATGTTATGTCTTGATGAGTTCGTGTGTCAAATGTTTTTGTAAGGCTGACTATACTGAGGTCACATCAATCAGAACACGGCGCTTACGACTAAGAGAATGAGAGAATTAGTTTGTATTTTTTTTATTTAATACTGATTTTTGCGTTGAAAGTGTATTTTTATAAAATATTATGGTCAAAACTGACTTCTTAATTACGTTTTGATCGTTTTCTTTTTTACTTTCAAGAAGCCGAAAACCAAAATTAATAAGTAGTTTTAGATCGTAAGTGTTGGTTACACCCAAAAGGTAATTTTTTATAATTAAATCTTACCTTTATTAGTTTATATTATATACTTTTAGAATTAAATGGTCAATTGTTTGCAACGAAAATTGATTACTGATTCATGTCTGCAAAGAATAGACCATCTTTTCCCATGCAGGATTGTTTATATTGATATAAACGTATGCAATAACGTCTGTACATAATGGTACCGTTGATTCTACTATAAAATTATCATAAAAATAGGAACATAGCATTCAGGTAACCTTTTTGAATTAGCAAACAGTACCTAATTCTTGCAAGAAATCTTCTTCTGTGACACCGCTTAAAATTATTAGACTCGATGGCAAACGCAGGCAAACTACAGATTCATTCATTATAATTATATTCACATAAATCCATGTACATATGCCTCAGTTATTAAGAATTTCTGTCTTGTCCGTCGTTCATGCAAGAGTCGAGTCACACGACATAAAGTCGTCGGTTTACAACGAAAAAGCCTTGCAACAAGGTTGTTTCGGCGCGATGCCGCGTGTTTGGAATCCGTAATAGCCTTGCAGAATATATACAACACAGACTACGTGCCTCTCTGTCTATTCCACGCGTTTAAATGAGACACACATAGTTTTCTAAAATCCATTTATTAAACAGTTTTAAACAACATTTTTAAGGAAACTGACTGTAGCGTATATATTATCAGTCGTAACGGTTTTTAATTTGGAAAAGTGGTTAATATTCGAATGAACGTAGGTGTATTTATGCTGGTCCAAAAATAATTGGTGTGCCAAAAATAAGGACTGAAGTGAAATATTATGGGCGCCTTGATTGCAGGCTTCCCGAAACGCATTCCTTCGTGTACACCTTCATTTTCCTCATCCAGAGCTGATGGGAACCAAAAATAGCGAACCGGTTATTTTAAGTTGGTTTAGGTTAACGATATACAACATTTCAGTATGGAGTTATAGCAGTCATTTATATCTCAAACCCTTTGCTGTCAATGCGCTTAGTTCATGATCGGGATAGTAACTCAACACTGATTTGACATTATAGCTGGGTACAACATTATAGAACAATCATCACCAGTAATAAATAGATAATATTAATAAAAAAATAACTTTAAGAAATCTACAATTTTTTTTTATAATATGTTAATTAGCCACAAGTGTACCTACGTAGATTACATGTGCTCAACCGATATTTTAAATTTTGAACAAAATTAATATTCTAATCTCATCTTAAACCTCGGCATGACTTAAGATGCCTAAATAGTTGATTAGTCATAGTTTAAACTTGAAGCAATTCAATCAGAATGTGTTTAACCTTTGAATAAAAAACTTCCTCTCTTGTAGCAAAATATTTTTTTTGTTTTGCAATCATACAAAAAGTCTTTTCATATACGAAATACGCGTTAAAAGCTGATTGAAGGGGAGGGATATGAGGACTAGCTGTTTACCCCCTCTCAGGAACTAGAAGGCTGGCTGACGTTATTTAAAAATTATAATATAATAAAAATTGGCCCTAGCTCATTGATTGACACCCTTTAAATCTTAAAATACACAAAGTGTAAAGAAACAAATATCCCAGAAACATTCAATTTTTGTTCTGAAATTCGTATTCGAAGTTCAACAATGTAGTTTTAGATTAATGATATAAATCTTAGCGTGTGGTTGAAAAATACGGCTCATTCTCTAGAACAAACGTGATTACATTGATTTGAATTACACAGTTCTGCGAATAAATCACGTTTCCTTTTTTATGATGTATTTATTACTTACTTATCTAAGTAAATAGCTGAACTGTTGCCGTGTAAAAACAACATTGTTGTATTCAACTTAAGAAAACTTGTTTGTTTGACTTTGTAAGGCATTATAAGCGTTTGTTCATATAATACATGAAGCTATCTTTATGTAGAATATGAAGATATAATATGTGACCTAGAAAGCCGTGAAAAAGTAACAAACAGACGGACAGATACAGACAATCTGCATTTATGTAACTAGCAACTATACATATAGATAAAGTTCGCATGAATCTCTAAGCAATCGATACATTCAAAAACCGATTCATGAACTTACCATGACGTGCCAAAACAAGATTATTTTCGTTATGGAAAAGAGACGGAGCTATACGGCGTTAGGAGCTGTGTCACGCTCTCAAACTTGAATAGTGATTGCAAAAACACGTGGTGGTACAGTCCCTGATCCAAATAAAACCATGTAAACCGGTCATGCAACATCGTTCGTTCCACATTTAGTCTTTTTTTTAATTTAATATAACGTTAAGGACAATTTTATCACTTTTAAAAATATTTCTTCATATATTTAAATGAGTGTCTGTATTTCATGCATGTTTTCACCAGTCAAGTTGATTGGCAACCGGTTGTGAGGGGCGCGGCGACTTTGCGGACACATTTCGTATTTATTAAGTTCGTGAAAACCGTTGAACTCGCCCATATGCAGATCTGACGTACCAGCATCGAAAGATAGAGAGACCAATACCTAATATAATTAAAAAAAAAACTTTACTTAAGATAACTTCCTTTTTCTATTGGGCAATGAAAATGTAAATAGTTGTTCGCTGTGACTGTATTTAATTCTAAACACGGATTCCTCCTCAATCCGTGCAAGGCACCGACAGTTGAATCTGTTGAAAGTCTAGATTTCTGTTTTCAACAATTGGTTTTCCGCAGCAACAATATTCAATTATTATGTATCCGTAATAGGTTTTTGAAATGTCAATATGCTTAAAGTTGGGCGAAATCAAAAAGTCAAGGTATTTATTAATTTAATAAAATAAAATACTCGTAAAGTAGCTAAATCATTTGGCATGTTCTATACATCGTTTTGCGGTTAGTATTAACATAATATGCAAATGTAAGCCACAAAATATATATAGGTAATTGATTAAAGTAGGTACTTAAGTATATGAGAACTCTCAGTTACTTCACACAATCTTCCCGCATACCATACAGTATAAGAACACACGTTGACTCTGTGTGTTTATTAACTAAAAACTCCTTTACAATCATTATCTTCTGCACTTAGTAAACACATAAACTAGGACATCGGTTCCTGGTCCACGACAGCCGTTAATTTCTAAGCAAATCTGTCGAACAAAGAAAACGTGCGAGTCTTGTAACCGAAGCTAGTACCTAATATTTACACATAACTGCGATATATAAAATTAGGACGTTGTTTATGCGACAGTGCACTCTATTGACATCGTACGGTACTCTTGCTTATCTTGGTCTGTGAACACAGAAATACATATACATTTTATTATATTGAAGTATATAAATATTATAAAACTTACTTCTCGGAAATTTCTGAATTTCTCAATATATAGGTGATACAATGATATGATGATATAATGGGTTATTTCGAATAGGTACGAAAATCTAAGATTAAGCACGGCTGTCCAGTGTCCACGTGTTTGATTGATCCGCTATTCTTTAAAAAGGACCGGACCATGCAAAAGTTGGAAGTAAGATCCAACAAGTATTATATTATAACCCCTTCAACCATCTATGGGCGTGACACTAGTAAAGGGAAATCATTTGAATAGAACGCTACCCGAACCTAAGTCATTAATATATTCGATCAGAAATAACCCTGTTTATTCGTATTCGAAATACATAATAATGGCAACCTCACAAGTAACCTCAAGATGGTCGACCCTCGTCTAGGAAGATCGATTCGACCCAAAAGAATACCTGTTATACATACAAATGATATGTTCCGGTAAACATTCAAGCGGAAGTTTTGTGTCGTGAACTAAAAATTCGGACGAAAGGCCGTCGAACAAGGAATAATCAATTCATCAGTGATATTCTGTGATTTACATGAAAAAATATCTGCATAATTATATATTGAGGTCGGCTCATCTCAAGTTCGGATAACGTGATAACCATGAGGAAAACATAATTGGATGACTGATATCCGCATAATTGATCCTAGTCCTTTACGTGTTAAAAAAATTAATAATGATTAGGAGTTTAAAGGTTACCTGCCTAAAAATATGAAAACCATATATTTTGAACATTTGCCACATCTCGAGTTCCAGATATCGTAATACACAACTTACAACAGATATACACGACATATATTCATCTTTTTAATTAGCCATTCGTCTTATGTCAAATAGCTTAGGAAATATATCAGGTTTATTGCATACGCTATTGCTATTAATGCGTGTATCTATCTATTCGACACACACATACTAAGTTACTTCTATAAATAGTACAAGCATGAGTTAAACTTGCGCATCTACATTGACTTGAAGAAAATAGCCTCAAAGGCAATGTGGAAATAGACACATACACAGGCCTCGGAGATAAGTAAACCGGCTGGTTGCGACGGCGCCACTTTCAGTCAGATGGCTGGCGCCCGCGCCGCAGCTCCAACTGTGATTGCTCTCACTCTCACCGTATCCAAGAACGGTACCACAAACAAGTTTGCCGCGATGGATACATAGTTGCACATCATCGCAGAACACGCGTCTAACGAAACGTATCATTGCACTAAGGTTTTTATAAATGGTCAATAGCTCTCACAGAATGATAAGGTAATCAGTGCAATGTAATTTATTATACACACATTTACAACCACTTAATTTAATTGCATTCGGACATGTTTTCCGAGTATATTGTAATCCATTTGTAGTGTGGGTGGGAATAAAACAGTGTAGGTAATAGGAGGTTCCTACACTAGAAAATTTCAGCAAAATAAATTACATTCATTATGCTCAATTTTCTGGCCGTCTCATTCTACTACCTCGACCGCGTCCCGTGCCCCGTTTGAATGGCAAGCAATAATGTTTACTCGCCACCATAATCGTAGAGTCGAAGCCAAATCCGCAACGAAACGACCCTGCCATATAGCAAGTGCTAAGGTTAATTTATATAACAATCGTACGTCCAGTGTCGACGAGCCACCCATGTCTGATCGATAAACGATTCTTCATTATGACACTGATCTTTCAAACAATAGGCAATAGGGTTCGTATCAATGGCTTGTATTCAAATATCCTGATGGATGAGTCGCGAAGTGCTCGTTCAAACGCAAGCTTTATTTATAGTTTTCTAGATTTTCTAGATGGTAACACGACTTGTCCATAACTTGTGCAATATTAATCATTTAAACTTGTTTCAAATCGGAAAGAACCATTGATGTAACTATACTTTTATTTTTCCTCTAGGCATTTGGTCTAAATAAAACCTAAACAAATGAATTGATATTGAAATTACATGACGTTAACAGGACAAGAAGCCGCGTAACCGTGTCATATACAATACTACTCTTACTGTACCTACCTATAACTTGCGGTTAGATATGATACAACAGAAAAATAATTAACAATATATTGATGAATCCTAAATGGTGAGCAATAATATTTGTCAAAGGCCGTACTGCACGTGCTATCCTTAAAAACTAGTATTTCAATGATTTACCTGTGCAGTTCAATGACTTGCTACATTCTCTGTGACTAACAAAAACATATTTATCCGTTACATTAAAAGGATAATTACAAAATGACGCATACCTGTCCACGCTGCTATGTCGATAAAAGTGTAAAACTTTCGGATAAAATCATTTCCTGCAAAATGATTGATGCATGTTACGTTCGTGACAAAAAATAATTCTTGATTTTGCAAACTGCTTTTTTGATTACTTAGCCCATGTTCATTCATTTCATAGCATTTAACTTCTTCTGTTTTATTGCCAATATTCTAAGCGAGGTTAGGAAACTTTATTAGACATTCAAAGATGTATCTTATTTTATTAGTTTGTACAGTCACGTGTTTTTAAATTCACGTGAGCAATAATAATAATGAATGAATAATACGATCACCTTGGTTGTATAGGCGCATACAGCGGTGTGAAACCAGAAATGAACTTCGAAAATCAAATGTATTTTGTAATTACAAAATAATATTTTTGCAACTTTCGGTCTACCATTCAAAAATCTTAAATAATAGTTCACCAGTGGCCTAAAATCTACACAATTACGAACAAAGTATTGTAAATATTAATTGAACACCGAATCTGGTTTTGTTGATTAAAAAGCCTGCAGGCGATGTTTGAGTGTTGTTTTTTTATTCTTTTTAGATCAGAATCTAACTGGCAATAATCGCTAAGTTTGGCCCCATTGGGTATGATACTGAGAATTGGGGCCATCAAAGAGCTATTAATCAACGTTACCTATATTAAAAAAGTAAAAAAAAACAACCGAAATGTTTTTATTATTTATTTCTTTTATTATTTAGGTATTTATAATAGCCAGTTAGATAGATCAATCAAAGTATTTTTATTATTGCGTATCCTATTGCCAATAATCATCAGATTGGAATCAATATTGCGCGTTGAAATCTGAGTTTAGTTTTTTTTTTTGCGTTTTACTTATATACTTAGGTGTACATTTTTTGCTAGAACATGTCAGTTTTGTATCCATGTTTTTCTTCATCATTTTCGTAAAATTTTTCATGGAAGTGAAAAAGATTCATATTTCTGGAAGGATGCCAAAATGGGAAAACCAGAAAATTCAATCTTTCAGTCAGGCCAACGATGGTGCGTGACTGACCCATGGTTTCATGATGACATTTCCCAATAATTAAGTAATTGTGTATGCAGGTGACGCTTTTCCCTTGACGTGTCATTATCAGTGTCGGTTAAATAACCGAGGCAGAAGTTGTCATGGTTTTTGGTTCTACATTATATTACATAAATATTGTCATTTACTCTAGTATACATAGGTATAAAAATAAAAAAATACTAAAGAAACTTGTCTGTAAAATAGTACAGACAAGTTTCTTTAGTATTTTTTTATTTTGACTTTATACAAACAGTTACGAAATTCTTGTGTTCTCTCACGTAACAGTTTTGGTCTTGAAAGTATTTACATGACTGCCACGATTCTGTTTTTCGACACAATCTTTGCAAAAATCTTCCACGGGAAATAGGGAACTATACTTGCGAAACTGGCTGCTAGGTGAAAGTGTTAAGTTATTAACAAATTATTTTCAGCACATCTGAGTATTTTGGGGATACAAAAAATTAAACTGTAAATTTTTTTAGTCAGTAATTATTTTAATAACCTTAAACAAAATTGAAAACAACAAACGTTTCTCATTATTACATAAACAAAACAACAAACGCTCTTCCGAAGAAACTCACGATACACACTCACACATCAAAGTATAAGGAGGTCCTGTACCGCGAAGGCAAATATATTTTTGCATACGAGTACATCTGATTTCACATTTTAACTTTCTCCGACAAACTTTTATTTGCAAAGTTGCGGAAGTCAACCTAATGTCATAGTTGAGGGGCCGACGTATTTATAAATACTTAGGAATAACATCAGAGGCTGAATCTTGATGTCGACCTTGCTGCGGCTCTTTTAGTGATAAAATAATTTTAACTGTTGGTACTGTCAATAAAATATAGTCATTAGTATTCCGCACCTCATCGCTAAGAGGTTCATCGTTTATTATTTGTTTCAAATTAACATTGACCCTGTAACCTTCTCGCGCTACGTGTCTGTCCACAGGGATAGACCTTAAATTAATGTTTTACTATTTAATGACGCCTACTTCACATGGTCAGATGCCTAAGACCGTTGACTCCCATTAAAAGTTTGCAAAGTAATCACCTGCCGTTTTATTGCGTTGTGCATTTTATGGCATAAACCTCAGGTAGGTAATATCAGAGCGCCATGAGAAGTAGGTAAAGAAAATGTGAGTAAAGGAAATTAGAGAGATACACGTGTATGCCCCGAGAAGTATGATTAACGCGCAAGATATGAAATGACGCCAGGAAAATATAACATCGTTACGTTTTACAGACAAAACAATAGGGAATATAAGTGTGCTTGCAATCGCTAAGCTGTACTAATAACAAAATAATTCCAATCGAAACTACCAAATTGTCAATGCGTTGTTAAAAACATTCGTGGATAAAAACGTATGAAGAAAATTTATGGTTTGCCCTTTTTGCGGTTATAAAGTACGAAATAATGACTACTGGTGATTTATGACAATCAAATCTAAGCACCAACGTGTAATTCATTGAGTCATAATACACAGCAGTACAAAAACATCAACCCGTAATTCAGCGATAAGCATTTTGTGGTAAAATACAGGTGACGCGTTGTAGCCACATATACAAATAATGATTTATTTACCATTCAGACACAAGTCATCACACATAAAATAAATAACAGAGCACACATATATGAGTCATCATTGTATGTTTAAGTGACATATTAAACTTGATGAATTTAATTAAATAAAGTTATGTAAAGAAAAAATATACAAGCAGTAACATTCAAGGACAGCTAATCGGATTAAATTCTTTAGTCTTAATATACACCATGGTTTATAAAATTATTTCGGGAGGCAATAAAAAGCTAAATATGTACACCAAATGCTAGCTAATATCGTTTGAGGCTTTTCAATGGGCAGTTTATAATAAATTAATTTAGTCTTATTAGTATAATCTGTGCTAGTCTACTATCAAACCTTAGTAGCTCATGCCGCAGGCTTAGACACGTAGCAGATTAAGCTTCGGCTATTAATAATCAAGTTATTCTTGGCGAGGTAATTATAGTCCCATCTAGATGCTATCTTATCTACAGCATAATTAGGGTTGCTATAAATTCATATTTTAACTATACTTATAATAAATCTGTAGAGAGGTCAATTCTGTACATGAAATATATTTCCAAAATAACTATCAGGGGGTGATCAGGGATCGATACTGATGCTAAAAATGCAATCAGTAAAATTTTTGTCTGTCTGTCTGTCCGTCTGTCTGTCTGTCTGTCTGTCTGTCTGTATAAACTCTATAGAAACAAAAACTACTCGACGGATTTTAACGAAACTTGGTACAATTATTTGTCATACTCCTGAGATGGTATAGTATACTTTTCATCACGCTACAATCAATAGGAGCAGAGCAGTGAAGGGAAATGTTGTCATTTTGTTTAAACGCGCTAATCTCAAGAACCGCTGGTCCGATTTAAATAATTCTTTCAGTGTTAGATAGTCCATTTATCGAGGAAGGCTATAGGCTATATATCATCACGCTAAGACCAATAGGAGCGGAGCACCACTATTCCACGCGGACGAAGTCGCTGGCAGAAGCTAGTATGAAATAAAAAAGGCAAGTGCGCTTTATTTTTTAGCACAGATTTCAACACAAGTTGTAGAGAAGATGTGAACACATTTTTATTTCATAATCTCGCTTTCCAAAAAAATATCAACGTCAACTTCATACCTGACTAGCTTTCCGCCAGCGGCTTCGCCCGCGTGGTCTATATGAATTCTCAGCCCGATCGGTTTAAAATTGACAAAGTTTCATACAAACTTTCATCCCCTATTTTATCCCCTTGGGGGTAGAATTTAAATCAAAATCCTTTCTTAGCGGATGCCTACGTCATAACATCTACCGCATGCCAAATTTCAACCCGATCCCTCCAGTGGTTTGGGCTGTGCTTTGATAGATCACTATGTCAGTCAGTCAGTCACCTTTGAGTTTTATATATATTTAGATTTAGATTAGATTCCAGACTTAGTGAGGTACAAACGTCAGAACTGTAGCCGCGTATTTGAAAACTATTCGTATTACAAAATAAGAAATAAGTGATTAGTTGTTCTAGGTTGAATTATATCCACAGATTCATTCATTATCCTTCTGTCATTGTACTAAATCATTTAGGGTGTGTGTGACAGCTTGTTCTTGCATACGTCTCTATCAGCAATCATCGTCATTCATCTACTTTCTAGAGGTATTCCTCGAAGCGCCACCGTTTTGAGGCGCACCTAATGAAGCGCACCTTTATTATTCCTCGGAGCGCACCTTTTAGTAGCGCTCCCGATAACAATTAAAAATATTAAAATTTTATTCCTTGAAGCGCACCCATGTTTAAAAAATCATCAATTTAATTTATTACGTTTACTTCATTCTCGTCCCTATTTTTAAACATGGGTGCGCTTCAAGGAATAAAATTTTAATATTTTTAATTGTTATCGGGAGCGCTACTAAAAGGTGCGCTCCGAGGAATAATAAAGGTGCGCTTCATTAGGTGCGCCTCAAAACGGTGGCGCTTCGAGGAATACCTCCTTTTTATGCCACGTCGTCTTTTACGCAGCGTTTGCCTTCCTCTAGTCCTCAATGTATTCACAAATTATCCAGGGAATTAATGTCATAACTTTCATTTAATCAGATAGCTTGTCGCCCTCTTACGTCATGTTGTTCGTTAGCCAAAATCATATCACAATATGATCCTTACTAATATTATAAATGCGAAAGTAACTCTGTCTGTCTGTCTGTCTGTTACGCTTTCACGCCAAAACTACTGGACCGATATAAATGAAATTTGGCACAGAGATAGAATAGACCCTGAGGAACAACATAGGCTACTTTTTACCCGGGTGCGCTAAGTAGTTCCCTCAGGATGCGGGTGAAACCGCGGGAAATAGCTAGTATTATGATAAACGAATAAGAACCCGTAAGTTATAGGATATTTGTTCCGTAGTCGTTCTAAACGAGTTACTAGTAGCTGCCTACATTTTTTTTACTTCGTTTATCTTTTTTCTCATGTCTTTGACCCAGGAGCTAATGGTAAAAAATATGATATACTCGTATAACTTAAATTGATAACGACCGTGAAAATAAAAATAAGTTCTCGAAAAGTCATGAAAACTTAAAAATATGATTAGATACCATGGTTCTTCTATTATTAATATAATTATATTTTGAAATAGCTTCTGCCAGCGACTTCGTCCGCGTGGAATAGTGGTGCTCCGCTCCTATTGGTCTTAGCGTGATGATATATAACTTATAGCCTTCCTCGATAAATGGACTATCTAAAACTGAAAGAATTATTTAAATCGGACCAGCGGTTCCTGAGATTAGTGCGTTTTAACAAAATTACAACATTTCCCTTCACTACTCTGCTCCTATTGATTGTAGCGTGATGAAAAGTATACTATAACCATCTCAGGAGTATGACAAATAATTGTACCAAGTTTCGTTAAAATCCGTCAAGTAGTTTTTGTTTCTATAGAGTTTATACAGACAGACAGACAGACAGACAGACAGATAAAAATTTTACTGATTGCATTTTTGGCATCAGTATCGATCCCTAATCACCCCCTGATAGTTATTTTGGAAATATATTTCATGTACAGAATTGACCTCTCTACAGATTTATTATAAGTATAGATAGATGTATTAAAACAAAATAAAATGAAACTGTCTGAAATGTTAAAAATATCAGCTTTTTATTTCATACATATAACAATGTTTACACAGTAGATACAAAAATATCTATTAATCTGTCTGTCTTGTTTGTTCCTTTGAGATTAGTGGGAACAAAAGTCAAGTACACATTTGATTACAGTTTAGGGATAACAAGTGTCAGATTTATATTCGGTTGGGCAAAAAAAATCCTGAACGAGCCGCTAACTTCAGAATCGTAACAAAACAACCATTTTGTTATTATTAATTAATAGGTACTTACCATCTTTTTCTACAATTAACTTAATAACCAAGTATGATCTGTAGAAGGTATGCACAAAAAAAATGCTGTGACATCTAATTCAGTGTGTTTAATGAATATATATTATACTAGCTGTTTCCCGCGGATTCGTCCGCGTTCCGGGGAACTGTTTGATGCACCCGGCTAAAAAGGATAGTCTATAATCATCTTCAGGGTCTCCTATTTTTCTATTTCAAATATTCGTCAAAATCGGTACCGCTGTTTTACCGTGAAATTGAGACAGACAAATTCACTTTCATATTTACAATTTTATTTAGGAGAAAAGTGTTTCTAGCGCTACTTCACGCACCCGGATAAAAACTATCCTATAATTCTCCCCAGTTTTCAGTAAAAATGGATTCAACCATTTTCTTGTGAAAGCGTTACAGACAGACGTACAAAGAGTAATTTCTTGATTTTTTTAATATAAGTAAGGATGCTTAAGGATCTACCTTCTGGCACGAAAGGGTCTGTGAGATATGGTGTAAAATTAATGCGTCGAACATTTACTAAGACGATTGATACAATAGACTCAGGTTTAATGAACACGACATAGGTATTAAAACAACAATAAATGCGCTGTTAAAAATAAATGGTCCTCTTAAAAAAATGTTATGACTTTACCAGTAGGTATCTTTATGGAATAATCAATTGATTTGATTGGATATATAAGACCTGCTTTAATTGTATTACGCTTAATTGAATATATGAATCCTTTATATCTCACGATACGCGGAAAATAGCTTTTTCTAAGATATTCTTATGTTATATTTTATATCTTGGGTCTTTTTTAAGAATAATGTGCACACTGAGAAGTTTACTATCTGACAAATTCAAAGTTTATTATCTACATACATAGTTAATATTCTTACGCTGTTGGAGATAGGCCTCCCCTAACGTGTACCACATCACCCGTTTTTCAATTAAACGTGTCCATGTTCTGCCAAACAAAATTAATATGGAGAAGAAATGCAGAAAGATAGAAAAAAGGGCTAGTTTCGATTCGTATCTAGTAATACTTATACATACATACCATTAGACATAATTACCGACTAAGTTATAAGTTCGCGGATAGATTCAACGAGCTTATGGTCTTAGAGCGGCCAGTTCATAGAAAGGTGATCGCTTGTCTTAAAATTATCGAGTCCCTCTTCGTACATACCTTTCCGTCCTACGCCTGATACCTCCTTGACACGTTGGAGTATCAAGTATAGTGAAAAAATAGAAAGTGCACCTGCATCTTCTCGCTGCCTGAATCATATTTCTTGCGTAGTAGAATATCGGCCCGATGAACATTTTTTTACTTAAATTTTGATTCATCGGCCAAACCTGTCCGAGTTGTTTGTGTTTGGTATTTAAAAATTTGTTGATAAAGCAATATAAATTTATTATCTTTTGATTATGAGGAAAACACATAATTATGGTCCCGTTTCTGATGAATAAAACATGTAAAATTACATATTTAATTTGTTAGAAAGTAAACAAATGCTCGTTAAAAATTAATTCTATTGAATATGGTCGGTCAGTTATACCACCTATACCATACCTACATGTCATGACTAGTCATCTCTCTGATATTCATCTATGGAGAGCGAGCCCATTGTCATCACCAGGCCATTAATTAATTTAATCTCGTCTGCTACTTAGGAATTTCTTTTGGAAAAGCAAATGATACCTTGCCCAACCTTGGACTTAAAGCCACCAGCTTGCAACTACCAGAGTACCTAATCAAACTTTCATTAGATTCATTTATGTCAAAATCAATATTACAATAAATGTTCACATCCTGATATAATCGATATTTGTAGATAGTGCAAAGGCCTTATACATCATTAGGTGGAGTAAAAAAGACGTATATATTTTTCTAAATGCGGATCTTACAAACAAGGGTCCATCAATCAGCAGATCTCAGTAATACAATTCATTACGGCCGCCGCGCGTCCATTAGCTCACAAGGATCTCTGAGATGCGGACATACGTTTATCTAACGCCCGACTCACTATTATTGAAGTTTATTAAAAACACAATGTACTTGCAACATCTGTGATTATGTGAGAACCACGTTACCTACACTTATCAGCGATACAGACAATGGGAGTATTAAGTGCTTGCCGCCAATCTAAGAATAACAAACAGAATCTAGAATAATAGCAGCTTATTTTCAGTAAATGTACAGGAATTAATGAAAGAAACGGGAAATTTTGCTGAGTGTTGTGACCGCGACCCGTGATTACCTATTAATGCTCCGTTACTGATACTGCTACACGTGTCGCGAAGTGGACACTTTGCCGTTGTCACTCAGCTGTTCTAATGCCTATGTTTATAATTTTAGAGAAATAAGAGCAAATAATAATTAAAAACATGCTTGTGCATATTATCTTCAGGTACTTTGTATCGAGACACAAACAACAAGATTTATAAAGGTTAATATTTTTTGAACCCAGTTCAAAAAAGAAGGAGGTTATAATGCTCGGTGTTATTTTGTTATTATATTTTTTTTAATATTTGTAAATAAAGCAATTTGGAAACTAAATGGAAGTGCTATGTTACTTTTCTACATATGTTGACTTTGTCAGGTATCGTAAAAGCTGCCGTTCGATAAAACTATGTGTAAGCCCTCGGCGCAATGGTTTTGCAAGGGAAAACTAATGTGCAGATTGAGAAGTAAGATTATTTCATGAGGACCACAACAACCGGTTGTCTGGCTTCGTTACTGGCACGACTATTTGTGGTATATTAATTACCCCTCATTAGGCCCTGCCTAACTTTTACCAACTTTCGCAAGACTAAAAACATTCTGTTTTAGACGTACTTCAATAGTGTTTACAAAATATACGTTGGAGGTGAGTAAACTGGCTGTATTGATATGGTGCCGTATGGTTTTCAAGGGCTTGTTATGTCAACTTTAAAGTATATTCAAAAATATGTTCATACGATGGAGATTTTTTGTAAAGTTTTATTTGCTCTGTCTATTATAAACCAAGACTGTGGTTCAAGAAACTTATTTCATTACCAATATCTATAGAGTTCATCGGCTTCTTATTAATCGATAAGGTTATTATAACCATTAAGAGCACATAGGTAATATGTATTGAATATGCATGCGAAATCACATAAACAACTCCAGATAGTCAGGTTTTCAACCGAAAAAAAATGATACTACTAAAGTAGTTTTATACACTCTATCACCTGCAAGCAAAGCATTAGATAAGTAAAATATTCTTTTATGTCCATAAAAAAATGGGCTTTGAAAAGTTCCTATGATTGACTTTAGTCATATTTATTACCTACGGAACCCTAATTATACAGTGCATGGTCCAATACCCACGTGATCATATTTTTAATGCATGATTACTCTTTGTATGTTTCTTTTGAAGCGTATTAAGTGGATATACCATTAAACACTTTATTACCAGTTTAAGTATAAAAATAAACGACCACAGACTTCTGACAAATAAAAACTTATGTTTTTAAAACCCAGGTAACTATAGGATATATTAAGTATTTAATCTTGAGGAATTTTAAGTTGAGGGTTATACAAAATATAGGGAAGAATGATTTGGGGAAGAAAAAAGAACCGAAATTCAGGCCGATTTTCCGGAACACATTCGACGCAAAGGGTTTCAAATAAACTTATTTACGATAAAATATATAGTATGTCTATATTTATATTAGTCTGTCAGCAACAGTAGCGGGGCCCTCCTCACAGGGCCATAGCCTGCCAGGGTTGCGGGATGTTCGAATGAGCTGCCGCGCTTCCGGAACGCAAAGGGCCAAAGAACGGATGGGTTTTTTCAGGAAGAATCTGACACTCCCTCGTCCTTGTCATTTGATCATTTCCAACAAATTGTTTTCTTTCACATTAGTTTTCTTTCAAAAATCCCAACATTTGCAGAAACGAATATAATGAAACACGTTTATTTTTCATGACGTCGACGGCTCGACCGCTTTGTCGTACAATGTCCACCGTCGCAAGGAATTATACCAATAACAATCATATTATAGACGAACACAATGGACTCGATGAGTTTGTTTGCACAGCTTAGTATTCGGCACAATATAAGCATTATGTTCACTTTAAATGAACTATTTTTTGCTCGCATCACAAAAGACTTGTCTGTGCAAACATAATGCACCCCACTTAAGTCGTTCTGTCGAAAATTATATTATATTTTTGTATTTTGAACAATTTATGTTGTTGATTATAGCGATACATCTAAAATAATGCTAGCTGTTTCCCGCGCTATCATCCGCATTCGGGGAAACTACCTCGCGCACCCGGATAAAAAGTCCTACAGATCCTGTTAACTCAGGTCATAAACTTTGTGTGTACGAAATTTCATCGATATCCATTCAGTGCCTTTTTTTGTGAAAGGGTGACAAGCATACATAGGTACCTAAATCCTCACAGACATAGACATTTATTAGAAGGTTATAAAGACGTGTTTGAACACGGTAGTCTCTGGGCCTACCATTCCCACCAGTCCATTACAATTTCTACTTGTCAGAAATTAGAACTTCTGAGCGATATCGCAACCTGTGACGATATACGTGTGCGAAAATATACCTACACGCTTCATCACGTTTTCACTACGAATGGTGAGCAGAACACGAGGTTTGCGCGAAGTTACACAACATTCGTGAGCACTGGTGGCTTTACTTGCAAATGAACAACAGTAATTAAGTAATTGATCTCTAGATCTTTGATACTGGTGTGGACCGAAATTATTACGTCGATTGCTTCTCGGATTAAAGTATTTCAGCCACAAAGCTAGTGATTTGGCGATGGATGTTAATCATATAGATAGCCGCCATGGCTTAAGAGAATAATGAACACTAAATCGTATCGCCATTAGGTAGTTATAATGTAATTTACCTCGACACGTTTCGTGTACAGCAAAAACTTGCCAAGTTAAGGGACTTACACATTTCCAGCGATATAGAAGTATTCTTGCGTTCGTGCAGGTGAATAGCCGTAAAGCAATAGAAACTGCAAGTTTATTGGACTTATTGCTACTTTCATTTTCCATTTGCTACGACTGCGTATATAATATTGTTAATTACGACCATGATTTACCAAGATGCTGTTTCAAATTGCGAGGCAGATTCTTAAAACGTCGCTAAAATAAAATTGTACAAGAACGACGCTTAGATTCGAGTACATTAGCCTTTAGGTGAGATGATAGAGTATATCTACGGAGGTAATAATTTACCAACAACTATAATTTGTGATCATAACTTCGAGTTATTTACTCAGAGTAAATAAAGAAAAACAACTGACGGAACAAAACGTATGACCATCATTGGATTCTAAAAAAATAAGTACCTACGTATAAAACTGCTAAAACTGATTTTTTTTCAAAAAACTCGAATCTTTAATTATATTTCCTTCAATGTTTTTACATTTAAATCTGTAGAGAGGTCAATTCTGTACATGAAATATATTTCCAAAATAACTATCAGGGGGTGATTAGGGATCGATACTGATGCCAAAAATGCAATCAGTAAATTTTTTGTCTGTCTGTCTGTATAAACGTTACAGAAACAAAAACTACTCGACGGATTTTAACGAAACTTGGTACAATTACTTTTCATCACGCTACAATCAATAGGAGCAGAGCAGTGAAGGGAAATGTTGGGAAAACGGGAGAAGTTACTCCGTTTTGTTTAAACGCGCTAATCTCAGGAACCGCTGGTCCGATTTGAATTTTCTTTCAGTGTTAGATAATCCATTTATCGAGGAAGGCTATAGGCTATATATCATCACGCTAAGACTAATAGGAGCGGAGCACCACTATTCCACGCGGACGAAGTCGCTGGCAGAAGCTAGTTACAAAATAAAATATATTTGTAATGTAGGTATTCAACCGTCAATGATAGCCACACTGATGATAGTGGTTACACCAGTGTTACCACTAACGGTGCGGACTCTTAAGAAAGGAACCGTGTTCGATAATACGCGCCGTGTCCAGAAGTAGATACCTTTATCCAGCTGCCTAACTGCCTAACAAGTGCTACTTTAGATAGTACCTAAGTAAACAGGTGCGTGTACATATTATGTTAGCCGTCAGTATTATCCGTACTTACCTACTTTAATACTTCTCATTCAGAGGTATTCCTCGAAGCGCCACCGTTTTGAGGCGCACCTAATGAAGCGCACCTTTATTATTCCTCGGAGCGCACCTTTTAGTAGCGCTCCCGATAACAATTAAAAATATTATAATTTTATTCCTTGAAGCGCACCCATGTTTAAAAATAGGGCATTTTAAAAAAATCATCAATATAATTTCTTACGTTTACTTCATTCTCTTACCTATTTTTAAACATGGGTGCGCTACAAGGAATAAAATTTTAATATTTTTAATTGTTATCGGGAGCGCAACTAAAAGGTGCGCTCCGAGGAATAATAAAGGTGCGCTTCATTAGGTGCGCCTCAAAACGGTGGCGCTTCGAGGAATACCTCCTCATTCACAGTTACGAAATAATTGTCCAAGAAACAAGTGCCTACAGAGGATATTTTCGTCTGTCGATATCAAAGAGTTCTAAAGTAAATTTCTACTAAAGATGTCGGATTTTTGAAAACACGAAGTAGGTATTATTCATTATAAAAATATCATGCAGCATAAACTAAACTACTATATTTTTACCAGTACGTACCTACTACACAGTATGATCCCTACGTCGTCCTCCAACCTTTAAGTACCATTAATTAGCTTAACAGGAAAAGATAGAATTTGAGATAAAACCCATTTTGTTCAGCAGATCATGTTTGTGCAGATCTTCGTGAAAGATCACATGATTTTGCGAGCCTTGCACCAGTATCTCCCGTCGCCCATTAAACGAATGATGTTGGATAACTTAACCTCTAACTTGAATGATGTCATACAAGTCACTGACGTAAGAAAAATGATTTGAAATCATTATAACATACTACCTTATTATGAAGTTTTATGTTGCATTTTTCTAATAATTTATTTTTAAGGTCTTTTATATTGCATTTAAAACAATTAAAATCGTATTCACAACTATTCACCGTTAAAGTTTTCGCGAAATGTTTTCGAATAGTTTAAACAGGTAAACCCCTTGGCGAATCGCCAGTGCTTCTATAAATAAATCAACCAGTAACGCAAGTAACTTACATTGTCGCCATTTAGATGGCAATCTACTGAGCTTAGCACTGCTTAGAATTTCGTTTGGCGCAGAGGCTAAATTGCGAGTACTAATGGCATTTGATTAGCATTTTGCCGGTGCTTCTTCGAGCGTGCAGGGAAACCCCACATTGTGTTATAAATCAAAATCACGCCGTAACATTACCATTCTTGGATCAAAGTTTCCCACCATGGTATGTAAGACGCGGCGGAAACCAGTCTCAATTAATAAATTATAACTACTAATTATTTCCTCGCTAATCTAGGAATAGACATCTTCTAGGTAAACGAGCACATCTGAAATTGCATCTTGTGCCATCCGGTAAACTTTAGTCATTGCAAGCTTATCTTGATTTCAATTAATGTGCTGAGATATAAAACATTTTATAGGTGTACCTACTTCATAGATGAAGGTAAAATTAAATTGTATGACTGACGACAATGTATTTGAGGAACATGTGTAGCTTTTATGAAATGACTAGATTATGAACCTTGAAAATGTAATCAAACGTGCGAGGGATATAAGGTTAAGTGCGAGTTGGGTTCGCGCAGCGAGTGTTCTGTACTTTGAAGGGAAAATATATGCATTAAAATCATTTTTTCTTGTTTATCCAAATAAATATACTTTTAAACTTCGATACTTTAAATCATAGTTTTATTTTGTTTTGAATTGAACTTATACAGACGGACAAATGGATAGACAGATAAAGTCGCACCATAAAGGTTTCTTTTTACTATTTTGTCTCGCTAAAAGGATTGACCACATGGAGTCCGGTATCTATCACACCAGCCCCCTAATTACGTAAAAAACAGATAACCTATTGACATACCTTTCACAGATGAGTTTTACATACATTGCTACACATATTTGGACGTTCAGGTTATCGATTGTTACAACAAGGCAATGTATATCATGGAACTGTCGAAATGAAAGGTATTGCAACTGAAATTGAAAGATATTTGCTTACGTGATTACCCTTTAGAACTGCTTGGTGGTGCTTCTGGCAATGTTCCTAAAATGTCTAGGCGGGTGGGTACCTACTTTGCAGTAGCTGAGAGCAAGTTTCCGCAGTCGCGCCTGCATTGCTAGTCACCTGCCACACTTGTGACGGTACTCCTAAATATCTAACGTGTTTATTTGTAACATAATAGTGTGTAGTTCAAGATCAATGAAGACCGGTACAATTTAATTCCATGTCAACTACAATTTCTTTTATTTTGTCAGTTCACTATAAAAACATACACCGCATTAATATAGCTGAAAACATGTATGAATAAGGTAAAAGATTAACATTATGATAGTATCTTTATTTTTCAAATTTTGGCTGCATCTGCGCATCAGGAAGTGCAAACCAGTAATATGCCTGGTTTTACATAATTTGTATCATGTTTTCGTATGTGTACGTATAAAGTATTATACTAAAAGGATCTCGTTGAACAAAGCCAAACAAAATACCGAGATTTTTTATCGTCGGATGATATGTTAAATGTTACACATTAACATATTTATATGCAGGTAAGTATATACCAGCGTGTATTGAAGAAAAAATGAATACGTCCAAACACGTCTCCACTGGTACCAAGGTCTTCAATGCGATAGACAAAAAAACCGGATCGGTTTTTTGGCGATTTATTAACGGATTTAAGGATTGCCTTAAAGAGTTTTGACACTGCGGCATTCATTAAAATCTATACTAATATAATAAAGCTGAAGAGTTTGTTTGTTTAAACGCGCTAATCTCAGGAACTACTGGTACGATTTGAAAAAAACTTTCAGTGTTAGATAGCGTATTTATTAGGGGAAGGCTATAGGCTATTATATCATCACGCTAAAACCAATAGGAGCGAAACACCACTATTCCGCGCGGACGAAGTCGCGGGCAGAAGCTAGTGGATAATAATATGACGGGTACCGAACAATTCGTGGTTATTAAATCTAACGAGATTATGAGTGTTTGTGCTTTGGGTAAAAAATCTCTGACTATCCAGCGGAACGTTCTTTACCCAAAGTCCTTCTAAGTATTAGCAAACCTTTATTTACATTTTTAAATTCAATTCTTTTTCGTAAAGTAAAAGAACAGAAACACATTGTGAACTTCAAGGCTATGCGAGTTATAATAGTGACTTTTCTTTTTACCACTTTCATTACCGGATCTAAACACAGCTTACGTTTCATTTATTGTCGAGGTTCATAAATAAAATTTTCTTTTCACCCCTCTTCCTTAAAATCGCCATCATAGCGTAGCACAATGGAGGTAAAATATCATATTTTTCCTTAGGTGAAAAAGTATTTTTACCTGTTTATATAAGTTCAACAGTACGAATAGAATAAAATAAATCCGAAAGAAACTCTGGCTTTCTGTTATGCTTTTACGGCAAAACGGCTGAATTGATTGAGATGAAATTTGTTATGGAGATAGACTGAATCCTTAGGCAGGAAAAAGGGTAGTTTTTACCTGGGTGTTTGAAGTAGTTCCCTCAGGAATTAGGTGAAACTGCGGGAAACAGCTAGGTTACAACAAATGAGATAAATAAGTCTTACTTTAATGGTGACATCTCGAAGTAGTACAAAACTTAAAAGTCGTGATCATCTCGAGACCATTAGTAAAATATTTGCCAATCAAGATAAATCAATACTATGCTATGTTTACGTTGTTCAAAATGTATTTACAGTAAGCTAATTGTTTTTCTATATTTTTTTTTGAAACTCTGTCACTCAAATGTCAAACGTCTTTTAACAATTTGAAGAGACCGTCCGAGTCGTTAGTAATATATAAATGTACTTACGATATAATATTATATACAACATACAATAAACCATTTCTGCTTATATCTAACGAAAAACTATTACAATCAAACTCCATAGATGAGCTTTCCGTATCTAACAAGTCGTCATGCACAGTGCGCGGGAGCATAAGTTACCGGTTTTGTGACGTTAAATTAGAACGTAATGAGTTAGATCGTCATAACACGCAGCCGTTGGTATTTATCAACGACCCTTACTATACATATTAGAATGGCATAATAATAAAAAAACACTTCCTCGATACATTTTTTCTGTTACGATCTGTGAATAAAGAAACGAGTTACGTTTGTCTAATAAAAAAATCGTTCACTACACCAGGCGAGTGGTTTTATGATACGAAACTGCGTCCAAAGATCAAATAATGTCTGATCTGGCTGTGCGTTGTGTAATATGAATTCTACATTAAACGAAATAAAACGGACTTTTACACCTTGTCGATTGATAAATCAGGATAATCTGTCGCAAGTATTAGAAAATATTTAATAGGCTTCATTTAGCAAACATCGTTTTGTGGCCGCAAAATGGCTTCTTGGACATAGTTTTAATTTAGGGTTCTGTCAAGTATACTGGAATCCAAAAGTTACGAAATATTGGTAGCAAGAAACCACAAGAGAAACCACAAAATACCGCTTGAAGCTAGTTATCACGATAACCCGAAAACAAAAGTTGATTATTTGACATTTACGGCACATCGATTGAAACAATCAATAGAACAAGGAAACCGTGGTGCATTTTTAATTTTAAATAAATATATGTATTCTAAAGCAAAATTGATGTTTTAAATGTTAAAAGAACAATTAGTTGCATTGAAAGATGTGAAACGAGTACGATTACATAAGCGCGTGCGTGCTAAAATCTCATTTCCTTTTTAGGGTTCCGTAGTCCGACAAGGAACCCTTATAGTTTCGCTCTGTCCGTCTGTCTGTCTGTCTGTCTGTCTGTCTGTCTGTCTGTCCGCGGCATAGCTCCGTGGTTTTTGTTATTAGAAAGCTGAAATTTGGTATGAATATGTATATTGATCACGCCGAGAAAGTGGTAAAATAAAATTTTGAAAAATATTTTTTTTTAGGGTAGCTCCCAAATATGTAAAGTAGGGATGAATATTTTTTTTCTCGCGTACCCCTTTGTGTGGGGTATCGTTAGATAGGTCTTTCAAAAATATTATGGGTGTGTGAAGACCATTTTTCAATTAAGCGAGCCATTTGCGAAATATCTAGATTTTAAGTGAAATTTTTTGTTCGATACGAGTTACCCCCCCCTCTAACTTTTTAGTGGCTGTACCTAGAAATGTGAAAAAAATCACAGACGTAGTACATGTAATGAAATTACAAGGAAAACTATCACGGCTAAGTAGGCTTAACCGGTTACAGAGCTATAGTCGACTAACTAACTCCTACTACGGAACCCTACTGCGCGTGGCCCGACACGCACTTGGCCGGTTTTTTTTAACTCACATCACTCACTTATTAAATGAAACATTACGTTTTCCAACGATTTATTTTATTTACGAACAATGTTGTCTAACTTTAAGCTAAAATTTTAGGCTACTCCAACTTAAAGCTGAAAATTCTTTGAATGGACAACATCGAACTACTTAACCGCAAAAGCAAACGATTTCGTGCAAGATGGTGGTTCGAGTCTTTCAATTGCTGGCGTAGGTTTCTTCTAGCGAATGATGGCTGTGCGATCTAGTTTGAACCTAGTCTAACCGGTGTGGTCTGGTTATAGTCGCCGAGGACTGGCCTGCCACTCGCCCGGACCCCGCCACTGGCCCGCGGGGACTCATCGACGTCGCGATAACAACAAACACGTAGTAAGTTTAGACGTTTCCTCTTAATTCGTATATGTTAAGGATCTAACATATTTCCGTATGAGCTTAATTATTTTTGAGCACATTTACGCTGGGACAATTATAACATACAATATATTTTTTTACATAATATGCTACAGAATCTTCTTTGAATCAACGTAAGCCAATCAATTGCGAGTTCTTACCATCGATATACCGAGGTATTAGGAAGGCTTCTCGTGAAGCCGTGGCGAATTCTTCAAGAGGGTAGGAATTCAAAGGCATCATTCAGTTGGAATACTTAAAAAAATGTATACCCATCTAATATCAAACGTGCTTGAATAATATCAATTATGTACTCAAATAAATCAATGTTGACATGAACTTCAATCAATGTACATTAACTATCCGTAGAAGACGTGTCAATACAAGCTATCTCAGTCACCCGATTCTTTGTTGACGAATTTTATCAACTTATAACGTTTTCACATACGTATAATGTAGGTTCGTATGTAGGTATTGTCTGATTGTTGCCAGGAGTGACAGCGACCTTGCGATTTTTCAGTTTCATGCTTCATTACGATGTCTAAACGACAATATTAAAATACTAGCTAGCTACGTGCTCGTGCAATAAGTTTTTCTAATTTACAGGGTCCGTTCACACGAAATGACTGTTAGGCTTACGTTGCGCTTTTAAACTGTAATTTTGGTTTAAAGATTAATGCAAATGACGCGTTGGATGGGGGACGAAGCGAAAATGCTGTTTAACGAAATCATTGGCTAACCTACAGAGATACGGATAGTGTTTTCTTAACGTGTCTTTGAATATTATGTGTTTTGACTTTGAGCAGTTTGCATTTTATGTTTAGGTCGGTGTTGTCTGGCAAGCCAGAGACTTATTCTTTGTGAAACGTGTGGTTGTATAATGATTGTAGGGAAAGTTAGTTCAGGGTCAACTCAAGCTTGTATACCCGTTGTGTATACCCTATAGGTGTCTAGATTTTCTGCCTACGGTTTAGTAATAAAATGCAATAATGGTTTGTACCTTTTAAAGGTATAAATTAGACAAACAATTATTCTGTCAGTCAGTTTTTAAATCTTCTTTCACGTCATATTTTCTGCACTCAGTGTCTTTAGGCATTTGTAACTAAAAACAGAATACTAGCGTTAGTCCATGTTTTGTATTGGACTAAAGTGATTCACAATGTATTTTTATTAAAATATAAGCATTTTTTCTTCATACCTGTAGCGTACAGCTGTTTTACTTTAGTTTCAAAATGTTTAGATAGTGAATCACTAAATGATACATATTAATCAACGTCTGTTTGTGAAGCCTTCATTTTCACTATATCATTGTATGTCGTATTTAATATAGCGATTTGTATCAGTTTCTTTCTGAAGTATAATTTCTAATGATCATTTTATATGCAGCAATTTTGCGTATTTAATTATTTAGGAAAGAGGTACCTACTGCGTTAAACGAACACGTCAAGCGTTGTATTCTGTTATAATTGTCTATATTGGTTGAAAATGGTATATTTATATTATAAGTTACTGGGAGTTTGTTGCGCAACTTCTTCTTCCCAGCAATAATACATAGGAAGTGGTGAAGGGCGGGCGTTTTGGGGGCTGTCTTTTGTAAATTTGACATTCGAAAAGTGCTGATTTTCAGCATAATTTGATATTTGGTCGAGAATTTAAATAACTATTTATTTATTTGAAGTCTACAATACTCTGCGGTAGCTTACGATAAAGCACGATCCCGGAACTGAAGCCGGAAAATGTACAGTTAAAGGAGTTTAGTGTACTTTTTATAGAATAACCATTATAAAGGATTTTGCTTCACAAATATTGCAGGTTTTTTTGGTAGTTTTACATTGCGAGAGATTTTTTTACACTCCTTTTTTTCTTACCACATTTGTTATCTTTTATTTATTTACCGGATATAATAAAAATATTCCTAAATTAATTATTAATTACTAGCTCTCCGCCAGCGGTTTCACCCGCGTGGGTTATACTAATTCAAATAAAAAATGACAGAGTTTCATACAAACTTTGCCCCCCCTTTTCACCTCTTAGGGGCACAATTTTGGATTCTCCAAGTGTCAGGTGTCTACGATTAGCGATTTAGCGTTCGTTGATCCATTAGTCATTCAGGACAAAGCATTTAATATGTATAGTAATCTATATATCCCCATAGAGATCAACTGCATATGTCACTGCTTTATTTACACCTAACGATACGGAGTTACCAGAACTAGAGTACTAAGAAGACATTTAAAATGTGCATTTTCTTTGTACTATAATGATGATGACGTCACGAAAGTACAGTAGAGCGTAGGACTAGGAAGAGCTCCAACTAGACTAGTTATCCTCTAAACGTTGAGCAAAAAATCATGTTAGGTATATTAAACACTTGAGGGGTACTCGTTATTGGTGTTTACTTTCGTAGAAACCTTCGGCTCTCAGTAAACTTAAAAAAAACTAGCTACTTGAAATGATTAGTAAATAATGTACTCAGTAACCATTTTTGGAGAATTCATCCCGGTATTTCCCCATGAAGATGGGCTGTTAATGTTGATTATGATTATTTCATTAGTAAAAGTTTTGTTCATATGTTTCGAAAACAAAATACAATTGTCCTAGGAGCACTTTTAGTGTTTATTTAACAAACACAATCAAATTGCATATACAATGCTTTTGTAGTGTATGATCAGTTTTTTGCATAGCTCATTATCAGCAAAATTTGCAGTGTAATCAATATATACCTTTAAGGAAACAAAGAAAAAATAACAATGAAAAGTTTTTTATATTTTTTTTGTAACTTTTTTATATTTTTGCATTGCATGCACTATATACATATTTATTTGTAAGTAGCAAACTATTTATAGCAATACGTGTATCTTCTATTTAATTACGTATTTCCATCACGATTCCTGTCTATTTTTAGTGTAAACAAAATCGTGAATACTTTTTACGTTAAGTAGTTGAAAAATGGTCATCAAAATTATGAATTTAAATAACTCTTGATAACTCATATATATGTCTGCTTCCTGTAAATAATATTATGTATCCGATGGTCATATTTTGCACTTCATAGGTACCACGTCTTTCATTCTAGCTTTAACTGTCATCGATTCTGATTTGTTTCTAATTACCTTATGCCATTATCAAATCTATCTTTCCGAAGATTTTCTTACCAAAGATAGAATTTTGACATACAGAGCCAACATAAAATCTATTGTGCTTATCGGAGGAATTGCTTAATTCTAAGGATAAATAAGTTGAAAATAGTACTTTGTGTTTATGAAATTAAGTCAACATCTTAGTAGTAACTGAATCTTAAATAAAATCCTAGGTACTTAAATAGTAAACCTGCTACGAGTATTGTGAATAGTTGAACATCTCATTATTTTAAAGCATAGCATGCTAACCTGGACCCGCTACTGGACTTCGGAAAAACAATCCTAAAAACTTGAAGATAACTTATTCGTGTGTATAAAATAATAAATATAATCATTAAACTAGTCAGCTACAGTAGTTAATTGGATATCGTGTAAAAACTGTTCAACAGATTCAATTAATTTGTAATAAAAAATCATCTTTACAGTACCTAATGAAATTTGGAAATACACAAAACATTCTTTGGGGCTCTAAAATGTTATCATACTGGACCCTTTTCACATTTTATTCGATTGCAATATCTTTTTATTGCTCTAATTCTTCGAAACTCAAGTCCAGTATTTTTTTATTATATACTTTTAAAGATGTTATGTAGGTAAGTGTATTGCAGCGAAGCGTGTTCAATTTAGTTCCAACAGTTTTTTATTGACAATAATAATATTTCATGTTTCAATGAGAAGGTAATTCAGGATCGCAATAAAGTAATTCAAAATACATTTTATTCCATGACGACTTTGAACTTGAGTAAGCGACTTAAGGCAATCATATTGATTTTGAATTAACCTTGTGAATCTACAATAAAAATGAATAGTTTAAGCTATGTGAGGGAACGGTCATGGTGACATATGTGTTTACATAGCTAGTGAGGTTCACAGGCATCCTCTCTACCGTAGTCGGGTAAAAAAAAACAAAACCCGTCATTGTTTTTGCTTACAAAGTTTACATGACAAGTGAGGGCTATGTTGATTGAACTGCCAACCTTTTCTTGATATAATGACAGGTAAGATCCGAGCCATCACGACTGGCTAATTCTCGGTAGAAAAACTAAATAATAATATTCATTTTATCTCACACGTTTGTACCGTAGACGAACATGTGAAGACAATTAATTTTATTGTACAACACGTTTTTACAGAGATGTGTATAACTTCTTAATTAGAAGAATTATGTTTATGTAGGTGTATATTATATGTAGCTACAATAAGTGATGACTCTCAGATATATAGATACGATACTACGTATTATACGATTACATGAAAATTATGAAAAAGAACCAATAAATCCGATTTAGTTAAAACGAATATTTAAATTAAGATTATGTTTATATTCATATTGATTTACTTAATAACATTCTTTAAACAGTCCTTTCTTTTATTTACTAATTAAATTATAAATCAATTGAAAAATATTTGAGTGGTGCCCGAATTATTTGCTTACAAGTGTCTTACGTGATATTGAACAGTTGACATCCCGAATCTGCAGCTTGAATCTTGCACTAAGCATTATTAAGGAGTTTATATATAGGCGTTGCGTGTCAGACGGACAATGATTACGCCGAGTCTCTGGGACAATTACAGTAATTAAACAGAGAAAAAATAACAATAGTCTGTGGGGCAGGGCCGGCAAGTCCCACAAATTAATCGTCAGGGTTCGTTTATTGTTTTTTTGTGAGAGTTTATCTGGTTGATGCGTTAATCTTCATTTCATTTGCCGGTTCCCAATTTACGTCTCACAAAATAAGTACCTAACTAAAGTTTTTACTTGTTGATGCCACGATTCTGCGACTAAATAATAGTTTATTCACATAAGTAAATACGCTAAAAAGAAAAGTATTCTTTAACATTTCAGAGACATCACTTCTAGCACACGCAGCGTGTGCATAACATAGCAAATGAAACTAGCGAACTGTCGTTGAAAACCGTTGTTTCCTCAGTAATAAAACCTTTAAAGGAAGTACTATATCACGAGATTATTTACATAAAATGATGAGTTGAAGAAAATATATTTCTATTGGATTCTTGTTTACATTGTAAATCGAGCAAACTACTGCAAGGTGCTACGTTATACAATTATTGATTGTCTGTTATTATGACCACAATCGCTGCGGTCATCAATACGGAAATATGTTTTTATATACTTAGAGAGGAAGCATATTTGAATTGCTAATCAAATAAAGGGAAACATTGATGTATGTTAATATCTATTGAGGTAGGTTGAAAATATTAAATTTAAGTAATACATTGTTCGCGGTTTTTTATAATTGACTTAACCACAAACTCATTTTGTCGTGCGACATTCTCTTGGAGTGATAAAATGCATGCATTTTCTTCATTTGACACAAAATAATAGTTCGTTATTGGTTATTAGGTGACTTACTCATAGCAATTCCATTTTGAATTAAACAGAACTTCAAGTAGAATACCTTTTGTGACCACAAAGATATTGGGCTTAAAAACCACAATGACATATAAATTATGACAGCATGACAATACAATAGCTTGCGGTCCCCGGTAACTAGGAGTGTAAGGACCACCCCCCAAGTGTACAACTTGGGAGGAATGTTTTGACATACAAATATAGTTATGTTTTTAGGAACATATTTTAGGTAATTTGAAGCTTATTTTTTTAAGCTAAAATTTTTAAGTCATCCTGGCCTAGTGGTTAAGGCAACTGCTTCTCGTGTACGAGTGTGCGGGTTCGGAACCTAGCAAGTACCAATGCAACTTTTCTAAAGTCATATGACTTTCTAAGTATATCTAAGACGTCACTGACTAACGGTGACGGATAACATCGTGAGCAAACCTGGACTTAAAAAGTCCGAAATCGCCAATCCCCCTTGAGCAAGCGTGGTGACCAATGCTCATGCCTTCTCTGTATAAGAATAGGCCTGTGCCCAGCACTGGGACAATATACCTATAGGCTAATGATGATATTTTTTTTTTCATACATGACAGAGTTTTAAATAATAATCATATATTTCGTTTTATTCCAAAGAGATTATCATCTTCGTTTCTCTACATTCTCAGTTCACGGAAATGATAAATCTTACGTCATTTTTATTGTGGTGCCGATGGATTCGCGGGTTATTAGCCAGACTATAAGCTTTTGACGTCACGAGTAAGCAAAAAAATCGGTTCCCAAAAACTAGTTAATTGTCTTGAGTTAGTGTGTTTATTTCTTTAGATTTTGCGCAAATATTATTTAGGTAATAGGTACATAAGCCGATATTTTTAGTGATCTATAGATATAGGTATCGATTTATAATCAACAATGGAATTAGTGAAAGTTGTTAAGGATCTTTGCCGAAGGGCAATGTTTCTTGTCAATTCTTTAATAACACCATTCTAATAATAGCTTACTCGGAAGCCTTTGTATCTAATCAATTAAATAGAACAATCATTCACACAGTTCAGGCCACAGTCTAAAAAAGTCAACTGTATCAAATACCCAGTACAGTAAAGGTAGGCACACTGATACAATAGAGGCTGTGGTGAAAATATCGAAAACCAATTCATTGTGCCTAGGTCCAATGTGGCGTCATATGCCATTGTTACATGATGTAATTACGTACCTGTACATTATTGTTGAATATTATTACTATTTTTGAATGACTTTTGCTCGACAACTGTTTTATTGTCATTTGAATATTGTGCAAAATCTAGTTTCTAGGACATGAGATGAGTAGTTGAGGTTTAGTAACAATGTGTGTAGCTTAGTAGCTAAAAAAGAGAAAATTCCTCATGTTTTATGGTTTTACTTTAAATTTAAACAATTTTAAATCATTTATTTAAACTACGCTGAAAATGTCTTTCACTTTTGAACGTCTTCAAAAGACAACCACCAAAACGCCCACCCTTTACCATTGTGTTTTTTTACCATGCGTTATTTCTCTAGCTTTTCCGACTCAATACATCCCGATATTTTAATTATCTTCATTTAGCTCGGCTAAAAGAAAGAAAGTAAAGAACAGTTTCGATTTCGTTATATTTTCGTTATTCGATATCACAAATTCAACAGCCAACCATATGTCGGCGAATTGTATCAAGTCTAACATTAGCAGTAGATATATTAGAGAAACATGCGAATCAATTGATTGACATTGAGTGCCATAGACGTGTTTCGGATACTGATTTCAACGCAAAACCTTCACATTCAAACTTCCACCTTATTACCTTCGAGTTAAAGTCAAATATTCAATAATTACAGCCATTTATGAATATTTATGGGCATTGTGTATCTCGATACGTCAGCGTGACGTAAAAAACTGTTATACAGTCAATTAAGCGTGTTTTGCATTCGGACGATGAAACGGAGACGAAATCAATAGTTTTGCTAATGATGTATTACTAAGAAAAAATCCTGTAATGGAATTCTGATAGATACCTGTGAGTCTTATACTTTCTTATGTATTGTGATTATGACTTGTTAGTCATCAATATTTTCAGTTTGAGAAACGAAACAGATAGTCTTAATTATCGAATGTCTCCGTAGATGGCACATAAGAATGCATTATGTATTCGCTTGTAGATTCCATTTTTACCCTTTCAATGGTAGTGTGTTATTAGGACCAAGGGTCCAATTGATAGTGTTTCTAACAAAGATGTCTGTGTTTCTACAATATTTTCAATAACAATTATGTATAACTTCGGATAGGTCAATGTCTATTATAAATTAAAAAAACTAAAAAAACACGCTTTTTTGCTGACCGAACTAAAAAGTAGAAAATATTTTTTAAATAATTCAATTCAGAGTAAAAAGCGTGGGGTGCATTTTCCTATATTTTCATAACTCTCCTCTCATAAATGGTTGCCAATAAAATAGGTGTAATAATTAAAATATCAAGCACCCCACGCTTTTTACTCTGAATTGAATTATTTAAAAATTATTTTCTACTTTTTAGTTCGGTCAGCAAAAAAGCGTGTTTTTTTAGTTTTTTTAAACTATTATTTATTTTCTATTTTTTAGTTCGGTCAGCAATAAAAGCGTGTTTTTTTTGTTTTTTTTTTCGGATTATTGCATTGTCATCAGCCCTTAACACGTGTGCAAAGTTCCAAGTTGATCAGACGTCTAGAAACCAGTGAAAATTAAGTTCAAAGATTCCGTTACATACATACATACATACTTACATACATACAACCCGAGCTAATAAAAGCGTGTTAAAAAAATTACATCAAAAGTCGCTCACATTTGATGACATTTGGAAAAAAATTATGACCTTGAAAAGCGAAATTCACGTTTCGTAAATCGTGTTTCTGATTTCGATAATGTGGTCTTATTTCAGATGTAAAACTTTATCACTTTTTAAAATACAATCGGTTTCCCGCGGTTTCACTTACGTCTTAAGGGAATTATTTAACCCGGATAAAAAAAAGAGTAGGCCATAACCGTCTCCAAGGTCTTATACATCTTATTTACCAAAATCGTAACAAATAAATAAACAAACTCATTTTCACATTTATAATATTAGATAAGAAGTTAGGATTAATTCTATTTGCTTTCTTGTCTAGACATCTAAGTGTATCTAAGCTAAATTTATTGATATTTAATTGTATCCTAAAATTTTTGATTTAATTCACTCCCCGGTTTTAAAGAAATAACCTCAGAATCATCTTAACATGTATCAATAAAACTACAATAATTTGTGTCGTTCATAATTCCAAACGAGTTTACGTATGAGAGTTGACACGTTATTGCAAATTAGCGAAAGGTCATGAAAACGATGTCAGATCTGGCAAAATTTCGAAAGCGATAACTTATATACTAGAGATATTATATATGCAATGTAATAATACGTTGCAGACTTGCTTCTATTCACAAAAAAAAATATTCGCCATTTTACCCGTAGTTCCATTAAACTGCCTCGTCTGCCTCGAATAGACTAATACGCCTTTACTTACCTATAGTTGGGTTTTTTAAACTGCCGTGATATTTGTGTTTTATTTTTTCTTTTTAACACTATTATTTTTTTTAATTATTAATCGCCATGTAATCGCTAAATCATAAAAATTCTAGAAAATCCAGTCTGTAATAACCGAATGAAAAACTTTGGAATATGCACAAAAAACGTCATCTTATTGATTAAAAACGCCACTTATCGGGGATTTTTGTACAAAGCACCAACGCAAACTTACGAATAATTAACATTTAAAATACTAACAAAAAAGTCTTAAAGAATACAAAATTTTAATACAAGAGCGTGACTGGTACTATTACGTGATTGTTAGATAGACTAGTAGCACAAAACTAACAAGTTTTTTTAGAAAACAATAACAATTTCAATTGTTAATGATATCGACTGAGTGTACAGTGCAATGTAGTTGTTTGACGAACGAAGTGACCTTGTGTCAGACTAATTACAATCACCGAGTAGGACCGCATAAATGTTCTTAAGCGATATTAAAGGGCTCGTGACGCACTCCAGTTCAGACCGCCGTAAGCAGCAGCTAATCGGATCGCACCGGGCGGAATCAATCTTCTCAATGCTAATTAAAAGATATGTGGTGGCTCAGTGGTAACGGCCTCGACCTGAGAGTTGTAGGTCGTGGATTCGCACTTTGCGTCGTGCACTTTGCTTCAGCATTTTTCATTAAAAACTATGAAGGCAACTAGTTTTATAACTAAAAAACCAAATACATGTCGCAAGCTCAATAACAGACGAATGACTTCGCTTTACGACCAAAATGAGTTAATCAAACAAAACAATTTATTTTAACGTTTTTTGTTTTATTTTTATGTTCGTGGCCGAAGTTTCAGCTACATATCATCTAGTCGTCTCTCATAAAATTATGTTTAAAGAAGAATGATATTTCGAAATAGTGACTTTTCTACTATTTCCCAAAAAAAGTAGCTGTGTGGAGCTATGTCAGTCTTAGAAGCATGACAGCATCAACTAAGCCGTGGTAGACTAGGAGAGGATGGCACAGATGGGGACCCAAATCGGGGAACAAACAAACCGGTTACTTAATAATGGCCGATGATAAAATCCACAAGTTTCCTTAACATGCTCGGTATATTATAGAACGGTTAAGGCTTTCGTAAACTAAATCAGTGGTCGGTTCGCGGCGGTCACTTTCACTAAGTCGCTGTTGGCGTAACAAATAGTTTTTCTGTGTCCATTTTCTCCATTTTTGTATGCCCATAAATAGTGATATGTAATTGATAGACTTTTGAGACTAGGTCTGGAATACCTTAACTTGAACTTGCGTGAAATTCTTTAACCTAGCCTACGACTCGCGGAATGCTATAAGCGTAGAAATTACGCAAAAGAAAGTGGTAAGTTAAAAATAAATGGACACTTACAAATTCAAACTTGGTGACGTACTCAATGGAGTATAAGACGTGTTAATAGTATGTAGTTTATACCTGCGGCGTTGTCTGCGTTAGCAAGGTAAAATACCCACATAGGTACAAGAACGGCGATAACACTTCATGTAATTTACAATCTCATCTAAGTTCATGGATTTCACATTTGTCGTTGCATTTTGTGTAATTTATGAGATCGGAATTAAATTGAACATTATTTATTACGAAATAAGGATTAACTTTAGGAATAACCTCAGAGCGATTTTCCTTTTTGGATGGGTAATCATCAAGTGACCTCCCGCTGTGGGTGGAGTGGGAGGGAGTGATAGACTCTTACTGACTAAAACCAACAATGTTTCTTCCTTCACCCTTTACATTTCAGTACCGCGGTAAGTCTTTCGAAATATCCCGCAGCCCAAAATGATACTCAAAATAACTTTTTCCACTCAAGAATCCGACGATATTTGGAACCTCTTTTTGTATTTCGATCTATACAGCCACTATTATAATAAACTTTAAAAATATACATTGAATAGAAACATAATCCTATCATATTCTTGCACAGCATTGTTGATATACATATTAAGAACTTTAGCAGGAATAAACCTCAAAATACAATAACGAGCAAAGGCAGTGCGGAACTTAAAAAAAACATTTCGTAAAAAAGGCTCAATAGTTTCATCAAATCAATCTTTTAGTTTTTGCTTGTTTCAAACAAACAATCCAATACTATTTACTGTGTTTTTGATACAATGACGTCGTTCGTAAGATTAAGGAAAAACAGTTGAACACGCACATGCTGCCAAATTGATCATAGACATCGACATCGGTTGATTACTGACACAACATTGTGCATTAAGTACCTACGTGTATTATGCTTGATATACGATGACATTTTAATAACTTAAAATATTAGGTATTATTTACTTAGCTTAGTAACAACCAATGTGCATATGTATAACACTTATACTTAGCCCGCGACTTCATACGCGTGTATGTCTTATTATCTTTGAATAACGATACGTATTGTTCCCGACATCCAATTAATTTGAATGAAACAAAGCTTTAATATCGAAGCTAATCTAAATCCGAAAAACTTCATGAAAATGTATTCAGTAGTTTTGGAGCTTTACATTGACATATAGAAAATTAATAGTAATTTTATATAAGATAATTTTATATATTTTTTTATTATATCCAAATATAAAACTTACGTGTTTATTTAAAGATTTTTAATGTTTACATGCAAAAAGAAGCGTAATATACTATTGTCATAAGCAATTTGCACTGCAATCAACTCCATTATGTTAGCTTAGCAGGCAGTCGTGTAGTTTTCCCACTTATGTGCGATAATAATGAATTTCTTTAAGAGTTTCCCTTATTATGTTTATTGCAAATAAATCTTAAGTTGCGAAATACAGGAAAACTTGTGAAAATAATAAAAACTTAAAGGAAATAATCCACTGTTTTCCTCAGATACTTAAATTATAATAATCTATACTAAATCTGTTATTACTTGGTATAATAGCATGACTATGTACCTACCTGTTTGTTACCCTTACATGGTTAAACTCAAACAATGTTGCTGAAATTTGGTATAAGGATAGCTTGAATGCTTGAATGGACGGGTTATGTGAAATAAAACCACAGAATACCAAAATAAATCAAACCCTTTTAAATATAAACTTATAGAGGAATGTTGGTATATGATAGTTCATGAACTAATTCAAATTGCAAATTGTCGTCTTGAGACATTCCTACGAAATTGTATAGCAGTTTCGAACAAGTCACGAACTGAACTAGCGCAGACACCATTAAAATATTATGCAGGTACTTGTACGCTAGCTCACAATATTTAACATTAACTTAATTTGCAATTGAGGCTCAATCCTTCAATTTCAAAATCAAAATCTATTTTGAGTTTGGACTCAAAATAGAGGTTGGCCTCTATGTCGTTTCAGCGACCTTTTCCATCTTCAATCTCAATACGACAAAGTTCGTTAACTAGGAGCTCTTTTATTATTCACTAATGTGTAATAATAAAGTTACATAATTCCTCAATACAGTCGCGATCTGCCGATAGAATAAGAATAGTAGGTAAGATAATGTAGAATAGGAATCTAGGAGGTCGCACTCGTATATCAAGAACAGGAATCGAGGAACTGCAATAAAAATGATTAAAGCAAATCAACTCAATGATTCTAACATCTGGTGTCCAACCAGAATCATGTTTACTAACATTGCCAAACCACTTTATATGCAAACTGCATTGAACTATGAACAGTGCTTCAAGGTCTGGTTGAATCACCGAATTATTACTTCTATGCAACTCGAATTCGTTGGAAAGTTGTCAAAGTTGGCAGCCGACCGTTGCATGTTCGGATCTTACAAAATATTTGATTCAGACCAGGCCTTTATTATTATCGATGCTTTGTAATACAGTAAGCGACGGTAGTCAAAATATTTTATTGCTTAGGCTAATTTCCTCACTAATTAATAGTTTAATATAATTTTTCAGCCTGTATGTCAAATATGAAATATGCTGTGGAAAACTAAGTTAGAAGTATGGTATAAGTAGTACCAATGGAATGCAAATTAAATCGCAGCTAACGGCTAATAATTGTCAAATAATTCTGTATTAATTATTATGTCACCGATTGTACATAGTCTTATTATTAATTCATCTCAGGTAAGCGAGAGATGAAGCTAGACAGTCTAGCATTGTCCTTTTATCGCATAATACTAGTATTAATTGTCCTCTATTTGGTGTGCAATAAAGAATATTCCTTTCAATTCTACCGCCCAAAAAAAACAATATGCATTTAGCGTGGCTTTCGTGATTAAAGAAAATTATAACTATCAGTCTATTCCAATCATTATATATTGCGTGTCATAAGTAATCAATCTTTAATTTAAAGCATTAACTTCTTTTAATTTAATTATAAATAAGTACTGTTCAAATCTTTACTCGTAGTAATGATTATCGTTTTTCAAAAAGTTCAAGTATTGTAGGTACCTTTAACTTATGGGAACATAGAAAACCTTTTATCGGTGTGTCTGAAATAGGATGTGAGAAAAACAAACATTATTATAGACATGCCTGTTTAGGCAGAGATGTGTAGTGTGTACTTATACCTGCATTTTACCAGTTTTGTTAAACTCCATCGTGTAATAGGGGTATGTTTTTTTTTTTGGTGGTCTGAGGGTTCCTGTGCATGAGAATTTAAGAGGCCTTTACCCAGCAATAGAACAATAAATAGGCTGGTGACTGATCTAATCGGGGCGAAGTATAAACCAGAAAAATCCAGACCCCACTGCTTGTATGATGGCAAAACAGAATATCATTATACTCATCCTGAGAATCAACCTCAAGACTGCTTAGCTATAATACCAACTAACCAGTGGTTAATCGCGTATTATTTAAATAAAATCTATAGTAGTATCTGCTAGCATGCGAATGATATAATCATCATGCGACAGCGATGCCGTTGTGAAATGTTTCGCGCGACGCAAAATGTGGCGGCACGTTAGTTAGGTAGTAGGAAAACACGGCGGCATACTATGGTGTACTTGCGAAATTGTTCGGCGATGTTTACCGAAAGTTATGTGAGCTCGGCATGCGTTTGTGGCGCATTGCCATCGGAATTACCCATTGGGGACAACGATGCTGCCTTTTCAGAACAACGTAATGTATTTTTAGCAATCGGAAAGCATTGTTTAATATTCATATCATTCATAACAATTGAAGAGAAAATATTAAGGGCCCATTTCATAATTTAGGGATAGGTGTTTGTTATCTACTAGATGAATTCATAATTGTAACGCCATTCCAATGTCTTTATCAAGTAGATTAAATGGTTATATACTTATCAGGTTGTCAAATAGGCCTAATACAATATGTACCTACTTACAACATAATTACAAAAGATATATCCGAATTTTACATAAATTACTTTACTTAAATTATATAGGGGAATAAACCTCAAACAAACTAGTGAAATAATTTTACTTAAGAGGAAAAAAACGTCAAGAATAAAGCTTCGAATGCGTATAAAATAAAAATAAATTATTCGATACCAATATTTATTCGGAATCTCGATTGTTTTTTACGAATTCTAGGAAACCTTCAGGCTTTAACGTTTTCGTTGAATTCTTTTTTTAAACTTTACCTACTTCGTTTTTAAGCAGTAATGAATAAATATGAATTAAATCCAAACATTGATGTGCATCAGTGTTATAAGAAATAGCGTGCCGAAATGAAATAAATATAACATATTTTTTCCTCATATCACTTCTGTTTGTAATGAATACATATATATGTATGTCAGGATTTAACTGTTTTATACCTACTTGGCGCATTCTCCGCTGGGGAGTGGCTGTGTTGGATATCAGGAAAAGACATTATACATAAATAATATGTTTTAATAAAGCTACAGACTAATTTGTTTGAGGAAATGTTAAGACGTAGTAGTCCTATTCTTTTATACGATAGTGTAAGGCAGAAATCCCGCGTTAATTGTACGAAGATTTAAACTGGAATACCTCTTTATACTAGGTTTTGTATACGAAGTCAAAATACTGTTTTTTTTTTAGATTATCCCTGCTTGGTTTTTCATTTAGTTCGAGTTTCCATTAGCTTGAATCGCTTCAATTTGTGTCCTAATGGAAAATATAAGAACAAATGATACAAAAGTTGTATAAAATACGTGAATTCAGTTGTCCGAATGACGATTTAGTTATAAGTTGTTTCTAACCGTTATATCATGTAATCAAATCGAATATTATATTACTGATTCATAAAGTACATATCTTATAATGTAATTTGATATAGTATACCATGTCTAACGTGTACAAACAATATATCAAAACCCCGGCTAAGTGTAGAACTTATTGAATCCATGTTACTTACATCACGAACATACCTTGCATACCATTTTGTTCAACGGCTAATCAATTTTAAACTGCTTACTGACTTCCGTGACAAGTTTTTTTACATATTTTTTATATAACATTACATTTTATAACCGCCGTTATATATTTTGTACACGCTGATTAAATAATAAAATATCGGTGTTATTACACTACTGCTAAAAATAGTGTTTCAGCACGAAAGAATACGCAAATGTTCAAAAAAATTGTGTATGTCGGGCATAAGTTTTATTAGATGCTATTTCCGAGGTCTTTCCCGCATCCTAAAGGAACTTTTTAACGCAACGAGGTCTCCGGGATCCCTCTATCTATCTCTCTGTACTAAACTTCATCTAAGTTGGTTCAGCCGCTTTACTGTGAAAGCGTAACAAACAAAAAATAATTATGAACGTTGCAACAAAAACTAATAAGGAAACGTAAAAAAGGAAATATATAAATAGAATACCTATTTTGATTTAAAATTTCGTTGTCCAACCACTTTCAATACCTAATATTTATGATCTGCTGTAGGTATGCTATATTAAATAATTCACTTTCACTGCATTTATTAGTCGGTCTTTACTCCTTACAATAAAAAGGACTCCTTACCTTACATTTGTTTTCATGGAAAGTGTAGTTACTAGGTCATATGAAAGGGCTTGATCTGCACATTCTTGAATCATTTTTGTTTTACATTGATCTCACAAAAATCCCCCCCCTCCCTCTTATATTCATAAGTTTGCTATAAATACGAAAAGACATGAACGAAAACGAAATTTCTTTCATTGAAGAAGCCGTGCAAAAGATCATGTAATCCCAAACAAAACAAGTCGTTAGGTACGAGCCAGTACTGAAGGGTATAATGTTTGTAGCACGATGAATAGGTAAGCAAACAGTTATTCGCTTGAATGAGCTTCTCAGAAATAGCTGACGTGGTTGGATTGCAACAGCTGTTTTTCTCGCTGTCACCCTTCGGCTCTCGTGCCAATTGAACAACCGGTGCGAACCGGATAAATCCAGGAATGATGGATTTCATGCGATTGTCACCGGTTTATACTAAATGATTTGTTTTCTCACATGTTTCATTATAGTATATGCATACCGAGCTTTAAGCAAGAAATATAGTGGTGAAATAACCATATATTTACTTAGAAAAAGTATTTAAAAACAGAATCAATAGCTATTAATTTAGAAATTGAAGTTCATTATAACTTCACGGTGCGTAGAAAATTTACCAATACTGTGAACGATTTCATATTAGCAACTAATTTGTCATACGTGTTATTTTGCTTAATCAAAATGTTTATTAAGGTATTGTTATTATTTTATAATTAATTTGTATAAGAACTTGAATAATTACGATACAGTTTACCTATTAAAAATGGCATAAAAACACAGTTATGAATTCTTTATAAAAAATATTATATGTATAATGTAAAGTACCAAAATATTCGGTACCAAAATAATTTGCAAACAGGTTCCAAATAAAAAGAAAGTTTTCTACGATAGCTTAAAGCATACACTTTCGCACTTTGTTGTTTTTATTATTTAACACAATAAAATATCATAAACGAATACCTAAATTTATTTTTTGCTACACAATTAAGAAATTATTGCTCCATTGTTACAATTTTAGCAAATACAAGTTACACATTTTTTATAAATGATGAATTGATGACCAAGCCTCTATGTTTAACGATACTCGAATAAAAGCACCAAACTTTAGGGTTCTAAGAACGGACGTCTAAAGCTCTGCATTTATTAAACTTTAATAAATATGAACTTACACCAGCAACCTTAATTTTTATTGAAGGTTCTTGAACGTTCCTGTCGCGTATCTAATAAAGCATGTTGGCTTTGCCGCCCAAGTGTTCAGTTGTTTGTGCACATGTAGGGATCAACGACTCGATCATGAAACCGACTTTGTCCTGATCAACCGTTTCGCATGGGTATAATCCGGTCACAACCGGCCCGAGCCGCCCGATTAATTGTCACGAAGTATTAACTATAACATAGCGTGATGTGGACGATAAACTTATTTTAGATTCCGTCGTGTTTGCAGCGATTACTTACGAGTGCGCCCGTTAGGTCCTCTCGCTGTTGAATACTAAGGATCAAATGAAATTGCCAATATCGTACGCATGTTGAATACCTCAGATCCTGGACTTGATTTAGAATACGGCTTTTTAAATGTCGGCGATTGTTCCATTTGCATAGCTTTCTTATTTAATTAAGGTGGCGGATTTTAAAACTAGTATTTGTATTTAATAGTTCATCTAAAGGCTTTATTATTCTCGGCCGATATGTGATTTTAGAAGTCTTTTTGATGAAAAACAGTTCTATTGTATTTTACGGTAGTCCGTTCATTCTAGTTGAACTCTGTATCCTCTCAAAGCTTAGCATTGCCGAATTAAAACTAGAACGATTTGTCTAAAACATATGAATTAAATTGCAATGAAAACAACAAATTTGTGTATAGGTACCAATACAGTATCACTACCTGCATCTCTTTTATGAGAAGAATTTAATATACTTACTTGGGTACATTCACGGAATAGTTTTCATAGAAACCATTGAATTTTGATATACAATGCAGGAACGTAATGATCAAACACGCTTCTTATAAATGCCTTTACGAACGAAGCCTCGAGCGAAATCAAGTCATAAATAACAGTGAAGATTTGCAATCTAAATGTAACAGCCAATCGCATTCAATAAATAATAAATTAACTAGTACCTACAGGAATGCCCACGCCTAGCCTTTACTGCGGAAATACACGATACAATATAAAAACTATTTGTCATATACATTCCATTATATAGTATGAGTACCTACAATATTTAAAAATGTTTCATAATATGTATTTAATTTTCTGCAAATAAATTAGTCCATTAAAAGTTATAATAGAAGATTGTTGTGTGCTGAATAAGAATTAAAATAACAAGATTGTAGGCTTTATTACTTCCAATACCTACTTAGAATGAGAAAACCTGTAACCATTTAAAAACCAGATTTCTCAGAAATGACGTTGCCACTTGATGTTAAAATAATATTTTTTATGTAATAATGGTAGTTCCAGTGAATAAAAACACGTGCCAAATGCGAGCCGGACTTGCACACGAAGAACTGCGTACCGTCGTACAACAAGATTTAACACGAAAACACCAAAAAGTCTCGTTTCTTGCATCCTTTAATTTTTAATTTAGTAAAATTGTTATTACGTGTTGATATAGCGGCAAAAGCATATTATTTTACTATGTTCGGTAATAAGCTACTTATTTTGAGACAAAAATTTCCACATAAGAAACAGCGAATATATCTGTACTATTGCTCACTGAAAGACTTTTTATACAAAATGTAAGATATAATATCATGAGAAACAAACGAGAATATTGTCGCGTGATCAAACTAATTTATACTGAACTCTGAACGTTTCCCTTATTAAACCGAGCTGTGGATCTCGTGTTTACAAAAAGTTCGTGGTTGACATAGATCCCAGTTATGGCTTTTATAACTGCATAATTTATTTTTTGAGGAAAAATAATCATGCAATAAATCATAACAAAAATAACAGCACTAAAACTTGTATAAAGTGCAAATTGCATACTATTAGTCATTCCTAAGATTAAGTTTATCCTTCCAACTTAATACCTTCAATCATACTTAAATATAAACAGTGGATATTTTGAAAACAACCTTTTTCCCCGGAAACTCTCAGTGCCGCGACACAGCGAACACCTGTGCGATCATAGCAAAGGCTTCGTTAGGACACTGTAGCCACAGTGCCACAGTTGCAAAACGCAGAGCTGACGCTAATGAACAGCTATGAGATATTGCCAAAGCTTTAAGGCTGTATAATGCGCCTGCGTCGGGGTTAAAGGTTCAGGGTACACCGGGTGAATCGTGCGGGCATAACCGCTACATTTAAAATGTCACGTGTGTGTTAAACGTCAACGATTCTCAGCGATTGTTTTTTTCCGAGCCCGAAGGCAGTGGTGTTGCGTATACAATTGTTGCGCCCGCGCCGGCCATGCCCATTGTGTTTCGACCTTGGCCACCAATTAATACAGCATCGCGTACCTAATGCACGATAATAAGCCTCTATTTCCGGGACATTAGATGGAATTTGTTCTAGGTATCTTAATCTTCTCATCCTTTGTACTGGTAACTACATCACGCTTTGTATATATTATTTTTTATGACGACTTCGGTTATATCGAATTGAATTAGGAACAATAAACAATTAAGTAATAAAATGTATTAGTATCGGACATACCTAGATATTTTGGCAATGAGATTGAGTTTAAAATTTAGTTTTGTTATGGAAATCCTTGCGCCGTTAAACTTGATAATGGCAACCAAATTATTGGAACATTTATCAATTCGTTTCATGAATAATCTAAGAATAATTATACTGCATTGTGGTAAACAGATATTTCTGAAAAATCCAAAAATACTTTTAAGAATATCTGACTTTAGCCGACTAACCGCGTCCTACAACTACAGCTCAGTGGAATTTATAAAATTTCATTTGAGTTTGAAAATAATCTTTTATACAACGTATAGTATGAATGCATTGCAGGTGCGTAAACCATGTTTAAGCACGTGTACCTCACAACTGAAGTCGAATCGACTTATATAATTGATTAAAACAAACGTGGAAAGCTATTAAAAACATAATTCATTTGTCTTATTGTTAAAATACTTAATGATAGAAAGATCATGACAATCACTGAAATAGTTGGAAGATGCGACGCCTTATTAGAGTGCTCCCGCTTTAAATAAATGAGATTCACAAAGCGTCGATACCTCAGAAAATTGCGATACAGGCTCCGGACGTTAGTAATGACAAAACTCGCAGTTGTGTAAAACCAATGTCAAGACCATCTTTATCTACAACCACAAGGCTACTGCGAGTGTGAAAATCTAGTAAATGAGTAGAAATAGTAAAAGCAACTCGAAATAATTATTCTATCCTTTTCTTTTTTCGTCTGTAGACGATGTTGTGGTCACGGTTGCGCTTGATTTAGTTTCACTCGTGGAACAATCTCGTTGATTTTTTTCCGAAACACCATGAAATGCAAATTGAAACGCCGACCTCATTCAACAATGTCTTCACCATTGTACTACACGAGAAGACAAAAACTTAATTACTTTCAATTTAATAATTATGCAAATGCATTCCTTGATGCTGTGTGATGGAGGTCGCTTCGAAAAGATAAAAGTCTTTCCACGAAGGCTGGACGTTTCTAATAATTTTACCAAATATTAGCCATAGATAGTATTACCTTTATTTATGTCATTCGTAATTAATTATAAACGACAATGAGCGCAGTCATGAATCTGGCTATAATCGATTGGTACCGACGAAATTCACATCAACGTGATTACTTTGACTTGAACTTGATCGAATATCGATAAACGCCGTGACAATCGATTAGGCTGCGATGCAGTTTACAATTTAATTCATTTAAGAATGTGGAAAAAAATATGTTGGTACTGAGTATAACTTTGAAGCTACTGTACTGTACTGAGTACCAGACCGCTGAAATGAAGAGGTAAGAACCCGAGAGCATCACGCTACAGTCACGCGCGTAACAATAACTTGTGACAATGGCATTTTATAAGCTGTATTATGTGAACATGACAGGGAGTAATTTAACGCTTAGCCTTGACAAAACTCATTATGGGACGATGACGGGGTGGAAGCAACGGAAGTGAAAATTGACGAACATCTGAATGATGCGCTAGTATGCTTTGTATTCGTGGGAAACGCCACGTAAAGTGCCCCCGTCATATTGCTAGGTCACAGTTTTTGTGAGTTTAATTCGGGAAATAAGTCCCTTTTGTTGGGCGGTTCTTGATCCGTTTATTTATAGAATAAAACATTGTTTTGACAAGTTCAGTGATCCAGTATGAGAACTATTGTCAAAGTAGTTTCTATAGCAATGTTACCTGATGATCTTGTAAACGTCACACACTTTACGTGTTCACTTCACGAAATGGTCTTAGGGTTATTCTTTCAATGTAGGCCATGAAATTCAGAAGTTACCACGTTTTTTTGCTAGTTGTAGCCTGTTTGTTTATTGATATTATAATGGCCAAGTCAAAAATACCTTTAATAGCATAACTTATAAGGAAAATTAAACGAAAGAAAATCTAACTTACGAGGATAATTAAGCAAAAGAAAATCATCACACCATAGTAGAAAAACTTAAAGTGACCCTGACCACGATTTCGTTTAAAACCTCTAGTACTTTTAAAGGTTAAGTGTAAACCTAAACCGTGGACATGTTTAGCTTTAGATTGTCGTCTATAATCGGATGCTATTTTCTTTCCCTTAATTTAATGCACCAATAATAAAGTGTTCTCAGAACAATACATACAAGAAAAAAAACATTTTCCTCAAGTAAGTATTCCGAAATAATATTTCAGAATCGTTTTAAATTGGCCTTACAAAGATATGTTTATTTGTTATTGTATGTTCAGAATAATCTTAGTACGTGCTTTGAACATCCTGGAAAATGTTCGGTCTAGAGAGGACATTTTTATCTCACGTCTTATTGCTGACAACATGGCTAAGGTATGCAGTGTCGACATTGCTTGGCATTATCATTTTAGGAGGCTATGTTCTAGTGCTTTGTACACACTGTTAAACTTGCCTATTGAATGTGCTTTTTAACTTAATTTAAGAATTAAACATTGCCACCGTATGAGCTCCAAAACTACCCTTTAAATTACAACCCCCGGAACAAACAATATTTCTTTTATTATCTCTATTGTTACTATTGTTGCTCTGATTGCTAAGTTTTATTGTGTATGTTTACATAAAAAAAGAATAGAAAACAGGAATTTTCCACATAAAATATAGATATGTTCTACTTCTAGTTTAAGAAATAGTTGAAAAACGTAATCCTTTATTGTAGTGGTGCTCTCAATTAGTTTGAAGCTTAATATTCATCTCAATGTGCAGTAAGTAATGGCTGCAATCAGTGTAAGCTGGTGAACACCACCCACAACAGTTTGGTTGCAAACAGGACACTTCAGTGTATTCTGTATAACGCGATAATCGTGACAGCAAGCCACGCTTCACGCATACATTAAAAATATTTACGGAATTATGTTTGTAAATAGGTACCTACTACTCTATCTTCTGATAAAAGTATAAATATTTATCTTACTTTAATTTTATACGTACGTTTACTTTGTATGTGTAATAGATTTATATTGATACCAGAATACTCATATGTTTTCTGCTTTACCCCTTTTAAACACGTTGTTAACTCATTAGTATAAAAATTAAACGTGGTGCAGAATGGAGGTAAATTATTAGTTGTTACCTTATCAGTAACAGTTTCTTATAAATAATGAACACCTTTTTATACACGTGACTTTAATTGTGTTTTTTTTATTTATGTTTAAAAATGTTGTCCACAATGAATTAGCCAATGGAAACGTCGTCGTTCCCATTAAAAAAATGCAAAATTAATTTTCAATTTGTTTTGCTAGAGCGTTAAATTATGTTGCTAGTAAAAATTACTGGAAAGTAAATTATTATTCATTTAAATTACCCGCCAAGCAAGTATAAAAACGACAAATTAGGTAATCATAACTTGATATGAAAGTGGACAGTTTAGTTTATGGCGTTTTTAAATATTCTGATACCTATTAATTATTTGTTCTAAAATAACAATTAAATGACGCATCTTTCAAATCTGGCACAATAAAGGACTATAAGTACTTAAAATCACGTGTCACTCACATGTGATGACGTAGTTCTCAGTACATACTAGTACACTAACAAATCTTTGATGGGAAGAATCGAATAGAACAATGGACAGACACTCATTACAACTACAATCCGTTATTATCTACCCAAGGAGGTATCATTGCTTTAATTATATAAGTAATGTATGTATACAATTATACATATGTGGATAATGATCAGCAAAAAGTATTTAAGCAATGGATTGTGTACCAACCTCCATCATAATTTACCTAGTCTATAACAAGTAACTGCTGATTCAGTCTTCAGCGTGGCGCATCCAACTTCAGCTTGCAGCCTTTAGCTGATCGCGACTGCAACTTGCTAGTAGGTCTTACGGTTGCCTATTCATCGCCTCCGCTATAAACTCTTATAAAACAAAATATATATATAATAATAAATTGTACTAAATGAAACATGTTCCTATTACTGACTACGTAATGTATTTCTATCAAGATACTTGTTATACGCTGTTCCTATTCTATCATTAGACTGGATCTATTAGAGGCGGGACGTAGACCACATCGCATCATTTTCCACCTTTTTTTCGGATGGGTAATCATCAAATGACCCCTCCCACCTTGGGTGGGGCGGGTGTCAGACTCTTCCTGACTAAAACCCATCCATGTTCCTTCCTCAGTCCTTTTGTATTCCGGGGGTGCGGTATCTCTTTCGAACCTCCCGCAGCCCCGGCAGGCTTCATTTTGCACCCTTGATATTGTATATACACACTATGTAGGTCATCATCATCAGCCAAAAGACGTCCACTGCTGGACATAGGCCTCCCCCAAAGAACACCAACATGACCATGTAGGCCATATACTGACTTAATTATATAACACTGAGCGCGTAGTGTTCTGTAAGCTGTTACCTATGTTTACAGTATACCACAACCACCTGACAATGAGTCCAGGCAACAATAACTCGTGTTACAAACCCAACAACAAACAGTCGTCGTACGCAGTCATTAAATTGCACAATGGGGCATTCGATAGCTATTCGATTTGGGTGTCTACAACATGATCTGAATACATGTGCACTCATTTCGACATGGGCAGTGCGCAGCCGCACCGTACGGCAGTCTCGTTCTAATTGTATTTAAACCCTCTCTCGTGAACACGCTGATTACTAACCTAACAATTTTTATATGCAACGTTAAAAAAATGTTGTCGATATAATTTGGCATTCATTATGAAATGTTTGCGGTTCAATAGCAGGGTATTTAAATGGAAACCTCAACTTCTTATCGCCACAAACACTTAGTTTACAAAATTAGTTATCAGTGACTATCAAGATGGCGTAACCTTTTATTTTTATTATTCATAATAGTAAAATAATGATTTTGATAGAGGGGCGACTGATGCGTATTTTCATGAAATATGGAAATGTATGATATTTTTTTTAAAGTGTCGTAACATGAGTGTCGGACAATTAACAGCGTGAATTGTCGACATCAATTCATTTACTCGGCTTGTGTAAATAAATATGGGGATTTCAAAGAGTTTCTGAACATACGATAGGAATTAATTGCTTTATATGTTACGTATAATACATATGCATTTTAACTTCCAAAGAAGAGGAGATTCTCAGATACATTGGCCTCTCTTCCCACTAAAGGTCCGTCCTCGATGCTGATATCGCGTTGCGTTAAACACCTCCTCTGTAACTGCATACTAAAAGATGGCATTCAAATAACTATTAAACTATTTTAAGTATTTAACTATATAACACAACTGTCCGATAACATACACTCATTACTAACGACGTAACAAAAGATGTTTTAGATATTAACTTAGAGTTAATAATACTGTAAAGGTTTTGTACGGAAACTACCTTACTACGGAATAAAGCCAGATTCCAATAGATTGAATGATATCTAAACTATGTATGGAATTATAACCGTTGGTATAGAAGAGAATATTTGTAAACTCCATACTTTGTTTTCATAATTCATACTGCAGCGTCCTGGTGTCGGTGGCCGATAGCGGCTGTGCTGACAATTGTATTGACCGTCACATAGAGTACTTTCTTCACTGCAAGAATGAACTCACGTTTACACAAGAGTACTAAGAAAAACAGGTGTTATTATTATCCACGTCCGTATTATTGAACACCTTAAAAGGCCTTCAGAACGTGCCAAAAACAAGCAACGACATCTATTGCCGGGCACTTATAATGTCACGCTTACCTTCTAAGGTTAAAAACATTAATAACCTGTAATTTTGTTTAAGTCGTAAAAAACGTTGCTGTTTTTAAAGTTGTAGTTTTTCAGATGAGAGGCTCTTGCCGTAAACGTGTCGATTATGTAATGACGAAACCTTCTGTGGAGCCCAACGAACAATAGGGCAATATGTACTCAGCCGAAGTTGCCTATTGTAATGCTGTATGCGGATCTAATCGTAATTGTCACAAAAACTTCACCAACCGGCGTAGTAGACACGCTCTGTGCTATACTGATGAGGCGATATTAATTCGCGCTATTTGGGAGCGTACACTTGCTGGAAGAAGCAATTTAAACCACACTTGTCAAAGTCGGGTTGACAACTTGTATAATTGATAAGACCCAATTTTTCCCCTGTTCTACATTCTTCGTTCGTATATTGTTCCTACAATGATACAACTATTTTATTAAATTTAATTCTTTAGCTCAAACAAAACTTAACTAAATATTGAAACTCGAAATACAAGAATATCAATCACAATACCTTTTAGCATTTTCAAATCCCAACCGTTGTCTGCATACCAATATTTTAATGTATTATAATAAAAGCATGTTGGTTAGGTATAAGCAAAGAGTACGAATAAAAATGTCAGTCACTGTAAAAACTTAAATCATGAAAAAAAATACAAACCAGTTTTCATCCATTAAAGTGGTACCAGTTTTCTTCCATAAAGTGTTACCTACTTATGTACCTAGTATGTCAATAAAATTAATCTAAATAATATTTTTTTGTTCTCAGGGCAACAGGAGAAAAACGGCATGACGGCTACGCACGGCGGCGGACGTGAAGATGATCGTCCGGACAAGGATTCCGTGTACACGATCAAGACAGGATTTAAAAACGACGGCTACCAGCACGACCGCGACTCGAACGATGATATCGTCAAACCCCCACCGCTACCCACTGAAGACGACAACTTCATGTCTGGAAAAGTTAAATTAAACGTCAACGAGAAATGGAGAATATTAAAGAACATTGCCGCAGTGAGCGCAGCGTTCATGATCCAGTTCACCGCCTTCCAAGGAACTGCCAACTTGCAGTCCTCGATAAACGCCGCTGATGGGCTCGGAACAGTTTCTCTGAGTTCGATCTACGCGGCGCTTGTAGTCTCATGTATATTTGTACCCACATTCCTAATTAAGAGGCTAACGGTCAAGTGGACCCTCTGCATATCCATGATGTGCTATGCCCCGTACATCGGGGCGCAGTTTTACCCGGCGTTCTACACCCTCGTACCAGCGGGTGTGGTAGTCGGGTTAGGAGCAGCGCCTATGTGGACCTCGAAAGCCACATACCTAACGCAAGCGGGCAGCGTCTACGCAAAGCTGACCGACCAAGCCGTCGACGGTATTATAGTACGATTCTTCGGCTTCTTCTTCCTTGCTTGGCAAACAGCTGAGCTTTGGGGAAATCTGATCTCCAGTTTAGGTAAGTTCATTTAACAAGCATTTTATTGAAATTCAGTGTATTGAAAAATTTAAAACATGGAGCTTAGCTCTGGCTTTGATCTCTAGGTATGCTTACGAATGCAGTGGCGTTCTTTTTCGGCAGTGTTTTCTTCGGGAGTCCATAACGCGAACGTGACCACTGAGAACACGAGCAAGACGTTGCTGACTTGCGGCGCGAACTTCTGCATGATCGGCGGTGGTCACCATGACAACCAGAACCTGCACCGGCCGCCCGACAGCGAGATATATGAGATCAGTGCCATATACCTTGCCTGTGTCGTCGTCGCCGTGCTCATGGTGGCACTCCTTGTCGATCCATTGTCAAGGTACCTATTTTTTCATTTCTTTTCTACAAAGAATAAAAGCGTGTTAAAAAAGGAGCTTTACGTTGTAAAAACGTATGCTTGAATTTGACATGAACAATTTTACACGATTTAGCTTTGCCTTAGGAATATCCGTTATAATTTCGAGATCAAGTTTACCTCATTTCTAGTTAACTTAACTTTTCTCAATGATAGTCGTGGATCGTGTAGTAGATACATCAATCTAGTTTAGTGTAAGCTACAATTCGCTTATCATTAATTTAATTATTTTCCTATTCAAGACTCGTTTCATTGTTGTAATATAACGGTAGGACTTCCAAACAGAATGCTACATGACTTCGTATTGTGATGCGTACAGCACCTACAAATGTATTGTGTGTTATATTACCGTCATCCCCACTTCCTAAACTCAATTTGTACACAAGTCGTCTAGTTTCTGTAAGAAATACCTAAACCATTTGTTACTTAGATTGATATTGGTCGGCATGACGTTGGACGGGACTGTTTTTTGCGAAATATCCACCACAAGTCACAACAGTCATGTCAATGCCTTTATTTAATGTACTTATTTGTTGCTTACTTAAAATTCTGAGCAACTTCCCACAATAAGTTTAGGTACCAAAGTATTTTCGACAACATGTCTTATTATTAATGTACTTTGTTTTTTCTTAGTTTTTTTGGGTCTACTGTTAATGGTACGCTTTGGTGATTTTCATTGCCTCTGTTAGTAATTACTATTAGCATTTTATTATACTATTTGCCATAATGGTTCTGATTGTTTCCTTCGCGCACTTCAACCGAAGAAGTTTTATTCGATAACTAGGTAATTTAAAATACTAAATCATCGTCTGCTACGTGACTACCTAGACTAACAGGCCCAGTGGTGGCAAGCGCGACAGCTGAGTATAGATTGGATTTGGCAATACTTCCTCCTATCATTTAGGAAACTGGTAAAATGTGATCTTTATAGATATACATTTACCTTAACCGTCCTGGAAAACTGTCATCATGGTTTCGCGAATCAAAAATTGAGTTTTCTTGTACAGGTATGGTGAAAAGCAAAGAAAGTCAGACCCCTCAAAGGAACTTTCTGGAATCCAGCTGCTGTCAGCAACCGCTTACCAGTTAAAGAAACCCAACCAACAGTTGTTGATCCCCATCACGCTATGGATTGGTATGGAGCAAGCCTTCATTGGAGCAGATTACACGCAGGTATTTATATATATTTCATAGCATTTTCTTTTGTTTACCGAATTAGGCTGTGACCAGATTTTTGACTCCTTCTCTTAAATTGAAGTCTACTTAGTTCCTAATCGTACCTACTGTCTATGGAAACTAGATATATCTATACTTCAGGAGCCTAAGAGATAATACATATATGCTAAGCCGTGGTGGGCACGAGACGCAGCCCGTACGAGGTGCGTGGCATGGATTCAAAACTTCAAATACATTTTATATGAAGCTGTCCATGCGGTGCCCACGTGCCGCACGAGGCTCAGCCGTGCCGTGGGTGCCTGAATTGTTCTGACATTTTGAATCCGTGCGCTGTCTGGATCATCCTCGTTAGTCATCCAATGCCAACAACTCAAGACAACCTTATTTTTTAGTATTTAGATAACAATCGGTATTTATGAGCACACGCGGAACGCGAGGAACACAATAATAAAATAATGAATTGCAAATAATCGTGGTGGTCTACGATATTTTTTATTTTTATTGCCATCACGTAATTACTTCAAAATAAAATATCTATTCCGTAAACAATTATTGTTTAAGGAAGATTAAATAATTATATTTTAAATGCCAGATGTCATTAAAGTCTTCTCTCTAATACATAATATAGCAGGTTCCTTTTTAGATCGATATTAAAAATCATTGACTATGAATATAATTATATGAATTCGTATTCAGGAATATAACATATATACTTTGATGAAGGTTTCTACGAACGCTTTAACAAAAAATATGTTGCTGTAATCTAAAATATTAATCACCGAAACATTTCCAACAATCTCTACAACACAATGTACCATGAGGGGTCACACATTCAGTTATTGGCCCTGCTCATAGAGGCTTAACTTTAGAACTCGTCTCTCTACAACAAAAACGACGTATCAAACGAGTATTGAACATTTTTTGCTAACAAAATGACCTCCAATGTTAGTTACGAGTACCGTTATACATAGGATGTTAGGTAAATGAATTCTATTCTCATGAAACGGAACGGCAACAGAAGTTTTTTATTCAACTGCGCACGCGAAGAAGTATAATTGTAATAATGTTTACCAATGTTATATAAAAAAAATGGTAAACTAAAATTTTATTACAAACTCACTTTGTTACTTATTATATTTGAGTATGTAACTTTCGGTTCTTCGTGGTATAAAAAGACAAAATCAAAAACGAAACCTAATTTTTAGAAGCTATATGTATAATGAGATTACTTTTTCCATATAAGAAAATCTATCTAAATAAAGAGATTAGCTCAAGCCATCGCAAAAATTTTAGCCGGCCAGCAGTAAGGTCTTAATTTCTATAAAAAACGATACCATTTCTTCGTTCGATCGTTATATAGTCAGGATGACGTTTTAAATATAATCTTTCGTGGAATTTACTAAAAAGTTATCATCAGCGTATAAATATTATTTCGTTCGACTTACCTACCAAAATACTGGAACCTGAAATTATTTTCCAGGCCTACGTTTCCTGCGCGCTTGGCATCCGCTCCATCGGATACGTCATGATCTGCTTCGGCGTGGTCAACGCGATATGCTCCCTAGTCTTCGGTTCGGCCATGAAATACATCGGTAGATTCCCGATCCTAGTGATGGGAGCTGCCCTGCACCTGGGACTTATCGTGTGGCTTCTTATTTGGACGCCAAACCCGGAATCGCCGACAACATTCTTCATAATCTCCGGTCTTTGGGGCGTTGGTGATGCTGTATGGCAGACTCAAATAAACGGTGAGTCATATTTGATCGCTAAGAAAAGTTTTCTTTTTTACAAGGATAGCACATATATAGATATAAAAAATAATATACAACCTGTTTCCCGCGTTTCGAGGAAACTACTGAAAGCACCGGGGTGAAAAGTAGCTATAACTGTCTCCAGGGTCCCCTATATCTGTACCAAATTTCATCCCAATCGGTTTTCGTTCTCAAATTACGACGGACGTGACCAAGGGAAACAGGGATTATATTTTTATATATGCAAGGCTAATAAAATTATATTTAGCTAGGTTATTTCAAAACCTAGACTATTCTAAATAGTTGAATACTTAGTCGATTACATAAATGCGAAGATAGACCCTACATGCAAGACTATTAAACTGCTTCATTGCACTTAGCACACTCCTAGTAATTTTTTACGACACTTCATTTTTTCTTATGTAATAATTACCTTAGAAACTGGTTGGGTTATAATGTAGTTGAAGAAATTATATAAATATGACTGTACTCTGTAGGTTTTATGTCATTTTCTCTTTACTTCGATGAGGATGATATATACAGACAGGCTATAACGGATCCGTATAGTAGGTATTAAAGTAAATTAAATACATACAATATATATATAAAAATAAATCAAACACAAAAATTAATTGAAACGGAATTTAAAATTAAAAAAAACGTTATCTTACCTAAAAATTAAGTCGAATGCAATTTGGTAATAGGTGTCTTGATCACTTGATACCCAAGACGATGTATTCTCATACAAATCGCAGGTCTCGCCAGCTGGACAAATGAATAATTAAATCACGAACCATGAGTCTAAGTGTATTCATAAAACATTAATATAAAAGGTCAAAAGATCAAGTATAATATTGCAGAACGCGACAATCATGATTCTAAATACATATTCATTTATTTGCCGTTTGATAACTTTTATAATGATGCTCGTAAGGTCGCTACAGACTGTATGTGTCCGTTCACAACTAGCTCGGAAAAGAGCAGATTTAGATCGTATTTAAAATAGAGCTTTAAATAATTTAAATAGGGTATAATTTTGCTTAGGTCGGTTCTCAAGCATTCTCATATAAAAAAGAAGTAAACTGTAAAAGTGAGCCTTATTTAATATCTGCCTTCCCTTTCGAGCTGATGTGTGTGGTCGAACACTATTTCGGTATGTTTACAAAAGTCCCGATATTACGCAGTCAGCCAGAAGATTCACAAGTCAAATTTTTCAAAACTAAGAAATAATAGACTGACTTTCAATCAATAACAAGTGTATGATTGGTTGTTAATGTCATTCATTGTCGTAACTTATGTACAAACATCTATTTGATGCCATTGACTTCAACCCCTAGTCGCAACACAAACATAAAGTTAGTCTGTCAACTCCCTAAGTCTCTGGCATAGCATAAAACGAACTCATCTGTATTCTAACATTATATATTTGATATGAATATGTATGACTGTAATGTGGATACAATTTATTACTGCAAGAGTCAGTTTTTCTTCGTCATTGCTGGAACTAAAATATTTGTTGATTTATACATCATTGCATGAATTAGAAGCGTGGATAAATTAATTTCGATACTGTATTCTTTAATTTTCTTGAGGAAACGTGTTTTAGATAAAGGATTATCCTCAATTTTGAAATCACGTCACTCTAAGGGCCGGTTGCATCATCTTACGTTGATTAGTCTGTAATCGTCAAATATGACGGCGGGTAACTGACTTATGCTGACTAACAAAAAACTCATCCTAAATAGGTATTTGCATCTAAATGTTAGGTTCCCATAAAGCATTCAGTATTTAACAGCATATAAAGTAAACATTTTAAATTGCAACCAATTCCACGTAATTAAGTGGATAATTAAAAATTCTAAAACAGAAATACCTTTAGTCCCATGGTTAGTCACTCATATTATTTTAATGTTAAAGCAATATCAATTTAATGTGTATAAATTAATAACTGTGATAGTCATTGATAAGATAAGACATTTATTATTTTAAAACATAATTACCTAACAACTAGCTTATCAGTATTAAAAGCAAATATCAAATAACTTAAGTCAAAACAATACATTTATTAAATTACTTATGCAAACAAAATATAAATTATACATAGACAAAGATATGAAACGAATATATAAAAATCAATTATAAACTTAAAATCAATTGGTTTAAAATTGAATTTCGGTATTTTTACATATGAATTTATGACACTTTAGGGACCAGTACATACATTTTCTCACATAACTTATCTACTTATCTAAATAGGATTTTGATAAATTCTACCCCTAAGGGGGTGAAAAAGGGGGGGTAAATTTTGTATGAAACTCGATCATTTTTTTAACTCACGCGGGCGAAGCCGCTGGCGGGTAGCTAGTTATGAATATAAAGTATAATGCCTGTTTTTATATATATATATTTACCGTCTTATTATAAAGCCATTCGATTAATAAACCTATTTTAGCTACCAAACCGATTTGTCTTATACGTCAAGAAGTTTAGCAGAAAGGGACAGAGCAGTGCAATAACTAAAATAGGCTTATTAGACGAATGGTGTTTTTATGGGTTCTTGTAGAATCGCTCATGTGCTGGCCCGAAGTGAAAATCGATTACTATAACTTAAGCCACGATTCGCGATTGTTATTGGGCTATTAACTGCGCTGTAAGAATAGAAACGAATATATTAATCGTAAAATGTGTGGTACTCTCACCATTTTATGCTGTGAACGTATAAAGCTTCGTATACACAGACTTTTTAAGGCTGATAATTTGAACACGCCTTAAAGATATATAGACACTCTTACAGACGGTTGCACTAAATTATTTATCATTTATAATTTTAACGAATATCACAAAACACGCTAATTAGTATTTTTTTGACAGATTTTGAATGTCAGTTCTTTCGTTTCACGCCAATGTAAACGCATATTTTTTGGTGCATTTATAAAAAACGAATACCCATACAACGCAAAAGTATGTTTAAATGTTTGGTACTTTTTCAAACGAAAACTACTGTATGGATGTGAAGTTTGGCACACACATAGTTTGTCTGAACTCAATTCGAAGATAGAAATAGAAGTTGAAAATAAATAATCAACAGGACTGCATAGTGTGACGTGGCACTCGTTGAAGTCTTTTCTTCCGTGAAGCAAGTAATAGGGTAATGTGACCTATGTAACTATGTAACTAACTTGCTTATCCTAAAGCGCAAACAATCTTGTTATATAATTTACATAAAAATGCATAAAAATCTAGTCTAAGTTTAAAAAATACAATTAAAGGTAAGGTAAGTTAATGAAAAAAAATAGAAATGTAAAATGTACCTACTAAAAAATTAAAGATTCATATTTCTTTTTTGACAATACTAAAATTTTTATCTACAATAGTTTGTACACCTATAACCACACGTTACCAAGTACCTATAATATACAAATATGTAATAGATATTACATTCAAACCAGTTAATCGTGCCCTTCGCGCATTCACACGAGTCAGACATGGAGGCTTTATCCCGAAAGCCGTAAAACGTTTAGGAGTTCGGTTCAAAAATAGAACTTTATCGCTGTCATAAAACGACGAATCAAAAATGAATACGCGCTGTACCTGCGCCGCGTCGGGCGTGCCGATTTTCCTCATTTGCCTTCACATTCCTCATGTGGACAGTCGCCTTAAACACAACCAGCTTTAATATCGTTCCAGTCATTCTTGCATCCGTTATCCCTTTAAAAGCGTACATCTTGTTTGGAATAGAGTATTCTATGTTCTTCAGAAATATAGTGTAGATAGACCCACAATGTTTGAAGGAAATCTAATAGATTTTCTAAATATATCTACGTACATAATAATAGATCCAGCTATTCCAGAAATTACATAGCTATTTAGATTATTCAATTTTGTTTGTGTTGTGTTGTATCCGAAATCTTCTAAATGTTTTTCTATTCTAATCTTTTACATACAAAGTAACTCACATACTTAACCACTTAATTAGTGCAGATTATTTTTTATCTCGTTACGATAACTTCGTTTTTTTCTCACTTGTTTAACGAGAACACGTGAATAGAACACGTTTTTATCTGTGCGCTATACTATTAGTATAAGTAATTACTTCTCATGCATTCCGCTATTCAACTAATAAGGTAATTACGTGCATCATCTGCATGACTCAATTTCATCAAGTCGTATACAAATGTCGCTAATTATGTGGTCGTTTATTCGGTTGAATACCCATAATTGTTGTTATTATTGCTATCATCCAGATTTTGTCACTATTTTCCATTGCAGTCTCTTCTGATCACATAACATACATGCATAAAAAAATCTGTAGAGGTGTCGTGTTTGTGCACGCTAATTCCAAAAACTGCTGAACAGATTTGGATACTTTCTATTCTGGTATTTAGATCCAATTTGAAATCCACACAACACAGACAAAGTCGCGGGGAGTAAGATATTTTTTTTATTTATAAAAAAACAATTTTCTTACAACTTTTGTGTTAAATTCCAGGCTTGTATGGTGTACTCTTCAGACGTAACAAAGAAGCTGCGTTCTCCAACTACCGCCTATGGGAGTCTGCCGGATTCGTCATCGCCTATGCGTACTCCACCCACCTGTGCGCCAGAATGAAGCTTTACGTCATGATGGTCATGCTTCTCATCGGAGTCGCTGGCTACATCGTCGTAGAAATTCTGCACAAGAGAAAGGTCAGTGACGCAGTATTCTTATACACCTTTTTACTAACTCATAAAACTAGGGTCCTATAGGTACGATCAACGTTCACTTAAACTGGGATATTATAACTGTCTGAAAGCGTTTTTAATTGTATTTCCTAGACATCTAGCTGTCAGATTTCAAGTCTTCATGCAGGATTGTCTTTTGTTATTTCCATCACCCAAAGACGATAGCTGACATGAGACTTGCTGATCAGTAATAAAAGTCTGATAACTACCGGAGTCCATATTTATGAGTATCCTAACAACGTGACTTCGTGGATCGTGCGCTGAAGTAGATATTACCAGTCAGACTTTAATCCCCGTCTTTTTTTTTAAATATATTTCTGATGTATTTATTTAGGTGCTTCATAACTTTTTGTTTTGAGTCTAAATTACATTAATATATGAATAGCCTATTGTCGGCGAAGTATTTATCTAAAAGAGCTAATTTGAATAATATTTTTTGCCATAAATCATGAGCCTGTGTGACGAATTCATGCGTATCCTCACATGTTTTTGTTTGTACTTTTCATATTTCTGCAATCTACTATAATATCTACTAAAGACTTATTTGTCGAGAGCTACGTAGGATTCCGTCTAAATCTCCGACTTAAAGATTTAGGATATTAATTAGAAATTACTAAAATTTATTTTTGCTTAGATTGATACTATTTTGTAAAGTATACCTACATTAAATTTTACCAATTTATTTGTATTGTTCAGGCTCGCCGTCTGAAAGCCATCGCCGAGGACCCAGCCATCGCCGCCGAGGCTGCCAAACAGCCGCCAGAAGAGGACGACGAGAAGGATGAAATTGATGATGAAATCATCATCACGCACCTGTAAGCCATAGCCGACGAACACCTGGGCACAGCCCTACCCTCGGCCCCTATACTGCTCCCAACCGATGTCCAAATTTAAACAAGTAAAGCCTCACTGACACTAACTCTAGGCTACCCCACACGCACATACAAAAAATTTTGCCATACGTTTAGGTATGTACAAAACCACAATGACATCCATATTATAATCTCGAATGTAATTAGTGCTATTTATGTATCCAATAGTTAAGTTATTATAAGACGGAAGTGGAGCGTAAAATCTAAAAGACTTTACAAGTACAAACATGAGGTGAAACCGGAAAGCAGTTATTTGCTGTTATTGTTGCTATTTAACAACTGTAACGCGTGGCGAGCTCCATGCTTTCAATATTAAAACTAATATGAATCTCATTCATACGTTGAAGGTACAAATACGTTTATCGGAGGGCGAAATTATTACATAATGGTTATGTTCGGATATTCTACACTTGCATAAGTACACAAAATGGGCCTTCAAAGTGTCATGAAATAATATAAAAGTTTTGTTTTTATAATTAAAAGGTTTTTTTTAAAGCAAAAACTTTATTTCTTGTGTACATGTGCTAGGAATTTGGAAATACAAAATGCAGTCGTTAAAATTTTATTGATTAATTATATTATTTAATCATCCAGTAAAGCATTCATACATGTGAATTTATTTTTTTATTATTATTTTCAAGTGATTTGTAATTAAAACGATCTGTTTTGTCCTTGTTAATCGTCACTCCTTGATTGTCTGAAGATGGAGTCACAATTGATTCTAATGCAGCAATAACAATGATACAGTTTAAATTTGTAATTCTTTCAATACCAATACAATTGTTTTAATATTTGACTCCATAGTCTGTAGCTCTATTTGTTCCATATTTGAGTTTAAACAATACACATAGTCCATATCATAAGTGGCTACAGCAGTGAAGAAATGTTTGTGATTAATTTTAATATTTTTGGAAATTACAAGATACAAACAGAATACCCTTAGGTAACTCATTAAACTTACTGTCGTAATGAGCAATTTTGTTATTTTTTTAATAGTTTGTTCTTGCGTGCGGGTTTACGATACTTTTCTTCGTACGTTGCCCACCGCGTCGAATATCTTGTTTTTAACTTAACATAATACACGGTAGTGAACAATTTATTGTTAGTTTGTACAAAACAATTCAAACACACCAAAATGTTACTACTACCACTTGTTGTATTCAATATGTTGCGTAACTATTTCAATTTCGATGAAAAAAAATAATCACACTTTGTGCTGGGATGTAACTAGATGGCGCTGTACGCTATTTCAAGGACTTTAAACTAAACTCTCATTATTATTACTTTGGAGATAAAACTGCTGAGTGAATTTATGATATACTTATTTAATTAAATTAATTAAAATTGACAATTTTGGTTTAAAATATAATTGATAAGCGCATAACGTAAAAGTGAAGTATTGAACGTTTATAAATACAGCGCCATCTTGAATAGCCGTTTAATTCAAACATCAGTTGGCTTAGATGAATACAATAAAATCATTGATTCAATGCTAATTATATAAAGTTTACATTTGTTAATATTATTATAACGTATACACAGTAAGACAGCTGTCGTGTATAGACAATTTATTTCTTGGAATTTAATAACCAATAAAACACCTTTCGCGATAGATTTAGAAAACGGTTGAAAATCTGATCGTGAGGTAACTAGATCAAATGAATTAATATTATTTTTTTAATTATAGATATATTATAAATACGTAGATAAATTAAGCATCATATACCTATCACATATACGTTTAAAATTGTATTCGCACAGTGTGTTGGTTGATGATATTGTATGTTATTATTCACCATGTTCACAATTTTAAACGTGATGATAACGTTAAGTATTACGTATAGGTATAATATATTAGTATGACTGCCTACAAGTACGTCTGCATGCTTCAATATTTATGTTAGATCCTAAAATGTATTTATACATATAAACGACATGCTATTAGGACCCCGACAGACTACTTTGCACCTCAACAACAGCAAGCTAAGGTTGTTACGACATTTTTTTTCTTATATTTATGTTAAAGGATGGCTCGAATTTTGCTTCAATTGCTCGGCAGAATTTTTTAGTTAAAAAGCCGTAGCATTGTCTGTCGAGGTACTAATTCATTATGTACTATTTATAATCAGAATTACATTGGCATTAAGAAAATCCATGTTATGGTACAATTTCTACGTTTACCCTGTCTTTATCCGTTAGTCCAGACATCACGTAGGCACGGCTTATGCAATAGGTAGGGTAACAGAACCACGTGATAAATTAACAGTAAAATGTAATTATATAAATAATATTATATAAGCGTATATTAATGTAAATTAAATTTTAATTAGTATTAGTTGTGTAAGGCTATTATAATAAATAAATTTATTGATCTATTTTTGAGATAACACATTTTTTTTTGTTTGAATAAGATATTATGTTACCTACTTTATTAATGATGTCATATGAGTTTGTGATGAAATAAACATAAAATTGTTTGGTCAAATCCGATTTTATTGCCGAAGTAGGTAAAGGGAATTCCCCCAGATAATGTTGACCCATAAAAATAATACTAATAAGTTATTAGATGATCTCAAACACCCACTACTACGTATTCAATTTTACTAAGAAAACAAAACAAGTTATACTCAATTTAAGGTCAACTAGGAACCCTTCGTTTTATCATGCCCATTGCTCGTTCTTATGTCTGTCTATCAACGGCTTAGCTCAGAGACGCTGATGGTAGTTTTTGGAAATGTGAATGAACTACAACAGTAGTGTATATAATTAAAATATCATGAAAAAAGTATAACTATCACAGCTAAGAAGGCTTTACAGGTTACCGAATAGTAGTCGTTCAACTTATAAAATGTACTACAGAACCCTACACTGTGCGAGGCCCGATACGCAATAGACCGGTTTTGTTATGCATGAGTTTTGCGAGCACACCCAAAATAATAACTTACCAAATCTTTCATCATAATTGGATGAATGTTGCAGGAATACATAGAGGACAAAGATACTAAGAAACACATAAACGCTATAAATTGATTTCAATTAAGTCTGGCGCCGATTTTTAACAGACTTCTCAAAACAAAAAAGGAGGTCATGTTAACAATATTCATAAAGCGTGTAACAGCTGAATGAATAGGCGTATCGAAGGCGTGCTAGCACGGGGGTAGATAGATACATTTTCACCACCCTTTTTAGCGATAGGATATCATCAAATAACTTGTCCTGCAGTGGGTGGAGTGGGAGAAAGTGTCAGACTACTGCTCTTACTAGTAAACCCCATTTGAATTCGTTCCTTTGCCCTGTGCGTTCCAGTGTCGCGGTAACTCTTTTTGTTTATAAAATTGTGTTGTAAAAAGAAACAAAGGGTAGAGAAAACTCTTTTATCTTCGCCTCGTAAGGCCTTCTAGAATAATTTAATATTAAAAATTATATGAATTGTAAAATTCATAATCTATCGTACTAGTGATGAACCATAGAAGGCTGAGCAGTTTCAGAATTCAGCTGAAATGAATACGATTGCTGTTTCAAATACATTACAGGTAGAGCAGGATCTTGGTATTATTATATCCACGAAACAAAAAGGAAATAAGATAACAGTCTACAATAATACACTTAGGGCCAAGTTCACCGACAGATGGTTACCTAATCGGGCCGTTAAACAAAATCTTTTTTTAACTAGAAAGCTGGAATTTTTGTGTTTCACACTTCTAGTTCAACTCTGGTTTGCTAATCGACCGTTTCAGGAATAAAAATCTCAAATAATACGTTACCCATCGAAAGTTGAAGTTTGAATTTATGGTAAACAGCTGTTTTGAGTTAATCAGACCGTTATCTCGTCGGTGAACTTGGGCCTTAAGCATAAAGATAAGTAAATATTTAATACATTAGGTGGAGGAAAAACTACCTAACCTAACTACCTAATGTAAAAAAAACGCGAATCTGAGTTTGTTCGTTTAATTGTATCGCTGTCACATAACATCGAAGAATAAATCTAATCGGGTAAAAATAAACAAATCGCGTAAATCGACGAGTTACGTGGTAGGTATAGATATAGTTTTGACCCGGATACAGTTTTAGGCTACATTATAAAGAAGTTCTAGTGGATAGTTGACTATCAAAACCGTATCTAATAAAATTCTAATACTGAGTACAACCTATACCTACCTTTTAGAGATGCAGAGTCGCAGACGATGTCACAACTACTTTCACTTTTATTCAATGTGCGCAGAATCAGAACCGACTTTCCGCCTGACTACTCCTGGCGTTTGGTCCTGGTGGAAAGCTTATACAAATAAGCCGGCTTTTCGGTTGTTGATACTAGGACATAATGACGTTGAATGTGAGAACACATTCATTTCATTGTTCAGTAGATTACATACATGTGTTTGTTATTAAACTCCTCCTAAACGGCTGAACAGGTTTTAATGAAATCGATTGTATGTGTTTGGGTATCCGGATGGTATAGATTCACGGTTGGATGCTTTTTATGCCCGCAACTTTGTCAGCATGAACTTAGATCGGATTCAGATCCTACCTGGATACAAAATAGCCTATCCACCTACCTATTAATCCTGGTTGAAAACTATATCTACCTAACTATATAATGTTTCAGTCAAATAGTAACAAACATCCATACATTTTCACAAACTTTCTTATTTACAATATCAGTAGGAATTAGAATAAATCTTTATTTTCTTTGAAACCTATCTTACCTTTTTATTATGTATCGTAATATCACATGTAGGCAGGTAACTAATAGGTATTTGTTTGAACTAAAACTGGTATAAACTAGACTTATTTACGAGCCGTAATCATATCGAAAAGATATCAAGAAACTAAAAATATGACGTGACTTATCAATACCAGGTGTAATCAGATTGAATGTCTCACAAACAAAACAAAATGTAAGGGATTTACCTGCGAATGTATGCATTTTACATTTCAATTAAGGGCGTGAGCACACGACGAGTTTCACTGATTGTGTTTGTGCTTACAGATACAAACATTAGGGAACTGCTATATAAACCGGTCGTAAAGATACAGATAAACTTGGTACTAAAAAGCTCTCTGTCTCTTTAATCTCTTTAGCTGCATGCATTTGCTAAAAAAAGCTTTTTACAAAAAAATTAAAACCGACTTCCAAAAAAAAAACTGAAAAGTAAAAAATAATTTTTATTTAAACGCTTTACGACCAAAACATCGCTTTCGAAGTCGGTGTCTTGTAAGTTACTATTGTTAGTATTTCGCCACCGACTTCGAAAGCGATGTTTTGGTCGTAAAGCGTTTAAATAAAAATTATTTTTTACTTTTCAGTTTTTTTTTTGGAAGTCGGTTTTAATTTTTTTGTAAAAAGCTTTTTTTATTTTTTCGCTTTTCAGTGTCTCGGTCTTGCTATCTTAACAAAATAAACACACCACTTTTTAGGGTTCCGTAGCCAAATGGCAAAAACGGAACCCTTATAGATTCGTCATGTCTGTCTGTCTGTCCGTCCGTATGTCACAGCCATTTTTTTCCGAAACTATAAGAACTATACTGTTGAAATTTGGTAAGTAGATGTATTCTGTAAACCGCTTTAAGATTTTGACACATAAATAGAAAAAAAGCAATAAATTTTGGGGGTCCCCATACTTAGAACTGAAACTCAAAATTTTTTTTTTCATCAAACCCATACGTGTGGGGTATCTATGGATAGGTCTTAAAAAATGATATTGAGGTTTCTAATATCATTTTTTTCTAAACTGAATAGTTTGCGCGAGAGGCACTTCCAAAGTGGTAAAATGTGTGTCCCCCCCCCTGTAACTTCTAAAATAAGAAAATGATAAATCTAAAAAAAATATATGATGTAGATTACCATGCAAACTTTAATTGAAAATTGGTTTGAATGAGATCTAGCGGGTACTTTTTAAGTAATCAGCAATTTTCCTTGACAAACAAACTTAATTATGCGGTCGGAAAAATACAAGATAATTGCGACTTTATTGCGTATTTTTTCTTTCCAATGGTCGGAACCCTCGGTGCGCGAGTCCGACTCGCACTTGGACGGTTTTTAGGTTGTATTAAGCGTAAATAACGAAATCATCTAAGTATTTGGCATATCAGCAAGTAGAGATAAATCGTTATTTTTGATATATTTATAAAACGGCTGAACCGGTAGTGATAAAATTTAAATGGGACCACACGGGAAGCACCAGCTTTCAAATAAAAAAAGAATCATGAAAATCGGTTCACCCAGTCGCGAGTTATGAGGTAACAAACATAAAAAAAAAAAAAAAAAAAAAAATACAGTCGAATTGATAACCTCCTCCTTTTTTTGAAGTCGGTTAAAAAAAGCATATTTGTGCCCTTGAATAAGCATGCTCAAAGCATTGCTATAAAAACACATGCCGTGTATAGCAACATCTTTGCCAGTGGAGCGTGTTGTGTAGTCAGAAATGAACACCAGATTTCTTCCAGGCACGGATTTTAATAAAATTATCCTTTCGCTTGCAATGCAATGTACAAAATCTTCTTATACCATAAAACAAAAAAAAGATGCAGGAAGTAAAAAAGACGCGAAATCTTTCGCCAGCCTATTCAGATGTACTCAAAGCACACCCACCAAAATATCGAGATATGAAAGAAAAAAAATGCACAGCAACGAAATAATCGAGACGAGGACGCATCTGTATGCCGTAACGAAGAATCACTTTGACGAATCGCTTTGAAGTAGTTAGTTCGCTGACCGCTTTTGCTTAGATGAAAAAGCGAAATTTCCGGCATTTTTCTCAGTTTCCCAACAGGGCGAGTTCCTAGAGGACTGAGAGGTGGGAGTGTGGGACATCTGGCAAGACGCCGGCGACGGCGAGGTAGGCTATATCAAATCTACGTATAGCAGTTGTACATATTGTTTGTTGCGCATCAAAGGCGAATATAAAAATCTTTGTGTGCATATTAGGCCCTAAATAATATATCTACTTATGCAACATCGAGATAATAGTTTTTAATACTCTAATCCTTATTTAAGGAATTTATAATACTCACATAAATCAATTAGTCGATAGGATTTTTAATCCCGAATGTCACAAATTTCTATAGGCCAATCGTGCAAGCTTTCTTATGTATAGGAAAGAAGCCTGGACTATTATGGAGACATAGAGTAAAGTAGGGGTACCGAAATGTCAGTGGAGTCAGTGAGAGAGTTTTTAACTACTTTTCGTTGAGACTATCTCAACTCAAGTGTCTAGCTGGCTGGGATATACGAAAGAGTTACTACTCCCCCGGGCGAAGGGCTAAGGAAGGATCATGGATGGGTTTTAGTCAGAAAGAGTCTGACACTCTCTTCTGCCACGGCGGGAGGAGTCATTTGAAGATATCATATCTGAAAAAGAAAAAAGCGTCTAGCTAAAGATAGCTTTATCCAAACATGATACCGATGAAAATAATCATATTTTTTCAGGCAAATACCACAATTAATGAGCTAATTAGCAACCTTACAATATATCTTTACACTGTGCTTTACTAAAATACTGAATTATTTTAGGCAAGAGCATACGCAAATTGGTAAGATAAGAAATTGTGTAAATAATTACAAGATGACTCGACACATACCTGCTAGATAGATATATTATCCTACAAGCTGTTCCTCGCAGCTACTATCTCCATATCAAATTTCATCAAAACAGGTTCAGCCGTTTTATCGTGAAAGCGTAACAAACAAACTCACTTTCGCATTTATAATATTCGTTAGGAATAAACAAAAGTATAAACGTTATATTTGTACAGTATTAGGATTGCTGCAAAATAAATATTTAAACCCCAAAATGGTTGCGTCATTCATTTTCACTATCAACAAAGATGACATCATTATAGGAAAGTAGGTTCTTCGTCCGTCACTATTTACTTGGTCTCACAACATGTTGACTCCAACCCCGCGGGTTAGAATAACAATTAGAAGATTAGAAGAACCGAATAAGTAAAACTTAATACACAAGTTTTACTTATTCGGTTCTTCTACAAATTCATACTATATATTTTATATCGATCTAAATAACTACGTTTTGCGGCCAAATGACGAAGGGTAGATATACTGATTAAATCTACAATGTATATTCATAATAAAGCATTGAAAAGAAAACTATTTTACCTATTCTGATAACAATTTCACATTTATTTAATGCCTAAGCAGGAATATATTTTTTAAATTTTATATACCTACATACAACCCCAGCAGGCTATGGCCCAGCGGGAGGGTCCCGTCGCTATTGCAGACACCTCTTTGAGGCGTGCGTGGAACACGACTGCGCCCGCCGTCGACGGTCGACGCAGGTAGTAGATAACACCAAAGGCGTTAAGTCCGCCATTGAACATATTCTGTGCAAAAAGTATAATAAATAAATAAAAATATTTTTAAAATTTTAAAAGAAATGGTGATGACTATAGCGTTATGGTATAAAATGCCATGAGATGATTAGGAAAACTCTAACTTCTGAAAACGCAAAACACTCATTGCTCCGCTTTGAGTCGCTCGCGCATTCTTCAGCACCCCAAAGCTGTAAATTACTATTGAGTTACAATTAAAAATGAACAAACAATTAATGCTAAATTGCATTCATTGCAATAAAAAAATAATTTGCAAAAAATACGTTCAATATCACATATCTTTCCATCTTAAATGAATGTTTGGCCCGACTGGATTGTCTGTGTGATCCGGAAAATCGGGATAATCGGGTAATCGTGCGTTTAGTTATTAAACCATTCATAACTCAAGAATTGCTGGACCTATTTTAATTATCAATGATTTATTGGATTTACGAATAGCAGAATAACTATTAAAATATCAGAAAAAAATGCAAAAGGGGCGGTACCTATACGAAGTTTGCTAGGGCAACTTAATAATAAATTATTAAGTTAATATTTATTGCGTTTTACTTTGCTGGGTTAAGGTACTGATGATTCACATAGTAAATATAATTTTATCTGTCTATAAAGGTGTCTGTCTCCTTGCAATTCATTGTTAAGTAGGTCGTGAACGATAACAAAATTTGCCACAAATATTTTTTTAATCAGCATTAGCCATATATTAATATATATGTACTTCCAGTAATCTTAATATCTAGTCTAACATCTAATCTACCTTAATATGTTAGTGGCCAATACCTATTTCAGGTGCTTTATCCTAGGCGAGCCAGGTAATCGAGTATAGCCTAGGACAAAAAAAGTACGTCAAGTTTCCTTGAGACTAGATTGAAACTGAACAACGAAGTAGTTCAACTTTATGTACAGACATACTTACATGGGGGATGAAGTAAATTGACTATAAATATCTTTGTATTGTAAACGAGGGCTGGAAAGATGATTAAACCCTATCACCTAGCTAAATATGTGCTTCTGAAAGCTTAAAAACTGCATCCTAGCATTTCTAACTCCTAGGATTTCTTGGTTCTAGCGCCTAAAGCTTTTCAACAATGGGAATAAAAATTAAGAGTAAAATGTACAGCTTGAAAATTCCAATTAAACCAAGGCTTAGGGTATTTTGGTTGTCTGCAGATTTTTTTATCGTGCCTTTAAAAAACAATCTTAAATGTTTGTTACCAATAAAATGAATGTAGTATACATTGAAGGTTACAGTATACGTAGGAACGATTAATTGTTGAGTGGCAACTTTACAAACATCATAGTTCGTTCTATTAATTTATTGTTATATTGAATGTATTGTAGCTAATCTTCGTATCAAAACAATTACAGACAAGTATGTGTACGTACTTGATTTACGATCGACGTAAAGTAAAGGATTCTCGCTGAAGAGATACACGAGCTAAACCTGATATACTTATGTAGTTACATAATACTTTGATACTAAGGACAGATGACGGCGTCACGACCAAGGAGGATGTTGCACTCCATATATTCGGTAAAGTGATCTCTGATCCTAACCAATTTCTAAATTCTTAGACCATTGTAACCATCGTGCAGACCTCTCGATCAAATGACGATTAATGAATGTGTTATCTTAACATTATATATATATTTTTAATTCTTTTCCCTTAGTGAGCTACATCAGCAAGTAACATAGGCTATATTTTATTTAAAAGTACAGATCCGTCCCAAGCTATGTATTAAAAATTGGTCTATGTTAGACATAATTTGGGGTATGTTGTGAAAACTACTAATGAAGTGTAGGTACATAAAATGTTTTTTTTGTAAAATGTAATTGAATATATAGGTATAGCACACTTTATTACCTGATTTGTGTTATTTTTCATTATATTTGTTCTTAATAGTTACGATTTAAAGTTCATAAAAATGCTGGTAGAAATTAAACCATGTTATTTTTACCTTGGTATTAATCCTTATCCAAATAAATCACTTAGTACTGAAGGTTGTTTCAATACCTATAGATTACTTTATGAATTACTCAAATTGATTATTCCATTCAAGAGATATCATGTTATCGAAGCTAAACGCCAGAAAATTATTGAATTGGGCGGTATGCGACTCGAATAGTACCTACCTACCCCACACACAGCGCAAAGAGATAAAGAGGAGGTACCTTTATGAGGAAAACTTTACCTACAAAATTATAAAAATATCTTAGGCATTTTTTCACCTTGGAATTACCTACCAAATTAATTCATTGTTGGGAAATAATTTGTATAAAATTATCTGGCAGATAGATTTAACTGGTACTTTATCTGGAGGTGGTGAAACTGGTATCCCATAAGTAAAATAATTTGGTTTGTTTAATTTGTTTTTGGTTAGTATATTTCGCCACTACTCTGGATCGCAAATAGATGGCGCTGCAGGTACTGATTGTGGGAAACCCCGAATTACAAGCGGACGAAGTCGCCGGCAAACTGCTATAGTACAAAAGAGAAAAATCTAGAAGGGTTCGGTAAGAACTCTATTTAAATTATTTTCAACAAATACAAAAAAAATAATACGTAGGACCGCTCGAGCGGTATCACAACTACATTTTTATCAGAATTAAATTGAACACTGGACATTTTTTTTATCTTGTCGCTATCACTATTTTATTTCAAAGCAGACAATAATATGGCGAGTTTAAATACCGTATAATCAGTATTTTTGCAATATTTTTAATAAGTTGATAATCATGATCAAAGTTTCTTTGTATTATTTTCCTGTTCTACTTAAAGGTACCTCTTTTTAATGTTTTCCTTGTACCTATTAAAGTATCTAGTTAGGTTTGATGACACTAAGTTTTGTCTTCCTCATTCAAAAGTATGAAACAATCTCGATACTACCTACTTAAAAATACAAACTGCACATACCTAGGTACTCGTATGGTCGCTTGGATCAAACTTCATGTAATTGATAATTTATACTTTTTGCAAATGCCACATGAAATACAAAAAAATAAATAGTAAGTAGTTCCCTTAGGATGCGGGTTTCATAAGGTACCAACCTACTATAAGTTAAAAGATCCACGGATGAGAAATCAATGAGACATATTATTGAATACTTATCTTCTTTTACACTAATATTAGGTAGGTAAATGTTACAAACATAAGTACAGCATGTATGTACCAACCTGTAAGTAAGCACAATCAGTCGCTCGCGCTGGTTAGTAGCTATAGCTGTCGCCTCGTTAACGGTCATATCCGTTCATTGAATGTCCAATAAAGATCAGACATAATCTACTCAAACTTGTGGGATGCCTCCAAAATATTACTTCTCAACAATTGAATAGAACCAGCTAAACTGTCATGACGTCTACCCATATTTACACACGCCACGAAATAAATAGATGATACTTAAGCAACACATAAATTATTAAACATCATCTTTGGTAGCAATTACATATGACGGCGGACTCCGCAGAGCAGACAACTAAATTAATGCAATTGCAGTTAGTAGGTTCATCTTTTGCTCATACAATTATCGAACACAACAACAAGCCCTTCTCGAGTTCTTGTGTGACTAATGCACGGACATTGCTTTTATATACACATATTTATATAATATTTTAAAGTTTTTGAGGATCTGTGTATGTTTGTTATTGTTTTACGCAAAAACTACCGAATGGATTAGGATTAAATTTGGTGCATACATAGTCCATAACTTAGATTAACATATTAGATACATTTTATACGGATGCTCGAAGTAGTTCCCTTAGGAAGAGGGGCAAGCCGCGGGAAACTGCTATTATCTAGCAGATAAATAAGTGCCAAATGTCATAGATAAAGGTCTCTTAGTTGTAATCTCGTCTTGTTCACGAAGCCAACATCGAACCAATTGTAAGAAATAGTGATTGGCTGAGCTAATGTGGCAAAGGCAGAGCCAACGCCCTGTAAATAAATATTTTTTGTAGGTAATAAAAGATCCCTAGTAGATTCCGTTTAGACTACCGACTTCAATAAAATGAGTAATTATATAGAGTATCTAATTAATTTTTTGCAGCGCTTTACCTAAACAATCTAAAATGAATTGATGAAAATATCAGCATTCTTAAAGTAAATAATTTAATTATCTACTCTGCACTTGCATATATTTTGTAGACTTGAAATAATATGCAATTTTGCAATTGGAATATACAGGATAAATCGGTGTTTAGATTTATTTATTTTCCTTAATTCGAGTTTCTCATTAATTATTACATTTCTGGTTGCATATAGGCATATTTGCGTTTTATACTTCGGCCTTTGTAAGCGATTCACGACAAGATCGACGAATCTGAGATATCATTTTTGGTGGCTATGCAATAAGAGCGGCACGACTTGTCACAGCCCTGACAAGAGAAGTTCGCGGTGCTAATGAGCCTTGATGTCATTTTTGTCTCTTGTCAGAGAATATCTAAAACCCGACTTCGTGCAATACCAACGAGCCTCCACTGCGCAAGCCGGCAGTGTGCTATTCTGTTTGTCGACTAGCTTTTCCAAATGCCGATGGTCAATTTAAAATATACAAAAGCTATATTAAAACAAATAATTGAAAAGTTACCTACTACTGCTAGGCCAAAACGTAAGAAAAACATATTGTAATATTTTATTGCAGTTGGAGATGCATTCTGTGGAATAGTTTCGTAGACACCACTGACTAACGGTGAAGGAAAACATAGTGACAAAAATAGCTTTTCCATAACGTAAAGAGACTGAGATCAGAGATATGAAAAATTGATTTTTTTTTATTATATTTTCTAGAGTCGTGTATAAGCAAAAAAATAAATGTTAAGTAGATCAAAAATGCAAACTTATGGATCCCAAGGCGTAAGGCCTAAGAGTTATTCATATGAATTGAGTTTATACACAAATTAAAATATTTATACACAATGGTATAAATATAAGTTTGGTCAAAGTAGCATAAAGAAAGTTTTTCTACATTATTTGATTCAAAGCGCACGCAAGCTATGGCCATCTCTATTTTTTACCTTCAAAAAAACCATAACGTTACACTCGTTCGCCATTTGTACCTGGTGGTCAATGTCCATGCCCTCCCGTGATAAAAGGCAAAGGCCTTTATTCCACTAACACACTGTTGGTTAAACCCACCAGTGAGATTGTGAATAGGCCGAGAATGATGATAAACAAAATAATAAACCCTTCAACAGGTAGGTATAAAAATATGTTCATCATCTGTCTAGCCTTTAGCTATATTGGGGAACTAGTGTTTTACATGGTGCGACTACTTACCTACCTATCTATCAGGCTTCTAAATACCTGTAATGACTGTGAATTTCGGAAAGCACATTAAGCCCGTGGTCTTGACTATTCAAGACCACCGGCTTAATGTGCTTTCCGATGCGCGGAGGATTCTCGGTATGGCATGGCAGTTGGTCACCGATCCACGAACCGGCCATGCCAAGCGTAGCTTAACCTTCGATCGATCTATCCGTGATGTTTTTAATTAGCCACAAGCTCCTCCAAAGCCAATAAACTTGGTAACAAAATAAAAACCGGTAAGTGCGTGTCGGGCCACGCGCAGTAGGGTTCCGTAGTAGGAGTTAGTTAGTCGACTATAACTCTGTAACCGGTTAAGCCTACTTAGCCGTGATAGTTTTCCTTGTAAGTTCATTACATGTACTACGTCTGTGATTTTTTTCACATTTCTAGGTATTGCCATTCAAAAGTTAGAGGGGGGGGTAACTCGTATCGAACAAAAACTTGCACTGAAAAGCTAGATATTTCGCAAATGGCTCGCTTAACCAAAAAATGGTCTTCACATACCCATAATATTTTTGAAAGACCTATCTAACGATACCCCACACGGAGGGGTACACGAGAAAAAAAATATTCATCCCCACTATACGTGTTTGGGAGCTACCCTAAAAAAAAATATTTTTCATAATTTTATTTTACCACTTTCTCGGCGTGATCAATATACATATCCATACCAAATTTCAGCTTTCTAGTATCAAGAACCTGGGAGCTACGCCGCGGACAGACAGACAGACGGACATGGCGAAACTATAAGGGTTCCTTGTCGGACTACGGAACCCTAAAAAGAGGCATCAATTGATCCACGACTACAATTTTGAAACCTAATGAGGATTAGCAGTTTGATTATTATGGTACTCTTGAAATAATCTCTTATCAGCAACACTCTCTCCCTATTTGAACCAATGACTGGCCCTGACCACCAGTTGATTAGATCCTATTTTCAATGCAAGCGGGGAACTATTTTTTATTTACAGTTTGAAATATTAGTTAGGGGTATTTTTGTATAATACAAAAAATAAGATTTATGTAAAATGTCAAAACAACAGAGAGTCACTGCTAGGTGGAGTACAGATAAGCGAATGGGTTGCATTGCAAAACTTTATCAATGGCCGACGCATTCAAAGCCGCGAAGTTAGTCGCGCTGTAGACAACGGAGCGAAACGACGTCTGAGTAGTTAATCATCAAATTACGTCACGCTATTGTGGCCGGGTTTTCCACGTCCGTCACACAATTCGGTGAATAGTTATTGTGGATAATGTGGAACGAGGAGAGCCCCAGGAACGGGCTGCGGGGACACGAGGTGGCGATGGGGAGGTCGGGCGGCAGCTCCGAGGTGGTGGTGCTGGACGACCGGGTAATCGAGGCGGCGTCGCGCGCGCAGCCGGGCGTCACCAACATCAACGTCACCAAGTCCACCGGCCTCCACATCGGACCCAAGTTCGTGTCGGTCACGCAGAACGTCGACAACACAGAGGTGGTCAAAGGTGAGCAATAATCACTTAATGTAAACAAAGCGATTTCCTCAGCGTGCTGTTTGCCCACCCGCCGTATTCACGTCCACATATTGCGATATTTACACATATCGGAGCTTGCGCACATTAACGTTATTTATATTGGCACCGCCTTGTTATGATAACCACAAAATGCGTTTGTATGCCTCTATATTTAATATTCTCCGTATGCATATTTTATCCTTTAAGTATTATGAAGAAGCAATGCTAAGTTTTGTTTAGCGAAATATTTTGATCGTATTTTCCTGCTTGTTATAGATTGGCTGAGAACAAATTTATTATTATATCTGTAGAACTATGATGATGACTTGTATTATAAATAAAACCAGTAACAGGTTATTTTTTATACTGACGAGATTTTTGGTAATGCCCGATTATGTTTTAAAAACGTGTACGAGTAGATATACTCAGAACCGAGGCAGATAAGAATTTTATAATCATCAAGGAATAGTGTAATCATAATGCTTAAATGCAGTTTTGTAAATACATGATGAGTAGGTACCTATTTACATATATATTGACTTATGGCTGTAACTTACAAGACTAGATTAATTGCTTTGACTGAATTTATAACCTTGACAATAACTTCTGAAACCTGGAAATTTACTTATTATAGGCTATGACGGAGCCCTCGTGATAATTAAATTATTGTATGTTTGTTACAAAGCTTTTTAGGCGTGTTTTACCTTGAGCATATAATATTACTTTAAGACGCGGAGTTTATTAAACCTTAGAACGGCAGCAGCAGCGTAGCAAATTGAACCATCAGCACACTCACACTCGTACACCGATTAGATACACAACTACATCACGCAACTCGTTGCACACAGCATGTGAACCCACCTTTAAATGTTATTGCAAATAAACAAAGAAGTTATCAAAGATGGCTGCTTAAGCGCGTCACACAGGGAAAACTAAAAGAACAGATAAATTGAATGGTCTAATCGACACTATAACACCGAGGCTTCTATATAGAAAATCGATGAGATGTATTTTAAGTGCCCTCTTCTTCTGAAATAGGAACTGTCATGTTATTTTTCAATTTATAAGTACCCATACCTTCACTCTTAAAGTACTAAACTAATACAATAAAAAGTCTTTATTACTGTTACTTTCACAGCGGGTTATTATAAAGTATTTAGGTACTATTTATACTAAACTATTTTAATAGGTAACATTATATCTAGGTACAACCACAAACACCTAACTAGCCACCTAAACCAACTAAAAAAACTGCAAAGAATTTGGCAACAAAGAAACAGCAAAACATTAACCTGTAAAATGAATGCCAATATGAGAAACATATTAAGAAAACGGCTAAAACGATTTGGATGGGCAATGGGTAGCCTTTATCCAGATTCTTAAAGTAGTCGGACCGCGGGAAATAAGTAGTTTTAAGTAATAAGCTCAGTACCTATTGATTAATGTGCAACATGACGTCTATCGTCCGCCATATTGTTTCTGTGACGTCATAACATACTCTGAATTACAATTCAGTTTGGAACTTTAAAACTGAGGCTAATAATTTGTTTCCCCAGGGGGGAACGATTATGAACTGTTCGATTGGACTACGAGTACTGGGCAAAAGGCAGTGGGCATGTTACTCACTAGTAAACTCGTTAAAGCGTCTGTAAGTTCAGGGTATTTTGCTAGAGGATAGTAATTAGGTAGATCAGCAAGAGAACCCGCCATTGTTTGTGGCAAGATTAGATCTGGTACGGTCCGTCAAATCATCCGATTTCCAGGACCGAATCCACATACCGTAACTAACTATATTCATCTTTAACCCCCATATCAGTTTTTTAATATCTACATATAATGTACAGACATCGGCCTGCTACAATTTTATATAATTATACATATAGGTACTTATATATAAAACTAGCGTCTGCCCGCGACTATATCCGCGTGGAATAGAGGTGCTCCGCTCCTATTGGTCTTAGCCTGATTATATATAGCCCTTAGTCTTCCTCGATAAATGGACTATCTAACACTGAAAGATTTTTTCAAATCAGACCAGTTGTTCCTGAGATTAGCGCGTTCAAGCAAACAAACGAACTCTTCAGCTTTATATATTAGCATAGATTGTCGGTTTACGAGTTTCTTTTTGTCTGGAGTCAATCCTATTTTTAGAATAAGGTCATGCTCACCGTTAAACTGCATGTTGTCATCGAAACTGCACTAATACGGTATGTCAAGTATCAACTCAGTAGGAAAAGAAGAAGTGATACTAATTCAGCTTGCAAACATTGAACAAACAAGTAAAAAATATTCCATTAACATTAGCCACTCGCAGAACACAAAAAAAAAGTAAAAAAAAGGGCCAAGTGCGTGTCGGGACACGCGCAGTAGGTTACAAGTTAAGTTTTTTGTTGTGCTCCTTGTTTACTAGACACGTTGTTGCTATTATTGTAGGACAGCTAGGCCTACATTTAACATTTTCTAGACGTCATATATCACGATATTTAGAGCTATAGTTCCAAGAGGCTTTTGTGATTAAATGCCTGTTGGCTCTAACTTTAATTTTGGAGTAAATTAACTTTACGCTGTTCCGGAGTTATCATGATTGTGTGTGTATGAGAGAGAAAGAGAGGGAGAGAGAGGAGAGTCCATACACGGACAAGATGTCAATGGGCTATCTTTGTAATTACCATTATGTTAGACTGTTAGATGAGCAGACTATTATGTATATCAAAATATTACTCATCTACACATATAAAATACTTTGTCCCGAATGACTGACGGATCAACGCACAGCCTAAACCGCTGATCGTAGAGACTTGAAACTTAGATAGTGTGTTCTTTGACGTATGACGTAGGCATCTGATAAGAAAAGAATTTCCGAAATTCAACGCCTACCCCTACCCCGTTTTATAAAAAAACAGCTAAATTGATAATAGCGTTATGACGTCTCGTTTCATAGGTTAGTTGAGATTTGGTGGTAATCTACACATCAATAATTGAGTAGGCATAATACTTTTATGAAGTAAGTAAACAAGATAATTTTTTGATTCGGGAATCCCTGGGCTATGTCTATGTTCACATAAACGTAGAAGTCACAAAAAAATATATTCACATTTTATTTTACAATATAAAAATAAGAGTCATTATTAAAGAACTTTGGTATCAAAATATTCGCCCGCTTCGCTGTCGGGAATCGTGTCCAAAATGACTACTTGTATGGCATATCCATATTAAAATTTCGTCATGGAATCCCGTAAAATTGCGCTACCTATTCCAGTCACTTATGATAACACAAGCAAAAGTATTAGCCACTTACTAAGATATCTATTACCACACTGGTACTTTTAAACAATTATCTAGATTGTTCATTCATATCAATTTTCTTCATCTTTCGTGCGTTCAAAACTCATGTTTTTCAGCATAGGTGCTCACACTTATTTGTCTTTTAGGTTTGACTCCTACGCTGAATCGTGGCCTTTAATTAAGGGTCTCCCTTATTCATGCACGGTTTCTGAGTTGACGGTAGTTTATCTATTCATATCGTACAAAAATATGGATATATTAATACCACTGTTATTGAATATTTAAACTACCGACAAGTATCTTAGAAACTGGAAATCACTTTACTACACTAAGGTGCCTTTCTCTTATTACGCTTCCCTTATTTAGTGTTTAGAGAGAGGCTGTTAATTTGAGTTAAAAACAAGCTAGGAATAGAATATTTTAATTATACACAATTAACGTTTTATAAATTAGGTAAACTTATCACATAGGTAGGATACAAAATCGGCGGTCTCATTGTTAAAGTGAAGTCTTACAGACAATACAAATATGATTTTTGCTAAGACACCAACAATTCTGAGCTGATGAACACATTACTTTTAATTAAGATACCTACGTATTTGTGGTTGTTTTAATCACAGCAGTAATAAATATAACAACACTTCTTCCCAGTAAGTAGTATTGTTTATCAAAATGACCGAAAAAATTCATATTGAATATTTTACATAGTCTAAACTTATTATTAAGCAATTGAAGTACCTAAGCATTTACAACTTTTAACAGCGCACTGTGAAATCAACAAATAGAAAATATTCCATTAACAATAGTCACTTGCAGAACACAAAAAAGGTTTAAAACCGGCCAAGTGCGTATCGGGCCACACGCACTAGGTTTCCGTAGTTAGTCGACTATATCTCTGTAACCGGTTAAGCCTACTTAGCCTTGATAGTTTTCTTTATAAGTTTATTAGATGTGCTACGTCAGTGACTTTTTTTAAAAATTTTAGGGGGGGGGATGCTCGTATCGAACAAAAATTTACACTTTAAAGCTAGATATTTCGTAAACGGATCCCTAAATCGAAAAATGGCCTTAACACACCTATAATATTTTTGAAAGACCTATCTAACGATACCCCGTGAAGGTATGCGAGAGAAAAATAACCTAAAAAAATATTATTCATAGTTTTATTTTACTACTTTGTTGGCGTGATGAATATACATATCCATATCAAATTACAGCATTCTAGTATCAAGAACCTCTGAGCTATGCCGCGGACAGACAGACAGACGGACATGGCGAAACTATAAGGGTTCCTTGTCGGACTACGGAACCCTAAAAATGCGAAATTTAAAATAACGTACCATATAGATTTCAAGCTGCGAATTATAAATTATAATTACAATTAAGTTAGTACTTACCTATATTTTATAAGATGCTCTAGAAAAAAAAACCGGCTAAGTACGAGTCGAACTCGCGCACCGAGTATTCCAAACTTTGAAAGGAAAATTACATGCAGTGAAGTTGCAATTATCCTTGTTTACGACATTATAATTAAGTATTAATTAATTAATTATTTGTAAAGGAAAATTGCTGATTACATCGAAAGTTATAATTTTGCTCTACAATATTTAAGTTCATGTTTATCCACTCGAATTATTTTCGACTCTTTTGTACATTTTTATTTTAATTCTGGAACTAAAACGTAAGCAAAAATATAGTGTTGCTCAAGCTCCTTTCAATAGTAACCCACATGACGCAGCAGCTTCGCTTTTGAATTTTAAATCACTTTCCCCTACCTTTTCATAACGGCAATATTATCTTTCAACTTATCATTCGCAGCACGTCTATAGACAATCGTTCTATATATAAAATTGGTTCAAATTTCAAGTTAAAGCACTACCAATTACTGAAATAATTAGCTATGAATAACAAATAGAAAAAAAGACAGACAGACCAAGTAAAACCTTATGGGTTCCTTTTTGCAATTTTCGTTCGGAACCCTAATATAAAAAGGTAGGTGAATGGTACTTAAATTGGTAGCACTCTAGGTCTACCCACCCTAAACTTACTTTTAGGATAAAGATATTTCTAAATAGGTAGCGTGTATTTTTAGAAATACTTTGAATTTGCATAATGATTACATTTACATAACTATTTGCTCTATTTTTAACACACTTAATTGATTACGTTATCAAATTAGGCGAACAATGTTATTGTGTGTCCTACGATTGCTGATAAGGTAAACTGCACTAGTTTGCTATCATTTGTTATCACCGAGTCAGTTTTACTTTCTATTTTTTTAACAATAAATATTTTTTTATCACATTACACCGTACATTACCGAAATTATCAATGATAACGAGCCTAAGTTCCGAATAAAGGCTCGCGTTCAATTTGGCCGCTATCAGTGAAGCGCGGTTTTTTTGAAGACACGCGAAACTTTTAGTATTTTGGATTATTGTAATTTTAAATAATGTTGTGCTTTAACGGTGTGTATGCAGTTTATTTTTAAATTTTGAACTATTTATTATTATATTAAATAAAAAGAAAATATAATTATTTGTGAACCAATATTTAAATTGACAGCCTGGCTTTCTTCCTTCATGAATAAGATTATACTTATAATTAAAATAATACACGCGCCACCTCTTTACCCGAATACGCAAAATTATTACTCCCTCTTGACAAGCATAAAATATTTTATAAATATTCAGTATAGGTAAATAATATTTAAACACTTTACAATATACATAATATAAGTTTTTAAGTTTTTATAAAAAGTTGTGTCTATGTTTATTTATGTACCTGTTTGGATGTTTATCTGTTTATATTTAGTTTGCTAAGTTTTTAATAAGGATCTTATGTAAAATCTTTTTCTAGTGTAATAAATAAATATTTATACTCCTGCAGGTAAACTGAGTATAATATACTAAGCATTGACACAGAATAATACGTTGATTCTCAATTCAGAAACCGATGAATATCTTACCCGCATAAGTTCCTCAATTAGATTAATTGGGGCAATAAGAAAATTAACGTCAAGATGTACCTCGTATCATCCCTATATTAAAATATTCTCGATACTTGATTGAATATTGAATCATTTTCAGATTCTGTCATATTTAATAACTTTGATCCCTTAAATTTCGCTCTAGCCTTTGATAGCAGAGCATGGATTTTACCCAAGGTTAAGCCATTTTACTGTAAAATAAGTAACAAAATCCACTTTCACATTTATTATACTAGTGAGTAAATAAGATAGGATAGATAGAAAAGCTAGATATCATTAAAATAAATGGAAAGAAATGAAAAGAAAAAATGGGGTTGAGGCTTATCAACACCGCTGCGTATTTTTCGGGGATAAGAGGTGCCGCGTGTAGGTACGTACTCGTATCCAAGCGGGACAAAAGCAGTAGCTTCAGATTCAATACTTCCCAAGCTGATTTTAACTAGTACTATTGTTTGCCGGTCTTCGGTGGCCGGCCGGCCGGCTTTAATAAGCGTTGATACTTTGCGCAGTCGAATAATTTTAAACATTTTCGTTACCTTTACTTATGTCATTCATCGTCTTGTGTAGTCGAAACCGTGTCTGATGACGAGCAAAACGAAGGAGACCAGGTTAGGTTGCTGTCGACAGAACTTCGGGAAACCAGATATGGGGTTGTGGCAGCGGTAGCCAGTGGCTATTACCACAGAATTTCCAGATCAATCGCATTAGGTTTGAACATTTTTATTTCATATTATCGGTTTTAAAAAAATATTTTATTTTAAGGTAACATTTTGTTAATATTTAACAATTTATTATTGAGTTTATTGCGTGATTTGTGTCAAAAAAATATCTTTAAAATTTAATAATGAATTCGTGTTATGCGTCGAACTTCTGCAGACCCCGTTCCTGTTGGACAATTAGTAGATACATTTTCAATAACATGTACCGAAAATGTTAGTTAAAAGGACCTTGGTATGTACCCAGGTATGTCTTTAAACGTATATTTGATGTAATTGTAAATAAAACTTGCTATCTAAACTTAATTTGGAAAAGCACATTCTTCCTTGTGTTGTGACCCCCTTTTTGTACGTAATCTTATTATCATCAGGCATACATAGAAATTTATATGAGTCAATGATAAGATATTATTTTAATGGCTTTTGGCTTAATTGGAAAAGCGAATGGTGATGGTAACTAATTAATTTACACTATTAGCCAGTTGCATAAAAAAGCTTCGAATTCGTCAAAAGCAATTGCTTGGTATAAAGGTGGGTGCAATTGAATAGCTTGTTTTTTTTGTTTTTAGCTAAACTACGAGAAAGTGGTACGTTTGCCTAAATTTATCTTATAATAGTGTATACTGACACTGTATTAAGAGAATTATAAATACTAGATATAAAGAGTAAAATCTGTTTTTTTTTTTATTTGCAAGCGGATCGTGGTTTATATTAATTCAAAGATTAGTCTCCATGAATTAATATTTACTTTATAAGTAGGTAGGTACCTACTACATTATTGATAGTCACTATTAACCGCAGAATAGATCATCGTAATAAGCAAAAACTATTTTAAGTTTTATAGCGACAATACTTCACATTCATATACTTCATCTATTATTTGTTTAATTAATACAATGCTCAGCGGATGAGGGTTTAGTTGTATTATACCTACTTATTTAATAGTTTTCCATTATTTTATATTAAATAAATGCAATCGTTATTTTCCGATCGGTGGCATGAAAACTAGTTTTTATTTTTGTTTATGATTCTAAGATTTTTTTCGTTTTAGATTTTCAAAGTATGAAAGCCTTTATCAGTAGGCAATCATAGACTTTTATAAAATACGTAACCTAAATTTTATTCGTATATTTTCGCCAGATAATGATTTATTTATCATGATGCGTCAAGTTTGAAGAACGCTTAGTAAAGTATTATATAATATTTTATTTTTAAACGGCTTTAGGTTGAATAAATAATGATGGTTGATTATAGATGTAGGTATGTTTAGTTGCGTATGTTTACTCAGTGTGGTAAATGAGGTATATTTAATAACATGGGGCTCTAATATCATGACAGGCAACTCAGATTATGATAATACTCACGAGGAAAGCCGGAATTATTTCTTTTCCTTTTTAAAAAACATTGACCCACACTAGGAATTTCTCTTGTATCGTGGGTACGTCTGAAAAACGTACATTACACATGCACAAACACCCAGACCCGGAGCACTTTTAGTCGTACCGTGCGGGATTCGAATCCGCGACGCGCACTGCAGCAGCCCTTTCTTAGCTAATGCGCTCGGCTAAGCGAAATAAGAAATGGCAGCTGAGCAGATCATCTTTTAGAATAGAGAAAATTTACAGGTATCTAAATAGGCAATGGCAAAACAGTTAAGTTTCTACTATTTTATCTTCTGTTTGGGAACAAGTCATATTTTTTGAAGACTCATTAGGCACACAGTTAGTACCTACAATATTATGATAATCAGTAAAAGTGTAATTCGCCGTGAAAGTAAAGGCTAAGGCTCACTTTAAATGTAGAGTTTGAGCTCATGCAAATCGTTAAAGCCTTGGTAATTAGCTTAAGCTGACACTATACCGCAATCTTATTTGCCAACTAATCATTACGCGAGTCGGTATGAGGCCACACTCAAAACAAATATTACCAGCTTACTTTACATAGGCTAGTTAAAAAATCTAACGTGACCACGCCAGATTTTTAACAAACAATTCTAGAAAATATCTAGGTAAATGAACCGCGCTGTTTTAATTTTTAACAATTTACGTCGTTTTTCAACAACACGAATCTACAATAAGAATTTCTTAAAGAAGAAAGGTCGGTAAAAACTTTTTTTCGATATTGATTTAAACACAAATATACGAGTCATTGCAAATAAACAGGACTCAAATATCCTGAGCATTTATTTGTGCACAAATGTTGTAATTTTCTTTTTGCTGTATTTTGTAATTTGTATGGACAATATGGTCTGAAATAAATAATTTATTATTATTATTATACGTAATACCAATATCTAATATCTTTTCCTGATTCCAAATACCTATGAATACTTAACTCAATATAAATGGTAGTTATGGCCTTTCTTCTTATAACGGCAAAGTAGTATCCTAGCAAACTAGACATCTAACGGTAGATAGCAACTCCGCAAACTAGCCTAAGCTGCCACAGTCCACACACTTCCAGTACTCCTCCACTTAGGTACTCCTACAATCTATTCTTTGATAGTTGTTATCAGTTTCCATTGTTTTCCAAAGCTAGGCATAGCTCGTTAGTTATTGAATTACCAGCAATATGTCTTAATACGCGCGACATTGGTAATGTTTCAGGCCGCATACTGGGCCTAGAACTGGTCTCACCTCAGAACTCCAAGCGGCTCCGCTGTAGCATCGCCGTGTTCGTGTGCTGGGCCTTCGTAGTTGCTTCAGGCCTCACTTTCTTCATCTTCCACTATGCACTGGCTAAACAAGCAATACGACTAGATCTAGGTAACATTTTTGTTTCTGCCACTGATCGACTAATGAACAACCATAAAAACATCCTCAGTCATTCCTCAAACATTAATTTAATAAATTATCAAGTCCTTCTACTATCATTCCTTTCGTAAAAACCAACTAATTCCACAAACATATCATAACTAACAAATTGATCCTAAAATACAATCATGATTTACTAACGCGATATTCCAGGTAAAACTCAATAATAATTTTCGTTTGACTAGATCTAAACCAGTCATGGTACCTGCGGCGAGCTGATTGGCAAGCGATGCCTGATTATGGCATAGACCTACTTAATCTGCCGGTCCCGTTTGTTCTCATCGGCCATTCGGCTATGGAACACTGCACCGAAAAATACGCTTGTATTAAGAACGTGCTGGAAATACAAAGGGAGCACCAAAGACGCGGTTGGATTGATATCGGCCCCAACTTCCTTGTCGGCGGCAATGGTTTAATATTCGAAGGCAGAGGGGCAAATGTTTTAGGAGTGATGGTTAAGTCATGGAATAAACTTGGCATAAGCATCATGTTCCTTGGAGACTACATGACCGCAGAGCCGGCACAAGTCCAGTTCGACAATGTGAAGGTTCTTTTAGAGGAGCTGGTGAGGAGAGAAGTACTGAGGCCAGACTACATAATGTACGGCCACTGTCAAGTACAAGGCAGTGTCAAGACCCCAGGCGTACATCTGGTGGACCAATTGCACAACTTCGAACACTGGAACCCTGCAAATAAAAGTTTATGTCTTCGACACTGAACATTTTATAAAAGTTTATAAAATAAAAATTGACTGAAAGACTGTCTTAGAATCGTAAAAGATTATAAGTGTTTAATTAGTGAGAAAGACAATAAAGATGTAGTTTTAAGAAATACCTATGTGTAAGCATTAACTGATACTTAGATAATAAATGTGCATTTAAAAATAATAGATATAAGTATATTGCTAAGCCATTTAAAAAACACTGATAATGTTGTTTAATTTAGTTAATTGTTAATAAGATTAATGGATCTTAGGAAAGATAGCTTTTTGCTTTTTGGCAATGACAAAATCGTTACCCCGATACCTACTTACTTGTTACTTCATTCTGCGTGGTCTCAATTTAATTTAGAGTTAGGTCTACGATCCAATAGGAACCACACGCATCTCACTCAGGTTTTTTTACCTATACTAAAATAGCAGCTATGGCCTCTCGTTGATAAGCTGTGTGAAAAAAATGGCGATGTCACATAGCCTAAGAATTATAATTACTACGTTTGTGCACTACCAACTAATTTTTAGATCTACCTAAGTCTTTTTTGGGTTCCCGAACAAAAATATTATATACGATATCGTCTGTCTCTCCTATACACCACAAATACTAACGGCGTCAATTTTAGAACAGTCCTAAACTGTTCTAAATTATTGTTCGTATTTTTTTTCATTACCTATTAAGAATGAAGGGAGTCGAAAAATAATAAATATTGCTTTTGTGGAAAATGCAGAGTTAACGCAAAATCTGTATCGAACCGCTCTGTATCGAAACAGACACTACCTTTAACGTTGTAAAATAGTTGAATAGGCTCCCAGGTTTTTCATCATAGTATGTGACTAGGTTCTATGAGAAATCTAGATTTATAAAAATTTCACAACAATAGGCCGAAAATTTGGAAATATGCGTGGATCATACCTCCAAATTTTATGAAGCTAAAAAACTGAAGTAATTAGGGTGGAGAGACATAAATTAATAGGTACTACAGGAAATTCTAAGTAACCTACTTTTACAGATATCAGCAATTTTCCTTTACAAAAAAGAAATATACGGGCGGGAAATAGAAATATTTATTTATCAATGCAGGCAAAATTTACATTAGATGTTCAATTCTAGCTAGTTTGCTACATTGTACCCTTAAGCATACAAAATAATTTCAACTTTACTCTTCTCTTTTCAACTTTCGAAGCTCGTAAATTTCAGAGCGCTAGTCCGACTCGCACTTGGCCAATTTTTGATTTACACTCACATACCAGACTGTTTGAACAAATATCAGTCTGGCGACCTTATTACTGTCTTAACTCATCTACTCGTACCTTGTCTTCTCCAAACCATATTGAAGTCAGCTGTCAGTCTAGCCGGATGTAACTGTTTTACATGGATTCACTTATCAATCTGACCTCCACAGTTACCGGGTACCACGATACATACCCTTGATTATAACAGTATTATCTCAATCAATGATCCAAACATAATGCCAAAAAAGCGAATCTACAAAACATTGCCAAAACTTTTTCACACGGCTTTTATAATTTACCCGCCATATTATCTTGTTATTGTAGTATATTAAAATACCTGTCGAATATTAAATGTTTTTTTTCCTCGTAGACCATTTTGTAGGGTCTGATAAATAAATTTCTTTAATTAATGTAAAACTAAAACCAGTGTTAATATGCCTATGAAGTGGTAAAACAAACAATATACTGGTTTAGCTGAAGCTTTAAAAACACTTAAAATATTCATGTTAGATTAAGAAGCGTAGTAGGTTTGACTAAAAAGTTTTTTTAAATGTCGTAACTGTCACCGACACTGCAGTACATAAAGCACCTAGTGTTTAATAAGTATATTTTTAATTACAATGTAGATTTATACAATTAAACTAATTTTATTCTAAGCTGTTGCCAACTGTTTTATTTGATATTTTGTTTTTTGAAAGACTTATTCATTCTTTGAGGTCTGTTGCAAATTAGGTCAGTTTTTTTTTATGAAAACGTCACGTTAGGCGCTCGGTAAACCGTCAAATAATTTATTAAATAAGTAATTTGATAGTCAACGCGTTTGCCAAACATACTGCGTGATTGGCATGTACGATAAAATATATATTTTATACACTGCTCTTCTTGTATAATTCTTGGACCTCCTACTCTCTCTCCTATTAGGCCGGGTTCCCACTACTTTGGATCAGCGGTTTTGCCGTATCCCGTCACCTGGACCTAGGTGTCCCGCGTAGTAGAAACTCCATCCTAGGCACCTCCCTACTTAAAAGTATGATATAGAAATTGTACAAGCTAAACATTAGTTGAATAAGCCAAGCACTTCCAAAATTATCTTTCCTTTGATAATTTCTGATTGTAGGTAAATGTAGTACTGCATTAAATTTTATTGCTGTTCATACCTATGTATGTAGGCTATCTAGGTATGTAGGCGTCGATCGCTGGAAAATTCTGTCATATTCTGTTTTTACTACTTTGACATTATGAGAATGGATAGTCACAAGTTCTAAGGATAAATAATATAATTTATACAATTATAATTTACTTAAATCCTTATTATTTTTATTTGATTGATTGATTTATTATTATTGTAATTATTGTAAGTTAAATATAAACATGCGAAGAAATATTTGAAAAAAAAAACATTGTAATATTGCCTGTCGCAGTAGGTAGGTACTAGTACTATAAGATGCTCTAGCGCGATCCGAATCGTTAAGTTATCTCACCGTAAAAAGCCGCTATATCGTCTTGCCCTTCTCACCCCGATAATAATAAAATGTAATAATTATCGCGTCATTATCCCAAGCTAATTAAGGTCGGTGCAGCATGTATATTTTCCTTTCTTACCTTAATTAGCAGTCGCATTTCATTTTTCAATCACTATGAAATCATCAGTAATCAATCAGGCAGTAGGTACTTTCAGGCTTCGTTTTTTACGCGCGTTGGTATTTTTATCCATTTTTCTTTCATACCACAAGTCCATTTTCATCTCAACCGCGAAATTTTAGTTAAACCTTTTCCTGGCCCAACATTCAGATCCATACTTGACAGCAAGTGTTGTCTTATAGGAATTGTAATATGTAATAATAAAAAAAATAATTGTAATAGGCGTTGTAGGAATAGCATACGGCTCCCCAGACCAGTTACTAGGTATTATAGAAAGTGGAAGGTTTTAAAGACTTGTGTCGCATAGAATCCATGTGACGATAACCCAACGGGTGTCAACCGTATAAAATTTCACTAATATCTGTGTAGAAATCATTATTTTAACATTGAAAATTATTTTGGATCGCTTCAGTAGTGGATCAATTTCCAGCGAAAGTGCCAAATTGTCATGGAGAAAAAATGATCAAAAATGTAGAAGTCAAAAACTTTTTTAAGTATCGAAATACTGAGATTAACGAGATACTTACTGAAATAAATATGAAAACCCTTGGAGGTGTGACCTAAAGTTACATTTAAAAAATATTTCGAAATACATTTCAAGGATATTTCATTAGCTTTTATTAGCTAGGTTATCCTTGGTGTCTCGCATTTTTTGACATGTAATGGCGGTAGTGGCTTTTTTTTATTTGTTGAGTTCTCTTTCAATGTAAGTACTGCGAATGTGGTAATGCACAAGATCTGTGATTTTGATGAGATGATCGGATAATTCAGTAATGCTGAGAAATAAAAGCTGATACAAAACCTCCGTATGACTTTGCTACGACACATGGTACCTAGATATAGTAGGTACGTATATGTAAGTACTGTAGGGATTGCGTAGTCAGAGGCGGTGGATTCGAAGATTAAATCAAAGAATACTTTTGAAACTTTTGCTTTATTTCATGATCTGGAATCGACTTAACTCTATTGACATTCTAATATATAAAAATTTGCTATCTAACTTTCCTTCATTCTAATTTCAAATGATTGTGTGGCCAGTTTACCCAATAAGGTTTAATTCCTATATATATTTCATAGAACCTCTACAGTACCTATATAATTATATACTTACTAACATATTTATTGGTCTTTGTGAATTGTCATTGATACTACAATTGATAACAAGCCGTAGCCGCACAATTATTGCAAATGTAACTGACTGATAATTGAAGTGTGTAAGTTTAGCATAAGTAGGTACCTATTAACGTTCCTAAATCAGCAGCGATCTCCTAAATTGGAGTCATAATAATACCCAAAAAGATGATGTAGGTAACGTTTAAGTAGAGAGGTTCATCGACATGAAACTATATTGTTGTCTACACTGCCTTGTAATCATTATCTACCTATCTCCCTTTCTTCCGTCTAACTCGACGAGCCAGCCTGCAAGTTGAGCTAATAGCTTTAAAATTTCCGATTATAATAATCATTTATATTCTGATCCAGCCTGTCCCTTGCTTGTCTCCCCCAGCGACGCCCTAAGCCGAGGCCCAACCCTACCAGAGGGTGCCCTTAGCGTGTAGTCGCTTAGGTTTGTAAGTTAAGCCCTGGCTGGAGGCCCTAAATTCATTTAAGGCACTTCACGGGCATGCCCGGTTAAGCAGTCGACAATCTTCTAGGTTGACCTACGAGATGCCATACAAAAAACTATCTCCCTTTGTTCCATTTTGTTGCACCTCGTATTTTATTAATTTTCTTTTTTAAGTGTTTGGAATCTAGTTGTATTTTTTGTAAAAAGTATTTATTTTTCGCTTTTTAGTGTCTTGGTCGAATAATTGCAGGAATATGTGTTTCTCATACCGCTTTTGCCCGCTGTAACGACTTTCTTTACAGCGATTAGAATGCACTTAGGTAACTTTATCTTAAACACGATTGAATTGATTGTGATGAAATTTGCACAGTTCCTGAATTAGCAGTAAACGTACGCCAATAAAATATTATACTAAATTAGATGAGTCTCAATCCGAGTTAGTTTCTGAAATATACGCGGACTTAAACTTGTGAATTTTAACACACGTGTTTTTTAAACCCATATTACACACAGGAATGTCTGTTTTAAAAGTCGGTAAAACCTTAACTTGTTTGATAGTACATTGATTAGGTTATAATAATGTACAGCAGGGAAATAGGAGCTCACGCAATTAGGTTTTTTTTGTAATTGCATAAAACGCATACCTACATAATATTTTATAGGAAGGTATTAATCATATGGCAAAACCTGAGAATACACTAACAGCCGGTTGCAACAAAAAAATATGCAGTTACATATACGTGAAACAGAAGAACTTTCATTTAAGATCTGTCAAAATGGAGGATAAACGGTTTTTTTTTGCTATTTTTTTATGTTTTTCGTCTACAATGTTTATGTCGTAAATGTTTATGATATATGTGTGAAGGTAGGTGTTGTATTCTACGGATATTCTTTTACGAATAATTATGAGATTATCTATATTAGAAAATCCGTTCTATTCTTATATTATTTCGTCGCATGTATTTTTAGAATAATCAACGCAGATAGATTATCTAAATCCCTAATAACTATATATATTATCTACCCTGAGCCTAATTGGGCGAGCTAGCTTCTAAAGTAGGTATTTTTTGAAAATTCGAATTCTATCTAAATCCAAAATTTCGTCCTAATCGGTAGAGCCATTTTAGATACTTATACTAAAATTATACAAGTTTCACAAGAAGATTAGGTAAATGTACCTATTACTGAAATTTTGAAAAAATGTCATTGAAAATTGCATTATAAATAAGTACTTTTTCTAATAGATACAGGTACGTAATATATACTTGAAAGCTGATAACTTGCCTTTTTTCATTCCAGACTTACCTCTCCCGCAATATCTTTGGGACATAGCGAAAAGCACCACGAAAGCTGAGAGACTGTCCTGTGCAGCTGCATTAATAGTCCTCACAGTGTGCATTCTTCTAATTGTATATTTCACCGTTATTGCCAAGAGGACTGTCGATTCTGTCGTTGACGTAGGTAAGAAATAATACATGTCTTTAATCAGAAAAGTCATGATGTGCTCATATGTCATTGTTTGCTGACTAGGGTGAATATAACTGCTTAGGTTATGCCTACTTATATGATGGTGATGTAAGTAGGTCTTTCTGTCACATTTCACAGCGGATCGGCTAAACCTATTTGGATTTGGATTCGCGCTGCTAGTAAGCCCTATGTTCTTACTTAGTTTCAGCCGCCAAGTTAATTTAATTTTAATTTAATTTAAAACTTTGAATTCTACATAAAAATAGCGATATCGGCTGAGCAAAGAAAGACTGAAAGACGTTCATACCAATTCTCAGAAAGCAAAAGTAAATATGTACTTGATAACGCGCGCAAGGACGACTTATTCTCAAGATATATTACAGATAATAATGAGTCCTTTACAGACTGTACGACTGCGATGATTGGACTTTATTGACTACATGGGTGTTTAACGAGTTGAGCATCCACTTTATATAAATCCAGTAGGATCAGACTACATTTCGATTGGAAACTTGTGAAAATGTAAAGCGATGCTACAAAACTATAGCTACGGTGTGGTGCAAGGATACGTAGGGGGTTACTCCTTTTAGCTGTGTTACGCAAAGGGTGTGCAGTAAACAAGAAATAGGTGTCACATATACATATTTGTCTACGAACAATTATGAGACGAGGGACTAGGACCATCAAAACAGTTCGGCATACTTACGTATTAAAGTCAAAAAGCCATTAGGTAGGTACGTAATAATTGATGTGTTGTCCACAGCTCCTCACGAATGGTTCATAACTCGAGAAATGTGGCTAGCTCCGGAGTTCTTCAACGATGGCGATAGGACTAATAGTTTTGATCCTCTGAGGCTGGTCATTATCGCTCACACAGTCAGTCCGGAATGCACTTTATTTAAAAATTGTGCTGCTGAGATGAGAAACTTACAAAGTTATTTCACCAGTTCGTACAATTACGACCTTCCGTAAGTAAATTCCTCGTTTTAGACGAACGGCATTAGGCCATATTTTTTATTTCAGTTTATCTAGATCAAAACAAAATGCATATTGTAGTAAATACTACATCTATGAATTTATCAGACTTTCAACTTCAACTCTGTCAGATATTTATGTTAGGTTATCCATCCAGAAATGTGAATTGTAGTTTCATAGTGTTTTGTGTTTTTACTTTCTAGATACAATTTCGTGATCGGAAACGAAGGAAGAGTCTATGTAGGGCGAGGCTGGAACGTGGTTGGTGCACACACCAGAGGTTACAATCGATGTTCTCTTGGCATAGGGTTTATAGGTAAATAAGAAACCTTTTCTCATAGACAGCAACAGTTCTATTTTGGTGATGGCGATGGAACTAAACTCTTTAAAAGCGTTTTTTTTGTATCATTTAAGAACATTGAACATTTTTTTATGAATTTTGGGATAAAACTTAGCATGACCAGTCCTGTTCAAACATACAAATAGGAAAATTATTTTGCGTTTATAATCTTTTCCTCCTCGACCCATGATGCAGCTGAAGCCACTGGCATTAGGTGCATGTAATTATTTATGACACTAATTAGAAGAGAACCCATTGGAACAAAATTTACACTTACAGTCGGTTGCACCAAAAAAATATGCAGTTACTTATACGTGAAACGGAAGAACTGTCATTCAAGATCTGTCAAAATTGAGGATGAAATTGAATAATTTTGCTATAATTTTGTTTTTAGTTTTAATATTTACGAAATATATTTACTTAATTATTATATCTATGTATTGTTATCATAAAAATATTAGTATTTAATGCTAATTTATTGATATCATGTTTTGTGATTTTCGTATAAGTATAAAGTATAAGTAATAAATAGTTTGATGCAACCAGCTGTTACGATATGTTTTTTTTAAATTATTAAACAAATGTAATGTGTGTATCTTTAATGTGTAGCACACTATTTAATATTTCATATCATTGCAGGTGATTACCGCGAAGGATTACCATCTTACTCAAAAGTGACCGAAAAGCAGCTGGAGAGAGCCAAAAAGTTGCTCGAGCTAGGAGTCACGTTAGGCTATTTGCATCCCAATTATCACGTTCTCGGAGCTAAAGACCTTCAGAGTTCACAAAGTCCTGGCACTAATCTTTATAAAGCTATACAAATGTGGGCTAATTATGATCATCATAACTTTTACAGAGACAGAACTTGTGAAGAGATATATGAATACTTTCAAAATAAAACTAGTGCTGACAGCTTAACAACTATGCTCCCAGCGGTTTTAAAAAATAGCACTGACAATAACTAGTAAGATTTTTTTAATGTGACCGTCAGACGCCCGACAGATGTGAAACATCAAAAAGCACTCAGAGGGTAGGTTAGGTTAGGACACACTGACAAGGAGAAGCAACGAAGTATATAGTATACACACACACACACACATGGGAACTGAGAGCAGCGGACAGGGGACGTGACGGCGTACGCAAGCGTCGTGCCATTACCGTCACGACTAAAGGAGTTAATCTTACGACCCAGATGAAAGATGTTTCACATTAAAAGTACGTGTTCATCAAAGGAATTATTACACAGTAACAAAGTGCTTATAGACAATTTTGCATCGTTAACTAATGGTTATGTAAATTGTATACATAAGGCCTCGAAATTATTATAATTATGTAATCGGTAGAACCCTTTGTGGGTAGTACAAAAACTGACCCTTCCCAATGTATATTAATTAATATAATATCCAAATTATGAATTACATCCTTTCAGATGTAGGTAACTTACTTACTCATTAGTATTGTTATTAAAAGGCGCCAAGTTGGGATAAAAAAGGTATTATTGTAGAATAAGATGTCATTTGTTAGTTAGTATTACTTACATTATTTAAACTCAGAACAGTGCCGGACATTTTACTAGTCAGTTGCAAGTTTGTGTTTTCTAAGTCACAAGTTATTAGGTACACCTCCCCCATTGGCGTAGATCCTAGAATTATGTAAGTCACTCTTATCGGGGTTAAATGGTCTTAGCATACATTACATGCTTGTGGACTGTATAAAAACATTAAAATAATACATACTTGGATGCATCTACTCTCGAGGCAAAGATTTATTGGACGCCCCTTATTTCAAAATGGCATGATTGCCATAAACGGATATCCTCATCATCCTGTCTCTCTTAAGGCCCGTTTCACCAGACTTCTTTATCCAAGCATAACTATTCTACAATTTTTCGCTGCATTTATTCAGAGGGTTTAACTGTAAAAAATATGTATATGTGGCGATATGTTTATAAAATAATAATCATATTTTAATATCCCGCAAGTATTTTGCATTTTTTTTGTATGTGCTTATATAATTATTATGTATGTTCAAATTGAGATCTCAGAAATTCATTAGCATGATTCTGCGATAAGTCTTTTTGCATAATATTAAAATACTTATTGTTACAACTTTTTATAATTGTGACTATACTGATATGATACTATAATGATAAATAGTTGTATTTGGTGTATTTATCGTATTGCATAACAACTGTTAGTGAACTGTGACAGTCCATGAACTCTATATCTAGTGGGTTTTCCCAAATATGATAGTGATAGATATAATTATTTTTACGTTTTGTAATAAAAAGAGATAGAACCTAAAATTGCGTATTCTTACACGACTTCCCACAAAAAGGAGTGTTATGTTTTTAATGTTCTTGTATGTATATATGTGAGTTGTTTTCTTCTATCAGAACTTCTAAATGCCTGAACCGATTTAGATGTATGAGGTGTCGTTAAAGTTATGCATTAGTCCGAGTAGCATAGACTACAATATTGCCATATCACTAAAATGTCTAAAATAACCACATTAAGGCAATTTAGAAAGTTAAACACAGGACTACCACTGCAAAATTCATAACAAGTTGTAACATTAAATCGCAGTCGGGGAATCGTTATCAGGGAATACTGTTTATCTAAGAGGTCCTCCGGCTGCGATTCAATGTTACAATTTGTTTGTAACTTTATGAGATAGTAGTTTTTTTTTCATATATATTCACAGAGTGAGGCAAACTATGGAGTGCTGTCATCCTGACTAATATTTTAAATGCGAAAGTAACTATATATTTCTTCAATTACATAACACAATTCTGGTGTTAACTATGGTCAATTAATTGTTTTTAAATATCACAAAAAGTAAATAAATATAGATTATATTTAATTTTGATTGTTGTCGACGATTTGGTTTGGATTACGTCACGCACCCAAATAATAACTACTATATCCTTCCCCAGTTTTTAATTTACCAAACCAAATTCCCCATAGCGAATTTCCGTAATTTTACCGTGAAAGCGTTACAGACAAAGAACAGCAACCGATCCCGACCTTATTTACTCAAAAAAAATGTTGTATCATCCAGATATTGCCTTGCTCATACGTAATATCAAGCTGATTAATCCTGACATAGGCTGTGGGTCGCGGCTGTACAAAAAAAATTAAGGGACTCATACAATGCGAAAAAGATGGTGTACATTGGTTTAATCACAATTTTCAAAAATGTACAGTGCTGTATAAACATTTGGCATAGATAGTTGTCTAAAGAATACATTCGAAGAATTAAATAAAAATAAACTCTTATGATTAATCAAAGTTTGTAATTTCTGAAATGCTTAAATAATTTCACATTTTGTTTGGTTTTTTTTCATCTCCCAGAGGTTCTTTTAGGCACTGAATATATTTATACTGGTTCGCCAAATTCGTAGCTACACTGAAACTTTCGATAGTGAAGGAGAAATACAAAGGTTCCCTTATCAGATCTTATTTAGTTCGTTTGTTAGCAGTTTAGCTTAAAAATACATCTGCTCGTGACAGGCGCCCGGGCGTAAATGTTTAAGACTAGTTTATAATAATACCTATACCCGAAATGATCCGGGGCTTAAGTTCCATACACTACAACATCAAGTATTTCGATTATTTATTACATCATTTTCACTATGACTATTAATTGGTTACATGGGCATACATATTAATATTTGATACAACATAATAAAGACTGTAGTTTTTAAGCGTAAAGCATATAACGTTTGTTCAAAATTCCTATTGTTTCTTTGGGATTACATATTTAGAAAAGCTTAAGCACTTAACGAGTACTTAATAACAGTTCCTGGAGCGACAATTTGACACCGCCTAGTCGCACGGTCTACCGGCTCAACTGTGTACACATTTTTTATAAAACATGTTAACTATATACCGATGAACCGTATAGATGTAACAAAGATTCTTGAGTAACTACTGCTCTCGCGAAAGAACAAAGTTCCAATTAGTTACTTCACTATCTTAATCATAAATTAGAACTATGCTCTCGTGGATCACGTGCCAGAACATTGAGATGTCAAATTGCCATTGACATTCTTGTCATTCTCGAGTTTAATTACAAAGATTACACTAAACACCCAAGAATACAGACATTATAATCGTAAAAATAGTGCGAACATTATGACGTAAATTTAAACAAGGTGTAAAACACTGCCTCGAATGATTACTGAAAGTAGGTTTTACATCTTATAATTTACTCTTAGACTAATATCAATTTTCGTATTGCTTTACAAACTATTTCTCTGGATACTATTTAATTTCTTACATTACATTCCGTCTCATTTAACATGTAACACAGAAGGGTAATAAAATGGCCAGCCTTGGGTACACAAATCAACAGTACCACACGAAAAGATATCTGAAAGTCCACACGACACCAGACCAGATACTAGAGAGAATAATTGATTATTTTGCATATGCATAAAATCAGTAGTTTGCATTCATTTTTTATACACTTTGATTATGATTAAAAAAAAACAGGCATACATACATACCCTAACCTTAATTCTCCTTAATTTTTCCAATCACAATCAATATACATAATATCTTGATTCTACTTTTTTTTTGTACTTGTTTGTTGTTCTGAGGGACAAACAGGCTTATAGTTAGGTAAAAATATCGCATTAAAAATTACATCATATATTGGTAAATTTTTGCTTCGATAAGCTTTCATTTGGTACCTTATACGATGCACTTGATTATTTCATATGTCCTAAAATTACCCCCGAAATTAAACCCAAGAATCGAAATCCATCCATGTTTCGGCCACCACACGGAGTGCTAAATTTCAAATATTACGTTGAATACTTTAGAGAAAATCACCTGTGCAAGCCAACTCGTAAACGGATAGCCGATTTCTTAAGAATAAATAATGCGCCGGAACCGTAGCCGAACGTGGAACGGTGATCATCATTTTCATAAAAAAAAACAACAATTACCCGTTTTAATTTTACTTAAATTCATAGTTTACTTTTTAGTCTAAGCTGACAAAAATTTGAATAAGACCTTTCGTATGGTACTCATTTAAATTATATACACAGGTCAGGCATTTTTACATAAAACTACTCGTGATTTTTGGTGGTATATAACAAATAAAAACGATGATAATAATAATAAATCGGATTTCGAATTACTTGTAATAATGGTGGGCAGTGGTGGCTTTACACCCCGTTGTGATAACCTGCCTGCTGGAAACATCAAACCGTAACATGCATGTATTATACTAATGTGTACTTTGTCAACGAAAGCTGATTAGCGTTTCGTACAAATACATGTGAACACATTTTTTATTGCTTAATCGAATGTCAGTCCACAAAAGTGCTTTCTTTAACACAAGAAATGAGAAATGCTGATATTTGGTACGATAAAAGTCGTTCATAGATTTGACGGTAGATAAGCATACAAGTATAAACAACTGTACCTACATACTTGAGACTGATTATGACAGACAAAAAAGCATTAAAAGATAGTCTAGCATTACTGTTTAACGCGCAATGAACAGCAAGTAAAAGTATTGCAAGATTATGCAATCCTCGTGGGATCCTTCCTTTGACAATATTATAAAATAAAGTTAAAATCAGTAAGGACGACTAAAACTGTGGTATACGTTTTTGTTGACTTTAATGTGCGAAGAAGATGCGGTCCCCATACTTACGACATACGAGTCAGCGAAGCGAAGTCCAAAAAGTCGACCGTATAAGTCTCAAACAACCGTAAGTTATTGCGTTGAGAGTTATTTCTATACACACGTATAAAGTCGCATTCAAAGTCACATCCAAAGTCATCACTTTTATTATATTATTTTTGAACTGATTGAATGCTGCAATTATTTATACCTGCCAATATCAAATCTAAGAACGATACTCCTCATCAAAAGAAATCATCGATAGAATAATTGAATTTGTAATCAAAATGTATCTGCATATTTTACGCAAATTACATTTACATATAAACCCTATAGCGTCTACTATAAGGACAATTAATTGTAGCGATACTCAACCTGTTTGTAATTTGTGTCGCACACAGGTACTCGCTACATTACACGGTCTGCAGACGACACGCTGATCTTTTAGAAGGTAAAATTAATACGTAAGCACCCTTCGGCGTCGTCTCACGCCGTAACTTACCTCATTTCGAGCGACATGAAGAACTAGACTGGCTGAACTGCAAGCTGGACGGACCAGACAGCCGCCGGGCGCAGGTTCAGTATCGCTAGCGCACATGATCTAAGAACTAATGCATTTGTGCATTCAGATATTGACAAGAGTCAGAGTTACATTTTATAATATTCGATTTTTATTTTGTCAAGAATCAATGTAACAAAATTCATTCATTGTTTTATTATAACACAAGATGAAGGCTCAAATGTTTAATTATTTAAGGCATCTTAAAAATTTAATCATCACTATTTTAATATATCAGTTGATTGTTACAGCTATCACAGGGTCATAAGTCCTTAAGGGAGACAAGGTGTTTACCATTAAATCTAACAATAATCACGAGGTAAAACTATGTACTATAGATAGTTTAATGGTTATGTGCGTTATGTCAGGCGAGATTGTTAATAGCTTGGTTTCCCAACTATTAAACATAATAAGATGGAAACAGCTTAACAAGGTATAAGAAGAGCGTGCTTAGGCACCTTACAGTGAAGAAATCATAAGAGCATGACACGACTTACAACACGACACCTGCACATTTGAATAAACTGCACTATATTTTATATATTCGCCATTTTAAGAACCTGCTGTGACACCAAACAAGATTTATATCAAATATAGCACAACTTACGTTAACAGATCGTTGGTTGCAAGTCCCGCATGCGTTCGTACTAACTAAATACATATCGCCGACGACTTACAATGATAGGGATGACAGTGGATTGGTGTTCAACATTTAAGAAAGTATAAAGCTATTTTTATTGAGACAATAACGTGAGACATAAAATGATATCCGTATAAGTGTAACAAAAAATAACCAATAAGTCTATGAATATAAAACTACGTCACGCAAAAAAGTAACGATAGTCAAGTATATAAGTTTAATGCAAAATACTAAAAATTTAAATTTTATAAATAATAACCAATATAATATTTAGCATTAAATATTCGTATAATCAATGGCTCGTTACTGCGTGATACAAGAATCGCTGGCGACTCGGCTCGGCTCGTCTCGACATTCGCGGTGCATAAGCAAGCATTACTTGTTGCAATATGTAAAGCGCATACACTGCTCAAGTGTAAACTATGACAGCTTTTCGAAGGAACGTAATCATAGTCGGTGGCAGTTATTGATTTAAAGTCTTATTTATTGTAATGGCAACACAAATAAAATTCATAGATCGATCCAATGAGATCCCTATCATTAATCACAGTTTTACCCGCGTTTTGTTGAGTCATGTAATTAATTCATAATTATATAACCTGAAATTGATTTGCCACAGTGAGTATTATCTACAAATAAATTCAGTATAATCAAAACTGTTAAGTCACAAACATATTCAATATACAATGGGCCATTATTTGTTTCGAAATTGCTTTGTCAATGTTTTTTTTAGATTAAATGTTATGAAAATCTTAAAACTTTGTTTTTTGGTACAAGCATAGTCAGTATCTATCTATTTATTTCTTCGTTCAGATTTAAAGGTAATTTCAGACAGTTTGAGTATGTTATTTCTGCTTCGTCATATCACACAATGTTGTTTTAGCTGTATTGGACCGATGTATCAATCATGTCGGTACATTATATATTGAATATGAAATGCAGACAGCAATAGCTCTGATTCCGTTTTCTATGTACATGTACACAATTTTGTCAAAATAAATAAAATTTCCCCAGAAATTATGTCAATCATATTTTGTTACAAATCTATGGCCATAATGAACACCATGAAGGTTCACATCATTCAGCCAATCAAAATAATCTAATACCAATAAGTATTACTGTTATAAATATTTTAATTCAGTCTTTGGTTCCATTCCAGTTCATTGCATAAATGCTTTTCCGATTAACAATGAATATTTTGTTCGTTAATTAAGGTTAGCCATCATCACAATAGAACAATGTTCGACGACACATATCAAATGAAGCGCGCACGTGTGACAAGCGGGAATCGCATAATACTAATAGACTAGCACTGCCCTATGAGGACATCTTCCTATCTTTTTATTGCACAACAAATTTTCATTGATCACAGTATGTTTCGCATAAAGAGATCTACTAAACGTAACAACAACCGCAACAACGTGTATCAAATGTCCATCAATTTATTACATTAGTTCATCACGCACCTTACTTATACAGACAACTTAAGACACACTAAGCTTCGTTGAAAAATCTATTTCCAACTGACAGACAATGTATGCAACATTTCATATAATGACCATTACCTCCTGTTACTCCATTGACAATAGATCCACACACTAGCCGGGTTGTTTGATTATGAGCATTTTATACACATTATACCTAGCTTCTATAAAATATTTACATTGTTTTCGAATGCCAATCCCAATACAGCGAACAGATTGGAAACAGATGCTTAGCTGTTCGGTGTGATCACGCCGTCTTCATGTGCCATGTGTCGCGACAACGCAGACAAATACATATTGAACTTGGCAAACCATAACATTTACATTGACCAAGGAATGGTGCAAACGGAATTTTGAACAACGTCTCTATGCGAAAAAGAACCTCTTATATAAATAAACTGCAAATAAGCAACGCAAATTGGTTTGATTAATTGATATGTACCTTGCTTATTGATGTTATACATATTAACGTGTATTTGATCTGTATTAATGACAGCTGACAATAATTTATTGTTTTCACCTAGAATTAGTAAAAATAACAAAACAATTTCCTAAATGCTGCTAAAGAAAAGAGGATAAGTCAGTCTCTCATGAATACAATGAAACAATTTGAAGTGGAAAATCAAACCATTAAGATGTTTTACCTACATGGTTGAGGCCTTAGTGCTGATGTCTTGATCTTACTCAGCTAATTGTTCTGAAATTAATAAAAAAAATCAAATTAGAATTATAATTTATTGGTGATAGATAGAATAGAACGCCGCACAAAGGTATCATTGTGCCGCATGACGAGAGTCTTGTGAAAGCTAAGAAAGATAAAGTAATAAAGATCCTAGACTTCGCACATGAGTTCGTCGACATGTGGTGTATGGAGTAACTGTGCCTAGTCTTTTCGGCCCATGGACTAATAGCCAATAGTCTCGACCAACACCTTAAAAGGCCCTCGTTAGACAGAGGGGTCAAGGGCTTGCTACAAAAAGCAGCTCCTATACAATGTGCATATCGTCAGCAGATTCCTTTCTCGAGAGTCCTGACCGCCTTTAGACCCTCTTCCATTGACACTGAGAATTACGTAACTAAATACAAATGTATCATCAATTTATAGAAATTTAGACTGACTGCTATTGCTTTTCACGAATAAGTTACATCATGTTTTGGTGCTTACTGGATGTAAATCAAAAATTCATTTCTTCAAACTAGGCTAAAAATCAGCACTGTAAATATTTATATAGAAACTAGCTTCTACCCGCTACTTCGTCCGCGTGGAATAGTGGTGCTCCGCTCCTATTGGTTTTAGCGTGATGATATATAGCCTTCCTCAATAAATGGGCTATCTAACACTGAAATAATTTTTAAAATCGTACCAGTAGTTCCAGTGATTAGCGCGTTCAAACAAACTCTTCAGCTTTATTATGTAAGTATAGATGTAACTAAAGCCTCCATGATAAATAAAACGCATAAAGGGCACCTCCTGTGCAAGGTTTGTACTGTGAGCTCTAACTAAAGATGTACAGCACAGATGAACATGGTAAGTTAGTGTATGCAGTACCTGCGACGGGACGACGCGGACGGAAGCCGCGGGTGCCGTCAGGGCCGCGAGGCGCGCGCATCACGACTACCCGCGGTCCGTTGGACTCTTCGAGCGAGGCGGTGCGTAGCCGCGCTAGCAGGCGCTCGGGGCGCTCGCACCGGGCCTTGGCCCCGGCGAAACCTTTACCACTGTAAGTCAAAAATAACATCATATTTAATTTACATAGAATGGAAACGCCCTTATCTTCAAAGACTGTATAAACTTACACAGATCATTTTAAAAAAAGAAGTTTTTTACTATTTTGAGAGCGTAAACGGACGGGATATTTTTGATCCATGAAGTAGATATGATTTTTTAGGTGACAGTGACATCGCGGAATAGTCAGCATTTATTGAAATAATGGTTGACTTACCCAATTTTCACAACGTTGCAAGCCGAAGACTTGCCATTCCTAGGGTTGGTCAACATGACGAATTCGACCACATCACCGGGCTGCAGCTCTGCTGGGTTTCCACGCACCTCAGACATGTGGAAAAATAAACGGCGATTGTCTTCGGCCTCCAGAGATAGAAATCCGAAACCTCCTGTAAAAATAAATATTTTTTGTAAAAAAAATATCAATGTATGTGCTAAGCCAGTTTCCTATGCGAAGCAGGCGAAGTAACTCCTGCCGCTATGGGGCGCCTATTTAAAGCCTTGCTGTGATAAATTATATATTATATAATAATATAATTATGACAGGATTAAATAGAAGCGTACCTTTAATAGCATCGACAGTGGCACGCCTCTTCTTCCTTATTGGCACAATGTTAGTGGCTCGGCCCTCCACGTCGGCCTGGAAAGTGACCGGGTCACCGACCTGCAGTATTTCGCGCTTGCACGCCAGGCCCATAATACCGAACTCATATGAAGTGCCCCCTTCCACTTGAATAAGACCTGCACATAAGTATAATAATTTTAATACAATAGCGAATATTGATGAATGGCTAATATTTTCATCACCAATTCAGTAACAAACCGGAGTAGTGAGCCTGATCCGGATTGAGAGCTCGCAGAGTCCTGGTGACGGTTCCGTTGAGAGTGGGATCTAGCGGTTTTGCGATAGGCACGGAACCACGAGGCAGCACGCGCACGTATTCGGCACTCGCGCAGCCGCCCCCTGAACCATTCACACGCCCCAAAGTATACTCCACCTCGCACCCCAGCTCCAAACCATCGGGATTGCCTTCCAGATTACTGGAATTTACAGGAAATTGTGTAAACGTTATTCATCCTTGAGTAAACATAAGATATGCTAAGCAATAACCGAAAAAAAACATGCTTTTGGCATCAATATTTTTAATTGAAAATATACAACAAGTAGTAACTTAAACTGCTAGGCTGCAACCTCGGCAATGCAAGCTTTCGCGAAATATCAATTCAATCGCTTTTCAATCATAACTATATTCTGAGAACTCTTTCTAGAAAAGCAAAGGAATACTTCTACATTAATTTAATACATGAGGGTTTTTTCATAAAATGTAAAGCTCAAAAGTTTCAAAGAAACTCGTCTGATGCGCAAAGCAATCGATTACCAGGAATTTTATAATTATGCCGCTATTTGCGGCAGCGGTCTAGGCATCTTAGCAGATTAGAGTCTCTGTATCTCAAAGATTTTCAAGATTTTTCTTTATTATTATTGTTTTCAATAAAATTATCATCGATTGAAAATTTACGTATTCGCATAGCTTACAAAAATGTTTTCACTCCTATGAAAAAGTAAAAAAAAACAGATTGATTTGAATAAACATCATCAATAAAACAAACAACATTTTTGCAGAATGCAAATAAAACTTTCGAATGAAGCCGAAGCAATAAAAACTCGTTTTAACACTACTAAGGTTTTTTGGGGTAAAATAAGCGGCAAATATTGGAAAAAAAATATGCTTTATCTTTTTTTTTGGTGATATTAATTTTAGCCTGATTCACCCAATCCGAAATAACGAATCTAAAGAACGAAAACACGTCATTTCTTAAAATCACCCGGCAGTTCAGTGAATACACAGTTACACATGATACAAACATACATTCAGACCGCTGATACCATAACCCTTCCTTTTGGCTTGGCCGTGTTGAGTAATTATTTGATGTGAAATATGGCATTGAAAAGTCAACATTTTTATTTCAAATAGGCCTTTGCAAGCTCTTATGAAAGTCATACTAGTTGCACGGTTCCAAAGAGGAGGTCCTATGGAGAAGAACCGGCAAGAATTAGTCGTAAAATAATACTATCCCTGACGGATATTGTAGCGAAATCTTAGTGAAAGACTTAGTGAAAGACGCACCGGTAGTTACGGAAATTACATCCTATTTATAAACTCTCTATCTAACAAGATTTTGCTCATTATAACGTCACTTTAGAAGTATAGACAGTGATAGTAAGAATGTAATTATAAGTTCTTCGTTGTTGGTCACATTAATAAAGGTTTTTTAGCTCTCAAACCTACTCTTGATTTTTTTATTTTATAAAAAGTATTTCATCTGTCACTGACTTCATTTTTAGGGGATACTAAGTGTAACACGCATCGTTATAAAGCTTCACCATGTCAAATGATCAATTAGTTCCAAGATTTTAATCGATACCAATTTAGCGCTACTAGTCGTCTACAATAGGATTACAATGGCATGCATAGTAGCTTCACATGCAGTAGTATTTCAATGAGACATTTTTATTGGCTCAGACGAAGCTACAATTCTTATTGAGGTATTAACGAGCTGGTTCCCGGGGTTTCAGTCTCATTCCGAGGGAACTATCGTGAAGTCCTTCTCCAGGGTCCAAGCTATACCATTTTTCATCTAAATTGCAAAATACCTAAAACACATGTCAATATCCCATAACAAAAGTATGTATTTCAATTAAAACATATAATAATGTCAATTATCTTCTTGCAGGACACGATATGGTTTTAAAATTTAGACGAAAAATATTATTCCGAGAATGATGTTTTCTAAGAGAAAGTTTTTTAACTCGGAGACAGATTACTTGAAAGTAAAGGCACAGGATGATACAGGAAGGCGATAAAATTATCTGCGGAATTGAAAGACGTGAATCGGGCCACGATTAAATTACAATATTACGATAACGATTATTTTTTACTATGCACATTGCAAATGCTAAAATATTTCATATTTTTATGTAATCAATACTCATTCCCTTAAGAGTACTGCAGTTGATTGAATCGGCATACTGTGCTTTCATATATGCCTACCTGTTAGATAATTACTCCCATCCTTTTATTAATTCAATTTAAATATTGACTCTAATAGCATAACATGTACATTAATTACAGTGTTTATGAGGAGATTAATTAGTCAATCGCAAAAGCTTAGCAAGAAGGCTAGAGGTCGCGTGGCGCTCGTCGCTTGAAGGCCTAATAATATTATAACGCATAATATGTATAAGGTATAAGTTTCGCCGCGGCCACGATCAATACATAATAGGCGCGCATTTAACGCTGATGCATTGCCATTTCAATTTGCCAGTCGATACAATATTGATTTAGATTTTAATATACATTTTTTTATATTTAATTGCTTTTATCCTACTTCGAAAGTTTGTGAGGGTGTACGTATGTTTGTTACACTTTATCACTTTACAGCAAACTGAGGCACAAACTGCTGAATGGATTTGGATGAAAATTGGTTCGCATATTGTTTATAACCTAGACCTAGATTAACACATGGGACTAACTTTTGATCCAGGTATCTGGATCAGATTTTAGTCATTGCAGACGAAGTCGCGGGCAGAAGCTAGTTATAGCATTAGCGCACTACGTCCGATTCGAATGATAGTGTTGTTAACTCTGAATTTTCTTGGAATCGAATCGAACGCAGTGCGCAAACACTCAGTTTGAAATTTAAATTCACATTAGTTACACACTTACCTAAAATGAAAGAACACTTCCTTTGTGTGGTCTGAAGTTTCGATAAAGCCGAATCCGTCCTTGAGAGCGGCGATAAATCCCTGCATGAGAGGCCGGTTGCCGGCGCCATTGCTGTTGTTCCCGTTGGTCAGACTGTGTTGTACCTGCACTGACTTAGCTACCAACTCCTTGGTCCGTTTCACCTGTTTAATCACCAACCATTATTTAAAAAGGAATTCAAGTACGTAATCATATTATTTGTTCAACAAAGTAACATATTATTTCATTTTTTTCAGCCACTATTTTAAAAAGCGTTAAGTTATTTAGAAACGATATATACCATTAAGAAAACAATTTCACATTTAACATTTGAAACAAACCTGAAATACATCGAAAGTCACAATGTCACCAGTTCGGGGCAGCATCTTGGATTCACATTTCTTGGAAGAGAACGGGAGCGATTTCTTTGTTTGTTGGTTTACTTGCCAACTAATCACCCCATTGTATTCCTGTACAATAACAAAAAAATAGATCACACCGATGTCAAAAAAGCTAAATATCACAGCGTTACAGAAATATTTAAGGTGATGAGAAAGTCAAATGTTTATGAGTCTTAGGTCACTTTTTATACACGAATAAAAAGGTAATTTTCACTATGCCACTCTAACATATTATCACTGGTATTGCCGTTTATTGTATACTTAGATCTTTATGGAGGAAAGTGTACAACCAAACCTACAGACCGGAAACGCTAGTACACGATGTCTACAGCACGGTCAATGTCACTGGCAAGCATGATAATACCAGTAAGCCAATCCAATGAGCTTTCGTTTTAGTCCGTCCGTATCTCAACGATTAACGAAATAGTCGAGAAATTTAAACTTACCAGTTTACATAGCCTCCGCAGTTTACGCAAAGGCGTTTGTGCCTGGGCTTTCGGAGGCTTGGTCCAATCACGCAGCTTTGGAACATTTAGACAAAGCGAATAGAACCAAGTATATGAAACTATCTACCCAACCCGAATTTCTCGGGTTACATTAATTAAATGAATTTTATTATTTTCTAATGAGCGCCATTATATGTATTATATCGTTTCAGCTCCATTTTCTGATTTATATCGAAACGATGTCCAAAAAATTGCGCATTTCTACTTTACTTTTAAACAATTGAATAATAAAAGTATACAGGTTATCTCAATTTAAAAGATATCTTAATGTTAATATGTAATTTGAATAACCATTTGAAAATACATAACATTTATTGCATTTTATAAATACATCAATAAACATTATACTGTGGCTTATCTATAAAGAATAGATAAATATAATAATATATTATAGTGGACTTCTTGGACATGTTTTAAAGACCTATGTTTCATATACTTTAACCTTATTTGCATATTTTCTAACTGTGGCCTACCTAACAGTGAAATAATTTTCAGACAACCTAGATCAGCTTTCATTCTGTGCGATAAAACAATCTAATCATCTATGAAGCTGCTAGCATCACTACAAGAAAGCAGCAGAATTCCTTTGGAAACCCGGCAAAGTGTGTCGGGCCATGCGCAGCATAGGGTCCCGTAGGCATTTCGGTTGATCGACTACAACTCTTGTACTTGTCTTAAGTCTATTTTTAGATGTGATAGTTTTTCTTTTGTTTTCGGTTTATATAGCAACTTTTTTTCACGTCTCGGAAAGACCATTGATTTGGCGAGGGGGTCACTTGAATCATATCAAAAATTCGCATTTTAAAGTATAATATTTTGCTAACGGATCCCCAAGTATAACATTGTATGTACCCGCAATATTTTTGAACAACCAATCCTTTATTCATCCCCACTTTACATATAGGAGAGTTAATGTAAAAAAATATTCCACGATTTAATTTTAAAACTTTGTCGAGTTAATTGTGACGTATAACCAACCATGCCAAATTACAGACAAACTAGTACTAGGAGTCTCTGAGCTAAGCCGTGGTCAGACAGACGGACATGGCGTAACTATAAGGGTTCCTTGTTGACTACGGAACCCTAAAAAAATGCATGTTAAAATGAGCTACTAAATGATTTAACAGCTTCCAGGATATCTTTTGATATTTATTGGACAGCTGAGTCGGAAAAGGCTTTGATTAGGAACAAAGGAATAAAATTATAAAGTTTCACTTTAGTGATTCATGCTGCAAGAGCTAGGATCATTTATTTTCTATAAATAATAAATAATGATGCAGGCGAGGTACGTGAATGCTATGATCCCCTAATAAAAACTCCAGCAAGAAAGCGTGTTCATTCTACACTAACTAATTAGGTAGTAACTACTCTGCACCTCAGATCGTATTACTATTACACTAAATGAATGATGGATATGAAGACTTAGGTCAAAAAACTGGACTCTTGAGGATGACTTTTGGAGGAAATGGGGAAAAAATCGGCCAAAATCGTAAATGGTAAAGGAGTCAGTAAAATGCATTTATACAATAAGAAATAAAATATTATAATATTGTTTAGAATGATGGTGTGTACTTACCGACGGCGACCGTGTAGGGCTAGAAGTGGAAGACGTGTACATCTGAGCCTCCTTAGTGACGACACCGCGGGCGCCGTGCTCGATCAGCGTTTCGAACTTAACAGTTCCGGGGACCAGGTGCTTGATACGGATCCCAGACTGACGATTGTTCATGTTTGAGAAAGTGCTCACTGGGTCCACAGTAAACTCCACCTGGTTAACAAATGTCGTTTAAAAACCACCTTATGTTCGTCACACCACGATTATAACAAGATTGAGAAGTCATTATAATGATTGTTTGTCAACACGTAATAACATAATAGGTCGTATATTTGACTAAAAGATATTTCCTAGTGCGAGACGTTTTGTTTGATAAGATTCAGAAAACACACCATTGTGTTATAAATACAGACGCTCTAACAAGCGGCCGCGATGAAACTATCAATATTCTTTGTCGAACAAGCAAACCTATGATTGGGCTACAGATCAAAATTAGGATTATTAATAATAAATTATAAGCGAGGAATTTTAAATGAATATTTCAAATGTATTAGGTACAAATTTTTTAACTTACTTAATTGTAAGACTCATTTAAATAAATGATGTGCCGAATACTAATGATACTAACCTCATCGCCTACGCTGAGCTCCTGGCCGAGACGGAGTACTTCGGCGAAATGGAAGAACATCGTCTGTTCCCTCTCAACACAGCGGATAAATCCGAATCCTTCTCTCAGAGAGCATACAATTCCTTGCTCCCGTCTGTTTGTACATACATACGTCATTTAGATACATCAACATGTCATTAAAAACCATTTTTTAAATCTACGACACCATACTACATAATATTTTCTTCGCATCTCTATTTTACAAATACCAAATAATATCGATATCGATAAAATATTGAGAGACTTGTTGAACGTCATCTGTAAAAGCTGTAACAGCTACAAAATATGTTGTGTTAATACTATTATCTCAAGATTTACGCAATATTTGTGTTTCATTATCCTTACATGCTATCAAGGTTATTAATTTATTAAATGTACCTGAAGATTAAGCTCGCCTCAGTAACCCATCAACCATATCCGATGAATGTGTGGCGACGACAAAAAGGTAAGTTAGAACGAAAATATGCATTATGTATGTATATCGAGGGCTATTAGGAGCTAGCTTTAAGATTGAAAATTAATAGGTAAGATTGTTTAAAGATACGCCTCATGGCCATGGCTATAGTTATTTTTGTGAAAAGATACGCATTGTTGGTTAACATATCCAAGGAGGATGGAAGACCTTCGAGGTAAATATCGTCTGATAACTATTAACAAAAAATAATTGGTATAGTAGGTACTAAATAGACATAAAAAATAAATATAAATGAATACATTTTATCTTACCGTTCACCAGACACATTAAATGACTCGTCCAATAACGAGATGTTTGTGGCACGTTTCAACTGGTCCCTACGGTCGGTGGCGACCTGGAACTGGACCCAATCTCCATGTCGCAGGGTAAATTCGCCGCACTGGTCCTTGTCACCGAAAGGCACCTAGCGGACAAATGTTCTTGTAGCGTACGACTATAATATTATGTAATAGAAAATAGTAACAAGAGTTGATGGCTAGTATTGCATTCCACGGATAGTCTTTTACAAACTGTAGTTATCTAGCAGTCGATCGTAGGCACCAGTAGTGTGATGCACCCCACGTGACTTAGGTTAGCACAAGGGCACGCTGTCGGGTGACCTTAACCCAAAAGTAAATGGTATCATCAAAATACATTTGTTCACGTGGAAGTCGATCTTATACAGCCATGCTACCTTCAAACCGTTATTTTCTAGAGTAGAATGTTATTCACATTAAGTAGCGTCTCACTGCCGCGCAAATATGAAAATGATATATCGAATTTATCTTTATCAATAATAATTTCGATAATTTTACATTTTAGTCAACCCGATTAAAACGTTTACCCCAATGTCAAAGACATTGACCACTACCAAGCAAGCTTGTATCAAGAAGCAGAATTACAAGTTTCAATCAAAATTCATATTTTATTTCTAAAAATCAATATCAAATTTATTATGACTGGCAAACTGTAACCATTTTTTTACATTTCAGGCATCTGAATGATTGCAGTGAAGTGTTTAGAACTAACAACAAATATGTAACGAATGATGGAATCATATTTTTATAGTTTTAATCAAAATTGTTTTTAATAAAATAAACCCACTACTTCAACAAACTACGTGTCGTTTCTGGGAAATCCGAAAAGCGTTTCCATCACTCGCAATAAGTTTTTATTTCATTTTAACGTTACTAACAGGATTCAGTGTGTATTAAAGCGTTAAAAACTGACTGCTCGTATTGACAGCTCAAATATTGTCACGAGTATTAAATATGAGTGATTTTGAGTTTAAATTATTTATAAAAACAATTAAATTAAAAGCTAGTTCAGAGTTGATGTTATTCTGTCGTTGATAAAAAAACACAACAACAGGGCCTAATTTTAAATCCCACCGCTCGGCAAAGCCCATTTCAGACAAAATAAATCAAAGTATAACAACAAACTTACAGTAATATAAAACTCAATACCTCAACTTCTGAGTGGTCAGCTGCACGGTATCTGATCCTACCGGGCAGCGGGTCATTCTGAGCCACGCGGACCAAAGTCCCGCGCTCCAGGGGCTTCAACACCTGCCCACGCATTATCTCCGGGCTTACGTCCTCGAACACTACGGAACCGCTTGGCAACTTCGTAATGTTGCAAGCCACTTCTTTCCCCTTAATAGTGATAATAATGAAAACGTTACAAAAGCAAAAACTTTACAAACTATCCACATTTCATTTTTCAAAAATTTAGCTTACGTTTCTAGTCTGAATGATGAACTCCACATCATCTCCCAAAACCAACTCTTCCTTAGTTTTAGCTTCTGAATAGTGAAAGAATATCTCTTTCACCACATCTGCACGCTCGATGAATCCAAAATTTTCCTTCATCGAACAAACCACGCCGTGATATTTGACGGGATGCACGGGATTTTCAAAGCGGACATGGCATGCTCCCAAAGTGCCTCTAGAATATCATTTGTATTAGATACATCTTAGAATTAGTGAAATAATAAAACAGTTGTAACACTCACCGCTGATTTGTTGCTATCTGGAAGCTCACCGCGTCACCCGTACGCAGAGTGACGTTGCCCTCAACATCGTCTTTAGTATATGGTAAAAAGAAACATTCACCACGATTCTCATAGGAAATCCTTCCTGTATTATCCCCAGAGCCTTCCCCCTTGACTTCAGTCGTTACCGTTCCAGTCACACGCGCTTCACTCAGCACCTACAACGAATGTTAATACAAAAATCATAAGTTTCCTCAACAATAAAACAGTAATCAAAATGGATAGTGTATATTACCACTTCCGGTGCAATCTTGGTAACCGTAGATGCAATTGGTTTTCCAGTGCGACGATCGTACGTCATCTCAAACTCTACAGGGTCTCCTATCTTGAGATGTTCAGTATTGCCACTGAACTGGCTGAAGTGAAAAAACAGTCGAGCCTGCCTCTCACAGCATTGAATAAATCCATAGGAGTGAAGAAGTTTCTCAATAATGCCTGTCTCTCTAATAGGTGGGTGATTCATTGAATCGTATTGCTGAGATGAAGAATTGTTAGTAGAGCCAGAAGAATAAACTGAGTCCCCCATTGGGCAGCCGTCAATATTGTAACCAAGAGAGAAGCGGTTTCCACCACCAGTCTTGGACTGACTGTTGTAATTATCCCTTGGTGAACTTGGATACTCACCTTTGAACAAAACAAAATTAAGGTTAATACCCTTCATTTCTATCAAGAATGTAAGAGGTTTATTGGTACTTAATTATATTTTTCGTGTTCTATAATAATCATGCAGGACATAAACAAGTTTTACTCAAAATTGCATTACAATTGATAGTGCATCACAATGTGATAAATGAAACAATGATCCATGATAGATGATATAAATATACTTTATCATCTTGAAATTTCGACCTTATTGTCAATTCCCAAATAAGGTTAAGTGAAATTAAAAAAATGCAAAAAAAGAAGAATAAAATATTTAAAGCAAAATAAATTGCAGGTGTAACATCCCAACTAATATCATAAATAATGCGGAAAGTGTACTTTCACTGTAAAATGGCTAAGCCAATTTAGATGAAATTTTCTACAGACATAGTAGCTTAACTCCTTGGGGAAGGCAAAAGGAAAGGTTTGATCTGGGTGCAAGAACAGCATGTTATAATTTAAACCTCAATATTTTGCCTCTATTGTATTAACCTAATACAGTTTCCAATACAATGACTGACAATTTATTTATAAGAATGAATTTATATAACACATTCTTTACCTACTGCAAGTAAGCTCATGTTATAATTTATGCTTAACTTGCGATTGCACGTTTCAAGAAGCATATGAAGTATATGCACAGACCAAACTTATTTTTGTTTACAAAACTTTAAAGTAATCAACTTATTATCCTTCATTTCATCGGTATGAAGAAGCTTGCAACTTGCAAGATCAGAGTTTATGAAATCTATTGATAAAAATAAAATGAAATGTTTGTTTGTTTATATGAATTACTCAGTCAATCACATGATTGTAATGAAACCTCAAATTAAATTTGTTCTACTTAAGCTTGCCGAGGTTCCTCACCAAATTAAAAATAAATAAATGCATCACTATGTGTGCCGGTTACAGCTATTATGAGATTAAAAATCACAAGCAATAGTATGCAAAGTGAGTGAGAAAATAATTGGTACTTCCTTGGTTTATCTTGGACGCCATTGACTAATGGCATAATTCTCTTCTAAAAACATTATTAATTATAAGTTAATGCCTAAAATCGCTAGTCTGCCCGGATCAAAATTCAATGATGATCACTTCCTCATTGGAAACAATAAGCCAGATAGCAACATCACAGCAGAGAGTTCAAGTGATTGTATGAAATATGAGCATCAATGAGCCAATGCCGCTACTCAGCACATTGGTTCATCATATGAAACATGACTTTTACAGTACCATATTAATAATAAATGACAAATAATTTTAACTTTACTTGTGAAGATAAAATATCTGTTCCACATAAAAAATACTTTCATCAAATTTTACAACTTATAAGAAAGTAATCAATGGATTGTGTGAAAGTCCATATGGTTACAAGGGTACATACCGTAATGATAGATAAACTGATGGGAGAAAGACAAAGCACTAACTGGATTATAATAGGAATAAAACTTTAATTTGCTATGTGTATGAGTAAGAAACTCAATTGATATATATGTATGCAGATGTATATATTCAATATGAATGTGATTGGTATAATAAAATTAAATAAAAAGAATCTGATGAGAAACAATATAACAAACACATTCACAAAACAAAATCTATAACATTCTGAACAGCTGTAAAACCTTCGGATACAAGTGTGTATACTGTATTCAACAAAACTGATTATCTCTGGTAGACTAGAAAAACTAGTATACTTCAAAAATATTCTAACTACAAGACATAAATCCAACATATATCACAACCTCTAGGTGATATTAACAACAGCACGAGTTACAAAGCGCAGCAAAGTACATGAAAGGTATATACCAGCAGTCCTGGCGACATCAACTGGTATGACATGTTAGCATATCAAGCAGGTGAAGTATGCATTTGCAAAATGTATATTATATACACTCACCATTACGGTATGATGCTTTGGGCTGCATATTAGAATGCTGGAGATCTAAAATATCTTGTAAGGGCGAGGAGTGTGAATCTGGCGGCTGGAACATTTTCCACTGAGGATTGCTGGACATTGTTGGTTGGCTGTAGCTTCCTTGTATATAGGTCGAAAATCTCAGTACCTAGGGTACCAATATATCACAGAATATTGTGTGGTGTTAAGTTTTCAGTAGAGGTTACAAATTTTTACATCAAATCACATTTTCTTTTAGTCTTTTGTGTTCATAAGAACACTATTGAGTCTTTAGCGCAAAAGTCACAATTTATACACCAAAACCACTAATGTTGCAAAATAAAACTACTTATGATTATGTTATGCTAAATCCTCAGATGTCTTCAATGCTTGCTGAGTCGGAGCCCGTGGTGCATTAGCTTGGTTGAATGTAGATTCGTTAACTCTGTTGCTATCTATACGTGTATAACTCGATATTCACAAGCTGCAATAGACACTTTTGTTAGCTTGTTTCATCCAAATGTACGATCTCAAAAAAACAAATCTAAATATTTACAATAACGCCGAATTACAACAAAGCGGTGCGTTGGAACATCGCTACATTTTAATAATACTATCTAGGTAGACATCGGTCGTCCATCCGATACAGCGATGGGTAAAAATTACAACGCCGTGGGACGAGATTTTACTGTTCTAACTACTTCCGTTAGGGCAAATGATATATCACATAGGAGCAACGTGACTGCTAACAGTTTTACCGACGAAAGTCAATTGTATTTGAAAGCAAATAAATACAAAACCATAAAATAATCAAATCTCACCACGACACAGCATAGCACTGACGACATACCGCCATATTGAATGTCAACATTTATCACGACTTTGATCCAGCCCTACAAACTAGATATTTTGTTAGAAATAAATAACCATATAAATATTGGATTATGCTATCAGAATAAATATATAAATTATGATTTTTTGAAATTTTGTGTTTATTTTTTTGTCTAAAGGCGAAAATCTATCATATGGATTTGATTTTTCTCTATTTTATGGCCACCGAAAAGTTTGATGGCCGTAGTTACTGCTGATACAAAATTTGAAAACTAATAAATAGACCTGTTTTATTCTTAAATATTATTATATTTTTACTAAATAAAATAACTTCATGATTTTATTCAGGAAATAATATTTTAACTTTAAATTAAAAATAGAAGTTAGGTTTTGAAACATTTACTTGATAACTTAGTACTGAAGCGTTTTATATGCAACTTAATAAAAAACGGAAGAAATCTAAGTTTATAATATTTCTCACAAAAATAAGCTTTCATCAGTGCTGCTTTAGCTAAATTTTATATAAATTCCTTCTCATAACTTTCTTACTATTTGTACCACATTAATAGTATTGTTATTAATTTGCAACATTGTTGGTTGAAATGTCAATTCGTTGAGAAAAAGGTTGAGTTCACACCATCGTAGGTATCTCTAATCTGTGGTATACACTGTCGGTTTTAGATAATGATCGAAGGTTTAAAATTATTATTTTAATTACCTACCTACATTCTACAAAAGTTTGTAGAATGTAAAACCAAATTGCGTAAAATAGTTTTACCATAGCTACCTAGCTGTAATTTGAACCTACTAAAAAAATATTAATTTAAAACTAATTAGGGAAATGTACTTTTAGACCGACCCAAAAAAATGACGTTATCATTTCGACCCGTATTGTAGTCAATCCGTTCGGCAGAAATTCATTCGGTTAGTATTATTAAGTCGTTCAGTAGTTTACATTAATTGCTTACTGCTTCCGCTAAAATTTGATTTCCAACTCTAAAAATATTTTCGCCGTCAACCGTTGACGGTTCGTGCATGGCACACTCCGGTGTTATTCGGTCATGGTATGATCCAGTTAGGTGGGCAGAATCCTCAGGGATTCCTTTAAACCCAACAACCAAGTTAACCCAGTTACCCCAGTTTTAACTCAGTTACTGTTGCTTTCAAAAGGAAAAGAAAGAAAGAACGAAGAAAGGAAGCAACAGTAACTGAGTTCACATAATTATCATTACTATAACTACTGGGATGTGGACGTTAGAACGCCCACAGAAATATAAATACTGCTACAGTAGGCCGACGAGTATGGCCGCTCTGAAATTAGTCATTCAGCTGCGCAGAAGCCATTTTAATATCTAATTCGCCATTGCGCAGCGAAAAGGTTGACTTCAGAGTGGCCACGACTTGTCGGCCAGGCATAATACAAATAACCGAGTTAACTTCATTAGGTTCATACTGCTTAAAGTATTTACTTATGATGTGGAACATTTATCAAATTGGCCCGTCTTCTAAAGCCATCTCGTATCCGTGACGCTCTCTCTCACATATATGCGACATACCTATCCTCTTCAACGCGCTCTACTGTCATTTATCTATGGTAGCTTCTCCGTGCATTAAGTAGGTACCTACTGGTTGTGCCTTTAGATTTTTCACATCTACCGGGCGACCCGTGACAGTCACAATTTTTGTTGCTGTTTTGATTTCCACCTCCCTTTAAGCTCAGGACTTGAGAATAATTTTATTTTCCCTCTGTCGGTCTGCTTTTCCTGTAAAAGCTTGTTTATTCTAGGTATAAGTAATGCGCAATAATTTACAAGTCTGTTGAAAGTTTCTTTAAGAATTTCGTCGTTTCTAAAAATATTACCCCAACCCCAAGAAAAGTGACATTTGTTTTTTCGAGAATTGTGTGCGTCATTCTTCTAAAGTTGCGACAAAAATTGCGACACAAATGGTAGACATGGGTGATTTTCAAAAAAATTGACCCCGTGACGATCAGGAAATATAATTTTGGGATTAAATAAAATTGCTTAAATTTACTCTGGTATCAAAGAATACGTAATTAACTAGCTAAATATGCTATTTAAATTAAAATTTAAACATAAATATGAGAAATATTCAAGTTTTTCAGTCAACCTATGACGCAAAGTGTTCCTGTACGTCACACAATATAATCGGTCAGAAATAAAACAACCAGGTATTGAATCAAAATCAACTTAAATTAGCATAAAGATATGCTTAAAATGTTTCCAAAAATAACAAAAAGTTAGCATAATTCTATCGCAATAATAAATAATCAGCCAAATAGTTTCATTTTCGTCACTTCTTAGACACATTGCCCTAGAAAAGTTGTTGTTTACTAATGATACGTGTTACAAATTCAAAAATCAAGCAAGGTGAGGAATTTTCGGCAATAACAAAATTCTAATAGTGACAAAACTTAATATTGTAAAGAAATCTAGATACTTTTAAAACTAGTTTTGTAGAATTTAGAGTATAGGACAGTGACTATTACGAAAATTGTGTGACGAATAGGAATAATTTGAGCAGTATCCACACTGCCAATTGCCACCATTGGCACTATTAATGTAACATTGATTTAAATCAAAATATGTTAGGATTTTGTCAACGTCCCAATATACTACTATATCGGCTATATCTCTCTTATCAAAATTAGGTAACACGTAGGTAAGTATCTTTTACAAGATTAAATATTTCGTTGTGCACTGAGCTTTATAGTTCAAGTTCGTCACGATTTTATTCCGGTAGTAAGTCACATGACGCACAGGACGTGACATATTCATACGACGAAACTTTTAAAATTAAAAATAACTAATACGCTGTTAAATTAACTTGTTTTTAGCTTTATTAATCTAATATAGGTTAACTTATGTTTTGCATACAATATGCCAAAGTAAAGAAAATGAGTTTATTTGCCTTTTAAATACTGTCACTATTCAGAAAACTTTTTCTGAACGTCGAAGACACCAAGACTTTAGTCACAGATTTTGTCGCAACTGACGTTTAAACAGTATTGGCGGTATCAAAATACGATCACAATGTTGCCAGGAAAGTAGAAAAAACACAAATTAGTAGATTTTGTCTTATGTAAGATATCAAATTCACCGTGACGATACCGGATTTTCCGGTACTATGGTTTTCGTAGGACAACGTTAATTTAATGATATTTGTTAAAAATAACTATAAATTAATCACATAAAGACCAAAAACACACTTTTAGACATAATGACATTATGTTCAAACACCTAAATATACTCAAAGCTCAATAGTCTACAAGTAAGAAGTATTCGAAATCACCGAGGGCACCGTGGGACACACGAAATCTTCACCTCCTGTGGTGCTTTTTTTTTAATATAAATATATCTATCGTCTTTTTATGGTGTTTTTCAATTTAACTTGATTTTAAAATGTCTGCCTTAATCATATAAAATTTCACATCTACATGTGCCATATAAAAAAACAAAAATAAAAATGTTTGAAGTTGTGGGACAGTCCGATTTTGCTAGGGTCATTTTTTATGAAAAACACCCACATAAACTTCTACACTGTTGACGCTTCAATAGATTGAGTTTTGCCTCTTATAGTGGTACAATATTCTGTTCACACTTAGACTCTCAGGTAGACCCTGAGTGTACCTATGGTTTAATTAAGTATAGTGTCGTCGTCTAACATAACATCTTTCTGAACCCTAGCCAACCTGCCTAGCTAACCACCCTGCTAAATAATCTGAAGCATTCAAGCACAGCCTAACATCATCACTAAAAACCCTTAGCCACGACGGGGGGTAGCGGTGGCATTGGTGGTGCGAAAAACTGAATCCATGCGATTCCCTACCCGCGTGCCTAGCGTGGGGATTATGGCAAAACTCCTTAATGATAGGCACATCAAAGACCTGGCCCCTAATTCGCGGCCGCCTCGTTAATTCTAGTTAGTGCCTTTTTTTCGGTTGGGCAATCATCAAATGAGTTACTGACTAAAACCCATCCATGTTCTTTCCTCAGCCCTTTGTATTCCGGGGGCGCGGTATCTCTTTCGAACGTCCCGCAGCCCCGGCAGACTATGGCCCTGGGAGAGGGTCCCGTCACTTTTGCTGACATCTCTTTGAGGCGCGCATGGAACATGAACGCGCTGTCAACGCGGGTCTGGTCCTTGCCGGACGGCGAGCCACCCATAGCTCACCATCCGCAGCCCCGCGCGCTGGTCGCTAACGATAACCCAACCATGTTCCTTCCTTCGCCCTTTGTATTTCGGTCCCGCGGTAACTCTTTCGAATCCCCCAGCCCCGTCAGGCTATAGCCTTGGGGGTGAGCCCCGTCAATTATGCGTCATCTTTGAGGTGTGCGTGGAGCACAAACGCGCCGTCGACACCAAAAGCTAACCGTCCACAGGCCCCCGCCTTTGGTGGCCAGGAGTCGTCTCGTGGCTCCTGACGCCTGTGGCTCCCGCGGCGGCTGGAACCCCGACGTTAGTCTGTCTCTCACACGTGCCGCCACCTCCTTTTCCAGCATAACTGCTTCACAGAAGGAGGTGACAGCTTTCCAGTCTCTCTCGCTCCGGACCATGGCTTAAACCAGGTCCTAGCAATTTTCGAACCGTTTTGGGATCAGTCTCCAGTCTATCCGAGGCACGCTGGAGTCACGGTCTGTTCAGGTCTGGTCACCCATCCATTGATCGACCGCGCCATGTGCAGCTTAACCTTTGATCGATCGACCCATGCGGCATTTAATTAGTCACGAGCCCCTCAAACAACACGCTACATATTGCCTACAATAAAATATACTGTCCATGTCCAATTTATTATTGCAAATCATTTTAATTAAAATGTGTATTTTAATTAATAGTGTGCGCGAACGTCGTGGTGAACAGTCGTGTCTTCCGTCACACAGCTTTTGTGTCATAAATCCTCATATAAAATTCGTGATTGGTTGATTTTTGTGACTTTGAATTCTCGTTCTCGCGTCATAGTGAGTGTTGGAACGGACTCCACCCCCTGAGAGGGATAGTTATAGTTTTGACAAACTCTCCTCAAAAACTGTGAATACGGTGATATAGTGATTGGTGCTTTTGGTTGGATCCGAACCGCCTCCATTCTGCTTTAGGCGCGGTTGCTGCTGCCGCTGAGCCATACTACATAGACGCGCCGCGGTGAAATAGCTAACCGCGGTCGCCGCTGTTGATGTCATCGAGCCACCCGATAACGAACTGTGTAGCAAAAGCCTACAAAAAACCGCATAGCAGCAAGTTGCACTAAACACAATTATTGCATCTTATTGTACACTATCCGTGTGTCGCGTCTTCAACCTGTACACTTTTCCTTAACCTGTATATCATGCCAAAAACTACAAGAACACCGCCCCCAGTGTTGCCAATTGACGAAGGAAATGTTCCGCAGGACTCTGTAGAAGTGGAACAGACTAACGTCACCCATCGTGGTAAGCGCAAACTAATATGCTATTCACCAGAAACAACTAACCAATTTAAACAAGAAATTGCCGAAATGCACAATCAATTCAAAGAAGAGATAACTAAAATGCTGAAAACGTGGAAATCTGAACAGGACGCCACTCTCTCTAAGATAACTGCCAACATAACTGAATTAAAGCTGCAAGTCGAAATGGTCCAGCAGTCAAATTCGGAAATAGAAAAAAATATTCAATTTTCCAGTGAAAAATACGACGAGTTGATGAAGAAAATACAAGAAGTCGAAAAAGAACGTATTCATCTTAGGCAATCTATGAGTGTATTGGAAACACAACTATACGACTTTCAATGTGGCTCACGAAGTGCAAGTATTGAGTTACGAAATATTCCTGTGAAAGAGAAAGAATCTCACGAGGACCTAAAAAATATATTGACTAGTACTGGGAAAATATTAGAGACTAGCATACAATCGTCTGAAGTTCGAGATATTTACAGGATCTATGGTAAAAATGGTGCCAGTAAGACCATAGTCGCAGAATTATCGTCAGTCTCCGCGAAAGACGCAATACTCTCAGCAGTGCGTGACTTTAACAAGAATAAATCAATCGATGAAAAATTACACTCTGAACATTTGGGTATACCGGGCAAACGCTCACCTGTATTCATAACCGAATATCTCCCACCCAGTGTCCGAAAACTTTATTATCAGACACGTAATTTCGCCAAAGAGAATAAGTATCAGTATTGCTGGAACAAAGGAGGAAAAATCTTTCTACGCAAGGAAACCGGCCATCCCCACCACATGATAAGATCTGAACAATGTTTAAATAATCTAAAGCTTAAAAAATGACTACATCTTGTATTACATAGTCATAATAAGAAAAATATTCAAAGCTTTTACATTTTAGTTATTACTCTTTTAGTTTTGTATAAAATTCTTTACTTTCAAAAAAGAAACACTATCATACAAACTTACACAAACACTTACGTCCTTCTTCTTGAATTTCACACACGACGCATATTCAAAACTTACACGCACGGTTCAATTAAATTATTTGCGCATCTCGCGTCTATTCCGTTGTTAATGGGCATATTATTGTTTAGATATAGAATTCAAGTTAGGGCTAAAACTACCTACAGCCTCACCTATGCTCCCTGGTTTAGAGTTACTTGTATTCCGTTAAATGGCCTTCGGAAAGTTTATTTATTTAAATAAAAATGACCGATATAGACGAAATAAATTCTAACCTAGACTCAATTAATATCTCGTCGTCGTACAGCTGTCTCCCAGAAAATTGTATACAGATTTTGAGTACTAAAACTGAGAAAACTCTGAAGATAATACATATAAATATTAGAAGTATTAATAAGAATTTCGACAACTTTCAAATACTTTTGACTCGAGTAAATATTGACTATGACGTTATTCTCTTCTCGGAGTGTTGGTTAAAAAAAGGTTACCCTATACCTCTTATACGCGGTTACAGTTCCTTTTCGTCGGAAGTGACAAATAATCAAAATGACGGTCTTGTTCTGTATGTAAAAAAAAACATTTCATGTTCTGTCACAGAACCAAACTTCGCAGAGGCGAACTGTTTGATTTGTAAACTAAGTAAAAATACAGTCTTTATTGGTATCTACAGATCGCCTTCTTATAAACAAATTGATAGATTTTTAAATAGTCTTGATGGTGTGTTAGCCTCTTTAAAATCATATAAAAATATAATATTAGCCGGAGATTTGAATATTGATATAAAAACAACAAATAATTCTAGTCAGTCGAACGAGTACCTAACATTGGCTGCTAGTCACTGTCTTCTCCCTGCACATAATTACCCTACAAGGTTAGAAAACTGTTTAGACCATATTTTGCTTAAGACGGCACACACTGCTACAACAATAGTTATAGAGACTACTATAACCGACCATTACCCGGTAATGTTATGGCTAAATGTCGCAAAATCTATTGATAAAAGGCGTAGAAATTATTCTACATTCGTAGACAATTTATCAATAGGGAATGCCATAAAAAATATTGATTTTACTGGGGTATTAGTATGCAAGGATGCAGATCAAGCATGCGATACTTTCATATCTATATTATCACCAATAGTTAAACTTCATACCAAAACAATCAAAATATCTTCAAAAAACCGCATTCTAAAGCCATGGATTACAGAGGGATTATTACGATGCATAAGAAACCGTGATCTCATGCACAGTAAACTTAGAAAAACACCAAATAATACCATTCTGAAAACTACATATCTTCGGTACCGAAATTTTTGTAATGGCCTGTTACGTAAATTAAAAGTTGCCTATCAAAAATCAGAATTTCTTAAGGCTAAAAATAACGCAAAAGCGATGTGGAATACTATTCGGAAAATTACAAGTACTAAACAGGACAAAACTTTGCCCGAAGAATTACTTCAACTTTGTGGAAACCCAGAACAATCAGTAAAAATCGTAAATTCTTTCTTTGCTAGTATTGGTCGTGATTTGGCAAATAAAATAACATCCAAATCCCTGATTAGCGAACACCTTGAATTTAATCCTTCCCCACCATTACCCAACTCACTAGTCATATTTGAAGTTACAGAATCTGAAATCGAACACATTGTTATGAATTTACGAAATGACTGTGCGGTAGGATGGGACGGTATTTCCTCCCAAATACTTAAAACTCAACGCTCAATCTTGGTGCCAGTAATTACGTATATTTGCAACCTTTCCATAACATCTGGCGTTTTCCCCGCGGCTCTCAAAAAAGCAATAGTAACTCCAGTATACAAGTCTGGGAACAGAGACAGTGTAAACAATTACAGGCCTATATCAGTTCTAACTACACTCTCTAAAATTCTGGAACGCATTTTAAATAATAAACTAGTGTCTTTCTTAAATAAGTATAACATTTTAGCCAATAATCAGTATGGTTTTCGTAAAGGTATTTCTACTGAAGATGCCATGATAGGTCTAACTGACTCTATAGTTAAAAATATAGATAATAAGCGCAAATGTATCGGGATTTTCCTGGACTTATCGAAAGCGTTCGACACTGTCTCTGTACCCATTCTTCTATCTAAGTTGCAAACGATGGGTGTCAGGGGTATAGCCCTTGATATGTTTAAAGATTACTTGGTAGGTCGCACACAGTGTGTTAAAATAGGAAATTATATTAGTGACGAGGAAACACTGAAATATGGGGTTCCACAAGGAGGTATATTAGGCCCTACTCTGTTTCAGGTTTATGTCAATGAACTTTGTAAATTAAAAATTAAAAATTGTGAATTGTTTGTATATGCCGACGATACAGCCCTGATCATCTCAGGAGTGGACTGGGCTGAAGCTAAAAGAGTTGCTGAAGAGAGCTTAAGAAAAATAAACAACTGGTTGCACCTTAATTTACTGACCCTAAATGTTGAAAAAACAAAATATATTACTTTTGTAAACAGTACGACTTCTTGCCCACCGCCAACCTACCATCTTAAACTACACACATGTTTCCCTAATCCTTCAAATGAACATTGCTCGTGTATGTCATTAGTCCGAACCTCCGATATCAAATACCTTGGGATAGAGATAGATCACCGGTTGACGTGGCATACACATATTAAAACACTAACGTCAAGAACAAGAAAGGTCATTTATATATTCAAAACCTTGCGAGAATCTGCTGATAAGGAAACCCTAAAATTAATATACTTTTCTTTATGTCAATCCCTTTTGACTTATTGTGTTGTTGCATGGGGCGGTGCGTTAAAAACTGCGCTCCTAGAATTAGAAAGAGCTCAGAGAGCAGTCCTTAAGGTTATGACGTCAAAGCCTTTCAGATACCCAACCAAACACCTTTATGAGGATACCAAAGTTTTGACAGTTAGGCAACTATACATTCTTCGTACTGTATTGAAGAAACACAGCTCTTTGACCTACGATCCTGAGCTGCTTATAAGAAACCGAAGGAACCACGCCATATGCAAAGTAGTAAAACACAAAACATCTTTGGCTAGTCAGCAATATTCAGTCTTAAGTGCACGACTCTATAATAAAGCCCAAAAAATATTGAATATTTATCCTTCCAACTTGAGAGAAGTAAAATATAAAACGACTAAATGGCTTCAAACATTAACCTACACGGATACAGAGAGTTTACTGCATACTGTACTGTAAGTATGACACAAACGTACACAGCACACTAGGTCAAGAAACACACACACACTAAAACAACGTCGCACACACACATAAGAACACACACTCACACGAAAAAACACCCTCGCATACACACACGCAAACACGCACACGCACACATACATAATTTCTCTTTAATTTTTTACTTTTTCTTTTTTCTTTATGTCAATACCTTCATAATATTTTGTGTAAAACATTATTTTAGAGTTACTCTGTCTTAATTTTGAATACTGTCTCCCAAAATACAGGTTATTACCTAGTTTGGGAGGCAGAGGTTTTATGTAAAGGATATATATTTTCTCGGCCATAATGTTCATAAGAATGTTTTTTGTTACAAGTATAAGCTGGTGTTGAAATAAATTATTATTATTAATTAGTATTAAACATTTAATATCGTATTTAACTCTACATATTTTCACATTGAATTGACAAGAGGAATGTATTTTACAGATTTAAATAATCTGTTTCTATCCGTTTCAACAGATATTTATGATAATTAAAATTTATTAATTGAAACAAATTTCACACTGAACAGACAAACATTTCAATTTTATTTTATTTCAATGCCAATTTGAAATGCTGGAATGGAGTTTTTGAGTACCTATGAGCACATCAATAAATTAAATAGCTTAGTGATAGGTACCCACTTGATTTACTCAGGCATGGTTTTGATTTACAAATTGCATTTCAGTGGAATAATATTTTCGACTGTTATATGGAAATGGAATATGTACAATATGCTGCAAAGAATATCCAAGCTCGACTTTTTACGAATATCTACTACCTATTTATTTTGCAAGTTTAATAAAATTATAAATAGCACAATTATCACGTCAAAATATGAAAGTACCAAGTAACCGTAACCAGCTCGCTGGTACAAGACGAACAGCGTATATAAGTATTATTCTATGTCGTAAGGAAGGGGCAGATTTTAAAAGCATGAGTTTGACCTATGTATGACCTACTATTACATCAGAGATATCAAAAACAAAATCTATGTGAATATTTCGTCTGCTCACAACTGGCTGATGATGGAAATGAATATTTATAGGTAGGTATAGGTAGGTATATATGTAATAAAAAAAGTAAGTACTGTCCCTCTATGAGCAAAGCTTACATATTTAAAAAAAACTGCCACACTAGGAATTTCTCCTGTTTCGTGGGTTACAAACATACATTTCACATGCACTAACACCCAGACCCAGAATAATGTTAGTTGTCCCGTGCGGGAATCGGACCTGCGACACGCAGTGCAGCAGCCAAGTGCACAGCCACTGCGCCAAACGTGCCGTCCCGCGCGCCGTATCTCTTAGAAGTAGGTATTTAGATTTTTAATAGAAATTTAAAAAAAATAATCAATGCAACTCAATTTGGTTGAACCGTTTAACTGAAGGTAAACTGTAATTTAGTAGTTTTATAAACTTCTCTAAACATTAGTGGTTGGTGTTAAATAAATGTGACTCAATATAAAAATATTAGGTAGGTACGTAGGAATATATGGACGCAAGCAGATAAAAAAAAAATGCCGCACGTTTCATAGATTTCCAAGTAGATACAAGGCATTTACTGCAGTACCTAGAGTAGGTATTTATTCTATCTTCATTTCTTGTGAAAGCATAGATACAGGTTGTTAATATTTGTTTAAATGTTGAATAGGTACCTACTATAAAATAATTACAGAGACCTAGTACCACTTCCCCTGACTTTTTTTATATTTATCTATCGACAATTATAAGCATAGCCAAAAATCGTAATTGGTATCTAATGAATTAGGTAGGTACCTTAATTAGAAAATACCCAGACGGAGCCATACAAAGTTTACAAAAAAACTTTCACAAAAGATGTTTTGACGAAAAGTAAAGGCTTTCCATGAAACGTGCCTACCACACGTTTCACGGAAGGCTTTACTTTTCTGTGTCCATTTTGCCATTTCGATATGGTGCAACAGGTTTGAGCGACGGTCGGTTTCGATCGATGATATTTTAATAACACTATGGCTGTTAGGTATAAAAAAAAATCTAGGTATTCTTTAAAAGGATGTGCACCTGTTCACGTGTTATTTCAAGAAAACAAAAAAAAACATAGGTAAATTCTCGCGCTGTCTTTGAAGTTCAACAAATCGGAACATTCACGTCTTCTTTTGTGGTTCACTTTCATCAACCTAACAGCTACCTATGCTGTTAGGTTGATGAAAGTGAACCATCAAACTTTATTTTCCACAATCCTATTTTATAGAGTATAGTACCTACTACTAGCGACTCGTCCCGGCTACGCACGGGTGCAATGTTAAAGACGCAAAAATAGTATATATAGTATACAGTGTCTCCTAAAATATGCATAAATTATACATATAAACCTTCCTCTTGAATGACTGTGTCTGTTGATAAAACCGCATTAAAATCCGGTGCGTAGTTTAAAAGATCTAAGTGCTGGTACAGACGGCGGGTAGCGACCTTGGTTTATACTATGTAGAAATGTCAAAATAGTCTATCTAAAACTGCACTTGTCATAACTATAAACTAATAGATGAACACTACTATGTCAATATACTCTAAGATTCAATATGTTTTCTGAGATAATAAATAGATAAACTACCGTCAAAGCACCTTATAAGCCGGACATTAATAATAATCCATAACTGCTATCAACTAACCGTCTTACTTATAAAAAATCTGTAATCTGAAGTTTAACTATTTCTCACCTAATCCTTACTTAACGCCGTAATCCATCCATTATTCCGTTGCTAAGCAGCAGATTAAATATTAATCGGACTTTATAAGTAAGACGGAAGGGGACTGTGACTTATCCCAATATGCGTTACATTTAATTAAAAAACCGGCCAAGTGCGTGTCGGGCCACGCGCAGTAGGGTTCCGTAGTAGGGTTTAGTTAGTCGACTCTAACTCTGTAACCAGTTAAGCCTGCTTAGCCGTGATAGTTTTCCTTATAAGTTCATTACATGTGCTACGTTTGTTATTTTTTTCACATTTCTAAGTATAGCCATTCAAAAGTTATAGGGGGGATGCTCGTATCGAACAAAAATTGTCACTTAAAAGCTAGATATTTCGCAAATGGCTCGTTTAACCGAAAAGTGGTCTTCACATACCGATAATATTTTTGAAAGACCTATCTAACGATATCCCACACGAAGGGTTACGCGAGAAAAAAAATATATTCATCCCCACTTTACGTGTTTGGGAGCTACCGTAAAAAAAAATATTTTTCAAAATTTTATTTTACCACTTTCTCGGCGTGAGCAATATACATATCCGTACCAAATTTCAGCTTTCTAGTATCAAGAACCTCGGAGCTATGCCGCGGACAGACAGACAGACTGACATGGCGAAACTATAAGGGTTCCTTGTCGGGCTACAGAACCCTACAAAATATCTTTCGAGAAACTAGATCCTATATACCTTTTTAGTCAAATGAGATGTTATTTTAATATCTTAAGCTGCAACATTTTCTGAAAAGTATTCTACATAACATGTACAAGTCATTAACATACCAAATTAAGTAAAAATAATGATATAAACTATGTTCAACTCAGAATTAAAATAATGAACAACGGAGTTCCTTCAAAACAATACTATACTTTCAAACCATTCTCTAAAATGTATAATATTTAAAATAATTAAAGGCACGCCTTTTCCTTCAATGTCGCCCCATGAGAAAAATCCAATAATCTTCGAATTCATGACAAACATTGCGCCGTGATCTGAAATATTTGACAGGATTTAAAAGTAAATAAAACTAAATAAATACGGTGCACATATTTTATATACTTAAACATGTTTACGGATCCACCAAAGGGATTATTGTGGTATCACAGAATTGTAGGCAATGTACAAATAAAAAATACGCCTCAATTTATATTGAAGGTACGTTTTAAATAACATTTTTTTTGTAGTAATTACACTACACGGATTATCTTCAGGAAAACGATTATGGCTGAATGATTTAATATTATGTGAATAAGATTACATTTCGTTTTATAAATTCAATATTTTCGAACCATATTTTTAAATCTTATGTTAAACTTGAAATCTTTATTGATTTACCGCAGTTCAGGTATATTATTACAGTAACAAAAAAAATGAGTACACGGCCTACGCTACTACGCTACGCTCTTTGCTACGACGTAGTTCATACAAAAAATACACCATGTCCATTTCACACGAAATTCATTTGCACCATTCAACTTCAAATCATTGAAAGAGACAAAACTAAGTATGATTGAAATCTAAAATCACTACCTAAATACAATTTATGGGCTTAATTAATTAATTAAGCAGAATGGAGTGAAGCTTCAAGTCTAAAAAAACCCGGCAAGTATCAATGTGACTTTTTTTTTAATACTTAGTACTTTTTAAGTTTATTCTGATATGTAATATATCATAATATGTAATAATTGAAATAAAAACACTGCGGAAAGCAAAACAAGAAGTCAAACCACACACCTACCTATTTTTAAATTAAATTTAGTTAATTCTTCAGCACAATAAATTACAATTACATTATTTTCGTTGTCTAAACTATATGTGGGTTATTTTTTTTTTAAATTTCTTATACAAAACATTTTCAACCTTAGTCAATAAAGAACCCTTAGGTATAGTTTCGCCGTCTTCGTCTGTCTGTCCGTAGCTTAGCTCTTAGAGGCTCTTAGTACTAGAAAGCTGTAATTTGGTATGGACATGATTATCAGTCACGCTAGACAAAGCGGTAGGTCAAATAAATAAATAAAAAATCCAAAGTTTTTCGGTACATATTGGCAACATTTTTTTTAATCTACGTTCTACGGTAGTTTAGCTTAGACAGCAAGTACAGTTGATTTTAAAAAGTCACATTATTACGTGCTAGGTTTCTATCCTACTAGGTGCAGGCTGCCGAGACTATGAGAGCAATAGGAATGAAAAGTTTATAATACATATTATGTACTTTGAGTGATTTAATCTTCGTAACTGATTTCCTATGTTATAAATACATAAAATACTAACCCGCGATAGGGCCATTTTGTACAAAAGTCACACAAAATTCGTAATCTCGTAAATCAACGATTGGATTGGCATAAATTGAGCATTTATCTGAAAATATCGGTCGAACTGGATTGGCAACAGAATCCGAAGTATCACCTTAAACAAAGACGTCTTAGTTCGTTAAACAATGGTAGTTAATTACAATTCAAGAACTAAAATTATGAAAAAAAGGCCAAATTATGTAAAAATTAAATTACATTTTATCCAGCCGACAGTTGAACCTAAGTAAACTAATAACTGTCCTTATCCAGGAGGATAGCGAGCCTACTTATGACAAACATAGGTACCGTTATAAAATTACATCAATGTGACTTATTTTTCAATCAAAGGTAGTTTTTTTTTTGTTTTTTCAACCAAAACTTATCTTATATATTAAAAAAAATATATTGTGTCTTTCAGAAACGACTCTAATGGTTCGTATTTAATTTCGTATATAGAAAGAAAGAAAGAAAGAAAGATAATTTATTTTGCAAATATGGGTACAAAAATGGAGTTAGGTACATATGTAAAAAGTTCAGCCATATTTTACCAATCGGCATGCAAAAACATATTAATTCTAGGCACATTACATTAAAATATTAATAATAATAACAAAGAGAAAGATAATTTAACATTATTTATCATTCTTAACTAAGCAAGCATTCGGAATAAAGAAGTCTTTTTCATTGAGAAAGTCTAAAATATTATAATACACTTTACTTGATAGAAAATTCCGCAGCTTCTTTTTGAAAATTGGCAGAGGTAGTTCTCTCCTTCCTCTCGTTTCTATATGGTTTTTCGTTTTAAATTTAGCTAATCTACGTAGATATAAACTGCTGTCTTGCATGAAAAAGCACCTTTGCATACTTACATAAATAAATATAAGTATTTAAAGACTATAATTTTAAGTTTGTCTAAGATACTAAACATTTTGCTTATAAATTTTAGACAGTACTTCCATGGTTTTCCAAAGGTATAACGAACGAAAAAAGTTAAAAAAAAGTATGGTAAAAGTGGGGGAAAGTGGCGTTTTAAAATTTAAAAGTGCGGTCCTGATGCATTTTTTGCCTACTTTTGTCTTTTAGTTTTCGAATTAAAATAAAATTAGGGAATAGACTATATTTCCCTGTATCGCTGAAGTTTATGAAGAGATTTTTTTTAAAATAATTAGGGCTGATAAACATTAACCTATATATTACAGGAATAATAGTATCACAGTTTTGAAGTCTAACCAGACATTTTTTTTTACAAACAAACATAATTATGTGGTCGTAAAATAGATAATCGCGTCTTTACTGCGTTTAATTTTCTTCAAAGTTCTAACTGGCCGGTTTCTATTTACCAATAACTCACATTGACGACTTTTCGTTAGTACCTACATTTTTGTGGGCCTAACTCTGAAGTTCCAAATTTATTTTTGAATCAAGAAAAAATGTCCCTCGTTTAATCTACAGCTTAGATGGACGATAAAACTCAATTTACGCACAAATTTAGCTATATGTCTAATAATTAATTAAATTGCAACCTAATGTTTTAAAGTACGTACCTTTCTGTGAAATGTTTACATCCCAATCAATTAAAACCATAGCTTTTGCATATTTTTTTAATGTGTCATCTGTTACTATTGTATTTACAGGAGCTGAAAAAATATTATGTACTAATTAATTAATAAAATAAACTCACCGAGTTCTTATCTTGCTGCACGAGGAAATGGGGACGACCCGGAGTCCACATTGAAACTGATTTCCTTGTCAGAAATGAGCGAAAGGAGGTAACTTTAAAAAGTCTACAGTCACTTGTGATCGTCGTGTAAATGCAATTGACAGCGCGGGACACGTCCGTTCAGTAGCAGGTAGGAAGTAGACTGTTGCATCCCAGCGAAAGTAATGGCTTGTTAGTAAGTACCGACAGGTAAACAACAATCATCCTTACCTATATTGGAGGAACTCTTTCTGATTATAACGCTTTCAGGGGATAGTGGCTGAACCAATTGAGATGAAATTTCGTATGAATTTATATTGAAACCTGGGGAAGGACATAGGAGTTTTTTTTGTGAAACCAAGGGAAACCGCCATTATTAAACTAAGTTTACCCATACAACATTAGGTGTATTAAGCCGTGTGTCTGTATATAAACATGAGTGTTCCTTATTGAGACAGGATAATGAAGTCTCACAACAGCAGAAGCATTAAATTAAATATCTGTTGAAAATTAGACGGTGTTGAATTTTATATATTTTATATACCTACTGACATTTGAGTTGCAATGTAATTAGGCTTGTCTACAAAGCATGTTTTTTTACCCTTTCTTTTAAGTTTAGTTTACACAGGGTGGCGACAATCGATAATGCAGAGCATACAATTAAATGAGTAGTTTACCATAATTCCTACAAACGCATTTATTTGTATGTTTTATTAGATAAAAATATTACGATTCCTAAATAGCTTCATTAAACGTTCGTGGGATTTTACAGTAGGTAAGTACCTAATATGTCTATACCACGAATTGACTGTATACTTTGAGCATTTCAATGAAAAGTTCAATTAAAATGAGATGGAATTAAAAGTTAATAAGTACGAGTACTTACCAACATAATATTCTTTTTTTAAAATCGGCTGCACATGCTCAAATAATCCAATATTATTCTGGTAATCATCTCTACTGAAATGAGAGTGCGTCAAAGTACGCTTGACGTCGGTATCTAAATAAACAAAATCTATAATTTATTTATTATCTATCTAAATAATATTTTACAAAAAAAAATTTTTTAAATTGTATCCCATTGACAATAATTTATATAATTATTATCCTATGCAATTTACTATTGCACTGCTTTTTGATTGATTCTTCGAGCCTATCTAAAATATCTGTTTCAATAAAAATCTCGGGCCTCGGCTTGCCTTGCATGCACAAAGAATACCTAGGTGTTTAGCGACCCTCGCAGTCACCGTATTTCAACTGACGCCTGGTACATGCTACAACAGAGCTTGACAAAAATGTCCCGAAAATAAAGTGTCAGATTGTGAAATTTTCATTATTTTCGTCGAACCTGGGAGGTTGTTCCATGAAGATATGTCAATTTTGAGTACAAAATAGGAATGTTTTAATTTTTGCAGTCTTGTTAATGACACAGGTTTACAGATTTTTAACGTCTATTTCGCGGTTAAGTGTTAACGCGGTAACTAGGCTGTTGGCGTTTTATAGGCAGTCGCTCCATCTAAAATTCTTGCATTTTCATTCAGCCATATAATATTGGGTAAGACTAGAAGCTGGCTTCAATATAGATAGAAAAGGCTAGGCAAGCGAGAATGATTTAAATAGGTTAATCTAGATATAGGTTAAATAGATTTTTTCCAATGGATAGATAACTGAAATATCCTTAACTGTATTATTGATGTGTGTAGTTTACTTGTTGTCTAATGTAGATTTAAATCAAAATTATACCGAACTTTCTTAAGCATAGGAGGGGGTAAGAGCTTTGATTACCTACTGTTGCTGACAAGGGGACGGGGTTTATGAGTTTCTTTACACAATATGACAAACGGAAATGTAACTGAAATGTAAAATATTATTAATTAACAACCTAAAACTGTCAGACCGTTCTTCGAACTTTCGAACCGTGTTTGTATTGCTTTAATCCCGTTCGTTTGAAATGTAAATAATAACGAAAACTATAGTTACGTGTGTGTTTTCCATCTATTTGGTATTTAATAATCCACAGGAATAGGTAGTTTGACATGTCGGGGTCATCTCGCATTGACGTGCATTGTGCGGGGGCAAGGGACCACCGTTCGCGCAGCAGAAGCGTGTTACAAACTATCGTCAGCGGCGTTATGTTCAGATACGTCACTCCAATTGATTGGTAATCTGAAGCTGACAAACCCGACAAACCTGCACAAATGTATAACCTCTGTTGTAGGATACGGTGATTCATAAATTCTTACAGTACACTTGTCCGTACGCGTCACGCTTCTATGAATACCTACAGTACATGAATAGGTACACACTTGATTTTGGTAGATGTTGTGTGTAACAATTCATTACGTTGGACATAAGCCCCTAATTTTTTTGCTCTCTATAAAAAAAAATGAGTAGATTTGCGGTGCAAGAACAACAAGTTATTCTTTTAAAATAAATATGAGCCATTTTTTGATTAAGTTAAAAACTTACTTTAGGTATATTTGTGCGTTGTTTGAGAATAACGCTTGCCGTATTTTATTTTAAATATATTTACGTTTCACAAACATTTCGTTACACACGACTTAACTAACGCCACGTTGTGCCAGGACCGCGGAACTCCATCTACTTACAGTATTGTGCTAGTAAAACAATACAAAATTCGTCTCGCAGATTTTGTAGTTTCAGATGAATTCCAAGCTTTTCCTAAAATATCGTAATAGACGTGACGTCAAATACCTACGGGGCAAATTATAAAGTAGGGTTGCAAAATCGTAAAGTTTTCGTACAAACCGCTAAGCGAGCTGAAAGTGACGAGGCTACGCAGTAGTAGCATTGAACTACGCCTACGCCGTAGCTATGCGCGTAGCGAACGTAAGTACCTATGACTATAAGTACCTATGACTATAAGTACCTATGACCTATACTAAATGTTTCATAATTTGATGCCTTCCAAAGAATCCACTTAAAAATGTGATTCTTTACGAAGTTTAAAAAATTATATTTGAGTGAAAATGGTTCTTCTCAACAAAAACAAGCAATCCTTTTAAAATTAATAGACTATACGTCACACGGTGGCCTATGGTGGCCTAGTGGTTAAGGTACCTACTTCTCGTGTGCGGGTTTAGAACCTGGCAAGTTCCAATGTAGCTTACTTTTCTAAAGTCATAATTATGTACTTTCTAAGTACCTATATCGTAAACATCACTGACTAACAGTGAAGCAAAACATCACGAGGAAACCTGGACTTAAAAAAATTGAATATGCCAATTCGAAGTAAGCTTATCAGCACAGCTATTGGCGTCAGTGGTTGTTGATAAAGATATTATAACAAACAGATACTCATACTTACTTTTGTCATGCGTTCGCTTGTAAATTTTAAGCACATCATTTCGCGTGTGTTTCACAATGCATAAGTGCACAAAGTATATAAGCGACATTATTATGATGATGCTGAATGTAACAACTAGGTGGACGTACAAACATTTTTCTCCTCTAGTAAATTTAGGAGTTTTCGTCAGACTGTGAGAAGGCGGCATGTTATAGTGACATGAGAATCGTGTCCAACCAGATCATATGGTTTTGTACAATTAATAGCAAAAGTAGCACAAAGTAATTAAGTATCATATTGCCTAGGTACCAGAATTTTCATTATTTCAGAAAAGGTGGTAAACATTTTTATAAAACAGAAAAATCTGGAAAGCATGCTTTAATTAATAGAAAATCACAGAAAAACCAGCAGCTTTTTTTTTCATCTGCATCTGCAAATTATTCTATACTTTTCCACACTTTTTAACTGTTCCACATTTTAAAATAGAATTTGTAGGTGCTTAGTTTATTAAATAATTGGCTGTGTCAGATAGACAGACAGACAAAGTCACAGCATAAGCATAAGGCCCCTCGCCCACGGCGACTTTTTGTAGCGATGCTGTCGCGCGTCCGCATCGATACAGTCGCGAAGCGATGGCTAGCTGTGTGCCCTCGCCCACGGGCTCAGATTCAGTCGCGATGCAAACGCGATACAGTCGCGCTTCTGTCTCGATGCAAACGCGATTCAGTAACAGCACAAAAATACCTACGATCGCTACAGTTGCAAGATGGACTCCGTTGAGGCAACATTAGTCAGGTTGTCTTTTTACGTGTGCCTTTACGTAAGCAGCCGAAGCGTATGCAACGAAAGCAGCGTTAATCCGTTCTTCCCCCGATGCCGTCCAACACGGTCGCGCGTTTGCATCGATACAGTCGCGATGCAGTAGCGCGTTGGCATCGCTATTGTAGTGCGTTGCAAATGCGACTAATAAGCGTTAGTACCGATGCTGACGCGCGTTTAGTAAACGCGACAGCATCGCTACAAAAAGTCGCCGTGGGCGAGGGGCCTAAGGGATACAGGGCATATGTGTTCCACGCGCCCAAAAAAAGGTAATGACTGTAAAAGTGACGGAGCCCTCCCCCAGGGCCATGGCTTGCCGGGCTACGGGATGTTCGAAATTTACCGCGCTCACCACGGTGGCAGGTGTATTTTGATGATATCATTTAGGAAAAAACCTACCATTTTTGTTCAGCACCCTAACATCATTTTTTTATATGATAGTTATATTTTTTTTATTCTGAACAAATACATTACCATAATTATATTTACAACTAACTTCTGCCAGCGACTTCGTCCGCGTGGAATAGTGGTGCTGTAATCCGCTAGCTTCGAACTGCTAAGCTATCGGGAGTTACACGTGTTATTGCGAGTCAACCATAAAAGATAGACATATGCTGTCGTGGGATATTTTTTATATAATTTTAAGGAAAACATTTCCGTCATACATGATTTCTGTGTAGCTTTAACCTCTGTATAATACTGCAGAGCGGCCCACCCCATTGTCTCTGAGAGGAGGGGTTACCGGGCAAAACCGTGCCAAGCCATTTTCCAGGCATACACCGCATCGGTCAAACACGGTACTTCAAAATCAACCAGTGAGGAAGATAAAATTTTCCTGGTTAGACTATCAGTACTGTGGACCGAGGAGAGGACGCCGAGACCTCCCAATCGAATAGGAAGTGACGCTTGCTCCCAGGCTCGGTCGGCCAGAGCCAGATTCAAAATCGAAGAAAGGTGTGTCTGATAATTTTGTCTACTCTATCCAAAAGGTGCGAATGCTTCCACAGGTGGGAGGAGGATATATGTAAATTTTGGTCCATTTCGCATTTGTAAAATTGAGTGATATTTATATTATAGATATAAAATCGTTTAATACTGTATCTACATCGCCTCCTACTAAGGTACCGTCATCTAGATACTAGAATATTAATACTAGATACTAAACTAAAAAATGCCTGGTTCAAGAGGGTCACCCTGTTGACATCCGACACCGATTCGAAAAGGTTGTCCTTATAGAGAACCTAATTTGGAGGGATGCCACATATAGTTAATAATTTTGGGAGTTTCTTTTTAACCGACTTCCAAAAAAGGAGGAGGTTATCAATTCGACTGTATTTTTTATTTTTTTTATGTTTGTTACCTCATAACTTGCGACTGGGTGAACCGATTTTCATGATTCTTTTTTTATTTGAAAGCTGGTGCTTCCCGTGTGGTCCCGTGTGAATCCCGTGGAATTTTATCTCTACTTGCTGATATGCCAAATACTTAGATGATTTGGTTATTTACGCTTATTACAACCTAAAAAAGTGGTGTGTTTATTTTGTTAAGATAGCAAGACCGAGACACTGAAAATCGAAAAATAAAAAAGCTTTTTACAAAAAAAATTAAAACCGACTTCCAAAAAAAAAAAACTTAAAAGTAAAACAAAAAAAAAATATTTATACGCTTTACGACCAAAACATCGCTTTCGAAGTCGGTGGCGAAATACTAACAATAGTAACTTACAAGACACCGACTTCGAAAGCGATGTTTTGGTCGTAAAGCGTTTAAATATTTATTTTTTTTACTTTTCAGTTTTTTTTGGAAGTCGGTTTTAATTTTTTTTTAACTTCTGTCAATAGGAAGGTCCCTGTTTACGGAGTTAAAGACATTCTTAATGTCAACCTTCAGGATGACTTCGCCTTCATTGCTATCGATGTATGTGGACAGAGCGTGTACCGCAGCCTCGCAGCCCCCTTTCGAACCGAAACCTAGTTGTAGGGGCTGGAATTTACTGGCCAAGGTTTCGCTGTAATAGGCACAGCAAATTTTGGCTGCGATACGACGGTAGGTGCTTCCCACGGCAATGGGACGAATGCCGCCATCCTTTTCACGTAGGGCGCATAGGTTGGCCCCGTACAAAATATCGACGACGGCATCGTGCACATTGCCGGAAAACATTAAATTAATAATATACTAATACTAGTTATCATATCCATTACGAAATAATTAGCGAAAATATACAAATCATTTCCCCAAGCTTTGCAGTAGAAATTTATTAGTAGTAGCAGTAGCATTTAATTTTCGTGGTTTATTTTTTATTCGGTACTTCTTTAATCATTTTAGTTGAAACGTCTAGCAATATTTTGCTGGGAAAATCAGGTGATTTCCCAGGAACTCTTCATTTATCAGATATAAATTAAAAAGTTGTAGGTTTCACTTTACATTTTAAAATAACTGTAGCAAAAACGAATACCTACCATGACGCTATGTCTCTGCGGAGCTCAGCAGCGCTTTTCAACCTTTTTTCTCTTATTTAAAAAGGAGGGGATGGCATCTACATCCGGGTACTTTTTGTGGTAGGTATAGCCAAATGAGTGGGTACAATGTTTATAGAGTTCCGTACAAAAATGGTAAAAAAGAACCCTTATGGATTCACCTCGTCTGTCTGTGTGTCCGTCTGTCACAATTGATTATTTCAGGAACTATTAATGCTATCGACTTGAAATTTGGAACAGGTTTGAAGAACAACTACTCAAGCGTATTGAAAAAAGTTGAAAAATCATATTGCTTTTATGGAAAAAGTGGGGTAAGTGGGAGTTTAAAATTTTAAACTATAGTTGCTAGGTCATTGTGGCTGTGGTGTATCATATGAAAGGTCTTGCTTTGCACATTCTATTATTTTTATTGTGTCTTATGTCTTTAAGTTTTGTTATATGGACAATCTGCGAAACACTGCAGGCTGCAGACCGGGAGTTATGGCACACGATAGTGCACAATGGACTAGTTATAAATAGGTACGAAGGTAGGTGAGCTATTTATACCTACCTACATTTTAATGCCATTCTCACTCTATATTAAGAAACTCACCTCGATGATATTACTAGGTCGTTAATTATAAAGGAAGACCAAAAGACTAAACACCGGCCAAGTGCGTAGTAGGGCCACGCGCAGTAGGGTTCCGTAGTGCATTTTAGTTGGCCGACTATAACTCTGTAACCGGTTAAGCCTACTTAGCGGTAATAGTTTTCCTTTTAAGTTCATATAGTCATGTGCTACGTCTGTGAATTTTTTCACATTTTAACGGACAGCCAGTCAAAAGTTAAAGGGAGTGGGACGCTCGTATCGAACAAAAATTTTGAAATATTTCGCAAACAGATCCCTGAATTGAAAAATGTTCTTTACAAACATGCTTTATTTTTAAAAGATCTATCCAATGCCAACAACGACGGGATATATGAGAAAAAATAGTTATACCCACTTTACTTGTATGGGAGGATACCCTAAAAGACATATTTTTACTAATTTAATTTTGCCACTTAGCGTGATCAATGTCCATAGCAAATTTCAGCTCTCTTGTACCAAGGACCCCTGAACTATGCCGCGGACAGACAAACAGACAGGCGCGCATGGCGAAACTATCAGGGTTCCTTCTAGACTACGGAACCCCTTAAAATATTATTTCTATCGCAGTTTCGGACTGAATGGTCGCGACCTTATTTAGCTCGCTTTGGGTATTTGAGCATCAAATTAAACAAGATGGGAATTCAACAGAAAAACATACACAGCCTTATAATAATTAGATCAGTTTATTACTTATTATTGTGGTATTATTAGAAACTAGTAATTGCATAATAATTAAATAAGTATTAATCTGTACAGCTTGATGTAGTACTTTAGGCAAGGCGATTATTAAATCAGTCAAATTCACTTATTTGGTGTAGAGGCAAAGTAAAACCTAAAGTAACAGTAATTAATTACCTATTTAATTTATTATTGCATAACGATACAATATAAATTCGACTACGCTACAAAATTGTACAATTTATGTCACAGAGCATATTTTTACCTTATTTTTTAGAAATAGCTTAGCTGTCTGGATCTTCTAGATAGAATGATGAAACATTCAATAATCCTAACTTATTAAAATATATATGCAGTGCCATATCAAAACGATCCTACCTCGTCATTCTATTTAGGGGATGCCGTTAAACAAACTTGCATGTCTGTGCCTTATCAACTTATTAAAATTAATTCTAGACTATTTTTGAGCTTTCACAATCTTTCAAAACACATATGACTTAACGCAAATATAGTTAATAACGCAATTTATTTATTTTTTATATACCTCGAGTGCAAGGGAATTACAAGGAACGGTTACCTTGTAAACATTAATATTTGTAATCAAAACTTGGCATTTCACTATGTTGTATAATAGAGCAAGATCCTAGGGCCGCCAGATGTGACTTATTTTCGCAGCGATAAAAATTTTAACACTACATTATCCCATACATTTAATCTCTGAGAAAATAAGTAAAATCTGGCGGCTCTGTCATCTTTGGCCATAACCTCATAATACAAAGGACTGCAAATAAATAAATAAATTGCCATTTCATTTGTGTTTCAACTACATATTCTAATTAACATGCAAACTCCACTTAGTAGTTACAATATAAAATATTTATGTGGATTGAGATTATAAAATTATAAAATCATCTAAAAAAAATACTAACAGCCGGTTGCTTCATATTACTTATACTTTTACGTATGTCACACACATTTTAATATCAATTATTTAAATGCCTTTCAAATTTGATCAAGACAACATACACAAATATGAATAATAATCAAATAAAAGTATAATCATAAATCATAAGAAGTAAAATCTTAAATAGTAGCAATCCAATTAAGTTTTATCGTTGATTTTGATAGATCTTGAATAACTTCTTGTTCTTTCGTTCCACTTATGTGTCACCACATATTTTTGGGGCAACCGGCTGTTAGTGTAAACATCATGGAGGAAGGGTTCAACACCAAAACATATTATATAACGTTTTGTGTATCGTCATGTCAATATTAAAATAATTTAATGATGGAATTATATGTATTAATAATAGTTAACAAAATTAAAAAGCGCTAATGTAACGCTGAAAATTACGATCACGAATTCATACTACGACTAAAATTGAAAAATATAGGTGTTTTCAAAGTTCAAAGGTGATTATTGCGAATAAAACATTTTTTCGAACTCGAAATCGTAGATTTGACTTGGCCAAGGGCAATTTACTTAATCTGCTTTTAATCTTGTTTGGCCTATAATAATATTATACAGTAATACAAGCACAAACAAACAACGAAAGCATGAGAATCATTATTAGACTAAAACAGTGATGAACCTCGGAATGAAAGACATAAGTCGTAATCTCGTATAAAATCTTAAGCATTAGTAAACTTTATAAAAATATTTATCTTATGATACTTATGTTCGAAATTCACACAATTCTGGTTTCTTAAACTCGCTTCCTATGCTTTATATATGCTTTCGATTAAGAAAAACACGTATAAAAAATTGCTGTAACAAATTCTGTACAGAATGTTATGCTCCACATTTTTTACTTCATCTCAAATATATTTATAGTATAGGAAGCGATATCTATTATACCAAAAATCGCATTTTGTAACCTTGATTATCTTCAGACGTAAGATCTCACAAGATTTTAGAGGAACTTTTTAAATGAATTAAACGAAAGTTTGTAGATTTTAGTTCTTAAATATTAGGTAGGTATTCGTGGCTCTGAGTTTTTTAACACTAACAACTATGGAGTCCGAAACAGGTCCTAAAATGTATCGTAATGATCCTAACTCAAACAATGATTTTAAGTTTTTTTATTTTTCATTTTGTCATTAATAGTCCGGTCAAATTAGACTAAAAAATAGGAGTGAGGTTACAATAATTCCCATTAGGCTGAAAATTGGTAGGATCGTTCATTATACTATTATAAAGGAAATGTGAAAAGTCCACATCGAACCGGCACGTGGAAAATAAAATATTCGGGGTCAAAGGTCACAAAAACGGGTATTTCGCGATTTTCAGCAAAATGGTAAGTTTTATCATAAAATTAGCTGAGACAAAATTGTAGATTAGATACATATGACGATTACAACTCTTTCAACTTCTTGAATCGTTATATCTAAAAAACGGTGGCTCTTAGGAAAAAAGTATTGAGACATTTTTTATAGATAATTATCTAATCTACATTTTTGTCAAAGCTAATTTTATGATAAAACTTACAGTTTTTTTTCACACAGTGTACTGAACGATCCTATCAATTTTCAGCCTAATGGGAATTATTGTAACCTTAGATGTCTAAATCGACCGGACTATAATTTTACACACAAATTTTATAAATTTTGTTGCTAGTTGGGGTAGTTTTAAATGTTGAGGGTACTGAAACAATCCTTTGTAATTATTCTATAAATAACTAATTAAAATATAAAGGGGACATCTAGCTATACGAGTGTAGATGTCGCAGATGGAATTTAAATCAGCAGTTTTACAAAACTGCTAGGTGTTTGCGCAAACCGACGTAATTTAAAACAGCATAATAACGTTGAGGTGCATACTGCAATCATAAAAAAGGGTGTAACTTCTTTTTTTTCGATATTGAAGTATATTCGTAATCAGAATTTTCTCCTGATTTCAAATCCGTAGTTAAATCAATATGGAAAATAAAATTGCGTCCATTCTTATTATGACGGCGACATAGTCATTGCGTTTAACAAGACTACTAGCCGAACTTTATATGTATTGTAGATTGGCTTTTCTGCAGTCCCAATAAGCATTAAATGTAGGTCGATTATGACAAAATAATGTAGTTATTAAAATCATTGTTCACACTGAACTAGGATAATCTCTTAGCCACGAATGACTAACTTTCGAACCAAAATCTACAATGTGACGTTTAATCTCACGCTGTTTTATACGACTTATAATCGTTGACTTGCTACTTAGACCAGTGCTTTAAAAACGGTAAAAGTGAATAAAATAATAGTAGGATGAAACCCATTGGAAAAGGAGGAGAATATAATAAAAATGATAGGAAAAAAATGGTTTATCTGAATTTCCGGCAAAACTACAAGTCCTATAGAAAAAAGTTAAATCGCAAAGTTGTAGATAATAAAAAGATCTGTAACTTTTTTCACATAACCTCAAAATTTATGTGAAAAATTCAAAAAACCAAGTGTTTGGTTTTTATTTTTATCTTTTACAATAATTTTTTTTCCACGAAATTTGGTGAAATCACCTTTTTATGTCCCAAAAACACTGTAATTTATTTGATTTAAATAATAATTTTTCACCCTAATTTGACTTCATATCGAAAAAGCACCCTAATTTGCAATCGAAAATTCTCGCGTAAAAAAAACACTTAAAAAAAAGTAAGTCGGTGGGCTTTTTGTTCGTTTTTTCGATATGAAGTCAAAATAAGGGTGAAAAAATAATTATTTTAAATCAAATAAATTACAGTGTATTTGGGACATAAAAAGGTAAGTTTTCACCAAATTTCGTGGAAAAAAAAATTATTGTAAAAGATAAAAATAAAAAACCAAACACTTGGTTTTTTGAATTTTTCACATACATTTTGAGGTGATGTGAAAAAAGTTAGATCTTATTACCTACAACTTTGCGATTTAACTTTTTTTCATAGGACTTTGAGGTTTTGCCGGAAATTGAGATACACCGTTTTTTTACCTTTTACCCCCCTCCCCCCACTTTCCGACCTCAGATCACCCGTAATTTATTTTTATTATATTCTTCGCCTTTTCCAATGGGTTTCATCCTACTATTATTCTATTTGTTTTTAAAAGTTATCGAATCTGCATTGGTCTAACTACCACTTAAACTCAGTTATTATGAAAATCTTAATAGGCACTTTCCCTCTTGTTCATAATAATGCCAATCGTCTTATAAGCCTCTTTTAGTTATCTAGGTTTGACAGTTTCAGACTTCAGTTAGACTTGGATAAGGGCAATTTGATAGCTGAAAGAGGCTTATAAGATGAATGGTGTTATTATAAATAATGTGGTTAGTAATATTCTGTACCATAAAAGGTAGCAAAAAGAAGCAACACTATCCTCCAAAATCAACTTTGTAATAGAACTAATAGTCCATTCAAATGTTACAATTTAAGGACCTAATATTGCATTTATTAGAGGACGCAATTTTATTTTTGGGACATGTGTGGGGGGTCTATAGAAGCTTAACCCCAAGTTTTTGGGGTTGCCGCCCTTGTCCCCCAGCCGCCATCTTGGAAAAAGCGGTGCAAACACCTTTTTCGCGATATCTCGGAAATTATGCGTCCTACATAAAATTCGTAGACATAATTTGTAGCAAATCGCTTTGCCTACAAATATGTTCTATAAGTTTTTGCCCTAAATTTAAAATTAAAGAAGTTATAAGCAAAAAAGTGGGAAAATTTCTATGAAAATTTTCTTTTTTGCTCTATAACTTTTTTTTATATATTTTACAAAAAAATTACCTCAGACCAATCTTGTAGAATTTGTAGATGGTCTTTTGAGGAAAAAAAATCCCTATATTTTTTTTATTTTCATTCATTTAAAACTCTGATAGAGCGCTAAAAAGTTGACCGGGTTCGTCAATGCTCATGAGAATCCGGTCAAAACTAAATAGCCGAAGAGCCCATGGACCCCAGACCTTCGTCATTTTATAAAACCTGAAAGTTTGTCAGCGCATGCGCCCAACACAGGTAAGAACGATGGACCATTATGAAGTTTGGGTTGTGGTGGCTTTGTAGCTTTATAGTACTTAAATTTTTTTTTATTAGGAATCGCCAAAATAAATTGTTTTTTTTTTCTTTTTTTGTGTGAAAATCTTAATGCAGTTCACAGAATACATCTACTTATCAAGTTTCAACAGTAGAGTTCTTATAGTTTCGGAAAAAAGTGGCTGTGACATACGGACGGACAGACAGTCATGACGAAAACATAAGGGTTCCGTTTTTGTCATTTGGCTACGGTACCCTAAAAAGATCATAAAACTAAGTTAGACATTTCGTTTTGACCGGATTCTCATGAGCATTGACGAACCCGGTCAACTTTGGAGCGCTGTAACAGCGTTTTAAATGAATGAATTAAAAAAAAAATAGGGAAAAAAATCCTTAAAAGACCGACAAGGAACCCTTATAGTTTCGCCATGTCCGTCTGTCTTTCTGTCTATCTGTCTGTCTGTCTGTCCGCGGCATAGCTCCTAGGTTTTTGTTACTAGAAAGCTGAAATTTGGTATGGATATCTATATTGATCACGCCGAGAAAGTGGTAAAATAAAAGCTCCCAAACACGTACCTAAAGATGGGATGAATATTTTTTTCTCGCGTACCCCTGCGTGTGGGGTATCATTAGATAGGTCTTTCAAAACTATTATGAGTGGGTGAAAACAACTTTTCGGTTTAGCGAGCCGTTTGTGAAATATCTAGCTTAAGTGCAAATTTTTGTTTGATACGAGCATCCCCCCCCTCTAACTTTTGAATGGCTGTACCTAGAAATGTGAAAAAATTCACAGACGTAGCACATGCAATGAACTTACAAGCAAAACTATCACGGCTAAGTAGGCTTAGCCGGTTACAGAGTTGTAGTCAACTAACTAACTCTTACTACGGAACCCTACTGCGCGTGGCCAGACACGCACTTGGCCGGTTTTTCTTTTCTTATAACTTCTTTAATTTTAAATTTAGGGCAAAAAGTTGTAGAACATATTTCTAGGCAAAGCGATTTTCTACAAATTATGTCTTGACGAATGGTATGTAGGACGCATAGTTTCTGAGATATAGCGAAAAAGGTGTTTGCACCCCTTTTTTTTCAAGATGGCAGACGGGGGACAAGGACGGCAACCACACAAACTTGGGGTCAAGCTTCTATTGACCTACTAAAGGCAAAGCTCATGTAACATTTCAATGGACTATAATGGCCAGCTAAATTAAAGCTAAAATAAAACATTGTAAAGACTTTCACCTATGTCAACTGTGAATATTTGGTTTTACAACTAACATAAAACTACTTATATCTACTTAGCATCGTACTGTTCATATTCAGCCATTTTCCCTTCCCACCTATGAGGCACCAGGGGGCACTCCAGACTCTGCGCTCAGCAGCATCTTTGCCAGGAAACTTGAGAAGTTGTGATTGCTCAACAGTGCCTGAAATGTAAAATGTTCTATCAGTATAAGGGAACGAAATTCAAGTGTTTTCAAACCGCCAGCTGGACAATGTAACGTCTGATAACCGCTCCTATAAAGTAAATAGTTACCACAGACTATTAAAATTGCTTAGTAACAAATACATTACTCCATAGAAAATCCTCATCACTCTCCAGCCCTTATCCCAAATAATTTGTGGTCGGCGCAACATATCTTCTTCTTCCATACATCTCAATCAGCAATGACCTCTTTTATCACCCTCTTTCTAGCCAAATTGTTTTTTAAACAGTCCATCCACACTCTCTAGGGTATTAATTCCTTGTGACCTATAACGCCGCACCGTAAAGAATATGCTCGAATATCGAGCAGTAGGGCTCCGAAGTGCATTATAGTATGTCGAAAATTAAATTTCTTAACCGTCATATGTTGTATGAAATATAATCTTATCTTACCTTTTCTTTGTCGGGGGGCGAATTCTGCACTTTTCCAGCCGATTTCTACAACAACAAATAAGTTATTTATATAATGTGTTGATTTGTATTGCTTGGTTAACATGCATGGAAATAGGCGATGCATACGTTCATTAAGAATAATACGTACATAACAAATTTTAAAAATATTATTTGCACAAACTATTAAGTTTAAAAGATATTTTATTACATACCGTTTGTTTGAGGACCGCCGCGAGAACTACGGTCATCTGCGATTTCATTTTGATCAGTTTACCCAGCCTCTTACTCAGCTCCTCATTAGAACGTGTCATCTTATCAATCTTTGCCTTGACAAACTGCAACCTGTAGAATACAAACATGTCAAAAGTGTTCCTAAAAAATATACTATCGACAAATTTATATATTGTAAAAATAGCTTGTGCTAATAGATACATGATAAAATACATTGCTTGTAGTTTTGCTGCTATTATTATGATATTTAACTTCGCATTTTTTCCAAGATATTGTTTAGGTAATTCATATACACCAAACATTTAAATAAAACACTAAAATATATTTACTAAATAATACGCAACCTTACACTCAGACCAAAAACACATAATAAAAGCAGTTGAGCAGTAACTTTAATAACTCACCGATATAATAGTATGATCATGCCATAATTTTGTAAAGACAAAAAATATATTAACTAGCCAGCTGTTCGAAACCCGCGGTCGAAAAGTCAAACTAAAAACACATGGTAAAATATTGTCGCATTATATTTCAAAATGTATTTTAGACACAATAAATCCTTCGGCAGTCAGTAATAACTAAGCTTAACAGCAGAACTGAGCACATCACCTACGCATGCGTTAAACTCATTGAATGAAAATTTTGTACATTATAGTGCTCATTACATACGATTGCGTTACTTGACCCCGTGTTCTGAACAGCTGCAGCTAAGAGATGCAAAATGATACCTGAACTCATTACTATCACAATCTTTGCATTTCTTTGCCTGCGGTTCGCCGGAGACGAGGTCGCGCGGCGAGCTGCTGACTGGAGACAAAACCAACAAATAATTCACACAATCGCCGCGCATGCAGTGTTCACATACAATTTACGGCGCAGGGTTTAAAAAATAAATAAACAACAAGTATTGCTACCTTTGCCATACAAGTTGCTAGTCAATATATTTTACAGTTTTCCAACTGAGGAGTGGGTTTCTGATGTAGTCGTCATTTTAGAGAGTCGCAGTGCACCCAGTGTGGGCCTTTTAATTACACTCTGCTATAGTAATTAGCCTCTTAGTATAAATTACTGTTAAATATATATAAAATTGCAAATGATTTAGTTTACGTGCATGCAGTGTGATGTGTTTCATAGATGTTTAAAATGTTAGATTTTCTGATGTTATATTAATTTGCAGAAAGTGGGTTTTAAGTAATTTTCAATCGCATTTGAGAAAACTCAGTAGATGGTTTTTTACGCATTATGTCATTTTAAATGAATCTCGAATTTATTACAGAGAAATGAACGCAATTGTTGAATATAACATTTATTAGAGCATATGCGCAGAGTATAAAATAACTTTAAACAATTGCATAAAAATACACTTGCATTTAAAAAATTGCTATGGTTTAGTTTCTTTTCACATGTTTTGATTGAAAATATATTAATAACAATGCGAAGCAAGTTTCCATTTGCATACATGTTATTTTAAGTATTGTTATACTATATCAAATACAAGTACCTAATACACTCACAAATATTAACTCCAGATTGTAACCAAACTCTGGAGCTCTAACTAATGCAAAGTGCTTAGAATAATGAGAAAATATTCGCAATAGTTTGTATTATATAATCAGTGACACAATTAGCTTCAATATGTCCATTAAATGTTTTATTAGAAATACATTGAATTTTCTATTATTGCAACTGGGGTTTGGGTTCTATTCGATAATGCCGAGGTTTATCCACTTCCATATTTTTGTTGAGGCTTGAAAATAGGTATTATTTTCCTCAAATGAGAAGCGTCTTCCGTTACCACGATAAACTAGTTTTTAATTTTGCGAAGATAAGTTACTTCTGTGGGCGCAACTGCCCATTGGATCGATCACTTACAATGCATGACAATCTAATAAGCTGATGAAATACACAATGAGCGAAAGGATCAAAGTTATAAATATTATCCAACCGACACAGCTAATTATTTCAGGATTCCCAGAGTTGACCACGTCTTTTATTAGTCGTGTTTTATTGAGCAATATTTAAACCTGTTGAAATTATATTTTCATTGTTTCTTTTCTATATAAAGACTAGCTTCTGCCCGGGACTTCGTCCGCGTAGAATATTTACTTTGGGCTAACGCAATTTTTTTTTAAATCGTACCAGTAGTTCCTAAGATTAGCGCGTTCAAGCAAACAAACAGACTCTTCAACTTTATATATTAGTATAGATATAGAAATATACATATTACACCTTTAACCAAGGTTCCAGGATATTACTCGTTGTTTTTATGGAAACTCGGAAAAAACGGGGAAATACTCATAACATTATAATGGAACATTTACATAATATAGTGCTGACGTAAATAATGACACATCAAATCGGACCTATCAGATTGTCGTGCGCTTGTGATTTAAAAATATAATGAGGCGATACCACATTCGCTGCAGTAGCGGAGAAAAATCGAATTATATTATATACCTTCAGTACTGTCGCATTGCCACTCGCGTTTTGGAGAAGTACTAGTTGTTGATCTAAAAATGTTTAGATCTGTCCTCTCTACGGCGGGATCCACTGCGTTAAACGGTGCCACCACCACAGGCGCGATACTGAAATTAAGAAATTTTATTTACAGAGTATATTTCGAAAGATAAATACTAACTTAGCCTTAGTTTCGCAAGCTAGCACCACTGGTGGCAATTTTAGTAAAAAACTGAAACTTATTTTTGAAAAGTTGTTTTTTATAGTCATGTAACACCAGCGCTTTCATGTTCACATTGCCCTTTCGAACAACACTAAAATTACTTCAACAACAAACAGCGTATGCCCTAGCGCACGCTGTTCCGTGACCGGTATATTGTGGTGTTCCGTTGCTCAGGTGTTCCTTTCCTTGCAGTTAATACTAAATATGCCATACAAATAGCTATAATTTCACTCATGTCGAGGTCAACGATTGAGCAAAGGGCGTCAAGGTCGAGCGACGTTAAACTGCAAGCGTCTTAATGCAATCAACAGAAAAAATACATTTTTAGGGTCCCGTAATCAATGGGACGGGTGGACATAGCAAGTTGAAATTAAACCAGAACAGAACAGACTGAGGTATGTAGGGACTTGTACCTCAAAAAAAGCAGCAAAAAGGTCTTACAGCACAAATACAGAAAAAAAAACCGAAAAATAAAAACTACAAACTTAATTATGCGGTTGGAAAAGAACAAAATTATTGCGTAGGTATAATATTCTTCCCAAAGGTCGGAACCCACGGTGCGCGAGTCCGATTCGTACATGGTCGGTTTTTTTATATATTTATTAAGTTGTATCATTAGGCTCAATAATAAAATGGAATTTTCTTTCATCCGTCCCTTGGAAGTATTATTAAATGTTGATAATAGACTTACCAAGGTATTGAAGGTGGTGGTAAAGCATTGGGGTAGGGTTGATGCACTTCTACTGGAGTCTCTAAAAAAATATTAAAATGCAATTTATTAATGTTTTTAATTAAAAAATATTTTTTTTCTAGATAAATAATAAATAATTATTCAAAACTTTATGGAGTAGGTACCTTCAGGCTGAGGTGGTGGAGGGGGAGGTTGTGCTACAGCCCCTTCTTTTAGATGAGCCAATGTATGTGGAGGTAAATATCCAGTTCTAAAGAAATATTCTTTTTCAAATACAGTTGCATGTACAAATTTACATTTAGGGAAAGAGCACACAGAGTTCTGGAAGTTTCTGCAGAATGTATACACCCCTGGTAGCTGAGACAGAATTAATTCATGGGCGAATATGCAAGCAGCTCCTTTCTTACAAGTGCCTCGTGCAAAATTTCGACACATTGTCAATTTTGGCTTCTCAGCTGTCTCTGACTGGTCAGTTTTAATAGTAATTGTTTTCAGTTCTTCAGTTTGACTGAACTCTGAAGGTGTTTCATTCTGTTTATAATCATCATCTTCTATCTCTTTTTTCAAATTAATTATCATAGGTGGAGTATCTGGGGGTGGTGGATTAGGTGGTAAGGGTGGTTGCACAGGCGCACTTTTTGTTGGTGTATTTTCCGGCTCTCGTGTTTCGTGAGCACATGCAGACATATCCGAGTCCCCATTAGATGGGCTTAATTGCGTGCGGGACATTGATTGCGTTGCTTCTTCAAATTTAGACTTTAAATATTTTTTCATGTGTTTGAAGTTGGGAGAGGGCCTAAAATTTATGGACTCTTCATCACTGCGAGATTTAGTTTGACTATCTGAAAAAAGAAACAATGGTCAACTTTTTTATTGGGACGACATAAGGAGGATCTGGACAACAGTTTAAAAAATAAATAAGTAATCCTTTCTTCCTTTAACCGTTTTTTTATAAGTTCAACCTGCATGTAACCCAACTATGATGAAAATTTATCCTAGTGGTCTTAAAAGTGAGAGAAACCTTCTACATAAATAACATAGGTATTATTATGTTGTGTATACTAATAAAATTAAGGAACACTGTTATATTTCATAGGTAGGCACTATGTAGCCCTATATAACGCAAATCAACCACACACTTTTTTATCTATGAGGGTATTTGTATATCTGGTAGGTCTTATTTTCCATGAAGACTTTGAAGTACCTACATTATTGATATTACAACACATATTAACTACATTTTAAATACCTACATTATTTTTAATTGTATATTATTAGCTTAATATTATACTATAGCCTTTTGTTTCTAATTAGTTGTATAAGATGCCATTACCATGGCAGTACCTCCTCATATTTTTTTGAATATCCACCAAAAGAATTAAACTGTTATATTATTAATTTTGAAATTTGAAACAATATAGATAGGTGAGACTTCATTGTGCCGTAGCAAATTATTTTTGGACACTAATCAATTGAAGTAAAAATACTGCCCCTGAGATACCACTTATTCACATATTACTATTACACACCCACCAACTAAATATGGCTTTCCGAATTACAAAATGACAAAAGGTGTTTATAAATCCATATGTCCGCCACTATTTAACCTACCTACGTAAAATATAATTACAGCAAATAGGATTTTCGCTCATTATAGGTAGGTACCAGAAAGTTCTTTTTGCAAGCGATACAAACATGAACTGAATAACGATTGGCGAGATTCCATGTGGTATTATTTACTATCTTTACTTAAACATAACAATGTAAGTAAGCTTGATCATCTAATAAAAAGAAAAACGGCAATAAGGCAATTGTTTAGCTTTAATTTTCGGTAGGTAATAGACACTATCATAACAAAATAAAACATCCTTATTTAATAAAAACAAATGAGGGTTTAGAAAGTTATCAAAGTGCTTGCCTTCGTCTGCTCCCAGCATTTCCGCAGTTCCTTTTCAACAAAATTCAAGCGTCGGTATTTTTTAATAATTTTTAAAACATTGAACAAACGTCCAGGCTAAACTTATAAAATTATAAACGCGAATACAACCCGTGAAACCCCTCCTCGTTTGAATTTGAATATGGAACAGTGACGATCGGAAACGATCAATTCAATCGCAATTTGTGCTTGAATGAAATGGCCAGAAATGGCTGACTAGGGATGTTAAAAAATAATCGATTGTTATTTGAATCGATTTTAATTTTCTTATTATCATTTTTTTGCTATAGATTGTTATAGTCATATTAAATCAATTTTTAGTAAATCGATTATATAAATTACGTGTTTGAATCGATTTTCAGAAACAGCTCGTATCTATGCGACGGATGAAAAAATCGTGTACCACTAAACTTATGACCATAACGCAGTTGTTCAGGATTTTTAATAATCCTTTTAAGTATATTATTTTAATACTAGTCAAATGTAAAATAGGACTGGATATTTTTGACAATAATTATTATTTTATTTTTCAAACTTGAAGATTTATATTATAGTTTAGTTTTTGAGACTAGAGAGTAGTCGTTTATTTTTTTTAATTCTCATTTTAAGTATTTTATTTTAAAACTAGTCAAATGTAAAATAGGTCTGGACATTTATGGCATTTTTTTTATTTGATTTATATTTTAGTTTTTGAGACAATAAGTCTTTCATTTTGTTGGGATGCTCATCATTTTTTTATTATAATAAAAAAAGTTTAATAGTACTAAAATTTGTATCAATAATAAACGGTGAAGGAAAAACATCGTGAGGAAACCTGGACTTTAAAGTCTGAAATCAATAATAAAATGAAAAGTAAGAGAAGAGGCCTGTGCCCAGCATTGGGACAATATATACGCTGATGATCATTGTATCAATAATGCTATTTGGTTTCCTATAAATTCCTTACCTTGAAATTTTAAAGGAATACTGCCTTCGAATTTTTAGGTTTGAATTGGTAATTTTTTTATTCATATAATTTTATTTGATTTTTAATCTCATAAATTGTTAATATGAATCTCTTAGGTTTATTATTGGAATATGAAAAGTACGTACTTTTAAATAATTAAAAAAAAAAAATTTTTCACAGGAATCGATTATTTATCTTTATTGAAATAGATTTTTGACAAATCGATTAATCTTGAATAAAGAAAAATCGATTTTGATTTAATCGATTCTTTTCCATTAATCTCACATCCTTATGGCTGACTCCACACCACAGACAGAATAACAATACACTTTGCCAGTGTTGCCAACTCCTTTAATTTCAAATGGCTAAACTAAATGTCAAAAGTCGCTAGAAAGACGCTAAAACTGATTCTACCAAGTGCGAACTCAGGATTTTGTCCTCTAGGGACATAAGAGGACATAAGAGGCTAGTGATGGTAAAATCGTTAATTCAAACTCTAATTAGGGGCTGTCCATTAATCATGTGAGGCACGAAGGGGGGGAGGGGTCCATAAAAAATCACGAAATATCACAAGGGGGAGGGGGGTAAAGTATTATATCACGTGTACTTATTTTTTCGGCAAGCGCGCGATACTCAACCGAAAAGCGGCGTTACATGTATTTTTTATTTATAGTCAAACGCGTAGGTACAAAATCGAAAACGGCTTGTAGTGTGACCTTGATTCGCCGTTGCCAGGCAACGAACGAAGTGAAGTTCCCGCGAGCCGCGACAATTGCCCGCCGGACTCAGCTTGTCAGTGTCAGTTATTCTGTTGTTTTAACACTGAATACACACGCGTAAATTGTTTAACCTCGCACGCAATAATGTTCATGTACTAGTACAAAAAACTTTTTCGCATTTCTTTCATTATTTTTATGTCAGTCAAAAACAAACTGCAACCTTTCTGTCTACCTCTGAACGTTTATTATAGTAGTCTTTAATTTTCTATAATAAAATTAGATGATACATACTAATACCACTATTTTTTTATAAATAAAAAAATAGATTCTTTGCAGGTATGAAAAAATACACGTGATATAGGGGGGAGGGGTAGTCTTAAACCTCACCACGTATCAACCAAGGGGGAGGGGGGGGTCAAAAATGCAAAAAAAAAAACATCACGTGATTAATGGATGGCCCCTTAGATTAAGAAACACATAAAAATAATGAAACCTATTAAGTTTTAAATAAATACATACTATGTACTTACCAGTTATTCGTGTCAAAGGTAAAACAGAAATTTGAAAAAATAAAGATAATATTTGGATTTGGGTATTTTTAGAGTTCACAGCTGATTATTTCAGGAACTCCTAATGCTATCGACTTGAAATTTGGTAGGTTTAAAATTTCAAAGTATAGTTAGGTACTACGTCGTGTGGGGTATCATAAAGGTCTTGATTTGCAAGCCTTTTTTTAGTATTGTGCAGCGCCGTGACTTGGTCGCGGCAGTCCTTGCTGCGGGCCATCTCTCGCTTCCGGCCGTCATGACAACTATGGTCGGGAGCGAGAGCGGGTGGGCTGCCGTCGCCTCCTTTTGCGAGGACGTCATGTCTGCAAAGGAGGCAGCGGAAAGGGAGAGAGAGGCTATCACCTCTCTCCCGGCCCGCAGCAGACGAACGGGGCGTCGCAGGGTGGCCGACGATCTCCGGCCACCGTAGGGCGCGGCCTGCGGGCGACAGAACAGGGGCATCTGTCGCCCGACCAGACACAGGCCTCGAGGCGGCGGCGTAGTGTTCCGCGCGCGCGCCGCACAGTCGTAGGATTCCTGCGGCCGCTGGGTGACGGCCGCAGAGGGTGACGGGGCCCGCCTTTCCATCTGGCGGGCCAATACCTGCCGGGGGCGCGGAAGAATGCGCGAGCGATACCCGTACCCCCGGCACTGGGTACAAGTAAGGAACACCGTGGTGGTTTTAGCCGGTAAGAGTCCGGCACTGTTCCCATTGGGCCGGGTTCGTCCATGAAGATTTCCCCACGTGAAAAAAAAAAAAAAAAAGGTCGCGACCATTTAGTCCGAAACTGCGATAGAAATAATAATATTTTGAGGGGTTCCGTAGTCTACAAGGAACCCTTATAGTTTCGCCACGTGCGCCTGTCTGTCCGCGGCATAGTTCAGGGGTTCTGGGTACAAGAAAGCTGAAATTTTGTATGATCACGCTTACAAAGTGGTAAATTAGTAAAAATATGTCTTTTAGGGTAGCTCCCATACAAGTAAAGTGGGTATAACTATTTTTTTCTCATGTATCCCGTCGTTGACTTGTTGTTGTCATTGGATAGATCTTTTAAAAATAAAGCAAGTTTGTAAAGACCATTTTTCGATTCAGGGATCTGTTTGCGAAATCTAGCTTTAAAGTGTAAATTTTTGTTCGATACGAGCGCCCACCACGCAATGGTCGCGACCTTATTTAGCTCGCTTTGGGTATTTGAGCATCAGTATCAACAAGATGAGAATTCAACAGAAAAAAATACACAGCCTTATAATAATTAGATCAGTTTATTACTTATTATTGTGGTATTATTAGAAACTAGTAATTGCATACATAATCTGTACAGCTTGATGTAGTACTTTAGGCAAGGCGATTATTAAATCAGTCAAATTCACTTATTTGGTGCAGAGGCAAAGTAAAACCTAAAGTAACAGTAATTAATTACCTATTTGATTTATTATTGCATAACGATACAATATAAATTCGACTACGCTACAAAATTGTACAATTTATGTCACAAAGCATATTTTTACCTTATTTTTAGAAATAGCTTAGTTGTCTGGATCTTCTAGATAGAATGATGAAACATTCAACAATCCTAACTTATTAAAATATATATGCAGTGCCATATCAAAACGATCCTACCTCGTCATTCTATTTAGGGGATGCCGTTAAACAAACTTGCATGTCTGTGCCTTATCAACTTATTAAAATTAATTCTAGACTATTTTTGAGCTTTCACAATCTTTCAAAACACATATGACTTAACGCAAATATAGTTAATAACGCAATTTATTTATTTTTTATATACCTCGAGTGCAAGGGAATGACAAGGAACGGTTACCTTGTAAACATTAATATTTGTAATCAAAACTTGGCATTTCACTATGTTGTATAATAGAGCAAGATCCGAGGGCCGCCAGATGTGACTTATTTTCGCAGCGATAAAAATTTTAACACTACATTATCCCATACATTTAATCTCTGAGAAAATAAGTAAAATCTGGCGGCTCTGTCATCTTTGGCCATAACCTCATAATACAAAGGACTGCAAATAAATAAATAAATTGCCATTTCATTTGTGTTTCAACTACATATTCTAATTAACATGCAAACTCCACTTAGTAGTTACAATATAAAATATTTATGTGGATTGAGATTATAAATTATAAAATCATCTAAAAAAATACTAATAGCCGGTTGGTTCATATTACTTATACTTTTACGTATGTCACACACATTTTAATATCAATTATTTGCATGTCTTTCAAATTTGATCAAGACAACATACACAAATATGAATAATAATCAAATAAAAGTATAATCATAAATCATAAGACGTAAAATCTTAAATAGTCCAATTAAGTTGTATCGTTTATTTTGATAGATCTTGAATAACTTCTTGTTCTTTCGTTCCACTTATGTGTCACCACATATTTTTGGGGCAACCGGCTGTTAGTGTAAACATCATGGAGGAAGGGTTCAACACCAAAACGTATTATAAAACGTTTTGTGTATCGTCATGTCAATATTAAAATAATTTAATGATGGATTTATATGTATTAATAATAGTTAACAAAATTAAAAAGCGCAAATGTAACGCTGAAAATTACAATCACGAATTCATACTACGACTAAAATTGAAAAATATAGGTGTTTTCAAAGTTCAAAGGTGATTATTGCGAATAAAACATTTTTGCGAACTCGAAAATCGTAGATTTGACTTGGCCAAGGGCAATTTACTTAATCTGCCTTTAATATTGTTTGGCCTATAATAATATTATACAGTAATACAAACACAACCAAACAACGAAAGCATGAGAATCATCATTATTAGACTAAAACAGTGATGAACCTCGGAATGAAAGACATGTCGTAATCTCGTATAAAATCTTAAGCATTAGTAAACTTTATAAAAATATTTATCTTATGATACTTATGTTCGAAATTCACACAATTCTGGTTTCTTAAACTCGCTTCCTACGCTTTATATAATATGCTTTCGATTCAGAAAAACACGTATAAAAAATTGCTGTAACAAATTCTGTACAGAATGTTATGCTCCACAATTTTTTACTTCATCTCAAATATATTTATAGTATAGGAAGCGATATCTATTATACCAAAAATCGCATTTTGTAACCTTGATTATCTTCAGACGTAAGATCTCACAAGATTTTAGAGGAACTTGTTAAAGAAATTAAACGAAAGTTTGTAGATTTTAGTTCTTAAATATTAGGAAGGTATTTGTGGCTCTGAGTATTTTAACACTAACAACTATGGAGTCCGAAACAGGTCCTAAAATGTATCGTAATGATCCTAACCCAAAGAATGATTTTAAGTTTTTTTTTTCATTTTGTCATTAATTTAACATACTTAAATTTTATAAATTTTGTTGCTAGTTGGGGTAGTTTTAAATGTTGAGGGTACTGAAACAATCCTTTGTAATTATTCTATAAATAACTAATTTAAATATAAAGGGGACATCTAGCTATACGAGTGTAGATGTCGCAGATGGAATTTAAATCAGCTGTTTTACAAAACCGCTAGGTGTTTGCGCAAACCGACGTAATTTAAAACAGCATAATAACGTTGAGGTGCATACTGCAATCATAAAAAAGGGTGTAACTTCTTTTTTTTCGATATTGAAGTATATTCGTAATCAGAATTTTCTCCTGATTTCAAATCCGTATTTAAATCAATATGGAAAAAAAAATTGCGTCCATTCTTATTATGACGGCGACATAGTCATTGCGTTTAACAAGACTACTAGCCGAACTTTATATGTACTGTAGATTGGCTTTTCTGCAGTCCCAATAAGCATTTAATGTAGGTCGATTATGACAAAATAATGTAGTTATTAAAATCATTGTTGACACTGAACTAGGATAATCTCTTAGCCACGAATGACTAACTTTCGAACCAAAATCTACAATGTGACGTTTAATCTGTTTTATACGACTTATAATCGTTGACTTGCTACTTAGACCAGTGCTTTTATTTAAGCCTTTAAAAACGGTAAAAAGTGAATAAAATAATAGTAGGATGAAATCCATTGGAAAGGGAGGAGAATATATATATAATATAAAAATGATAGGAAAAAAAACGCGAGAATTTTCGATTGAAAATTAGGGTGCTTTTTCGATATGAAGTCAAATTAGGGTGAAAAAATATTATTTTAAATCAAATAAATTACAGTGTATTTGGGACATAAAAAGGTAAGTTTTCACCAAATTTCGTGGAAAAAAAAATCATTGTAAAAGATAAAAATAAAAAACCAAACACTTGGTTTTTTGAATTTTTCACATAAATTTTGAGGTTATGTGAAAAAAGTTACAGATCTTTATATTACCTACAACTTTGCGATTTAACTTTTTTCCATAGGACTTTGAGGTTTTGCCGGAAATTGAGATAAACCGTTTTTTACCTTTTACCCCCCTCCCCCCACTTTCCGACCTCAGATCACCCGTAATTTATTTTTCCTATAATTTTTATTATATTCTTCGCCTTTTCTAATGGGTTTCATCCTACTATTATTTTATTTGTTTTTAAAAGTTATCGAATCGGCACTGGTCTAACTACCACTTAAATTCAGTTATTATGAAAATCTTAATAGGCACTTTCCCTCTTGTTCATAATAATGCCATTCGTCTTATAAGCCTCTTTTAGTTATCTAGGTTTGACAGTTTCAGACTTCAGTTAGACTTGGATAAGGACAGTTTGATAGCTAAAAGAGGCTTATAAGATGAATGGTGTTATTATGAATAATGTGGTTAGTAATATTCTGTACCATAAAAGGTAGCAAATAGAAGCAACACTATCCTCCAAAATCAACTTTGTAATAGAACTAATAGTCCATTGAAATGTTACAATTTAAGGACCTAATATTGCATTTATTAGAGGACGCAATTTTATTTTTGGGAGATGTGTGGGGGGGTCTATAGAAGCTTAACCCCAAGTTTATGGGGTTGCCGCCCTTGTCCCCCGGCAAAAAGTTATCTTGGAAAAAGGGGTGCAAACACCTTTTTCCTACATAAAATTCGTAGACATAATTTGTAGCAAATCGCTTTGCCTACAAATATGTTCTATAAGTTTTTGCCCTAAATTTAAAATTAAAGAAGTTATAAGCAAAAAAGTGGGAAAATTTCTATGAATTTATTTTTTTTTGCTCTATAACTTTTTTTTATATATTTTACAAAAAAATTACCTCAGACCAAATTTGTAGAATTTGTAGATGGTCTTTTGAGGAAAAATTTTCCCTATATTTTTTTTATTTTCATTCATTTAAAACTCTGTTATAGCGCTAAAAAGTTGACCGGGTTCGTCAATGCTCATGAGAATCCGGTCAAAACTAAATAGCCGAAGAGCCCATGGACCCCAGACCTTCGTCATTTTATAAAACCTGAAAGTTTGTCAGCGCATGCGCCCAACACAGGTAAGAACGATGGACCATTATGAAGTTTGGGTTGTGGTGGCTTTGTAGCTTTATAATACTTAAAAAAAAATTATGATTTTTTTTTATTAGGAACCGCCAAAATAAATTGTTTTTTTTTCTTTTTTTGTGTGAAAATCTTAATGCAGTTCACAGAATACATCTACTTATCAAGTTTCAACAGTAGAGTTCTTATAGTTTCGGAAAAAAGTGGCTGTGACATACGGACGGACAGACAGTCATGACGAATCCATAAGGGTTCCGTTTTTGTCATTTGGCTACGGAACCCTAAAAAGATCATAAAACTAAGTTAGACATTTCGTTTTGACCGGATTCTCATGAGCATTGACGAACCCGGTCAACTTTGGAGCGCTGTAACAGCGTTTTAAATGAATTAATTTAAAAAAAATAGGGAAAAAGTTAGATAGGTCTTTCAAAACTATTATGAGTGGGTGAAGACCACTTTTCGGTTTAGCGAGCCGTTTGTGAAATATCTAGCTTAAGTGCAAATTTTTGTTCGATACGAGCATCCCCCCCCCCTCTAACTTTTGAATGGCTGTACCTAGAAATGTGAAAAAAAACAAACGTAGCACATGCAATGAACTTACAAGCAAAACTATCACGGCTAAGTAGGCTTAGCCGGTTACAGAGTTGTAGTCGACTAACTAACTCTTACTACGGAACCCTACTGCGCGTGGCCAGACACGCACTTGGCCGGTTTTTTTTTCTTATAACTTCTTTAATTTTAAATTTAGGGCAAAAAGTTGTAGAACATATTTCTAGGCAAAGCGATTTCCTAAGGTGTTTGCACCCCTTTTTTTCAAGATGGCAGACGGGGGACAAGGACGGCAACCACACAAACTTGGGGTCAAGCTTCTATTGACCTAATAAAGGCAAAGCTCATGTAAAATTTCAATGGACTATAATGGCCAGCTAAATTAAAGCTAAAATAAAACATTGTAAAGACTTTCACCTATGTCAACTGTGAATATTTGGTTTTACAACTAACATAAAACTACTTATATCTACTTAGCATCGTACTGTTCATATTCAGCCATATTCCCTTCCCACCTATGAGGCACCAGGTTGCACTCCAGACTCTGCGCTCAGCAGCATCTTTGCCAGGAAACTTGAGAAGTTGTGATTGCTCAACAGTGCCTGAAATGGAAAATGTTCTATCAGTATAAGGGAACGAAATTAAAGTGTTTTCAAACCGCCAGCTTGACGATGTAACGTCTGATAACCGCTCCTATAAAGTAAATAGTTACCACAGACTATTAAAATTGCTTAGTAACAAATACATTACTCCATAGAAAATCCTCATCACTCTCCAGCCCTTATCCCAAATAATTTGTGGTCGGCGCAGCATATCTTCTTCTTCCATACATCTCAATCAGCAATGACCTCTTTCTAGCCAAATTGTTTTTTAAACAGTCCATCCACACTCTCTAGGGTATTAATTCCTTGTGACCTATAACGCCGCACCGTAAAGAATATGCTCGAATATCGAGCAGTAGGGCTCCGAAGTGCATTATAGTATGTCGAAAATTAAATTTCTTAACCGTCATGTAGGTTAATCATATGTTGTATGTAATATAATCTTTTCTTACCTTTTCTTTGTCGGGGGGCGAATTCTGCACTTTCCCAGCCGATTTCTACAACAACAAATAAGATATTTATTTTATGTGTTGATTTGTATTGCTTGGTTAACATGCATGGAAATAGGCGATGCATACGTTCATTAAGAATAATAGGTACATAACAAATTTTAAATATATTATTTGCACAAACTATTAAGTTTAAAAGATATTTTATTACATACCGTTTGTTTGAGGACCGCCGCGAGAACTACGGTCATCTGCGATTTCATTTTGATCAGTTTACCCAGCCTCTTACTCAGCTCCTCATTAGAACGTGTCATCTTATCAATCTTTGCCTTGACAAACTGCAACCTGTAGAATACAAACATGTCAAAAGTGTTCCTAAAAAATATACTATCGACAAATTTATATATTGTAAAAATAGCTTGTGCTAATAGATACATGATAAAATACATTGCTTGTAATTTTGCTGCTATTATTATGATATTTAACTTCGCATTTTTTCCAAGATATTGTTTAGGTAATTCATATACACCAAACATTTAAATAAAACACTAAAATATATTTACTAAATAATACGCAACCTTACACTCAGACCAAAATCACATAATAAAAGCAGTTGAGCAGTAACTTTAATAACTCACCGATATAATAGTATGATCATGCCATAATTTAGTAAAGACAAAAAATATATTAACTAGCCAGCTGTTCGAAACCCGCGGTCGAAAAGTCAAACTAAAAACACATGGTAAAATATTGTCGCATTATATTTCAAAATGTATTTTAAACACAATAAATCCTTCGGCAGTCAGTAATAACTAAGCTTAACAGCAGAACTGAGCACATCACCTACGCATGCGTTAAACTCATTGAATGAAAATTTTGTACATTATAGTGCTCATTACATACGATTGCGTTACTTGACCCCGTGTTCTGAACAGCTGCAGCTAAGAGATGCAAAATGATACCTGAACTCATTACTATCACAATCTTTGCATTTCTTTGCCTGCGGTTCGCCGGAGACGAGGTCGCGCGGCGAGCTGCTGACTGGAGACAAAACCAACAAATAATTCACACAATCGCCGCGCATGCAGTGTTCACATACAATTTACGGCGCAGGGTTTAAAAAATAAATAAACAACAAGTATTGCTACCTTTGCCATACAAGTTGCTAATCAATATATTTTACAGTTTTCCAACTGAGGAGTGGGTTTCTGATGTAGTCGTCATTTTAGAGAGTCGCAGTGCACCCAGTGTGGGCCTTTTAATTACACTCTGCTATAGTAATTAGCCTCTTAGTATAAATTACTGTTAAATATATATAAAATTGCAAATGATTTAGTTTACGTGCATGCAGTGTGCTGTGTTTCATAGATGTTTAAAATGTTAGATTTTCTGATGTTATATTAATTTGCAGAAAGTGGGTTTTAAGTAATTTTCAATCGCATTTGAGAAAACTCAGTAGATGGTTTTTTACGCATTATGTTATTTTAAATGAATCTCGAATTTATTACAGAGAAATGAACGCAATTGTTGAATATAACATTTATTAGAGCATATGCGCAGAGTATAAAATAACTTTAAACAATTGCATAAAAATACACTTGCATTGATAAAGATTGCTATGGTTTAGTTTCTTTTCACATGTTTTGATTGAAAATATATTAATAACAATGCGAAGCAAGTTTCCATTTGCATACATGTTATTTTAAGTATTGTTATACTATATCAAATACAAGTACCTAATATACTCACAAATATTAACTCCAGATTGTAACCAAACTCTGGAGCTTTAACTAATGCAAAGTGCTTAGAATAATGAGAAAATATTCGCAATAGTTTGTATTATATAATCAGTGACACAATTAGCCTAATTATGTCCATTAAATGTTTTATTAGAAATACATTGAATTTTCTATTATTGCAACTGGGGTTTGGGTTCTATTCGATAATGCCGAGGTTTATCCACATCCATATTTTTGTTGAGGCTTGAAAATAGGTATTATTTTCCTCAAGTGAGAAGCGTCTTCCGTTACCACGATATATGTACTAGTTTTTAATTTTGCGAAGATAAGTTACTTCTGTGGGCGCAACTGCCCATTGGATCGATCACTTACAATGCATGACAATCTAATAAGCTGATGAAATACACAATGAGCGAAAGGATCAAAGTTATAAATATTATCCAACCGACACAGCTAATTATTTCAGGATTCCCAGAGTTGACCACGTCTTTTATTAGTCGTGTTTTATTGAGCAATATTTAAACCTGTTGAAATTATATTTTCATTGTTTCTTTTCTATATAAAGACTAGCTTCTGCCCGGGACTTCGTCCGCGTAGAATATTTACTTTGGGCTAACGCAATTTTTTTTTAAATCGTACCAGTAGTTCCTAAGATTAGCGCGTTCAAGCAAACAAACAGACTCTTCAACTTTATATATTAGTATAGATATAGAAATATACATATTACACCTTTAACCAAGGTTCCAGGATATTACTCGTTGTTTTTATGGAAACTCGGAAAAAACGGGGAAATACTCATAACATTATAATGGAACATTTACATAATATAGTGCTGACGTAAATAATGACACATCAAATCGGACCTATCAGATTGTCGTGCGCTTGTGATTTAAAAATATAATGAGGCGATACCACATTCGCTGCAGTAGCGGAGAAAAATCGAATTATATTATATACCTTCAGTACTGTCGCATTGCCACTCGCGTTTTGGAGAAGTACTAGTTGTTGATCTAAAAATGTTTAGATCTGTCCTCTCTACGGCGGGATCCACTGCGTTAAACGGTGCCACCACCACAGGCGCGATACTGAAATTAAGAAATTTTATTTACAGAGTATATTTCGAAAGATAAATACTAACTTAGCCTTAGTTTCGCAAGCTAGCACCACTGGTGGCAATTTTAGTAAAAAACTGAAACTTATTTTTGAAAAGTTGTTTTTTATAGTCATGTAACACCAGCGCTTTCATGTTCACATTGCCCTTTCGAACAACACTAAAATTACTTCAACAACAAACAGCGTATGCCCTAGCGCACGCTGTTCCGTGACCGGTATATTGTGGTGTTCCGTTGCTCAGGTGTTCCTTTCCTTGCAGTTAATACTAAATATGCCATACAAATAGCTATAATTTCACTCATGTCGAGGTCAACGATTGAGCAAAGGGCGTCAAGGTCGAGCGACGTTAAACTGCAAGCGTCTTAATGCAATCAACAGAAAAAATACATTTTTAGGGTCCCGTAATCAATGGGACGGGTGGACATAGCAAGTTGAAATTAAACCAGAACAGAACAGACTGAGGTATGTAGGGACTTGTACCTCAAAAAAAGCAGCAAAAAGGTCTTACAGCACAAATACAGAAAAAAAAACCGAAAAATAAAAACTACAAACTTAATTATGCGGTTGGAAAAGAACAAAATTATTGCGTAGGTATAATATTCTTCCCAAAGGTCGGAACCCACGGTGCGCGAGTCCGATTCGTACATGGTCGGTTTTTTTATATATTTATTAAGTTGTATCATTAGGCTCAATAATAAAATGGAATTTTCTTTCATCCGTCCCTTGGAAGTATTATTAAATGTTGATAATAGACTTACCAAGGTATTGAAGGTGGTGGTAAAGCATTGGGGTAGGGTTGATGCACTTCTACTGGAGTCTCTAAAAAAATATTAAAATGCAATTTATTAATGTTTTTAATTAAAAAATATTTTTTTTCTAGATAAATAATAAATAATTATTCAAAACTTTATGGAGTAGGTACCTTCAGGCTGAGGTGGTGGAGGGGGAGGTTGTGCTACAGCCCCTTCTTTTAGATGAGCCAATGTATGTGGAGGTAAATATCCAGTTCTAAAGAAATATTCTTTTTCAAATACAGTTGCATGTACAAATTTACATTTAGGGAAAGAGCACACAGAGTTCTGGAAGTTTCTGCAGAATGTATACACCCCTGGTAGCTGAGACAGAATTAATTCATGGGCGAATATGCAAGCAGCTCCTTTCTTACAAGTGCCTCGTGCAAAATTTCGACACATTGTCAATTTTGGCTTCTCAGCTGTCTCTGACTGGTCAGTTTTAATAGTAATTGTTTTCAGTTCTTCAGTTTGACTGAACTCTGAAGGTGTTTCATTCTGTTTATAATCATCATCTTCTATCTCTTTTTTCAAATTAATTATCATAGGTGGAGTATCTGGGGGTGGTGGATTAGGTGGTAAGGGTGGTTGCACAGGCGCACTTTTTGTTGGTGTATTTTCCGGCTCTCGTGTTTCGTGAGCACATGCAGACATATCCGAGTCCCCATTAGATGGGCTTAATTGCGTGCGGGACATTGATTGCGTTGCTTCTTCAAATTTAGACTTTAAATATTTTTTCATGTGTTTGAAGTTGGGAGAGGGCCTAAAATTTATGGACTCTTCATCACTGCGAGATTTAGTTTGACTATCTGAAAAAAGAAACAATGGTCAACTTTTTTATTGGGACGACATAAGGAGGATCTGGACAACAGTTTAAAAAATAAATAAGTAATCCTTTCTTCCTTTAACCGTTTTTTTATAAGTTCAACCTGCATGTAACCCAACTATGATGAAAATTTATCCTAGTGGTCTTAAAAGTGAGAGAAACCTTCTACATAAATAACATAGGTATTATTATGTTGTGTATACTAATAAAATTAAGGAACACTGTTATATTTCATAGGTAGGCACTATGTAGCCCTATATAACGCAAATCAACCACACACTTTTTTATCTATGAGGGTATTTGTATATCTGGTAGGTCTTATTTTCCATGAAGACTTTGAAGTACCTACATTATTGATATTACAACACATATTAACTACATTTTAAATACCTACATTATTTTTAATTGTATATTATTAGCTTAATATTATACTATAGCCTTTTGTTTCTAATTAGTTGTATAAGATGCCATTACCATGGCAGTACCTCCTCATATTTTTTTGAATATCCACCAAAAGAATTAAACTGTTATATTATTAATTTTGAAATTTGGGATAAACTTTCCTTTATGGGCCGTCGAGTTGGAGGTTCATTTTTTTTTTGTAGATAGCACTCATAAACAGAAGCCTTTTTACAAATTTTTAAGTTGCGGAGACTCACGGTTTACGAGATATAATTTTTTAAATATTCCATATGAATTGAAAAATAACACGTAATTTCATGTCATGTTAGATGTCAAATTGACGTTTTACGTTCCGTTGACGGTGGAGGTGTGTTTCATTCAATTTTATCATATTATGTCTTCAAATATAATTATATTTTCACATAGTAAATTAAAATTAAATTAAAAAAATTATGATACGTAATTAATGTGCACTAAAAATGCGTTGTACTATGCAATTACAATGACTTTTTTACATTAAAAATAAAGATTTTTTTTTTTACACTGGAACGGAACGTGAAGCGACGCCATTATATTAATGATGAGTGTATATACACAGAGTATATAAACACTACTGTGTATACATGTGCAAGAGCGAGCGAAGCGAGCTCGGAATTTTAGGGCACCCCGACTCGGATAGGTTAGGTTAGAAGGAGGTGGCGGGGTCGTAGTGAGCGAGCGAAGCGAGCGAACACCGACCCCGCCACCTCCTTCGAGGTTATTTTTTTTTTAACCACCCAGAAGTAGGAGCCCCGCGAAGCGGGGCTCCGTCGAGCTATCTTGGCAGGTAGGGTAGTGTTTAGGGCACCCCGACACGAATAAGGTAAGCCTTCGTGGTTATTTTTTTATAACTACCCAGAAGTAATTACTAATTTAAATCACGTATATCTCCGTAAGTATGAGGTTCCGCGGGGTGGTGTTGTTACAGGGGGGTAGGCACCTCCCACCCTCGCCCTCCCCTCCATAAATCTTTGGAAATTAGAGTTCAAATTGATGGAAATTAGTGTTTTAACCTAACCTAACCTCAAAACTTTAACCATGGATATCTCCATAACCGTAGGGCTCCGCGGGTTGGGGATGGGACAAGGGATATCCTCTTTACCCCCCCCCCCCCCTCCCCCCTCTTCTCCCCGAACCATAAATCGACGGCCCATAAAGGAAAGTTTAACCGTAAAAATACTGCCCCTGAGATACCACTTATTCACATATTACTATTACACACCCACCAACTAAATATGGCTTTCCGAATTACAAAATGACAAAAGGTGTTTATAAATCCATATGTCCGCCACTATTTAACCTACCTACGTAAAATATAATTACAGCAAATAGGATTTTCGCTCATTATAGGTAGGTACCAGAAAGTTCTTTTTGCAAGCGATACAAACATGAACTGAATAACGATTGGCGAGATTCCATGTGGTATTATTTACTATCTTTACTTAAACATAACAATGTAAGTAAGCTTGATCATCTAATAAAAAGAAAAACGGCAATAAGGCAATTGTTTAGCTTTAATTTTCGGTAGGTAATAGACACTATCATAACAAAATAAAACATCCTTATTTAATAAAAACAAATGAGGGTTTAGAAAGTTATCAAAGTGCTTGCCTTCGTCTGCTCCCAGCATTTCCGCAGTTCCTTTTCAACAAAATTCAAGCGTCGGTATTTTTTAATAATTTTTAAAACATTGAACAAACGTCCAGGCTAAACTTATAAAATTATAAACGCGAATACAACCCGTGAAACCCCTCCTCGTTTGAATTTGAATATGGAACAGTGACGATCGGAAACGATCAATTCAATCGCAATTTGTGCTTGAATGAAATGGCCAGAAATGGCTGACTAGGGATGTTAAAAAATAATCGATTGTTATTTGAATCGATTTTAATTTTCTTATTATCATTTTTTTGCTATAGATTGTTATAGTCATATTAAATCAATTTTTAGTAAATCGATTATATAAATTACGTGTTTGAATCGATTTTCAGAAACAGCTCGTATCTATGCGACGGATGAAAAAATCGTGTACCACTAAACTTATGACCATAACGCAGTTGTTCAGGATTTTTAATAATCCTTTTAAGTATATTATTTTAATACTAGTCAAATGTAAAATAGGACTGGATATTTTTGACAATAATTATTATTTTATTTTTCAAACTTGAAGATTTATATTATAGTTTAGTTTTTGAGACTAGAGAGTAGTCGTTTATTTTTTTTAATTCTCATTTTAAGTATTTTATTTTAAAACTAGTCAAATGTAAAATAGGTCTGGACATTTATGGCATTTTTTTTATTTGATTTATATTTTAGTTTTTGAGACAATAAGTCTTTCATTTTGTTGGGATGCTCATCATTTTTTTATTATAATAAAAAAAGTTTAATAGTACTAAAATTTGTATCAATAATAAACGGTGAAGGAAAAACATCGTGAGGAAACCTGGACTTTAAAGTCTGAAATCAATAATAAAATGAAAAGTAAGAGAAGAGGCCTGTGCCCAGCATTGGGACAATATATACGCTGATGATCATTGTATCAATAATGCTATTTGGTTTCCTATAAATTCCTTACCTTGAAATTTTAAAGGAATACTGCCTTCGAATTTTTAGGTTTGAATTGGTAATTTTTTTATTCATATAATTTTATTTGATTTTTAATCTCATAAATTGTTAATATGAATCTCTTAGGTTTATTATTGGAATATGAAAAGTACGTACTTTTAAATAATTAAAAAAAAAAAATTTTTCACAGGAATCGATTATTTATCTTTATTGAAATAGATTTTTGACAAATCGATTAATCTTGAATAAAGAAAAATCGATTTTGATTTAATCGATTCTTTTCCATTAATCTCACATCCTTATGGCTGACTCCACACCACAGACAGAATAACAATACACTTTGCCAGTGTTGCCAACTCCTTTAATTTCAAATGGCTAAACTAAATGTCAAAAGTCGCTAGAAAGACGCTAAAACTGATTCTACCAAGTGCGAACTCAGGATTTTGTCCTCTAGGGACATAAGAGGACATAAGAGGCTAGTGATGGTAAAATCGTTAATTCAAACTCTAATTAGGGGCTGTCCATTAATCATGTGAGGCACGAAGGGGGGGAGGGGTCCATAAAAAATCACGAAATATCACAAGGGGGAGGGGGGTAAAGTATTATATCACGTGTACTTATTTTTTCGGCAAGCGCGCGATACTCAACCGAAAAGCGGCGTTACATGTATTTTTTATTTATAGTCAAACGCGTAGGTACAAAATCGAAAACGGCTTGTAGTGTGACCTTGATTCGCCGTTGCCAGGCAACGAACGAAGTGAAGTTCCCGCGAGCCGCGACAATTGCCCGCCGGACTCAGCTTGTCAGTGTCAGTTATTCTGTTGTTTTAACACTGAATACACACGCGTAAATTGTTTAACCTCGCACGCAATAATGTTCATGTACTAGTACAAAAAACTATTTCGCATTTCTTTCATTATTTTTATGTCAGTCAAAAACAAACTGCAACCTTTCTGTCTACCTCTGAACGTTTATTATAGTAGTCTTTAATTTTCTATAATAAAATTAGATGATACATACTAATACCACTATTTTTTTATAAATAAAAAAATAGATTCTTTGCAGGTATGAAAAAATACACGTGATATAGGGGGGAGGGGTAGTCTTAAACCTCACCACGTATCAACCAAGGGGGAGGGGGGGGTCAAAAATGCAAAAAAAAAAACATCACGTGATTAATGGATGGCCCCTTAGATTAAGAAACACATAAAAATAATGAAACCTATTAAGTTTTAAATAAATACATACTATGTACTTACCAGTTATTCGTGTCAAAGGTAAAACAGAAATTTGAAAAAATAAAGATAATATTTGGATTTGGGTATTTTTAGAGTTCACAGCTGATTATTTCAGGAACTCCTAATGCTATCGACTTGAAATTTGGTAGGTTTAAAATTTCAAAGTATAGTTAGGTACTACGTCGTGTGGGGTATCATAAAGGTCTTGATTTGCAAGCCTTTTTTTAGTATTGTGCAGCGCCGTGACTTGGTCGCGGCAGTCCTTGCTGCGGGCCATCTCTCGCTTCCGGCCGTCATGACAACTATGGTCGGGAGCGAGAGCGGGTGGGCTGCCGTCGCCTCCTTTTGCGAGGACGTCATGTCTGCAAAGGAGGCAGCGGAAAGGGAGAGAGAGGCTATCACCTCTCTCCCGGCCCGCAGCAGACGAACGGGGCGTCGCAGGGTGGCCGACGATCTCCGGCCACCGTAGGGCGCGGCCTGCGGGCGACAGAACAGGGGCATCTGTCGCCCGACCAGACACAGGCCTCGAGGCGGCGGCGTAGTGTTCCGCGCGCGCGCCGCACAGTCGTAGGATTCCTGCGGCCGCTGGGTGACGGCCGCAGAGGGTGACGGGGCCCGCCTTTCCATCTGGCGGGCCAATACCTGCCGGGGGCGCGGAAGAATGCGCGAGCGATACCCGTACCCCCGGCACTGGGTACAAGTAAGGAACACCGTGGTGGTTTTAGCCGGTAAGAGTCCGGCACTGTTCCCATTGGGCCGGGTTCGTCCATGAAGATTTCCCCACGTGAAAAAAAAAAAAAAAAAAACCGGCCAAGTGCGTGTCGGGCCACGCGCAGTAGGGTTCCGTAGTAGATCTCAGTTAGTCGACTATAACTCTGTAACCGGTTAAGCCTACTTAGCTGTGATAGTTTTCCTTGTAAGTTCATTACATGTGCTACGTCTTAGATTTTTTTCACATTTTTAGGTACAGCCATTCAAAAGTTAGAGGGGGGGGTAACTCGTATCGAACAAAAAATTTCACTTAAAATCTAGATATTTCGCAAATGGCTCGCTTAACCGAAAAATGGTCTTCACACACCCATAATATTTTTGAAAGACCTATCTAATGATACCCCACACGAAAGGGTACGCGAGAAAAAAAATATTCATCCCTACTTTACATGTTTGGGAGCTACCCTAAAAAAAAATATTTTTCAAAATTTTATTTTACCACTTTTTCGGCGTGATCAATATACATATTCATACCAAATTTCAGCTTTCTAATAACAAAAACCACGGAGCTATGCCGCGGACAGACAGACAGACAGACAGACAGACAGACAGACAGACAGACAGACGGACAGAGCGAAACTATAAGGGTTCCTTGTCGGACTACGGAACCCTAAAAAGGTCGCGACCATTTAGTCCGAAACTGCGATAGAAATAATAATATTTTGAGGGGTTCCGTAGTCTACAAGGAACCCTTATAGTTTCGCCACGTGCGCCTGTCTGTCCGCGGCATAGTTCAGGGGTTCTGGGTACAAGAAAGCTGAAATTTTGTATGATCACGCTTACAAAGTGGTAAATTAGTAAAAATATGTCTTTTAGGGTAGCTCCCATACAAGTAAAGTGGGTATAACTATTTTTTTCTCATGTATCCCGTCGTTGACTTGTTGTTGTCATTGGATAGATCTTTTAAAAATAAAGCAAGTTTGTAAAGACCATTTTTCGATTCAGGGATCTGTTTGCGAAATCTAGCTTTAAAGTGTAAATTTTTGTTCGATACGAGCGCCCACCACGCAATGGTCGCGACCTTATTTAGCTCGCTTTGGGTATTTGAGCATCAGTATCAACAAGATGAGAATTCAACAGAAAAAAATACACAGCCTTATAATAATTAGATCAGTTTATTACTTATTATTGTGGTATTATTAGAAACTAGTAATTGCATACATAATCTGTACAGCTTGATGTAGTACTTTAGGCAAGGCGATTATTAAATCAGTCAAATTCACTTATTTGGTGTAGAGGCAAAGTAAAACCTAAAGTAACAGTAATTAATTACCTATTTGATTTATTATTGCATAACGATACAATATAAATTCGACTACGCTACAAAATTGTACAATTTATGTCACAAAGCATATTTTTACCTTATTTTTAGAAATAGCTTAGTTGTCTGGATCTTCTAGATAGAATGATGAAACATTCAACAATCCTAACTTATTAAAATATATATGCAGTGCCATATCAAAACGATCCTACCTCGTCATTCTATTTAGGGGATGCCGTTAAACAAACTTGCATGTCTGTGCCTTATCAACTTATTAAAATTAATTCTAGACTATTTTTGAGCTTTCACAATCTTTCAAAACACATATGACTTAACGCAAATATAGTTAATAACGCAATTTATTTATTTTTTATATACCTCGAGTGCAAGGGAATGACAAGGAACGGTTACCTTGTAAACATTAATATTTGTAATCAAAACTTGGCATTTCACTATGTTGTATAATAGAGCAAGATCCGAGGGCCGCCAGATGTGACTTATTTTCGCAGCGATAAAAATTTTAACACTACATTATCCCATACATTTAATCTCTGAGAAAATAAGTAAAATCTGGCGGCTCTGTCATCTTTGGCCATAACCTCATAATACAAAGGACTGCAAATAAATAAATAAATTGCCATTTCATTTGTGTTTCAACTACATATTCTAATTAACATGCAAACTCCACTTAGTAGTTACAATATAAAATATTTATGTGGATTGAGATTATAAATTATAAAATCATCTAAAAAAATACTAATAGCCGGTTGGTTCATATTACTTATACTTTTACGTATGTCACACACATTTTAATATCAATTATTTGCATGTCTTTCAAATTTGATCAAGACAACATACACAAATATGAATAATAATCAAATAAAAGTATAATCATAAATCATAAGACGTAAAATCTTAAATAGTCCAATTAAGTTGTATCGTTTATTTTGATAGATCTTGAATAACTTCTTGTTCTTTCGTTCCACTTATGTGTCACCACATATTTTTGGGGCAACCGGCTGTTAGTGTAAACATCATGGAGGAAGGGTTCAACACCAAAACGTATTATAAAACGTTTTGTGTATCGTCATGTCAATATTAAAATAATTTAATGATGGATTTATATGTATTAATAATAGTTAACAAAATTAAAAAGCGCAAATGTAACGCTGAAAATTACAATCACGAATTCATACTACGACTAAAATTGAAAAATATAGGTGTTTTCAAAGTTCAAAGGTGATTATTGCGAATAAAACATTTTTTCGAACTCGAAAATCGTAGATTTGACTTGGCCAAGGGCAATTTACTTAATCTGCCTTTAATATTGTTTGGCCTATAATAATATTATACAGTAATACAAACACAACCAAACAACGAAAGCATGAGAATCATCATTATTAGACTAAAACAGTGATGAACCTCGGAATGAAAGACATGTCGTAATCTCGTATAAAATCTTAAGCATTAGTAAACTTTATAAAAATATTTATCTTATGATACTTATGTTCGAAATTCACACAATTCTGGTTTCTTAAACTCGCTTCCTACGCTTTATATAATATGCTTTCGATTCAGAAAAACACGTATAAAAAATTGCTGTAACAAATTCTGTACAGAATGTTATGCTCCACAATTTTTTACTTCATCTCAAATATATTTATAGTATAGGAAGCGATATCTGTTATACCAAAAATCGCATTTTGTAACCTTGATTATCTTCAGACGTAAGATCTCACAAGAATTTAGAGGAACTTTTTAAAGAAATTAAACGAAAGTTTGTAGATTTTAGTTCTTAAATATTAGGAAGGTATTTGTGGCTCTGAGTATTTTAACACTAACAACTATGGAGTCCGAAACAGGTCCTAAAATGTATCGTAATGATCCTAACCCAAAGAATGATTTTAAGTTTTTTTTTTCATTTTGTCATTAATTTAACATACTTAAATTTTATAAATTTTGTTGCTAGTTGGGGTAGTTTTAAATGTTGAGGGTACTGAAACAATCCTTTGTAATTATTCTATAAATAACTAATTTAAATATAAAGGGGACATCTAGCTATACGAGTGTAGATGTCGCAGATGGAATTTAAATCAGCTGTTTTACAAAACCGCTAGGTGTTTGCACAAACCGACGTAATTTAAAACAGCATAATAACGTTGAGGTGCATACTGCAATCATAAAAAAGGGTGTAACTTCTTTTTTTTCGATATTGAAGTATATTCGTAATCAGAATTTTCTCCTGATTTCAAATCCGTATTTAAATCAATATGAAAAAAAAATTGCGTCCATTCTTATTATGACGGCGACATAGTCATTGCGTTTAACAAGACTACTAGCCGAACTTTATACGTATTGTAGATTGGCTTTTCTGCAGTCCCAATAAGCATTTAATGTAGGTCGATTATGACAAAATATTAAAATCATTGTTCACACTGAACTAGGATAATTTCATAGCCACGAATGACTTACTTTCGAACTAAAATCTACAATCTGACGTTTAATCTCACGCTGTTTTATACGACTCATAACCAGTACTTTAAAAACGGTAAAAAGTGAATAAAATAATAGTAGGATGAAACCCATTGGAAAAGGAGGAGAATATAATAAAAATGATAGGAAAAATAAATTACGGGCGATATGAGGGCTGGAAGTGGGTGAAAAATTAAAAAAACCAAGTGTTTGGTTTTTAAATTTTATCTTTCACAATAATTTTTTTTCCACGAAATTTGGTGAAAACTTACCTTTTTATGTCCCAAACACATTGTATTTTATTAGATTGAAAATAATTATTTTTCCACCCTTATTTTGCCTTCATATCGAAAAAACACCCTAATTTTCAATCGATATTTGCTATCGAATAATTTTCAATAAAAATAAACAACCAAACACTTGGTTTTCGAATTTTTCACATAAATTTTGAGGTTATGTGAAAAAGTGTCAATACAAAAGTTATAGATCTTTTTATTATCTACAACTTTGCGATTTAACTTTTTTTCATAGGACTTGTAGTTTTGACGGAAATTGAGATAAACTGTTTTTTTTGTACATTTATTTTTCCTATCATTTTTATTATATTCTCCTCCTTTTCCAATGGGTTTCATCCTACTATTATTTTATTTGTTTTCAAAAATTATCGGCACTGGTCTTACTACCACTTAAATTCATTTATTATGAAAATCTTAATAGGCACTTTCCCTCTTGATCATAATAATGCCATTCGTCTTATAAGCCTCTTTTAGTTATCTAGGTTTGACAGTTTCAGACTTCAGTTAGACTTGGATAAGGACAGTTTGATAGCTAAAAGAGGCTTATAAGATGAATGGTGTTATTATGAATAATGTGGTTAGTAATATTCTGTACCATAAAAGGTAGGAAATAGAAGCAACACTATCCTCCAAAATCAACTTTGTAATAGAACTAATAGTCCATTGAAATGTTACAATTTAAGGACCTAATATTGCATTTATTAGAGGACGCAATTTTATTTTTGGGACATGTGTGAGGTGTCTATAGAAGCTTAACCCCAAGTTTTTGGGGTTGCCGCACTTGTCCCCCAGCCGCCATCTTGGAAACATGTCCCAAAAATAAAATTATGTACTCTAACAAATGCAAAGCTCATGTAACATTTCAATGGACTATAATGGCCAGCTAAAAACATTGTAAAGACTTTCACCTATGTCAACTGTGAATATTTGGTTTCACACCTAACATAAAACTACTTATATCTACTTAGCATTGTACTGTTCATATTCAGCCATATTCCCTTCCCACCTATGAGGCATCAGGGGGTACTCCAGACTCTGCGCTCAGCAGCATCTTTGCCAGGAAACTTGAGAAGTTGTGATTGCTCAACAGTGCCTGAAATGTAAAATGTTCTATCAGTACAAGGGAACGAAATTCAAGTGTTTTCAAACCGCCAGCTGGACAATGTAACGTCTGATAACCGCCCCTATAAAATAAATAGTTACCACAGACTATTAAAATTGCTTAGTAACAAATACATTACTCCATAGAAAATCCTCATCACTCTCCAGCCCTTATCCCAAATAATTTGTGGTCGGCGCAGCATATCTTTTTCTTCCATAAATCTCAATCAGCAATGACCTCATTTATCACCCTCTTTCTAGCCAAATTGTTTTTAAACAGTCCATCCATACTCTCTAGGGTATTAATTCCTTGTGACCTATAACGCCGCACCGAAAAGAATATGCTCGAATATCGAGCAGTAGGGCTCCGAAGTGCATTATAGTATGTCGAAAATTAAATTTCTTAACCGTCATATGTTGTATGTAATATAATCTTATCTTACCTTTTCTTTGTCGGGGGGCGAATTCTGCACTTTCCCAGCCGATTTCTACAACAACAAATAAGATATTTATTTTATGTGTTGATTTGTATTGCTTGGTTAACATGCATGGAAATAGGCGATGCATACGTTCATTAAGAATAATACGTACATAATAAATTTTAAAATTATTATTTGCACAAACTATTAAGTTTAAAAGATATTTTATTACATACCGTTTGTTTGAGGACCGCCGCGAGAACTACGGTCATCTGCGATTTCATTTTGATCAGTTTACCCAGCCTCTTACTCAGCTCCTCATTAGAACGTGTCATCTTATCAATCTTTGCCTTGACAAACTGCAACCTGTAGAATACAAACATGTCAAAAGTGTTCCTAAAAAATATACTATCGACAAATTTATATATTGTAAAAATAGCTTGTGCTAATAGATACATGATAAAATACATTGCTTGTAATTTTGCTGCTATTATTATGATATTTAACTTCGCATTTTTTCCAAGATATTGTTTAGGTAATTCATATACACCAAACATTTAAATAAAACACTAAAATATATTTACTAAATAATACGCAACCTTACACTCAGACCAAAATCACATAATAAAAGCAGTTGAGCAGTAACTTTAATAACTCACCGATATAATAGTATGATCATGCCATAATTTAGTAAAGACAAAAAATATATTAACTAGCCAGCTGTTCGAAACCCGCGGTCGAAAAGTCAAACTAAAAACACATGGTAAAATATTGTCGCATTATATTTCAAAATGTATTTTAAACACAATAAATCCTTCGGCAGTCAGTAATAACTAAGCTTAACAGCAGAACTGAGCACATCACCTACGCATGCGTTAAACTCATTGAATGAAAATTTTGTACATTATAGTGCTCATTACATACGATTGCGTTACTTGACCCCGTGTTCTGAACAGCTGCAGCTAAGAGATGCAAAATGATACCTGAACTCATTACTATCACAATCTTTGCATTTCTTTGCCTGCGGTTCGCCGGAGACGAGGTCGCGCGGCGAGCTGCTGACTGGAGACAAAACCAACAAATAATTCACACAATCGCCGCGCATGCAGTGTTCACATACAATTTACGGCGCAGGGTTTAAAAAATAAATAAACAACAAGTATTGCTACCTTTGCCATACAAGTTGCTAATCAATATATTTTTCATTTCTCATACACGGAAAGTACGCTTGAAGTTACCTGATCAGGGACGAAAGTAGTACTTTTCGTCCTGGGGAAGCAATTTTCCCTGCTGTCAAAAAAAATAAAACTATGCAAGCCATGTCTATCTATACAGCCACTTTGTTATATCGCGGCGTAAAATTGCAATAAAAAATATTATCAATAATTTTGTAACATGTCTTTATACTTACCCAGGTATTTCTAATTTGGAATTCAATAAATTACTAATTAATTTAAATAGATTTGAGCATTTTTTTTTACCAAAAAAGTAATTTACTATCAAAAAAAATTAAAACTGACAAAAAAAACTATGCAAGCCATGTCCCTCTATACAGCCACTCGGTTATATCGCGGCGTAAAATTGCAATAAAAAATGTTATCAATAATCTTGTAACATACAGGTTAATTTAGAATTCAATAAATAATTCATTAATTTAAATAGATTTGAGCAAAATTTTTGACAAAAAAATACAGTCGATCTTCTGTTGTTTCGTCGAGTGCTAATTATTTACGTTTACAAATAAAATATTGTGTGTTTATGTAATCAGGTTTGTATTTCCTTTCCTCATATTCGAAATGAAAAGCAGAATGTTTACCTCGGGAGAAAGACCTATGTAGTAAATAGGTCACTTTCATCCCTTGTGTAACAATCTACTATTACAGTTTTCCAACTGAGGAGTGGGTTTCTGATGTAGTCGTCATTTTAGAGAGTCGCAGTGCACCCAGTGTGGGCCTTTTAATTACACTCTGCTATAGTAATTAGCCTCTTAGTATAAATTACTGTTAAATATATATAAAATTGCAAATGATTTAGTTTACGTGCATGCAGTGTGCTGTGTTTCATAGATGTTTAAAATGTTAGATTTTCTGATGTTATATTAATTTGCAGAAAGTGGGTTTTAAGTAATTTTCAATCGCATTTGAGAAAACTCAGTAGATGGTTTTTTACGCATTATGTTATTTTAAATGAATCTCGAATTTATTAGAGAAAGGAACGCAATTGTTGAATATAACATTTATTAGAGCATATGCGCAGAGTATAAAATAACTTTAAACAATTGCATAAAAATACACTTGCATTGATAAAGATTGCTATGGTTTAGTTTCTTTTCACATGTTTTGATTGAAAATATATTAATAACAATGCGAAGCAAGTTTCCATTTGCATACATGTTATTTTAAGTATTGTTATACTATATCAAATACAAGTACTTAATATACTCACAAATATTAACTCCAGATTGTAACCAAACTCTGGAGCTTTAACTAATGCAAAGTGCTTAGAATAATGAGAAAATATTCGCAATAGTTTGTATTATACCTAGCTTCTTATAGCTCAAAACATAATCAATGACCATTAGCCATAATCAGGGGCATAATTAATGTCCCACTACATCAAATGTATTATTAGAATAACATTTTTTTTTTATTGTAACTTGTGTTTGGGTTCTATTCGATAATGCCGAGGTTTATCCACATCCATATTTCTGTTGAGGCTTGAAAATAAGTATTATTTTCCCCAAGTGAGAAGTGTCTACCGTTACCACACTAGGCTAAATTTTAATTTGGCGAAGATAAGTTACTTCTGTTGGCACTACTGCCCATTGGATCGATTACTTACAATGCATGACAATCTAATAAGCTGATGAAATGTAAGTACACAATGAGTGAAACAATCAAAGTTATAAATATGTATTATCCATCTGACACAGATTATTATTTCAGGATTCCCACAGCGACCTACTACCTATCAAGAAGACATAAAATGTGTAATACTGTACAAAGGGTTTTATTGAGCAATATTTAAACCTGCTGAAATTATATTTTCATTGTTTTTTTATATAAAGACTAGCTTTTGCCCGCTAATTTTAACCCCCCGATTTTGAAACATTCTTCATTGGTGCTCTGCTCCTATTGGTCTTGGCGTGATGCTATATAGCCTAAAGCCTTCCTCGATAAATGAGCTCTCTAACACTCAAAGATTTTTTCTAATCGGACCAGTAGTTCCTGAGATTAGCGCGTTCAAGAAAACAAAAAAACTCTTCAGCTTTATATTTTTAGTATAGAAGTATAGATATTACATCTTTAGCCAAGGTGTCAGAAAATTATTCGTTGTTTTTATGGAAACGCGGAAATACTGATAAAATTGTAATGGAACATTTACATAATATAGTGTTGATGTAAATAATGACACATCAAATCGAACCTATCACATAGTAGTGCGCTTGTGATTTAAAAAAATAATAAGACGATACCACATTCGCTGCAGTAGCGGAGAACAATTGAGTTATATATACCTTCAGTACTGTCGCACTGCCACTCGCGTTTTGGAGAAGTAGTACTGGTTATTGATCTAAAAATGTTTAGATCTGTTCGCTCTACGGCGGGATCCACTGCGTTAAAAGGTGCAGCCACCACCACAGGTGCGATACTGAAATGAAAAAATAATATTTACAGAGTACATTTAGAAAATTTAGTAAATTAAGATTTACTAACTTAGCCTTAGCTTCACAAACTAGCACCTCACGTGGTATTTTTATTAGAAAACGCAAAACTTATTTATGGAACGTAGTTGTTTAAAGGCATGTTCACACCAGTGCGCTTTCATGTACACATTGAGTTTTCGTACAACGCTAAAATTACTTCAACATTCCTTTTCTAAGTCTTCAGTATCCCTTTACTTGTGCTGTAAGACCAAAATTGACAATTCTAGGTCAACCAGAAGTACCCTATAGGTTTTGGGTCGGAATCCTATAAAAGGTAGTTCTCATTGACCTAGAATGACGAAATTTGCCAAAAAGCAAGGTGCAACACAAATAAAGGAAAAAATCCAAAAAAATAAAAAACTTAATTATGTGGTTGGAAAAGAACAAGATTATTGCATATAATATTCTTTCCAAAGATCGGAAACCTCGCCTTGGTGCGCGAGTCAGACTCGTGCTTGGCCGGTTTTTTTTTATTTTTACTATTACCCTCATTAAGTTGTATCATTAGACTCAATATATCAATAATTAAATGGTATTTTCTTGTATCCATTCCTTGGAAGTATTATTAAATGTTGATAATAGACTTACCAAGGTATTGAAGGTGGTGGTAAAGCATTGGGGTAGGGTTGATGCACTTCTACTGGAGTCTCTAAAAAAATGCAATTTATTCATTGACGTTTTTAAGTTAGGTACATAGTTACATAATATTTATAAAAGAATTGAGGATATTGAGGAGAATTCTAAATACATTTTTTCTTTCTAGTTAATTAATTAATTAATAAATTATTATTCAAAACTTTATGGAGTATATATAAATTACCTTCAGGCTGAGGTGGTGGAGGGGGAGGTTGTGCTACAGCCCCTTCTTTAAGATGAGCCAGTGTATGTGGAGGTAAATATCCCGTTCGAAAGAAATATTCTTTTTCAAATACAGTTGCATGTACAAATTTACATTTAGGGAAAGAGCACACAGAGTTCTGGAAGTTTCTGCAGAATGTATACACCCCTGGTAGCTGAGACAGAATTAGCTCATGGGCGAATATGCAAGCAGCTCCTTTCTTACAAGTGCCTCGTGCAAAATTTCGACACATTGTCAATTTTGGCTTCTCAGCCGTCTCTGACTGGTCAGTTTTGATAGTAATTGTTTTCAGTTCTTCAGTTTGATTGAACTCTGAAGGTGTTTCATTCTGTTTATAATCATCATCTTCTATCTCTTTTTTCAAATTAATTATCAAAGGTGGAGTATCTGGAGGTGGTGGATTAGGTGGTAAGGGTGGTTGCACAGGCGCACTTTTTGCTGGTGTATTTTCTGTGTCTCGTGCATCGTGTGCACATGCAGACGTATCTGGGCCCCCATTGGATGGGCTTGATTTAGACATTGATTGTGTTGCTTCTTCAAATTTAGACTTTAAATATTTTTTCATGTGTTTGAAGTTGGGTGAGGGCCTAAAATTTATGGAGTCTTCATCACTGCGAGATTTATTTTGACTATCTGAAAAAAAAACAATGTTTAACTTTTTTTTGGGACGAAACAATGAGAATCTGGACACAAGTTTAATAAATAAGTATTATAAAAAAAAAGTAAAATATACAGTTTCTTCCTTTAATCATTTATTTTATATATATTATGTTGAACCAATTTTGATGAAATTTAACATAAAACCAAAAAATTAAAACACAAAAATTTATACATGTAACCACCCAACTATAATGATTTTTTTTCCTAGCGGTCTCAAAACGGTAAGAAATCTTATACATCAAATTACATAGTATTATGTCCAATAAAACAATAATTAATTTACTGTTAATGTCAATGTTTTATTTTGTAGATAAGCACTAGGTAGCCTAATATAATGCAACTACACACTTTGTAATCTGTGGGGGTAGGTACTTGTATAAATCTTATTTTCCATGAAGATTTCCTAGTACCTACATTACTGATATACAACACATTAACTTAATTTTAAATACCTACATTAATTTTAATTGTAAATTATTAGCTTAATATTATACAAGCCTTTGTTTCTATTAGTTGTCTAAGATGCCATTAAACATACATTTTAATATCCACCAAAGGAATTTAACTTTTACCTGTTATTAATTTTGAAACAAGATAGGCGAAGCTTCATTATGCCATAGCAAATTATTTCTGGACACAAATCAATTGAAGTAATTTAATACCCCATATGATACCACTTATTGCCCACCCACCAACCAAATATTTCTTTAATCCAAATTACAATAGGACAGGTGTTTCTGTATGTCCAACACTATTTAACCTACCTACATAAAATGAAATTACAGCAAATAGGATTTTCGCTCATTATAGGAACCAGAAAGTTCTTTTTGCAAGCGATACAAATATGAACTGAATGACGATTGGAATATGAATTATTATATGGATATGAATTGCATGTGGTATTATTTACTATCTTTACTTAAACATAACATTGTAAGTAAGTTTGATTATCCAATAAAAAGAAAAACGGCTATAAAGCAATTGTTTAGCTTTGATTTTCGGTAGGTAACAGATACTATCATAACAAAATAAGACATCCATAATTAATAAAAACAAATGAGGGTTTGGAAAATAGAAAGTAATCAAAGTGCTTGCCTTCGTCTGATCCCAGCATTTCCGCAGATCCTTTTCAATAAAATTTAAGCGTCGGTATTATTTAATAATTTTTAAAACATTTATGAACAATCGCCCAGGTTTAACTTATAAAATAAACGCTACACGAATACAACTCGTGAAACCCCTCCTCGTTTGAATTTGGAACAATGACGATAGGAAACTATCAATTGCAATTTGTGCTTGAACAAGATGGCTGACTCCACACCACAGAATAACAATATTAACAATTAGAGGTGAGACGTATATACTGGAATAGGTTTTTGGAATAGGTTTTTGGCTGGACGCGTAAAGACTTATTCCGTGCTCACCACGTATACGCGTCTCGAGTATTTAGGCGTACGGCGCCTCACATACATACTCACAAGCTCGGTCGGAACTCGGAGACGTTCGGCATCGCGTCGGCTCGGTCGGTACGCGATGTTTGCGAGTCGATTTATTTGTTATGCGTTTCTAAACGTAATGACCATACAGTTAGAATCACTTTTACTTTGGCAAGGAGCGTGCATTATTATTTGTTTTCGTTTGTTATAAGTACTTACTACTGACTAAAACCATTTGTTTCGCAATATTTGTTTTTTAAATTAGTACGTTATGATACGTCACAGGAATGGTGTCCATAATTTACGTAAACTTTGAATTTTGGTGTAAATTTGTGATATAATAAATAGTCCATTGAAAAGTTACATTTGGGGTTGCGTTTTTTAGAGGACGCAATTTTATTTTTTTGATGTGTAGGGGGGGTCAGTGTAAAGCTAAAACCAAGTTTGTGGGGTCGCCACCCTTGTCCCCCGGCCGCCATCTTGAAAATAGGGGTTGAAAAGGTTTTCACGATATATCTCCTAAACTGTTTATCCGATTTAAAAAAAATCTTGACATTTTTGTTGCAAATTAAATTCTCTACAACTTTGGTCCAGAAACTTTTTGTCATAGAACTATAAATAAAAAAGTTATAAGCGAAAATGTTCAGAATTCCAGAAAAAAAATTATATTTTTCGATATAACTTTTTTTAACATTTTACGAAAAAATGATATCAGACCATTTTTGTAGATCGTTTTTTGAGGAACAACTTTTATTAACAACATTTTTTCATTAAGTCAATAGCTAAGGTTTTACAGCGCTCCGAAGTAATAGGCCAGTGCTTTTAGCCTCTAAAAACGGTAAAAAGTGAATAAAATAATAGTAGGATGAAACCCATTGGAAAACGAGGAGAATATAATAAAAATGATAGGAAAAATAAATTACGGGCGATCTGAGGTCGGGAAGTGGGGGGAGAGGGGGTTAAAGTTAAAAAAATGGTTTATCTCAATTTCCGGCAAAACTACAAGTCCTATGAAAAAAAGTTAAATGGCAAAATTGTAGGTAATAAAAAGACCTACAACTTTTGTATTGACACTTTTTCACATAACCTCAAAATTTATGTGAAAAATTCAAAAAAACAAGTTTTTGGAGTTTAATTTTTATCTTTTACAATAATAATTTTTTTTCCACGAAATTTGGTGAAAACTTGCCTTTTTATGTCCCAAACACACTGTAATTTATTTTATTTAAAATAATTATTTTTTAACCTTATTTTGACTTAATATCGAAAAAACACCCTAATTTTCAATCGAAAATTCTCGCGTCAAAATATCACTTTTTTAAAAAAAGTCGGTGGTCTTTTTGTTCGTTGAAATCTCTACTTTCTGATGGTATAAAAAAATATTTACATTTCTATGGTAAATGTTCTCAGAAAATATAAAGAAACGCTACGAAATAACAGGTAGTAAGGCCTGAAGGTTCTGAACATTTTCGCTTATAACTTTTTTATTTATAGTTCTACGACAAAAAGTTTTTGGACCAAAGTTGTAGAGAATTTAATTTGCAACAAAAAATGCTAACATTGTTTTTTTATTAAATTAATAGTTTAAGAGATATATCGTAAAAACCATTTCAACCCCTATTTTCAAGATGGCGGCCGGGGGACAAGGGTGGCGACCCCACAAACTTGGTTTTAGCTTTACATTGACCCCCCCTACACATCAAAAAAATAAAATTGCGTCCTCTAACAAACGCAAGGTTAGGCCTAAAAAATGTAACATTTCAATGGACTAAAAGGACTGACTTTTGTTTATTTCGTGGACTACTCCTAAGCCTGTAACATAAAGTATGAAGGGAAGTTTTCAATAAGATTTAATTTAAAATAAAAACAAAAACGAACTACTACACTTACCTACCTAGCCGATAATAATCCGTAAACAGAAAAAAACTCCATTACTTGATCTCAATGTTACGAGGACTCGCTAGTTATGGAAGGAAACGTCATTAAACTTGAGACGCCTAAATACTCGTGGACCTACTAGTTGTGGAAACGTCATTAAACTTGAGACGCCTAAATACTCGTGGACCTAGTTTTTGGAATAAGTATTTAGACGTACGCGTACTTCTAAGACTCAGTACGCATTTTACCTAGTATATCTCACCTCAACAATACTCTTTGCCAGTGTTGCCACGTCCTTTAATTTCAAATGGCTAGACTAAATCAAAAGTCGCTAAAACTGATTCTAACAAGTGCGAACTCAGGATTTTGGTCTCTTGGGGGGCATAAGAGGCTAGTGGTGGTAAAATCAAACTCTAATTAGATTAAGAAAATAAAGAAACCTATTAAGTTTAAATATAATCACATAAAAATAAAGAAACCTATTAAGTTTAAAATAAATACATAATAATATCGAGGGGTAACGGGCTATTTGGTTTAAGCAACATTTTGGGTGATTTGAAAATTCGCTGATTCCAAATATATATTATATATTTGGAATCAGCGAATTTTGCTGCCGCCCGTTAAAAAATAGCCCGTTACCCCTCGATATATACTTACCAGTTATTCGTGTCAAAGGTAAAACAGAAATTTGAAAAAATAAAGATAACATTTGGATTTGGGTATTTTTAGGGTTCACAGTTGATTATTTCAGGAACTCCTAATGCTATCGACTTGAAATTTGGTAGGTTTAAAATTTCAAAGTATAGTTAGGTACTACGTCGTGTGGGGTATCATAATGAAAGGTCTTGATTTGCACATTCTAATACATCATTTTGTTTACCTACTTGTATGTTACTTGCATGTCTTTTAATTTTCAAATTATAATGAAATCACAAAAAAAAACCCCACATATCTCGGAAGTTTGAGAAGGGAAAAATCTGAAAAAGAAATATGATGATGAATGAAAAAGGATTGATAGACATGAACCTAAATATTACAGGAAATATAAAACTATCATTCTAAATAGCGTAGCTTTTAAGTAATCAGCAATTTTCCTCTACAAACAGACCTTAGAATGCGGTAGCAAAAAAAATATATTTACAACTTTATTGTGTATTCTTTTATTGTGTATTCTTTCCAAAGGTTCGAACCCTCAGTGCGCAAGTCCGACTCGCACTTGGCCGGCTTTTTCAATAGTTAAAGCTACAGCATCTTATTATAAGAATGAACTTTAATTAAATAACCATATATCGTAATACTGCTACTGTTTAAATTTGTGTGTAAACGTACAGCTTGGCAAAAAAAGAGTAGAAATTAATAGGGGCGCCACTTTACCGTTCGTGTGGCAACCCGCTGCGACCGTATAGCGTACTTGCCTATCGTCTTGATACTATGATGTAGTTTTTTACTACTTTGATTTATGTTTAATTAATTCAAATCAGTAAGTATTATAAAATGTTATAACAATTATTAGGTTGTAAATTTTAGGGGACTTTTTTAGAGAGTTTCATATGCCCTAAGTACGTCTCAAAATAAGAAATACTTACCTAGATTTAACACTGTTGAAATTAAACAGTGAGTTACAATGTAAAAAATAAGCAATTTCCTTTAATAGGGTATTTTACACATTAACAAAAAAAACTTACTATAGCTAAATATATATATATATATATACACTACACTACTAACTAATACGGGGCGTCAAAAAATTCCTCCTCGTCGCGGTCAACTGGGAGCGTACCCAAGAGGCTGGCTGCATTGCCACGCTGGATAGCTATGCTTATCCGTTGGGCAAAATAACAGCCAGCCTTTGGGTCTCGAGAAGCGTCAATCAGCCGCCTGGATATTTCTTTAAATAAAAGGTGAGTATAGTAGAGCATTCGGATCCCACGACCCAAGGGTCGTGGGATCCGAATGCTCTACTATACTCTCTCTGCTGCTATATATATATATACTGCTCTGCTATACATGCTTTGGGGTTGAAACTCTTGAGTTTCAACCCCAAACGGCTCGAAAATATAGTTGCCAATAAGGTTACTATATTTCCGCCGTTTGAGGTTCTCAGCAGCAGCAGCGGCAGCCGCTGCGCAGCACGCAGAGCCAGAAAGATGGGATGGCGCAAGAGTATCGACACAGGTCGCGTCCCACACTAAAGGCCTACCCATCTTCCAAGGAAACAACGACATACCGTCTGGTCTCTTGCCATCGTCGCGTGCCAAGCCGTTTGGTTCTAGTTTGGCTGGAACCCCGACAGCAACAAGAGCGCGACGAATGATATCATTGATATTAGTGTGCCGCGCTATGCGGCCCGCACTTCTGCTACACGACAGGCCGTGGTGTCCGAGGCTATTGACAGCTTCCCCACGGTGGCAGCGGTGAGGAGAACAGCAAGGAGCGCCCAGACGTAAGCAAGCAGCGAGGCGGAAAGTAGTGTCGTTAAGCATGGTGCCTATGTTTGACGAAGGAAGTGCCAGAAGCCATAGACCCGATTCCCATTCACCCACAGCCAGCAGGCGCGCACACTCGGCAGAAGTAATTGACGTTTCAAGTAGATTTTCCCGTATTACTTTGCAGAGCGGCTCATCCCACTGCCACTGGGAGGCCGGGTTGGCGGGTGGATCTGAATTCGGACAGGTGATTTTCCAGGCATCTATAGCCTCAGTCAAGAACGGTACATCAAAATTAACTAGTGTATGAGCTAAAATATTCCTGGTTAATTTCTCAGTACCGTGTACTGAGGATATAAATGCCGGTAAACTAATACTAGTAATTTTGCGGACTCCGAGGCCTCCCATACGGATGGGAAGTGTAGCTTGTAGCCAAGCTCGGTCGTCCAAGGCCACATTTAAGACAGAACTAAGTGTATGACGGATAATTTTATCTATTTGGTCTAAAAGGTGTGTGTGCTTCCACAAATGGGAAGACCGAAGGAAATGTGTAAATTTTGGGCCAAAACAGCAGTATCGAATTATAGTGATAGCCGAATGCATATTAATTTGGAGTAGTCTTTCCGAGATGTCATTGAATTTCGCAAGTTTTTACTCAATAAATTTAGAAAATGATTCATCTAGGATGGGGGACCCAAGGAGGCGGAGGGAATTTTTATCTGTAATTGTAATTGGTGGAGCTATTGAGTGAAATTTTGTAAGAGTCAAATGTCTGTCGGTATTGTCAGATATGAATAATTCACACTTCGAAAGATTAAGTTCCAGGCCAATCGATTGAGATTTATTTAAAAAAAATAACTAAATCTTGAAAAACTGTTTCTACATCACCTCCCAAGATTCCAACATCTAGGTACCATACGTTAAATTTGGAATTTAACTCTCTAATAACAGGGTGAATAGCTAAGCTAAAAATCACTGGTCCGTGGGGATCACCTTGTTGGCAGCCAACTGCAGATTCCAATAGTTTGTCCTTATAAAGTAATTTTGATGGGTGCCTGTAACACTGATAAAGAAAACTGTAAATTTTGGGTAACAATGTATTCACGTCATGTAACTGAATACAAATTACTTATAATGTAAGCACTCCTGTGTTTACAACTTTTTTTTGGGTAAGTATAAAAAAGACTTATGTATATAGCATTATTATAATTATTATAATAATGGATATAATAATAAACATTATAAGTAATTTGTATCAATTATTGAATTCAATAAATCTTCCTCTTAATATTCCACGCCCTCCACATCCATGTCTTGGCTAGAGCTACCCATAAACTCATCTAAGTCACACTCAGATTCAAAGGCATTGCGCTATCATGTTGGAGATTGATTCCTAAATGTTTTATGTCCACGTACGAGCCCTCTCATAAATTCATAATACTTACATACTTCTTTTCTATTTTTATATCGTGCTGGCTTCCTATAAATATTAAACATTTGATTAAACCTCTATCAATATTAAACGTAAAAAGTCTACGATATCTATTTTGTTGTAATATTCTAATGCTAGCTACAACAAGTATTATATTAGCTTGTGATCACACTCATAGATAAAGTTATTTAGAAATCGAATTTACATATGTCGCTATGGATATAAAAATATACGTGTGATTGTATAGAGGGAGAGTACCGGAATGTAGTACGATCTCCTAGTTAGGTACAAGTTTCTTGAAAAAATATTGTGTGAGTATTAGTGTGAAGGGTAGCCAGGGAAGTAACGTTCACAGAGGAAAAAATAGAACCTTATCACAGAAAGTATTTGAATCAACTGCCATTTTCACCTGTAAGCGTCACAAATTATGTAGGTATGTCTGATGCTTTCACGTCAGTCTGTCAGTCGACAGATATCGACAGACTTACTTATGGATTTATGAAAGTGAGGAAGGGTAAAAGTAACGATGTTCAGAATACCTGCATTCATTTATTTCTTAACCATTAACCAATCATCAAGTGCCTTTCGCTTACGTAATAATAAAAATATTCTACCAGGATAAAATAAAAGACTTCATAAAATGAAAAACTATAATAAAAAATTTATACAATTCAATCCCTGTCTGTGCATTAAATTCAATTTACTCCGTTATAACAATGGAAATCAACTTACAAAATAATATAAATGAGCTCTCTCATTTTAACTACAATGAGAACCTAAGTACATGTACTTAGGATCATTATCAGACGAAATACTCGACTAATAAAACTTTATAGATCACAATTTCATAAGCACCACGCGATGGACGGATATATTATAGGACGGACCTATTATTATTTATACATAGACTTCTCCTCTTTTGGAGCTACTGCGTTTTCGGGTGAACTCTGGTGGTGTACCCGTACTGGCATTACTGTGCTCGCTGTCGCGGTCTGAGGGAGGTAGTTCCGTTATTGTGGCTCGTGGAGCATGAGGCGAGCCTCCCGACCCGTCTGAAGCACCCCGGTCGGCGCGCGGGCTTGACGGCGTGGAATTGACCAAACTCGTAAGCTGCGAAACTCCTAGAGTCACTGGAGCTGCAGCTATCATCGGCGGCATGCCACCTGCTGACAACGAAGGCGATAGCACTGCTTGAGCCAACGCCGTCGTTCCAGGCTGACCAGCGTGTAATGTGTTGTTAACTGATCCGCTGTCCAGTTCCTGGATAGGTGACAGAACGAGGGCACCGAGTACGGGCACCTCATTTTGATAACCCTGGTGTGCCATGATAACACCCATGTTTTGCATGCCCATAGCAATTCTATTTTCACGATCCATGACCTCTTTTGTGACGTCTGGTGTTGGTATACGAGGTCTGTTACGTAGATTTATTGGAACAGATCCATTGCTTTTTGATCCTAAAAAAGAAATATTTAATTGAAACATTTCCTATTTAGTTTTAATAATATTTAGCTTTATATTTGGTTCCGTAGTCCGACAAGGAACCCTTATAGTTTCGCCATGTCCGTCTGTCTGTCCGCGGCATAGCTCCGAGGTTCTTGTTACTAGAAAGCTGAAATTTGGTATGGATATGTATATTATGCACGCCGAGAAAGTGGTACAATAAAATTTTGAATTTTTAGGGTAGCTCTCAAACACGTAAAGTGGGGTTGAATATTTTTTTCTCACGTACAAGGGGTACGTGGCCAGTGGGGTATCGTTAGATAGGTCTTTCAAAAATATGATGGGTGTGTGAAGATCATTTTTCGGTTAAGCGAGCCATTTGCGAAATATCTAGCTTTTAAGTGCAATATTTTGTACCATACGAGCATCCCCCCTCTAACTTTTGAATGGCTATACCTAGAAATGTGAAAAAAATCACAGACGTAGCACATATAATGAACTTACAAGAAAAAAAAACACACTATCACAGCTAAGTAGGCTTAACCGGTTACAGAGTTATAGTCGGCTAACTAAGACCTACTACGGAACCCTACTGCGCGTGGCCCGACACGCACTTGGGCGTTTTTTTTACAGAAGCATAAATGAATAAGGAAGCTAGGTAGGCCGATGAAAGTGAAGGCATATTGCTTGGAGGCAATTTATTAAAATACTAGTTCCCTCTACAGGTTAGTAGGGTTAGGGTCGTTCGCTAGGAAGCTAGTCAAGGATGTTATGTGGGTATCCAGCATATACATAAGATAAGTCAAATGCACTTAAATCCAATATGTAATATTTACCATGTCTAGAACTCGGTCTGTGCTGGCCTCGGCCAGATTTGCGGCCTACGAGTCGTTCGTACAATGACATCTTGTGATGTGGTTGGGCTGGCATCACAGGTTGACCGGCTTCGGGGCTTGAGTATACGACCGAGTTATGTCTATTCCGCCCGAAGAGCCCGCCTGAAGAGTACGCTGTCGATGCCGATCTCACCGAGCCCATTCTTGATATTTGTCTTTGGAACCAGTTTTTCCTTCTTTCCACTAGTGGCGTGTCTACGCTTTCCTAGATGTATAAAGAAACAGATTTATAATTAAACTATACTTTATTTTTGAAGGAACTTAGTATACCATGTACCTATACTGACAGACTAGCTAAAAAGTTTAATGACACATCAAAGGCATCAATTGCAAAAAAAGGAAAAAGGCTTACATAATCAGCGTAGGTTTCGTCATGACTTTTTCTTGGTGCTTGAACGTTGGCGTATACTGCATCTTCAGCCTTTACTTTGTAATGGTCTGCAGAACAAGGCGGTTCATGTCGGCGGTAATGCTCTGACGCCACAGTATACGGCAAGTCCTTTGGGACGACCTCCTCCCAGTATTGGTCTTTCAGGAGCTCTGGGTGCTCCTCATGCATCTCATCTACTATCATGTAGGCCGCCTGTAAGATTAAAATTATTTAGATAAGATACTAAGTATAACTTAGTTATACATGCATGCATAGATAATACACGTACTTATAATACCCACCTACTACAATACATTAAGAGAATTTAGTCCATTCGACAATACTAAAACGGGCTGGAAGTTACAACCATATTACACAGGGTCTGGTTCCTATAATACATTCTTACATACATATACATATATGTTTTGACTACTCAGTCAATTAATAATAACAATAATAAGTGAGTATTGACCATGTAAAGGTGTACTGGGATCGATCTATCATCACGTTCTGACAGCTTTGTTGTGGCCAATAAACCTGATGATAATAATGGTGATAGACCAATTAGCAATCGAGTTACCGTCCCGTGCGACGAGAATCCTGTGAAAGCTGAGAATGAGAAACAAATGAAGTCTGAAGAATGACTTGAAGCACAAGGTTTTCGACATGTGGAATGTTGTGCCAATTGGGTAGTTGACCAGTAGGTAACAATTAATTCTAAGACACCACTTTTCTAAAAAAGCATTTTATTTTAGCCTCGAAATTTATTTCAGGAAATATTAATTTCTCTTCTTTTTTGGATAGGTTTCTCATTTGTCATCCTGATCTTAGTGACATAACATGTAGCCTATATCACCTGGGCTATAGTACTAATGAATATTCTATCGAACGCGATAAACATATTCTCGCATCATTCATCAGCTGTGACTGTGACCCTGTTTTATGAAGTTGTTTTCCAATATGGCCGACATTAAGATATTGAACTTCAACCCCGATGTAGGTCGCGAATTACATTATTACCACATTCAATGGGCTCGGAAAAAGGTAACATCGTCAAATAGCTGCACCGGGCTCTCTTATCATAACTTACCTACCTTCACTACACCAAAATTTAAATGATTATTTCAGCATAGGACTCGCCATTTCTTGCACGGTTACATAATACTGTGATACCAAGAATAAATAGGACTACCAGTTATATTCAATTGTAAAAAGGCAACGATCTTTAGCGCCGACTTGTATGGCCTCGCGGGACGCAAGGTAAAAATGACATAACGACTATCAACCTTTACTTGCCTAAGATATTCGTAAAATACCGATAAACTCTTTGAAATAATAGAAGCTACACTATATATGTATGTCATCTGTACATTAAAATACCGTCTATCACGGTAAACGGTACTGCTAAGATTATTCTCATAGTTCGACAGTAACAGGATTCTCCGCAGGATATAAATTATTATGGGGTAGGTAACCTTAAAATAATACAACTTATAAGACGTACCTTGATATGTCTGTCTATGAGCCAGTTTAATTCGATGTCGTCATCGTCCTCCCCGAAAGGATTAATTAGCACCTCAGCCACTTTCAACCAGCCGACGTAGAAGCAGAACTTGAAAATATAAGAAATCCATTTTTGGTTGTGGAGTCATTGAACTGTGCCCGATAAAGAATGGGGCTACTTCTGACAACCTGAACTTGCGATGGATAAGAGATGTAATGTAAATAACTAGTGAGGACATTTAGAAATTTAATTCAAGTTTTTTTTTCATTCTCTAATTACATCATGTCTGTTCACAATTATTATAGTCGTTTTACAACCTATCGTTGACCAGACGTTACATATTAAACTGACTTTCATGTATTTTCTTTTTCAACTAAAAAATCCGCTAATGTTTGAAAGAGAAGAAGGATAGTGGAAATTTAACTGACCATAAGTATCTAACTTATACAAATTCATACCTGTAATGCTGTAAAGAGTGGGAAATATACGTCTGGCTCATATTTGGAGGTGCTTCCGGGGGCTGGAGGTACCAACTGGCGCCCCATCAGAGCTGCCACGAAGTATGTGTATAGTGCTAACGTTACCACCTGAAATTTAAATATTATTATTAAATTTTTCGCTTTTTAAACTTTGGAGTTATGGGGGAGGGGATCGGTAGTCTAAAACAATTAGACTAGAAAACAAACAAAAAACCTTCCTTGCAATATTTCCATTTAAAAAACGAAAACCCCATACAAATCGTACCAGTAGTTTTTGAGAAATCGAATCGAAATCGCGGACATATAAACATACATATACATACATACGAGTCGAATACAGAAACTCCTTTTTTGAAGTCGGTTAAAAATAATGTAGGGATAAGCAGCACCTTTGTACCTTCGTCAATATTCATGCGTGAGTTAATCTTTTTTTTGTGTATATGTTACAGTTAAGACCCGTTTTTAGATATAACGCGTTTTCCCTAGTTAGAACTAGTTTTCACTAAATGCTTTTGTTGAAACTAGAATTAACTAATGTTCAAAATTGAATATCAGTTAAAACTATTTCTTACTAGGCAACACGCGTTTTTCCGTCTTTTGTTCGAGGGTGGGCTTGGTCGAAGGAGCCCCGCATCGCGGGGCTGATACTTCTAGGTGGTTTATAAAAAAATAACCACGAAGGGGATGGCGGGGTCTATTGCCCGCTTCGCTCGCTCACAAGACCCCGCCATGATTGCATCCAGTTTCTCCTGGTGACAATAATTGAGGTTGGCAGGTTTAAGGTAAGATTATTATTTTTACCAGGTTCACATGACTGTGTTCTAGATATTTTTAATAAATATTTTAAAACTATATCTTGTTTTCTAACCCAATTTAGTTTCTCTTGTGTTAGTTTTAACTAAAGCTCGGAGTGACAACTAGTTTTATCTGAAAATCAAAAATAGTAGTGGTAAATTCTAGTTTTCACTAGTTAATTCTAGTTTCAACAAAGGCATTTAGTGAAACCTAGTTCTAACTAGGGAAAACGCGTTCTATCTAAAAACGGGTCTTAAATGTAACATATATAAATTAAATCTAAAATTGATATGAAATGATAACCCATATTTTAAAAACTGCACGCATGACCCATTAAAATTTGATTGAACCCCCAGTTTCTTTCTGCCAATACAGCTGGACGGACAGATAGACAGATGAAGTCGCACTATCTATTCCTGTTTAGTTTTTTTTTACCATTTTTATTCGAAACCCTTAAATAATCCTATTATAATTTACCTACATCTTCTTAACTCAGATGAGAATGGTTAAAACACTGATGCTAATGGTTTAAATAATAAATTACTTATTATCACAGAACATAATGTTACTTGCGCCTGCGACCTCGCTTGCATTTTTTATGACCTGGAGATACCTAAAAATAGCAGAGAGATTGAGATTGCGCTTCGCTTGTCAAATATATACCGATAGGTACATAGTAAGTGAATACTTAAAGAACGCGGACGCTTGAAATTGCACATCTATAATTTTATTCGAAAAGAATGCGTAAATTGTGTAGCATTGTATGTCATGTCCAAAACTTGTTTCCTTTTACTGTTGAGTATAATATATAGCGTGCACTGCACTAACTGGAAAAGCGGGCTATGAAATTACTGGAATTTAAAACAGACCTAGACATTTAATTTGTTGTGGATTGTCTACCTACTCTGTATGGGGATAAGAAAGATCGGCCTCATCAAATTAAAACCGGCCAAATGCGAGTCGGACTCGCGCACTGAGGACTATATATATATATATATACTATGGAAGGAAAAAAATACACAGTAATTATCTTGTAACTTTCCAATCGCATAATTCAGTTTACGTAGATATGAAAATAATAATTAATAATACTGATGATTACCTACTACAAAACTATGATAGGCACCTAAAATATTTTATTAATTTTCCTTTAGTATTTTGGTTAATGTCTATGAACCCTAATTATTTTAGATTTTTGCTTCGCAAACTTCGGACATAAAGGTGTGTAGTGGACCACTCCCACCCCTGTCTTATCAAAATATTAATTAAGAGAAAAGATGAATGCTAGAGAAGTTCGTCCCTCGGCCACGGAGTCATGTCGAATGTCGAGTAATTCAAACCCTCACGTACCTACATATATCTCAAGATGTATGAGCGTGAGACCTCGCCCGCATGCACAGATAATTATTATGCTATGTTTTATCATCAGAACGAATTAGCTTGGACACATGGCAGATCGTATCGGTCGTCACGTCTTGTTTTTCTACAGCTATTTAAACATTAATTCTCTGTCAAGTGACGCTTACATCTCACATATAATGTTTCAAGACGACCTGTCCTGTAAGATGACGATATTTTATGGCAAATAAGTATGGTTATGTATAAAGGTAGGTGTTATTCATTTAATACATCATTACCTATGCCTTATTAAGGTTCATATTTCATTTTGTCCGAGAAGCTTAGGTAGTACTCGTACATAGGTACGCAGAAATTGATAAACGGTAAAACAAAACAAATAATACTCTACTATAATTTGACGTGCGCCACATCGGCACGGTATTCTTAACATGACACGTTTACAACAAACAATAGCATCCGTAAAAATGAATGTCGGCTAACATTTATTATTCTTAAGACTTTTGAGTGACACACTGGTTTACTTACTTGAGTGTACACTAGAGGAACACACACGGTATCGTATCCTATTAGCGCTCCCAGCCTTCTCCTGATGTCCGACAGCTCGACCAGCAGCGTTTGGACAATGTGGTCGCTGGTTATCAAACCCTCTTTTCTCGCCCTATTTATTATATTTGTCGCCCAAACCAGCGGCATCCAATATTTTGACATTGGACTTTTTCCATCCATTTTTTCAAAAACTTTTCTCTCGCTCTCCAACATAAGACCTGAAACGGATACAAACATTCATTTCGGAATTTCAGTTTGGTAACTTGGACCTCAAAGTGTCCTTTGCACTTACCAGAATCCACGACATGTTGCCAAGTAGGAAACCGTCTTTTCACTCTTAGGGAAACCCTCTGTAGAGTTATGACGTAAGCTAAGATGGCATATCTGACAATGTTTCTTCTCATTAGTCGACCGGTTTCGTCCTGTAACAAAGAACGCAGCGTTGGGATATTTGTGTAAAGAGCCAAGCTTAAAGACCGAAGAAGTTGCAGTACATGTGCGTAGTTTAGAGTAACGCCACATATTTCCTACTTTAGAGGTTCTACATGCTGCGTGCAATGCACGACACGCACTGCACCCTTTTCCGGTGAGGAATAGCCTTAAGTAATATAAATTCGCAAGTTCGCATCATCTCCTCTCAACTCATTGCAGTTGCATATGAAGTAAATCAAATGTATAATTATTTTGCAATGCTCGCTTTTTCGGATAAGAGGCATACAAAAGTGATGTAGCAAACGAACGTGTCTACGCAAAGCATGTGTAGCTAAAACGCCCAAGGACGAGTCACGTTTACCTCACTAATATAATTATAATAAATAAATATTTTAATTCTGATCTACGTGACATTTTACGTTTGTAGGAGCTAACTAAAAATGCAGCACAAACTATGTTACTAGATAGAGGTATCTACTTATGGGTAAAACGTTGAAACACTTGTCGTTCTGCTGAAACGGTGGTCTAATACATTGCTCTAGAAGTCGGTGGCAAAATACTGATAGTAACTCAGAGACACCGACTTCTAGAGCGATGTACAAAAGGGTTTCAGTAGACAGTATATTTATTTTCTCTTTTCAGCGTTTTTGGAAGTAGGTTAGGTATATTTTATGTAAAAAGTTTTTTTCTACCTAGAGTTTACGTAAGGTCTGCCAACCCCACCGAGGGAAAAACGTCATGCGATTTGTATTTATTTATGAACGAAGTTACGTACGTAGTACAGTATCCATAAAATCACGTTCGAGACATAAAAACCGCTCGTTTGGTTCTAACAATGAATATTAAATTGAGCGCAAATGGTAAAAATTCATACGCTACTATCAATAATTTTCTTTGTATGTGTGTGGCGGAGGCATAACAAATCCTTTCTATAATGCTTTATCGTCCATCATACATTCGTTGCGGCATTGCATAGCATGCGCTCACGCAGCCTATCGATACATGCCAGTTGGCGACATTACTCGATATACGAAACCATTTAATATTGTATTATTACTACGCTATAACACAACGATATGTTTTTAAATTTTATTTATGTATTTTGTTTATATTTTGGTACCTAGGTATATTTACATTCTAACTAAAACTTATCATTTTGTATTAAAATGTCAGTCAATTGATAAATTACCTTTGCATCTGCAATTACAGTCATAATAATGTTTTAATTCATTATGTATTGATTAATACATTCTGCAGTGGTTTGAACCATGTCACCCCGACTATAAATCAAATAATCATCCATCATATATGAACAACAAAAGACAACAACTCAATAAGATGTAATTGCCTAAATGTTATGCCTATTTCAAACCTACACTACACAGATCGCCAGAAATTCAAATCAATACACTCATAAAAAAATTTGGTCGTCACTGGACGCTCAGAATTCACACGCACACACAGAGTAGCAAGTATGTATACAGTAGGTATACGCACACACAGGGTACATGAGAGCGGGAGATGGGCGCGTGACGGCAAACGCGAGCGTCATGCCATAATTGCCGTCACGGCAAACGAGCTGATTGACTGGTCGTATAAACAAGTTAGACCTACTCCGCTCAACATGATTTACTCCTTAGCGCCTGAGGTAGGTAAGGTGGAGGGAAGACTCCATTGACAAAATACATGTTATCACCAGAAGGAGAATATGGATCGAAAGGAACTCCCAACCGCCTGAAAGGCTGACAAACGTTGTGAAAAAGAAGATACGATGGTACAATCGAATATATAGGTAGTACCTACATGGGTAAGTAGGTATGCCACTGAAGAGAAAATAACTTTTTCAAAAATTTAAGACTTGTTGCCTGGCAACTCGCTTATAACAGCCGGACAGAACCGAACGTCCCCGACCGTGACGTTTTGCTGCGTTACGTACGATTACTAACAACTCCTACAGCAATCCGTGTTTAAGAATTTCTTTAAAAACAAAGTGCTTTCCTCCTTTTGGCGATGCCGTAGTCGGGTAATAAAGTAGAATAAAGTTTTACCATCTCACTCGTTGAAAAGAAAATGAACGTTATGTTTAAGAACAGTATTTTTCGTGAGTGTACGTAGCTATCTACAGACTTTTAACTGGCATAATTGACTTAATGAAAATACGTGTACCTACATTATTCAAGCGACTATTTATTTACTGAAAATAATTGAAGTGATGATAATTCAAATGAAAATCGTGATTTTATTTACGACAGTCTGCAATACAAAAGAATGTCCTAACGCGACTTCGCGTCGCGTCGCGACGTTCGTCACCGCAACTTTATCGCCAATTTAAACTCAAGTTGCTAAGGGCCTGTTGCATCATCTTACATGTCAGTAAACGTCAAATATGACTTGATACAACCTCCCTGACATCCATATTAAAATTTATAAGATTTTAAAACAAACGCGTTTAGGTAATACTTATAACTTATTTCATAATGCAGCTTGCATATAGCACACAGCGACGACGTAACGAACGATATCGACACAATGAAACATGATTAGTAACTTGTCAGTGTTAGAACATTGGTTTACGTCTAACCCCGGAAATGAAATGTTCGAATGTAAATAGACAACCATGGACAACACGTCACTCAATTGCTACCTTGTACGAAAATGACTGTGTATAAATTCGCTGTGTCGTCGAAAATACAATAGGTGTATGTAGGAGCAGCAGACACGCGATTGAATTGACGGATCCAAAGCGTTTTTGTTGGTCTCACTGTGTTGTATACGGATGTTTGGTACCCGAGATTCATTGTTTCTCTTCGCGGCGTGAAAATACCACAGATATTTATCAACTGTGCCTAACAATGACATAACCTTTGCTTTGTCCTACCTTCCATGCCTAACATCACTTAACAAAATAATATACTTATTCATTACATAGCTTGCGCATTAAGATATCCAGTTATTAACCGACTTCAAAAAAGGAGGAGGTTCTCAATTCGATCGGTTTTTTTATGTATGTACACCGATTACGCTGAGATTTATGATCCGATTTACGTGATTCTTTTAGTTTGATGCGGAATAGATGCCATTTGGTCCCATAAAAATTTCACATTGTTTGGCCCAGTAGTTTTCATTTTATGAACATTTTTTTACATTTTTGTTTACATCGATGACTTATATCTATACTTATGATGACTATATATATACTTATGATGATTTATATTTTCCGTTCCCGTTTCTTGATCTATATTGTTTAAGGCTGCACCTTGCGTAGGCCTACCCATAGCTACTTAACTAAAAACTATTTAACATATAATTATGACAATAAAAAACAACGAAATGTTATAGCCTTCCTTATGTAATCTATAAAAATCCTGTAAAAAATACTGTAGTTTACAGAGCAACTTATTTCAGACACTAAAAAGTAAAAAATAAATAAAAAAAAACTACGTTTAAAAAACAGACTTAAAAAAAAAGTATAAAATAACTTAATAAAGATTTAACACAAACCTTAATACCTTTAATATTAATAAAACACTATTATTTGTATGTGTTACCTATTGACAGGTTTGAAGTCGGTGCCAAGTCCTAAACAAAATGAAATTCCTGAAGATTAACCTACGTAAATAAACTTAAAGAACAATGTGAATTAATGTGAAACAGATGAAAACTTTTTAATACCTGAATGAGTAACACTATTACATTTGGCTTGGCACCGACTTCAAACCTGTCAATAGGTAGCACATACAATAATAGTGTTTTATTAATATTAAAGGTATTAGGTTTGTGTTTAATCTTTATTAAGTTATTTTATACTTTTTTAATACTTTTTATTTATTTTTTGAAGTCGGTTTTTTTAAACGTAGTTTTTTTTATTTTGCATTATGTATATCTAATTTAGACAAAGTATTTCAGAATAGAACGCATTAAATAAACTACATATTAAAAAAAAACTGTGTAACAAAAAAATAAAATATTATACGGAACACATGTAGACCAGTTGGATTAAACCCTACCTAGGAAACTTTAACACTGGTTTTCCTGCTGGTTTCCTGGTTTTACCCGGGTGTAATGGTAGGGAAAAAGCTACTTTTTATTTTATATAAATGGTAATATAATAAATATATTATGTACAATGTATTTACTGGCTGTTTACCACGATATCACTCACACCCTGAACAAACTACTGCACGCACCCGAATAAAAATCCTTTGTCCTTCCCAAGGAATCAGGATTCATGCTATCTCCATTTCAAATCGGTTCAAATGTTTCACCGTGAAAGCGTCACAAACTGAGAAACGCATTTATATTAGTAAAGATCACACTCGACTGGAAAAACCCTATCTGTTAGGTGGGTTTATTCCTTGTCACAAATCGAGTCAATTTCAGTCAGCTGCCATAGCGTATAGGGGGCTCTAGTTATGAACACCCCTACCATCAATATCATCATTCTTCTGCCCTTATCCCAAATCATTTGGGATCGCCACAGCATGTCTTTTTCTTCTATACATCTCAATTAGCAATCATCTCACCATTCGCCCTCTTTCCAGCCGTACAATGAATGGACCCTGGTCTAAAACTGTCGTAATGAAAAACTGTGCGAAACTGCATCGTACTAAACGTGCTGCATCGTGGAAAATCCTAGCAAATCAAATAACTGCGGGCCGCTCGACCTTATTAAGTACCTTTGTACTGATTATAATGAAGAGAAACAATTGCTAAAGATTGTGATCAAATAATTAAACTAAGAATAGAATGATGTGCGGAGAAGTAGAATGAAGAGCTCGTGGCTCAGTACCTGCCGCATGGGCAGCACGGGTCGTTTTCAGTGATGGGTGACCATCTTAGTCATACCGAGTCTCTCCCGTGCCTCCGAACCACAATAAGCTGTTGGTCCTGGTTGTCATTTGTAGATCTTTGACATTACCAGATAGTTCGACAACCAGTCTTACTAAGGGTTAAGAAACGCGCTATCCGGAAACTCGGCTGTGGAAAATATTGATACTCAACTGCATCTGGATAGACTGGTAGCCGACCCCAAAAAAGTTGGGAAAAGGCCAGGTATCTGGCTTTAGTTTCACTTGCGTCAGTTTTCCTCTATACCAAATATCATCTCAATCGGTAGGTACTGCCATATTCTCATGAAAGCGTAATAGACAGAGAGACTAACTTTTGCAATATTTATAAGTGAAGATAAGGATGTAAAGTTGATACGTTATCTACAGTATTTTTATGTAAATCCAAGAAGATACTATAAGCTTTTAGGGGATGAGCACTTCCTATTACTAATTTTACTGTTAGAATAACAGTGCTATTGTAGGTAGCTACTGCCGGCGCGGACGTATCGTCGACCTACGTCGTCCTACCACGTCACACACCACTAAGAAATATACGAATCTTTCCCTGTTCGACGATTTCTGTGCTCTGTAGATATGTTTCATATGTCCGCGATTTTCTCAAAAAGAACATATCCGATTTAGATGAGGTTTTCGATATATAAATGTGTATTTTTTAAGGAATCATATCATGTTATTGTACTCTACTCATAAAGAACCCAAGTACCTACGTAAGTTTGTATAGATCTGTGCTAATTCTTTGCACAAATAACAACCTACCTTATTCCTAAGAACTTTAGGCCGCTTTATGTGCTGTTTAACGTTCGTACGTAGTATATAAATATACAACATATCTAAGAACATTTCTGAAACACCCATAAATAACATAATTGAATCGCGCATAAGAATAATATATAGAACAGTAAACAACATTGATTTTCTCACACGTGGTAGAGAATAAACTAGATCATTTTATGAATCACATTAAACATAAATAAGCCTCTCTTGCATTTTGTATACTTATGTAACTTGTAGTAACGAGCTGCCCGTGTGGGCTGTGAAATATCCTAGTAATATTTGTCAGGGTGTATTATAAGCGAACAGTTTTACACTTTAATACGGATTTATTATAAGCTACCGAAACTGAACCACCTAATATTGTAAGCAGTTGATACAGTTCCCAAATTTTCGTCAGCTTATTCGTATAATACTCAATACTTTATTGCATTCCATAATGTTTAAATAATCCCTATTTGTGTAACAGTTGGTATGTTGGAACATCAAATCAATTATGATTTGTTCCTGATTCGTCCCGCGAGTTTCGTCCCGCACAAAAAAAACTTGTTTCGACCCACATTTTATTCCTGTTTCGTCCCGAAATAATATTAATTAATAATTTTTCATTTTATTCTTGTTTCGTCCCACATTTTGTTCTTGATTCGTCTCGAGTAGTATTTTATAATGTATTATACAACATGTTTTGTACAGAGAGCATAAAAAACATTCTAAACATTTTGACTTACCTTATTTTTCACAATGTTTTATTCTCAACATGTTACTTGTTAACCCCATTTAAAACTACCAGGATAGCAGAAATGAACTGGAAGTATACATCCAGTAACATTCATTTCGGAAAACAGAAATCCTTGTAGGAACTTAACTATTTATGAAACTGTTGAATTTTATATCGATGTAGTGAATAATAAACGCTACTTTTATTCCTCTTTGTATAAAATTGTTGGTGCACATCTTAGTGACACCGTTTTGAGTGGTTTATTAATTCGAAAACCTTTATCCATTTTTACCATTATCAAAAAAGAGCTTAGCAGTAAGTAAGTCGCTTAAGCACCTGATTCCTATTCATTTCTGTTTTCCTGGTAGTTTTAATAAAATAAAGTTCGTTTTAGTTTTAAGAGTTTGAGATAGCGTTTATTAACTCCTTTCATTCCTTTTTTGAAGCTTGGGTAAGCTATCTTTATTTTTTTACCTTTTTTCTGACTCTACTAAAATAACATTTTATAAAGTGGTCCGAAACAGGAATTAAAATTAACGCGAAACGAAATAAGATTTTTTAGGAATGTGGACCGAAAACTTGGGCCGAAACAGGAACAAGTCTCAATTATAGACCCTGTTGGGCACAACAAAGTTTATTTTTATAAGAGAAGAAATAATTACATGTTTATAATTTTACGCGTAGGATTATAAACCAACGATATTCGTAGTCTTACGACTCTTTCAAGCAAACAACCGAGTGAATTTTGATGAAATTAGCATCACACGCGTTTGTAAGCGAGATACTTTTTATTGGAAAGAAATTAATGGTCCTTGAATTATTGGAACGTGAAACGAACAACAATAATTTTATTTTTTAAATTGAATAAAGTCGGATTAGTCCGAACTTCGAACACTTATAACTCGAGAACGGCTGGACCGATTTTAATGGTTTTTGATTTGTTGTATATGTCTCCGTCCCGAATAACAGAATAGCTATTAAAAACATTACTAAAAAGATACATGGTGGGGCGGTACAAAGTTCGCCGGGCCGGCTAATATATTTATAAATATAACATAATGTAAGTATACCTACTACACATTTAAAATGTGACGTAAACACTGAACACCTTTCTCCAAACGAAAGTTTGAGTTTATGACGTAAAAACTTCTAAGAAACAGGATCGTTAATAATATTCATGAATCAGGTGAAACTTCATAAAGAAACCGGCCAAGTGTGCGTCGAGCCACGAGCGATAGGGTTCCGTAATTGGTCGACTATAACACTTTAATCGGTAAAGCCTACTTAGCCGTGATAGTTTTCCTTTTAAGTTTATTATATAGGTATGCTACGTCTGTGTTTTTTTTATAAATCTAGGAGCAGTAGTTAGAGGGGGACGCTCGAACCCAACAAAAATATGCGCTTTAAAGCTTGACAACTTGCAAACGGAAAATAATTCTAAATTCGAAAATTAATGAATGAAAAAAAACATCCACATAAAAAGTCAAAATTTTATTTTGGCGCTGTCTGGGCTTAATTAATATGCATATCTTAACTAGACGGGTTCCTGGTCGACTACGGAACCCTAAAAAGGAAGTGACTCTTTTTTTATAATTATATTAAAATATATATAATAAATATGCCTAATATTTATTACATGTTTTATTTATTAGATGTATGATTAAACACAAACTGATTACCTACCACTGTGCCAGATTTATTACTCATCATTATCAAAACCGCTAAGGCTTTAAATTCGAAAGAAGAATGTAGGACGCAGGTAATTAAATATTTTATAAAGTAATAGAATAGAATAGAATAGAATAGAATAGAATAGAATAGCATTTATTTCTTGTAATTTTGATGTATGTAAGCATCATTTAATAAGAAATCCTTAAAGTGGCGAAAGGGTTTGGCAAAACAATAACCCTTTAATCGTAACATTTTACTATTAAGTTAAAATTAAGCACATTAGCGTTGAGACATTACTTTAGCCTGTCGTGTCCCACTGCAAAGACCTCCTTCCACTTGTTCCAATCTAGTGCAATATGAATATGAGGCCATTGTTTTAGGTTGAAAGCAGACCGAGGCATAGTAAACGTTTATTTTTTTTCGAAAACTAGAACGAATCTAATTGTTTCTGTTGAATTAACGTACAAACAGTACAAATACGCGGTGAAACAAAAATCTACTTTTGTTAAAAACGTCCTCGCCTGCCGAGTATGTTTTTGTTTCAGTCACAACAACAAAGACGTATTGAATGTTCAGATTGTGCGGGAGGCTTCAAAGCAACACGAACTGACACATTGAAGCTAGCCACGCGACTAAGACGAACACATAAAATAACAGCTACACGTTGTGTTATTGTGTATACAGCCTAACAGTAGCATTGTGGTCAAGGTTAAAACATTGGCGAATAAAAATACAGACACGAACCTTTGGTGCCAAGTACCCAATTAAAATGCTCGGTAAATAGGAACAATCGCAAATTAACAAGCAACGAGGATGACTAAAAAATTATGACTGCCATACTGGCGCAATTATGAACCTACAACTACTTATTTAGATTTATTTATACGTTGCCGTTGTAGCTTGTAGATGTTGATATTTTGATTAATCTACCTAGACTGACTGCACTCAATGAGGTTATATGGATTTGACCTCTAACGATGGATAAAGTTTCCATAATAATATGTAAGAAAGACATCAAACCTGTTGATATCGGAATGGTTTCGTAAGCCTTATACTTGAGTTACAACCTGTTACATGTTAACAAAGAATTAAAAGCCGAAACGAGCTCAGCATGGGTTATTGTTACAGACAGTTGATCATGAATTGACAATACTTGTGCACAGGCGTGCGTCACACGTCAACAACGCCACGTTAAACCAACTTCATTCATTGCCATAATAATAGCATTACAACAACACAATATAAAACATTTATTAATTAACTCCATCATTAACATGCATTACCTTGTAGTTGCTTCCCGATTGTTTCCATTTGCTGGGAAAATCTGCTTATTGTTGACACCTAAAATAACAACTAAAAGACTTCAAATAGTTCTCAGTGTAGAATTCGCAAGGCATATGCTACATGAACGCAAGTACACGACGATGAAACTAAGTAAGTATATGAAATAATAACTTCATATTATATTTTTCTATGAAAAGATAAGTTAGTCGAACATAATTCTATAGCAGGTTTCATAAGTAGTTAGAGACGAAACGAAACTGTTATCGTGGTAGTCAAAGTTGGTGGTTACGGAGCTCGCGAAACTGTACTTAATCAATGTTTCAACATAGCAAATTGTATGAGGAAACGACTGACTCAGATTGGTGAAGTTCGTGGCGCGGGTGCACAGTGTACTTTTAAGTCACGCAGATGGAAATAATGAATTAGTAGGTAATTGCATGAACATTCATTAAAGATGAAAAAGTCCCAAGTAAAAACTTATTGAAATATCTATTATACAAAACGTTTAGTTATCTACTTAGAATTATTAATGGGGTATTATTTTATTGATGATGATTAGAATAATGATGAAATTAATTATTCAATTAATTATAATAATACATAGTATCATTGAGTTGCATCAACCAGGCTAACAGAAATAAGAAACGTGCTTGCATTTTATGAAGTTGGAATAAAATATACTGTAGAAAACTACAATTCGTTCTCCGAACAGAAATGAAATCAATTCAAGCATGTTATCAAATTCTAGTTACGTAAACACGTATACAGAAATTCGCTTTCATTGCAAATCAATCGCATAATGAAGGCAGGAAATATGTACACTTCGCTGTGGCAAAAATAGTAATGTTCGAACGAAACCAAGTTCAGAGAGTAAAAGAAGAAATAGATAGGTAAGTAAATAAATTGAATACTTGTCTTTACTTTACTAACCGCTCCAGGTATTCCCGCAGATATGAAGAGGGCGAGGGTGTCGGGCCAAGGCAGCAGCTTGTACTGCTCCCACCACCTCTTCACCACCAGACTCACGTAGAATCCCAGCACGAACGACATGGGGATTGACTCGCTTTGTGCGCCGAAATACTGACGGACTTTTTCGAATACCCTGAGGACGAAAAACAAATTGATTAGAAATTACGAAATTGCTGATGTGGATTAGTTTACAATTGATAGAGTAGCTTACGTCGCGAATGTAACATTACGACATCATTTTCGGTGAATCGCTAGATGACGATGGCGATATGACTTAATAGCAATATTTATAGACTATAGTCTTCCTCATCGTATTATAAAGAATTTAATATATGGCAACTATTATTGCATCTTAATGGGACTAATTAATCGGGCTTAATAGCTATTAATAGTGCATAAACGGCACAGTGACCCTGTCACGTTTGCCAAAAGCCTTCTAGCTTTGATGATGATAGCATGCGAATTTATTAGGAATGGATGAAGGTTGACAAACAAAATAAAATAGACGGAAAATAAACACTTCAGTTTGCCACTTTATATCCGTTATAAAAAGGAATACCGGCGATGTTGGTATAAACAATTCAATATTATGCGTAAGTAACTACTTTATAGTTGTAGTACTTTACACTTTCACTAAGTCATCGATAGTGTAAAATGTAGAAGCTTAATGTTTAATCGGTGATTTTGTGATCATGTTTTCCCCTTTCTTATAGGCACGCGTCAATTATATTAGTGCAACAGAATATTAAGCATTGCACGCTACGAACCCGGTAGGTCTTAAGGAAAATGGTTTTCCTCGCAGCAATAGATGATAGCACGTTGCAATAGCAAGAACAATCGTGACTTGTACGTGCAGCATTTTAATTTAGAGATCGCGTGTAATGATATAATATGTTTCATGCAATAATTCATATTCCTAGTCCTACCTCTAGTATAACATATATATGAGCCAAATTGAGTCTAAATTAACGGGATAGGTAACACTTATATATCAATGATTTAAGATTTTCCTACTACCATTCAACCGGATAAAAATCCCTATGTACTTCCTCAGGTTTTAATCTTACATTATAATATATTGAACTTTGCACAACCGGATAATAAGTATCCTAAGTGTTGTGTCCTAAAGGCGTATGTGTTAATCCAGGTTATAAACGATGTGTGTACCAATTTTTTTATGTTTCGTTCGTGGTTTCGTCTTATGATGCATTGTTTCATAGACATTTACTTAATTATTATTATATCAACGTAAAAAGTCGGTTGCACCAAACTTTTTAACATTTACACTTTTACGAATATCACAAAATATAATAACATGAATTAGCATATTTTTAATATTTTTATGACATCATAGATATATATATATTAATTAAACTTAGCCTATATACAAAAATAACAATAAAGTAGCAAAACGATTTCATTTTGATAATAATCTTGAATGTCAGTTCTTCCGTTTCACGGAACTAACCGCATATTTTTTTGTGCTGAAAGAATCTTAAAAGTATGCAAATAATAAATAAATTTAAATAAATTATTAATATTGAGTTATGTGACATAATATGTAAAAGTATGAACTAAGGTGCTTTTATGAAGTTTGATGCGTCCGGCAATTAGTGTAATGCAGTTAAAAATGAAAACAAAAACACGTCACGGTAAAGCTCCCTCATTTACTTACTGAAAAATAATCATGTTTGTTACTTAGTTACTCATTGTCCACACAGGATTACATTTTTCTTTTATGTAGAGCGGTAGGCATACACATTCTAAAAATTGTTATTTCGTATTGTATTTTCTATTTCGGGTATCCTAGTCAAAATTGGAATATTTTCAATTCACAAGCTTTGGCTATATTGATGACTTAATTCTATAAACATTTCTTCGGTCGATTCGACGGTAAATGTACAAAGATTTGATTTTGTTATCTAGCAAAGACTTCACAACTTTAGCTGTTGGGGTGTAGGTACCAAAATGCCCATTTTCGTTCCATGATATTTATCTGTCTTAAAAAATAAGTTGGAATTTCCTTATTCAATTTTAAAATAGGTAGAGTAGGTAGAGGTCAGAGACAAACAGGATTGCAAGAAAATGATGACTAACAAGGGTATTCATTACTGTTTACCATTTAATTAACATCATACCCGGCAAGTTGGCTTAATCGTACCCATGTAAATACACGTAATATTTACATAGCTTCGTAAACAAATGATGAGTGCCATACAACAATATGACACGTTTTGCGGTATCCATTGTGGATTTGATTTACTTATTAATAGGAAAGAAACATGTACATATTTCGTCTCATGCTGGCGCAGAGATTACGGAGTAGGTATTATTACTATTTACTTTTTCAGTTTATCTTGGACGCCACTTGCTGATGTTAGAGGAAAAAATTGCGAGGAAATCTGGAGTAAAAAAAACTGATATCACCTATCCGCGTTGAGCAAAGCGTTGTGATTAGTGTCAATGCTTTCTTTATTTTTGAAGAACGCGCTGTGGAGGTGTGGTACAACAAATAGGGCGGTAATGAAGATAAAACCTTCAATAGGTTGTTAAAATTATTAGGTCGGGTCCTTAAGGTCTCTGGGATAAATTTAAATAGCCTCTACAAGTGGAAATACTTCAGGTGCACCACCCTGAGCCGTCAGCCCTGCTACCATTTGTTTTAATGATATTTTACGAAGCCACGAGCTTGTCCTATGTATGAACGTGGTTAATGCCTATAATATACATGAAAAGTGATATACATGAAAGGCATTATTTCACTTAGAAATACATAAAGTGAACATTTATAGAAAGTAGAAAATCATAGTGTATCATATTGACTATAATTTTTAACCGACTTCAAAAAAGGAGGAGGTTCTCAATTCGATCGGTATTTTTTTTTTTTTTTTTTCTATGTATGTATACCGATTACGCTGAGATTTATGATCCGATTTACGTGATTCTTTTTTAGTTTGATGCGGAATAGATGCCATTTGGTCCCATAAAAATTTCACATGGTTTGGCCCAGTAGTTTTCATTTTGTGAACATTTTTTACATTTTTGTTTACATCGATGACGTAATTGTTTCGGAGTCGATTTATATTTTCCGTTCCCGTTTCTTGATCTATATTGTATAAGGCTGCACCTTTCGTAGGCCTACCCATAGCTTCTTAAAAAAAAACTATTTAACATATAATTATGACAATAAAAACAACGAAATGTTATAGCCTTCCTTATGTAATCTATAAAAATCCTGTAAAAAATACTGTAGTTTACAGAGCAACTTATTACAGACACTAAAAAGTAAAAAATAAATTAAAAAAAACTACGTTTAAAAAAACCGACTTCAAAAAAAAAACTAAAAAGTATTAAAAAAGTATAAAATAACTTAATAAAGATTTAACACAAACCTAATACCTTTAATATTAATAAAACACCATTATTTGTATGTGTTACCTATTGACAGGTTTGAAGTCGGTGCCAAGTCCTAAACAAAATGAAATTCCTAAAGATTAACCTACGTAAATAAACTTAAAGAACAATGTGAATTAATGTGAAACAGATGAAAACTTTTTAATACCTGAATGAGTAACACTATTACATTTGGCTTGGCACCGACTTTAAACCTGTCAATAGGTAGCAAATACAAATAATGGTGTTTTATTAATATTAAAGGTATTAGGTTTGTGTTAAATCTTTATTAAGTTATTTTATACTTTTTTAATACTTTTTAGTTTTTTTTTTGAAGTCGGTTTTTTTAAACGTAGTTTTTTATGATAGTATGTTCTGATCGAGTTTCTAAAGTTACAATAAAATAAAGCCTATAACATATCTAGACAATATATTAACTTTATTGATAGAACATCCTTGAGAACCAGTCTGACTGCTTTGACATTAATATTTCAATATTATACGTAAGTAAATTAAGCGTTATGAAATAATACCACATTTTCATAGGAAGAAACTGCTAAAAAACGGTAATTCGCAACATGGTATTCAAATATCTTGCAACTGAAGAAACATTGTGTAATCATATCAATAAATTTGTTTTCAATTTTGCCCGAAAATTACTTCTTGTTTTACTGTTTTTAAACCTGATGATAATGTTTTTTCCTTGTTCGACCAGAATGTTAGTAGCACGGATTTTATTAAATGTTATAAACACGTGAGTAGAGAATAAATTAGTAAGCGTAACACCATTAACTGTAACCGTACATTTGAATACAACTTTATCAGCATATTAGATTGTAAAAATGGATTATAATTGTGTATTGTGGCTAAATTTCCCAATTAATAAATAAAGCGTGATTTATTTTTGTGTAGCGTCCATGTAATCTCAGGCCTCTACCGATTGAGTTTATCGACGATCAAATACTGAGAACTGGCCGATCAGTGATACCAGAACTGAGTTCGCGTGTTATACATTTAATTATACATATATTACGTACACTTTTTATGACCAAGTATAAAAAAAACCGGTCAAGTGTGAAACGGACTCGCATATCGAGGGTTCCGAAGTTTGGAAGAAATTATACGTGATAAAAGTCGGGAATTTTGCTATTGAGTCAATGAATATTGCTGATTACTTAAAAACTGCGATACTTACATAGAATCATAGTTTTATTTCTTCCTGTATATTTAGGTTAATGTAGGTAGGTACCTATATCAACCCCAATAATTTCAAATTTCTCGCTTCTCAAATTCCGGAGATAAGGGGGTTTTATAATTCGAAAATTAAAAGACGGACAAGAAGACAAAATAATAGATTAGAATATCTAATCTATTTATCTAACTATGACAACTTTTAAAGTTTTTCTATAAAATTAACACGACTTCTCATTTTTTTTTATGTAATCATACTTTATAAATGCTCCAACTTTTTTGGTACGGAACTCTATAAAGGTACAAAGTGAGTGAAAAGTGCTATCATAAATCCTGCAGCAGCAACCTAATTACGTAACTGAATTTCTTTCAAAAGCCTTTTGACACTTCAGTGATATACACTGTTACAAAAAAACTATCAACAACTTTTAAACATATCCAGCAATGTGTTTTAAACTCTTTTGGAAAAGGAATGTCAATTGGATATCAGTTTCATGTGCACGCGCAGTTGTGGTTACCTAGTTTAAAATTATAAATCCGTGCAGCCGTTCAATGTCTCTCATGCTTTTATCAAAGTGCAGATTACTGGGTAAATTTAATAATATATAATTTGTGGCCTTTAGTAAAAGATTTTATATACAATTCGTGACTTTGAAGTAAAATTTAAAATGTTATCCAATGACGAGATCTAAGGAACATTACAACAATGCGCTGACTGACTGTCATGCAGGGGCAATAATAATATATAATATACACTATTATGATATATGATTCACATATTTATTGCTCCTGCTTGACAAAGGTGTATATGTGTGATAACCGTCATTGGTCAGTACCACAATGCGATTATTTGAATGTAAGCAGTTATGTTCACAATTGCCAGTACCAAAAACAAATTTTAATTATTTTATTTCAGGTATTAATAAGACATTTATATGCAGTGCAACTTTAAGAGGCAAAACAAAGGGATACTTATGAAACGAATCGCTTTTGAGACGGCCTCTTGGGAAGATTCCATCCACCCCGGTAGTCCCGCCCCGGTAACGGGACGGGAATAAGACATTTATATGCAGTGCAACTTTAAGAGGCAAAACAAAGGGATACTTATGAAACGAATCGCTTTTGAGACGGCCTCTTGGGAAGATTCCATCCACCCCGGTAGTCCCGCCCCGGTAACGGGACGGGACTACCGGGGTGGATGGATTGGGAAAAATTGTTGCGTCGACCCCGGTAGTGCCGAATTGTACAGATGAAGTATCAACTACACCGGTGTGTTTTTCAACGAGGCGGATAGCACAGATACCCCGATAGTGTTAAAAGAATATAGCGTTATTTATACAAACGACAAATACAACAAATCAAAAACCATGAAAATCGGTCCAGCCATTCTTGAGTTATAAGTGTTCGAACAAACCCGGCTTTGTTTTATATAAGTATAAAGATGTATGAGTGTGCGCGCGTTACGAGATTCGACCAGACAAGTATTTTGTGCGCGGCCAGTTATCAATATTTATAGCCTCAATAATGACTGCTTTTTTGAAAGGGAACCCTTGATCGCAAATGGTTTTTTATGTCGCCATCATGAAAGGAAAACTCTGATATTTGAAACAAGAACTTTTAATGAACTTTAAGCCTTGTTTGTTAAGCTTTTATTTACAATATCCAAAAATAGCTACAAGAATTGTAACTAAAGAAGTTCGGCAGGAAAATGCCGACAATCCTGCATCGCTGTTAACGAAGAGATTGTGGCCAGAAGGGTGACTGCATTGCCACATTGGATGGCAACCCAACTGAACCGAAATACTAGCCAGCATTTTTGATCACGTGTGGATTGACTAAACGCTTGTCTATGTCGCGAAAGGCTAAAGATATAATTACCAATAAGACTAATAAATACATTTGCGCCGTTTAAGGTTTTCTGCGAAGGCATCAGCACAGCCCGTCTTTCTAGGATGGTGCGAAGTAAGCTTAAGGCTAAAGTTAATGCTACTAATTATAATATTACATTTGAGTAAGTTTATGATGATGTGTTTGTTACTCTTTTATGCAAAAAATATTGAATGGTTTTGTCAAATTTGTAAGAATCATAGGGTGCTTCTTCTACTGATTACTAGACCCAACTTCACGTAGACAAAGTCGCAGGCAGACACTAATTTATTTATATTCGTTTCATTCATTATATATTATCAAAAAATGTTTATTGCACTCTAAAATTGTACCACAACTTTGTAATTATAATTCATCATGCCTGTCGAGAACAAGCAAAGATGTTCGAAGTAAAAAAGTTTAATTAAATCGCACGTTGAGATTTACCAAAGTCATCAAATAAAACAACCTTGGTTTAGGAAGCATTACGGCAATATAAAACTTATATAAAATATTTGTACTTAAAAAAAATAACGATAACAATGCATGAAAAAGTGAGTTTTTCCCAATTCATGTAACATCCTGGTAACAAGTTTCAGAGAATCCTTGAATTAACGTAACAATAACATTGATTGTATAAAATTCTGACTGATTTTGGTACTACTTTTTGTTTTACATACTTATGTGATTTACGCTATACCTAATTAAGAACGTTTGTACGACTCTACTACACGCTGAATAATGAAAATATATAAAGATATAAATCTGAAAAAAAAAGAAAATTCGATTTATGATGTAATTTGAATTATGAATTATGATGCAACCAGTCATCTTATTCTCGCACTAGCTCTTTTGTGAGGTTTCACCTCCGTCCCAAGGAAACTACTTAACGCACCCACGTACTTAACTCACACGCAAAGGTTGTGAATAAAGCCTTTTTAGGGTTCCGTAGTTCGACAAGAAACCCTTATAGTTTCATGTCAGTCGCCATGTCCGTCTATCTTTGTCTCAGCCGCGCGCCATCGCCAGCTTGCGAGGCACAGCAAAAATCTTTCGTTTCGATCGTTCCATGCTGCATCTAATATGATACATCTCCGCTCGGTGGTATCCACGGAACCTAAGCGGAGACAAGATATATGAATAACAAAAATCTATTGGTTGTTTAAAACACATCACCCCTCTCGTCTCGTCTGCTTTGGTAGAGTCCAAACCTTAATTTTGGTGTATTTACCACACCATGCAGTCGGAAAACCACCTTTATGGTCAGAAAATCTCCTCACAATCACGCAAAAATCACGAAGCTAATAATGTCCTTATGACTGTTTGCTTCAATGATATTATAGTAATGCTAGCTACTGCTGCTGCACCTACAAAACCTTATGGTAGATGTTTCTCTCGGTTTCCTCCGTGGCTTGGGGAAACTACTTCATGCATCCACAAAAAACTAGACTTTATCCTTCCTATCGTTTTACCGCGAAAGCTTAACAGATAGACAGTTACTTTTTCATCTACAATATGAATAAGGATTATGTAAAATTCTTCTTGGAAGTTGGAGTCAATCAAGATGCGCTCATGTTAATATATTGTTTTCCTCAGTGGTGGTGTTTTTTACTTTGTCATAAACATCAATGATTTAATATTAATATGAAAAACTCGTTTCAATTAAAATACATATATCTATCATTTATGAATTGGATAAAAAACACCGGTTCTTGTTGTGTGCATGTGGTATCATTGGTAACAGGTTTTCTTTACGTACCACCTCAGATTAATAATACTACGTTGTACCTACCACAATGTTAAGAATATTTCACAAGCGTGGTGTGTGGATGATTAATCGATTATATATCACCAATTCTAAGCAAAGAAAAGAGTAAAATAATAGTTGAACGCGTCCGTAAAGATCTTTGTGACATAAACACTTCATGTCACAAAAGAGCTTTAGATGATGTCCAAATAAATCATTATTTTTGTATTTCTTTTATCTACACGCTTAAATACATTAAAGCATCCTAAAGTTATTTTTTTATTCCCTGTAAGCAGTCGCCTCCAGTAACAGTAGCTAATAATAAAATGTCATTTGAATAACTTGTATCTTTATCAGTGAGCGGTCAGCGATAAAACAAGCATTCAGCTAACGGCTGAAGGTTCCATATCTATATGATAAGCTTAGTCTGGTACAAATGTAACTTTCTCTTCATTACTCGTTTCTGCAGTGCCTCTGAAATGTTCACGGTAACCCAGATCGATGGGTTACCGTGCTCCTGTGCAGAATAAGAGGTAGTCACAATATCTTTCTGAAGACTGTGGCGGCCAATACTTCCCTCACCATAGTAAAGGCAATTTGTGAGAAAACTTATACCTAGGATTTCGTTGATCTAGTCGATGGGTGGTCCTCACATTAATTCGCCTCTAGTTAAGCTACTAACAATAGTCTTTAAGTGCAAACCTGTTAACAATTTATAGTTCTTTTAGGTGTACGCACTTGGCCGAGGAATTTAATTAAATAGGTTGTCAAACCCTGCACTAGTACTAGTACAATAAAAAATACTTTTAAAGGTCTTTGTTTTAGTGACAATAAGATAATTCTAAGTACCTACCTATTATATAAAAAAAGCTAAAATAAGTTTGGTAAGTCGCATACTGATATTGGAATTTAATTAATAAAACTCCGGATCATTGACCTAGACATGGTGTATCCTTCGCTTTTCTTAGCGAATTTTGCATCAACATCACGACATCATTATTATAAACTGTGATTATACACGGAGATGGGGTTTTATTCCATGAGTAGCTAGTTTCACTACCGGTAAAGTTGATCAGCGCACGATATTAAACAGAATAGTTTGTATTAATAATCTTCCTCAAGAATTGGCCTATCAAATGTTTCTTTTTTCTTCAAATCCGGATGATACAAAGTTCAAACAAACAAAGATTTTTAGCTTATAGAATAGATGTACCATCTACGACAAATAACTTCTCACACTCGACACTTACAATTTTGTGGTACCTAAATAAACTTTGCCAAACAACGCCTGTCGCCAAGCGATCGAGCAATTAATTTGAACAAATTAGCCAATCAACGCAGCTATCTGGTGAAACGGTGACGCACGGGTTAAAGAATATTTTGGTGTTTAACTGAAACTCAATACCAAAAGTATTAGTAGGTAATTTAGCTTTACTGAAGGCTATTTATATTGTGACTATACAACAATAATGCTTACCTAAGTACTGATTTCCCCATTACATAGCAAAATAAAATTCCAAATAAATATTACTAAAAAAATAGATACTAATATGATAATTTTTTAAGTATTCGAGGAATTCGTTTTAGGGGAATCACAGCGTCCGAAATGACACAAATCCTACGTCACAACCTTGCTGTTATTTCTTCCGAAAATATCGCGTTAAACATTTTGTGACTAACAAGTCACAAAATGTTATGTTAATGCCAGTCACTCAGATATTGTTGTTTACTTCCGCACTTTTTTTATCACTTCGTAAATCTTACACCTAAATGTTTACAACTGAATTGGTTTTAAATTGATTCTCGATAAGCTCGAAGCTTTTAGATAACTGGAGTCTGCTCTTAATGAAGAAACGTTGTAAGATTGATCTTTCTTCTCTTTCTTTTAAAAAAAGAGTAAATAGAGTTTCCATTTACATATAACAAACAGATGGTCACATGAAGTTCATTTTGGATGTAACCAAGTATCTGCCTACATACATTTTCATCTTCTTACGGAAAATAAAGTTTTTTTTTGTTTTTGAGAATTGGCCTTCTTCTGGTTAAATAATGATTCGGAAGATACTTACTTGCTATGCGAGTATACATTGAGATCATCAAGTCATACTTCCTACTAGTATTATAAATCCGAAATTGTGTTAGGATGCCTTTGTTTATATTTCATGCAATAAGTAATGGACGGATGGGGCTGTTACACTGTGTTGCGCTTCCTAAGTTTAGTAGAAACTGAATTTGTGGGAATCATTTAAGATCTCATTTCATTGTCTTTTTAAGAGCGTGCGTCCAGCCCTTTTAATCAGGAACGCGTAGAGGACTAAGGGCTTGTACACAAAACTGCGATGCGACGCGATGCGAATTCGCAACGCAGAAAATTACGACACGAATTGCTGCGATGCGATTTCGTGCGGCAAGGCGTCTCCCAGGGTGACCATTCCTTCGACGACCGTTAACCGTACTAAACGTATTTTGAATTGAAAACTAGGTCGTGACATGGATCGTAAAAAAAAATGTGCACTTTTATTATTGCTTAGGAGATACAGGAAAAAGAAACAAAGAAGATTTTGGGTTCAAACTAAAATGGCGTCAACAAGTGTGACGCAACATCGCAGGAATGCGCGATGCGAATCAATTCGCAAGTTCTTGCGATGCGTAAAGGGAGCTCGCAGATTTTTGCGATGCGACGTCGCATCGCAGTTTTGTGTACAAGCCCTAAGAGCTTATCCAGATGACGCGTTTTACGCGCGAATTGAGTCGCGCGTTCGAAATTTATGTTGCGCCCAGATAACGCGCGAGCGTCAAAACGCACGACTGCAGATGGACAGAATGTATCAATCTCTAGTATCTCACAATCGCGCGTTTGAAAACGCGCGAGTAAAAACGAGTCATCTGAACAGGCTCTTAGTAACTAAAATTATTTTAAAATTCTAAGTCTACAGTCCCCTAAAGCTCGAAAAAATGAAGCTTGTTTTTATGAACGCAATAAAACGATACATGGCCATTTAATATCGCATGATATAATGACACTAGCAAATAAATCAAAACCTATATGGTACTACTTCCCGGTGACCTACAATCATGAAATTTGGCAAGAAGCAAGGTCTTACATTACAAGTAAAGGGACATAAACCGGCCAAGTGCGAGTCGGACTCGTGCATCGAGGCTTCGGAACTTCAGAAGAAAAATGATGATTCTGTTTATTTGTAGGAGAATTGCTGATTACGTTTAAAAACTGTGATAGGTAGGTACTTAGAATCATAGTTTTATTCTTAGTAAAATGTCCATCACCCCTAATCTTTTTATTATTTTGAACAAAACGTAAAAATATAGGAAGAGTTAAAAAGAGATAAAATAATATTACATTAGAATGTGCAGGGGCTGTACCACCACGTGTTTTTGCAATCACTATTCAAGTTTGAGAGCGTGACACAGCTACTAACGTCGTATGGCTCCGTCTCTTTTTCATAACGAAAATAATCTTGTTTTGGCACGTCATGGTAAGGCCCCAGATCAAGCCCTCCCATATTATGATACCCTACCCACATGATGGTAACAATATGACTATATTCTCAAATTTTAAAAATGTAAATCTACGCACATTTTACAGGATTCATAATTTTACGTTTTGACACGGTGAGATTAAACTACTGAAAATCAATATGTCGTACATTTTAAACATTATGGCACAGTTAAATTTCCGATAGTTTATAATGAGTAAATTATAAGCTATTATGAGTTAGATTATAAACTAACGGTATCCACAGCCTAAAACTACCTATAGGGGAACTAATCTATAGGCGGGACTTATACCGTCACAAAAGTCACAACATAGATAGGAATTCCACTTAAAATTCATAACTGACACAATATGCCCGCATATTATGGACTTTTGAGTTGATTTTCATTGTTAGAAAAATCTAGTAGTTGTAAGCAAATGAATATTCTTTGAATGACCCCTATTTATCCTTTTTTCCGAGATAGTCAATGTCGCAACACCATTATTATTGTTAGCACTATGATTGAAAGAATAAGTACTAATTTAAAAAACTAAGGACTAAGATTAATTAAGTAAAGACCGAGGTCTTTTGGTTGACGTCAATTTACGTCATTCGAATCATTGTTTAAAGATAGAACCTTTCTAGTCGGGCGGGCATAAAGTGCTTTTTTTTTAACAGACTTCCAAAAAAAGGAGGATAAGATCCTCCTCGCTTGCGACACGATGAGCTAGTGCAGTTTTTCGATTTATTGTTGAGGTGCTGTCCTCTTTGTATCCCTCTTCCTTTGAGTTATACTGCCAGTAGCTATTGGGTACTGGTGGGAATAGAGAATATTCGGTACATTTTCGGAAGCATCAGGTTTTTTCTTCGGTTCGTACATTAATATCGTAGTCGTATTTCTCTCTCTCTTAATTTTTAAATAGGATGTTCCTAGACGTACAATTTCAAGATTGCAATTTAACGCTGAATTTTTTAAGTGTTCTTCATTAAACTTATAAGAAGATCACGTACCAGCTTTTTTCGCTTAGTCCGCTCGGGTATACTAAAAAAACAAAGTTCCCAACGCCCTGAGCATTGTTCGTAAGGTGAAGCCAACAATTACAGGTTTTTGCACCTGATGTTTTAAATAAATGAAGTATTATTTGTCACTGTTATACATATGTACCTTATGAAGAACATGTGTTTGTACCTAAATAGTTTTACAAAATATCTTACATCGTGTTCCAAATTTATAATAATTGAAACATTTGACTTGCTAATTAAAACATTTTTATTAATGTAGTTTTGACCTTATCATTTAAGTAGATAGTTATTGAAATGTGTCCTACATGACTTTTAATGCCAGAAGATATAGTTTAGAACGAAAAGTAATATTATGATATTATGTATTGGACTACTTACATATATTTATTTAAATGGTGATGAATATTTTAGGGGTCAGGTACCTTGAAACATATGTTTTGTCTGTCAATACGCATTAATTAATTAATATTTTAGCCATGTTTTGTAGGTTAACCAGCTCGTCTGCTGAATGTGAACCATTATGATAGGTATTACTCACCTCTGTTGTGGCTCTGTAAGCGCAAACCGATACAATAAATTGATGGTGTAGTATAGGGTGAGGTATGCTAGTAACTCCCGCCACACCAGCTTGTACACGCTGCCTCTCCATCTGCAAGCGAAAGTAAGGCTATAAATCGGTATGAACGTATTACAAAATAAGGAAGAAAGCTATGGTTTGTGTAACGGTGCTCTAACTGCCCAACCGACCTTGCTAACGATTATACGTGACACTCGCGCGTAATTTCAGTTTTCTCAGAAAACTTATTATTATACATCGATAACTTGCAACGATAACATACCTACGTGGCTATGAGTTTATGCCATCATCATAATGTAGGAAATGTGTTATGTTATTATAACCTACAAAATCGTTTAGCTATTATTACAAAAATCTCGTGTTATTATTACTCAATCACGAACTACGCGTATAAAGTGAATTTAGTATTTATTATTAATATTTTAGTATGAAAATAAAATAAAATCGTTTGGCCATGACGTGCTACATGGGAGTGCTAGAGCGATGTGAGCTTCGAAAAACTTGTTTAGCGTCAGGGTGTCAGGCAAAAAATTGAGTTTAATTGCATGCCTAATCGCGTAACCGTGAGGCGGATGATTCTATGAACGTGGACAACAACGAGTCTGCCAAAGCCAATGTTTTTCGATATAGGCTGGCCAGTATGCTATACTTAATATACTTTTTATGCAGCCAGGGTCTGGCTTAATTAAAATAAACACATTTTTTGCGTATCTCGACATCGGCTCTAAAGATTTCATTTCGAACACATTGTTCTAATTCTCGTGTGCGCACTGCCTATTAATTTGTCCTAAGACAATGGAGTGATGTTGATGCGTTAAATGTTACAATCGCTCGTAGGATGAGTTCAATTGAATTGTTGGGCAACTGTCGGAGCATCGGCCTACATTCCTTAGTCGAGTGCTAGCAGCCTCCTGATCTCGTGATAAATTTCCATTTTACACGCGACTGCCATGACACAACAGTAATTAAATTACGTATTGTCTTATGCACCTACCTGTGGATATAGTTATTTATTAAATTGAACTAGTTGCTATCATAGTATTTTTTCTTTATTGTTCATAGGTTAAATGATAAATAAAGGTTTTTTCAGTATCATAACATACAGATAAAACTACTCGTACTTCTATTGATATGACAAAAATCATCATCCACCTGCCCTTATCCCAATTTGTTTGGAATCGGCACAGCATGTCTTCTTCTTCCATACTTCTCTATCTGACGTCATCTCACTAGTAACATCCTAGTCATATCATCTTTACACAATACATCCATCGTTTTTTTGTTCTTCCTCTACCTCTATAGCCGACATTCATGCTCAGAACTTTCCTCACAACACGCTCCTCATTCCTCCGCATAATATAACAAACATTGATTGACGAAAAATGTATAGGAAAAAAATAAAGACATTTTAATAACAGGGGAAAATATCTACTATAACACAGTGAGATTATGAAGTCTGAAAATATGTCTTTGTAAACCTTTCAAACTCCATGATTAGTCATCTTATAAGTGCGATAGTGAGTTTGTTTGTTTGATACGCTTTCACGGTAAAAGACTGAACCGATCTCATTTGGTACGGGTATAAGTAAGTTTTCTCAGGACGCGTTTTTTTTTCTTTTCTTAAAAAAACGTTACCCCAGACTAGGAATGTCTCCTGTAATCGTGGATGCGTTTTACAAACACCTATATATTATTATACATGCACTAACACACGGAGCTGGAACAATTTAGTTGCCCCGTGCGGCAATCGAACCCGTGACACGCAGCTACAGCCAATTGCTCAACCACTACGCCAAACGTGTCGTCAAAGAGACGTGTGTCACGTGTGGTCATGAATTAATAAGTAACCTCATTTCCTAAACCTTCATAATTTTGTTTGACTGCTTGCAGTATCAGGAAAGATTTATCAGACACGCCTACTCTGTTCGCTAATTAAAAGTGCCCTTGCCTCAGACGTTGGGGCCAATACATATAAAAATAGAATCAGTCAGAATCCGTATTTGGCCGCAGCCGGCTTAACCGTAAACGCTTAGGCGACTACGAATTAGGAAAGTGAATGAACATATAACACCTGTTTTTGTCGGAAGCGGTGGCTATCGAATTAGTATTTATCATATTACATATGTATATGAGCTTGTGTGTCTTTTAAGGTTTGATACGTGGACGTGCCTCGACTGCAACTTGAGTTTTAAGTTGACTATAGGTTGTATGTACCTACCACAGATCAAGATGTACAAGGTATCAATATGCTAAATATTTAATTACTATGCTTCTTATAAAAATACTAGCTTCTGCGCGCGACTTCGTCCGCGTGGAAACTTTTGGCTATTGCTAACTTTAACGCCCGATTTTGAAACATTCTTCATTGATGCTCCGCTCCTATTGATTTTAGCGTGATGATATATTATATAGTAGTATATATATTTTTTTTTAAATCGGTCCAGTAGTTCCTGAGATTAGCGCGTTCAAACAGACACTTCAGCTTTAATATATTAGTATAGATTAATATAAAGTCACAAAAAATATTCAATTAGGTAAATATTATTTTGCTAATATTTCGCTCAACGCCAATCGAGGATAAGGGAGAGAGTAAGGGAAATATAACCTATAGGTTTATTAGATTCCTTCTAGATGTTGCTGTTGTTCAGTTTCACCTCCTGAGGTAATACTTTGCGCTCCCTGATAAAAACTACCTACCTATGTCCTATCACCAGGTTTCTGTCTATCCGAATACCAAACATCAGTTTACCTGTTTTGCAGTGAAAGCCGGGGGGATGAAGTTCCCTCGGGATACGAGTGAAACTGCCGGAAAGTGCTAGTAATAATTATAATTAATGCAAAAGTAACTCTGTCTGTCTGTATGACTTTGAATTTTGCTTTGTTCTCCCACAAAGCGGGTGCAACCTCGGGAAACAGCTAGTATGGAAATATGATCAATATTTGTTTAAGCTAATTCGAAAATTTTACATTACTTGCCCCATAACATGAACACAACACATAGATAATGACACTGTTTCAATATTCTATTCAATGGGTACCTATCGAAACTTTCTCTGTTAGTATTCTAATAACCCAAGGAATGTCATAGGCAAAGGCTGTGTAGGTAATTGCCACTTTCGAATCAAGGTAAAATTCCTTGAAAAGTGTTTAGTTAGTGACGTATTGTATAATTATGTTTGACAGTCTTGATGCGTATAAATACTAGGTTCAGTGTTCACGGTACGACAAACGTAAACTTAATCAAGCGACTGATGTATAATTTTGATTCTTCAGTAAATTAAATGAATAGAACGACTGCATGCTTTAGTGGACATCGGTTATGAATACTACGGACGCTGAATTAAGGAATGTGGATGGCAAAAGAAGAATAGAGGCATACATAGGTAAAGGTAGAGGATTACTTTACATAGTAGTCAGAAACCCTAATAACTTATTAAGTAGTAATCAATGAACGTAATGATTTTGTTTTTGCCAGGCCTATATTTGTCCCTTGTAAGATAGAAATAATTCTACCAGATCAGGGGGGTTAGACAAGTGGCAAAACGCTAACGCTAACGCTCAATGTATGGGAATGACATTCGTTTACGACTAGCTATATGTCATTCCCATACATTGAGCGTTAGCGTTAGCGTTAGCGTTTTGCCACTTGTCTAACCCCCCAGATGTCAGTAGATATTATTATACTGCGAACTGAGGGACAACTATCATCGGCACTTATACGATACGTCATCATCGGCTTAGCCTTTTCCCAACTAAGCTGGAGTAACCCTTAAGGACTGTAAAAGATTCACAAATGATAGCCGAGATTAACATCTTAACGTGTATTCCAAAGTGCGAAAGGTCTCGATATGAAATACATGGGCACCCATTGACCTACCGACCGCGGCAAGCCGACCCATGCGGCTCCTGATACGATATAACAAAACAAGTTCATATAAAAATACCCCAAGTAGGAACCTTAGATCTGACCTTCACGAGGCATGAGGAGACACTGTTTAAAAGAAAACAATAGGAATCTGTAATGCAACCTTTGGCGGACAGAACCGTATCTTGCGAAAAAAAAGTATGATGTATTTAATGTTCCGAATACTAATAGAGAAAATTCCGCAATTTTCCCTTTCCCGTGACCATGACATAAGTTTTGAATGATCAGAGAAACTGCCAAGTGGCACAGATCCTGTACATGCGGAATACTAAATCCGATATCGTCAAAATTCTTTGACCTTGTCAGAATGTTGCCACGGTCGAGCTCAGCTAGTGAACACCGCTTACTAATTACTAATATCAGTGTCGACCGACCTTCGGAATCTGTACTTAGAAGCAAAAAATCTATTGCTTAATCGATCTCGGATTATGAATGCTTAATACTGGGATAAGATTCAAATAATTATACTACATACATACTACGTATGGAACATAATTCTACGCTTCATGTGTTTTTACAGGGTCGGAGATGTGTTATTGTCTTGCCGTGTTGGCGTAATCCAAAATATCATGCTTGGGTTTCTATACTCTATTTTTTATAAAGTGCTGCAAACGTTAACAGAGATGATTCGTAGACTACTACGAGTATTAAAAGTGTTGTTTTAGTCGGGTTACCAAGAAGAAGTATGAGAGTCCCTCGAGAGTATCGCTCGCATCCTGAAAACTTCTCGCACTAGGATAGAAAACATAATCTGTTCTTACCCAGGTTTCAAAGTTTCAATCTGCTTCCATACCAAATTCAGACTCAATAAGTTCAGCAGTTTTGGCGTGAAAGCGTAAAAGACCGACAGACAGAGTTAATTTCGCATTTATAAACTTCATCATCATCATCATCATGATATCAGCCTATCGCCGTCCACTGCTGAACGTAGGCCTCTATAAACTTAGTAAAGTATAATTTTATGTGTCATCATCATCAAATACTTTTTTTGATTAAGTTGAATTTTATTATAATTTCTATGTTAGGGTCGACTACCCTCCCTGTAACAGTGTTTATCACGGAGCGACTGCCTTCCTGACGTCCAAAATGCAGTTACTAGATAACAGGATATCCCTTGGCAGGAATGGCAGGCATAATTGAATACGGGCTCCTGCTTACCAATCAGGGGCTGTACCACCACGTGTTTTTGCAATCACTATTCAAGTTTGAGAGCGTGACACAGCTACTAACGTCGTATAGCTCAGTCTTTTATTCATAACGAAAATAATCTTGTTTTGGCACGTCATGGTAAGGCCCCTGTACTCTCGATGACCAACAGTTTTACAAGCGTTCCAAAAATGATTCCCAAAAAAAATTGGTAAGAATGAAAATCTATAGGTCACCGCTTGCGGGCCTCTGCACCGTTTACCAGCTTACGCAGTACTTATTTGCACACTGGATTCCAACTGGATTCTTATGAGGTGTTATAATCGCTATACATACAATAAGTTGTTACTTTACAGGTTGGATAATTATAATAACCTTGTAGTTATGTTGCAGGGTGCTTAAACATCGGATCTGCAACTTTGATAACTTGTCATACCTTTGTGCTGCATTAAACACGCTCAGCTAATAGTACATGGATAGTTGGCGTTGACTGCGTTGAGTACCTATGTAAGTCGAACAAAATATTGTCATTGCTTTTATTCAAATGTGATCTGATTTAGTGCTTTATAAAATGTAGAGCTAATTTAGTTGAGAGTGCATAGTAATACTTTACATACAAAACGATCTGGACGAACCTACATTTATGTACTTATTCTTTGTTGTCTAGGTAAGTACTTATTTGCACTGAGTTTTGCATTTTTTGTGTCGCAATATTATAACTTACTGATACGACTATTGGATACTTACGAGGATTAAACCATGAATAATACCGTGCCTATTATTAAACTCCATTGTTTACATGAATAGATAAGTACGTGAAAATATCTTTCAAAACTAAGATTCTAATGTCACAGAGTAGGTAACTATATGGATGTCGTAAAGTGATAGTTAGTGCTTTCGGGTAAATAGGTACATATACCGTAACTTGACTCAGACGGGTTTCGTTATACATATACCTACGCATATGACAGCAAATTTATTTTCATTGTGACTTATTGCGTTTACCGTTCAGTTATACATTTGAAAAATAAAATAAATAGACGTAGTTCGGTCATAGCGGTATTTTATCTCTCTACAATTCTGTTTTAGCCAACGGACTAATAATGCATAGGTAGCTTCATTGCTGATTTGTGATTGTAAGATCATTGAAATCATTGTCTGCAAATAATAATAAGTTGGTATTAAGCTGGCTATTATTTTTCTCGATAGTTGATAATGTTTTTTAAATAAATTATCTTTCTTGCTAAGGTTTTACTCATAATTGCGTTAAATAATTGTGATCAATGCTAAATTTTATCTCTGTTAGTAATTAATTAATGCAGAAACTATTTAGCTAATTACGTTCACGTACGTGAACGTACCTATAAAGCTGCTAATAAACTTAATGGTTTAAAATGAAAAATTAAGTTTGCGTTAATTTAAACATAAAAATATTGGTAATTTTAGCGGAATTCAATTCGAATTACATTAACGGAAATCTAGTGATCATAAGCATGATTGAATAAAGTTTTAATCGATTGGTGCACGCGTCATGGTTACTTTCGCCGCCTTTCGTTGTCAGGGCCAAGCGAACTGCAAACAGGCATTGAATCGCTTCTAGTTCGCGTTATACGAGTAGCATTCATCACCGCGCCAGCCGAGGTCGACTCTAGCATCGGCATCGTGAATCTCGCTCTCTTATTACTAGGTATTAGCCATTGTAGTTAATAACAAACTTTCATTACTTTTCGACGTAAACATGCCACGGTGAGAACAGAGTTATTTTCCAAATTAAACATATACAAGTTGGCGTCACAATAGACGGACGACGAGAGCCGTGCTATTGTTAATGTATATTGTGTGGTTACGGACCATCGGTGTGTGATTTCGTCATGTAGGAACGAGGCGCATATATACACCGTTCCGAACAGCTGTTTCACCCGAGCTGTGTGCCTTCGGGCTCTGACTCCGGGGCCGCCGTGAACGGTTCCGCGGTCAAAGCCTCGCACTCCACGGATAACATTCCAACTTACTTGCAAAGGATCCGCCAGAAACATCCGAAACTGCTGCCATTAGGTACTTCACCGGCGTATGATATAGTCATGTTTGGTACAACTTAACACACTATTAAATTAATATTTATTTATACACACACACGTTTGTTGGCGCGAGCTTGGAACGAGACACACGCGGAAAATTAAATACGTTTTAGAAAGTAATAAAAAGTTTTTTGGCGTTAGTTACTAGGGAAGGCGAAGGGAAGTATTAGCTAAATAGTGCACTTATAATGTCACATTCTGGTGATGTGTTATGCACTCTGCCTTCCCCGTACTGTTGCAAAGCATAAAGGAGGGGCGCGCGAGAGCACCGTCCACAGAGTAACGTCAACTGTGACTGATGAATGATACCTTGCTTGGCATGTTGTTCAAGTTACTCGCTCGCTGTTTGCTCATGCGTGATAAACGCGACGCGACTGCGCGGGCGCAGCCCCCTCTCGCAGGTTCTACATCAGCCTTGCTTAACGTCATCGTGTCCGCTAGATGGCGTTAGAAGTAATTGAATATAGCCTTTAAGCTCGATGAGAGTGAATGCAATATGCATCTCATTATCTTAAACGGAAGACATTCCAACTGAACTGCAGATTTATAGGTTTTGCTGGCACCTAAACGTACGTTACAGCACTACTATGACGCACAACGTAGGTACCAATGTCTTCGATTCGAAACAAAGAAACTAACACCGTGCACTCATTGCTGGTAAGTAGCGAATGGCAAGAGACACAGAAATTGAATTCAATATGGCCGAAAACAGGTATTTAGATTTACCAATTGCCACCTTTATAAATACGAGTTGCAAACTCTTAAACAAAAAGAAGGACAAAGCCCTAAAAAAAATGTTCAAAGTTTTTTAGGGTTCAATAACCTCCGTACGAAAAATAAGTTGGCACATGATGCCTTTATTTCTACTGTATGTATGGACTTGAGGCTAACGGTCTACTGACTGCCATGTCTGAAATTTGGACGAAGAATTTATCTGACAGGGAGTCACGAGTACGACAGACCGATGAGGCGATGACACTCTATCGTTTAGAGCTTAGATAAGTAGGTAAGCTATGTGTATATATATCATCCAAGCTCTAAAGACAAGCAATCTGACAATTCTAGTATTAAAATCCCGAAATTAAGTGTCATGCAAAATTTACCGTAGTCAAAATGCGGTGGATTTCATCATATAAGAATCATTCGCCCTAATAAGATTTTAATGAGACAACCTTACAAACGAAAATTCCATTTAGAGATGAGCTGCACCATGCCATATGCGTTGTAATGCCACTTTTCTAGGTAAGACCCAATACGGAAGTACAGAGAAAGTTTCATCATAATGGTTTAGGGACACAAAAAGGACAAACAGAAACATATTTTTTTATGCATTTACGTTTGTTATAATATAATAGCTGCTCTAGTAAGAAATTCTTAATTAAAATTTGTTACTATGACTAGATAGATAGTCATTCCCCACAGTTCCACCCGCGTCCCGAGGGAACTAGGTATTTCACGCACCCGGATAAAAAGTAGTCTAGAAACTTCTCCAGTATCCCCTCTATCTCCGTACCATATATATATATATATATATATATATAATTTCATTCAAATTTATCCACTTGTTTATACGTGATGCCATGACCAAGGGAAATAGGGATTAATTTTATACATTTACGGATGTTGATAGAATAATTATTATAATACTTCTAGCTGTTTTCCGCGGTTACACTCGCGGATAATAAATCATATTTTATGTGATAATCCAGGTCATAAACTATGTGTGAACCAATTTCGTTTAAGTCAATTCAGTAGTTATGCGTAAAACATGCTTACATACATAGGTAAACTAAACTACTGAAGATTGCGGAGCTAGATGATTCTTTGTAAAACAATTCACTTCTCTAGCCACCCTGTATGAATCCAAAACCTGGAGTTACAACATAAGAAATGATTTGTTACAAAGTTCTTTGCTACAGGAACATAATGACGAACAAAAATATCCAGCCTTTATACTTAAACTAGCTGTTTCCCGGGGTTTCACCCGCATCCCGAGGGAACTTCTTCGCGTACCCGGGTAAAAAGTATCCTATATGTTAATCTAGGTTAAAAGCTATATGTGTACCAAATTTCATCCAAATCCGTTCAGTAGTTTTTGCGTGAAAGAGTAACAAACATCCATACATCCATTCTTACAAACTTTCGCGTTTATAATATTAGTAGGATATAACGTAGAACGGAACTAGTGCCAGCCATAATAGCAGCACGGGTCGTTGAGCTTCGCTTACCGTGGTGGCTCCGTGGATGGGTGACCACCTGTAATAGCGAGACTCCATGCACGGTAAGTAGTTGGTCCCAACCATTGATGTATTATTTCACTACAATGTGTATATCTATCATCCCAACTGTTATTTGTAGATATTTGACAGTAGGTAGTTAGGTACGTGTAGTCGGAAACCAGAAAGTTTAATAATAATCAGTCTTACCAAGGGGTATCGTGTTACCCAGCAAGTGGGTTGTGGGAGTTCAGGAGCCCAACCACGACGTGTTTGCGATCACACTAGTCAGGTGAGAGTAAGAAACATCTAAAAAGGTCGTAAACACAGCTAAACTACTCCTGCTTTGGCAGTTGATCCTTGGATGTAGAGCAATGGATGGTACAAACAGCTACAGCTACAAACAGTTTGGTTTAGCTGCAATAATTTGTTCCTATTGTAGGTGAGCGAAAAGCATTATTTTTTGTCAAGAACAACTGTAGAGTTGCGCAGCGTTTTTTACGTGATGATTTCACATTTCTGTAGTGCTAATTTTCGCTTTTAACCTGGCGATTTTTTTAGATGTTATATTCGTATTTTCATTTTCGTGGTGGTGGCCTAGTGGTTACGGCACCTGCATCTCGTGTACGTGTGTGCGCGATCGAAATCTGGCAAGTAGCAATGTGAGTTTTCAACATCATAATATACTTTCTTAGTGTGTCTTAGTCACAGACACCACTAATTAAAGGCGAAGGAAAGCACCGTGAGAAAGCCTGGACTGAAGTCTGAAATTGCCAAACCGCCTGGAGTTCGCGTGGTGATCAATGCACGTGCCTTCTGTGTATAAGAAGAGGCTTTTACCCAGTGGTGGAATAGTAAATAGATCGATGACGATTTTCACTGTTGGTTATTTTTTAGCTAATTGGTTTAGGATTTCCAATGGAAATATCCGGTTGTTATTGGGTTTTTAACAGACTTCAAAAAAGAATATAGAGGTTCTGGATTATTATGTAAAATAACATCGTCCGTTTAATATCAATAGATTAAAGATTACTTTCGATATATGGCTGTGCTATAAGAAACCTCTGCCTTCTGGGTAAAAAACAGGCATCATGTTATAATTTGTAGGTATAACTGAATATACCTACCATATTTGTGACAAGTATATAATGTGGCAACAGTAGGCAAATTAAACATCATGTGACTAATAATTTGCAATACTGCCGATTCCACGTTGTATAGATGTCTTGTTGAATGAACAACAACTCAAGCAATAAAAGACAGGGTCACATAGAATTTTCTTAAATGTATTGTTGTTACAACTTTTAAATCCTTACCCACATGTGTCACTCGACCTAGCTGCCTATACAAAACTCAACTAATATGTAAAACTACAAAAGAAATATTCACTATTCATCCAAAGTGAATGTTAGGAAAATAAGGCTTAATGTTGGTTATTTTTATTACATTTTTTAGCAAGAAACTTCTATTTATATTCGAAAAGAAGCTTTGTCTTTCGACCTCATAGCTCACTTTAATTTCTGCCGGTGAAATTAGACTCGCTGCGTATGTAGGTCTACAAAATGAACTTATCTGAACGTGTCGGTATTGCGTGTTTAATTAGGACTTCGCATGCAACATCATGCAACTTGTTTTGTTACATAGTTTGGAGCGTTATATGGTAGTGCGCAAACAAGTTCAATTGGCTTTTTTAATTAAGTTATTTATATTTAATTTGAAAAAAAAAACTACCACTTAGTATTCCTAATAATAACCTATAATTGTACCCCCACTTATATACGTATTCGGCATTAGAGTAAGTCTGCTATGATTTAACAAACGAAAAAAGTGAATTTGGAATGATTTTAATATTGATGGTTCGGCATTTAGGGTCCAATAATTGTATCTTCAATGTATGTAATATATTTCCGATGTTATGGGTGAAATCATTCTGTCAGTATCGATTCGCAGGTAGTGGCCGGTATCGGTAATGGCTATTTCCAAAATTATGAGCGTGAGTCATTTGAAAATTCTATGTATTATCATACATATCTATGTTTCTGTTCATGTTGTTGTTCAACATATTTTATAAAACGCCGAAATTTTAAATTACTGCCGTCATTTTTTCAAGTGATCAGAATAACCACCCTAAGTTGAAATAAAATATATCTCGAGGTATGTTTTATTAATGAAAATGATAAGCTGAACCTTTGCACTCAACTGTTTTGTTTTATCTAATTTTACTATTTTTTATCCTAGTGTGTAAATAAATTATAACCTTTAAGGTTTGATAAGCGAATATAATCATAATATTAGCTTTCCACCAGCGACTTCCCCCGCATGGGCTATACGAATTCAAATAAAAAAATAAAAAATCATGCAAACTTTGCTCCCCTTTTTCATGCTCGAGAATTTAAAAAAATCCTTTCTTATCTGATGCCTAGATTATACAAAGAACACACCCTCCAAGTTTCAAGTCTACGTTCAGCAGTTTAGGCTGTGCGCGATCCGTCAGTCATTCAGGACGAAGCATTTTATATGTATTATGCGTATGTATATTCATACAAAACTTAAACAAAATGGTGAGGTATTTTCACCAGACTGCAAAGTAAAGCTTTTTTGGCAGTCGGATAAAAATATTCATTTTGATAAAATGCGAATCGATGTTGACACGCGTAATTTCACCCTAAATAAGACGAAAAACTACAATTATCGTTACTGTCTTAATCGAATAATCAATTTTATTACAATATTATGTCGTTATATGTTGCTATTAACTGAATAGCAAAATTAGGAGAAACTTCAAATTTACAAGGAAGAATAAATAAATCTTTGGGTCTCATTTTAAGTACGCATAACATGTAGGTGCATACAATATTGTGCAATCTCAACAATAAGCTAATCTTATTTATAGTTCAGGGGTAGTTAGTTAGAAGTGTTAGTAAAATGTTACCCCTAAACGATTTCTTAAGCCGAGTCTAAGATATATAAAAAAATCAAATTTGGTCTTCCATAACATCTTCACGAGTGAGATCAGCAACTCTCGAAATAAGAGAAATATACTTTACCTACCCTAACGATATTTTTTTTACGTCAGCTGTTATTGTCAGATTCACCACATGAAGACATTTTACATTTATTTTGTAATTAAACCAATACGAAATGGGGGTAGTTGATGTACATATTTATGTCGAAGGGAAATGAGGAAACCAGCGATTTTGTAAAATTGCTAGGAATATCACGAAATCAAGGAAGATATCGAATATAGCATTTTTCCTATTGTATTTGTACTTTTATAATACAATAAAAAAATATCTTATTTTTTTTCTATTCTAAAAATAAAAAGTGAACTTTTATCTGAATAAAAGGTACTCCTTATTTTGTTTAGTGAAATGCCTATTCTGTTATAACACAAAATGTTTTCAAGATGTATAATTAATATATTTGCCTATACGCCATCCACCTTTACGTCGCAGTGTTCCAGAGACTTCACGAATGCCCTGGTTTCCTGATTTCCTTGTGACCTTTACAATATGCAACAAAAATACGTTGTACTTAACAGTTTTATCAATTGCTTTATTGCAACAATAACGGCACCATCAGATAGCGTACACTTCAATCTGATCTTCCCAAACACATAAAAAAAACTAAATAAATCAACATGGACTTAATCGCGTTGCCGACCGTAGTAAATAAACTCATTAGTAAAACCGGCCAAGTGCGTGTCGGGCCACGCGCAGTAGGGTTCCGTAGTAGGTCTTAGTTAGTCGACTATTACTCTGTAACTGGTTAAGCCTACTTAGCCGTGATAGTTTTCCTTGTAAGTTCATTACATGTGCTACGTCTGTGAATTTTTTCACATGGCGAAACTATAAGGGTTCCTTGTCGGACTACGGAACCCTAAAAATGAATTGAACTTAAACATTAATGCCTTCATGAGTTTTCAACGAGTGTAGAAATGGCTCAAAAAAACAAATACAAATATAATGTAAATAAAAGATCATGTGGTCATTTCAAAGGCAAATTCGAACAAAAAATGTGTTAAAGTAACTGAAATTAATAACAAAGAAAAACATGTTTAACTATGAAAAACAGTGGCGCCCTAACCCCACCAACCCCCACTCCAACGCAGCTTTAGGCCAGGGGTCGAATTATGACAAATAGTGATGCAGATTATAGCGTAAGAGAGGACGAAATAGAGTTTTCATCAATGATTAACAATGACTTCATCTCTCTCTATGGCTCTTTTAACAAGATCACAACATTGAATATTAGGAAAAGAAAGCTATGGTCATACCGTATCTTCCCATTCGTTTATATCTATGCGGTGGCCCTAAGATCATAACGTTCACTTTGTAACATTATCAATGTTTAATCATCTTGTTTAACTTAACAGGAGGCAACATCATCACATTATGCTATTGATCAATCGAATAATTATAACTATGCTATGCGATATTTACTGTGAATGCATTCAATCTCAATGATAGAAGGTTATGTCAGGTCATTTTGATTACCAAAGATTTAATATAAAAGAAACTTTATAAAAAGAAATGTGATTTAAATAAGCAGGGGCATTAAATTTTGGCTTTCGAGACAGGAAGCAGAAATAACAATTTTGTATAAAAATACGTATCAAACTCTTCGAACAATAAGCTCTGGAAGAAAACGCATTAAGATTTTCAGAATGTGAGGCTCCATTGAAAACTTCTTGATTTTAAGTAAGACTGATATTAGTGTCTCGCATCTTGATAATCTAGATGTATTTCATCCCTAAACTAACTTGAAGTACAAATAACCTATACGCTAGATACCTAGCTTCTATGTAATATATAAAACATGAAATGGACATAATTACTTTTGTATACCACCTAATTAATTTAAGAAAAATATTTAAATTCATTTCGGCCTATGCGAAATGTTTACAGTAATATCATTGATTATACTCAAAATGTTTCGAAATGGTTTCACTGATTATAATTAAATTAATATGTGAGCTAGTGCAGGCGATGTATCGGAGAACCATTTGCATCACAAGTTTGTTATATTACAGTTTAGCATTGTTGGCATTAATGCTGACTGTTAGAGTTATCTACCAAAATCCTAACTAAAGAGATGTTCTGTGGCCCTCTCTAGCTCCCAGTCAAACGTAGATAGTGCGACTCTCGCTTGATCTTCGTCAACGCCCATATCTAGTAATACTTGAACTTTCTGGTTGAACTCCCAAATCACGGTTGGTCCTCCGGCGTATGAATTGGTCCAGTGTCTGGCTGTCAAGTTGAACAGCTGTATGTCTTCTCTGTACTGTTTCGCTACCACGGCGTCTTGGGGGTCGTTCGGCTCAGCCGCTGACAATAGCGCCTGAATGGACAGCAGTACCGTACGCAGTGTAAGGGCGGCCGCCCATTGATCTTTCAGTATGTCTAGGCAGATAGCTCCCGTTACCGATGATACATTGGGATGCCAGATCTTCGTCATAAAGCGAATCTGAAAACATATTTATGAAATCAATTTTATTATTCTGTGTAGGTATGTTATATTATTATGAGTAACATCAATTACTTCTAATAAATTCAAGTTTTATCACATCTTAACATAAGTGTTACACAACCACTTTAACTGTAACTGTATTGTGTAACAACAGCATTTATAATCAATACTGAAGTCAGTATTACCTTGGGTGGATTGAATGGGTAAGTCTCAGGCACTTTTATCTCTAAAAGGAATGTTCCACCTTCATATGGTGTGTCTGGTGGGCCCGCTATCTCGCCCTGGAGTTCTGTCCAGCTGTCGTTGACCAGCTCCAATTTAATGGTACCGCCTGCTACCTGTAATAACGAAGTACTTATACATTTAGTTTAAAATGCGATTTTCTCAATAATATGTGTACTTGTGTAGGTAGAAACAACTGTTTATGTTTTATTTTAATACAGAGTATGCAGTATTATAATTTACATTAATAACAAGATGCTTGCTAGTTTGATATAATTATCAATCTTAGGCCTATCATAGGGATAGAGTTTTCTGGGGTTTAGGGTTTTTTATTTTCATAAATATTATTACTTATCAAATTGAAATCGCATTTATTTCCTCTAAAGGAAATAACATTTCTGTATTACTTAAAAATAACAATATATGCCATTTCTTTAGTAATAAATAGCAATAGCCTGTACGCTAAGCAAGGCGGTCGCATCTAGAATATTTATTATTCGCATTCTCTGCAACAGACAATGTCTACTACAAAACTAATGCGATCTGTTTTTGGTTAAGTCTTTGTCTGTTATAATTTTTTTTACAGGCTAGTTATTTTTATAGTTCTAAAGATAAAGCAATGTAACAGATTCATAATAGGGTCTTATACCCTATTGTCGTATGGGCCAATATGAGATTTGATTACTGGTCAATTGTCTCTATTGTTCCATATTGAAATAGCACAAAAAGATGAAAAGAAGAGCAGCAACACAACAATAACTGACTAGGAAAATATGCAATTGCAATGATGTGAAACATCCATAAAGTATAGATAATATTTTCATAATCAATACACATCTCAAATGCACTGTACAATGCACAGCCAATAAAGAACCATTAACTCTCATTTACTTTTATTCAAGGTCAATGCTACATATGCAGGTCAATTTACATCTAGATGATGAAATTAAAAAATCATCATTTCAAAACTAAAGTGAATCTAAATTTGGAATAATTATACTGCTACTGAATCTTCAAAAACAAAGAAGGCAAATAGAAGTCACATATTATGTTGTGTTGCCAAAAACCCTGAATCAGCATATTTTATAATTAAATTGAATAAACACAGTCATGATGACATCATATGTTTTTTCTTGTATGAGAAAAAAATATTTTTAAGACATTTGGAATACTGTACATAGAATGAACTTCCTACTTAGGACTAACACACTGACTATTGGTGCCTTATCTAAATAAATAATATGTTAATTCAACTATGTATTTTACTTGTAAAATTTCTCAAAAAAGTAAAGTTATTTTTAATCCTTTTTAGTTCAAGGATTTGATATTGGAATAAACAGCTCAAACAATGCCAGTGTGACAAGCAAGTATCCAGACAAAAACATTCTGATGAATTTATTATGCTACTTCTTCTTCCCAGCAAAAAGGAAGAGGAAGTATTATGGTTTTTCATACATTTAATTTTCAAAAGTACTGATTTTAAGGCTAGTTTGAATAAATGAATATTATGAATAAGGACATATTAGTACCCTCATGTTTGAAATAAAACACATGTTGCTATGTTTAAATTTGAGGTGTAAAAGTGGAGGGTTCATAACAGACTGTTGAAAGTATATATTATATTATATTTTATGTTTATAACAATAAAACAAGTACTGACGAAAAATTTATGTTAAAACTGCTTGGTTAGTGCTCATGTTATACTTTCTTATTAAAGTATTTATTTTTAGGCTCCAAACCAAAATATTAGAAAGAGTGACCTTGTCTCTGCTCTCTCCCTCTGGAGCGGCTTTGTCTGTCTGTGCGTCAGACACAACTGAGTATTATTAAATGCTGCCAATAGAGTTTTCCCCATCTAAATTGCGTTATTGCACCATGAGGTGCCAGCATTGAAAATGGTTAGTTAATCGAGGGTATTTAATCGTCATTTCCTAGTGTATATACATATCATATTTTTAAGTACTATGTCAGTCTCTGTATTTGTTTATTTTTTACAATGTAGTGAAAGTAGAATGTAGAATGAAGAAACAACATAAAACAATCAAGCAAAGCTTTTTAGGCTTAAATACTAGAAACAACTTTAACTATTTGTATCAGTTGTGTAAACATTTCAGATTATTACTGGTTTCTCAGTCGTAATCATACATCGCAATAGCAACAGTAAGGCGCAGTATGTAGGTCAAAAAATTTTTGTAGGTAGATTGATATTTTGGTTATGTTATTCTAATTAATTAGAATAAAGCAAAGCAACTACAGTAGAACTACAATAGTTATTCCAACGTTTTATAGTACATGATTATTATAATTATGTTATTAGTGTAATCTGAATAAAAATATGCCAACATGAGATTATTATTGATAGGCCAATAAACACACTAATATTATCCATAAGACATGCTGAATCATTCACAACACAGTGTAAGATAGACACATTCAACAACAACAATATTGTTAATTATAATTCAGCCGAATCCCATTACTTTCGAGCGCACTTTGTACTCGGACAGATCGATGTTCTCTTAAAATATGACATTTATTAAAAGTGCAAGTAACTGCTACCGTCCTTCTGTTTTCACAATACACGTAAAATAAATTGCTCTTTCCTCACCTCTTCACTTTTCATGACCTCCTTGAATTCCCTTTTTATGCGCTTGGCTGCTATATTTGCCATTATTATAATTTTAAATGAGGTAAATTTATTTGAAAAGACACTGAGAACCAATATTGATGAAAGCAGGCAGATATCAGTTTGGTGTTGCCAGATTTTGAATGACTTTTGATACCATGTTTTGTAGTAGAGTTCTACCAGACTTCGAGGGTAGAAAATTTTGATAATGGAAGTTTATACAAACAGCTTGAAACTTGTTAGTTCGAAACTTTTTAATGATTTAACTGAGGTTCAAAACAACACATTGTAGCCGATATAGTCTTTATCATAGTAGTTCATGGATTTTTGTCCGTAGACACGTTGCACGAGCTCCCTTATACCAATTTTAACTTTTTTTAACTATGCAAACAAGAACTAGAATAATTTGAGAACTACTCGTTCTAGGTACTTTGAATATTTTTACAGCAGAAGAATGGTATAGTTTATACTGCTTCTAGTATAATTTATCGACTTCCGCTTTTGTGAACCAACCAGGTACTCTTCATTCATTCTTTCTCATTCTAGTGTCTATGGTTGTTATGATAATATTCGATGTTCATTTCATTCGCCTGAAATTTAACATAAAGAGTGAGTGACTGACTAGGCTTTCATCGGTCTCGATCTTTACAAACGCACTTCAAAGGGCTTTATGCTATGGTCGATTAATTGGAGGTGTTATATTATTTTATTTCGTTCAGTGAAAATTCTATCCGTAGTATCATAACTAAACGTGAATATAGAATGGTGTCTGTCGAACGTTTTCAGTCGTGAATGAGCTTTTTGTGTTAAATAAAACAAGTTATGGCTAGTGTTCTAAACAGTGTCAGGACGAAGTTATGTTAATTTACTCCCCATGTCACCGGGTTCCACCTATGTACCTGGCACTCGAAGGTGCGTTGCAATTTGCATGATGTTTATAAATTATTAATTTATTAAGTTTATTGTAGTATTTAAATCTGGAAGCGTTTCTGTCAAAAAGGGGAATACTTAGGGCCTTTGTTTCATTCAACTCTCGCGCTAACATAAATAACTTGCGTTAAGGGCAATGAAGGGCTCTCCTTGTACACGAATACGTTCTCCTTTATGCTCGTTGATTGATATGCTGGCCTGCTTAAAGCTTTGAGCAATTTATACATTTAGAATAATTTTGAATTTGTTGATTTTGGCGTGCTAATTTTGTTTTACGTTAATGTAGGGCACATTATGGCATATGTTTCGTTAATTGAAAATATGTTTCACGCGGTCATTATCGTCCGTATAGATTTTATAATTTTAACCATTATTACATCATTATAGATACATAAATAATAATGATTATAAAAATTGTTAGCATTTTTTTGAAACAATACAATTTAAAATATTTTTCATTAAATTATATCTAATATAAATTATAATTTCAATTTCATAAATGTATAAAAATAATGTTGAAAATTTGTTTACCAATTTTAATATACAAGTAGTTAGTAGAAAAATTATAACATACTGCCTGATTGATTCCTTAAAAAAATAATAACATATCAAGATTGAAATGAAATTATACTTGAACAAAACAATACTTCTGTACAAGGCACAATTGTATTAGATGCTTAAGGCTGGTAGCCATCACCTGCAGCAATGCAGGCTTCACAATAGTTAAATTATAGCTATCACTAACTGAATCACCACTGGCTTCAATAGTATTGTTCAAGCATGAGCACTTGTATTTTATTTGTTAAGTATTTTTTTTTATTTAAAACAGCCATGTCTGTCATACATAATATCCATGTAAAAGAATTTTGGGCTAAGTAACAGCTACACAAGTCACTTGGTCTAGGTTAAGTTTGTCTTGATGTGGCTGGTAGGTGGATGGGTGATCATCTGTATGAGTCCCAGTATAAGCATGTTATACTTCAAATCTCACAGGTCTCAGGTAGACCCATAGCCTTTCTTGTGTAGAATTAAGTTGTATTAATTAATCTTGGCAACTGGACCAGAATTAAACACAAGAAAAGTTAAGTCATCAAGTATGTGTTCCAAAGATGGATTGATTACTTTCGAGCTGTAATAAGTAGTTCTTATAATTCATAAGAGCCTAAGAATTTGAGAAGGCCTATTTGAAATAATAATTAATGAATGTAATGGATTATAATTTGACACCAATGCTCTATTCTGAGTGCCTGGCCTATCTATACTATTGTGATGCAACACTCAAAATCTATTATGTTGCTGTGCATATCTTTTACTGTACTGAATTGTATGTATCGGTAAAAATTTGCCAAGTCTCAACTGAGCTCAACGGTTGAACATTTTTTACATGTTCGTGGGTACAGGTCAACGGCCAAGACACATAACATTAAATATAATAATTACTACAATTTATTTATTATTATATAAAGAAATTGCAGTAAGGAACCTTAGACTTGGCTCAACTTTGTCTAGAGTTTTCATTACTTTTTAGAGAAAAACAAGCAGCTCCATCGAGACTTCGCTATTTTTTTACAGAATGTTTTTGGTGGGATTTCACTTCTTTATGCAGAAAGCTGACAAGACATAGGCTGATTGACTTATTAGATTTTCTTATTAGACGCGGAAAACCGGTCGATAGCACTAATAGTTTGGGTGTGCTCTTACGGTTTTTCATCAGGATCACCAGGTAGTCCAGATCTTCCATGATGCTAGTTTTGATAGTTTTTCCTCTATGTGGGCGTTAAACTCTACCTCTGTACCAAATTTCAACGCTCTGGGTCAATGGGAAGTATCAGTTCTATTTTGATGATCAGTGAGTCAGTGTCGTAAATGTGAAACTTTGCTTAGCTTCGTAACTAAATGATCTACAGACTTGAAATTTTGGATTTCAAGTGTGTGATTATAGCTTACTAGATGACGAAAATTTCAGCGTTCTAGTACCATCCAGAGGTTCTCAAATGTGTGTGTGACTGTTGCTTCGCGCTCGACTTAGCGGGGGCACTGCCGTGCCCCCAGATGTGTTGCAAGACTTGGCATTTATTTTTTTATTTTATTTTGGAAGGAGTCAGCATTTCTTTTTGAGTCTGAAAAAATCGTTATCACTTCGTGCCTAGTCAAAAGCTTTTGTGATTGGACTGTAGAGTAGTTGCAAGAAGACCTTCAATAAATTATTTTTATTAAGATTGTGACTATTTTTAACTTTCCTCATTTCTGTAGTTTGCTGAAAAAAATTGCATCCTCTAGTTTGAAATATAGATCTTTGATAAATCACATGAGCAATGTTTAGGTGTCGAACTTAAATCAGTGTTCTATTTTAAAACAATTGATTTTAATCACATTAACCCTGTGCGTTCTTGGCCGATTTTTTTGTCTTCATAGCTTCTACCAAAAATATCCGAATAACTGCCGCGAATAACCGCCGCGTTAGGGAAGTGCAGTGATCGCATGACAGACAGATCTGATATCCCAAGTAGCTACCCAACCCCGAACTAACTCATATGCGTGATGTCATTGTCGTAAGTAGTAGGTACACAATTTTACAGAAAATGAATACGCTAAGCTAAAGAGTGGGCGATGGTATGAACACAAAGAACACGTGTGTCCTTAAATCAAGTAAATCAATTACAATTAAATCAAACTCAAATAATGACTTTGTCTCTAACTAAAACTAAAGTTCTCAGAACAGACTGGATTTCAAATGCTAGTGGTAGGGTCCGTGCTAGTTGCATTCAGGGCACTTTGTTCTCAATTTGCTACTAGATACTCGTAATTATTGTGAGCTATCTAGCCAAAAGCCTTGCTAGGTACCTACTATAAGTTTCATTCTACTTTACATTGCGCGACTACAACCTTATTTAATTCCAGTTTGATAATTAAGCTGATCATTTTCTCCTTACTTTAGTGCGTCCTTTAGATCCTTGGTTTAGTGATTTTATGTTAGTGCAGAAAGCACTAACATAAAATCCATGAAGTTCTTTAGCTTAACCTCTGTATACGCTGACGTGTCGGGAAGTAGGATTATTCCAATCTAGGGTTATCTCATGGTTTCACCCGCCCCCCGTATAGAACATGCATATATTCGAAAAAATAAGATGTCGTGGGATGCCTTTAAAGAACAAAGTTACTTATTGTGGTTATTCAACTGACCGTGCAAAATTTTGTTTGCTCGAATCTCAATACTCACACGCTCACACATTCTCGTAATATAACAGGAAGAGAGAGAGAGAGAGAGATGCATGAATTTTAAGTAATGATTTCTACCACCTCCCAAATAGGCTTGTTTTTTTTATTTTCTCCAATTAGACTTTTAGAAATGTCCGTCAGTGCATCTAGTTACTGGACACTTTACTGGATTACTGGACACCTGGTTGAGAAAGCTTTCAGGGTGCTAAAGCCCCCGAGCATCCACGTAGTCGGCGTCCCTGCTCCCGATACATGCGTTAAATGACTTCATTTCTCAAATCCTATTCTGAATGCGATTATTATTAAATTTAAAAAAACAACAACAAAAACATGTTTTATGATTTTATGTTTTATTCATTAAAATATTTACAATATATTTACATTATTATTATTATTCTATGTGTAATAGAAAAAAAAAACAAGTTAGGCATCAAAATATTCGTCCGCATCGCTGTCAGCGGGAATCGTACCCAAAAGGCTGGCTGCATTGCCACGTTGGATGGCTGATTCTTTGGCCTAGATATAGGCCAGCTTTCGGGTCACGTGTTCGTCACAAGTTTTATTATTTTTTTATATTAAACGCTAGTGGACCAATACATCGCCCTAGAAAAGTGTAGTGTCTCTAAGTTACTGTTGTTCGTATTTTGCCATTTGCCACCGACTTCAAGAGCTATGTATTGAAATGGTGAGTGGGTCAGTGATGCTAGACCCTCAGGGATCGCCTGATTTGAGTTTAAAACCCGCTGAAGCATTATCACCCTTCAGCCGCTCACGTCCCCGTTACCCTCTTGTTGCAATTTGAGCGACTATTTCTGGGGGGCTGGTTAGTGAGGTGGCGAGTCTCCGCCTGCCATTTCCAAATTGTTTCGGCAGGCGCCATGGATTCCCATATTTCCCTATATCCTAATCTACTATCATCCTATCACAATAGCCTAAGTAGTATCTTTCATGTTTTGCAATAGTCCTGCGCAAGCTGGGGGTTGTGCCTGGGTGCATTTCTATAGTGTACACAGATAATCGTCGGTTTTGTGTTACCATTACATTTTATTAAAGTTGTCTCAAAGGGCTTCTGCGTGTTGGTTTCGGCTCCACGTTCGCCTCCCAAAGGGCCGGGACTCTGTAGTCCTGTGAATGGCAGAGTTTATTCGCCAGTAACAGTTACACACGATTATTTATATTTTACATAATAATATTTATAATTTAATTACCTCATCGTATCAGACTTGCGGCTGGGTTACATGTAGATGACCAAAACCTAATATACCTATATACGTTTCAAGTTGTATTTTGTATTTTCCGCATCTTTGAACGATCTAACTTCGTCAATAATAGTGTATACTTTAATCCGATTCGTCCATCTGACTTTTGTTTATTCCATTTTTTGATGATCAATAACCTCGTTTGTTACTAACCCTCCGACGTTATGTTACCTCGGCCATTATAAAAGGCTTAAGTGTTCGTTATATAAAAAATAACAAAATACATAGTACATATAAATGAGTATTATCCGGTCTTTTTCTCCCTAACAACCTGTTATATTTCAATACTGTTTGTTAAAGATTGTTATGTGGGAAGAGATTTCCCTATATTGTAAGAGCAACTTAATTGGTTGCGAAAATACTCTTTTCAAATATTTCCAATTTATGGTAGCTATGGAATCTAAAAAGAAGTAATAAAAGCTTTTAGAGAGTATTTTACCTTGTTAAAATGAGTGAGAGGAAATCAATAATTTATGATCAATTCGTCATTCGGGAATTAGTATTTTTTTGGGTTTTGTGTTCCGTAGGAGGAAAGGAATAACTGAACTCATATTGGGATCATTTTGTTGTCCGTCTGTCTGTCAAGACCCGTTCTCTAGAAAGGGTAGTCGTTGTGGTATGAAGTTGAAATTAATATTCAAATACTTGGCCAAACTTCTAGTTATTTTAAAGTCATTTATTAAACCACAAATTGTGAAGTGCGACACAATGTCAGGATTATTTTTTATGCTGTTCACACTTCAATAGTTTATGATGCCGCTGTCGAGACACTTTCCTCGTGTCATAATAAATATCCTACACCTGTTTTCACACAGACGTCGACGACGACGTGTATGATGTCGTATTGTTATCAACATATCTTAAGACTCGAAAGTAATAAAGAAACTGCCCTTTCACCTCAGTCATGACATTTGGCAATTTTCAAGATTAAAGGAAAAACATATTTCGTATTTATAAGTACATATGTACTAGCTACTGTTCGTAAAGTTTGTTTTTTATTTGACTTAATTTTTTTTATTGTTTTCGTCAGAAAGATTTTGTATTATTTTTAATTTATGTAATTAAGATTTATATTATAGTTACCTAATTAGATGGTAGCAAGCAGACGGCCTACCTGATAGTCAGCGGTGAACACCGCCTAAAACATCTTTTCCAAAGCCATCGCAGTTGCTTTGCCATCCCAGAGACAAAGCTAAAATGTACCACATGCCTGTAATTACACCGGCTCCCAAGCCCTTCAAACCGAAACACATCAACGCTGCTTGGCAGCAGATATAGGTATGAAGGGAGTATTCAAAAAGAGCTCTGCTGCTAATAAAAATGAATGATCAGATTTTTCGTTAGAGCTTCGATCGTCGGTGCTTACTTTACCTATAAATAAAGAAATGGACGGAGAGGGAGCGACTGTAAGGAGCGCAATCCGACTAGTAATTAACAGTTTTTTTTTATCTATGCACTGTGTAGCCTATCGGTTCCTTTGATGTGTTTACCAAAACTAAAGCCAAAGTGGTCGCTTCGTATATTTTATGGTCAAAGCTCGTTGGAAAATCTCATCTAGGTACAGCCCGAAGTTACTGGAGTCGAAATGAACTTGTTATTTTTAGGATTCCGAACCAATATGGTAAAAAAATATGCATGCTGCCACGGTTTTATCACGCTTTTCAGTTCATTTTTCTCGTAGTCCAGTTTTAGTATATATATATATTTTTTTGGTGATTTATGAGGGCGCCATATTCAGTAATGATGGGACGACAAATAGCCAAGTCGACAAATAGTTGCCGATCAAGAAGCTTCCCACGATACTATAGTTTATAACCCGGATTAACACTAGGGTAGGTGCTTTTGAAATACCTATCTAACAATAAAAACCCCACTTTACCTATAGGGGAGGGTGTACCCTAAACATATATTTTACAAAAAGAAAAATACTATTTTGGCGTGATCATTCATATCCATACCAAATAGCTTTCTAGTACTAAGAGTAAATGAGCTATGCCGGGGAAAGACATAGAGCAGACGAACATGGCAAAACAATAAGGGTTACCTTGTTGACTAGGGATTCCTAAAAGTACTAAATCCTTCTTATCTCCGAAGATTGGAAAGTGAAATATTAGAAATAATTTGTGTCGATAGACATTAACCGAAATATTTGAGGGAAGATATAAAAATGATTGTTAAAAGTAATCATGAAATTGCTTTTCAGACAAGCCTAATATATAATAAAGAAAAACAATTCGATTTTTCATCGTATATTTTCCTTCCTAAGTCTGAACCCTCTATGCGCGAGTCCGGCTAGAACTTGGCTGTTTTTTTTTTATAAAAAAGTATCCCTCACTGAGACGTCAAAGCAAACCAAACCCTTTTTATCAAAACCTCATTAGTATGACTGTTGCATATCTACTTCTATGTTAGCAGAACCGTAGTGATTTTATTTTCGCCGTTTCTGATTACTCCTGTTATGAGTTTCTCCAGCAACGTCACAAGTAACGCCAACAGGTTCTCTTAAAAAAAATAAAAAACTAGCTTTGTAAGCAATGCACCTTTATAATAATATGAAGCATACTTTAGTAACAGAAATTGCATGAGTCAAGTGATAAAAGATTACTGTGGTACTTTAATGTTGTTCTGTGATCCTGTCACTGTATGTATGCACAAAAGATGTCTTTGAACGATACAGCTGCATACTACGGCTTAAACGCGCTCTCTAACTGTAGATATCCTCTTTATAGATAGGCTTAATAACGCTAAGCTTCTAGACACGACTTGCACTAAATGTCGCCTACTGCGAGCTAATTAACGGTTGATATTTTAATATTGTCTTTGACACAGCATTTCGAATGTTACCGAATATGATAATAAACAGATGAAATAGATTGCTACATTTTCTTAGTCATTATTTCATTACGCCGAGAAATAAAAACAAATAATAAAAAAAATATGTAACATGATTGCCATGTAAAATTTAAAATCAAGTAATATTCAATCGTTCTGTGGAATACTGCTTATCTAAGTAGTCCTCCAACTGCGATTAAATTATTATAATACTATTATATTTAATCGAATTTATTTTTACTTTTCAACAATGGTGATTTTTTTTTAAATTTATTTGTTTTTTTTTCATACATTTTAGTGATAAAGTAGTTTTCCTAGTCTATGTTACACGGAGTAATACAAGGACTCTAATGATAGTTATATCATACATTTACACACATTCATACAAACATTCATACATAAACTCTAAAAACATGACTCCTCAAGAACTTGCATTATTTGAGCAGAATCTGTACCACTGTGCCACCCTTTAATTTACTTACATTATGCAACCTGTTATTTCAAATACGATATAGCAAAAGTCGATTCAGAACGTTAAATGAAAAATAAATATCTTATTACTTAATAGAATGCTCGTTTCTGAAGAGATACCTCAGGGACCTTTCAGGTACATTCGAGACAAGTTTAATATCAATAATAGCCGAGCGGAGGAAACTTGAAAGATATAAGCTTACTCCGTTGTTTTTCTATAAATTTATGATTGGTACTTACTGAACAAGACCTAAATGGTTGCCTCCCATTTCTATAATACAGATTAGAATAGGAAGTAAATATAAAGTTCGTTTAAGTCATTGATTTATTATCCTTTCGTTCATTATCGGCTTATTTTGGCCACTGCTCGGCAAAGGAACAGAGAAGACATGAGAATGATCCGTATTTGCTCAAGTCGGATTAACGATTTCAGACTTTTTAAGTCCAGGTATTCTCACGATGGATATTATTCTTCAGCGGTCGTTAGTCAGTGGCGTCCAAGTGACACTTCAAGTACATATAACTTTAACAAGTCACATTCGTACTTGCCAAGTTTCGAACCTTCACTTTCGTGGTTATAGTGCAACCCACCTCTATGTTTCTTTTTTGTAATATTATAAGGCGTGAAACCCTACCAGAATTATCAGGAACGGTCAGTAATTTATATCAGACAGTCAATAAGGAATATTTGAAGTTTGAATAAGGAGTAAATCCTTACTAATATTATAAATGCGAAAGTAACTCTGTCTGTCTGTCTGTTACGCTTTCACGCCAAAACTATTGGACCGATATAAATGAAATTTGGTACAGAGATAGAATAGACCCTGAGGAACAACATAGGCTACTTTTTACCCGGGTGCGCTAAGTAGTCCCCTCGGGATGCGGGTGAAACCGCGGGAAACAGCTAGTTAATTATATGAGCGACAGAATATCAACTATGATAATGTAAATTGACTTTGTGGATATTTAATTATCATCCGGATTCAAATTCTCTACAGATCTTTAATTTCATCCTTAGTTAAAAAAAATGAATACCAATCTATATTTTATTTATTAAATTTTCATGTACAGTAGCGTAACATTACAAGTTAACTTATCTACCAAATATCCTATTTTATTTTGCTAGTTTTGATTCTATATGATCACGATTTTCGCATGCCGTCATTTTTTTTATAAAGTAGGTACTGGTATAACTTTTGGGAAAAGAGTAGATAACCAGGTTTCTTACTTGTTCTTCTCTATAGAAAATTGAGATAAGCAACTTAAGTTTTATTTTTCTTATATCTGAAATGTAATTATTTTAATTTGAAAATACATTAAATGATTCCGTACAAAAAAAAATAGTTCCACAAGTCAATTACATTGCAATACTAAAATAAATGACCATCTAACTAACCTGTACATTTTTTTTTCGCGGAAAGCTTACCGAACGGTTCTTAAACAAAGTTAGATAGTCCGGAAAATAGGGCAATCTAAATTGCATTACCTCGTTCAATCAGCAAACAAACTTGTGCACGTTATTAGTTTATGTTAATTTATTGAGGATTAAAATTGAAATATTTCTCGTTCCTAACCACAAATTAAAAATGCCGGACCATTTACTTATAGGGGTTCTCCACAAGCAATCAATTCCTAAAGGGACTTGAAGACGTAATGTGGGTGTAATTACCTTACTAAGAATTACTAATACTTTTCCAGTGTAATGTAAAGCTTCCCACAAAACGGCAAGTTAATTATTACGAAACAAGTTATGTGACATAACAAGAACACTTGGACTAATGAGGCGAATCTAACGATACCTTAATTAAAGAAATCCATCGAGTAGGTTTGGAAGATATGAGGGAATAAAGAATATTACAAACAAACAAAGATAAACGCGAGAAACATAACCCTTTCCTTGCAGTCGGGTAAAAAAGTATAAATTACGTGAAGCTTAATTCAACAAATATTTTTATGCGATTCTGAAATCCATATCAAATTTCGTCTAAATCGTTTCACCTGTTTTCCCTTAAAAGCGTAAGAGACAGAAAGTTACTTCGCATTTTCAATGTAAGTCCTAGTCATATTTTAAATGAGGAAAGTAAGCGTAATTTACTTTATCCTAACAAGCACTTAATAGAGAGCGATACGATTTGTAATTCACTGTGTGTCGTTGCTTTGTAAAAGGTCACTAGGAACTCCGAGAAAGTGTTAAATTACTAACTTAATTAAAATACAAAATTCATCTGTGACACTGTAATTTCAATATTCATTGATGACGCTTTACAGTCTGAAAAGCGGTGTGAAAGAAAGTACCCAAATATACACGCGGACGGAGTCGTGAGCAAAATTCTAGTGTAGTATTTTATATATGCCACCGTAAGTCTGTGGTTACTGTTTGTTTGTAGTCTTACGCGTTAGATTATAAACTAACAATATTCACAGTCTTACGGTGATTATTTTTCCGACCCAAATATCGACCAATAGAATTGCACCATTCGACGTCACGTGGTACAACCTACATGGTATTCTACTGATAATTTTTTGATTATTTTTATGGTTGTACCACGTGACGTAGAATTGCACCATTCGACGTCAAGTTGGTCGGAAAAAGTCGTTGGTCGGAAAAAGTCGGAAAAATCACTCGCGCTTCGCGCTCGTGATGTTTTTACCTGAAAAACTTGACTCCTTCATTTGTTTGCAACGAACCTATCGGGACATACCCGATAATTTTGAAACTCTTGTGGTATTATAAGTGACAATATCTCAATAGGCTAAAACGATTTGTCGCAAAATCAGAAATCATTGGGGAACCTATCAGTCACATGCTGTTGTTTTACGCGAATACGAGGCACCCTACTGTAAAAAGCACAGTCAGGAAATATCGCCAATCTAGCATCCCGTACCGTCCTGTAGATAAGTCTGATTGGGTAGCACAGTCGGGTCTCGGCCGTCGGTTTGGCTACTTGGTCCAGCGGCACGTTACGTTACCTGCGTTAGATAAATGGTACGTCGAGACTTGTTGCGTTTTAATTTGGTACTGATTTATTTTAGATAAAATGTAATTCAAAAATAGTTTTTTATGCACTAATTAATATTTTTCCTGAGTTCTTTTGCTATACGCTACGTTTGTTGGTTTTGTATTAATCACTTTAGGTTTTTTTATTTAACAATTTTTAAGTAACATAATTATATTGACATAGCCTTCATTAGGTGGTTCACGAGAGCAGCCGAATTTTACACCATTAGCGCGAAAAATATGCGTAGCAAATTAATGGTCGTTTTTCCTTTAAACTATATATAATTTATTATTGGTATTTTATTCATTCATTTGATTTCATTAATTTATACACAATTGAAAGTGGCAATTTTAAACTTGAAAGTCGATATGAATATTATTTTAAATGCAAAAGCTGTTTAACCTGCGTGTTTTCTTCACGGTCGGTAATAAACCTAATTTACATAAGGTCTGAAAGTTTACATAAAACTTGTTGTTTTTATGTCTCTCTTCAATAATTACTATTATGTAGTTCTAAGCTTTATTTGATTCCTTTATTTTATTGTCTAGCTTGAAAATCTATGTATGCACAATTAGAACTTGACATCATAAAAATTAATTAGATAGTTCCTTTTGACGTTTATAAAATATTAGTCTTTCAAAAATTATTTAATACAGCGATAAATTCCGTAAATTTTCGATAAATTTTCTTTTCAATACAAAAGTCGGGAAATCCATCAGACGTCGAAGAAGGTACAAACCCAAGTAGGTACATGCGGTGCTCTCCCGTCGTTTATCTCCTTACATTTTGGAATCATTTCCTTTGGCGCTGCCGGCGCCGCCCGCCGCGTCCCATCTCTCCCGGGCGTACCCCTATTCGGTCTACGTTCCGACGACACTCCACCTAAGTATTTATCGATATTTATTATAACCGTAAATATATTGTGGATATAGGTATCTACATGCAGATGCGACTACGTTTTGATGGCTACTTCAAAATGTGCATTGCCCCTAACGCTACTGCGAACCTTGACATGACGCTACATCTAAATGACATTCACTATTGTTAGACAGCCCCAGACATTCTTTTGTTTTACAGTTGAAGGGGCCCTCAGACAAGTGTCTAACATGTAAGAATTGAAGCTTCGTCTGAAAATAAAATCTACGTAAAGATAGAAAGCTTCAACATTTTTCTCGTTTTCTTTAATGTTATAGGGGCAGCTGTGTTCACTTCAATGAACTAAGTTTTTCAAAAGCAAACTTGCAATCATAACTTTGATAGTTTTATTTACCTTTTTGAATTAGGTCTGTTCGGTTTGTCGTCTCAATTATATATAACAAATGGCGTTATACTTCGTCTTATTTGCATGTTACTTATCAACTACCATCGAACATGTAAGTGTTTTATGTTGCCTTCGATTCTTATGTACAGGAATAACACGAGGAGCTGTGTTGTGATTAAAGGAGTGTTTGTTTATTTTGTTGTAGAATTGAGGTGTCGGTAGAATGGTGAAGTGAGTGAGGCGCGATGGTGCTGTGTGTGGTAGCTCTGCTGCTGGTCGTTGGGGCCTCACCGCTGCACGCTCTCGACATATGTGAGTACCACCTTGAATCCTTTTATGTTTACTCATGTTTACATATTCCATCCCGTGGTTATCAAGTTTTCTGAATAATTTCTATCTCGAACTGAACTAAGCTTATTACACGGTGGAACATTGTTTTTTTTAACGTAAACATGAAAGAAACGGAAAGTTGTTTAACATACTGAAAGTACAATTGTGGCGTTGCGATTATTCGACAGTACTTAATAATTATTAATGAATATGTATTGTTATATAAATTATATTAGTAGAAAGTCATAAGTCAGTTTATGGAATATTAATAAATATGACGTTAAATAATATGCCCTAATTATAAGGTAACACAAAAATACATTAAACAAACATGTTGGTTTATGTCATCCACCGGTTCAAAAAATATATTTAATGCAGTGTTCTACGACATATTATAGTTTATGTAGGTACATTAGAAAATGCTGATGTCAACCTTTTCCTTGACCGAAATTGACGTGCAGATTTAAACAAAAACGTTCATGTTGGTACACGCTATGATTTAATCAATACAAAACGGCATTGTACCTAAAACATACATAATTAATTTAAACTGTGTACAAAAACAAGAATTTGTGTTTGGTATACGAACGCTATGTATGTCGAAGCTATGCTATGAATCTTTCGGTATTTTAAGGAGAGTGCACAATGCAGGTGATTATAAAATATGATATTGCAGATATTTTACGGCGCTGCCCAAGAATTTTAAGCTCCTGTTTATCATAAAGCCTTATTACTTATGGGTATTCTATTACAGAATTGGGCGCGCGCTTCTCTCCTGTGTTCTCACAGAGCTACACAGTATTACAACACAAGCATGTTACTTATTTGAACCTGAATCTGATAAAGCACTTGTAGCGACACACTTTGACCCCTCAACATTAATACTTCAAGCTCGAAGCAAAAGCTCTTCCTGAAAAATAATAATTAGGTATAGACACCACGCCCTTAGGGCATTGAGCACCTAGATCGGCAGATTTCGGTCGAGATACAAAGGCAGCTTGTGTCAAAGGACAGGCAATCTCAAAGATAGCCCACAGAGCATTCACCGCTACCTGAAATAATATACATGTATAAACTTAGTTAACTAACTACCTATAGTTTAGTATAAACCAGTATTTCAAGCTAATATCACATCGCTTTATTACTTGATCCGCCTCGGTTTGTTTAAGTTGTGTGTTTGAATGTAGTAATAGTTTAATTCATACTGCATTCAGTTTAGTTTGTTAGTCAGTTAAATAATTACGGAGTAGTATCCTTCGTATTCTGCATTACGTACTTAATTAATTTTAATATTCAAACTCCCTCTCTCTCTCCTATTTTTAAATTCAGGGTTTCAGTCAGTCTGCGCTTTTATATGGTATACGCTATTATATACATTTATAAAAATACTTTCTTTAGAAAATTTTATCGAGTGTCTAAAGTTAGATTATATTTTTAGAAGAAACAAGCCTTTGTTCGAACTTTTAGAAAACATTAAGTGCTTCGAATTAATATGGTATCGGGTTCGAATAAACTTCGCTGCTTATACTGACGTAGACATTTTGCAAATATATTTCGTCGATACAATGAAGGTATCGATTTAACAGTTACAAATGGTTGAGACAAACGTGTTTGTTTGAACTTTCAAGACTCCTGAAAAAACAATAGAACACTAAAATTATGCTGAAATGAATTCCAGCAATTTCTATTAGTGAAAAAGTATACGAGTACAAATAATGTGCAAGACATGCGTCTTGCGTGAACCTCACGAAACATTTGGTGTGATTATTACCTAGCTACTCAAAAAATATCCGTTTACTGACCCGTATGTAGAATAATACTATTATTGGATGTTTTCATTTAATAAAGTAAAGAAATTCAATATATAATCGATTTCATGTCTTAAGAAAATCAACTTATCGATATCTAAAGCTGTTTAGCAAACAATGAAAATTATATCTCGAATTGAAAACCAACCGACACGGAAAAATGGTTCCAATTTATCATTAGCACTCCACAATGCTATTATTTCTTTGTACTTACGTCCTAAAAAAATAAATCGACGCAGCTAAGTAGGTAGATACTGGTAATTTAATTAATATGTAGTATATCTAGATAGACGAAATACGGCCAAATTTGTTTAGGACAATACTAACAAAAGTTTTCACTTAGGCAACACTCAACGGGAAACAGCTCACCTTATAATGTTTCTCGAGGTCACGTTTGCGCTATTAAGGCTATAAAAAGTCTAAAAGTAAATATAATTGGCATTTTGCTGTGCTTTTTTATCTGCTGCGACATTTTTAACAAAGCCATTGACTGCATCTTTGCTATTGATTGAATAGAACAGTGCTTATCCACCGACCTATCTGAAATCCATTGACAGCGGTGCTTTTATTCTTTTATGTCGTTTTCAAAAGATCGGAAGGAAGATTGACATTTACTACTGAAGATAGGCACTAGAAAGATTTTTTAAGTTGTATAATTTTACTCATGTCAACACATAAAAAAATGAGACGGAACATACCCAAAAATAAATTGAAATGTGTAGCTGACGAAATTTAATCTATGTATAGGAGTATTTTAAACGATTACACCCTTCCCTTCTGTCCTTGCTGCCAGATTCTTTATCTGTGCAAACAAAACAGTTTACAAAACAACGATGTTTTAGTAACAGCCCATTTAGTCCACGGGACATTATGGCCATATCACACAACTATAAAAAGTTATAGTGGCAAGTCTCCCGTCGATGTCTGTGCATGGTCCGCCTTAATATTTAATTAGAAAGTTCTCTGCTCCCAGAGCAACGGGGACGCCGTGCCTCGGTGAACTTGTACGAAGAATTATAAATTCCACCAGTCGCTTTTAGCGTTGTTATATTTCAAAATTTCAATTGAACTAAAGCTTATATATATGTATATATATCCCAACGTTGATGAAAACACTAATTATATTATGGACTTTATTATAAAACTCTAATATTTTTGAGAGGTTCTCGAGTCCTAGAGAGTTTACGAAGAGGAACTTTCATCATTGTGAAGATTCTTTTCATTGGAAATGAAGCGGAGTAGACGTTTCACTAGTACTTTTAATATTTCATCGGGATTTTAAGGTTCCGTAGTCAAAGAAGGAATCGTATTAAAATACCATTGTAGAATTGCTGAATGTAAATGGCAATGTTTCTTCTAATCTCACGTAGGTACAGAATCAACTTATAATGCTGTGAGAAATTACTCCAATGGTGCAAGTACCTACCTACTTATTTATGATAGCGCGTCGTTTTTATCCGACTGCTAAAGTAGGATAATGTTTTTATAACAGATATTAAACACCACAGATGCAAACATTTATATCAGATGTCAGTCTTGTCAGAGGACATGTGTTTTATTACGTATTGTTTGTAATATACATAAACATTGGGAAAAAAAAAATTTAATCTACGAATGTATACATATTTTTAGCCCTGTTCTAATTCTGTAGTTTATGAAATTTATAAAACTACCACGAACAGTGTACTTAAATTTACTGGCATCTGTCACTTATTTTACAGGTCTTGATAATTGAAAAATAAGTTTAAAATTAGTTTGACTTACTTTAAATAAGTAATTATTACTAAATAATGCTAGCTTCGTAATTGGCTGGCTATAAAATATGCTTATTACTTGACTGAGTTTTTTTTTTCAATTTGTTTTACACTGTACACTAAAACTTGTAGTATATTTATCAGGTCAAAGTTGAAATATCACGGAACGTTTTAATATTTCTACGTATTGGATGTCGATACACTGTAATTACGGTATTACTCCCTATTGCCGTATGAATTAAATAATTATGCCATAATATGTTGCGTAATTATACTATGCACATAGATATCGTACATATACGGTTAAGTAATTACCAAATTACCTATCAAATAACGAATTCTATTCACGCGATACCCTGAATACTTAATATTAAGTGGTAGAAGTCTATACTGGTCGTATTCGTTTTGTTTGTAGTCAAGCTACAATGCATTTTAGAACACTTTTTGTTCAACCGTAATACAAAAACGTTCATCTTAGATTTATTTTTTTCCACAGAACTAATGCAGATATGCAAGTGCTAATGCAAATACCTATATATTGTATTTGATGGGTCTAAAATAAAAACAATGTTCCGCAACAGAAAACTTTTTATGAATGCAACTAGGACTATACTTCGCGTCCCGGTAATTAAATCTACTTTTCTAAAGGTACATTTTGATATTTTGTAAAACATAAAGAAGTCATGAAGCCTCTAATCAGGTTAAGGATAGTCTTATAACTTCGCCTGATGTGCGAGCCAGAAAGTTTTTGAGCGCCAACTGCGTGGATGCCGAAACACGACATCGTTACTAATATAAGAGCAAAAGTAGCTAAGCAAGTCTGTCTATTGCGCCTCATGGTGAAACAGCTTAACCTATTTAGATGAAATATGGGAATAGATTGAACCTGAAGGACAGGAGGAAATACATAGTTCTGGGGAAGTTAAAGGATGGAAGGTTGAAGCTTTGGGGAAGTACATTGGGGACTTTTTATCAGGATGCGTGAAGTAGTTCCCTCGATACGCGGGTGAAACCGCCGAAAGCGGCTCCTTACTAATAATATCAATGCAAAAGTAACTCTGTCTGTCTTCATGCTTTCATGGTAAAAGTTCTGAACAGATTTGGATAAAATTTACCCCAAAAATGTATATTGTAGGACTTTAGGCTTTAAATTATCACGGTACACGTTATTCACAGTCCAACACACACCCGAACGAAGATGCGGGGAAACGCTAGTTAAATTAAATGAGTAAAATATTATAATTAATCTGCATAACGTTTATAAGTATACATAAATAAAGATTTTACTTATTTTCTAACGTAGTAACAGCTTGGCAGTGAGCAAACGTGACTTTAAAGACCCTTTCCTATCTCTTACCGATCTATAATAACCAAATCAGTGTCCGCCAGCACTTGTGTATATGCAGGAAAGCTGTAAAGTTTATCTACGGGCTATAAACAGCTTGTTGCCAAGCATACAAGTCCTGCGACATTCACTATTTGCGGCGAATGTTCAAGCTAGCGAGCTGACGCGTTGGTAATCAGTTCACGTACAAACGACTGGTGTCTACGACAATAGCGAATAACGTCATGCCCTGTGATTTTAAAGAATCAAAACGGAAGCCGCAGCGGCATCTCAGGACGTAACTATACCAACAGGGAATACTATGATCTCATACGTAATAAGCTTTTATATTATTACGAGGCTTACGCTCACAAAACCGATTCGAAACTATGAATTTCAAGCAAACGGGCAAGAAAGTAAGATTAAATATTTTATTAAACTAAGTCTCTATAAGTAACAGAGTTTATTTCACTTGTTTTGAATATGAAATTAGGAGCATACGTAACAGGAAAACTTTATAAAGCGTCTTGTGAAAGTACCATTTATTTCCGTTGTATAGAGTTTTAAGCTCACCGAATTATTAGTGGGTTTTATAAACAAGCTTAATGTATCCGATTACACGGCGAAAGGCACTCGGCTGGTTATTTTACACATTGCGGGGCAGTAATGAACTAGAAGTATGTTGATTAGTTGAAAGGTGCGTACGATAATAAACGTGTACATTTTTTATTAAATATAAGTAGTTGTAATGCATAAAAAAATGTTTTAAACACAAAAAGAATATTCTAAGTAGGTTAGTGATTAAGTTCCGTTTATTTTAATTAGTAACACCAATAAGCTTATAAGAATGGTCTAGAACCTTATTCTTGAAAACGCCAAACACTACTTACATTTGACTTGACTTTGATACTTAAGCATTCTTATCATAGGTTTTCTTTAATAATGTATTACATATATAGCCTTGGTAACTAACTAAAAAAAAATCTTAAAAGCCTCAAAATTATTTATATTATGTGACACACGTAAAAGTATAAAGTATAAATGATGTGAAGTTTGATTCGAGCGGCCATTAGTGTCCACGCCACGATACCCGTATTCGCCCTGCGGCACCCTTTATACGTGTAACCCTTGACTAAAGAATGAATTACCTACACTTCGTACATCCCGTTGTTTTGTTTAATTATTCGTCTGGTATTGATTACAAGGAACGCAACTGGCACCCTTTAAAATGGTCCTGGTCTAAAACAGCTCGGAGCTCATATTAAACGTATACTTCATTAATTAATGTGCCTCTGGCCTGCTTCTATCGATCTACCATCAATAGATGTGTAATTATTACTTGTTGTACATTTATACGTACGTTCGGCATAGCCGTCGTCGGCAGCGTGTTGAATAGTTTGGAAAGTCATTACCTCGCCGGACCGTTATCGCTGTCAGTTATACGTTCCGTACACATTCGTCGTGAAAACTACTGAACATGAAAAAATAACAAAATGCTAACGACCCCCTTGAACAATGAAAGTAATTAAAATAATAGCCCAACGATATCACGCAAAGTGGTTTTAGTCGTAAAAGAAAAACATGTGACATTGGAAGTTGGCGTGTATAATGGCTGAAATGCGCACGTATCTAGGTAACGGAGATGTTTCGTTTAGGAGCCGCTGTTGCTCACAAATTTATACGGGATAAGCCAATATTTTAGGCGCTTTAAGTTGACATTCGATCGTTTTATGTAAAAAGAATATTGCCTTTCGTGGATGGATATGAATGAGTAGCGAGTCGCCACTGCGCTGTTTATTATTCATTAGACGACTACATGTCACGCAATAGCATAAGCACGCACAAGCTCAGTGCTTCTGAAACTTTCCCCACTCTAAAATTTACCATGCGCTTTTCACTCACCCGTGCAATGAAAGTGTTTTGTTACAATGAAATTAAAAACAAAACTATACTTCACGGTATTGTTAGGGGGCAGCTAAACTGGACGCTGTGAAAAAAGTATATCCAATTTGCCGGACGTCAGAAGCACGCTCACTTTGTGAACCGCTGGCCCAAGTAAATGCTTTAGCTTAAACAGAGATCATTTATTCGTGTTTATTAATATTCAAAACTGGCTTTATGACGTTTGCAATTTGTTCTCAAGCGCTGAGCAACAAGAGGCCTGCTTAAATAACGAGACACGCAACAAGCGAATTCTATTTGCATTTGACCTATAAGCGCTTGTCTTTTGTTTGGTGGAGGGGAAAACTTAGTGCGGCGCGTCACAATAGATTTTTATTTTTCAGCTTTTTTGTAAATTTCTAAGTTCGTACTCGTATAAAGCGCCTTACACACGCTCCATCTTCTTCATTATATACAGCACGTTGTACGTCGAGATGCTAAGGGTAGATACACACATAGATATCATATGCGCATCCAGCGTGCTAGACGTCATCGAACAACCTACTAACTTTGTTTTGTATTGCCACTATAGGAACATATTTTGGATTAAAATAGTTTATAAGCATGAATGGTTGCATATTAATAAAAGATTTTAATATGATTTTTCTGGAGGTTTTTCTGTGAAGCTAGACTAGACGAAGCTTTTTGGTTCATGTTGGAGTACAGTCATTACAACACGACCAAGCGATGCACGCGGAGCGTGAATAACCGCATTTCTATATTTCTTTTCACTTTTCTGATGCTACTGACAAATTCCATTTTTAGCGTTTATACAAAACAACAATCAGACACACACTTGGATTGCTCGATTACGTCTAACACGCTGGAACACGATAGTAGGCACTGTGTCTGTTACGTCCAGCACCCCGGTAATGCAGCATGCTGTACAGTAAGATGGAGCATATCGTGCGTAAGGGGCTTAAGTCTAGACTATCATCTATCTATATACTACGTTCATTGGCTGTGCGACTTGTCATCGATATAAATTTATGTTTGGTTCCATGTGTAAACGCCGTTGCTTCGTGAATATAAATTAAGGCTATTGAGCAGACGTCAAGAACCTACTGTATATGTATTTAATCCATTTCTGTTCCGCTTCGAGAGCGGGACGCAACTACTATTGTAATGCCCTCTCTTGTTGTAGATTGATTTCACTATCAAGCATTATTATTCACATTTGGGTTAATGGCTTCAATATAGATAAATAAAAATAGATTTAATTATCTATCTACACACATTTTTTGTGAACTTCGTATTGTAGTGTTGACGAGCATGTGTGGCCCCCAGTGGCAATGTTTACCTAGTGATAGCCGTATCGCAGCTACATATTTCACGCCGTGTGCTCTAATTTTGTTCGAGATATATGTGTGATTGTGAAACAGTACAAAATTAAATTTTCGTGTAATAAGGGCCACGCAACGAGTGCTACTTGAATGAAATGATTGATGGCTATTATACACCAAAGTATGGCGAAAACAACAAGCGCTAGCGATTTGGTTAACTAAAACTCGAAATCTGTTTTACCTTTGTTAAAATCCAATAAGTTCATTCATATCTTACATCAATATGTCTGTAACAATAAATCACTTATAAATCGTTAGAGAACTAAACAATGAAATAAGATAATTTGGACATTACAATTGAGCGCGGGTCCGCGCCCGCTCGTCAGCGATGCGTAGCCTCCATATGCGACACAAGTTATCAGTCGTTGGCAGCTAATTAAATGGTTCAACATATATATCGCATAACTAAGACTATGTAATGTGTATCAGTTTGTTTGTTGTGTGTCTAATACCTACCGCACGCGAGAACCCTTTGATAGATTGACTAATAAGCGACCCCGTTGAGAATTATACTGTACAAACCCAACGAGAAATTTGCCTGACAACTTGTTTTCATGTTTATGTAATTTAGTGCTCTTTTACATTTTATTAATTAAAACCACTGTCTACGTAAGCTTGCTAATGTTAATGTTAAGTGGAAACATGCTGTGCGGATGTTTCGAAAATAATTAATTTGCCTGTTACTCATGCTAGCCAAGCTTAGGGTGGAGGCAGACTAGAATTCTTTGTTTAAAAAATAATTAACACGCGATGTCCTGTGGCACATCAGCCTGTTACGTCTACGTCAAAATCGATATAGGTTCATCAAAAACTTTTTGACACATCCACAAAAAGTTTTAAATTGACTTTGTCGTGTTTAGTACAATTTATAACTTTTCTTAATGTAACTCAATTACCTTCAATTTTTCTTTGACTGTCCTATTTTAATATGGTAATAGGGACTAATACTTGTATTGCGATTTATTTACCAGTGTAGTTTCTTGGCAATGCTAATAGCGAAAAGCTTTCTAATGTTGTACAATGTAAAATATCTTACGTCACCTCTGCGAGTTTTGAATGATTTACGCGCATCTTGACTAGAGGCAAGACAAGCATCTAAATGTCATCTAAGTTTGCCGTAGTCGGTGGGTCGGTGTGGTGTGCATAAACTGGATGTGCATATTGATACAACACATAATGTGTATACCTATGTAGGATTAATATTTTTAGTTAAGATTTCTAAACAGAATGAATGAGAATATCAAGCGTAGTAAAAGTTATTCTTATATTGTTAAATAAAATAAATAAGTTTCTGAACGAATGAGTAAGAGGGTGAAAGGGGAGGGATAAAAGGAATGAAGGGATTAGAAAAGATGGCGGATTAAGAGGTTGTTGGGAAGTTTTGTAGTATCTTTATTAGTATGTAATTAAAATGTGAAAGTTATTAAACAAGTATTATTAAAAGTTTCTGTGTCATCATTTAATCACTACAAATTGGGGGCTCGTCCGGGATCTTGACCATTATTTGCAAATAGTAAAATACGACGAAGATTTGCCGGCCGGCGTGTACCTAGATTCGCATGGTGGCACGCGGTCGCCTGAGCACTGAGTAACGCTACCTATCATCGGTATCAAGATGGAAGACGAAAAGACGGCGACGATGAAGGTGCATGCTCAAAACCTGATGTACGTGGAAGATGCAATACCGAAATTTACCGGCGTGGATAAGACTCACACCGTCGCAAAATGGTTGCAAGATGTAGAAGAAAACTCCGAAATCTTTGGATTGACGGCGGCACAGAAGCTTATATTGGCCAGAAGAACACTCAGCGGAACAGCAGCTTTGTGGCTCCGTAGTGAAAAGCCTTTCAAAACATTTGATGAACTCAAGAGTGCAATAAGTAAAGAGTTTCCGGATACCATCAACGTTAAACAAATACACGAATTAATGTCAAAGAGAAAAAAGAAGAAAGAAGAAAGTTGCTACGATTACATGTTAGTTATGAAAGAACTGGGAAAGAGGGGAAAGATGCCGGATTACGTTACAATTCAGTACATTGTCGACGGCATAATGGATCACGATAACAATAAAATTATACTCTATGGAGTTACCACGTATAGCGATCTCAAGGAAAAACTTAAAATTTATGAAAATATAAAAAGCAAGAAATCGGAGCAATTTAAGGCGGCTAAAGATACTGAAAGAGCTCATGGAAGATCAAGTGTGATGTGTTTTAAGTGTGGTGAATTGGATCATATTGCAAGTGTGTGTACAAAAGGCGTGAAATGTTTTCGATGCAACGCATTCGGTCACATAAGCAAGGATTGCAAGGCCGTCAAGGCGCCGATTCCATACTCGCATAAAGATGGCGGCACCGAAAGATCCCGAAAATCAATGTTGTGTACGGAAATTTTGCCAGAAGAGGTCGCTGCTATAGACACGGAAGGGGAAAAGCACGACGACTGTCAAGATGAACGACAATGGCGCGAACGAACGATGTGCATAAGGTCTAACTGTCAGCCCTGTCAAAGTCAAAATTGTCAAAACAAAACGGTGTTAAATGTCAACCAAGACTTTTTTAATAAATCTATAAAAAACATTAAGTTAGGTGGTATAGAAGTTGATAGTCTCATAGATTCCGGTAGTGATTTAAATTTAATATCTGCAAATCTGTTTTTTGAATTAGATGTAACATCGCATGAGAAGGTAAGAGTTTGTTTGTCAGGAATCGGTGCAACGACTGTGTATTCGTTAGGAAAGTTTAATGTTAACATTGAAATCGATGGATCTTGTTATAATGTGTGTTTCTATATAGTTCCACAAGAAGTGATGCACTATAAAATTATTTTAGGTCAACCATTCCTGTTAAATGTTACTGCCGTAATTGATAAGGGTTCAGTCACTATTATGCCTCATTATAATGACGTTTTGCTTCGGTGCATGCTTACTGATGTATCTGGACCAGTATGTTATATACCTGATCCCCAGATTCGTGAGACCGCTCAGAGGTTAGTGAACAACTATCAACCAATGAGGACAAAGGAGGCGCCGATTGAAATGAAGATCATATTGAAAGATGATATCCCAGTCGCCCAGCGTCCACGTAGGCTATCACTTGTTGAGCAGAGGGAAGTAGAAAAGCAAGTTGGTGAGTGGTTACAAAATGGTATTTGTAGAGTTAGTTTCTCAGAGTATGCTAGTCCACTGGTGCTGGTCAAAAAGAAGGATGGTTCAACCAGGGTGTGTGTTGATTACCGGATGATAAATCAAAAGATGGTTAAGGATGAATTCCCGCTTCCAGTAATAGAAGATCACATTGACAGACTAGCAGAGGCTAAAGTCTTCAGTAAATTGGATCTTAAAGATGCATTTTTCCATTTGAGGATTGAAGAAGACTCCGTAAAGTACACTTCTTTTGTCACGCATAATGGTCAGTTTGAGTTCTTAAGAGCACCATTTGGATTATCAATTTGCCCTAAGTATTTCACAAGATTTATAACAATTATTTTCAGGGATCTTATATCCAAGGGTCATATTTTAATATTTATCGACGATGCTATAATTCCAGCAAATACCTACAAAGAAGGTCTGGATAGGTTACAGGAAGCATTAGAGATTGCATCTAGTTATGGGCTCGAAATTAACTGGAAAAAGAGTGATGTATTGACAACAAAGGTTGAATATTTGGGTCATATTGTGCAAGCCGGAGAGGTGAATCCATCTACTGAGAAGACTGAAGCCGTTATGAAGTTTCCCGAGCCCAAGACAATAAAGCAGTTGCAGAGCTTTATGGGTTTGGCATCATACTTTAGGAAGTATATACCGAACTTTGCTCAAATAGCCAGCCCTTTAACAAACTTGCTCAAGAAGGATCAAAGATTTACTTTTGAAGAGGAGCACAGGTATGCATTTAATATTTTAAAAGAAAAATTAGGAAGTAGTCCAGTGCTGAAGATATTCAACCCAAACCGGCCTACAGAGCTACACACGGATGCCTCCAGCTTAGCTTATGCCGCAGTATTAATGCAACAATGTGAAGACAATATGTTGCATCCTGTGTACTACATGAGTCGAAAGACAAGTGATGCAGAAAAGAAATATTCTAGCTATGAGCTGGAAGCTCTCGCTATTATAGAAGGTGTTAAGAAGTTTCGTCATTACTTATACGGCATAAAATTTAAAATTGTTACAGACTGTCAAGCCTTTCAAATGACATTACGGAAAAGAGATTTATCAACTAGAGTAGCCAGGTGGGCTCTATTGCTACAAGAGTTTAACTTCCAGGTGGAGCATCGTGCCGGTAGTAAAATGAAGCATGTGGATGCGCTGAGCCGTAACCCATACATAGGTGTGACTACAAACACCCTACATGATCAAATTAAAAAAGCCCAGGAACAAGATGAAGGCTTGAAGGCTATTATGGACATACTGGAAGAAAAACCATACTTGGATTATTATCTAGAAGGTGGTATATTGTATAAAGGCTTGGATAGAAGATTGGTAGTACCTAAAGCTATGGAGACAGATGTTATTAAAAGAATACATTCAAATGGACACTTTGGAAAAAAGAAGATGACAGAACTTATAACTAAAGATTATTATATTAAAGATTTATCTAAGAGATTAGAGGATTTCATCATTACATGCATTCCATGCATACTTGGTAGCCGCAAGGAGGGTAAACAAGAAGGTTTTTTGTACCTATTGGAGAAGGAGGACACACCACTGCATACTATCCACATTGATCATCTAGGACCAATGACAGATACCAAGAAATTATATAATCATCTGTTAACAATTGTTGATGCATTCACAAAATTTGTGTGGGTATTTCCCACAAAGAGTACAACTAGCAAGGAAACCATAGAGAAGTTAAGAATCCATCAACAGCACTTTGGGAATCCCACTAGGATAATCAGCGATAGAGGAACAGCCTTCACCAGTCAAGAGTTCCAACAGTATTGTGAAGAGGAAGGAATCAAACATGCTAAGATTACTACAGGTGTGCCTAGGGGGAATGGGCAGGTAGAAAGAATACATAGAACCATAATTTCAGTACTTACAAAGCTGTGCATTGAAGACCCTACCCAGTGGTACAGACATGTAAGTCGTGTACAGAGGTCTTTGAACAGTACTTGGCAAAGGAGTATCAACTGTACTCCATATGAATTACTTATTGGTACAACAATGAAAAGCAAAGAAGATATTAGAATTCATGAGTTACTTATGCAAGAAGGAAGAGACATTTTTATAGAAGATAGAGAGGAGAGAAGGCAAAAGGCTAAGGAGCATATTCTACAGGTGCAAGAGGAAAATATAAGAGTGTTTAACAGGAAACGTAAGGAAAGCACTAGGTACAGGGAGGGCGATTTAGTGGCAATAAGACGCACCCAGTTTGGTTCGGGCTTGAAACTGAAATCCAAGTATCTGGGGCCATATCGTGTCACCCGGGTCAAAGGAAGGGACAGGTATGACGTGCAGAAGGTGGATCTCCACACAGAAGGTCCAGGTAAGACATCCACTGTAGTTGATTATATGAAGAAGTGGCCTGGTGACTGAACTTTTATCATTTTTTATTATTACGACCACTATTTAAAAAATATATTGTCTTGAGGTTTTTAAAAAATAATTGTTAAATTTAAAGTGTGTTAGGTAACTTAGTTCCAGCTGATAATGTTATTATGGCTGTGTTATTTCTGAGGCCAGAAATAGTTGCAGAATGGCCGAGTTGTAGGATTAATATTTTTAGTTAAGATTTCTAAACAGAATGAATGAGAATATCAAGCGTAGTAAAAGTTATTCTTATATTGTTAAATAAAATAAATAAGTTTCTGAACGAATGAGTAAGAGGGTGAAAGGGGAGGGATAAAAGGAATGAAGGGATTAGAAAAGATGGCGGATTAAGAGGTTGTTGGGAAGTTTTGTAGTATCTTTATTAGTATGTAATTAAAATGTGAAAGTTATTAAACAAGTATTATTAAAAGTTTCTGTGTCATCATTTAATCACTACATAAGTATACCTATATAAGTACGTGTGTCTGTTTACAGCTCAATGTATCGCGCCGCTCGGCATGGAGAGCGGGTTGATTCCCGACAGGGATATCAGCGCTAGCTCCTGTTACAACGACGGCAATGTGGCCCCGCAAAATGGAAGGTTCGTATTACTTATTACACGATTGTTCAGTAACTTCCATCCAAATATAGATTTGAAACGTTTGGAGCTCAGCCATGTGGCTTACAGGTTTCTAAGAGAGTATTACGAATTCAAGGGAAATAAAAGTTCCTACACGCCACTACAATTTCGATAATACTAAAGGAATTATAGTGAAAGAAGTTTGCGTGCTGTTTTATTTTAAATGCTTTGTTCCAAGTAAAGTAAATCGTTAGTGTAGTGACATAATCTTACGATTTTAAATAAGCTATTATATAGTAAACTGCTGTCTGGTCGCCTCCACTTAATCTGAATAATAGAAAAAAGTTTGTAACCATTTATAATTTGTTCAACCCATACACCTACTAGCCTGTAGACTTCCATTACCAAGTATTATGTATACATAGACCCACCCCCAGACCGACCCAGTGCCCTGGGGAGGTTGGGGTCAATGACATTGCCATAATTCGAGACAGCACTGTTATGTAATTTCAGTCTTTACAAGACAAGATTCTGCTGTCCTTGTTTTTTGCTTTCCAAATAGCTATAGTAAAATTAAGAAAAGTTTAAAACGTTTTTGTATAATTATTATTGAAGTTTGAACTCGAAACTGGTAACTTCCTCGACTTTAAACGCAGTCACGAGTAGCTAATGAAAACCTAATTCTTATTGACAGTTAACTTGCTCTTGCGAGCGGGCATAAGATTCTATGGAACCGTTCATTTGTTTACCGCGCGAGCGCTACTTGTGAACCAATGGCTAACAGTTTATTACGAGTCATTAATTATAAAAGTTCATATGCGACATGTTTATTTTTATTTATTATCGAACACCCAGCACGTTGTTTATGTTACATCATCAATGATTTAATGCAGCACTATTTGTATTACCACACTGCGGCTAGACAAAAGGAAGTGTTCAACATTTCGCCGTCAGTGTTGAAATAGTATCAAAACTTATTAGCTGGCGCATATGCTAAGTGATAAATTATGAAAGTTTGTTCACGCCTCATTGATATCTGGAGAGCGGTCGGTGGCGCGTCAATGAGCTTAATGACTGGCCATCTCGGAATTTGATTGGTGCGAACGATTACACTGCCTCAGTGACACATGATAAGTGAATGCGCTAATAACAACACCACTATTATTAGCTTTGATTGATATACATTATTAGAGGAGGAATCTTGGATCGTTGTGAAACAACAATGCGTCTTAGTTTTTGTACGTCCAGCTTATGAAGCTTTTAGATTTTTGTTTGTACATTCATGGCTTATAACCATCGAATAAGAACGGCTGAAGCCATACATATGAGTACCTAAGTAAATTACAGACTGTTAAAACTTTTAACTTGCCACTTAAAACACTTGATCTATAAAATTGTACATATATTTAAGTGGTGTCGTTACCTTTACTTAGAAGTTTTTATGTATTTATAAACTAAATTGCGTTTCTTTGTTTAGTCCAGGTGATTTGCGCCCAATTCTGTTCGTACTCCTTAATTATGGATGTTATGCATATTTTACTGTTTGTCATTTTCTTAGTACTAGGTACTAGCATCAAAATTCAAAAATCGTTTATTCAAGTTAGGCTGAAAATCAGCACTTTTTGAACGTCAAATTTACAAAAGACAGCCCCCAAAATGCCCGCCCTTCACCACTTCCTATGTGTTTTAGCTGGGAAGAAGAAGTGGCGCAACAAACTCCCCAGCAACACATGTCTGTCTGTAAGGTTTGAAGAACCATCTTTATACAACATTAAATAATTGTAAAAAAAAATACATTTAATTAGGTAACATTTTTACACATGTTGACTAGCACACTCCATTAGTAGTACCTATATCCAAGAACTCAAGCAATGAATTACTTAAATAAATTCACACAACATTAACCACGAATTGAATATATAGATATACATGACGTCTTCATATATCATTACTATCGGGTGCATCAAAAAAACCTGTAAATGTTACGTCTACCCAGTCAAAACTTCGGAAAGCTTCCAACTTGGAATAACATCGAAATGAATTGATATGATGTCGAAATTGCTCCGATGATCTGTTTGAATAGATGTACAGCGATACGTACTACATAAAGCTGTCAATTTCCTTTGACGAGAGACTCGATATACCGAGCCACAGGGTGGGACGTCGCGTTTGTGATGTTGATGAATATGCGGCTACACGGCTCTTTGCGATTGAAAGCTCAATAACAACATTAATTTGTACGGCCCTTAGGTAGTGCAAATATATGATGCTACTCAAATTAATGGATGGACTGCTGGTACTAGGCGAACATGCACGTTCTCTTGCACTACAGAGATAAGACTACAAGCATGCCAGATCGCGTAGGCTGGAGTTATGTAGCTATTAGTTAAATGAGACATTCTCAAGGGACACTCAACATTGCACATTTTCGCTGGTCGGCTACTTAAAACGCCACTCTAAGTCAGACTTATCTCATGGACCAGTCTAATACTATTTGATGAACCTTTTTATCTATAACGATGAATTCAGAGGAGATTATGACTATAGCATTTTGTTGTATCTTTAGCTCAATTGTTACGGCGCTATAGCTCCTTTGTCAGGCTACAACTCCGGATCTTCTTTGTTCGTCATCGCGAATGTCAAAAATTTCATGCCAACATTTTTCTAATAGTGTGAGCTCCAAGCGTTCAAGTTAGCAAAGTTTTTTTTAAGTAATTTCAGTACTATTTTTTTTTTGTTTTTTTGGCAGGCTAAACCAAGACATAAAGGGTGGTGCTTGGTGTCCAAGGTCGCAGATCACGACTGAATCCACAGAATGGCTAGAGATCGATTTACACTCGGTACACGTAATCACCGGGACCGGCACTCAGGGCCGGTTCGGAAACGGCCAGGGCCAGGAGTACGCGGAAGCGTATGTCATCGAGTATTGGCGGCCCAAGCTGGGCAAGTGGGTTCGGTATAGGACCGGCGAAGGACAAGAGGTAAGGACACTGTTTATTTGCTTTAAGATAAATTAATAGATGGTTTAAAAAAAAACTTTTTGCCTGATGTCGTATACAATTTTTTATCACTTGATTAAAACGGCCCTATTGTTTGTATCTACGGGTGTTTTTTTCTAAAATCCATGAATATGAACACACGTTTCTAAAATAAATAATATATTGCCCTTATTTCAAATGCAATACTAACCCTATTGGCGTGAAATTCTCTCCGATCAATAATAATCGAAATACTGTATATCTTTAGAATTACGATATAGCATCGTTCATGAAACTATTGAATTAGTATTGTACTATCCAATCAAATTCAGATCTATATCAATCAATCAGCCTACTATTCTGCACAGCTGGATGTTAACTCCTCCCAAGTTGTATAGCTATGTTCTGCATCCCATCACTAGACAATTGTCCAAAATGATATAAGCGGAGCCAATTACTGTGTGATCTAGAGTAGGTACCTATTTTTGAAGTAATCATGAATCCTATAGGACCTATATTTATTAACGGGTTAAATTCTTAATAGGTACAATTTTTTTTGAATATTAATAAATAACACCTTTTAGTCGACAGTTGTTTGAATCATGGATATTTTGCAAAGTTCTTGAAGTTCATTGACATCGAAAGTTGATACTGGACAGACTAGAATACTGGATAGACAGACTGGACAGACACTAAAAGCTCTTCATGTACAGAATTGTTTTATCACTGATGCGATGTATTGTGTGCGTATTTCAAAATCCTGTTCTTTGTTTTATCAGGGCTAGCCAAAACAAAATATACAAATGACTAGCATTAAAGGCTCGTAGAAACCATTTCAATTGGAATATCAAATTGAAATCACTGAAGATGATTGTTTTTAAATTTAATGGCTTATATGTTTTTTTTTTCTTTTCATTAATATAAAATTTTATAATAGCAGTTGCCAGACGCAGTGTGTGTGATTTATTTGGCAGTGAAAACCAATATTAGATTTCTTTAAATTCGAAAATTGACGTTCTTGTCGAAAACACGCTCGGGCCGTGCCTTGGACACCCCTGTATTATGGGGATCAAAGCTTCGCTCAAACTGAGCGAGATACAGCGACGCGAATATTCGGGACCTTAATTCACTTAGCCTATACCTACCTTTACAATCACCTTGTACCACTTGTACCACCTCACTTTGTACCATCATCATTCAAGTATAAAGGAACCTGTATTTTTCTTATAATATCTAAGAGGAACGGACTTGTTATCTAGCAAAATAGTTTTACATATTATCATATTTTTTTACCTAATGGGTAAAAAAACAATTGGTTGAATTCCCACGAGTAGGATTGACAAACATAAAAAAGTAGGTAGCTTTTTTCACCTATGTATTTATTTCGCTATTTTATTTATTACAACCCTCCATCGAGAACAGCCATTAAAGGGTTTTGTCGATAGATTTTTGGGACTATGTGCTTTCTATTAAATAACCCGTTTTATTTAGGTCTAAAAAACTGGCGATGTAAAATCAGCGGAAAAAAAATTAAAAAATACCAGAATTTGTTGCTTTTTTGTTGCTAATTAGTTGCTAAAAAACTAATTTTGTTGCTCCGTCCGATCGCAAAAAATCGGCAATAACGCTAACTTTCGATTAAGATAGCGTGGAAATCACTGGATGTAGACTTATCGATCAAGCGAATAGGGGTCAATTTGTTGCTAATTTGTTGCTGAAAGTTGTTAGAAAAAAAAATAAAAAATAATAAAAAAAAAAAAAAAAATTGATTTTTTTTCTTACCATAGCAATATGGGTATCAAATGAAAGCTAGTAAAAAGACCAGTTCAAATATATATATATCATATTATGTTTATACTGCTGTTTTAATTAACACAAAAAAGTTCAGAATAAAAACATAAATTTAAAAAAATATAATAATAATATAATAAGAGTATTTTTACGCAGTCGGGTTTTTTGATTTTTTTAATTTATGTTTTTTTTTTAATTATGTCAAAATGGATAATATCCACGCCAGCTTAATTCTTGAGATTTCCGTGAAAAAGTTGAAAGAAAATTTGTTGCTGCTTCTGCTAGATCTTGTCTGAGTACAGAGAGTCAGCAACAAAATAGAAACGGAAAGTCAAGAGACGTTGAAGATTGTTTTAAGAAACACCCGGCCACGCCAACTTAACTCTTGACTTTACCGTGGAAAAACTATAGTAAAAATTTGTTGCTGCTCATACTGCAGCTTGTATCAACATAAAAAGTCAGCAACAAAATGGAAAAACGGAAGTCAAGAGATGTTGGAGATCGGTTTACAAAAAAAACGACCACGCCAGCTTAACTCTTGACTTTTCCGTGGAAAAACTGTAGAGAAAATTTGTTGCTGCTTCTGCTAGATCTTGTCTGAGTACAGAGAGTCAGCAACAAAATAGAAACGGAAAGTCAAGAGACGTTGAAGATTGTTTTAAGAAACACCCGGCCACGCCAACTTAACTCTTGACTTTACCGTGGAAAAACTATAGTAAAAATTTGTTGCTGCTCATACTGCAGCTTGTATCAACATAAAAAGTCAGCAACAAAATGGAAAACCAGCTTAACTCTTGACTTTTCCGTGGAAAAACTGTAGAGAAAATTTGTTGCTGCTCATACTACTGCTTGCTTCAGCATAGAGAGTCAGCAACAAAATGAAAAAATGGGATATCAAGAGAAGTTGGAGATTGGTTTACAAAAAAACCGGCCACGCTAGCTTAACTCTTGACTTTTCCGTGGGAAAACTATTGCTACAATTTGTTGCTGCTCATACTGCTGCTTGTTTCAGCATAGAGAGTCAGCAACAAAATAAAAAAACGGAAGTCAAGAGATGTTGGAGGTCGGTTTACAAAAAAACCGACCACGCCAGCTTAACTCTTGACTTTTCCGTGGGAGAACTATTGCTACAATTTGTTGCTGCTCATGCTGCAGCTAGTTTGAGTACAGTGAGTCAGCAACAAAATAGAAAAACGGTAGTCAAAAGATGTTGGAGATCGGTTTACAAAAAAACTGGCCACGCTAGCTTAACTCTTGACTTTTCCGTGGGAAAACTATTGCTACAATTTGTTGCTGCTCATACTGCAGCTAGTTTGAGTACAGTGAGTCAGCAACAAAATAGAAAAACGGAAGTCAAGAGATGTTGGAGATCGGTTTACAAAAAAACTGGCCACGCTAGCTTAACTCTTAACTTTTCCGTGGGAAAACTATTGCTACAATTTGTTGCTGCTCATGCTGCAGCTAGTTTGAGTACAGTGAGTCAGCAACAAAATAGAAAAACGGAAGTCAAGAGATGTTGGAGATCGGTTTACAAAAGCTGGCGTGGCCAGTTTTTTTAACCAATCTCCAACTTCTCTTGATTTCCCTTTTTTTTATTTTGTTGCTGTCTTTCTATGCTGAAGCAAGCAGTAGTATGAGCAGCAACAAATTTTCACTATAGTTTTTCCACGGAAAAGTCAAGAGTTAATCTGGCGTGGCCGGTTTTTTTGTAAACCAATCTCCAACTTCTCTTGATATCCCATTTTTTCATTTTGTTGCTGACTCTCTATGCTGAAGCAAGCAGTAGTATGAGCAGCAACAAATTTTCTCTACAGTTTTTCCACGGAAAAGTCAAGAGTTAAGCTGGTTTTCCATTTTGTTGCTGACTTTTTATGTTGATACAAGCTGCAGTATGAGCAGCAACAAATTTTTACTATAGTTTTTCCACGGTAAAGTCAAGAGTTAAGTTGGCGTGGCCGGGTGTTTCTTAAAACAATCTTCAACGTCTCTTGACTTTCCGTTTCTATTTTGTTGCTGACTCTCTGTACTCAGACAAGATCTAGCAGAAGCAGCAACAAATTTTCTTTCAACTTTTTCACGGAAATCTCAAGAATTAAGCTGGCGTGGATATTATCCATTTTGACATAATTAAAAAAAAAAACATAAATTAAAAAAATCAAAAAACCCGACTGCGTAAAAATACTCTTATTATATTATTATTATATTTTTTTAAATTTATGTTTTTATTCTGAACTTTTTTGTGTTAATTAAAACAGCAGTATAAACATAATATGATATATACACTTCTCATCAAAAAAATCGAAACACCTCGCAGTTTATGATTTGATAAGGATTATCAGAAAAATGTGTATATTTAGGAATATGTAAAATGTCATTTAATAGTGAGTAGTATGAGGTTTTTAAATCCTAATGTTATTGTTCTAAATTCAAATTAAGTCTTCATAGATTTCGTATTTTGTATAATGAGTAATTTTTACCCTGTATGGAATATGAAGGAAATGGGTAAAACAACACGCGTAAATGAAAAAAAAAATTAAGAAACGTTTATTTAATAACTTGTATTCCCTCCGCGAGCTCTTATTACTGCTTCCATACGGTTCTTCATCGATCGGATGAGAGTCACGATCACATGTTGTGGTATATTATCCCATTCCTCTTGGATTGCATTTTGCAGCTGGCTAAGTGTTTCTGGGGCTGGATCTCTTGCTCGAATTCGTCTCTTTAATTCATCCCATAGATGTTCAATGGGATTCATGTCCGGGCTTCTTGCTGGCCATACCATAATGGAGATACCGACTTCGGTAAGATAATCTCGTACGACGCCCGCGGTGTGAGCTCTAGCATTGTCGTGCATGAATATGAAGTCGTTGCCAATAAAATGTGCATAGGGCATCACATGAGGTTCAAGACACTGTTCGATGTACCGATGAGAGTTTAGTGCAGGCAGCCGTGGCCCAGACACAAAGGCAAGTTCTGTCTTACCGTCGGCGCTGATTCCTCCCCAAACCGTCCACGAACCGCCACCATAGCTGACCTTTTCTTCAATGCAGCATTGTGCAAAGCGTTCTCCATCTCTTCTGTAGACCTTGTTCCTTCCGTCGTTACCATACAGCATAATTTTACACTCATCAGAAAACAGTACTTTGCTCCACTGAAGGTATGACCAAGTTAGGTGCTCGCGTGCAAAGTTAAGGCGCGCTCTTCGATGGTCTGCAGTTAATTTCGGCCCATTCGCTGGCTTATGCGGTGCCAATCCGCGTTCCTTCAACCTTCTTCTTATTGTAGAGTCACTTACAGCTACTCTTCGTACAACGCGAAGCTGCTGCTGCAGTTGAAAAGCGTTAAGGCGTCGATTTCGTAAAGAAGTTGTTACAATAAATCGATCATCTCGCTCAGAAGTGACCCGATTCCTGCCAGATCCTGAACGGCGCGTGAACGAACCAGTCTCCCGATAGCGTTTGTAGACTCTATGAACAGATGATAAGCTTAGATGCAATCTTGCAGCCACAACACGCTGACTAAGTCCAGAATCCAGCAATGCCACCACTTGGGCGGCTTCTGCGGGCGAAGTATCCATATGTTTTAGAAAAAAAAGTTTTTTCAGACGTCCCAAAGTCACAGTAAATGAAATAAGAAACAAAAAGTTTAAAGACAAGCGCTAATTTTTAGTTTTTAAACGAGAAACGTACTCCAACCCTAAATACACATTTGTCTCAAAACAGTGATTAATTTCATTTATAGGATAAACAAATGAAATTCTAATTTCGAATTTTGATTTTTTTCTTCTTACTGTAATGACCAAACTGCCAGCTACACAATAATGTTTTTTTTTTCATGGAATTAATTCTCTTTTGTAAAAAATTAGGACAAAAACAATAAAAACGAAAGTGTTTCGATTTTTTTGATGAGAAGTGTATATATTTGAACTGGTCTTTTTACTAGCTTTCATTTGATACCCATATTGCTATGGTAAGAAAAAAAATCAATTTTTTTTTTTTTTTTTATTATTTTTTATTTTTTTTTCTAACAACTTTCAGCAACAAATTAGCAACAAATTGACCCCTATTCGCTTGATCGATAAGTCTACATCCAGTGATTTCCACGCTATCTTAATCGAAAGTTAGCGTTATTGCCGATTTTTTGCGATCGGACGGAGCAACAAAATTATTTTTTTAGCAACTAATTAGCAACAAAAAAGCAACAAATTCTGGTATTTTTTAAAATTTTTTCCGCTGATTTTACATCGCCAGTTTTTTAGACCTGTTTTATTTCACTTTTGAAGGGTCGATATATGTACATATTATTACCTATACGCGTATGTTTATTTGGTTACCTGTGGTAATTACCAATATACCGTCGACACGAGATCTGACACAATTGGTGTTAATAATTGGTTGGCAATTACGTCAAGGATGTCATCATGTATGGTGAGATAATTCTTATGTCATAAAAATGAGATATCTTTGTTATGTTATTACAAAGCACTTTAATAATAAAACATAATGACCTGTTTTCTATTACAAACCAACAGTGGTTAGGTGGTTTGGTTAACTTAGCGTCAAGAAATATGCAACTTGGAGGTCCTCCTCCTAGAGCCTCTTAGCTAGGAAGCTATTCCTCCATAAAGGTTAGTTCTAACGGCTAATGTATGAGAAATACATAGTTTAGTTGACGGACGTTTAGAGCTATTTGTGTCTTCATTCAATACAACTACAAATTGAGACTATTTTGTCCTTTTGTAGTTTTTGTACTCACATTTTTTTATATATAACGCTACAGGTCATACCTAATTATAATCGTGGAAAGTTAAAAAAATATACAACCTTGTCTTTTCCCGAGTTTAAATAATTTACAAGACCGATGTCCAACAGTGGACGAATATTAAGTGATTAGAATGTATTTTCATTATCTTCTTCGTACCACCATATTTTCTTTTCTATATGTATTTTTTTTTATTTTCATTTATACAAATCCTATTCTAACAATAACAAACACAAAAAATAATTATTCTTAGAACAGTCGTTCAGAAGTAATGCGCGTTCATACATTTCGGCGATTCATTATTATTTATATAGAAGATTTCAGGCAAATGAGTTCAGGAATTGTTGTGAGGCGGGCTACATTCACCCAGTTAAATTAGATGCACGATCTCTAAATTCTATTATTAATTATAATTGCATTAAACAAAGCTGCCTCTGATTGTTGACTATGATATTAAGACCGGAATGCCCGCATAGTCGGCATACCCGCACTGTTTACAGAACGAACGTGAATTGAGTGTTCGCAAACACAACTTGAGCTGCAGTTTTCTTTGTGAAAATTAGTTTTAAACCGTTACTGCCATGGTTAAGAACGTTTTTTAGAGAATTTCATTCAAATTCATTGTTATTCTGGGCTTGAGTGCCTCTGTTGTCTGTTCTTATTTTAACACGTGCTTGTTTTACATTATGTACTACCACTGTAGCAGTGGCGTGCAGTTCATATAGGCAAAAAGACACTGCCTACCCTACATAACTCAGAAAATATTTACTATCTTTATTTTATTTTAATAAGTATCTAATATTTTATCTCAGAGTAATTACTATCAATAAAAAATCTTGAAACTTAAATCAGCTCCACCTGTCGAATATTGGTGGTATTACGAAGAATACTCGCGATACATTTCAACAACACAAAAAAGTTTGCGCGGTACTAGGGCGCCCCTAGCGAATCTAGGCAGAAAACGTGAATGCCTCATTTCGTACAATAGTATTTGTAAGAAGACTCGTAGACATGCGAATACAATGCAGTGTGCGTTCGTATAAATATTTTGCACACATTGATACAAATTACGCACACAAATAACAAAAAAGGCAATGTCTTAATTCGATTTATACGACGGAAACATCGGTTCGGAAACCTTCGGCTATCGACAAGGCCACAAGAGACGGTGGCCGATGTTTTCCGAACCGATCTACATTATGATGTAATGTAACTATTTTAAAAAGTAGCATGTTTTGACTTTCTTATCTCTAAGTAAACAACATTTCTTTTAGTCGTATTTTTTTTTTCTGTGACGTGAGTTTCGCGCGCGTCGCCATTGTTATTGTTTATCTGACTTGTTCTGTGCTAGCGAATATTTCTTAATATTTTAATAATAGTGAGTTTTAAGCGTTGATAATAGTGTGAAATGGAATATATTCACTGTGAAAGTGGTGTGTGTGTACAGAAAATTAAAAATTATGAGTTTTTAACACTATCTTTCGGAGAAAAAAAACAAGTGATCGCGAAAGGCCGTTGTACACCAGATTTACAATTAATACAAACTAAAGGTAAAGTCAATCGTAAATTCAATACAAAACAATTCGATTCATATTATTAGCTCTCGGATTGCATACACGCTATTTCCCTTGCCTACTATTTTACACACACAATAAATTAATAAAACCGTCTGAAACGACGCAGGTTTCAACTATTCATATTTATCTCCTACGGTAGCCAAAACCATGAGCAATCTGACTTAGAAGCTTCCGTACACTTGGAAAAAATCGTATTGAAACACGATGAAAGTCGATCGAAACCGAAATATTATTCAATCACTTTTGATATTGTTTGTTTTTGGAGTAAACATGAGCTCACTTTGCGTGAAAGAATTTGTTCCTGAATGTGAATATGGGAAGTTATTAGGAGAGGTCAACTTTCATGCGAAATACGACGGAGTTATGGACAACTATTTATGAAATTCGTTCTTAGGTCGGTACTCATGTTCGAGATTTTTAAATCAAATCTGAATCTATGATTATTTGAGGTGGCAAATTACATGCATCATTATTTGATCGACAAGACGACGAACCAAAACGGGAAAGGTATTTTTGAAAAGTGGGTACCAAAGCCAGGCGGGTGTCACCCGGCGCGGCGCACAGTGGGCTGGGATTACAAGGTTGGGTCTTAAGAGATAAAATGTATTTTTTTGGTATCTAGGCATAAATTTAAAACGTTTTTATTCTTAGACTTTTTTTAATTTAACGAGTACTTTCGGAGATATAGCCATATCAAATTTGTATGAAGAGTCATGTTATTTTAGTTAAGCAATTTATTCCAATTAAATTGAAATTGAAAATAATGTATACTAAACGGCCTGAAAACCTCAATACCTACTTAGTTCTTAAAAAAAAAAACAATGTTCGACATTTTCCACCACCATAGGTAGGAATGACGTAATTTGTTTTGCGACTTATTTCCGGGAATCAAGGGATAAGAGTGCGCGAGCGCAACAACAAGTTATGACGTGTCGTAACGTGATTGGTGCAACGATAGGGTACCTACGGAATGTTCGGTTGCATTCAAACGTACTTCAGTGTTCTATTACCCACCATAATAGACGCACTACCCCCACACATTCATTACTTACTTATTTGTTATTTTGTATTTGTGAAAATGTTTGAAAATTTAGTGACAAACCTTGATCTTTTCGTTATTTTAAAAAACAGTGGCAGTATTAAAAATAATGACAGTTTGTGTAGTGAGATAAGGTCTAATTTTTTTGTCGAATTAAGTGATGATCACGAAAAGACCTTAAAGTTGCTTTGTGCAAAATTTTGTTATAATTTAAATAGAAGATGGGAAAACGCTTATCGTAAAGAAAATATATTCAAAACTAAAAAAAGTGAATGGTTACAAGAAAACATAATATGGCCAGACTTTATTAAGTGTTTAATAGGCAGTAATGAACATCAACCAGCACCGAGTACATCAACTCAGTATGTATCACCATCAAAAGTTTCTGTCGGTGTCTCCACCGAACAAAGCCCAAGAAAACCTTTTTGTGAATTAGCGCCTAAACAGAAAAAAAGACGTGCAGAAAACTTTCATTTATCTTCGGACGAAATAAAATATGCATATTTTGAGCAGTTGAAAGCGGATGGGAATGAGGAGGTTGGTCAAAATACTAGAACATTTACTAAAGAATCCCCAAGATGTAAAAAAGTGCATATCTGTTAAAGAAACAAAACTTGTGTTTTCTCCGGATGAGGCTTTAGGGTTATTTTTATCACTTAAGCTGACCAAGTGGCAATACAATACTTTAAGAACAAGTGTTAACGAAAAAGACAGTAATATATTTCCATCTTATTATCAAGTGCAACATGCGAAACAGACATTTGATGATGACGAATACGAAAATTTTGCATTCGTTAATGTGGATACCCTTGACAGTGATTAAATTAAAACAGTGCAGTGGCCAGTAGTGATTGTGATTTTTACTTATTTATTTATTTATTTTATTAGTCCTAAAGGGGAGACCACTACATAAAAAAAACGCGCCTAGTTCTTAACTTATATGGTGGTGTGGAATAGAGAACAAAATTTGAAATTGCGACCAAATCGCAGAAAATCGCAACCCGAGAATAGGCGCTAAAATAGGACAAATATACGTACTATGCATACGTAGAGTCAATTCTTTGAGAAAATTTGAGAATTTCGAGATTTTCACATTTTTTTCTTTTGCTTCATACAAAAATTACTTTGGATATTTATAACTCCGAAAATACTAAGTTATCTGAATGACCCTCATAGAAATAATTACTTATAATCGATAGATAAATCCAACTCAATATTTAAAATTTCAGAAAAAGAAACTTTTTTTTTTTAAATGCTAAGTCCTTTACCGGCCCGTTTCAGCCCACTGTGCGGCGGCGCATTTCACGGGCAGGCGTACCTATCGTAGTATCGAAGGTCGCGCGCCGCTCGTCCGCACGCTTTGGCTTTTCTGCCTACCCTGCCTAAAATCTCTGTGCACGCCACTGCACTGTAGCAGTGACACTTGTGGCTAAGGGACATACTAATTCAGGTGCCTAGTTGAAGAATATTCTATATCCTTCTTCAGATTGTTATTTGTAGATATAATTTATAATCTCTGACAAATAATAATAATTGAAACAATGATTTTAATAATTTAATAAAAAAATGATGAAAAATTTTTATTTAATTTATCCAAAAATATATGTTAAGTGTGTCAATATGCAGGAAAAGCACACACATCTATATAGATGTCGATAAAGCGAATAAAATCAGTGTACTACAAAAAGTTTATAGAAAAACAATTTTTCCTTTGTAATACTCTGGCTTTATTAAGTAGTTTCGCATGATATTATTAAATATTACTTGGAGGTGTGTACGAGTAGATTAGTCACTTGTCGCGGTTCACTATCGTTTTACTAATAAATGCACGACGTTTGCACATGCCTTGTGCTAACATGTTATTATGTCCACTTTTTAAACTCCCCTTGCACATGGGGGTGCTTGTTCAATTGATCCTTCGCGGTCTTTTTACAAAGTCGCTATTAGTACTTACAATACCTTCAATTTGTAGCTAGAAAAAGCTTTTAGTTACAAATGATAGGCTAAGCCCTATTGCTAAGTGGCTTTGGTGATGTGAGGGAAATCGAATTATGTACTTAGATAGCAAATTGATCGATGTTCTATTCATCAATCATAGTTTCTAAGACTTCATGAATTAGTTGGTTACTCCATTAATTACTACATCGCACAATCTAGAACTTGAAGATTACAAATTATAGTAAAAATAATAACTGAAGTGTGTTTGAATCTCACAAACATTTAATTTTGCTAAGCTTTTTGTGCCGCTATCATTTGTACACCGGTGTCACTTTACCAATTAAAACTCAGTCTAGCCAGAGACGGGATAAAAGCTTTGTTATACCCATAATATCAGGTGCATACACACAAACTATTAGAGCTTTCAATTTGCAGCTCGCTTAATTAAATCCGCGTCGAAAGATATCTACAACTCTACCGTCCTACATCACCAGTAATTTGCGAACGCATTCGACTATGCCAAAGTATAATTTTAATAATGTTTGAATCTACTGACTAAATATCCGTCTCATTTACATGCAACTTAAAGTTCTATAACATTGTCGTATACCTCATAAATTTTCGATTTATTATTTGCTAAAAAAAATCAATCAATTATAATTGGTTCTATTAGTTCATTCCCGTGACGGCTACGGTGCGGTGATTTCGGATTTAAAATAATATTCTTCGATGAAGCAGGACAGTTATCCATGGCGCATTTCAATTCAGTTCGGGATTATTTTCGCGATATAAAGCTTCGTGATATTATAAACTGCTAATACTGCTACTGGGAAAATGGGACTACACCGGCAAAACGTAATTATGCTGTTTTAAAATCTTAACTTTTCAAAGTGATTTTTTAGGTGGTAACACAATAGATAAAAGTAATATCCATCATTGGGTGCATCCTAATCATTTGACCACTGATGAACCGGATTTACGATGCAGGTAGTATGTACCCTATTTAAAAAAAGTTAATTAGGTTTTTATAGATACGAAATTATACTCTGGAATCAAATGACATTGAATATACTAGGTACTATTATTGATTAACCTCAATATTAAAGGAAAAATAAAAATATGGTTCTAAATATCGCAGTTTTTAAGTCTTCTTTCCAAAGGTGCGCGAGCCCGACTCGCACATGGCCGGTTTTTTATTTAAATAATTATTATATTATATGTGTTATCTAAACAGGATTACTGGTAATTCGACATATCCGGCAGGAGCTGATACAACGGCCCTGAAGCAACAAATTTAAGCACCCATTTGTTTGGCCAAAATTCAGTAGTTTTCGAGATATTAGAATTTGAAGGCTTTTTTTCATGTTAACCCAGCATTCGACATTTAATTATAGATATTCTGAAAAGTGCTTATTGATTAGAATCCACTGTAACTTATCTAGTGCCACTTTTACTAACCTAATCTAATAATTTAAATTAGCAACGTTAGCACAAATATTAAAATTACGACCCGCAATTAAAAATTCTGGTCAGCTGGTATTACATTCAGTTTTTATTATACCTTTATCATGTTTAGCATGAATATTCATTGTAGGCTGGGTTTTTCAGCTTACAGGCTCGCGGATCGCCTGATCGTACTATGTAATACACACTTTTGTATTCTCTATTCTCACCATTGTTTTTATGTAATTTGAAATACCAACCAAATACCAAAAATGATTCATATCAAAATTTTCAGTTAGGACTACAAAAAAGGTTGTCCCAAAAAAAAATACTATACAGGTAATTTGTAAAAACCAAATCTCAGATCGTAGCCTCACAGTCCGCGCGGCTTTATGGGCGAAGCTGTGACAGTTTGATCTCCATTCAACTCAAAACTTTATGCTATCGAGCTCACTAGACAGAAAATGGTAACTCCCACAGCAATATGTTGACTTTTGGCTTTTCAACCGATTTCTAAAAGGAACGGGTTCTAAATGTTGTAGAACCTTGTGTTCATCACAGGTTTTTTTGTATTATTTAAATAGTAAACCGATGCGATTAAAACAATTCAAGACCTATTTATGGTATTTCATGAGCAAAGCCCTTCTCACTTTGAGAAGGTATCACTACTACAAACTTACTCCTTATTGAAGTAAATAATAAAATATATTGTTACAGATCCTACAGGGTAACACAAACACGTATTTAGAGAAGAAGAACCACCTTGAGCCGCCGATCTGGGCTTCCAAGATACGCTTCATACCGTACAGCTCGCATCGTCGCACCGTGTGTATGAGAGTCGAGCTTTACGGCTGCTATTGGAGCGGTAAGTAGTGTGAATTCTATACATAGGTATCTACATCCATACATGGTATAGACCACGGACGTATTTTTAACCGCCTTCTAAAACAACGTGGTTATTAGTTTTAGCCGTATCCATGTAATATTATTAGAGTTAAATATTTAAGGGCACAGTGCAAGTTTCATCACCCAAAAAATCCTTCTTTCGTAGTTACATGAATCGACGGACACACTCAATTTTTTTGTATTTTTGCCACCGGCTTCTAGAAGAAGTATTAGTTCAGAAGCGTTTCAGCAGAAAGTAATTCTTCTTTTTTAGTGAGTAGGAAGCCATTCGTATTTTGTAAAAAAACATATTTTTTTTATAATAATATGACAGCGCTCACGATTGCATACCTACGTAGTCCGAAAATTCCTATTTGATCTAGGTACTTTCTTTTCCAACATAAATATTCCTATAAAATGGTCTGCGAATAATAGACAATACATTAATTAAAAAAAAAAACGTTTAAATATAATTATAACATGACTACGGGAAAATCGAACTTAAAACTAGCATGCCGTGGTAGCATGTTGACGGATTAAGCTACCCCAAAACGATAAGTAACTGTCGCAAAAAATACATCATCAATTTAATTATATTTTCGTTACATCAATAAGATATAATGTTGAGCGTATGCTAGTAATCATATTTAAAAGTAAGTCACTAAGGTAGACATTCCAGCTACCACCTTTCTAGCTGGCTTATTATATTACTACAACATCTCTATATTAACTTTTATAAGTAGTTTTTAGCTATATAAAAAAAGGAGTTCGTCTGTCGTAAAAGTTAACGGTAACAATAAATGATGCGAAATAATAAATTTCAAACACAGACATGTAAACGTTTACTTTAAAAACCCTCTTGAATACGATATGCTCATATCACGGAATAAACAATATGCCAATAGGAAGTGAACGTCGGCTGCATAAGCAATAAACGGTCAGCTCATTTCCCTGTGTTATTTCCTAAGCCACAATAGCTCAAACGCAGATCCACGTTTGTACCTGCGCCGAAGCTTCTTGAGGGGTAAGCTGAGCGCTTAATCGAATGTCAGTTGTAGACGTTTGACAGTCCGATTCATAATGCACCGGTAGTTGATTTCTCTCGAACAGCAGTCTCGACGCTTTCAGCTCACAGATTTATTGAATTTATTGTCTCTGCACAATATTCTCCCTTGAAGTTTAACGACGATTAAATTGTGCGTAGTGAAAGCCCGATATAAATATGCTTACAATAGTAAAGCAACATGAGGGGCGCCTTAGTATAAACCATGGAGAAAGGAAGGTACAAACTGATGAATCATCGGTAAAATGGAAAGGACACTGGAAAATCACGGATTCACTAACACAGCAATTACTTTATACTGTTAATAGAAGGAACATACGGCAGCACCTTGATAAAAATTAAAAAACACCACGTTCTCGTACACCAACCGGTTATTACTGTAATTGCAAACTGATACGCGCTAGACAAAGCCTTCATTATTATGTCACATGGCTACTACATCTATATTTAAAGGCTTTCTAAAAGTAATTACACGCGTCCACATTCCCATAGGTCATAAAATAATCAAAATAATGTGTGGACCGTGTACAAAGTTCATTAAAATAACGTTAATTATGGAGCGTATCACAGAAATTATAATGCGCCGTGTTCATGGTTTTAATACGGTTACTACAACGGCAATAGTTGAAGGCCTTAATAGTGAATTCTAGGAATTTTGTTATCGAACGTGCGCCGCCGGGGACCGCATGCAAAGCGTCATTAGGTAAAAAGTGGCAAATTACTAGAGTTAATCATACGTCTGCATTTTTAAACTGCTTTCATTTGCCGTCGGCCGGCACGCCATTGATACCTTGCTATCATTACCCGCCACTGCTGGTATGTACACATTCCCCTTTAATAAATGTTTGTATACACTAGCTGCTAAGGTCCCGGTAGCGCTTCAAAGAGACTATAAATATTCTATCTACAGGATTAATTTTAATCCCCCTTCATGCGGTTGAGTAATTGTGTTTGTTGGTTTTTGCCATTGGTTGGAACCATATTTGCTCCATGGTTTAACCAATTGGACGCTAATTATAACCGAACAGAAAATATTATTCAAAATGCTTTTATCATTATTTGTAGAACTTGTGACTGAGTTGCACTTTGCAGCGTGGGCTAATGTGTAAACCAGTTTAATTTCAATATTCGTGTGAATATCAAAACTGTTTATATACAAGGGAAGTGATTAGCTTTCAAACAGGATATTCAACGTACGTGCGCTCAATCGCGGATTATTGCAGAGCTTTGTGGCTTAGGACCGGTGACGTGTCGCCACATAATCATACAATTTCCTTTAACAATGAAAATTAGAAACTACTAGATGAAGGTTATATAAACCAGCTTCCACTAACAATAACACTTGCCCTCTTGTGCAATAACTAGCCAGGTGTCGGTCACTTATTGCGTGGTGAATATAAATAAAACGCATTGTACTTGATTCACACCTTATATAATATAAATAAATGCAGTTGTTATTCGTCTGACGGTTTTTTTTGTCGCGGCGGCACACGAACGTTGCATTTTCAAGTAAGTGCATGTTTTTGTGAAATTCGCCGACAAATAAATCAGTGATACATAGAGGCTACATTAGGAGCCTCGTCACATACGTCGCCACCGCGTCGTGCTGATTTACAGACCTTGTTCTTGGGAAACGACTTTGTTAGATCCTGCCTTTCAAAAGTTCTACAGTTCTCCGAATTTATATATATTTATAAACCTTTAATGAAAACTTAGTTAGTTAATGTCACTTCGTTTCTCTTGTCTTCGTTTATTGATTTAGTTTAATCAGGGCAGACTAAAGACAGTTTTTTCCGGTTATTGTATATGTCAAAGCAACAGATTGATATCCCTTACGCCAGGAATTATGTGTCTTTAAAATATTATATAACTTAACATATCCGTAGATTTCACCTCTATTTCCACTCTCATCTCATTTTGGGAGAAATCCTCAAAATTATTTTATGTAAGTTATTGATTGGTTTAAAACAGCATCTAAATGTACTCCTCAAAACTAATTCAATTGAGTCAAATCATGTTAGGTACTTATATAACAATTGTTTTGATATTATTTTGAAGTTAAGATGATAACCATTTTTTTCGTCAGCATATAAATGAATTTGCCTTTCATCCCAATTGATTGGAATTCCTAACTAAACTATGCCAATATGAGGATCGTTCAATAGAATTTCCCATGCTCGCAAAGTGCAATAATTATTGGAGTTTGTGTGCAAATACGATATATTCGATGCGCCCGACAGTGGTCGTCGCATGCCGCATTTGCGACGTTAATTGCAGTGCCATTTGAGTGCAGAATGTCATAAGTACGATCATTGTATGACTGCACGCCTTTATGCTTTTGCTTTGAACAACGAGCCGCTTCAAAGTTGCTCTGTAATATAAGTTCGTCACGTAAAACAGGAATTTACCGGCATTATTTCTGGGTACGAAAATCTAGTTGGGATTAATTCCTTAGTAACATTTCAAAACTTTTTAATCCATTTGTTTATATTTCTACCGTTTTCTGCGGTTTCAACCGAGCCCTGTGACAAACTTTACGCACCCGGATAAAAAGTAACGTATATAGGTATAAAACTCCAGGGTTCCATTTATATCTACACAGAATTTCATCGAAATCGGTTCATCCATTATACGATGAAAGCGAAACAAACAACCACACTTAGAACTCATTTAAATTACACAGTTGGGGATAAATTGCAGAAATTTTACGCCACCGTGAAATTCACGTGTCTATAAAATTCAGCCCTTTATTAGATAATGGTTGGAAAGGTAGCAGTGGTGCTTATTATTATTATGATCATTCTTGAAAATCAATATTTAACGGAAGCTATCGTAGAGGAAATTTAGATGCTTTCAGATAGATTCACTTATTACAGAAATTTGGACACCCTTAAAAAATATTGTTGCTATAATTCATGTTAGTGTGTTTATTGACTATCAGTCAATAATGTCTGAGTAAGTAAGTCTAAAATCTAAGAATGATCTCGTCACAATTGTTGCAAATGCTTATTTATTATACCGAGCACGTTGTATGACTCAAATGAAGGAAACGATCCGGCGCTACAGGGCGGGTTAACAACCTGTCTGTACTTAAGGCGGCGATATACGACTTTGCCCCTTTTAAAGCTAATGAATACGCTTTAACGACTTGCTTTCATGATTTGAAAAGTATATATACTTAACTAGAGCATATGCTTGATAATTTTGTATAACGTTTTTTTTAATTATGTATTTATAACATTGTATAAAAAAATCATGAAGTTAGGTCTAACGCAGAAGAAAAGCTGAGTTTTACATAGAATTTATCAAGCGGATTTTAATGAAACCTGTACCATTTTATAGAAAAGTTAATTATCTGTCTTTTTGTATACGTATATTTTTTTTTAATCGTATATTTACGTCAATTTTTGTGCTTTTGTCAAAACGTTGAGTTGAAATTACGGAGGGGCTCCACCGGGCGACGGGGGCAGTACGTCTGTGACCACTGTCACGGGTAGACGCTGTCACTCAGAGCGAGCACATTACGATGTAAATAAATTATTATATTTGTGATAAGATGACTGGTGAATTATAATTATTACATTGAAAAGGCACTACATGCGAATAAAATATTTTTTTGATGTGAATAACGTGTTTTCAAACCAAATCATCCATAATCTGTCATAATCTAAAATGTGTGTATCTAAATTTGGCAGGACAAATATATTTTGTTATTAACTTACTAAATAATTAAATGTACTTTAGGATTTAAATATGTATTTCTTTTAATACATTGCGTATTCAAAACGAGAATATTGCATACCTCATTTAAATTTTACATGTAGGTCGGAAATAATCGTCAAAATTAAAATTCTTTCATGTTATGTTACAATATTTCCTAATAGTTTGGAATTTATAGAAATAGTAGCTATAAGTCAGGGCATGGGATGATATCTTAAAAAAAACATAATGGTTTGTAAATAAAACGGTTTATCTATGGGTAACAAGGTGGCGCTATTCTAAATTATTACCAATAAAAATATTTTTCTAAACACGTGAATTTGGGTTCGAGTTTCTTTGCTACGAGACGAATTTGAAAAAAAATGCAGAATATGATAAAAAAATAAGCTTACGCTAATCAAAGAGTATTGTAAAATGTAAAATTGTAAAATGTATTGTATTGTCTGACTATTTTAGCTAGACCATTTTTCTATTTTGGATTGGTTACATTAGTTTTATTTTTAGGGTTCCGTAATGTCCGTCTGTCTCTCTGTTCGCGGCATAGCTCAGAGGCTCTTGGTACTAGAAAGCTGAAATTTAGTATAGATATGTGTATTGATCACGCCGAAAAAGTGGTAAAAATGAATAAAAAATATAAAATAATTTAGTGGAGCTCCCGAACATGTGAAATGAGGATGAATATTTTTTTTGTTGCGTAACCCTTCATGTAGGGTATCGTTAGATAGGTCTTTCAAAAATAAAAAAACTAACTTTCGAAAACTATCACGGCAAAGTAGGCTTCACCGGTTACATAGTTATAGTTGACTAACTAAGACCTACTACGGAATCCTACTGCGTGTGGCCCGACACGCACTTGGCCGGTTTTTTACTGGTAACATTGGGTAGTGATGCTTTACATAGCAACCATTTTAGAAGTTTAGTAAAAACGCCAAGTAAGCAGTCACATATGATATACATATTAATCTATTAGTCAAGGTATCTAATGTGGGATAATATTATATACACACAATCTAAAAGATAAGACGGAGCATAGTGTTTTAGAAATGAAGGTCCTACTTCACTATGCCACTCTTATGTTTTATTTTCAACACCAAATAGTATCCGACAGAACGTCGATTTTTGGCTAGGCCTAAGCCGATTAATAGGCAATCGCTTAATTCTTTGGCTAAAGCCCTGATAAATAAAAAGGACTTGATCTTCTTTAATTTTTGGTCCAGAAGTCAAAGACAGAAGAACTGAAAATGAAAAAAAAAAGATATATTCAAATAGTATATTTAAGGTTCCGAACCAAAATAGTAAAAAGTAACCCTTATGGGATGCGACTTTCTCAGTCTGTCTGTCAGAGCTGATAATTACTTCAGGAATGAGTAACCTTATCGATTTGGAATAATTGTTGAAATATATCGCAAATGGATAAAGTAGAAAAATACTACTTTCGAGGAAAAATGGAATTTAAAATTACAAAGTGTAGTTTCTACGTCATCATAATTATGAAAGGGCTTGATATAAAGGCTTGATGCATATTTTAATATTTTTTATGTTTTCTTCGACATCTTTTGGTATACGAATTAAATTTTAAAAAAACTCTCCGTAGTTTGTAAAACAAACATTCTGAAATAATTAGACTTCCATACATTTTTCTCTTAAATGCTTTTCTTAATATGGTATTTCGACCATTTTCCAATTCCAAGGTTATGTTTGAATTCCGATGAATTGTAATAAGAAAACTAAATGAAAATTGAGCTACTGCATGTCAATTTAATAATCTTTTTATAAAAAAATCTGTCAATTTTTGCGGTGACTTTTTCTGATAAAATAATTATAAAAAACCTTTTATTAGTAATATAAGGTAAAAAGATAAAGATCAAAAATATTTAAATCGGTAATTATAAATGATTTCAAAGTCAAAAATCGATATTGCATCTTTCTAAAAGATTATCGAAATGCCATACAATGGTAGGATTTTTTTCCATTACTTTATTTCTTCAATAATGCATGAAACCGTGGAAAAGTGTCGTACAAATTTGGTGCTTGAAAATGTAACAGCTAATTCTCATTCAGACTAAGTCTATATCCGAATTTAGCACATTTATTTTTGCATTGATTTTTTGCTTTGCGGCACTTTCAAAATTAGGCCCAAAACGGGTGAATTTCCATTGTTCATGATAGGTAAAAATTTTAAAAATTCTGGTCATAATCGGAATCTTTACTATCCCACTTTTGGATATGACATAGACATGCATTAGCATTAATTATCACGCTTTTTCAAGGTGGATTGGTGATTTCAGACCGTGTAGTCCAGGTTTCCTCACGATGTTTTCCTTCACCGTTAGTCAATGGTGTCTAAGTTATACTAAAAAAGTGCATGTAAAACTTTGGAATAGTCAGATTCGTAATTTCTAGGTTTCGAAGTCCGAATCTGCATACTCATAAATGAGATGCAGGTGCCTTAGCAAAGAAGCCATAATGACTTTTTACTAATATGTTCGGTGTATCAACTTAATAATATAAATAAAACTACCTGCAGCTTATTTAAAATATTAACATCATTTGTAATACAGTCTCACTCACTTTTAGGTCTTTAAACGTAATAGATAATTCAATTTCGGTTCTGTTGGTGTCAAAACTTAGGCCAATTTTAAGCTAATGGTTTGGCCAAAGCTGATGCCAAAGGTTTGGTCGGACACTTTACAGATGGATCAGAAACGTCGGACTAATTAACTGGCTTCCAGGCTCTCCTTACAAAACTAATATGATTTTCCTATACAAGTGAAGATGAGCTGAAGTTATTTGAGAAGCAGCAGATGTCGTAAAATGCAAATATGAAAAAAACTTGCGTGCATTTCTGTTAGAAGAGCTCAAAATGGACACCAATATGGCCTAAAAATTAACTCCTATGGTGCGATTTTATCTGTCTGTCTGTCCATCTTTCACAGCGGATTAATTCAAGAATGCTAGTTTCAGATTTTTTTCTTGAAACTTGTAACAATTCAGATCGATAAATATGTTTTGCAGATTAAAGAAATTGAAAATTATTTGCTTTTCTTGCAAACAACGAAGTATGCAGTGGGGGTTGGAAATTTAAATTAGTGTTTCGAAGTATTACTCAGACAGATGTTATTTGTATTTCTATTTTTATATCTTAGACATGCATATCAAAATACAATATGCGACTGTCCTTAGAATCTCTACATAATATTATGGTCACCCGTCAAAGTTCTTCAAAATATAAAATGACAAGCGTGCGGTGTGCATTGCGGGGTCGCGGGGGGGAAGCTCAAGCTCCGCCCATTTGCTCAAGGTCATTGGCGGTAGTCGTCGTCTTAATGCATTATTGCGGACTTTTAAATCACGGAGTCTTCATTATAATGACGTGTTTGACAGTTTAAAGAGGTTATAGCCTCCTTGAGTTAAGCTGAGGAATAATAGATCGTTTTTTCCACGTTTACGGATATATTTTATCATGAGTAGCCAGTACCCATGGAAGCCATGTTCAGCCTCTATAGAGTCCCTCTAGACATGATATCCCTCTTCAAGATAAGGCTTGAAGCTTTGCTATCTTGTTGGTAGCGTAGCATTATTGATTTATAAACTGTGGCAAATATTAGTCTAGAGATAGAATGTTTAATAGCAATGTACAAAAAGGCGTAACGTGTGAAAACAAAATATATTATCTTCCTATTAGTACACTATTTAAAAATAAGGATATTTGACGTAGAACGCCGTAGTGTGATAAATCGCACTGAAGCGCATTATAACTATATTCTCTCAATCACATGCGAAGCTGAGCCGCAACACTCCGAATATTGTAAGAACATGTTAAGATTCCAGTAAAAGATTATCTGATAAGTTCCATGTTTCAAAATCATAATAATTACTGTATAGATTTAAGTCTATCGTTTGTCATTTAAATGAACCATCAAAACCAAGGATAACCCTTGCCCTTATACCTCTTTATTAATATTAAAGAAGCAGAAACCTGTTTCATTCCAAACAGGTAGGGTGGTGATAAATAATTTTCCGGTATATTTCGGGTGATCGATTTCTGCGCTTTGTGTCACGGGTTCGGTTCCGCCCGGAGCAATATTTATGTGATCGATAGATCAAGATCGTGTTTGGAGAGTGTTTATTTATTAATGTTGTGTCTGTCTGTAAAAGGAGATACGATCCGCAATCAAAATATAATTGACAAAATGATGGAGGTATTGTAGCGTCATTTGAAACAACAACTACGGATTTAATTTAATTGTGGTATTTAATAAATTATGTTACTAACAATGCATTATTTTTCAGTGGGTATCGTGGCATACTCGATGCCCAAAGGCGACAAGCGAAGCAACGGGGTGGAGCTCACTGACATGGTGTACGATGGCCAGTGGGGCGAGGAGCTGCGGGGCGGACTGGGGCAGCTGGTGGACGGCAAGTTCGGCGGCGACGAGATCCGTGAGGCAGCTAAGAACTCCGCCTGGGTCGGCTGGAGGAACGACTCGCGCCCCAACACTCCGGTCATCACCTTCGAGTTCGACAAAGTGCGAGAGTTCAGCGCAGTCCACTTGTACTGCAATAATAAATTCATGCGCGATGTCCAGGCAAGCACAACATTGTTTCCCCACTTTACAAAGTTTCAGCTTGTTTCAAAGCTCGTGAATAATTTAAAGATCTGTCGCGACATTTACACAAATTTCTATTTGAATTTCAGTTCTATCAGATATTAATCAGCAGACTGATTAGGGTAGCGTCACTTATGAATATTAGTGGCGTTTGCAAAACTTTTGATTCTAACCAACGAAGGACTCATTTTAATTGTGAATAGTTGTCAATTACTGATAAAATATTCACATGCAATACGACTATCCCATGGTTTAAAATAGTCCTATGAATAAGTATTAATTGTAAAATTCTAAGTATCAGAATATTTACTGCGCTAAAGTATTGTATTTTAATAATGTGACATAAAATACGATAATTCATATTTCTCCGTATTTTTAGGCAAACTTGATGTATTCGATCAAAAAATATTGATAAGCAGTAAATGTTGGCCAATTTGAAACAATATTTTATATGCCTCAGGTGTTCTCGGAGGCTATAATATCGTTTTCGATCGGCGGCCGCCACTTCCAAGACGAGCCGATTCGCTACACGTATGTTGAGGACAACATATTTGAGAATTCCCGCAACGTGAGCATCAAGCTTCACCATCGCATCGGCAAGTGGGTGCGCATCGAACTGCGCTTCTCCGCGAGGTGGATACTTATAAGCGAAGTCGTTTTTGACTCCGGTCAGTATAAAGAATATAACATTGATTTTTGACTGAAAGCACCATGTATTTCAGAACTAATCTAATAAAATCTCATTATCACTCACACACATTTTTTTTTCAGACGTAGCACAAGGAAACTACACGCCTGAAAGCCAGAAACCAGCTATAGGCAAAGACAAAAAGTTGACTACCTTGACTAAAGAGGTGCCCATATCAACCGCTCACCAAGAGGATCCTTTATACGTCGCGATAGTAGTGGGCGTCCTGACCGCCTTAGTGATCCTACTCGCAGTGGCCATCTTCCTCATAGTGCATAGACATAGGCACAGGAAATGTTTCGCCTCACCCCTGGCGAAGTCCACAGTGTCACAGAAGCGCACCATAGATAACTACAGCGGGTGTGGGACCTCCATGTTGCCGGAGAACAAAATGATAATAGACTGCGGTTTAGATGTTAAGTCGGACGAGTACCAGGAGCCGTACCAAGCGCTCAAGTGTGCTCCGTATTTTAGCTATAGCACTGTATTGTTGGAAATGAAAGACTTTGTTAAGGACTCTAACACAGCACTGTCAGGTGAGAATAAAGTTATTCTAAATATAAGTGTATGAATCGCTTCTCTTTGCTGTGATATTCGAGCTATATCAACCAAGCCAAAATTATATACACTGTAATTGTTAATACGCCGGCAATCCGTTGAGGCGGTATAGGGAAGGTTATTTGCAATGACCCCTGATGACTTCTCACTTCATTTGCAACCAAATGACCCCATATGACCCCTAACGTTATTTGCAACCAAATGACTTCTGATGACCCCCACCAGAAGTCATTAGGTTGCAAATAACGCATCAATAATCACTAAGTTAGTAATTCTTCGGCGTACAGACAGCTCAAACTACGACTATGCGGTGCCCGAGTTAAGTTCCGCGCCGTTACTGACCAAGCGGCGCCTGGACTCGCTGTCGGAGCGAGCCACGGACCTCGTGGAGGACAAGCTCGACCTGGACACGAGGAGGTCTGGCGCCGGCTCCATACGCTCCAAACATAGCACAAGGGTAATAATGATAGCAGTTTTAGCAGTTGATTGAAGATTCCTTCCCATTGCCTTAATTTGCTGCGGGATGTTCGAAAGAGATACCGCGCCCCGGAATATCAAGGGCTGAGGAAGGAACATGGATGGGTTTTAGTCCGTAAGAGTCTGACACTCTCTTCCGCCCCACCCACGGTGGGAGGGGTTTGATGATTTCCCATCCAAAAAAAATATCCTTAATTTATAAAATAGCTCGCCTTGATCTTGATCGCGCCGAGGTACATGTTCTCTCTTGTGTTTTTTCTTATTTGGGATCACAGCTATGGTCTAGCCTACATGTCTGTGGTCTAGCCAGATGCGATTCGAACGATCTCGATAAATAAAATAGTGAATTACTGGAATTATGGACCTTTAGTCGTCATCATTTTTATACAGATGTAAACTGTGATTATTTCCTAAAAGTACACGAAGTCCTTTAGTCAAAGAAGTTTGGTTAGGTAAATAATACCAATGTTTTGTTCCAGTCGCCAAGCCAGCAGGAAGTGTTCATAGACCTAAAGAGACGCCTCGAGACGACCAACGTCATAGAGTTTCCGAGGCATAGACTGAGAATGATCTCTAAGTTAGCTGAAGGTGCTTTTGGGACGGTAAGTACCCTTCCAATCTTCTATATACGTAACTTTGTTTTTTCTCCAAAATATTTCATGAAATAAGCTTACCCAAGATACATGATTATATTACTTCTTCATTCATTTATTTAGCATATATTTACATTTGTAAATATTAAATTATAAAGCTATATAAAAAAACATTTAGAAATATAAAAATAGTACACCACCGGCAACGGGAACATGGTCAAGGCTACCGGCGGTCAGGTCCATATTACTTTATTATTAATATTTTATTTATTTTAAAACTAGTGTAGTCACTAGTTTTATGTGTGTGGTCTGGAGCTATAGTTAGCTCTCCAGACCACCATCGCCTACGATAAACGTTTAGACTTATAACTAGAAAGGAGTTTGCCTAAACGAGCAGCTCCACTCTTAAAGAAAATTTTGATTATTTTAGACTCACGGCCTGAAAGTTTATCATTTTGATTCCAATTAAATAGTAGTCTATTTATAACAAGGAGTAGCGGTCCCTTAACACCAAACAAGATGTCTATATGTCATCGTCCTATCGTATAATCGGATTATGTTTTTTTAGTATATATATATATATATATATCATGAAACGCTACCATTTCATGATTTGGCTAGGTAATACACTATTTGGCAGATCGATGAGAGCAACCTAATCGAATCCTTACTAATATTATAAATGCGAAAGTAACTCTGTCGGTCTGTCTGTCTGTTACGCTTTCATGCCAAAACTACTGGACCGATATAAATGAAATTTGGTACAGAGATAGAATAGACCCTGAGGAACAACATAGGCTACTTTTTACCCGGGTGCGCTAAGTAGTTCCCTCGGGATGCGGGTGAAACCGCGGGAAACAGCTAGTATGTTATATTTCGTAGTAGCCATATCGTGCCAAACCATGAAATGGCAACGTTTCATAGTATGCCAAGGAATATCATGATCCAGCCAATTTAACGATCGGATGAAGATCACAGTTCACAGAGGGCGATGCATTTATGTCGTGGAGGTGAAGGTTGTATATTTTTGTTGTATGGTTTGTGTCTGCTTTAGGTATACGTGGCGGAAGCTGACGGAGTGCCCGAGTACAACGGCACGATCACCTCTGAGAAGAGGCTGGTCGCCGTCAAGTTCCTGTGCCACGACGCCACTGTTAAGGAGAGGTACATCATGTATGAGCATTAGATTATACATGTTTATTACATGTCGCTCCTTCTTCCCTGTTGTGAACGGTATTACCTTCTGTGTTTGTCTTTACCCCCCTCCCCCTCTCTTCTTTTAGTAAGATGCCTATTGCAAACAATTTTATATGATGTGGAGTTTAGTGAGAGTTGTATGATCTTAAAGAGGTTTGAATGGAATTCGGAATTTAAAATATGGGTGAGGTATGAAACATTAAATTGTTTGCACAGACCCGTTTCAATAGCACATTTTATAGCTATGTTGTATTTTATCAGTTTAATCTTATATTTTCTAATAGCTTATCAAATAAGAAATTGTTAAGTTGATTTTTTTTATATGACATGGCCAGTCTGGAATAAATGGATATGTATTTATATGGTTAACGAATAGGGTACTTGAACGTATTCTGTGCACAATTTAGTGCAGAATGATAATCAAATATGGATATAATATGACTTCATATAAAATCTACTTTGAGCAAGCGCGATGATCTCTATATGAGGCGTATGCCCAGCAGTGGGGCAATAAACAAGCCAATGATGATATACTCAACCGAACCTGCAATAACAGAAGCGTATATACAGGGAGGAGTTCGAGCGTGACGTTAGAATCCTCGCGGCATTGTCTTCCCCCCACTTGGCTCGGGTGCTCGGCGCCTGCCGGTCGCCCCCCCTCGCCGTGGTCCTAGAGTACCTGGAACTGGGCGACCTGTGCGCCTTCTTACGTACCGCGGTGCCGCCTGCCGCGCATATGCTGCTGCACCTCGCCACGCAGATCGCAGCTGGAATGCAGTACTTGGAGTCGCTGAACTTCGTGCATAGAGATTTGGCTGCCAGGTTTGTTTAACCAGCTTTTTTGAATGTTTAATACCCATCATGAATAGTCAGGCTTTTCGACTTGCTAATTATGGGAGCAATTTTATTTGCTTCAGTTAAATATATGCTAGGATGTCTTTAAAACAGGTCCTTTAAAAAATAGCTTGCGAATATTAACAATTCTAATCTTCAATTTTAGAGTATTCGCTATTATACACTACACTGTTCCATGGGTGAATCTTTAAAAATATGCGGTTGGTTTTTCGACGCTGTTCGCTTCCTCACACGAATTACACAATTACCAGCCGTATAAAATTCAATATTTACCTACATTAAGAGGCTATATCTACTTCATTATTTAACATAATAATTTTAAGCTTGTAAATTATACAATTTAAACGACAGTCGGTGATGAGGGTAATGACGATTCGGAAACCGAACAGCAAAATATTGAAGATCCACCCAAATGCTAGGACGTCTTTAAAACAGGTTCTTTAAAAAATTTGTTTGCGAATATTAACAGTGCCTATCTTCAATTGTACAGTATAAATAATAGTAAATTGTACACTACACTGTTCCATACCTTATTTACTGAACTAAACAGATAAGACAACCACCACGTGAAGATGTTTGTAACAAAAAAAACGTACAAAACTTTCCAGGAATTGCCTAATAGGGAAGAATTATCAAGTGAAAATCAGCGACTTCGGCACGGACAACGAAGCGTACGCGTGCGACTACTACAAGGTGGACGGTCGGATCCCCCTGCCTCTGCGGTGGGCGGCGTGGGAGTCCGTGCTGCGGGCCAAGTATACCACCAAGAGCGACGTGTGGGCCTTCGCCGTCACCCTGCACGAGATCTTCACGCTGTGCAGGCGCAGGCCGTACGAGCACCTGACTGATAATGAGGTGCGTACTTGTTTGCTTATCAAGATTAAGCCTGAGTCGTGTGGGACCATATATCCGAGACCACGGGTCGGCATTTGTCGTTGTAACTTTAAAGAAAACATGGTATCATCGTAGTTTAGTCTACTTCATGTACCCTGTTAAAAGTCAAAGTCCTTTCCCAGACTTCAGGTTATATTCCAAGGTTTTTTTAACAAGAGATTTGTAAGTGAGCTGGATTCATTGGTCTCGGTTTATTATGCGAAGCACAGGCATTTATCTGTACCGCTTGATTACTCCGCACTGCAGCGTAATGGCACCAGACGTCAACCAATAGCTAGGAAAATGAAAAATTGTGTCGTATTCAGCTGCAATAGGTACCAAAAAATTTTTGGCTAGTTATAATATAAAGAAAATTACTAAACCGCTCTTGTCACGTCACAAAAAGTGGTCATAACGTCAATACGCTTGGTTTTCATACAAATGACGGAAGTTGCGTAATCTATTTAAATACATGTCTGTGATATGAAATAAGTATTATTAAGTACGTTGTTCGCAATTACAGGTGCTTGAGAACCTGTCGCACCTGCAAGCGGACGACGGCATGTTCGAGTGCGTGGACCGCGCGGCGGGCTGCCCGCGCGACGTGTACGACCTCATGTGCGAGTGCTGGCGGCGTGACGAGCTGGAGCGGCCCGCTTTCGCCGAGGTCCACCTGTTCCTGCAGCGCAAGAGCCTCAGCTACGCGACCACGTGATCCTGGCATGTCCCGTGCCCCACCATACACGCGGGCATGACCTACTAGCGAACCACCCGGAGCAAAAGCTGAGGACCGGCCCCGAGCGCGCCGGACGGTTGCACGTGCTACAACCAACCGACCGACACGCACGACAGTGCCGAAATTACCACTAGGTTCTGAATTGACTGAAGGCGTACCCGCGAGCTATCCCATAGAGATTTCTTAATTCGTTAGCGTTCTCTAAATCTATCTCTATTATATATTTATTAGTCTTTAAATCAAAGTAGAAATGGGTAATAACTTGTCGACAATACAGTGCAATTAAGAGATCTCTGTTCGATGAACGCTCGCATGGCAGCGTACTTAGCATTTGCTCCGATAGTTCGCCCCCTTGTGATTGCAATGATTATACGATATTAGGAATGCTTCTGTCTGGCGCGCGTGGTTTTTGTACTTAATAGAAATTCATGTTAGGTGGCTTCACACGTCCGATCGGCTTTGTGCACGGCTTTGTCGAATGCTCTGGTTTGTAACAGTAGATGGGCCGCGCCAGCCACAAGCGTTACTGCGCGCGATCACGTGGTCTAGTATAATCAGTTCATCGTGATGTGATTTATTTGACAGCTCATGGACTTACGCCGATGATAGTCATACCGGTGAATAGATTATAGATTTTATCTGTACTGCATAACTTTACGAGTGAGCTACGTTTAATAGACATAAGCGACCGATCTTCCTTCACTTCCTCCTGTACGTTTTGCGAGATTCCGCCTCTTACTGCTAACTATGCGGTATCGTTGTTTAGATACATTTTTTTACAGAGCACTGTATGCTTATCATACTCTAAGGATCAATAATGGTCACGAATCACATTCTTCCGCATAGATCACGACATGGTACGTAATTAGTGGAATCCTGAAAGGTAGAGTTACCAAATTTAATAGTCATTTATTTTCATACAACACATTTCATTATTAACAGTAATTTAGGGCATAATTATAATAATAGTAAGTTGTTAGTTATAGTTGCATCAGAATCGAATAAATAAATTCTATTAGAAGTAATTAAATTATAGCTGTTGAGATTTGTCTATTTTCCGTAGTTTGCTGTGTTGAAGTTAGATTGAGCAGTTGTTCTGACAATATTATATCAGGGCGAGGCCGGCGGCCGCGCCTCTGTTGCGTTTAGATACATGCGACGACTCTACCGAAACTATGAGATTCGTTTTATATTGTAAACTCTATTTATTCTCTTTTTACTTTTTATATCTTTATTTTATTTATTAGAATTACTTCTTGTAAATCATATTGTTATACAAGTTTATCATAAGTGGAAAATGACTATGTATTTTATTTGTAGTAGTCTTGTATTTTTATAGACTTGTTGTCTCATGCGTGTATCCGAACGTAAGCTTCATAGTGTTATCACTAGCTCTTACGTTCACCTCTCGTGGACCGAAGCGGCTTAATGTTTTGAGCCTAATAAAATAAGCACTTATTAGATGTAAGCGAGCGATAATTATTTAGTTTGCAACTTAACTTAGTAAAGTTTGAATCACAATTAACCGCAGCGTAGAGGACAACCAATAATATATTTTTTACAAATCTATAAATATTATAATGCATTAAAGACGAAATTATAAAACCTACAGAAAATTATAATCTATGAATATATTTATTTTACGAAATGCAATACACGAGTGTACTTACAATTTTATTAATTTAGTACGGTACCTAGCTAGCCGATCTAGATGATATTATAACTAATACAAACAGCACAACGACTTGTTGCCAGATACTTATTTAATTTTATATTTTATGTGACATTGTTGGTGAGACCTACTGTGAGGCTATTTATTTAATTAATCATACGTGTATTTATATAGGCTGTTGTACTTGGCATAATACTGTTAAATGTAACGAGACGATCGTGTTGAGTTATCTAGATCAAGCATATAAAACTTACAAACTAAACTAAGACGTGATATATGTAATATTATGAAAAGATGCTAAGAGAAAGAATATTTTTTAGGGTGATCTACACAAGCGTCTATAGAGATATTCTCCACGCGCTGTGTAACATAATCTCCTTGTTACTTTAGTATACAGTTTACGTGGTCGACGGGAGTGTCCTCCGCGCTGCGGCTGTGACGTACACAGAACCAATGTTAACTAGGCTAATCGAACACATAGGGGTCTAATTAATTTCTAAGTAGGGCAACTATTATGCAGTAAGGATACGTTTACTTTCAGTCTGGCCTTAATTTGTTCGTTAATTATTATTGTCTAGCTGATAGTATATAGATGAGAGGAAGAGTAGTTTTGTAACGAAGTCTCATTCCCTCATGCTAATGTATCGTTAGTTAGTAATGTTAGGCACTAATAATAATAATGTACAATAAAACACCCTCTCTGCCTTAGTGATGCTATTCTTACCCTAATGCTATGAACGAAATATCAAGTTAGAACGAAATTATAATGTATCTTGTAAATACGAATTCTTATGGCTGATGTAATATATCGAGCACTATGGAAAACTTAAATTCCTAACAATGGTCCAAACTTCACTCGCTTTTTTATTTGTACTATACGATTATACAATTTCTATATAGATAAAGAAATAATGATAAAAATTAGTCTAGAAATACAACTTATGCTTTAATTTTATTTTATAGATGTATAACATGTATTTGTCGAAATGCTTAATTTTCATAATCAAAGTTTTATGGAAAAGGTTGATACCAAATGCAGTATTTTTATTTTATACTCTACATCTTTGTACCCAAATAAAAGCAATAATCTAATAATGCGTTTGTTTTTCATTCCGCCCCACTTATCAGCGGCGCACATGTTGCGAACGCACCCTCATCAATGTATAAAACACAAAGATTCTTTTCCTTCTTTTGCTCTCTGAATGGCTGGTCTCCGCGAATATTTACAAACACGTACCTTATCGGCCAACTGCCAATAACAACTTCCTTTATGTAGGAGAAAACAATTGTAGCCGAGCACTACTGGATCCGAGACCGAACTAATGCCTCACTCGAAAATGGGACGGATAAGTTACCTGGTGTTTAGTGTGTGTCTGCTACAAGCCGCGCTCGCGGTCAAAGTCAAGGTTTTGATGCACTCTGATCAAGAGGACTCCAGGATGGAGGAGGAGGACGCCACGCACACTGAGCCCTGGGACCACAAGAAGAGGCTCGACGTAACCGTCCTGCCCTTCATCAAGTCGCGCAAACACGCCGAAGAGAAACAAGTCGAGTACGAAGAGGAAAAGCCGACTACTGAGAAACAAAAACAGCAGCATCCAAACGAAATGATATTTCCGTTAATATACCGCCAGAGCCACGTCAACAGTATGTTTAAATTCGGTGAGAATTGGTATACTTGGTCTACTGAGAAAAGAACAGATGGTTCAAAAGCAATCAATTACTACATATGCTACGATGAACCCAAACGTTGTGACGACATAGGCTGGGTAAGACAAACTTCAATAACGACCAGTTTTTTACCACATGTACTTTATAAATAAAATCCTCTGCACAGGAACGGACGGACGCCCTGCCGAAATGCGCATTCCAGATAGACTCGCTGCTACCAGATGACCGTGCTTGCATCAACAGCTTCGGTGTGGAACCCCATTCAGGTGGCGTTTGTGACGGTGCTGAACAAATGAAAGTAAGCTCTTGATCACATTCCAATTTTAAACAACAAAACCTTTGAAGAAATCTCATTCTAACAATATATACCAAAGTAGAGAACGATGATAACTTTGTCGATTGGCAGGTAGCTGAAATTGTCCGCGCGTGTGGTCCTCGCATTCGTTCCCTGTGGCGTTTCGTCCGTGTGGGACGCCGGCCTGCAAATGCTGCGAAGCCAGCTGACGTCAATTCACTTATTTGTGAAGATGAGGAAGAATGTTTCATAACCATTGAATATAGGGTAAGTGTCTATTATGACTAGCTGAGAGTCGACTGAAACAGCAGCTTTCTTAGACGCGTCCTCGTGAAATCTGACTTTCACTTAGCAATAAGTTATCGATCACGATGGCAACACCCAAGTCTTATTGTGACGCACACGGTAAGTCGGTTGCCACATCACATCACTTTATTCACATCGTTACTTAGACAAAATCCATTAGATTGCTGCTTAGGATCGACGGAACCTTACTAGATTATAGATTTAATACCAAGTTTGTTGTTCATTTTGTAACTATACTAACCCATTTTAATTTATCATTAGATACATCATGACAGAATCACCTTCTCCCTTCATGAACCGACACGTGGACAGACATTTAAGAGCGTTTTGAAACGTGAAGTGACGGTTGAAGAAGAGAAGCTTTCCACGGTGACGGAAGCTCATCCGCGCGTCGTACACAGAAGTAAAAAGGTAGCGAGAGAGGAGGAGCCGCCTAGAACTAATAAGAAATTCCGTATGAAGAATAAAACAAAAGCCGAAGGAAAAGGCATTGCGAAGGAACGAAACGACTCCGGCACATACACAAACCGAAGACTAGTTAAGAACAAAGTAAAGGTAAGAGAAGACCTATCTGAAGATATCTCTGAATAGGGTTCCTGTTTGTCTGGGCAGCACAGTTCTTGACACTCACGTCGCGGCAAAATATTCGACTAGTGCCAAGAACTGAGACAATTTTTGTACAATATTATTCCTTGCAGTTTGATAAAATTAAAGTATGTCTTTACAAAGATTGTTGTCAGTGTTTCATTTCTTTTATATTTCGGCAATAAATAAAACTACAGAGTAAAATAAAACGAACTATATATATTAATTTATAGTTTCGCTTAATAAATAATACATTAGTTTTTGTATTTTTTAAATTTCATTTTGGGTTGTTTATGTTTGTGATCTTTGTTGGATTGATTGTAAAACTTTTTGTAATCAATATTTTTATATGCGAACGGTTTTACGTTATTGTCAGATTTTTTAGAGTTGTTACTAGCTAATTCTTGTTTATCACTGTCAGTAACGAGATCTACGGTGTCTTTAGTTCCCACTTTTACAGCAGATATTTTCCTTTTGCGTTGTTGCGTTTTCTTCTGTGTGTCATCGTGCATTTCATCTTCAATTTTCATATGCGTTTGTGTATTATTCTTTTCTTCGTTTTCGATCTGTGTCTTCGCTTGTTGTAGCTTAACAAGGACTTCTGTTTTGATCAACTCATTACCTTTACTAATAGCCGCTATTTTTGCTTCTTTTTCTTTGAATTCTTTTATTTCCTCCAACTGTAAGAAATAATAATTTATTAAAAAAAACAAGGACCTTCAGAATGAAAATGAAAAGTCAAGTAACATTAATGTCCTCAAATTATACAAGTATTTAGAAGTAAGAAGTATACATTCAATCATTCTGAAAATCAAGAGATACGAGTCAAGACACTATTTGCAGACAGGTAAGGGTGGATTGTTAACCTTTCCAAGTGATTACAGAAAAGTTAGTTAGACAGTATCAGAGCGCTGCATTAGCGGCCTTATTCGATTATTACTGACAAATGACAGTAAGATAACACATAAGAAAATTACCATAAATTCTAAACATCGTGCTTCTGGCGTATGAATAGAAACTACGAAAGAAAATAGCCGTTGTCGCCATTGCAAGTTAATTACACTCAAATTGATCAAGCGAATATAAATCAAGATAAATATTATCTGATTGATAAGAAAGAGCATTGCAAGAGAATTTAAAATGTAGTAATAAAATAAAAGATAAGACAATAATTTAGGACTGACAAATGACATTTTGCTGTAAGCATACAAATTAAGGTAAACTGTAATAATACCTGAGCTATGGAACGATACTTTCTGTATCTGTCGTATGGTGGAATAAATAATTTAGCCTCAGCGTTCAAATCCGAAATCTGAAACAAAGCGTTTTTATTAAATTCACTAGATTAAAATGTGCTAATAAAAAACACAGAAACATATTGGCCAAATATAATTACTCTTATTATTTCTTTCCTTTTTAATAATTTTCTTTTAATGTACAGGCACAAGGTTCTGCAATCCTAGCATGGGGCTGGACAAACACGTTTCTCCATCTTTTGTCCATCCTCATGCTAGGCCTTCTCTTTGCCTTTCTCCAAAAGAAAGACAGAATGCAGTCTAATATAATACGGCTATTTTTTTTTGCTTGAGTTGGATATAAATTTTCTCTGAGCTTGTATCACCAAAAAATCAAATCTTACGATGGTAATTAGCGTAAGTACACTTGTCAGCAGACACTAATTAATGGCCCTGTTGAACTATACCTTTCTATTTTATGTTATTCATTATCAAAACAAGGGGAGCAACTTTTTTTATACTTATCTAATATGTTAAAAGCTAAAGTAACTTACAAATGTTCCATAAGATATCATGTTTCCTGGTAAGAAGACATCAATCTCAGGCTCTGTGTTGTTATCGACATCTAATAAATCCACGGCATTTTCAAAATTGATCGGCATTTCGTCACTGTAAATAAAAAAATGTTTAGTATATAATCCTCAACAAAAGTTGTAAGTAAGCTAACAAAAGTTGTAGTATGAATGCATGAGATTTCGCAATACTTTGTGATAGGCTTGTAATAAATACATTATGTAAGTTCTAATCTTATACAGAGAAGGCAATTGCGGTCCTACTACGGAAACGTTGCAAAATACAAAAATAAAATCATTATTACTATTTAATGAAGAATATTAGAGAAATTTAAACAACACAATTATACAATATAGATCAATTTTATAAAACGAAATTATCATAGCTTATTTATATATGAATTATGATATCTATCATTTCGAAAGTTAAATATATATACACTGCGTCGATATAAATAAAGAAATAATATTTATTGCCATAAAAAATACACATTGAAAGACAGAACATTTGGCATATGATTTACAAACTCTATTTATTGTACTCTCGTACCCAAATTAAGATTGGAGTTGTGTTGTGGATAACTGTTTACTTACAGTGTGTTTATGTTGTCTGTGATATAAGTATCGATAGCACAATTATTTCAACATATGAAGCAAGGTATACAAAACTCCTTTGGGTAAGGTGTGTTAATGTGAACGTCGTGTTTCACGTTATTGGACATGCATATGTAGGTTGTGAAGCCATTTACCTGAAGTCCATGTACTGCGCTAAGTCGTGCATGCCGTACGGGGTCAGCGGCGCAATAGTAGCGTTCACTACGTTCCTGATATTTGTCGGCATCTGGTACAGTTGCGGCTCATTCGGCAACTCGCGACACTGGACAGGACATTGTAACGTCAGTAAGAGTTACTACGAACAACTACAGATGGCGCCATCAGCACCGCGTTATGACCACTGTTAAAGATTGTAATAAAATATCAAAAGGTTGTTTCGAACGTCTATGTTTGAAAGTATTTTGAGTTGTATCGATGTTGGTCTAATTAACGATTAACTAATCGATGTTGATACGAAAAAGACAAAAAAATACATTTAAAAAGAACTTATCGATTAGTACCAATGGCGAATCTAGGGTTAAGGTAAGAGGTTCAATTTCCGAAAAGCATTTGGGTCCACATCTGCAAAATGTGTGTGTAGGTACTGCACTGCGAATAGTTGGGAAAATAAACTCAAAATATCTAGGTCCACCCCTGATTGGCACGGTCTAATTTCTTTTATCAAAATCATTCGCGTTGATAATGACGCCATTTAGTGTTCTCTCTTAATAAGAGGAATAATTGATTCATGCTTATAAAAATTGATAATTAGATTAATAAATAAGAGAGTGTGAAATTTACTAAAAGAAAAAAGGCGATTTTACAGCTGTTCATATGTGCCTAACCTTGACTAATGGTTTAACAGAATATAGGACGAATTAGGAAGACTTTAGAGCGAATGAGATGGAGCTATAATTATAATAGACGTGAAGGACAGTTCGCTCTGAAATCTGGATCACTATAATCCTAACTAACAACAAATGCGAATGTTAATTTATTTGTTACACTTTACAGACTTAATTAACGTTGGTCGAGTTGAATTAAGAGTAATAGAAAATTGAGGAACTGTTGTAAAACCTACTTGGCTAAGATACTTTGTTAGGTTTTATACTGTCATTTCTAATGTCGACTGTACTGTTTTGTAAAAATACCAGTTGCAAACAGACTAGTTGCAGCTGAACCAGTTACTTTAACTTAAACCCAATTCAAAGTCGCCACTTTTCCGCTTGTCATAATGTGTTAGTCCTGTCAACATGGAAGACTTAAATGTCACAATGCACAAAGCTTTGCTTATTGTGCAATTAATTATCGAGTATTGATTATACTATTGTCTTCGTTTGTCATTGGCACAACTTCGACTTTTTGTCCACACTTGTTAAGTCTTGAACTGACTTCGTAAGTAGGCGAAGTACTTATAGCAAAATTTTATTGGTATTAACAGAATATAAGGCCACACACCTCATATAAAAAAAATTGGACTCATTTATAATTTTCACAGAGGGACATATGTTGCTGGAGACGGGTCGTCTTTCCTTCCCAGTAAAAATAGAAAAACAAGAAGTTTTGATAGCTGTTTTTTGATGTGAATGATCTTTTCGGGGGTAAGATCCAAACGTTTACCGTGAAGGCAAGACGCTCGCTTATGCCGTCATAAGCCCAAACCCCAAATTGTTTCTTCTCCGTCTGTGTGTGCGCAATGCCTGTGACTTTAGATGTTTCACATCTATCGAGCATCCCGTGACGGCCACAGAGTTTTATTTGCAGTTATGATGTTCAAAATGAGCATTTTTTATTTCAGCTTTTCAATGAACGCAATGTATTTTGAATTTATGTCAACTACCACTGTTAATTTCCTATATTATGGTATGAAACAGTAGAGTGCCTTACAAGAACTATACAGCAGGCAATACTCTACTCTGTGAGAGAAAGGAAGGAAATGGTTGTCTCAATTCAAAATTTACGTCATGTGAGCAGATACTGTTGACATTATTAATTAGAAATGGTCTTGAAGAAAATGGCAAAAGTAATGTCTCAGGTAAAATTACTCACAGTAAATCGTTTCCACATTGTTTCTCGTCTTGACAAATCCGATGACAACGTAAAAGGAAAAGCTGTACTCCTATGCTAACTACGTCGTCATATTTCAGTCGCCTGCAGTAAGACAAACTACAAACGACTGCGCGCACATACAGCATTTGAATACAGCAAACTGCACCTATTAGTTGTGTGTTGCTCTGTTAGGTTCGGCTACAGACGACTACATGCTTTTAGTCGACTGAAACGTGCAAACGCTTAAGGCTGGGAATAAACAGACAGTTTGTATCAGCCTCAAGTATGTAGCAGAGCGCAGTATGATAGTCCCAAGCCCGGTTAAGCAGTCGACAACCTTCTAGGTTGACCTGCGAGACGCCATACAAAAAAAAAAGATAGTCAGCATGCATATGAGCATGTAAAATGCATGTACATGTTACTTTTTTTCTGCAGATGGTACTGCTTTTCGTTACAAGAAAAACATCATATATTTTGATATTATGTATACAAATGAGAAACGAGAATAGTATTCTTATTTCTTGAATATTGTGTTCAACCTAGCTTAGTTTTGTGTTCTATTTTATAGACGCATGCTATTACTGTTACTCATTGTAAAAATGAGGAGACAAACTGCTTGAGTCTACCTACCTAGTGATGTTTGATGAATACGTGACATAGATCAAGTACGCAATTACGAAAACAAATAAGTTTCCCTTTTTCTTCGGCGTAGTCGGATAATCAGAACACGATTTGTTTACACGCCGAAGAGTTCATGCAATATTTTATTCACGGAACAAGACAACATAATGGTCAACCACGACATGATTTATGAGTTGAGTAATTTCAGGCAAGTGCGGAAAAGGCATTGTCCAAGCGAGAACGCCGGCTCGATGTGATAGCCATACAGGTGACCTACGGATCGTAGTCTTTGTCAAGACACTGCCCAATATCCTTTTATCAAAACGTGACGTTTAGTCTTATCGTTATAAAGCCATGTAATAAACGTTTGACCAATTTTATGACATTCCATATTTGTAAGCCAACGACGTCCTAGCAGTCGTTAGCACTTTTCGTGTGACGTCTGTACACGTCGTTAGCGTTTAAAGGCTATGTCCGTCTAATCCCAGCCTTATATATCAAAGCATTATTTTCTAGATGCCAAATGCTGATAAACATGCAACCTACTATCAAATTACCTACGCTATGCCGAAAGAAACACGGTTACGTTGAATTTTGATTATTGTCTTACTTTTTTATTTACATAATAACCGCGTTGTTAATTGTATTTATAGGGACTAAGTGCCACAATTTTATCAGACTATACAACAGAATGATGATAGTACTGCGAACCTAACTAAACATTTTCATGATCAGAAACAAATAAAATTTAAAATGGCAACACTGAATCTAAATGTCATTTTGAAAACAGTACCATATTGTCGGATAATATTGTGGCACAGTACAGTTTAGTGTGGTGCTTGCGACATACCGACAGTAGCATTCTGTGTATCGTGATGAGGTTTTGTTTGACGAAGGGCGGCATGGGGTTGCACACCGCGTTGACGCCTTGCACCTCACGCGGCAGCGTCTCGGCGAGAGTTAGCAGCATGTGGTTGGGGAGAAGATATCTGTTTGAATACAATATTATAAATTCAATATTAAGGGCCACATATTACTGTTACCACATATAACTAAAATTAAAACTTATAAATAATAGTTACAAAACTCATTATGTTTTTATTGTCGCAACTATGTATGATATAATACTCCTCCGATGAGTTAAATTTCAAGTACATATTTGTATTTACTGCTTTAAATCACTTACGTGGTACTTTCATCGAGCGCGCGCGCCTGCGCATCTCGCCACTTGTACAGCATCTTGAGGGCGGCCATCTGCTGCGAGTTGAACGACTTCTTGGAGCGCACATACAGGGGCATGTGGCTGGTTTCAGTCAATACTTCCTTATTATATGTCTGAAAGAGACAAATAAATAGAATAGAAAATGCTCTATAGTTATATAACTTTAATAATCTACCAGACAACCTTCGGGTAGGACAGACAAAATAATCAAATAGACATTTTAATGATAGGTATGATTATACAGAGGCGTCCATGTTTACAGTGACGCTTCATCGCCGCTATTCGAATCAGCACGAAACCTGAACAACTTAAGTACGTTGTGTTCCAATTGTGACGACCGACCTTTTGTCATTGAGTAAATTACGATCCACGTCCTCAAGACAATGTAAAATGGATAACGATACGAACTGGGGGGAGAACGAGATATCGCGAAATTTAATAAAAAACAACCGGATTTATTTTCGAAAGTACTTGCGAGCTAAGCCCAATAGCATCAAAGATCACTTACAGCCCCACAGATCTGCCTGCTGTTCTCAAACACGGAGAGCAGTCGGTTCGTCTGGCCGTCCTTCGTGAGGTCTGCCTTCATCTGTCGCCAGATGTATAGCAAGTAGTGCGTGTCCATGCGCGCGTACTCGATCAGCTCCGCCGGTAAGGGCCGCATCCGCCAGTCCGCTAGCTGGTACCTAGGCAACGTTATTATCGTATTCATTATCTATATCAATACAGCCGCACAATCTTACTTGGCCGGCCTTTATTATCAAATCCTGTGGGTACTGCTTTATAGAACTTCCCGCAGCCTCAACAGACACTTAGCCGCCCTTTTTTGGGATGGGAAATCATCTAATGACTCCTCCCGCCGTGGGTGGGACGGGAGAGTGTCAGACTGTTACTGACTAAAACCCATCCATGCTCCTTCCTCAGACCTTTCTATTCCGGCGGCTTGGTAACTCTTTGAACATCCCGCAGCCCCGATAGGCACTTGGCCGGCCTTGAAGTTAGCGTTTTTGGCATTCGCTACGAAAGCTTAAAGGCTTAGGTAAAACATATATCTGAGCAGCTCTCGTGACTAACTTCTGGCCGGCCAACATAAAATACGCTTACTGTACTTAGTTGTATCTTGTTAGCCTTCACTTCTTACGTCTGGCAACTTAAAAAGGGATAAAATGTCGTGTAAACGTTCTCATCATATATTCTATGTTGGCCTTATGTAATAGGCTTCCCCTAACGTTTAACCCCTAACGTTTTAAGCCCAAGCTTGACTCATCCAACTTCATCTTGCAACGTGTTTTTTTAAAACCTATTTGAGGAATTCAATGGTAGTCTTATGGATACCTCACACTACATAATTATGTAACTATTATCAGAAATGTAAAATAGTGGCAAAAATAAGGTTGATAAAGGCTTTGTGGTCAAGGAAAATCGGAGTAAAAAGTTTCATGAAAAATAACTTACTTCTTATCGGCGTTCACTTGGCAATACCTCAGCAGGAGGTATTTGAGTGAGAGGCCGGGTAGATTGAGCACCATAGCTGCTTGATGCGTGTCAAACATACCCACTAGGTACACTCCGAAGTCTCGTTGTAACCATATCACGTCGTGTTCCGCACCGTGGAAGACCTACGATATATTATTATAAAAGAAACAGTAGCATTGAGAACCTGCTTCTTATTTTAAATTGGTTAGCAGGAATTATTATTATAGGCATGAAGAAAATGTGATCAGCTCGCATACAATTAAGGGTTTTGTTGCAAAAATATAAAACATAACTTCGTCTGTCTGTCGCGGTTGATAATCAGCAACTAGGTATTTCTGATTTCGTCTAAGATTGTTCCTCTTAATCTTGTTTACGCTCAGTGAAAAAAAATTGTAAAGGGCAATTTAGCGGTATTACTGAGAAGACGCGAATTATAGGACATGAAAATAGTAAATACAAAATAATGGAGTTAATTATGTTTCACTAATTAAAGACTTACTTTAATTTTCTTAGGGTCAGTAAAAGCTAGGTTCAGTTTGTGTATGTGCTCGCGAATAGCCAGCGCGTCAATAATAAAATCGCCGCCCTCAGTCGTCGTCACTTGGATCAGACATGTTATACCTGCGAAAGGGATAGATTATTTAGTATTTCGACTATTGCGTGGTTCGTTAGCCAAGGTAAGGTGTGCTTACCGCAGTCAGTTTATGGTATACACTGTACCTTATTTTGAATTAAATTGGCATAAATGGAGAATGATTATTATTCCCTTTTAAAGATTATTATACAAATGTAAAGTTTAGAAAGTAGACCTTGGTAAGTCCTATAAGAATGGTGTTCCAGATCAATAGCCAGTTCTTTCACAGTGTTCAAATGTTCGACGAGGACATCCAGTTTGGCTTCCGTGTCCACGTAAGTGAACATGGTCTCTTCCAGCGGTGCGGGAAACGATAGAGGTTCGACATCTGGCTCGATGAACTGCGACGGCGGATGGTATAAATCCAACTCAACTTTATATGGATGTTCGTATCTGAAAATAATGTCAGAAGCTTAACGTCTGGGGCCAATTCTCGTAATTTCGTTTTATAAGGTCGTCGGTGCATCTAGCTGGGGGACATCACACGCTACGCATCACGATACGCGGCCTCCACTACAATTGAAGGTCCTCCACACAAGTGAGCTATTATGTGTTATACTGTGTAATTGAATTCACTATTTTCCCGATAGGTATGTACTCAGTCATGACGTAGAACTTTTCTAGAACTATTCATCAAAATAAAAATAGTTATATTAGCAAGACCCCTTAATGTTTATACGGTACCGCGATAAACTTTATAATAAAATTATATATTAAATTACACCTTGTATACTATTAGTTTAGTGCGCCTTAATCTTTCTCTCAATAGATTTGGACGAATTTTGGTACAGAAATAGATTATAACCTGAATTAACATATATGTGATTTTTATCCAGGTATCTGGACCCAATCATGAGTCCACGCAGAAGAAGTAGGTATCGGATCTTTTCAATGTATCGAGATCGAAATTAAGCTTGTCAATGTCAATTTATAGCGAGCCGACATAGTGGCATAATGGCAATTTATTGCGCCTCGTGGAGCGGTCAAGAGGTTAAGACGACGACTACCGCCAATGACCTTGAGCAAATGGGCGGAGCTTGAGCTTCCCCCCCGCGACCCCGCAATGCACACCGCACGCTTGTCATTTTATATTTTGAAGAACTTTGACGGGTGACCATAATATTATGTAGAGATTCTAAGGACAGTCGCATATTGTATTTTGATATGCATGTCTAAGATATAAAAATAGAAATACAAATAACATCTGTCTGAGTAATACTTCGAAACACTAATTTTAAATTTCCAACCCCCACTGCATACTTCGTTTGCTAGAAAAGCAAAAATATTTTCAATTTCTTTAATCTGCAAAACATATTTATCGATCTGAATTGTTACAAGTTTCAAGAAAAAAATCTGAAACTAGCATTCTTGAATTAATCCGCTGTGAAAGATGGACAGACAGACAGATAAAATCGCACCATAGGAGTTAATTTTTAGGCCATATTGGTGTCCATTTTGAGCTCTTCTAACAGAAATGCACGCAAGTTTTTTTCATATTTGCATTTTACGACATCTGCTGCTTCTCAAATAACTTCAGCTCATCTTCACTTGTATAGGAAAATCATATTAGTTTTGTAAGGAGAGCCTGGAAGCCAGTTAATTAGTCCGACGTTTCTGATCCATCTGTAAAGTGTCCGACCAAACCTTTGGTATCAGCTTTGGCCAAACCATTAGCTTAAAATTGGCCTAAGTTTTGACACCAACAGAACCGAAATTGAATAATCTATTACGTTTAAATACCTAAAAGTGAGTGAGACTGTATTACAAATTTTAATGATGTTAATATTTTAAATAAGCTGCAGGTAGTTTTATTTATATTATTAAGTAAAAAGTCATTGTGGCTTCTTTGCTAAGGCACCTGCATCTTATTTATGAGTATGCAGATTCGGACTTCGAAACCTAGAAATTACGAATCTGACTATTCCATAGTTTTACATGCACTTTTTTAGTATAACTTAGACACCATTGACTAACGGTGAAGGAAAACATCGTGAGGAAACCTGGACTACACGGTCTGAAATCACCAATCCACCTTGAAAAAGCGTGATAATTAATGCTAATGCATGTCTATGTCATATCCAAAAGTGGAATAGTAAAGATTCCGATTATGACCAGGATTTTTAAAATTTTTACCTATCATGAACAATGGAAATTCACCCGTTTTGGGCCTAATTTTGAAAGTGCCGCAAAGCAAAAAATCAATGCAAAAATAAATGTGCTAAATTCGGATATAGACTTAGTCTGAATGAGAATTAGCTGTTACATTTTCAAGCACCAAATTTGTACGACCCTTTTCCACGGTTTCATGCATTATTGAAGAAATAAAGTAATGGAAAAAAATCCTACCATTGTATGGCATTTCGATAATCTTTTAGAAAGATGCAATATCGATTTTTGACTTTGAAATCATTTATAATTACCGATTTAAATATTTTTGATCTTTATCTTTTTACCTTATATTACTAACTAGCTTCTGCCAGCGACTTCGTCCGCGTGGAATAGTGGTGCTCCGCTCCTATTGATATTAGCGTGATGATATATAGCCTATAGCCTTCCTCGATAAATGGACTATCTAACACTGAAAGAATTATTTAAATCGGACCAGCGGTTCCTGAGATTAGCGCGTTTAAACAAAATGACAACATTTCCCTTCACTGCTCTGCTCCTATTGATTGTAGCGTGATGAAAAGTATACTATAACCATCTCAGGAGTATGACAAATAATTGTACCAAGTTTCGTTAAAATCCGTCCAGTAATTTTTGTTTCTATAGAGTTTATACAGACAGACAGACAGACAGACAGACCGACAGACAGACAGACAGACAAAAATTTTACTGATTGCATTTTTGGCATCAGTATCGATCCCTAATCACCCCCTGATAGTTATTTTGGAAATATATTTCATGTACAGAATTGACCTCTCTACAGATTTATTATAAGTATAGATAAAAGGTTTTTTATAATTATTTTATCAGAAAAACTCACCGCAAAAATTGACAGATTTTTTTATAAAAAGATGATTAAATTGACATGCAGTAGCTCAATTTTCATTTAGTTTTCTTATTACAATTCATCGGAATTCAAACATAACCTTGGAATTGGAAAATGGTCGAAATACCATATTAAGAAAAGCATTTAAGAGAAAAATGTACGGAAGTCTAATTATTTCAGAATGTTTGTTTTACAAACTACGGAGAGTTTTTTTAAAATTTAATTCGTATACTAAAAGATGTCGAAGAAAACATAAAAAATATTAAAATATGCATCAAGCCTTTATATCAAGCCCTTTCATAATTATGATGACGTAGAAACTACACTTTGTAATTTTAAATTCCATTTTTCCTCGAAAGTAGTATTTTTCTACTTTATCCATTTGCGATATATTTCAACAATTATTCCAAATCGATAAGGTTAGTTATTCCTGAAGTAATTATCAGCTCTGACAGACAGACAGAGAAAGTCGCATCCCATAAGGGTTACTTTTTACTATTTTGGTTCGGAACCTTAAATATACTATTTGAATATATCTTTTTTTTTTCATTTTCAGTTCTTCTGTCTTTGACTTCTGGACCAAAAATTAAAGAAGATCAAGTCCTTTTTATTTATCAGGGCTTTAGCCAAAGAATTAAGCGATTGCCTATTAATCGGCTTAGGCCTAGCTAAAAATCGACGTTCTGTCGGATACTATTTGGTGTTGAAAATAAAACATAAGAGTGGCATAGTGAAGTAGGACCTTCATTTCTAAAACACTATGCTTCGTCTTATCTTTTAGATTGTGTGTATATAATATTATCCCACATTAGATACCTTGACTAATACATTAATATGTATATCATATGTGACTGCTTACTTGGCGTTTCTACTAAACTTCTAAAATGGTTGCTATGTAAAGCATCACTACCCAATGTTACCAGTAAAAAACCGGCCAAGTGCGTGTCGGGCCACACGCAGTAGGATTCCGTAGTAGGTCTTAGTTAGTCAACTATAACTATGTAACCGGTGAAGCCTACTTTGCCGTGATAGTTGTCGAAAGTTAGTTTTTTTTATTTCTGAAAGACCTATCTAACGATACCCTACATGAAGGGTTACGCAACAAAAAAAATATTCATCCTCATTTCACATGTTCGGGAGCTCCACTAAATTATTTTATTTTTTTTATTCATTTTTACCACTTTTTCGGCGTGATCAATACACATATCTATACTAAATTTCAGCTTTCTAGTACCAAGAGCCTCTGAGCTATGCCGCGAACAGAGAGACAGACGGACATTGCGAAACTATAAGGGTTCCTTGTCGGACTACGGAACCCTAAAAATAAAACTAATGTAACCAATCCAAAACAGAAAAATGGTCTAGCTAAAATAGTCAGACAATACAATACATTTTACAATTTTACATTTTACAATACTCTTTGAATAGCATAAGCTTATTTTTTTATCATATTCTGCATTTTTTTTCAAATTCGTCTCGTAGCAAAGAAACTCGAACCCAAATTCACGTGTTTAGAAAAATATTTTCATTGGTAATAATTTAGAATAGCGCCACCTTGTTACCCATGGATAAACCGTTTTATTTACAAACCATTAAGTTTTTTTTAAGATATCATCCCATGCCCTGACTTATAGCTACTATTTCTATAAATTCCAAACTATTAGGAAATATTGTAATATAACATGAAAGAATTTTAATTTTGACGATTATTTCCGACCTACATGTAAAATTTAAATGAGGTATGCAATATTCTCGTTTTGAATACGCAATGTATTAAAAGAAATACATATTTAAATCATAAAGTACATTTAATTATTTAGTAAGTTAATAACAAAATATATTTGTCCTGCCAAATTTAGATACACATATTTTAGATTATGACAGATTATGGATGATTTGGTTTGAAAACACGTTATTCACATCAAAAAAATATTTTATCCGCATGTAGTGCCTTTTCAATGTAATAATTATAATTCACCAGTCATCTTATCACAAATATAATAATTTATTTACATCGTAATGTGCTCGCTCTGAGTGACAGCGTCTACCCGTGACAGTGGTCACGGACGTACTGCCCCCGTCGCCCGGTGGAGCCCCTCCGTAATTTCAACTCAACATTTTGACAAAAGCACAAAAATTGACGTAAATGTACGATTTAAAAAAAATATTCGTATACAAAAAGACAGATAATTAACTTTTCTATAAAATGGTACAGGTTTTATTAAAATCCACTTGATAAATTCTATGTAAAACTCAGTTTTTCTTCTGCGTTAGACCTAACTTCATGATTTTTTTATACAATGTTATAAATACATAATTAAAAAAAACGTTATACAAAATTATCAAGCATATGCTCTAGTTTAGTATATATACTTTTCAAATCATGAAAGCAAGTCGTTAAAGCGTATTCATTAGCTTTAAAAGGGGCAAAGTCGTATATCGCCGCCTTAATAAGAAGAAAATTAAAATTATTTGCGTGGATTGGAAGTAGTAACATCATTAGGTGGAACGAAAGGAATAGACGAAGCACGCGCATATGGATTCGCAAAAAGAGTAAAATAATGCCTATCTAAAATCATAAATAATTATCTAAAGCCAAAGTTATTTAAGAAATGTTAATTTGTAGTCAAAATATCTAAGAAACCTACATACTTCATTACAATGTACCATATCCAGAGGCTATCATTTTACATAGAACTGAAAACTGGGGAAAATGGTCTATATATAGTAAATAAAAATGAATGTTTGTCCTCTATGGGTTCCTTAACAATACAACCGATTGTGATGAAACTTTAGTCGGTTCTTTTGTGTACTCCCATGAAGCAGTGTAGCTAGTAGGTTTATAAAATAGACAATAGATATATTATATTTAATGATATTTTTAAACTTTATTTTTTCTAAACTACGGTTTTAAAATAAATCCAAGCTGGGTATCATACAATAATACTATTTTGTCTTTAAATCTTCCAATACAAATGTAACATCTCTTGTTACATTTGTATGCGTATCAAACATGTTTCTATACATGGTGTGTTGGTTTTAAAGAACTCATGATTGAATAAATATCTCTTGCGCAACATTGTATGTGATTGGCTGAAGAGGGAACCGTTTAACTTGTATGCACTTCTATATAGGTGCTATATATGGCAGCCGTAACAAGAAGATAACCGGTGATTACGTGCAACGTTCCAGATGAATTGCGACGTTGTGACTGCATGCAGAATCTTCCGGCATGTGGCAACGTGCATACCCACCGACGACGTATTATTCAATTTAATCGATTTTATTAACAATTTGCCGTCCATCATGATCAACACAAGTGTGCGGTACTCACCCAACTGCCTCGCCGCCATCGTTGTATAAAATATTCAAAGCCAACGGCTTAATGTTGTTTGGTTTGTCCGATATTTTTGGAACCCATAGACTTTCTGAATTATCGATCGTATCTTTAAAGTTGATTTGAGGTCGAGTTATATTTTTAGCGCCTATAAATGTTGCTGAGCCCACCTGAAAAATTAAATAAAGTTAGCACAGAGGTTCTAGAAAAGGCATCACTTATGAATGGTTACATTCGTTGCACGGTTGTAAATAGTAGATCCTATGGAGAAGAAGCGGCACTACATTCCATGGACACTCTTTAATCAAAGATTTCTCTATGTCTTTAATAGATATAAGATAAATAATAAACAAACAGTGCCATGTTCCTTATTATATCGGTTTCAAATATTCTAATTCAACTGTATATTTATTTTTTCACCCAAAACTCTGACTCTCTATAATATGCACCGATTTGAATAATATATTTTCAGAAGCAAATATTGATGACTAATTGTCGTTGCAGTTCTGCTAAATGCAAAGTGTAGTTGGGGCAATTATAGTTTCATACCTTCTTAAATTGTTCTGGTATATTTAATAAACCAGTACATTGTACAAATATAATAAGGATATCACTGTATAAAAAAACAACTTAAATAAAAAAAAAACCCATCACGACCTATAATAATTCAATTTCCAGGTAGGAAAACTGCAGTGTATTACACGCTAAACTACCAATTAACACGTCGAATTGGAGGATAAGTATCGCATCAGAGGTGCACATGACGTGCGTCGCGTACTATCATCGTCTTTATCAACAGCGAGGACAAGGCCGCATCCGCGAGTCCTGCAGCTCAAGGCCACGACCTTGTTTACGACTTCAATGCACCAACAATCTACAGCACGTGTTCGAAATAAGTATAATAGAAGGCGAATGGAGCGGGTTTGGTATTATCCTACACCGTTTATCTACTTATTAATTCTGCAGTGTTTTGACTACTTAATACGTACCTACTTAGTAGGTTCCAGCAATATTTTAGTAGAATCACATTATATCAGTCGTGTCCGAAATAATATAATTTTACTAGCTTTTCCCGGGGTTAGACCCGCGTTCCGACGGAACTTCAAAACATTCTTTTTTTCGAAAATGAATGATTTATATTTGACCTCTGTGTGTTATATTATCCACCTTAACGAGTAAACCGATTTTTATTAAACTTTAGTGGGTTCTTCTGTTTTCTCCCACAAAGGTCCCTGGGTAAAAAAAGACGTGACATTGCAAAGCATGCAATCATAGGGTGCAATCATAGTGGTGGGTGGTATCTATTTTTTTTTTCTTAAAAAAAAAAGGTTGCCCCACACTAGGAATTTCTCCTGTGTCGTGGGTGCGTTTACAAACATTAATTACACATGCATAAATACCCAGACCCGGAACAATTTTAGTTGTCCCGTGCGGGAATCGAACTACGCCAAACGTGCCGTCATTTATAAAAATAATATAAAATTGGTATTTAGATATGCAAATTAGTAGATGCAAACTAGATATTTGGATAAAAGTTGACCAATGTCCTAATGTCGCGAATAATATATGTATTATGCTCACATACTTAAAAAGAAAATACTTTCCAGCCACTAACCAGAATAAGATACCTGTCCTGTATCCTACAGTCACGAAAATGTGCCTTTAAGCAAAGCTCACCTGTATTTTTGCAATAACAGGAGAGGAACTCCACCGAGTCACATTCGCTCTTGTCTCTACTCCACTTATAAATGTGTCACTCGGTTTATTTACGCCACTTGAAGCGTCAATGTTTATGTTGATCCTGTCTAAGATACTGTCGTTTACGTCAACAATTTTCTCAGTGTTCGCTTCGGCTTCATTGCTGAAACAAAATAGTTAGCTATTTAAATTACTATTAGTTAAACGAGTAGCAGCAATTTTTGTTGACTATGTTTATCATTTTGGCTACGCAAATCGCAAGTGCTCATCTATTCAAAATATATACACACAATTATCATTAAAGGATTGCAAGTTTGGCGCGGTTTGCAAAACGCTAGCAAAATCATATCTTATCATAATCACATTTTCAATATTGGGAACAAAAATATTTTTACAAACAAATGATATTGGCGGTTTATAGACGTGCAAAAAGCAAAGACAAAGATAGCGATTTCAATGGTTTCTTTTCTGATTAGATAAATATTATTTTACGAGTATGTTATCATTTATCTTTTGGTTAATATGTATAAGCAAAAACACTTTATAGCAGATTACAAATACATATAAGAGGAACTCCGTGAAATGGTTTTGTTGTTTATGTCCTTGCGCCAGGCCGCATAAGGCATGTACAAATATTTACGAAATTCGCAAGCGTAGTTCTGTAAACAGTATAAGTGAAAGTCATAAAAAACTGAATAATTTGCTTTTGGAACACAAAAGTAAGCTCTACACGATAATTATGATTTCAATTATTATGTGATTATTTAAAAACAATACAAGCTGCAATAGCAAAGAAGGCAAAAAAATATGATAAGACTAGTCAATGTTAATGTTTTTTAAACTTTCGCAAATAGTATAATAACCAACCAAGTACTTGCATGAAGCACTATATGTTAGGATAGCTCATGTAAATACAGAAAATATAACCTAGTATTATAAAAAAAAATAAGTTAGTTCAAAGCTGTATAAATCATCTTGATCTATATACATATATAAGTTAGTCCCTATCTCCTTTGGTCACCGCACCACGCGTGAATGGCTAGACCGATTTGAATGAAATTTAGTATGGAAATAGAGGGGACCCTGGAAAAGGTTTTAGCCTACTTTTTATCCGGGTAGGTTAAGTAGTTCCCCCGGGGCGTGGGTGAAACCACAGGCAACAGCTAGTCAGTAATATTTTTTACATGCATGAGCAGAAAAAACCCTTATAAAAGGAAATGACTGCATACATGTTTTTCATATCTCCAATGTAACTTTAGAGACGGTTATAGAGTATGCAATTATCTAAAAATTTCAATGGATTCTTTAGTTATGGGGTTACTACCAGCTGTTACCCGCCGTTTCACTCCCGAGGGAAGATTTTCTCATATCCAGATTAAAACTATCATAATTATGTCCTTCACTATACCTTGCAGTCATAATAATCCTTTTACAATGCATTTATAACAAATCCCATACGGGATGTTTTGTGTGGGTGCCATAGACTTTCTATCTTATATGCACTGGAATGTATACAATTAAGAAAAAGGGTAGTGAAAATATTAGTAACTTGATAAATTACTAAGCAATTTTTTATCATTACATGACATTATGTACTACAATATCATATCTCTATTATTTGTCGAAAACAGAGTTTCATTGCATTTTACACACAATATTACAGTGTAGAAGATATTTATTAGGAATATTGTGCTTCCACATTATTAAGAAAATCCTTTAAATTATGAACAATGCATATACATTTTCCATTAAACTTACCGTTTTAACTTCACAGCTGGTAGCTCAGTTGAAATTATTTGGTTCGATTGTAGAACTACATTTTCGCTTAATTGGCATGTTACAACATTGAAATCAGTAAATGTTTTGAAGATACCATATGAGGTTCCAGCTGGCAAGGTGTTTGATGATTTGATTGATTTGTTTACTTTTACATAACCACCCTGAAAACATCACACATAACGTAAATTACAGTCTTAGCTTAAATTATATTTAAAACATGGTATATGACAAATTCATCCAATAGAAATATAGAAATTGTTCCTAATATTATTCTTGGATCAAGCATCACTATTTAAGGACATACATAGAATAAAGAAGAACAGACAGAAACAAAATGGGGTGTATGATGCATGCATACAACAGAGCAATATACAACCATATTGGCTTGCTTGCTTTCATTCCTCAGACAGAACAGATATTTGTAGGGCCAACAAATAATTGTTCCAGGAATAGGGAATTGTGTAGGTAACATTTGTATCTGTGAACGCACCCATGATACAGGGGATATCCTATTGTCTGGCAACCTCTTTAAAAAAGAAAAACAAATTCATTGGAACAGACAAAAATAAAATAAGATGATTAAAACATTGTGCCTACTAAATATTTAATATTTATGGTGAATACTATGACTGACCTTAAGAGTACAAAAACAATATTATAAACTTTTGTTTGGATAATTAATAATTTTGTGTATTTTTGTGATGAAACTTTAAATATTGAGTTTTACATTATGATAGTTATTTTTGCTACAGAATAATAGTGTATTTAATTGCCAATAAGAATTGGTATCAACCCCAATTATTGTGTAGCTGTTTTTGTGTGAAATTTCTTTATTATTGTGTGCAATTTTTAAATTATTGTGTGCAATTTCTTAATTATTGTGTGCAATTTCTTAATTAATCCAATATTTATAAATTAAAGTATGTTTTTACACATACATTACTGAGTTGATGCATTCATCAAGGGTTAATACATATATACAACTGTATGGGCTATGGAATTACAAAACCTATTGCACAATAAAGGTGTCACAAATTATTTTGTAATAGTCAATCCACTAGGTTGTGAAACCAATAATTTAAGTTTCTAAAATCATTGGGAATGGTGATATTAACAGTAAATTATCATTAAATTGTGTTTTGTAGAAATCTTTAAACCAAGGAAGTATAAGATAACTACAACCATTGAAAAATTTACCATCACATTTCTTTTATTAAAGGACACATGGAGTGGGTAAAAACCATCCATATTATGTGGAATACTGACTGCTATTGCAGTCCCTATTTTTTAAAATAAACAAAAGCACGTTGTACACACATTTTAGGATATTGACGACAGTATCGTCAGGTTGTGCCGATTGCCATTATATCATGATTAAAGTAAATATCTTATAAATAACTCCGTAATATCTTCATAAAACTCAATACGCTTAAACAGCTTTCAGCCCAAATACTAAAAATTACGCATTATTTTCGGGACTCAAAATAAAAAACAGCGTGCTTGTTGTCATTGAGTCAAAGAACTCGCTGAATCACGTACCTGCGTGAACGACGTCAAGTGTGGGTAAAATTCTGGAGCCTCAGGATTTAGAATAGAATTCATTTTCCTGAATTTAACTAAATTATTGTTGTGGAAAGTAAAATATTAACTTTCGTGTAAGCTAGCATGAGCTGTGAAGACAAGGGAAGCAACATAGATTAAATTAAAAAATGACCCAGGCAGGCAGGTTATGTCACTTCGCGACAGTTGTGATTGTGACTTTACATTACATTAGTGTGGTGCTCTATGCTCAGTGGATTAGTTCAAGCTCTATAATCCATAGAGATGTGTTTGACCATGGAATTTATATAGGTGGGGTGGATGAATCTTAAAATGAGTTATGTATATAAGGGTGGATTTATGAAAATAAGACCTAATTCAAAAAAATAATTATAATATACATTATTTATAATATAAAACATAATAAATTGTTTATCAATATAACTTAATTATGGCGTTAAGCCAAGTGGGAGAGCCGTACTTAGCGTTTGGCCAAAATAAAAATGTTAACAAGTCGGTTTGCCAAGTTCTTAAAAACAAGGTACCTAAGCACACTGTCCCACGACCCGAGAGTTACCTACCCCTAACGACTCGCAAATATAGTTACCGATGAGGTTCACACCATATCTACTCATGTTTTACCACGCCACTTGAAGTCCTTCGCAGCCGCAGCGGCGGAGACAGAACGGCGGAGCAGCAGGAGATGGGATGGTGTAAGTTTGTCATCTATGTCGCCACAGATTGATAGAGTTTACCCATTTTCTCAAGAAATAATGATATGCAGTATGGTCTTTTGCTATCGTCGCGTGTTAATTCAAATCTTTATAATGTTTTATTTATAAAGATTTGTCTTGACATGCGCTTCTCAAAAGTATGCAAATTATTTACATCAATTTCTGGAAAAATATTAAATTTTTAATAATTATATTTGTGAAATTTCATGCAGCCAGTCTATAATATTTTGGTTTTCCGTAGCTTGGCTTACTTCTTGGTTTCCATGGAGTTTTTGGTTCAATGTCAAAAACGTCGTTATGACGTTGACATTAGTTGCTTTTGACAGTTTGACATATTTGACACATAAATAAATAAGAGAAGAGGGTGTCAGGTGTCTTCGTGGGTTGGGGTATCGAGGGAGTTTTGGGTGAAAAAGAGGAGGAAAGTGCGTGCGTACTGTGATAATATTGAGGGAGTGAGGGGTGATGTCGCATCAAGTCGTCTCTACTGCTCGCGGCGACTGTGGTGCGATTGCGCATTGCAACTGTGACTTGTTACGCAGCTCCAGCTCTCCCTGTTTTACATAAGTTAGCAAGGGACAGAGAATACCGTTCTCATCGAGCGACTTTATATACAGAGTAGGTAGGTATCATGTTGTCGATATTTTGTGGGATAGGCGAAGGATCGTCTGGATACACCTGTGTGTTTATATATGTGTGAATTTTATTTGCAAGTATTCGTGCCTACATTGTCCGTCACATGAATCAGCTTGTGCTTAAACGTTGTTATTCTTGTTTGACATGACTTTAGAAGATCCATTTTACGTCGTCAAAGAGTAAGTAGCAGCTATAATGTTTTCACAGCTTCACTAATGTACCACTAGTACTGGTCACTAATAAATTTTAAACATGACATGTATATTAAATTAAACTCCAATACTGTCCCTCTTTCATATTTATTCAGTATGCCTATGGTATAGGTAGGTTAATTCTTTTATAATTAGCAGAATACTGAAGATACCTATATTGACCATAAGAATTATTTTAAGTAGCAGAACACCTTTTAACTCAATGATGAACCCCATGGTGCAATTCTGTGTAGGACTCTTCAACTATTTTTATTCATGATATATATTATAATATTGATTGATATATATGGTTATAGATTATGTAGCCTTGATAATAGTGTTTTGTAAATAAAAATGCTACCTTGGCAAGATGTTATCTCAATTGCATTTAGAATACCTGACCCATTTTGCAAACAAACATAAAATAACACAAATATGGAAAATATCAGTTTATTTACAACCATTGACTGATGTTTTATAAGTCTCATATTTTTTATTTTTTATAAAAGCTCATAATAAAAAAAAAAGGATATTTAAAAAAATGCTTGAATTTAAATTTTTTTAAAGCTTTTTAAGATGTTTACACCATGTTTATTTATGCATGAGATGATAAACAAACTCACAGTTCATAATAAATTCCAAAGTGCATTTGAAAGGCTTAATTTTTGCTGCAATAACTAGATGGTTTGACCTAAATAGGCTCTTGAATCTATCTGTGTTTGAGCTGGCTTATCACCGGCACTAGGGAAATATAGAGCAATCAATACTAGTGGGATGAATGCATTAAATATTCATTTATTTGAGTTTCAGAAGCATACTAATTAGTTACAATTCATCAATTCAATCAGTTATAATTGTTGTAGGATGGACTGTTTAGAATTTACAACATTTGTTCTGTATTTGTATATCAAATTTAAAACTTAATTACATGTACATAGGTATGACATGTGATCAATGTGGCTACATATGTGATATGTCACAACAGAACCGTAATATAATTATTTTGGCTTATTATGAGTTCTATTTTTATTTAATTGTGTAATAAGTTTTTCTGCATAGCATTTTCAAAACACCATTCATTTCTTTTATTATTTGCAAAATATTTGTCTGTATTGATGCTGTGTAATGTGTACTTGCACGCAAACATCACGGAACATTAAATAATAGTTGAACAGCACCACAGACATAGAGGGTTTGTGGTCAGAAAAGAGTTTGAAATAGACTTCTCGACTAGCAGCATCGACATGGTACACCAACAAGATACATTCTGATAAGATAGTGATGCAGCAACAGTGTTTCCGTACCTATCGGAATCTCAGGATGTATCTTTCCAACAAAATCAACCAGTAGAGTGTTACTGTCGCCTGACGAAACGTTGTCTCCCCCTTCTAAAATCATTCTATTATAAGATTGCAGTAATAAAATCTCTTAGCTTCAACTAACATCTTGGGACATTCTCGTCAGGAGGATCAAGGATCTGATTCAGAAAGCAGTTCTCTTAGATAGGGCACGTTTAGTGCGGAGGTTCTTGTCTCTTGAGCCCTTATCACCGGCTGCTTGTTCCCAATATCCCAATATCGTTTTCAATATCGGTGATATCTATTTTTTTATAATTAATGTTTAAAAATGTATGAAATATGTTTGTAAATAAATTAAGGAATATTAACTAAGGAATAACTTAAACACGCAGTGAGGTGTTCAAAGCATTGAACAAGACTCGCGGGCTGTACCTCAGGTGGCAAGAAATCTCCAAGGCGCCATCTATACCCAACAGTCCTGAAGTGGAATGGACTTCCACAGAGCTGAGGAACGCACTCCGTAGCATCGAATGGGACTTAGAAGACTTGGAAGATACAATTAATATCCTTTTAAATCAATTCATTAAAATGTCATGTGTACACCACCACCACAACATTATGATCCGGCATCGGATCCGGATCAGCAGCCTATTTAACACTTAACTACTTACCCGCGGTATCACAGACACCAGCGATTATATTTTTGAGTTAAATGCGTCTAGGTACCTTTTCCCCGCCACCCGAAGTAAAGGTCGAGGTCTCACGTGCGCGCGAGAGCACGCGTGTTTGCTTTTGGTGAGTTCAAAACATTCGTCACCAATCTGAGTGACCGCGGGTAGGTAGTTACGTGTTTTTTTTATCAAATTATTGTTATTTTTATAGTGAAAAATGGCTGACGACCGAAATATTGTGCGATGGTTGGAGGAAAACCCTTCCGTGCAATGTAATGAGGCGCCTTCTGTGCTATAACGTTTAGATTACACTCTATAATAAGTGGAAAATGATCCGAACATAGGGTTTCATAGTATACGTAAGCACTGACAACAGATTGCCTCGCTGCCTGAGTTACTAAGCAATGGTCCAGTAACATGCCCCGTACACATCACTTATAAAAGTAAAAGTATCCGAGTCAATGCCCAGTATTTCCACATCAACACATGACCATCGTTGCTCTGAACAATGTTCTAGAAGTTAATTGTAAAACAACGTATGCGGAGCAGCATTAAAGTCTCCTAAAATATATACAGATTCAATGCCGTATTCGTCAATAATTGAACTTACTAAGGCAGTCCGTGAATTCCGTCAAGTCGTCCACTGAGTTGGTTGGCATATACACACTCATCACTATCACTGGCCTATCATTGGTAATTATTTTCACGGCACAGATTCGCGTACTGTCACAACGCAACACACTCACTTGTTGAAATACCGAACTTCTCCACAGTAAGGCAACCCCACCGTAAGGTCGACCACGAAGTATGCCCGCGGAGACGTCCACAGCTGATACTCCCGTATAGCCAAAACCGTTATCAACCGTACTGAGGTATGGTATTTCCTCTGGAAGTAACCAAGTTTCCTGTAGAGCCACCAAGTCTCAGGATCGACAAAGCTCCCTTACACTATCTACAGAGCGTTTAATGTTTTTGCAATTATAGCTAGCAAATTTATACGGGTTTTTATTCATGATTTATTTTAGAGCCGCTATCAGATAATGATCTGTTCGATTTACGCTGGGTATAACTCTTGAATCGTCAAAATATAATGCCTTGAGGCCAAATATTTTCATTAATATAATCGGATAATTTCGATTCTGAGACAAGAAATTTGTAAGCAATGGTACCCCTTTGTTTTTTCATCGATATTTTCTCCAATGAAACCGTATCCTGTGTTTTGGATCGAATGTAATTAACTATCTCGTTTTCCGGGGTATCACAATGTATGTTTGTAATAAACATAGCAACTTTTCTTTCCGCGGCTTTAAATTAGCATTCCACATCTTTTGCTACGCCCGTCTTGCCTACATAACGGTATTTATGGACCTTGTTCCGATATGTAACCCTTTGCCAATCATCAACATTGCTAATCTTTGTATTTTCCGGAGCATCTCGCTGTGCTATAACATCATTGTTAGAATCTGTGTCGTCTGTAGCGGTCAGCTGATGCGCTTCATTAAAACCTTTATTAAAACTGTTGCTGATCAAACTATTTTGAGAGCCCAATTCTATAGGAAGCAATATTATCAGAACTGCTGTCTTGTAACCGGGCATCTGCCTTATATGTATAATAGTATAGATAATTTTCCTAAGCATTTTTTCGCACGTATCGTCGAGAAGAATTCGTCGAAATTCAAAATTGACAATAAAGAGATTTCTGAAAGACGAAGTTTTATAGAAGCTACTAAGCAAGAAGTTAAGGTAAGATATTTCGAAATCGTTACTTCCTAGTTTTGTTAGATTTGTTTTTAGGGTTTCATGTCGACAAGGAACTTATTGATTCGCCACGTCATTCAGCGGACGAGATTCGGCCGTAGTCCACGTCACGTTTCTTCGAATTTTCATAGGTCACATATCGATTTAGAATAGAGAATAGAGTATGCTTTACATAGATATATATTATGTATTAGTGAAATAATACATCTATGATGTTTTATTGTACATTGAAATAAATGAAGTCAGATGTAATAAAATACATGTCGATTTCTTCAGGAATAAGATATGAAGTTTCTGTTAAAGGTGATGAAGAGCAAAATGAGCCTCAACAGGAACCGCGACAACGATGGCACAGCGCGGGAGCCCCTGCTCGGCGAGGAGAGCCCCATACACGTGAATAATGTTTGGACGGCCACTCCTAAATATACGAAGTACTCGAAACTTGCCAACCAAACCGACAGCCCCAATAGGTTCGACTACGACAGTGATATCATGTCCATGCAAGAGAAGATGTTGACTAGTCAGAATGACCAGCTACAAGTGATCAGCCACTCTGTCGGGTCATTGAAGACGGTTTCCAAACAAATTGGGATAGAGCTTGACGAACAGGCTGTGTAAGTATCTTTCTTCAGGGTTCCGGACGAAATAGGATAAATGTGTCTGTGTCACAGTTGATTATTTTAGGAACTACTAATGTTGTTTATAAGTACACCGGCGCCTAATCCTTTGGGGAAAACACACATGATGTCATGAAATCCTTGTCGTCCATATTCTCTTTGTCTATAACGCATTTAGGGTAAAATGGTAAAACCGATTCAAATAACTGGAAACAGAACTGGAACTGTAATCAGTGGAAACTAGTAATTGGCCTTATTTCTACTAGTAACTATATAAAAAAATTGTACTAGCTGTAATTTTTCCTAATAAATAAAAATAAAATAAATGAAATTTGATATGTAGGTAGATTAAATTTTGAGGAAAGACAAGTTTTTATACTTCTGCGTGAAGTAGTTCCCTCAGGACGCGGGTGAAACTACAGGCTAAAGCTAGTTTGAATTGCAGTTTTGTGCGATACTATAACTTCTATATTGTAGCTCCACATAAGAATTAAAGCTAAATTTCTTTGTTTCAGTATGTTAGACGATCTTAATACAGAACTCGAAAATGCCGATTCTAAGCTAGACTCAACAATAAAGAAAGTGGCTAAGGTGCTCCATATGAATAATGGTAAGTTTGAATGGCAACCTCAACATCCTAGAAAGCGCTTGGCGTAATATTAAGCTGGTACCTACTTAAAACATTCGCGTAAATTCTGTGAACAGTTAGGTACCTATATATATATTATGCAATCAAAACATAAATTGTCTGTTGAAATTGGTGCAAAATGTTTGAATATTCTAGCGATATGTAATAAGATTCTTAACCACATTGTCCGAGGCTTGCGGTTATGTAGCTATACATCAGTAGCGGCGTTAGGGTAGGGCGAGGTGGGGCGACCGCCCAGGGCGCCGGATCTGAAGGGGCGCCGCGGGCGCCCTTTTTATATCCTCTCACTCTTTGAGGCCTACTTACCCTCATACATATAGTTTGCTTAGCAAAAGTTTTCTTGAATTTGTCATCAAATGTCTATCAATTTCGGGTCTTTCTGCGTTATTGACATTAGAATGCAAAAGTTGACAAGAAAAAAGCTGTCGTCAATTTTCCGGCAAATGAGAATGGGCGTGTTGGTGCCCCTCCAGTATCGTCTTTACCATAAGGGCACTCGGGGCGCCATTGTCACGGGGCCCCCCAAAAACGAAGCATTCAATTATTATAATATTGTTACTAGCTGTTTTACCCACATCCCGAGTAAACTCCTTCGCGCACCCGGGTAAATAGTAGCCTATGTCCTTTCTCAGGCTCTAGACTATCTGTGTACCAAATTTCATTTAAACCGGTTCAGTAGTTTTGGCGTGAAACGCGACAAATAGGCAGACATAGTTACTTACGCATTTATAATATTAGTAAGGATTACTATGTTGCTCATACCTATTACTTAAAAAATTTCGCGCTCGCTTCGCTCGCGCTCTAACTCTTATTCCTCAGATTTTTTCTCACCTTGTTATTTATACTTTTTAGGGTTCCGTAGGCGACTAGAAAAACGTTTAAGAATCGGGGTGTCCACTATTTGGAAAATCAGGGAAGCAATAGGTGGTCACGGATTTTCAGGGAAATGTAAGAGTCATGAAATACAAATATGATTCCTAAGAATATTGATGCTCATATTCCTAAAAAAAAATTCGCGCTCGCTTCGCTCGCGCTCTTACTCATATTGCTCTGATGTTCTCTTAGCTTACTGTTTATGGTTTATAACTCCAAAAACAAAATTTTTAACATAAATAGTCCAAAGTATACACTCTGGTTAAAAACAAAATAATATAATATTTTCCATAAGACGACAATATTGGATCAGGGAAATCTGGTAGAATGGTCAGGGAAAAGTCAGGGAACTATTTTTGGTATTTATAATGGACACCCCGCTTATAGTTTCGCCATGACCTTCTGTCTGTCTGTCTGTCCACGGTATAGCTAAGCGTTCTTTAGTACAAGAAAGCTGAAATTTGGTATGGATATGTATACAAGATTTTTTAACCAGTGCGCAAATTTTATCTAAATAAATTTCAACACTTTTTAACAAACACGTATTTTTCAGTTTATTAGGTCTTAGTACTTAAAAAAGTTATCGTTTGCGCAAAATATTCATTTAAGAACTTAATTTGTTTAAAACTCGCCGGTCGGCTTGTGTGTAGATATCAGCTGAGTCGTATTGTACTTGTGAGCTCGCTCTTGCATGCTTAGGCAGTGTAGTGCTATTACGAAAAGATTATGCCCATGTTTTACTTACTTACTAAACATAGAAATCTGTTCAATTACTGATACCGAACCACCAAAAAAAAAATGCGCACTGGTTAAAAACTTTTCCAGTATTGATCACGCCGACGCCGATTCTTTCCAAATGTTGGAAACCTCGGTGCGCTAGTCTGACTCGCACTTGGCCAGTTTTTTTCCGTATGGGTTTAAACTGCGGGTTAGGGGGCGCCGCAAAAATCTCGCCCAGGGCGCTGATGGGGGTAAAACCGGCACTGCTATACATTGCGTAAACACATTACTTCGTTGCTAATTGTTCCCTTCTATGTGTAAGGACTATGTGTAAGTACCTACATGTAATCATGACTTGTATGTTATTTCCAGATCGACGCCAGTGGCTGGCAATAGGAATCCTGGTAGGCCTTCTTATGATAATATTAATACTATTTGTTATAATTTAAAGGAGTTTACGATTAAGGATTGTTTTGTTTGTGTAAATGTTGAATCATGTTCGTAGCTAAGTGATATTTATATTCTTGTATGATAACGTCGTAGTAGGTACTTTAAAATCTATTCTAACATTAATGTAGATACTATCAATTAGGATTGTAACTGATTTGTTCATGTAACTTAAATTTATTTTACTTTAAGGCCCAAATAATGTTCGAATTAATTATTAAAAAAAACTTTAATATTTATATGAGACACACAGACACTACAATATTATATTCACACTTGAACAAATATCCGCAAAATAAATAATTATTTCGTAAACAGAATAACAATGTTCAAAATTATATAAGAAAAGATTAATGTATAAACTATACCTACTAGCTGTTTTTCGCTGCATCACGTATCCCAAGGGGAATAATACTACGCGCACCTTGATCAAAACTATTCTAAGTCTATTCTTAGTCCTTCTTCAGGTTAAATTCTGTCTCCACATCTCATCTAAATAGGTACAGCCATTATAGTGTGTCTAAATTGTCAAAAAAGGTAACAGTTGAAGTATTTTACCCATCCACACATATTTGTTACAATTCTAATAGTGTAAAGAAACAGTGAAACACACTTCATCACATTTTAGAATTCGATAGCGACCATTAAGCAAAGATCATTGTAAAATTATAATACTAATACTTAAATTATTATTACGATGGGACATAAATGTTTTATTGAATGTTAATATTAAAATGACTGTAGGTATATTTTTTAGAAATGCTTTTCCTTCTTGATTATTGGCTCGCGAGTGAAATGTTTCCTTTGTTGAATAATGGTAGTGATCCGAGCAGAGCTGGTTGGAACTCCATCGTCTGCAAATGTTCATGAGTTCATATTTAGAAACGAACCGTTTTGAAACCCTCGCAGGCGAATACTCGAATGGTGGGGACACACCTCACCGTTGTATGATTGTAATGTTTAGCATGTGTCGTTCTGTAGACTGACAATTAAACTGCAATATTGATTGATAACGATCAGAAAATAAAATAAAAACCTACTATAATGTGAAAAAATTAAATGAAAAATATAACAATAAATAATTAATTGTTGACTATAGACCTGTGGACTGCCTTCCAGTATCACGTAGTCTGTTTTACGTGAAGCTTAGATACCTATAGTTTCAGTGATTAATATATTTGTTTACCAACAAGTTCCGTCTTGATCTCACGCTGTTGGGCAAGAAGATCCTCGCTCAATCCTGACCGTTTCATTGTGTCCTGAGAATTTCTTGACATTGTGAGTAGTACTAATAAAGATCTCATTCATGGTCTCTTAAGCCACACTCGCTATGGTGAAGACACATGCCATTGCGACTTTCCTAGATCTCGAAAGGTCTTCCGTTTACCGTAAATTTATTGATCATCACCATCATCTATCTAGCCTTTTGCTCAACTATTTTGGGGTCGCGTTTCAGTCTAACCGTTTCGCAACTGAGTACGAGTTTTTTCATGGAGCGACTTCCCATTTGACTTCCGAAATCCAGTTGTCGATATGCTACTCCTTGACAAGATTAGTTGTCAGATTTTATAGTTTCCGACTACCCGTAACGATTGTCAAATATCGGCCGGGACCAATGACAATTTTATGCATAATTGATTTCACCTGTGCCGAACGCTTGACAAGGTTCACAAAACTGTACAGATGTAATTCCTATACACGCTTCGGTCTTATGCGCCTGCACAGCAAGACCATCCGTGGACTCTGTAAACTCCTTACCATTTTATTTCTAATTCCTACATTCATAACATTGAATATAATTATATTCTAAATAGACATAAGTACCCTAATTTTTTATTAAGTAGCAAAATGTACTTTCCTAAATATTGTTCGTTTAATGCATTCCAATGAAAAATGAAATGTCTCCATTTGTCTCACTGATAAGAATTTAAAAAAATAATGACTCATGTTTCTATTGCGTTCAAATATGCTTTCTATGTACCTACCTATAGATAAAATTATATACTTAGTTGATAAAAAAATGTTTACTTTTAATATACTTACCATAAAGAGCGACATTTTTAATCTTGCTGTTTTTTATTTTTGAACCTAACCTATGTTAATGCAATAGTTACTGTGGCTTGTATTTCCAATTTAAAACTCAAACGCGGTCCAATCTGTGGGATTGGGAAAGGAAGAAAAGAGTAAATATAGAAAGAGTTATAGCGGCCCTGAAACGCTAAGGGCGAAGCAGGTAACATGGATGGGTTTTAGTAAGTCTGACACTTCGTGTCGAGAGCAGCTGAACCGATTTGCATGAAATTTGATACGCAGATAGAGGGGACCCTCGAGAAGACTACTTTTTATCCGGGTATGTGAAGTAGGTCCCTCGGGACGCGGGTGAAACCGCGGGAACAGCTAGTTCCGAATATGTTAAACAGTGTTTTGTTTGCTTCTTTTATACATTTGATCCAAAACGGTGGAGCGCGGTCTGTGACGAGACCTCATAGTATTGTTTGTGAATACGGATGTATCTAACGCTAAATAGCTAAAAGCGAGAATTTTCGTTTTACCCACTTTTTGTTTAAACTCGGGTTGGTAATCGATTGTTTTAGGAATAAAAAGCTAAAATTATAGTGTCTTCGAAACTTGGAAGTTTCAATTTACTGTAAGCAGCTGTTTTAGTTGATCGGACTGTTATCTTGTTGGTGAAATTGGGCCTTAGAAAAGGGGGATTGTATTTGTGCCTAGTTAGTGTCAATTTAAACTATTGAAAATAATATATTTAAATAATGTTCATGAGACGACTGGGAGTCATTAAATATTGTTTAGTTAATGTGGCTCCATCTATGAGGTTTCATTGATATTAGTTTCACAAAAGCTGTGCAAGCTTTGATCGGGGTCTTCAATATCGGTAAGAGATGGTCCTAGTTGAAACATTCAATTGACTAATTTAGAACTTGACGATTTGAGAGTTCTTATAAACCCAGGGTAGCTAAACAGGATTCTTATATAATACAGTGGGGAATTGTAAACTCGTATTAACAATAAACTTTTTAAATAGATCACGTATGTACTATTACAATAATTTGGTTAAGTGATAGTCGAACTCCTGTACTGCCGGTTCCGTACCATTACATAGATTTAAAGCGACAGTCTTTCACTTTGCCAGTTTTTATGCATTCTTCATCTTAGAAAATATGATGGAAGATAAGATAATTATAAAAATATGAACCTTTATTAAAATATATAGGTTAGCTTTTTATAATCTATACTAATATAATAAAGCTGAAGAGTTTGCGCTAATCTCAGAAACTACTGGATCAATTAATTAAAAAAATATTTCTGTTTTAGATAGCCCATTTATCGAGGAAGACTTTAGGCTATATCATCACGCTAAAATCAATAGGGGCGGAGCATCAATGAAGAATGTTTCCTAATCGGGGGTTAAAGTTAGCGATAGCCCAAAGTTACTACTCCACGCGGACTAAGTCGCGGGCATGAAACTTATTATGATATAATGCCACATGACCAGGAACACCACCGATAAATTTCAAACTCTGCTTGTCTCCATGTTTTCTATGAAAGCAACTATATTTTTCAACATCTTTCATTTGCATTCAGTATTTGCATAAAAAGTTATGAGTTTATGGCATACGGGTAAAATACAAAGTCGTACGGTTTCCTTTTACGGAACCCTGAAACTACTGATGGTTCCGTAAAAGGAAACCCTAAAAAAAGACGTCAAGTAAAAGGACGTCAGCACGTCCAAACTTAAAAGAACAAAATACAGAAGCAGCAAGGAACTTGCACATGTGGACTTAGTTTTGTTCTTGAAAATAAAAATTGATTTATTTATAGCATTTCCTTCTGTGTTATTTATTTGGTCTTCGCCGCAGTCTGGTCAATAGGTCAACCTTTATTTGAAGTAAAAATTAAAATCACTGCACTACCCCACTAGTACCTACATACCTACCTACTTCAGAACATTTTATACATATGCACGAAGTAAGATGCCCTAGGATACGAATATTAAAACAAGAAAATAAAACACCCGAAATCGTTCCATCGAAATCGGTCTATCTGCTTGAGCGTTACGACGCCACAGACAGATACACACACAGACAGGCAGACATCGACGTCAAACTTATAACACCCCTCTTTTTGCGTCGGTGGTTAATAACAGTTCACAGAGTCGAGAAGTAGCCGCTGTGCTTTATTTTAACGATTACAATGAAATGGATCGTCGGCTTAGTCGTTATGGCACCTGCATCTCGTGTACGACAGTGCGGGTTCAAAACCTAACAAGTATCAATGTGTCCTTTCTAAAGTCACCATTCAGTCAGTACAGTCATCTCTGACAAAATTGACATTGATTGGTGAAGGAAAACACCTGGACTAAAAATTCTGAAATTACTAATCAGCCTTGAGCAAGCGTGGTGATCAATGCTCATACTTTCTCTGTATGAGAAGAGGCCTTTATCCAATAGTGGGATAATAGATGATGAAGATGAATGAAATGGAAGCTATTGGTTTTCCACCATTCCGCACAGTTCTTCTCGCCTCTTTCTAAGCGCAGTGTCGCTCTAACCACCTTTATCTTTCGTAATATTATAAATCCCAAAGTACCCTGTCTGTCTGTCACACTTTATGATAAAAGGGAATAAAACTATTTGGATGAAATTTGGTATGGAGGGGTAGATTTAAACCTGGGGAAGGACATATTTTTTATTCGAGTGCGTGACTCGGGATATGTGGGTGAATCTGCGGGACACAGCTAGTTGTCTATCCTTCTATCTTCTTTCTTCTATGTTGTCAAGTTGAGTGTCCACGAAAGAAGCCGAATAAAATAGTAAGTATACATAGAAATATATTGCGCCTAATATATTGGCTAAAGTTACATTACCTAAAAATTATAGGTTTAGGCATTAGGCAGAACCAACATAACGTTTTTTCCGTCAAAAAATCTTTAAAGATCTTCATTATTTCAGCTACGCAATATGTATTATTACATTATTTACTTAGTTCGACGCGTTATAAACAAGTTGGATTATACATAGTTATTTCCGTAATTCTGACGAGGACACACTGGAACTAGTAATTCTGTCGTAAATTTCGGGCACGTAGTCATAAGCTTCTTCTTTGAAATCTTCATACAATTGCTTTTTCATTGTCGCCCAGTTTACCTTCTCTTCAACTTCAAATAGGCTAAAATGGTAGATATTATATTTAATATACATAAGTAGATAATATTATGTGAGTTGTAAGCAAAAATGAATTTGTAGTTTGTATGTACGATAAAATTATAATATGCCTGCATGAAGCTGTTGTTCGAAAGAGTTATCGCGGCGCTGAAACGCTAAGGGCAAAGCAAGTATCATTGGTGGAGTTTAGTAAGTAAGAGTCTGATAGGTCCTCCCGCTCCGCCCAGAGCGAGAGAGGTCATTTGATGATTTCCCATCACTAAAAAAAGTACCTATAGTATAAAAGTATCGACGTATCCATCGCGATATTTCCGTATCTAGTTGGTACGAGCCAGGCTGCAGTTTAAAGCCCCTACGGCCTATGTACACAGATAGTCACACGGACGCAGTTTTATTCATTCCCCTGACGGTCTGAAAAACGTGACTGTGTTGAATAAAATATTTCGTTATTCTGGTTTCATCGGTACAAATAAAAGCTTCGAATTGGCTTTCGTTAGCAATGCTATTATTATTTTAAAAGGACGTTTTTTTCTACATGTTTCATATTCGCGTATTACGTGCATGGCAGTTTTATGAGAGTGCAAAACTTTTCTACACATGATTACTACTTTTTTTTAGTTCTAGCTATAAACCTATTCATTAAACTACATTAGTAGCTGGTTTAAACTGAAACTGTGTACCTATATTGGAAATGGTAACTACTACGGAAGTATGAGACCGCAGTTTGAGGCCGCGCCCAAGACCGAAAAGTTTTGTATAAGTAATTGGTTTAATGGATTGATTGAGGATGGTCCTCTTTGTTAATAACTAGAAGTTTACGATACCTAAGTACATTGACTTACTTGCTGACACATGCCATGTAGTCTTTGAGGGAATTGCTTGAAAAAATGTGAATGAGATTACTGTAGCCTGTACAGTTTGACCACTGGGCATCTGGTGCCATCAACATTCCCACCGCTCTCCCCCGGCAGATCAGCGGAGCGCCGTACATGCCCTGGAAAATAAGTTCAAAAACAAAGTTTAGACTTAGTTTACTGTTATATTTTTTTAGGGTTCCCTACCTAAGCCGCCGCTGTTCGCCTGTACGTCCATCTGCATGTGGGTGGATTGTATAAAACAAAATAGTTATCCAGTTTTGTAAATTTTCCGAGTGTGTACTAATTTATGTTGCCACATGCCTATGACAAGTAATAATAACGACAAAATAAAATAAAAGAATACGACGATAAACTATCACGTTTCTTGTAAAGTAGGGTGTGCAATCTCGGTATTCCAAGATCTCAAAATACCGAGATCTCGCATCAATTTTGCATGATCAATCTTGCATTCAAAATCGTGCGCGATCTCGCAAGATTTGCAAGATTGCGCGGCGAGCAAACACACCTCTCTCTCTTGATGAGGAACTACGGATGATTTTGAAAGCTCGCCCACATGAACGCCCTACACTTGCAACGGGTTCATTATTTGATAAAGTCATTAGACAAGAGTCCAATCTCTTCGAATCAGGCGGTGCAAAATGGCAGCACCTGCAGTCAGCGTATCAATGCCTATCATCAGTGGTCTCAGTGGTGCCAACCAGTGTAAAGGCGGAACGGGCATTTTCTGCTGCAGGATATATGGCCAGAAACATCCGAAGCCAGTTGGCTGATGATACACTGGATATGTTGTGTTTTTTAAGGAGCTTTTTTCAAATTAACCCATAATACATAGGTGTACATGGACATTAATATAGCGATTTGATTATAATAAATATGTTTTTAATTTAATTCCTATGTTCTGAGAGTAGATATTTTTTTTTTTTAGTAAAATAGGTACGTATTAAATAAATACATCGTATTTTTGCGAAATCTCGCAAAATACCGAGATCTTGCAAGATTAGACTTCCAGAATCTTGCAATACCGAGATCGAAGATTTGCTGCAAGATTGCACTCCCTATTGTAAAGGCCTATAAGAAATGTGATTTTATCAGCTTTTATGTTCGACTTATAAGATAAAAATAAATAAAGGGTATCCCGTCTAGTGAAAGGGACACTAGACTTTTGTTCTTTATCAATCTTTTGAATCTTAATAGGTAGATAAATACCTATTTGAAATTCGCAAAAAAGGAGTAGGTACTTATTAATATAGTCATGTAGAACTATGAAAACAATCTAAATAAAGTTAATGAATACGGCATTCTACAAGTGACAGCTATTTTGTTCAATCGAAGCTTTACATATTATTCTAGCGCTTCCAATGTAAATAGGTACATAGTTTAAAATCATGTACGATGGTATGGACGGAACCCCTCGCGAACGAGTCTGACTTGCATGTGGCCGGTTTTTGTTTTGGGATGAACCGGCCTCGTTATTCCCAACCACTGCAACTCCCGAAAGCCAGAGTCAACAGTGACGACCACAAAAAAACCGTCGAGGCAATGAAGCTGCAACTAAATTAATTAGAGCAGTGGGACTAGCACGAACAACTTTCGAAAAAGTATTCGTAACATAAGTGAATTTTGAATAGAATATTCTCGTTTCCCACATATTATTTATTTAAATTGAAGAATTAAATAATAACTATTAATTTAATGGGTTCTAGTGTGCTTTTATGTTACTCTTGGTTCCAATTAGGTATGGCAAAATGAAAACTATTGACGGCATGGAAATTCGTACTAGTTTCTACAATTTCCGTATAGTAAAACAACTCCAGATGTATCCTGTACCTATATTGTCTACCCATTACTTCCTTTCCATAATCTGTATGAGTCACAGTTGTTTTTTTGGCATCGGAACACAATTGTGACTTCACCGTCATGCAAGTTATGTACCTATTGAAAGGGATTCGTCCAATAAAAGCGACGGGCGAAACTAATTAATTACGATATCTACCTACCTATTAAGTTGTTTACAAAATACTACTAGTAAGTACTTGAATACTAATTGCATATGTTTACCAACTTAATCTTTGTATTAATAATTTAATGACTGCAGATAACTTACGTGACACGGTTGAGCTGTACGGTCAGGCTAAAAGATAAAAAAATGTAGATTTAAAAATAGATTATCTGAGGACGTTCACTCACATGTCAGTAAAGAAGAAACCAATTTGATAAAAGTAATATTCGTGGGACTATGTAATTCGTAATTAATAAATGTAGCATAAAATGACCTTTGGAGGATACCATGACATAATGGCAATACCATGAAACGACCTCAACTGAAACTACCCTATTTTTAAACAAGTAGGAACAATTAAAACAAATTAATGATGTATTAAGTTGATCGAGACACTCGTTTGACATTTGCCAGTCTTTTATTTTGTTTATGGCTTAATATTGTGGTGCAAAAAACAATAATAGAGGAAAATGCAGTCGTGATAGCCAGACTAAAGAATCATATCTTATTACTTTTTCATTCAGATATTACTATGTAATAAAAGTATAAGTCGGTGCAAAGTAAGTATGGCTGGTGATAATAACAATAAGTAGTTTCTTACATCTCTGACGCAGATACAAGCGCCTTTGTCGAACAAACCCAAGAATCCCAAGTTACTCAGAGCTTTCTGGAATTTTATGGTCAAGGCTTCACACCACAGGCTCTTCTTCACAATGTTCAGGAACTGGACTCGGACGTTCCTTTGTAGTAAGAATTTGTGAACTGGGTAAATTTTATCCTGAAATGGGGAGCGCATGTTTTAAAAATAGAAAGAAAGAAAGATAAATCATTTATTGGCACACCATACGACAATCACAATAGGGAATAAAAAAAAAATACAAAGATAAAAGAATATTGTGCCAAATAGGTTCAGTTCAGCGTTATGCCAGACGATAGTGCTTGACGCTGGTTTTCAACTGGACCTAGACGCTGGTTTTTAGCTGGACCTATTTAAATATTTCTGATGAAGGCTATTTCTAGTCCTAATTTTCAAGTGTCGTAGAAAAAACACGGTTCTTGTAACTTTCTTTAAACATAAATATAATTGTTAATAATAATATGTAGGTATAGATCTGACAAAATTATGAATACCAATCACAGACATGTGTGTACCTAACTAAAGTCTCATACCGATACCACCTAACGGTTTTAATAAAAATATATATTGCGTAAAATTATAAATAAACAGCTAAAAGCGATTAAGAGCATACTTTCAGACACAAATGAAAAGTTTTTATTGGAAAATATTGCGAGTCATACAACGGCTTTATTTTAATTCAAACATGCATAAAGTTAGTTACAGGAAGTTGGAATGTTTGCAGCAAAAAGTTGTCGTGGCATTCATATTGTGCACAGCGAGCATAAAGGAGAAACTTGACATGATTCGAACTTGCTGCCACGGCCCACCCAACTACGAACAACGACCAAGTTTGTTAAAAGCTTTGAACATTTTAGAACACCGTTAACAGTGACGCGAGACATATGGAGTTTAAACATAATATATTTTGTCCTTTTCTGTACGGAGAAAATAAAAAGGAACGACACATGTGTGCAGCAAATGTTAGAATAAAACATGTGCATCCAGTTGGTATGGGGAAGTCGCTCGATGGACTCTATACCGTATAGTAATTAAAAGCATTGCTGTTTTGTTTTTACATATTTTGTTGACTTTTTAAAATATGCATTAGATTAGTAAGTTTTGTAAATACGTAGGTAGATTTTATAAAAGGAGTGCAATTTTGTTTCTTTAGTTTTGATTTTTATTGGTCTATTCAATTTCTATCGTCAATTTTACATTTAGACGCCTACCACGCATAAAGTTTTTGAGTAAATTTTTTTTTTGTGTCATCAGAAACCCTACTAAACAACATTACATAATCCAGAAAGCCATTCTTTTTTATCTACAATAAATAATACGTTTTTGAATGGATTATTGTCTTAACATTTGAAGGCTCGCTCAAAGTCGCGCTCATAGTTGTTCTCCTGTATAATCGCTTTTTTTTCTTCTTACGCGAGCGATATGCAAACTAATGGTCGTTCATAGGATCTTTAGCACGTGAACTCGAATGTAGAAACTACATTACCCCTTTATAGAAGAAGTGCCAACCGGGCATCAAGCATTCTTCCTGCAGCGCCAAGACCTCTTCGCCCTTATAATCTATATCAATCGCTCTCAAAGGTATTTCCGTCAACACATCAGGCACTTTTCGCTTCAGAAGCAGAAGCGCCGGGGACTTCGACATCAAGTAACCGTGGTTACCTGTCCCGAGCTTAGTAACTGTAAATACACGAACATGATCACCATGAAATGATTTAAAAAAATATTTTCTACCTAGTTGTAGTAGTGGAATGCAATAAAAAAATTGTATTGAGTAATTCAATTGTTTCATAAAATATTATTCTCTGTTTGTTTTATACATTTTTCCGAGAATATCAATTTGGATCGCGAACGCATTAATGCGGATGGCCGGTGCATGCCGTCATGCAGATGTATTTAATTAATTAAGGCTTTGTTGAAAGCTTTTCATTACTCACAACAATTAATGGACTTCCAAGTTTCATTTATTGTTTAAATATTAACATTAATTTATACAAAATTTTTATCTAGCTTAAAGTTGCCTGTATCGCACCGTTACCGTCACAGTTAGAAACATCTAAAATAATCAGAAAATATCAACCAAGCAAGTACCAACTGCACTTTCGTTAGGATCGAATGTGACGTATGCGATAATCGCAATTATTAATGTCCTTTCAGCAATATTTCGCTTCAACTAATACTTACGGTTAGGAACGAGTATCTTTGTAACTTGCACCCTGATACCTCGGCGGGGGTGCCTGTATGTGGCACCGACGACCACGTTGATTGGCCTTGTGTCCCGTATTTGGGCCATGGGGTTGGTGACGCACACGGCAGCAGTGAGGACGGCGACACGAGACACCAGTGTACCGACGCACAGCCCTCGGTACCGGGACGGGAAATATGCCTGTTTTTAACACGCTTGTTTTAGCTTCACTACTAACTAAAAATTAATGCAAATAAAATCTTGGAAGTCAATATTAGCCTACTTCTAATTTTCTTATCGAAATGAAATACTATGGATGACCATACTATAATTAATATCTTGGAGCTGATGATGGATGCTGCTGATGAGGTAAATAATGGAACTCTTCAGAGGCTACTGGTAAACTGGAGTTCGGGCTCAGGTCCAACAAAATGGTAGGTGTGTTTTTGATAGGTATGGTATCGTTCCGACCAAAAATGGTAAAAAGGAACCCTTATGGGTGTTTCGCTCTCTTAAACTACTTATTTTTATTATTAGTTAACATTACATTGGTCATGCTACTTTTAATATTTATTTTCAAATTGTTATGTGTAAAGGCATACCATATCTCTCGGGGCAATTCGTGTGTATTGAGCCAGAAAGACTCGTAAAATATGACGCACACTGCAATTGTACTGCATTCGTGCGATACCGAATACTTGTCCGTCGTGGCCTGAGCCGACGTGACAGACGCGTTTTTGTACGTAATTTTTGCATATTATTTTTATTCAAACATTACCAATTCATTTACAGATAAAAATAGGTAGTAATTTTTTTTTTAAGATTATTTTTATATAAGGACTTTTGAGATTTCCTGATCAATAAAGATGCTATTGTACTATTCATAAAAGTGTTTTCCGTTACATAGACACCTTATACATTAATCCATGTAAGCTGTGCAACTAATGGTTGCACAGCTTATAGAATTAATGATTCTGACTAAATTATAATTACCAAGTTACATTTTGTATTTTGTGCAATGAAACAAATGTTTAATCAATTTAGTCTGTTGATCCAAATCGCAAAATCAAGTCGAGACAAACTTACTAAAAAAGGAAGAGTTCCGTGTGCCGGCTTGAATGGCTCTCTGCATTTGCATTGTAGGAAGCAGGCACCTAAAATCAACAACACGATCAAATCAGGGACTTAAATAAAACAACTATACATTATATAAAAAATAAAGATTCAAACTACCAATCAAGAATAGTATTTTCAATTTATTCATGCTACAGAAGACTTGGAAATTAAAATTAAAATGAAATAAAAACTGACCCGGTTTTAATTAAAATGGTGAAACGGTTGTTAAGTTTTCCATCAAAATAAAGATAACGGTCAGCGCAGTTCATCACGAACTTGCTTTTGAATTCTATACAAGCACATTAAACTTAGTATCTCGTTAGAGAAAAAGAGTATCGAATTAATTACTTTGTGAAAAATGACGACCATGTACAAAAAAAAACTTAGTTAATAAAATTTCATAATAAAAACTAACTTAATTAGAAATATTTTTCATTTGTATCTAAAATATGTTTAAGATATATCTCATCAAAAACATGTATGTAGTATGGGAGTCTAGATCGATAGAAAGAAATTCCCCAATAAATAAATTGAGTTTTAAATGTAACCCCAAAAAAAAACATTTATCGAGGAGTCGAAAGTAGCCCTAAATACATCTACCAACTTGACTTAATATTGCATTGCATTTAAAATTAAAAAGTTCAAAGTATCTTGTAACGTAGCTAATATTTACAAAACTTTGTAATAATACGATATTGATGCAGATAATCTTTTCTCATGAATTATTGAAGTACGTAGTTTATTATTATGTATGATACTTAGAAGAGAAAGAAAAACAACACTAGAATAAACCCAACCATCTTAATATGGTTTAATTATTAACTTTTTGAATGACACGCTCCGCTGCAGACGTAATGCATAAACCATTGTTTGAGGGCCACCGGTGGCCGCGTGGCTATCACAAACTAAAGGATAAGTATTTCTTAATGCTATTGTGACACCTCAACAAGACCCTTAAAAGACTTTCGCGAACCACTCTATAGAATAAGATCTGTGCCTGGGCGTTGATACTCTCATTTGCGACACGTGACATTCATTTGACGTCAGAAATAAATATTTATGGGGTAAAAATCTGGTACTACTTCTATAATTAGAAATTATTTTTATACTTTTTTATCGATTTGAACCTACAGAAATAGTACACCATTTATAAAGCAAGATTCTTAAACTTAGTTCGATGAAGTACGTCTAATATATAGGGTAGTATAGATGTTCTTCGCGAGACCTTGGACTAGTTTCTTGCAGTGTACATGAGCGGCTAAAGGTTTCTGATAACATTTAAGATATACCAAATGTATCTATCTATTTCTATTTCCATAATTTGGTGAGGTGGGTTCATTTTCAGACTTTTTTATAGTAGCTATTCAAACTACTTAGTTCTATTATACGATGAATCATTTTAAACACTGAGATTATTGTGTCGTCACAGAAAATATAAGGTTGGGAAAGAATTTTATCCCGGTGCAGCGGCGTCCTAGCTAATTGAAATAGGCTATAATAATAACAAACACCTAGTGACTCAGTGACATACATTATAATTATAGTGTTAGTCAAAAGTTACGCGAATCCTTACATATAAATAACCTACCTATATAAGAAATGCGAAGGTAACTCTGTTTGTCTGCTACGCTTGTACGAAAAAATGGTTGAACCAATTTAGATGAGACCTGGTAAGGAGATACATGGAAACCAGGCGAAGAAAATACGGTAGTTTTTATCTAGGTGTGCGAAGTAGTTCTCTCAAAATGTGGGTGAAACCGCGGGAAACAATTAGTCCCTGCACTAATAAAAAAAATAGCTCTTAACGCTAACATCAAAACAACTACTAGGAAAATAAAATCCCTTGGGAAGTGCGGAACAAATTGCTGGTACCTACTCACCTAAGTACCCTTTAATCCCGTCAAAGGATAATTAAATTTTTCATCCAATATTGCACAGAGGTTTAACTTTTAATAGTATTATCGTATTACATTGTACTTTGACCAATTGGATTGAATACAAATGAAATGCTTTTAAAAGAATGAAACTCTTTTATTAATTTATTACAAAATAGGTTTTCATAAAAAGCATTTGTTAGGGTTACCTAGTCAACAAGTTATACTAACCAGACTACGGAAGCCTAAAAATGCAGGTTACCCAATCGTATCGTTGAATCGGTATTTCAAAAATATTGTACACGTCGAAAAACTTTTTGACAATTTAGGGATCCGTTTGCGAAATATTAAGCGTCAGTAAGTGTTGTTCCTATTTTGTTCTAATTCTGCGACAGAAATTAACAAAATGGCGTAAGGATGGTGCATTTATGTCAGTTTCATGCTCTAACTATCATCATTCATGATTTAATGGCATTTTTTATCTATGAGAGAAAAAAATCACAGCAGAAGCTTATGTAACAAAGTTATAAGGAAAACTGTCATGGCTTAGTAAGCTTTACCGGTTGCAGAGAGTACCTATAATCTATTGTCTAAAAGTACTAAAATATAATAAACGACTAAAATACGATTGATTTTGTATTATTACCTACGTGAACATAAGTTTGTAGCCAACATCTCATTTATGTAAAGGATTTGAGTATTCTTATTTCACAGGAAACGTGTTTGTTGAGTGTACCTTATAACTTCGCATCATTCATAAAATTTGTTTGCTTTTATAATATATACTTTACCTATTTATATTGTATGCATACACATATATCTACTATATTTACGTACATAAATCTATACATAAAATGCTTTGTCCTGAATGACTGACGGATCAACGCACAGTCTAAACCGCTGATCGTAGGACCTGAAACTTAGAGGGTGTGTTCTTTGTATGACGTAGGCATCCGATAAGAAAGGATTTTCCGAAATTATATCCCTAAGGGGGTAAAATTTGTATATTATTTTGTAACTCTGGCATTCTTTATTTGAATTCGTTTAGACTACACGAGCGAAGTCGCTGGCATTAAGCTAGTGTATGACAAAATATTTTACAACCTTACATAGAGCTTGAAATGTATCTACAGTCAGAGAAGATTCTGTACGAGACATGCTTGGTTCAACGCAATAAAAAGATACGGTCATTTAAACAGCATTTTGTGACACTCGCAAAGTTAATCAAAACCTATTATAGGACGATACTTCTCGTTGGTCACGGAAGTACGGAGAGCATGGAACTCTCAGTACGGGAAATCGTACGTAGCAAATATATTTTTTAAGATGACAAACGCAGGAATGATATGAATACAGACGTCGATCCTATATATAAATAAAACATTAGCTAGATAAGTAGCTTAACTTAAGTGAATCACTATACATAAATGACTTCGCCGGAATATTCGGATTTTATGTCTGCTATTTAACATTATCCACGACCCTAAAAACTCATTGTACCTGCGGGAACGATTTTCCTTTACTCACCCAAAAGAAGCGCTTTGCAGGAGGCTTCTTAAATACCCTCTTAAATTTTTCTCCCTTTCCCCTCTACCGACTACTATTCCTATTCGCTTACGTGCACGCAGTTGCGGGATTCTTGTATTTATATATTTTTTACTTTTCTGGTAATTTTATGTTAGTTTAAATTTTTTATATGTAAGTACGTGATCTCTGAAAGCATCACACTCGTTTTGTGTACAGTCGTGTATTAAATTCAGATCTCATTTAACAAGTATATTACGCATTTATAAATTCGTTTTGGAAGTCTGTTTAGTTAAACCATATTTGAGAGCATTCTTACAAAATAGATTCTAATTAAAAATCGTATTAGTTTGATTTATGAAAATGTAAGTACCTATACCCGACACTGTCGCGGAGAGCTAGACTAATTACAAACTATGTATTACGCTCATACATAAACGTTACAAGTTTTGTCAATGCACATTAAACCGTAGCCAAAGTATCTAGGTAATAACGTAATCACTTATGTAAAGAATTAAAGTTTTTTTTTTGCGTTAAAAATCTAAAAAAAAATAAAATAGAGGTTAATTGGGTCTCGCAGAAATGTATTGTGACTAGTAATTAGTGACTTATTGCAAAATATAAATTGGTCCATTTGTGTGACGGTTCATATATTTGGAGATATAGGAACGGAATATGCTTATCCTAAGTTTGATCCCTACAAAAGTTAATCTGCATCCCTTGCGCAAAAAGTCTCACGTCATATCATACTGGAGGAAATCCGGCCATTCCCGGAAAAAGCAATAAATCTTGCCTAGCCGCAGATAGAGAGATCGGGTGAACTCGAGGGGAGGGGGTGTAAATATGCGTACAGGACTGACTACTGAGTGTATAGGTGCTCCCGGGTGCAAGAGCCCAAGAGGCAGATCAATAGGCAGGCGTCCTGCGTGTCCCCGGTCCCGCCCGGCTCCGCCGCGCCACTCGCAGCTCGTCCGTCGCGTCAGAACCACGTACCCGCGACCCCGAACGCCGCACTTGAACACTCGCGACACCAAGTCATGGAGGTAAGCTAGCAAAACACTAAATTAACTTTACTACTACAAACAGTCACCAATTTCTAAATTCTTTCTAAATTCTTGGTGTGCTTATACGCGCGTGCCTTTTACAACGTTAATTACAACTAAATAGCGAAAGTAGACTTTTTTCAGAAATATACATTTTTCTTTGTGCATATTAAAATAATTAACAAGTGCAAAGCCATTGGTGTGGATCAATAAAAATGTATTCGTTGCTTGCAGGTTTTGTTAAATATTTGTTTTTATTAAAAAAGATAATTTATGCAATAAACCTGAATTGTGATAATTTAATTTTTTCAAGCATTTTATTTTTCCAAATTGGTATTCGATTCATCGGAACCCTGCTTTGTGTTCAGAAATTGTTACGGAATATTCAAATTTGTTACATAATATAAATTAGTGCGCAGCATCCCGCTATAATCAGAGAGGGCCGGTGGGGGTGGGGTACAGATTTGTTTGTGTGCGTTTACTCCGGAAAGTCGACAGTGATCCGTGTATTTCGTTACTGCCAGCAAGTTTTTCATCACAGTCAATTGATAAATTAAAACATGATTCGACTTCAGTAAAAGATATTGTGTTAAAACAAACATTGACTACTGCTAAAAATGATTATTTTATATACAAAAATAATGATAACTACTTAATAAAAATGTAACATACAGCTGTTATTTCCGTTTACTTGAAGTTTAGTCCGATATTATAGACGCGGTAAAGGAGGACAATAACAAGAAATAGTTGTCAACAGTTAGCATATCATGAGTCAAACGGCGTAACCGCAGGACTGCGTATCGCAGTGCCACTGGGTAGTGACCCCTGAGACATCCAGTTAATTTTAGCGGGCGCCATGACTGACTTACAATTAAAGTCATTGACTGAGCACTGCTAGTTATCGCTGGCACCTATCTACTGCTATGAGTCTTTGTTCTTATAAATTCTTTACGTGCCAAAGTGCTAGCTCTCATTTAATATGGTCAATACATGTTTTGTTTGTTTATCTATTTAGGTTTTTATTTATAATATGCTACGCGTGCGAAGGTTTAGCACTAGGATTGCAGCCACGGCGACATTTCAAAGCGTCCATAATATCGTCATACTATTATCTTGATTGGGATGTTCATGCCTTGTGTTGTTTGCAGGCTAAGTACGTTTGGCGCTTGGTGGCAGGACTGCTCCTGCTGACAGCTGTAATTGTCTCTGCTGAAGGTGAAGTATGGGAGGAAAGCGAGCACGAGGTTCTCATTCGCAGCGAGAGGGGCGCTAAAAATAGAGGTTAGTATTTAGAACGCACGAAACTAACGATGCTTCCGATGCAGATGCATTATATTTCATCAAATTTTGTATTTGACTAGGATAAAGGTTTGGATCGGAAACATAATTTTTGTAGCAACAAATAAGTTTAGTTTTTACAGAAGATATACATATAGGTACCCAATCCAAACTTAAAACTCGTGGTATTTTTCAAAACTGCGCGTATTAACTTCTCGGTTTTCAGAATTTGCGCTCAATTCAATTGTTTATCATTTCTAAAGGGTCTTCAAGCACTTTAAGAACAGAAAAGTTAGTTCTACATAGCCATTCAAAGCGGTGTTCCTTTGAAGAAGTGCCGTCAAAAGTTCCTTGTCACATCGCATAAACCACAATAGTCTCAGTAGCTGAAAACAAAAATGTTTATAGCTGTTTATTGTATGCCTAAACTATTTAGACAGAAGTAGGTATATGACTTGAAGATGGCGTATATTCGTCGGGGTCCTTTTGTTTTCTTATTTGTGTTGGTACCCTTCTCGCAGACATCTCAAAATAAATCTCTCGGGTCGCTGTCTGTTGCCCATCTGCACATGTTTGGGAACATTAAAAACTCTCACAATTTTTACAATAAAAACAGTCTGTTTTGGGAATGAGATAAAAAAGTTCGATATTTACCTACTTCATAATGGTATGGTCGGAATTCGGAAGACAATAATTAATTAAAATTGATTTTAGATGTTTACGGTAGTTGTTCTTGAGACCGTTTACAGGCATTCGAATGACGAGTGGACAAAATTTTATTTAAATACAACATTATGTTACAATATTATGATTGGTTATTAAAATAATAAGAATGAAATGAAAAACGACATTGAAATAGTTACCTAAATTACACTTTATCAACATAATCTATTATCTGGCTATCTGTCTTATCTAATTAGGTAAGATTGTATGTTTGTAGATCCTATAGATAAATACATAAACTTTAAAACTACAGACTCTATTCTAATAATTATTTCACTGAATTATTAATAAAGCACCAATCAGTGTAGTTCATGATGAAGGATAATGAATTACAACAGTGGAATTTAATTGTACTCTAATTAGTGATATTGTATACTTTTTCTAGGCTGCAAACATTTTAATATCCTTATTTTCTAAATTTTAATATAATAACTATTTCATATTCAATTTTAATAATTTAGAGACTTGCCGTTACGTCCGCGGTGCTTGGAGCGAATGTGACTCTAAGACCAACATTCGCTCGCGAAAACTGACTTTGAAGAAAGGGGATCCAGCCAGCTGTGAGAGCATCAAGACTATCCAGAAGAAATGCAAGAAAGGTATGGCTAACTCCGAATCTTTGCAGGGTAAAATATATGTTGCATCCATTATTCGATTATTAGGTACAACCTGTAGTATAATTCGTGAAGGTAATCTAACCAAATGCAAGTAATGTAATTAAATAAATTAAAATTATTCTGAAAATTGTTTAAATATACAGGGAAGTCCTGTTTATCATAATATTTTTCATGGAAGAAACGACTTTTCACACTCCGACGAACGTTCGAACATAGCAACTCTGGAAATATGATTTACTCCGGATCGGTACAAATACTATTTCCGGGAACTTTGCCATTTAGGAAACGATTCATTCCGCACAATTTTGTGTAGAAGACTTATAACAGGTACTTCTTATTTAAAAGCGACACTTGCATTTATTGTGCAGTTTGTTTTGGCGTTCGCTCGGTATGTAGAACAAGGTTTTTGGACTTAGGAATAATTGGCATCTATAGGTTCCAATGACTTAACAATCCAAGTAATTTTTCTTCTTTTACGAACGTTTACTAATACATTATTAGGTTTACCTAATTAATTACCTTACTAATTAACGCTTACTTAACCAATGCTCCTAAAAACTAGATATTTTTTAATTCTAAACTGTATTGTAAGCATCTGTATGTATGGTAGCCTGCCGCTATGAGAAGTCCTCTTGGAGTGAATGCAGCCCTAATGGTGAGATGTCCCGGACTGATATGCTGAAAGCCAATAGCGACTCTAGTTGTGATCAAAGTAGGCGTATCACTAAGAAATGCAACAAGAACAAGCAGGTCAAGACCTCCAAAGACAAGGGTAAGAAAGGTTTGTTACCCCCTGACATTTATTATTAACTAACAATGTATTGCGTGACAAAAGCGAGGTGACTAATCCAACAAATCATATATAAAATGATTTTGACAGAATATTTAAAATGATTCAGCCTTTTTAAAGTTTAATGGTGTAAGTAATCCGACTTTCTTGTTTTATATACCAAGACAAGACCTATAAAACAACAAAGTAAGTAAGCAAATATGTAGAAAATTCACTACCTACCTAACCAAGGAAAATAAACAACATAATTAGGTCACTATGATACAAATGAGTCAGTGCGTTGTTAAACTCAGTGTATTTTTCAAATGTCCGAACCTACTCACTTTTAAGAATTAACCGTCTTTCCTTTTTCCCTTTATATACCTGAGAATAGGACATGAACTATTTTTCATACCATAAGGGTGATTTACCCCAAAAATGGCATTGCAACGCATGCCGCGCGCAGCTAGTATTATAATAATTGAATATGATGTATTTCATGCCTAAAAATTCTCCATCTTGTTATTTTTCTAAACACCTATAATTTTATGGATACTTGGGTTTAGGTAGTAGTAATAAATAAAATAAATATGCCCTTTATTCCACTACTTACAACGTCCAAAACTTAGTTATTAATTTATTTAATAAATATTTCTAAAATATCTTCAGCTCCTCTTTCTAACCATGACTTCCTTCGTTTTCTTTCTTTTATAAGCTTTTGTTATCTCTCTTCGTAGCGGTCGCATCTGCGGCGTAGGCAACCCCTAAATTGCTCTACACGTTTCTGTCACGCGCTTTTTGCATCGCGTTTGATCCACAACGTTGGCTAAATATATCACGCTATCTCTTTCTTTGTCTTCCTTGCTTTATTTTTCCATCCAATAGGATCCATTCTGTTACCTTCTTTGTCCATCTAGTATACTCCAATCTACATAAATGGCCAGCCCCGTTCCATTTTAGTACCTGATCTTATTCTGTGGTTTACGTCTGTTAATTTTATTTTTAGCCGTAGGTATTAGTTCGTTTTTATTCTGTCCGATATTTTTATACAAAGTATGCTTCTTTCCATTTTCCTTTGGCATATGGCAATTTTCTCTTCGTCCTCGTTCCTCACCGACCACGTTTGACATCCATAAGTAAGACATGTTAGTATGGCTGTTACGTACACTTACTTTCTGATGAGTAAGCTACTTCTTCTTTACTTTTCAGGAATTCTTTTAGCAAAAAAAAATATACGTTACATACAAGATACGTGTGACAAACATAACCCTTGACCGTACCTTCGCAGTCGAGTCTAAATAGAAGTAGTTTTATAACTGTAGCATATTTATTATCTGTGTCGTGGAAATACATCAGTCGTTGTCAAGCTATGCTAACTTGACTGTACCTACATAGTCGGGCAAAACTGACATTTAAAACTTGCCGAGCGTTAGTCAAACGGCAAATTTTCTTGTTTTCAGTGTTTTTTAATAGAGTGATTGGCCCGTTTTAGACAGTTTTTAGGGTTCCGTAGTCCGACAAGGAACCCTTATAGATTCGTCATGTCTGTCTGTCTGTCTGTCTGTCCGTCCGTATGTCACAGCCATTTTTTTCCGAAACTATAAGAACTATACTGTTGAAATTTGGTGAGTAGATGTATTCTGTAAACCGCTTTAAGATTTTGACACAAAAATAGAAAAAAAGCAATAAATTTTGGGGGTCCCCATACTTAGAACTGAAACTCAAAAATGTTTTTTTCATCAAACCCATACGTGTGTGGTATCTATGGATAGGTCTTCAAAAATGATATTGAGGATTCTAATATCATTTTTTTCTAAACTGAATAGTTTGCGCGAGAGGCACTTCCAAAGTGGTAAAATGTGTGTCCCCCCCCCTGTAACTTCTAAAATAAGAGAATGATAAAACTAAAAAAAATATATGATGTAGATTACTATGCAAACTTCCATTGAAAATTAGTTTGAACGAGATCTAGTAAGTAGTTTTTTAGTAATCAGCAATTTTCCTCTACAAACAAACTTAATTATGCGGTCGGAAAAAAACAAGATAATTGCGACTTTATTGCGTATTTTTTCTTTCCAATGGTCGGAACCCTCGGTGCGCGAGTCCGACTCGCACTTGGCCGGTTTTTTTAACTGCATTCAATTCCTATTGCAGTAACAAGTACCTATCCCAATTCAAATATTAGTCTGCATTCTTCTTAATGTTTTATAAACTGTTCGTCACTTCGAGTATGATCGTAGTTCTGGTGTCGTCAAACTGTCACATTTCAGTGACCTAGGTATTTGTTACTAACGTGGCAGAATACCTGAGGTATTTACTATAACTGCAATTTCGGGAGTCATGCCATTGGAAAATAAATATATTTATTATGGAATAGCTAACAAATTGACGCTGTCATGTCCCAATCAATTTATTGTTACCGTTTATTATCCTTTATCACTTGACTTGTACTTTTCTAAATTTTGACCATTTTGCAAATTTTCCGCTAAATTATCAGAATTTAATAAGGTTTTTAGGGGAATACCTAAAAACCTTATTAATTGATATACAGACTAATTTATCATCTTAAACTTTTGTCTTCGTTCAAACTATTACGACCATCATCCTTTTTCAAGTGATGCGCTTGCAACTAACGGAGTAAAATTTTTGTTTATTATAAAAAAAATATTAGAACTTTTTGAAACTATGGATGGGTATCCGACAACATACCTTACATTACTTACTTATACAACGTGCCCTTTTTAATATTTTTTTTGTTTTGCAGGTCGCCGGAATCGTCAGTAAGATGAGATGCTCCTTGAATTATTTTTGAACTTTATTATTGCAATGATCTTGGTGCATCTGTTTATGTAATAGTGCCAAAATAGTGACAACACTTTTAAATCGTTTCTTACAACAATTCATTACTATAATTAGCTACAATATACACAGTACAATTTATCTCTTAATATTGAATTGTATGAACACTAGATAATGTTAAGTAGTACATATTCATTTGATTAATGCTGGTAAATCGAAGTAATTCTTTAATATTAAGATAAATAAATAAGTACTTAACTAAGGTTGTTGTTTATTTAACTTCCTAATGAAACCTGCGATGCCCCTACATTTCCTTTTCATCCAACTCAATAGTACAGCCACTTGACCTGTAAAGTCTCACTTACAGGTCTTATTCATATTTCACTACAACTGTAGTGTACGTGTACACTGTACTTGTGTCGTGTGTTGTGTGTGTTATTATGGATAATTAAAATATTAGCCAGAATTAAACAAAGTCACTCCAGCTTTTACTAGGTTAGCCTAAACGACGGCGATGCCGAGGGTATGTCTGCATGGGAACATGGGAAGGCATGGTAATCCTTAGAGGCAAGGATAAAATCCGTACTTCACAGAGTCCCTATATTCTATACATCTATTCTAAAAATATTATCGATCTTCGACATTTCATCCAAATAGATCGGCCGTTTCATCGTGGAAGCGTAACCGATAGACTAAGTTACATTCGCATTTATAATATTAGTAAAGGTTGTGTTCTGTTTTACAATGAGATGGCCGTTGTGGTATCGATAGATTCCGGAAAGGATAATATTTACTTATTTTGCAAAGAAGGTATTTCATTCATGCGTCATCAGCCCGTGTCAATCCACAGCTGGACAATTGCCTCTCTCATGGCACGCCACTGAGCTCGATCTTCAGCTTTCCTCCTCCAATCCCTGCCCGCTGCTAAACTAAACTATCCTTACTAATATTATAAATGCGAAAGTAACTCTGTCTGTCTGTCTGTTACGCTTTCAAGCCAAAACTACTCGACCGATATAAATGAAATTTGGTACAGAGATAGAATAGACCCTGAGGAACAACATATACTTTTTACCCGGGTGCGCTAAGTAGTTCCCTCGGGATGCGGGTGAAACCGCGGGAAACAGCTAGTAGATTTATAATACTACCATTAGATCGGCAATGCGTGAGAGAAATAACATAGGTACTCATGTGTTAGAGCGAGATAGATAGGTGACCATTGACATGCACGCTAGCGGCCTGTACCAGCTCAACTCCAGTTGTGAACGAAACAAATCCCGTTTATTTTAATTTAATCACTCGTTGAAAAGTGTTTTGGTGTTAATAGACACAAACTATTATGGTTGTGTTGTTTTTATTCATCTAAGAAAGAAAATGCACATTACACGTACACTAGTGTACTTTTTTTGGTCTCACTCACCCTATTACCAATCTAACACACTTTATTACCAATCTAACAATAGTACCTATATAAATCTAATAAAAACAGTGACTTGGGTGGGATCATAATAAAAGATAAGTTAATTAGCCAAACATAAGATAACTTGCATGTGGAACTGATGCCGAACCGATACATTGGGGCACAGACTGGTTCTGGAGCAGAGAGCGGGTGTCGGCAAATGTAGTATAGAGCGCTCTGTAGCTTGGTGGAGCGATGATTGGTAAAGCAGCGGGCAGAGACTGGTAAGGGAGAGCTGAAGATCGAGGTCAGTGTCGTGCCTACGGGAGAAGCCTTAGCCCAGCGGTTGACTAATGGGCTGATAATGATTATAGAAAAGAAACTGCGTGTTATTTTTATAATCGCTATATTAAATCTTTTAATAAATCTGGCTGGTGATATACCTATTTGAACCTCATTCAATTTATCGAATAATAAATATTTTGCACCTATATTTAATACGTCTCCCATAAAAAGTATTGAATGAGACTCAAATGGTGTCACCAGTCATATTTTTTCTTTATAATAAATTAGATAAATAAATAATTGATCCTTATCTAAAATAAATAATAAAATATTACATGTTGATACAAAAAAAACATAATTATACAAAATTAAAAAATGACAGAGTTCGTGGGTGGATTCACTGTCTAGTTGAAGTAAGTGTCTATACATTTACTATCCGCCAACTATGAGCTTTAAATATTTTGTCGTTAAATATCACAGGTTAATGAATGCGCGGACTTGTCGCATCACTTGAAGAGTTGTTTAGCGTAGTGCCATATTCTGAAGAAGTACTCGTCGCGTCGGAGGAGCGAGCCTCGCGCGTACGATCGGATGTCCGCGTCCATGTTGTGTTCGCGCATCCACGAAGTGGTGGTCTGCGTGCTGAACGACGTCGGCTCCGTCATCTCGGTCTGCTCGCCTATCTCCTCGTCCGCGTGCGAGTCTGGAATTATTTTCGTTATTTAATACTCCTGTTTATTTAGCAACAACGTTAGTCCATAAGCATTTAACGAGATAGATGGTCCGGTAAGTGCGACTCGGGTTTGTGACTTATGAGTAGGCAAGTAGTGAGTTCATTGCCTTGAGGACGCCTAATTTGAGATGTTCGCCTTGAGCAATGCGTGTTTCATTCCTACTGCTCTACGCTGCGGCACGGAAACTGTCATTTCACTAAACTGTTGTGGTTAGAAATGCAGCGTCCACTAACCTTTAGGCCCGCATGGGGATGAACGTCGGAGGAAAGGAGTTTGATTTACAAGAGTAACATATAAATACTATAATAATAAAAAGTACATTTAAAGTATAATATACATTAACTTTTGAACGACTTACCTTCTCCAGGAATAACCTTGAAAGGTTCATCTGACTCTAATGGCTCACTAATTCCTATTTCATTGCGAGCATAAATCCTTATCATGTAAGTATGATTGTCACTTAAATCCTTAATATTGAATTTAAGTGTATGTGCATCGACTTTTCCAACTTCCATCCACATGGTTTTAGTAACGTCACGAATGGCAATGTTGTATCCCAATAGTGGAGCCCCACCATCCCATTCTGGAGTTCCCCATGAAGTCATCACGATGTTGCTACCAATTGTACGGATTTCAAGTGGAGCTGTTGGTGGCGATGGTACAGCTGCAAATTAATCCAAATGCATTAGCAATGATTCACATAATACAAGACAAAGATCGTTCGACACGTGACTTTCTAGTAGTTTCAACCATGTGAAAAGTGTAAGTAATTAAATACTTAATATACACACAGAAACGGTTCTGCATATTTGAAGTTGGGATAATCAAAATCAATTGCTTTGATAAACCGAACGAAATTGTGGTTATTACTTACTCGCATGCTTCTCAAGTCTCACTCCTTGGGACTCTGCCGGCAAACTGACGCCAATGGCGTTCTCGGCAGATATCCTGAAGACTAATTCCTCTTTCTCTTTAATATTTTCAATACAGTGTTCATAAACTGTTCCACTAACAGTAACTACTTTGGTCCATGATTTCGCTTTAGCAGTCTTGTATTCAATGATGTAATCTAAAAGTAAAATTAATATATCAGTGTTTTATCTGCATCTACAGGTATATTATTAACAAAAGAAGCGTGAACAGTTATTAATATAAAAGTACGATTTTAAGTTTAACTAGCTTCTGCCAGCGAGTTCGTCCGCGTGAAATAGTGGTGCTCCGCTCCTATTGGTCTTAGCGTGATGATATATAACCTATAGCCTTCCACGATAAATGGACTATCTAACACTGAAAGAATGTTTCAAATCAGACCAGCGGTTCCTGAGATTAGCGCGTTTAAACAAAATGACAACATTTCCCTTCACTGCTCTGCTCCTATTGATTGTAGCGTGATGAAAAGTATACTATAACCAGCTCAGGAGTATGACAAATAATTGTACCAAGTTTCGTTAAAATCCGTCGAGTAGTTTTTGTTTCTACAGACAGACAGACAGACAGACAAAAATTTTACTGATTGCATTTTTGGCATCAGTATCGATCCCTAATCACGCCCTGATAGTTATTTTGGAAATATATTTCATGAACAGAATTGACCTCTCTACAGATTTATTATAAGTATAGAAGATAGATTAGAAATTTATCAATGTACCTTAATAACGTATAGGTACATGAGATTATATCGCTATATAAGTATAAAATGAAATAGGTAAAACATATACAAAAGGTTTATCTAATACTCGGACATAAAAATTATGGTATATCGAATTTTAAAAAGCATATCGTACTTGTCACAACACTTCCTCCGTCACTCTCTGGTGCAGCCCATTGCAACGTAACTGATCTTGAAGTAGTTTCCCTTACTGCAAAGTTTTGCGGTTGCGATGGTGGTGCTAAAATAAAATACAATAGGTATTAAACAAATACACTTGACTATCACCATGAATGAAACAATAGCGAAAAGTACATACACAAAGTCTTTCCTATCGTAATTTTTTCGTCGGATATGTAAGGCAGACTTGTGCCAATTTCATTTCTTGCACATATTCTAAATTGGTAAGTAATGTTTATTGTCAATTTCTCTATTTTAGCGATAGTCTTGGTAACTGTCGACACATGTTTCCATTTTTTGCCTTCTTGTTTAATTTCAACGCTGTAATCGATGATCGGTGACCCTCCATTTTTCTCAGATGGATACCAAGTTATAGTGAGAGAGTCATTGTTAATGCCATAGAAGCCTAGCGGGCCTAGCGGCGGAGATGGCACATCTGTAAAATGCATTTTGGTTATGATATAAAATCGATAGCAATAGCAAAATAATACTAGTTCTTAATTTTTTTATAGTTAAAAGAAAGCAACATGATTATTTCAAAATAATTATAAAAGGTATAAATTACCAAGCGCTGTCTTAATAACTATAGGTTCACTCTCAAGGGCTTCAGAGAAACCTATGGGATTTTGAGCCATGACACGGAACATGTATTCACAATTCTCGTTCAGTCTTTGTATGCAATAGGTATCAACATCTTTGTCCACATCAGCAACTTTGACCCATTTGTTGGTGTCGGGTTCATGTTTTTCTATTGCGTATTTAGTCAATTCTAAACCACCATCGTCTAGTGGTGGTTTCCATTCAATTGTTACTGATTCTCTACTTATTTCTCGCATCACAACAGGACCTTCAGGCTTGCTGGGTTTGTCTGAAATATATGTAATGTTTGTATAAATAAACAATAGTTACGGAAAGAAGAATTTTGGATTTAATCTTGCGTTTTTCCAAGCTCCCAATACCTCATATTACTAACATAATAAATAGTATAGTCACTCACCGTAAACTTTAAGTAATAGATCAAATGATGTACTTCCAGCTTTATTTTGGGCTTCAATAGTGTATTTGCCCGAGTGTGAACGGGTCAGTTGGGATATCTTGATAGTGCTAACACTTTCTTCAGTAATTATTTCAATATCTTCCAGGTCTTCAATCTTATTGCCATTGAAATACCAATTGATACTTGGTTTAGGTATGCCATTTACTAATGCCTCTACAGACCATTGTTCTCCAACTCTGTGTTTTTGATTAACTTCTTCATCAGATATTTTAATTATAGGTTTTTGTTGCACTTCTATGTTACAGGAGGTCTGTATTTCGCCATGTTCGTTACTAGCAATGCAACTGTATTTTCCTTCTGTCGTTTCTGTTGCTGTGACGACCAGAGTTGCTACCCTATTGATGTAAGTAGCTTTAGCAGTCTTTAATTTCTTGTTCTCTTTGTGCCATGTGACTTTAGGTTCCGGAACACCTCCGAATATGCACGTTAGTTCTACATCTTCATTTGGTTCACTGATAATATCTTTCAGTGGCTTTTCTACAGTTGGAGCTTGGCCTTTTACGATTTCTTGCACAAGGATGTATTCTGTTATTTCTGAAGATTCACTTACACCGACTTCATTGACAGCAAATACTCTGAACCTATATGATGATTTAAATTTCAGGTTCTCTACGGAAAACTGCGTCTTCTTGATATTCTCCACTGATATCCATCTAGAAAGGATATATTCATTTAATGACATGTTTATGTAATTATGTTAATTAGCAGAACTTGAAAGGGCTAGAATACTGTGATTCGTGGTACCTTTAAATATTTCTTGTAATAATATATTAAAGTTCCTATTTAGTACAGTGCAGATACGATACGTATTACATAAATTACCCCTAACTTGAGGCTCGTAAAATTTACAGCCAGTTGATAGCTGGGACAGTTTGCGGGTGAACGTAGACATGTAAGTACAAATTATCAATGTTTTGTCCGTAAGATCCATCTACTGCAATTTAAATACTCTTACGTTTTCAAGTAACTCATAGCTTAACTCTAACCAAAAGAGTGATTTTACAAATCTTTTATATACTTACTCCGTGGTGTTTATTTCTTGGTATTCAAGTATATAACAATCTATCTCGGCATTTCCTTTCATCTCTGGCTCATCCCAACATACGTTTATTGAATTATTGGTTGTTTCTAGTATATTCGGCTTTCCAGGCGGTGAAGATATATCTATAGAATATAATGTATAATTTAAATAAAGAATAAAATTTAACATACTATTGTATATTTTATTTACTCTGCAATTAAAATAAAACACATGATAGAAAACGCGTAGGTATCAAGATCAATAATAGCTAATCGACCACATTATTCGTAGCACTTTAACATAATTATTTAATGTGGCTTTGGACGTCGGTGCGTAGCTTCAAGCCACTCTTCCCATTCAGTTTGGTGGCCTCGCCGTCAGTTTTTTTTTGTATTAGTAATTTTATCCTGAGACTGCAGCACCGTTAACCAAGAAAATTGTACCTCCGTCACTGGTTGCCTCTGAGGTGCCGTATTTGGCTGAGGCTATGAACGTCAGGAAAACAACTTGCTCAAATACAGATTTACAACTCAGCCTTCCAGAGACAGTGGAATAAGCCACTCTGCATATTTAACGACATTATCCACCGTGGCACATGTCACCGCCGATGTGCCAGCCTTTTTAAAACCGAATGGCTTGGTACGCGACCGGTGGTAAGAGGCCGGATGGGATATCTATAATGCCATGGAAGATGGGAATGTCTTTGGGACGCAACTTGTGTCGACAGCTATTTTTTTGGGCACGGTTCCCGTTGAGAGCGATGCGGATGAATATTTTGATATCTAATTTCTTTAGTATATTATTGTTCTTATTTTTTATATTGTAAAATAAAATCTGAAGAACAAATAATAGCTTGCACAAACAAGGTTACCATTACGGTTTTTTGACAATTTTATATCTTTATTTCGCGAAAATTCTTGTGAATATGAGACCGCGTGAATAATAATCACATAAATTTCGGGTAAAAGGGTGGTTTAAGGTTTTCAGCGATGGATTAAATAAAATCCATTATAGTGTACCGCTTACTCCAGCAATGCACGAATTTCCTACCACTTACGTAACATCACACTCTTGACTGTCACTTTCATCTGTAGGTCCAGCAGTTTGGCACTGGTGCAGTCAGTTAATCAGTCGTGTTATTGTTTTGTAGATGCAATAATCTAAATATAAAGTACGTTCAGGTTGATATAGCAAAAGATATAATAACTCACCTATGACGACTACGTTTATTTCTATATTTGCTTCTCCGCAATTGTTTTCGAGGCGAAGTCTATAAACTCCGGCATCGGTATTTTCTACTTTTTTAATAGTAAGACTTGCAGACTTCGAGTCTATCGAAGGTTTGGTATGCTTGGTTTTCTTTATTATCTTAGAATTTACCACCCATTCATCATTGGGTTGAGGAACAGCTTCATATTGGACATGAAGAGTAACATCACCACCTCGCTTTATTCTGTATTCACTATCATATTCCAGAATCTTCGGCGGGAATTCAATAACTACAATAAAACGTAATTTTTTTATGCTATCAATTAAAAAAGACGAGGACATAATATAGAGCTTTGAATTAGTGGTGGCGGTGCTTCGACAAAGCAAATTTGTTTTAACCTAAGGAGGTGTAGGTTGAAAAACCTGACCTAATTTAGATTATTTTAGGACTCATTGTCTACGTGAACATGGAAGGAATTTAAATACATACCTTCTACTTTCAATTTTGTTGAACATTTGGCATCAAACAAGGCACATGAATATTCACACTGATCTTCTTCAGTGCATTTCCTTATAATTAAAGTACGTTTTGTAACATCGGATATCAAAGTGAACTTTTCGGTATCTTCGACAACAGTCTTCTTTTTATACCAAGTAACATTCATGGTTTCGTCTGGTAATTCTACTGTTAAATAGGCATCGGTGTTAGCAGGAACTACAATTGTTTCAGGTAGTCGGAGAACAAAATCTATGGAAGGCTGTTCCACAATCAGTTTGGCTGTGCATCTATCATTTCCGACTTCACATGCATATGTTCCTGCATCGGACAGGTCACAGTCATAGATTTTAAGTTTCTGCTTTTTACCGTCAATTGTTAGTTGAATATGATTCGAAAATTGAATTTCCGCGCCGTCTTTGAACCATTGCACTAAGGCGTCCCCCTTTGTTAGTTCAATATCAAAGGTAGCTTTATTTCCCTTGTTTACTTTCTGGTCGTGTAGTCGTGATATAATCTCAGGCGGCAGTTCTACTACCGTCACTTCTGCTGTACAAGAGTCGTCACGTAGTTTACATGTGTATTCGCCTTCATCATGAACTGATGTATTCCTAATAAATAACTTTCGTACATTTCCTCGTTTTTCAAGTTCGTATTTGTTTTTCTTTGGTTTGATTCTTTCCCCATCCTTCTCCCAAAAGACGTCAGCAGTTTCAGAATTAATTTCGACTTCTAAAATAGCAATGTCTCTTTCTTTTACTTCAAAATCTTGCAGGCGTCTAATGAATTCAGGTATGGTTTCATGAACTACCAATTTTGTACTTGTTTCTTGACCTTTCACTACACATTTTATTACACCAATATCTGTTAATTTGGTTTTCTTAATTCTTAGTTTATGAACACGACCTTCTTGAATTATTTCTCTATGATCCATTCCACTTACTTCTTTGTTATTATGATACCATTTTGTGGACACAGTATGTGATGTATGACATTCAAGAATCACAGTCTTACCTTCTTCTATTTCATAAGTATTTTTCAAATTCTTTACAAAAGTCACTTTATCGACATCAATTGTTACTCGTGCGCCATGAGAAGCTTTTCCTGCACTATTTGATGCAACACATTTATAATCACCAGAATCAATTTCCGAGTCTACATTTGATATAATAAGTTCAATATTTTCCCCATCAAAGTTTTGGCTGACGGTCTCAGATGGTGTGATAATGTGATTATTTCTATACCAAGTAATAGACGGAACAGGATTGCCTGTTACTTTTGCTACTAGTTTGATGGTTCCATTTTCTTTAACGGTTATTTCTTGGAATCTATTAATAAATAGAGGTGGTTCAGCATTTTCTTCGGTTGGTTCTGAAACAAATGTAACTATTTAGTGCACAGAAATCATAAATTGATAAAAAAAAAATTTTTTCTTTCCTTAAGAATAAACTATTTAAAAAATAATTTCACCTTCTATATTTATGACGGATGTGGTTTCTGCAGAACCTTCCGAATTGACAGCCTTCAGCGTATAAACTCCATCGTCTTTGCCCTTTTTCGGCTTAATTATTGTCACCGTATGAGTATCCCCATCAGATTTGGTTGCTAGTGATTTAACAGGTTTATTATTTTTGTACCAAGTTACCGTTGGTTGTGGATTACCAACAACTTGAGTAGAAAGGACAACACTTTCTCCTTCTCTTATAGTCATACTCTTGAGTGGTTCAATAACTTGCGGTTTTTCTTTTTGTCCTGTTTTAATCTTTAAAACAATGGGTAAGCTAGCTTCACCTTCTCTATTTACGGCAAGCACCGTGTAGGTACCTTCTTGGAATTTCTTCACGTCAGAAATTTTTAACACACTGCAATACATATGCATGTCTGATTCAGTAGCAATAGATATATTTTCAGCAGGAATGATTTCTTCACCTTTGAAGAACCAAGCTATATCAGGTTCTGGAATTGCTACCAATCTGCATTCCAAAAATATTTGGGATCCTTCATCCACATATTGAGCTTTTGGTCTCTTTGAGAAAGTTGGTGGGATGCCCTCCAGAATATCAGCTAAAGATGATTCTCTAGAAAGGCTCTTTCTAGAAAGAATAGTCATTTCTGATCCGTGATCTGAGAGTGGAGCTTCAACTATTAACTCTGTAGTACTTGACGCAAACCCAGCTGCGTTTTTAGCTACACAAGTAAATGTTCCCGCATCTTCTGGGAATACCTCCCTAATGACCAAAGTGGCAACATTATCATCATCATAGTACATTTGGAAGTCTTGTGATGGTTTAATGATCGCAGTTTGTCTGAACCATGTTATTTGAGGTCTTGGATATCCTTCCACTTGACATTCAAATTGTACCGTAGATCCATCAGGAGTATGTTTGGGACGCAACTTTTCTGTAAATATGGGCGCAATTGCCTGTTCTTCTGGTGTTGGTTCTGCAATATAATGATTTAAAATAATATAGTATTCTGAAATGTTACAACAAACTTGTAATAAAATACCCAATTAACTAAACCAAAAGCTTGGCAATGCTTTTTGAATTTCATCAGGCACTTAGATAGATCTCATCGGAAACTATTTATTAGAGCTTTGATGTTTGGTATCGCTATGTGGCACCGAATAAAATATATATACTTAAGACAGTAGTTCCTCGTTAACTATGTCCTAAACTATTTAAAACTGGTAGCTCCAAGGATCCTTCATAGATACTTTATACAAACTTACTTTCAAATACGGGAAGCTTATCGATCTTCTCGTTAAGTTTCTTTTGTAAATACAGTGTATAATTGGCTTCATCCATTAAATATTGTGCAGGAACCCAACCTTTTTCTTCTGTGAGATGTTTACGCACAAACCACCAATCCTGATTCGTCGTTTCTGTAATAAGATATAATTAGAAATACCCATTTATTCGAAACTGTAAACCCAGAAATGTATTATTAAAAAAAAACATTACCTAAAATGTAGAGCCGTTCGCCTTCCACCAAATTAATAGCTTCGTCTGTCTCCGCAACATAAGAATACACTGCGAATACTGTATCACCACTGCGCACGTCAACAGGAGTTTCTAAAAAAAAATTTCTGGAGTTGATTGAGCTGATAGGTATGTATGAATTTATGTTTGTTAGTCTTTCATGCAAAAACCACTAGAAAGATTTGGATAAATTTTGGTACACACAGTTTATAACCAGGGTTCGAATTCCTTCCAAATTCATTCAGTAGTTTTTGCATGAAAGAGTAATGTAATATATACGGTGTAATTTAATACACTGTTTTTTCCGAAAAGTACGTAATATTTTTTTACATGACTAAGTACCAAAATATAATTTTAAAAATAGGCATTATTGATTTTATCATAAGCTTGTCACGGTACCGTATAAACACGACATTTATGGTGTTGTCCAGGTTTTCTAATTATATAATTATTAATATTCATATACAACCCCAAAAACAATTTACCTGGAAATTCTTGTTCTCTGGAAATGCTCATCGATACATCAGCTTCTGAAAAAAAAAAACAAAGTTAAATACAGTTCAAAAGTAATACTTTCATATGTAGAAGCGTTTTCTAAGCTCATGCATAAGCAACGCGATGCAGTGCAATTTATATTTTGTATTATACTAAATGTAAAGTTAGTTTAATCGATTACCCCAGAAAGAGCCCTTTTAAAAGTACTGCAAATATAACGCTGGTACTTAAAGTTAAGCTAATTGACCTTTATCAAACATGGTCATAACGAAACAAATTGGGATCGTCACAGATGAATAAAATTATCCTACTATTTATAAAAAAATACAACAGTAAAAATACAATGTTACAAGTACAATCTGTAAATTAAATATATACTCACTTCATAACTTTAAGCGCTATTTTAAATACATTTGGATCCGGCTTGACTTGATAAGGGTATCTAGGGCTTTTACTCTATAAACCGTTTATTTGAATAAACAGTTACAATTCTGATTAAAATTCAATGAAACTATTCGATTTTTTTTGTGTATGGCATCTTAGAAGGTTATCGACTGCTTAACCGAGCTTGTGAAGTGCCTTAAATGAATTTAGGGCCTCCAGCCAGGGCTTACTTGCGACTACACGCTAAGCGCACCCCCTGGTGGGTTACGGGCCTCGGCTTAGGCTTTATACTTTTACGAATATCACAAAGCATGATATCGATAATTAGCATTTTATGTTATCAATTCATAGATATAATAATAAAGTAAACGGAATCATAAACATACGAAAAACAAAATAATAACGTTATTCAATTTTAACCTTCATTTTGACAGATCTTGAATGACAGTTCTTCCGTTTCATATATAAGTATACTGATATTATTTGGTGCAACTGGGGAGGTACGCGTGTATGTAAAGCGCAGTTTCGAAACAAATATTTCGTATATCGTTTGTTAAAATTATAAACCAACTAGTTTGAAATGTTAGTCATTATATGCGTGATCAATATCAATAATTAACACACACACATAATGTAAATTTTAATTGTCAAAATATTAAGTTCGTTGTTATATTGTAGTAAGCCTTTGAAGCGGTCCATTTTGGTCAACGCAGACATATTAAATTTTAAATACCTTGTAGTGTTGAGGGTTTTCTAGGTTTTCTTTTAGCTGAAATGGTAATTTGTTCCTCTTCATACGCATCTTCATTAATTTTTTTGGGCCTCAACTCAACACTTAATTCTTCTATTTCGCTGACTTCATATTTTGGTTTTTTAGGCTTCCGTTTGATAATCATTTCGACATTTTCATCAGTTTCAGCTTCGCTTAATATAACTTCTTCCACTTGACTATCATCTTCAACTTCTTGCTTTAGTTGGATTGAAGTTTCATCAGCAGCTTCTGATACAGTAATTTTCTTTTTGGGTTTTAACTTAATTTTACTTGAAAGTGACATCTCTTCTTGGGTATACTGTTCAACCTGTGGCTTTACATCAAAACACACCTCTTCTTGTTCATCTACCGTGTATTTTGGCTTTCTGTCTAATTTTATGCTTATGTCTTGTGAAACTACTGAGTCCTTTTCCTCTTTCTTTGGTTTTGATACTGTAATAGATGCCGTTTCTTCATGTGACTCTTGTTTAAAATCTTTTATTTTTTTCAGAGGCATAACTACATTTGCGGCGTCCTCAGTTTTTTCCTCGTCACTTTCTAATATTTCAATAACATCTGGTTTTTCTTCAAAGTCCTCGTAAAACTTTATTGAAGCTTCATTAGCTTCTTCGTTGAAGGTAGGACGTCTTTGTGGTTTAAGTTTTACTTTACTTGACATTGATATTTCTTCTTCAGCGTAAGAGTCTAAATGTATATTAAACTCTTGTTCAACGTCTTCTTTTGTTTTAGTAGATTTGGGACGGAAAGTCACAGTTTCTGGTTCAGTGATTTCAGGCAAAGTGATAGAAGGCTTTCTGACAGCTTTTAATTTCTTTTTTATTGTAACTTCGTCTTCAATTTCCTCCGTCTTCTTTATACTTGGCTTTTTAGGTTTGATAGTAAATTGTGCAGGCTCATCTTCATTTGTTTCTTCTTTCAATTCGGAAATTTCACCAGCTGAAGGTTCATCTTTTTCTGAAATTTCGCTTTGATTTTTTGCTTCTACTATATCTTCATAGCCAAACATAGGTTTTTCTAATTCCGTTTTTTCTATTTCAGGTAATTTTGGCTGCTTATACACTTTCTTCTTAATCTTTTCTGCTTCTTTAACATTTCTCGACAAAATACCGTTTTGACGAACGCTACCTAAATATGATACCGCAGGCTTAATCTCTGTTGGAGGCCAGTCACTTACATACTTAATTCGACTTTTGAGCTGGAATTTTGGAAGAGTAACTAATGGTGTATCTTGTTTGGGTTTCGATGCTGCTTTCTTTAATTTAAGTTTGGTGAATTGAGGTCCCTCAATGCTTTCTGCATGTTGTGGTTTACTTATTTCAACTTCTTTTCGTTCTATTTTAATTGGAGTAAGTTTCGTTTTCAGTGGTTTTTTATTTAGTTTTGGTTCAGTTTCATTTTCTTTGGCTGGTATTTCTTCGACGGATTCTTGTAAGCTATCTCTTTGTTTTATTTTTTTAGTTATTTTTGGTTTTTTGTCAGTTGCAGGAACTTCAGCATCAACTTTAGTTGGTACTTCTGGTTGTACTTCTTGATCTCTTTCGTTCTTTTCAATTATTTCCGGTATATCAAATGGTTTGATTGGTTCTGATATTTCTTTTATAATCTCATCCACCGGTTTACTTGGCTTATTTTTCTTTTTTGTTTTAGGTTTCTTTTCGACAATAGTTTCACTTATCTCTGTAGTTGCTGTTATAGTATCTGGTTGTTTTAAATAATTTTCATCGGAAATTTCTGATATAGGGGATTTTGGTTCTTGTTCAGTTATTAGATCCTTATCTTTAGGTTTTTCAGTTTTTATTACATCTTCTTTCTTTTTCTTTTTTGGTTTTTCTTCACTTGGCTCATCTTTCTGTTCATCTCTAGGCATTGCTTTTTCTTGTTCAGTTATTTGATCCAAAGGTTTAGTTTCATCGGTTTGTTTCGTAAGTTCTTTCTTTTTCTTTTTTGGTTTTTCCACACCTGTCTCAGCCTTTGGTTCATCAACAGGCAATCCTTTTTCGATAGTTTGAATTTCATCCTCTATCTTAATGATCTCTTTCCTTGGTATTATCACTTCATCAGGCTTACGTTCTTCCTCATCAATTTTATTGTCTTCAACAGCATCATGAAGAATATTTTCGGGTTCCTTAGTTTCATGAATTTTAGATTTTGTTACTGCATCACCTTTTTTATCTAAAGTCTCAGTTGGTTTTGCTTTTTTTTCTTTAACTTTTTCTGGTAAATCTTTTAAGTCTGGTTTTATTTCTTCCTGCTTACTAGGTGTATCTTCTTCAAGTGGATGTGATTTTTCAACAGTAAATTCAAATTCTTCAGGTTTTTCGAGTTCAACTTTTTCAAAATCTGGAATATCTTTAATTTTGGAAGGCTTCTTTTTCAATTTTGCTGCTTCTTTGATATTTCGCGATAGTTGACCATTTTGTCTCACACTACCTAAATATGTTATAGAAGGTTTCAATTCTAACGGAGGCCATTCTTTATTGTATCTTATTCGACTCTTAAGTTGTACTTTGGGTAAAGTAACTGTTTGTAATTCTTGTTTAGGTTTTTGGACAGGCTTCTTAAGTTTCAATTGAGTAAACTGAGGACCTTGAATTTCTTGAGCATGTTGAGCTTCGGTAACTTTAACCTCTTCAATTTGCATAGGTATTGGTTTCAGTTTTTTGGGAATTTTTTGATCAAAAGCTTCCTTGACTTGGATATCTTGAAGTTTATCCTCTGTTTCTTTTTTGCTTGGCGTTTTTATTTTCTGTAGTTTCTTCTTATCAGCTTTCCCAACAGTATCTGAAAGATGATAAGTTTTATATTAGTATTTTTACAGAATGGGAACTTGATATTTATTTTTTATTTGAAATCAGTTACTTTTAAAGGAAAATCTATGTAAATCTAATTTATATATCTATCCCATATAAATACTGTGAACATGACAAATTATCGTTTGAAAATTAAATGAAATCCACTTTTACCAATGTATTAAATATTACCTAAAGTATTATTTAAATTTCTATCTGTTTCCCGTGGTTTTATCCGCATCCTGAGAGAACTACTTCGCGCAGTCAGCAAACGACTATCCTAAGTCCTTCACCATTTCTCTCCATACAAAATTTTATATGAAGCCGTGACAGGGTGACAAACGACAGGCAAATAAAGGTACTTTTGCATTTAAAATACTAAAGATTATTAAGTAAGAAAAAAATAATTTTTTATACACTGTTAATGCACTTGGAAACCTAGACCGATCCAGATCTACAAAAAGATACAATTCTGAAAGGAGTAAGATATATTAATGGTATGGTAAAGATTGCTCATGCCTTTTGAACAAGTTTGCTTGCCCTGTACCAAAAAATATATTATGTAAGTCACTTATAGAGATATTTTTAAATAACAAATGAGTAAAGATATTCTGTAAAAACCGTATTTTATTTTTCTTGTCTTACCATAATTTCTGCAGCTTCCTTCCTTGTTGAAGGAACTTTCCACGTGTACAAGTATGATCTATATATATATATAATAATATATTTAACCCGTATTTACCTTCCTAGTATATAAAAAGCTCGCATTGTTAATCTTCTTACAGTCCTATTTTTTTTTGATTAGCCGATTCAGTGGCAAGATATTATAACTGATATTTTAACAGATTTTACATTAGTGTGAGAAGATGTGGTTTCTAACAAATTGAATAGAGTTTCTTTATTTTGTGTTACATATATAATGTAATGTGGTGTGTGTGTCTATGTGAAGTTTTAAGCTAAACCCCTACATTATTGTTTACAAGGTAAACGCTTTTTAGGAGATATTTCTTCGGTGAATGTGACAGAGGTGGTTAAGGAAATGTTGACACTTCGTCATCATTTGCGTTGGTTGTTATTTTGGTTACTGGCCTCGTTTTTCTCGATGTCATGTTTCTTCGACTTCACAGTTTTAACGTCACTATATTTGTACGTATATGTATAACTTTAACCGTTGCCTCTTCTACTAACCCTATACGTTTGGTATAAATCAGTGGTGTCTGCAATGAGTTCCTCTGTTGAGTGTAAAATGAAATAAGGTGATGTGTAATGTGTATGTTTAGTTATTTGTGTTGTATCAATGATTTCTACTGTTTTGTGTACGCTTATGATGGGTTGTGTGTCATCTGTGTGTTCAGTTATGATGTGTGTTGTTTCGAGTTTAGGACCTACCTTCTTTTTGATAGTACGCTTTGTGGTATACTTTTGTTTTGGCTTACCATCGGGCGCTGTCGACTCTTCTAAAGTAGTCTCCTCCGGAAGTTCAACAACTTCATCAGGCTCTTTGTGATACAATTCTTCAGGAGACTCTTCTGTGACCGTGACGGTTGTGGTTGGTGCTTCATCATCTTTCTCAATGGTTGTGATTTCGGTGACTTCTTGTTTAGGTCCACGTTTCTTCTTGATGACTCTTCGTGTTATTTTGACAGATTTGACGTCACCAGACTCCGTTCGCACTTGAGAACTTTGAACAGTTTCGGGAATTTCTTCAACCGGTTTAGCTTTGTCAGGTTTGTGTAAGTCTGTGAGTGGTGTGGTTGTGTCGTCCACGATTTCCTCTGTTTTGTGTACGGTGACAATGGGTTGTGTGTCGTCTGTGTGTTCAGTTATGATGTGTGTTGTTTCGAGTTTAGGACCTACCTTCTTTTTGATGGTACGCTTAATGGTTTTCTTTTGTTTTGGCTTACCGTCAGGTGCAGTAGATTCTTCCACGGTAGTTTCCTCGGGGAGTTCAACAACCCCAACAGGCTCGACGCGTTCCACTTCTTCAGGTGATATTTCTTCCGTGACCGTGACAGTTGTTATCGGGGCTTCATCATCTTTTTCGATGGTTGTGATTTCTGTGACTTCTTGCTTGGGTCCACGTTTCTTCTTGATGACTCTTCGTGTCGTTTTCACAGATTTGACGTCACCAGACTCCGTTCGCACTTGAGTAATTTGAACTGTTTCGGGAATTTCTTCAACCGGTTTAGCTTTGTCGGGTTTGTGTAAGTCTGTGAGTGGTGTGGTTGTGTCATCAATGAGTTCTACTGTTTTGTGTACGCTTATGATGGGTTGTGTGTCATCTGTGTGTTCAGTTATGATGTGTGTTGTTTCGAGTGTAGGACCTACCTTCTTTTTGATAGTACGCTTTGTGGTATGTTTTTGTTTTGGCTTACCATCGGGCGCTGTCGACTCTTCTACCGTAGTCTCCTCTGGAAGTTCAATAACTTCAACAGGTTCTTTGTGATCCAATTCTTCAGGAGATTCTTCACTGACCGTGACAGTTGTTATCGGGGCTTCGTCATCTTTCTCGATGGTTGTGATTTCTGTGACTTCTTGCTTTGGTCCACGTTGCTTCTTGATGACCCTTCGTGTCGTTTTGACAGATTTGACGTCACCAGACTCCGTTTTAACTTGTGTCACTTGCACGGTTTCGGGAATTTCTTCAACCGGTTTAGCTTTGTCGGGTTTGTGTAAGTCTGTGAGTGGTGTGGTTGTGTCATCAATGAGTTCTACTGTTTTGTGTACGCTTATGATGGGTTGTGTATCGTCTGTTTGTTCAGTTGTGATTTCTGTTGTTTCGACATTTGGACCTACCTTCTTTATGATGGTACGCTTAATGGTTTTCTTTTGTTTTGGCTTACCGTCAGGTGCAGTAGATTCTTCCACGGTAGTCTCCTCGGGGAGTTCAACAACCTCAACAGGCTCGACGCGTTCCACTTCTTCAGGTGATATTTCTTCCGTGACCGTGACAGTTGTTATCGGGGCTTCGTCATCTTTCTCGATGGTTGTGATTTCTGTGACTTCTTTCTTTGGTCCACGTTGCTTCTTGATGACCCTTCGTGTCGTTTTGACAGATTTGACGTCACCAGACTCCGTTCGCACTTGAGTAATTTGAACTGTTTCGGGAATTTCTTCAACCGGTTTAGCTTTGTCGGGTTTGTGTAAGTCTGTGAGTGGTGTGGTTGTGTCATCAATGAGTTCTACTGTTTTGTGTACGCTTATGATGTGTTGTGTGTCATCTGTGTGTTCAGTATTGATGTGTATTGTTTCGAGTGTAGGACCTACCTTCTTTTTGATAGTACGCTTTGTGGTATGTTTTTGTTTTGGCTTACCATCGGGCGCTGTCGACTCTTCTACCGTAGTCTCCTCTGGAAGTTCAATAACTTCAACAGGTTCTTTGTGATCCAATTCTTCAGGAGATTCTTCACTGACCGTGACAGTTGTTATCGGGGCTTCGTCATCTTTCTCGATGGTTGTGATTTCTGTGACTTCTTGCTTTGGTCCACGTTGCTTCTTGATGACCCTTCGTGTCGTTTTGACAGATTTGACGTCACCAGACTCCGTTTTAACTTGTGTCACTTGCACGGTTTCGGGAATTTCTTCAACCGGTTTAGCTTTGTCGGGTTTGTGTAAGTCTGTGAGTGGTGTGGTTGTGTCATCAATGAGTTCTACTGTTTTGTGTACGCTTATGATGGGTTGTGTATCGTCTGTTTGTTCAGTTGTGATTTCTGTTGTTTCGACATTTGGACCTACCTTCTTTATGATGGTACGCTTAATGGTTTTCTTTTGTTTTGGCTTACCGTCAGGTGCAGTAGATTCTTCCACGGTAGTCTCCTCGGGGAGTTCAACAACCTCAACAGGCTCGACGCGTTCCACTTCTTCAGGTGATATTTCTTCCGTGACCGTGACAGTTGTTATCGGGGCTTCGTCATCTTTCTCGATGGTTGTGATTTCTGTGACTTCTTTCTTTGGTCCACGTTGCTTCTTGATGACCCTTCGTGTCGTTTTGACAGATTTGACGTCACCAGACTCCGTTCGCACTTGAGTAATTTGAACTGTTTCGGGAATTTCTTCAACCGGTTTAGCTTTGTCGGGTTTGTGTAAGTCTGTGAGTGGTGTGGTTGTGTCATCAATGAGTTCTACTGTTTTGTGTACGCTTATGATGTGTTGTGTGTCATCTGTGTGTTCAGTATTGATGTGTATTGTTTCGAGTGTAGGACCTACCTTCTTTTTGATAGTACGCTTTGTGGTATGTTTTTGTTTTGGCTTACCATCGGGCGCTGTCGACTCTTCTACCGTAGTCTCCTCCGGTAGTTCAACAACTTCAACAGGCTCTTTGTGATCCAATTCTTCAGGAGATTCTTCAGTGACAGTGACAGTTGTGATTGGTACTTCATCGTCTTTCTCAATGGTTGTGATTTCTGTGACTTCTTGCATTGGTCCACGTTGCTTCTTGATGACCCTTCGTGTCGTTTTGACAGATTTGACGTCACCAGACTCCGTTTTAACTTGTGTCACTTGCACGGTCTCAGGAATTTCTTCAACCGGTTTAGCTTTGTCGGGTTTGTGTAAGTCTGTGAATGGTGTGGTTGTGTCATCAATGAGTTCTACTGTTTTGTGTACGCTTATGATGGGTTGTGTGTCATCTGTCTGTTCAGTTATGATGTGTGTTGTTTCGAGTGTAGGACCTACCTTCTTTTTGATAGTACGCTTTGTGGTATGTTTTTGTTTTGGCTTACCATCGGGCCCTGTCGACTCTTCTAAAGTAGTCTCCTCGGGGAGTTCAACAACCTCAACAGGCTCGACGCGTTCCACTTCTTCAGGTGATATTTCTTCCGTAACCGTGACAGTTGTTATCGGGGCTTCATCATCTTTCTCGATGGTTGTGATTTCTGTGACTTCTTGCTTTGGTCCAAGTTGCTTCTTGATGACCCTTCGTGTCGTTTTGACAGATTTGACGTCACCAGACTCCGTTTTAACTTGTGTCACTTGCACGGTTTCGGGAATTTCTTCAACCGGTTTAGCTTTGTCGGGTTTGTGTAAGTGTGTGAGTGGTGTGGTTGTGTCATCAATGAGTTCTACTGTTTTGTGTACGCTTATGATGGGTTGTGTGTCATCTGTGTGTTCAGTTATGATGTGTGTTGTTTCGAGTGTAGGACCAACTTTCTTTTTGATAGTACGCTTTGTGGTATGTTTTTGTTTTGGCTTACCATCGGGCGCTGTCGACTCTTCTACCGTAGTCTCCTCTGGAAGTTCAACAACTTCAACAGGTTCTTTGTGATCCAATTCTTCAGGAGATTCTTCACTGACCGTGACAGTTGTTATCGGGGTTTCGTCATCTTTCTCGATGGTTGTGATTTCTGTGACTTCTTGGTTTGGTCCACGTTGCTTCTTGATGACCCTTCGTGTCGTTTTGACAGATTTGACGTCACCAGACTCCGTTTTAACTTGTGTCACTTGCACGGTCTCAGGAATTTCTTCAACCGGTTTAGCTTTGTCGGGTTTGTGTAAGTCTGTGAGTGGTGTGGTTGTGTCATCAATGAGTTCTACTGTTTTGTGTACGCTTATGATGGGTTGTGTGTCGTCTGTTTGTTCAGTAGTGATTTCTGTGGTTTCGACCTTCGGACCTACCTTCTTTTTGATGGTACGCTTAATGGTTTTCTTTTGTTTTGGCTTACCGTCAGGTGCAGTAGATTCTTCAACGGTAGTCTCCTCGGGGAGTTCAACAACCTCAACAGGCTCGACGCGTTCCACTTCTTCAGGTGATATTTCTTCCGTGACCGTAACAGTTGTTATCGGGGCTTCATCATCTTTCTCGATGGTTGTGATTTCTGTGACTTCTTGCTTTGGTCCAAGTTGCTTCTTGATGACCCTTCGTGTCGTTTTGACAGATTTGACGTCACCAGATTCCGTTTTAACTTGTGTCACTTGCACGGTTTCGGGAATTTCTTCAACCGGCTTAGCTTTGTCGGGTTTGTGTAAGTCTGTGAGTGGTGTGGTTGTGTCATCAATGAGTTCTACTGTTTTGTGTACGCTTATGATGGGTTGTGTGTCGTCTGTTTGTTCAGTAGTGATTTCTGTTGTTTCGACCTTCGGACCTACCTTCTTTTTGATGGTACGCTTAATGGTTTTCTTTTGTTTTGGCTTACCGTCAGGTGCAGTAGATTCTTCCACGGTAGTCTCCTCGGGGAGTTCAACAACCTCAACAGGCTCGACGCGTTCCACTTCTTCAGGTGATATTTCTTCCGTGACCGTGACAGTTGTTATCGGGGCTTCGTCATCTTTCTCGATGGTTGTGATTTCTGTGACTTCTTGTTTAGGTCCTCGTTTCTTCTTGATAACCCTTCGTGTCGTTTTCACGGATTTGACGTCACCAGACTCCGTTCGCACTTGTGTCACTTGAACTGTTTCGGGAATTTCTTCAACCGGTTTAGCTTTGTCGGGTTTGTGTAAGTCTGTGAGTGGTGTGGTTGTGTCATCAATGAGTTCTACTGTTTTGTGTACGCTTATGATGGGTTGTGTGTCATCTGTGTGTTCAGTAATGATGTGTATTGTTTCGAGTGTAGGACCTACCTTCTTTTTGATAGTACGCTTTGTGGTATGTTTTTGTTTTGGCTTACCATCGGGCGCTGTCGACTCTTCTACCGTAGTCTCCTCCGGTAGTTCAACAACTTCAACAGGCTCTTTGTGATCCAATTCTTCAGGAGATTCTTCAGTGACAGTGACAGTTGTGATTGGTGCTTCATCGTCTTTCTCAATGGTTGTGATTTCTGTGACTTCTTGCATTGGTCCACGTTGCTTCTTGATGACCCTTCGTGTCGTTTTGACAGATTTGACGTCACCAGACTCCGTTCGCACTTGAGTAATTTGAACTGTTTCGGGAATTTCTTCAACCGGTTTAGCTTTGTCGGGTTTGTGTAAGTCTGTGAGTGGTGTGGTTGTGTCATCAATGAGTTCTACTGTTTTGTGTACGCTTATGATGGGTTGTGTGTCATCTGTCTGTTCAGTTATGATGTGTGTTGTTTCGAGTGTAGGACCTACCTTCTTTTTGATAGTACGCTTTGTGGTATGTTTTTGTTTTGGCTTACCATCGGGCGCTGTCGACTCTTCTAAAGTAGTCTCCTCGGGGAGTTCAACAACCTCAACAGGCTCGACGCGTTCCACTTCTTCAGGTGATATTTCTTCCGTAACCGTGACAGTTGTTATCGGGGCTTCATCATCTTTCTCGATGGTTGTGATTTCTGTGACTTCTTGCTTTGGTCCAAGTTGCTTCTTGATGACCCTTCGTGTCGTTTTGACAGATTTGACGTCACCAGACTCCGTTTTAACTTGTGTCACTTGCACGGTTTCGGGAATTTCTTCAACCGGTTTAGCTTTGTCGGGTTTGTGTAAGTCTGTGAGTGGTGTGGTTGTGTCATCAATGAGTTCTACTGTTTTGTGTACGCTTATGATGGGTTGTGTGTCGTCTGTTTGTTCAGTAGTGATTTCTGTTGTTTCGACCTTCGGACCTACCTTCTTTTTGATGGTACGCTTAATGGTTTTCTTTTGTTTTGGCTTACCGTCAGGTGCAGTAGATTCTTCCACGGTAGTCTCCTCGGGGAGTTCAACAACCTCAACAGGCTCGACGCGTTCCACTTCTTCAGGTGATATTTCTTCCGTGACCGTGACAGTTGTTATCGGGGCTTCGTCATCTTTCTCGATGGTTGTGATTTCTGTGACTTCTTGTTTAGGTCCTCGTTTCTTCTTGATAACCCTTCGTGTCGTTTTCACGGATTTGACGTCACCAGACTCCGTTCGCACTTGTGTCACTTGAACTGTTTTGGGAATTTCTTCAACCGGCTTAGCTTTGTCGGGTTTGTGTAAGTCTGTGAGTGGTGTGGTTGTGTCATCAATGAGTTCTACTGTTTTGTGTACGCTTATGATGGGTTGTGTGTCATCTGTGTGTTCAGTAATGATGTGTGTTGTTTCGAGTGTAGGACCTACTTTCTTTTTGATAGTACGCTTTGTGGTATGTTTTTGTTTTGGCTTACCATCGGGCGCTGTCGACTCTTCTACCGTAGTCTCCTCTGGAAGTTCAACAACTTCAACAGGTTCTTTGTGATCCAATTCTTCTGGAGACTCTTCAGTGACCGTGACAGTTGTTATCGGGGCTTCGTCATCTTTCTCGATGGTTGTGATTTCTGTGACTTCTTGCTTGGGTCCACGTTTCTTCTTGATGACTCTTCGTGTCGTTTTCACAGATTTGACGTCACCAGACTCCGTTCGCACTTGAGTAATTTGAACTGTTTCGGGAATTTCTTCAACCGGTTTAGCTTTGTCGGGTTTGTGTAAGTCTGTGAGTGGTGTGGTTGTGTCATCAATGAGTTCTACTGTTTTGTGTACGCTTATGATGGGTTGTGTGTCGTCTGTTTGTTCAGTAGTGATTTCTGTTGTTTCGACCTTCGGACCTACCTTCTTTTTGATGGTACGCTTTATGGTTTTCTTTTGTTTTGGCTTACCGTCAGGTGCAGTAGATTCTTCCACGGTAGTCTCCTCGGGGAGTTCAACAACCTCAACAGGGTCGACGCGTTCCACTTCTTCAGGTGATATTTCTTCCGTGACCGTGACAGTTGTTATCGGGGCTTCGTCATCTTTCTCGATGGTTGTGATTTCTGTGACTTCTTGTTTAGGTCCTCGTTTCTTCTTGATAACCCTTCGTGTCGTTTTCACGGATTTGACGTCACCAGACTCCGTTCGCACTTGTGTCACTTGAACTGTTTTGGGAATTTCTTCAACCGGCTTAGCTTTGTCGGGTTTGTGTAAGTCTGTGAGTGGTGTGGTTGTGTCATCAATGAGTTCTACTGTTTTGTGTACGCTTATGATGGGTTGTGTGTCATCTGTGTGTTCAGTAATGATGTGTGTTGTTTCGAGTGTAGGACCTACTTTCTTTTTGATAGTACGCTTTGTGGTATGTTTTTGTTTTGGCTTACCATCGGGCGCTGTCGACTCTTCTACCGTAGTCTCCTCTGGAAGTTCAACAACTTCAACAGGTTCTTTGTGATCCAATTCTTCTGGAGACTCTTCAGTGACCGTGACAGTTGTTATCGGGGCTTCGTCATCTTTCTCGATGGTTGTGATTTCTGTGACTTCTTGCTTGGGTCCACGTTTCTTCTTGATGACTCTTCGTGTCGTTTTCACAGATTTGACGTCACCAGACTCCGTTCGCACTTGAGTAATTTGAACTGTTTCGGGAATTTCTTCAACCGGTTTAGCTTTGTCGGGTTTGTGTAAGTGTGTGAGTGGTGTGGTTGTGTCATCAATGAGTTCTACTGTTTTGTGTACGCTTATGATGGGTTGTGTGTCGTCTGTTTGTTCAGTAGTGATTTCTGTTGTTTCGACCTTCGGACCTACCTTCTTTTTGATGGTACGCTTTATGGTTTTCTTTTGTTTTGGCTTACCGTCAGGTGCAGTAGATTCTTCCACGGTAGTCTCCTCGGGGAGTTCAACAACCTCAACAGGCTCGACGCGTTCCACTTCTTCAGGTGATATTTCTTCCGTGACCGTGACAGTTGTTATCGGGGCTTCGTCATCTTTTTCGATGGTTGTGATTTCTGTGACTTCTTGCTTGGGTCCACGTTTCTTCTTGATGACTCTTCGTGTCGTTTTCACAGATTTGACGTCACCAGACTCCGTTCGCACTTGAGTAATTTGAACTGTTTCGGGAATTTCTTCAACCGGTTTAGCTTTGTCGGGTTTGTGTAAGTCTGTGAGTGGTGTGGTTGTGTCATCAATGAGTTCTACTGTTTTGTGTACGCTTATGATGGGTTGTGTGTCGTCTGTTTGTTCAGTAGTGATTTCTGTTGTTTCGACCTTCGGACCTACCTTCTTTTTGATGGTACGCTTAATGGTTTTCTTTTGTTTTGGCTTACCGTCAGGTGCAGTAGATTCTTCCACGGTAGTCTCCTCGGGGAGTTCAACAACCTCAACAGGCTCGACGCGTTCCACTTCTTCAGGTGATATTTCTTCCGTGACCGTGACAGTTGTTATCGGGGCTTCGTCATCTTTCTCGATGGTTGTGATTTCTGTGACTTCTTGTTTAGGTCCTCGTTTCTTCTTGATAACCCTTCGTGTCGTTTTCACGGATTTGACGTCACCAGACTCCGTTCGCACTTGTGTCACTTGAACTGTTTCGGGAATTTCTTCAACCGGTTTAGCTTTGTCGGGTTTGTGTAAGTCTGTGAGTGGTGTGGTTGTGTCATCAATGAGTTCTACTGTTTTGTGTACGCTTATGATGGGTTGTGTATCGTCTGTTTGTTCAGTAGTGATTTCTGTTGTTTCGACCTTCGGACCTACCTTCTTTTTGATGGTACGCTTTATGGTTTTCTTTTGTTTTGGCTTACCGTCAGGTGCAGTAGATTCTTCCACGGTAGTCTCCTCGGGGAGTTCAACAACCTCAACAGGCTCGACGCGTTTCACTTCTTCAGGTGATATTTCTTCCGTGACCGTGACAGTTGTTATCGGGGCTTCGTCATCTTTCTCGATGGTTGTGATTTCTGTGACTTCTTGCTTTGGTCCACGTTGCTTCTTGATGACCCTTCGTGTCGTTTTGACAGATTTGACGTCACCAGATTCCGTTTTAACTTGTGTCACTTGCACGGTTTCGGGAATTTCTTCAACCGGCTTAGCTTTGTCGGGTTTGTGTAAGTCTGTGAGTGGTGTGGTTGTGTCATCAATGAGTTCTACTGTTTTGTGTACGCTTATGATGGGTTGTGTGTCGTCTGTTTGTTCAGTAGTGATTTCTGTTGTTTCGACCTTCGGACCTACCTTCTTTTTGATGGTACGCTTTATGGTTTTCTTTTGTTTTGGCTTACCGTCAGGTGCAGTAGATTCTTCCACGGTAGTCTCCTCGGGGAGTTCAACAATCTCAACAGGCTCGACGCGTTCCACTTCTTCAGGTGATATTTCTTCCGTGACCGTGACAGTTGTTATCGGGGCTTCGTCATCTTTTTCGATGGTTGTGATTTCTGTGACTTCTTGCTTGGGTCCACGTTTCTTCTTGATGACTCTTCGTGTCGTTTTCACAGATTTGACGTCACCAGACTCCGTTCGCACTTGAGTAATTTGAACTGTTTCGGGAATTTCTTCAACCGGTTTAGCTTTGTCTGGTTTGTGTAAGTCTGTGAGTGGTGTGGTTGTGTCATCAATGAGTTCTACTGTTTTGTGTACGCTTATGATGGGTTGTGTGTCGTCTGTTTGTTCAGTAGTGATTTCTGTTGTTTCGACCTTCGGACCTACCTTCTTTTTGATGGTACGCTTAATGGTTTTCTTTTGTTTTGGCTTACCGTCAGGTGCAGTAGATTCTTCCACGGTAGTCTCCTCGGGGAGTTCAACAACCTCAACAGGCTCGACGCGTTCCACTTCTTCAGGTGATATTTCTTCGGTGACCGTGACAGTTGTTATCGGGGCTTCGTCATCTTTCTCGATGGTTGTGATTTCTGTGACTTCTTGCTTGGGTCCACGTTTCTTCTTGATGACTCTTCGTGTCGTTTTCACAGATTTGACGTCACCAGACTCCGTTCGCACTTGAGTAATTTGAACTGTTTCGGGAATTTCTTCAACCGGTTTAGCTTTGTCGGGTTTGTGTAAGTCTGTGAGTGGTGTGGTTGTGTCATCAATGAGTTCTACTGTTTTGTGTACGCTTATGATGGGTTGTGTGTCGTCTGTTTGTTCAGTAGTGATTTCTGTTGTTTCGACCTTCGGACCTACCTTCTTTTTGATGGTACGCTTAATGGTTTTCTTTTGTTTTGGCTTACCGTCAGGTGCAGTAGATTCTTCCACGGTAGTCTCCTCGGGGAGTTCAACAACTTCAACAGGCTCGATGCGTTCCACTTCTTCAGGTGATATTTCTTCCGTGACCGTGACAGTTGTTATCGGGGCTTCGTCATCTTTCTCGATGGTTGTGATTTCTGTGACTTCTTGCTTTGGTCCACGTTGCTTCTTGATGACCCTTCGTGTCATTTTGACAGATTTGATGTCACCGGACTCCGTTTTAACTTGTGTCACTTGCACGGTTTCGGGAATTTCTTCAACCGGTTTAGCTTTGTCGGGTTTGTGTAAGTCTGTGAGTGGTGTGGTTGTGTCATCAATGAGTTCTACTGTTTTGTGTACGCTTATGATGGGTTGTGTGTCGTCTGTTTGTTCAGTAGTGATTTCTGTTGTTTCGACCTTCGGACCTACCTTCTTTTTGATGGTACGCTTAATGGTTTTCTTTTGTTTTGGCTTACCGTCAGGTGCAGTAGATTCTTCCACGGTAGTCTCCTCGGGGAGTTCAACAACCTCAACAGGCTCGACGCGTTCCACTTCTTCAGGTGATATTTCTTCCGTGACCGTGACAGTTGTTATCGGGGCTTCGTCATCTTTCTCGATGGTTGTGATTTCTGTGACTTCTTGTTTAGGTCCTCGTTTCTTCTTGATAACCCTTCGTGTCGTTTTCACGGATTTGACGTCACCAGACTCCGTTCGCACTTGTGTCACTTGAACTGTTTCGGGAATTTCTTCAACCGGTTTAGCTTTGTCGGGTTTGTGTAAGTCTGTGAGTGGTGTGGTTGTGTCATCAATGAGTTCTACTGTTTTGTGTACGCTTATGATGGGTTGTGTGTCGTCTGTTTGTTCAGTAGTGATTTCTGTTGTTTCGACCTTCGGACCTACCTTCTTTTTGATGGTACGCTTAATGGTTTTCTTTTGTTTTGGCTTACCGTCAGGTGCAGTAGATTCTTCCACGGTAGTCTCCTCGGGGAGTTCAACAACCTCAACAGGCTCGACGCGTTCCACTTCTTCAGGTGATATTTCTTCCGTGACCGTGACAGTTGTTATCGGGGCTTCGTCATCTTTTTCGATGGTTGTGATTTCTGTGACTTCTTGCTTGGGTCCACGTTTCTTCTTGATGACTCTTCGTGTCGTTTTCACAGATTTGACGTCACCAGACTCCGTTCGCACTTGAGTAATTTGAACTGTTTCGGGAATTTCTTCAACCGGTTTAGCTTTGTCGGGTTTGTGTAAGTCTGTGAGTGGTGTGGTTGTGTCATCAATGAGTTCTACTGTTTTGTGTACGCTTATGATGGGTTGTGTGTCGTCTGTTTGTTCAGTAGTGATTTCTGTTGTTTCGACCTTCGGACCTACCTTCTTTTTGATGGTACGCTTAATGGTTTTCTTTTGTTTTGGCTTACCGTCAGGTGCAGTAGATTCTTCCACGGTAGTCTCCTCGGGGAGTTCAACAACTTCAACAGGCTCGATGCGTTCCACTTCTTCAGGTGATATTTCTTCCGTGACCGTGACAGTTGTTATCGGGGCTTCGTCATCTTTCTCGATGGTTGTGATTTCTGTGACTTCTTGCTTTGGTCCACGTTGCTTCTTGATGACCCTTCGTGTCGTTTTGACAGATTTGACATCACCAGACTCCGTTTTAACTTGTGTCACTTGCACGGTTTCGGGAATTTCTTCAACCGGCTTAGCTTTGTCGGGTTTGTGTAAGTCTGTGAGTGGTGTGGTTGTGTCATCAATGAGTTCTACTGTTTTGTGTACGCTTATGATGGGTTGTGTGTCGTCTGTTTGTTCAGTAGTGATTTCTGTTGTTTCGACCTTCGGACCTACCTTCTTTTTGATGGTACGCTTTATGGTTTTCTTTTGTTTTGGCTTACCGTCAGGTGCAGTAGATTCTTCCACGGTAGTCTCCTCGGGGAGTTCAACAATCTCAACAGGCTCGACGCGTTCCACTTCTTCAGGTGATATTTCTTCCGTGACCGTGACAGTTGTTATCGGGGCTTCGTCATCTTTTTCGATGGTTGTGATTTCTGTGACTTCTTGCTTGGGTCCACGTTTCTTCTTGATGACTCTTCGTGTCGTTTTCACAGATTTGACGTCACCAGACTCCGTTCGCACTTGAGTAATTTGAACTGTTTCGGGAATTTCTTCAACCGGTTTAGCTTTGTCTGGTTTGTGTAAGTCTGTGAGTGGTGTGGTTGTGTCATCAATGAGTTCTACTGTTTTGTGTACGCTTATGATGGGTTGTGTGTCGTCTGTTTGTTCAGTAGTGATTTCTGTTGTTTCGACCTTCGGACCTACCTTCTTTTTGATGGTACGCTTAATGGTTTTCTTTTGTTTTGGCTTACCGTCAGGTGCAGTAGATTCTTCCACGGTAGTCTCCTCGGGGAGTTCAACAACTTCAACAGGCTCGATGCGTTCCACTTCTTCAGGTGATATTTCTTCCGTGACCGTGACGGTTGTTATCGGGGCTTCGTCATCTTTCTCGATGGTTGTGATTTCTGTGACTTCTTGCTTTGGTCCACGTTGCTTCTTGATGACCCTTCGTGTCGTTTTGACAGATTTGACATCACCAGACTCCGTTTTAACTTGTGTCACTTGCACGGTTTCGGGAATTTCTTCAACCGGCTTAGCTTTGTCGGGTTTGTGTAAGTCTGTGAGTGGTGTGGTTGTGTCATCAATGAGTTCTACTGTTTTGTGTACGCTTATGATGGGTTGTGTGTCGTCTGTTTGTTCAGTAGTGATTTCTGTTGTTTCGACCTTCGGACCTACCTTCTTTTTGATGGTACGCTTAATGGTTTTCTTTTGTTTTGGCTTACCGTCAGGTGCAGTAGATTCTTCCACGGTAGTCTCCTCGGGGAGTTCAACAACTTCAACAGGCTCGATGCGTTCCACTTCTTCAGGTGATATTTCTTCCGTGACCGTGACGGTTGTTATCGGGGCTTCGTCATCTTTCTCGATGGTTGTGATTTCTGTGACTTCTTGCTTTGGTCCACGTTGCTTCTTGATGACCCTTCGTGTCGTTTTCACGGATTTGACGTCACCAGACTCCGTTCGCACTTGTGTCACTTGAACTGTTTCGGGAATTTCTTCAACCGGTTTAGCTTTGTCGGGTTTGTGTAAGTCTGTGAGTGGTGTGGTTGTGTCATCAATGAGTTCTACTGTTTTGTGTACGCTTATGATGGGTTGTGTGTCGTCTGTTTGTTCAGTAGTGATTTCTGTTGTTTCGACCTTCGGACCTACCTTCTTTTTGATGGTACGCTTTATGGTTTTCTTTTGTTTTGGCTTACCGTCAGGTGCAGTAGATTCTTCCACGGTAGTCTCCTCGGGGAGTTCAACAACCTCAACAGGCTCGACGCGTTTCACTTCTTCAGGTGATATTTCTTCCGTGACCGTGACAGTTGTTATCGGGGCTTCGTCATCTTTCTCGATGGTTGTGATTTCTGTGACTTCTTGTTTAGGTCCACGTTTCTTCTTGATGACTCTTCGAGTCGTTTTGACAGATTTGACGTCACCTGATTCTGTTTGGACTTGTGTCACTTGCACAGTTTCGGGAATTTCTTCAACCGGCTTAGCTTTGTCGGGTTTGTGTAAGTCTGTGAGTGGTGTGGTTATGTCATCAATGAGTTCTACCGTTTTATGTACGCTTATGATGGGTTGTGTGTCGTCTGTTTGTTCTGTTGTGATTTCGGTTGTTTCGACCTTCGGACCTACCTTCTTTTTGATGGTACGCTTAATGGTTTTCTTTTGTTTCGGCTTACCGTCAGGTGCAGTAGATTCTTCCACGGTAGTCTCCTCGGGGAGTTCAACAACTTCAACAGGCTCGATGCGTTCCACTTCTTCAGGTGATATTTCTTCCGTGACCGTGACAGTTGTTATCGGGGCTTCGTCATCTTTCTCGATGGTTGTGATTTCTGTGACTTCTTGCTTTGGTCCACGTTGCTTCTTGATGACCCTTCGTGTCGTTTTGACAGATTTGATGTCACCGGACTCCGTTTTAACTTGTGTCACTTGCACGGTTTCAGGAATTTCATCAACCGGTTTAGCTTTGTCGGGTTTGTGTAAGTCTGTGAGTGGTGTGGTTGTGTCATCAATGAGTTCTACTGTTTTGTGTACGCTAATGATGGGTTGTGTATCGTCTGTTTGTTCAGTAGTGATTTCTGTTGTTTCGACCTTCGGACCTACCTTCTTTTTGATGGTACGTTTTATGATTTTCTTTTGTTTTGGCTTACCGTCAGGCGCAATAGATTCTTCCACGGTAGTCTCTTCTGGTAGTTCAACAACCTCAACAGGCTCGACGCGTTCCACTTCTTCAGGTGATATTTCTTCGGTGACCGTGACAGTTGTTATCGGGGCTTCGTCATCTTTCTCGATGGTTGTGATTTCTGTGACTTCTTGCTTTGGTCCACGTTGCTTCTTGATGACCCTTCGTGTCGTTTTGACAGATTTGACGTCACCAGATTCCGTTTTAACTTGTGTCACTTGCACGGTTTCGGGAATTTCTTCAACCGGTTTAGCTTTGTCGGGTTTGTGTAAGTCTGTGAGTGGTGTGGTTGTGTCATCAATGAGTTCTGCTGTTTTGTGTACGGTGACAATGGGTTGTGTGTCGTCTGTTTGTTCAGTTGTGATTTCTGTTGTTTCAACCTTCGGACCTACCTTCTTTTTGATGGTACGCTTTATGATTTTCTTTTGTTTTGGCTTACCGTCAGGTGCAGTAGATTCTTCCACGGTAGTCTCCTCGGGGAGTTCAACAACCTCAACAGGCTCAACGCGTTCCACTTCTTCAGGTGATATTTCTTCCGTGACCGTGACAGTTGTTATCGGGACTTCGTCATCTTTCTCGATGGTTGTGATTTCTGTGACTTCTTGTTTAGGTCCTCGTTTCTTCTTGATAACCCTTCGTGTCGTTTTCACGGATTTGACGTCACCAGACACCGTTCGCACTTGTGTCACTTGAACTGTTTCGGGAATTTCTTCAACCGGTTTAGCTTTGTCGGGTTTGTGTAAGTCTGTGAGTGGTGTGGTTGTATCGTCAACGATTTCCTCTGTTTTGTGTACGGTGACAATGGGTTGTGTGTCGTCTGTTTGTTCAGTAGTGATTTCTGTGGTTTCGACCTTCGGACCTACCTTCTTTTTGATGGTACGCTTTATGATTTTCTTTTGTTTTGGCTTACCGTCAGGCGCAACAGATTCTTCCACGGTAGTCTCTTCTGGTAGTTCAACAACCTCAACAGGCTCGACGCGTTCCACTTCTTCAGGTGATATTTCTTCGGTGACCGTGACAGTTGTTATCGGGGCTTCGTCATCTTTCTCGATGGTTGTGATTTCTGTGACTTCTTGTTTAGGTCCACGTTTCTTCTTGATGACTCTTCGAGTCGTTTTGACAGATTTGACGTCACCTGATTCTGTTCGGACTTGTGTCACTTGAACAGTTTCGGGTGTCTCCTCTACTACTTTAGCTTTGTCGGGTGTATGTAAGTCTGTGAGTGGTGTGGTTGTATCGTCAACGATTTCCTCTGTTTTGTGTACGGTGACAATGGGTTGTGTGTCGTCTGTTTGTTCAGTAGTGATTTCTGTGGTTTCGACCTTCGGACCTACCTTCTTTTTGATGGTACGCTTTATGATTTTCTTTTGTTTTGGCTTACCGTCAGGCGCAATAGATTCTTCCACGGTAGTCTCTTCTGGTAGTTCAACAACCTCAACAGGCTCGACGCGTTCCACTTCTTCAGGTGATATTTCTTCGGTGACCGTGACAGTTGTTATCGGGGCTTCGTCATCTTTCTCGATGGTTGTGATTTCTGTGACTTCTTGTTTAGGTCCACGTTTCTTCTTGATGACTCTTCGAGTCGTTTTGACAGATTTGACGTCACCTGATTCTGTTCGGACTTGTGTCACTTGAACAGTTTCGGGTGTCTCCTCTACTACTTTAGCTTTGTCGGGTGTATGTAAGTCTGTGAGTGGTGTGGTTGTATCGTCAACGATTTCCTCTGTTTTGTGTACGGTGACAATGGGTTGTGTGTCGTCTGTTTGTTCAGTTGTGATTTCTGTTGTTTCGACCTTCGGACCTACCTTCTTTTTGATGGTTCGCTTTATGATTTTCTTTTGTTTTGGCTTACCGTCAGGCGCAATAGATTCTTCCACGGTAGTCTCTTCTGGTAGTTCAACAACCTCAACAGGCTCGACGCGTTCCACTTCTTCAGGTGATATTTCTTCGGTGACCGTGACAGTTGTTATCGGGGCTTCGTCATCTTTCTCGATGGTTGTGATTTCTGTGACTTCTTGTTTAGGTCCACGTTTCTTCTTGATGACTCTTCGAGTCGTTTTGACAGATTTGACGTCACCTGATTCTGTTCGGACTTGTGTCACTTGAACAGTTTCGGGTGTCTCCTCTACTACTTTAGCTTTGTCGGGTGTATGTAAGTCTGTGAGTGGTGTGGTTGTATCGTCAACGATTTCCTCTGTTTTGTGTACGGTGACAATGGGTTGTGTGTCGTCTGTTTGTTCAGTAGTGATTTCTGTTGTTTCGACCTTCGGACCTACCTTCTTTTTGATGGTACGCTTTATGATTTTCTTTTGTTTTGGCTTACCGTCAGGTGCAGTAGATTCTTCCACGGTAGTCTCCTCGGGGAGTTCAACAACCTCAATTGGCTCGACGCGTTCCACTTCTTCAGGTGATATTTCTTCGGTGACCGTGACAGTTGTAATCGGGGCTTCGTCATCTTTCTCGATGGTTGTGATTTCTGTGACTTCTTGCTTTGGTCCACGTTGCTTCTTGATGACTCTTCGTGTCGTTTTGACAGATTTAACGTCTCCAGACTCCGTTCGCACTTGTGTCACTTGAACAGTTTCGGGTGTCTCCTCTACTACTTTAGCCTTGTCAGGTTTATGTAAGTCTGTGAGTGGTGTGGTTGTATCGTCAACGATTTCCTCTGTTTTGTGTACGGTGACAATGGGTTGTGTGTCGTCTGTTTGTTCAGTAGTGATTTCTGTGGTTTCGACCTTCGGACCTACCTTCTTTTTGATGGTACGCTTTATGATTTTCTTTTGTTTTGGCTTACCGTCAGGCGCAATAGATTCTTCCACGGTAGTCTCTTCTGGTAGTTCAACAACCTCAACAGGCTCGACGCGTTCCACTTCTTCAGGTGATATTTCTTCGGTGACCGTGACAGTTGTTATCGGGGCTTCGTCATCTTTCTCGATGGTTGTGATTTCTGTGACTTCTTGTTTAGGTCCACGTTTCTTCTTGATGACTCTTCGAGTCGTTTTGACAGATTTGACGTCACCTGATTCTGTTCGGACTTGTGTCACTTGAACGGTTTCGGGTGTCTCCTCTACTACTTTAGCTTTGTCGGGTGTATGTAAGTCTGTGAGTGGTGTGGTTGTATCGTCAACGATTTCCTCTGTTTTGTGTACGGTGACAATGGGTTGTGTGTCGTCTGTTTGTTCAGTAGTGATTTCTGTGGTTTCGACCTTCGGACCTACCTTCTTTTTGATGGTACGCTTTATGATTTTCTTTTGTTTTGGCTTACCGTCAGGCGCAATAGATTCTTCCACGGTAGTCTCTTCTGGTAGTTCAACAACCTCAACAGGCTCGACGCGTTCCACTTCTTCAGGTGATATTTCTTCGGTGACCGTGACAGTTGTTATCGGGGCTTCGTCATCTTTCTCGATGGTTGTGATTTCTGTGACTTCTTGTTTAGGTCCACGTTTCTTCTTGATGACTCTTCGAGTCGTTTTGACAGATTTGACGTCACCTGATTCTGTTCGGACTTGTGTCACTTCAACGGTTTCGGGTGTCTCCTCTACTACTTTAGCTTTGTCGGGTGTATGTAAGTCTGTGAGTGGTGTGGTTGTATCGTCAACGATTTCCTCTGTTTTGTGTACGGTGACAATGGGTTGTGTGTCGTCTGTTTGTTCAGTTGTGATTTCTGTTGTTTCGACCTTCGGACCTACCTTCTTTTTGATGGTACGCTTTATGATTTTCTTTTGTTTTGGCTTACCGTCAGGTGCAGTAGATTCTTCCACGGTAGTCTCCTCGGGGAGTTCAACAACCTCAACAGGCTCGACGCGTTCCACTTCTTCAGGTGATATTTCTTCGGTGACCGTGACAGTTGTTATCGGGGCTTCGTCATCTTTCTCGATGGTTGTGATTTCTGTGACTTCTTGTTTAGGTCCACGTTTCTTCTTGATGACTCTTCGAGTCGTTTTGACAGATTTGACATCACCTGATTCTGTTCGGACTTGTGTCACTTGAACAGTTTCGGGTGTCTCCTCTACTACTTTAGCTTTGTCAGGTTTATGTAAGTCTGTGAGTGGTGTGGTTGTATCGTCAACGATTTCCTCCGTTTTGTGTACGGTGACAATGGGTTGTGTGTCGTCTGTTTGTTCAGTTGTGATTTCTGTTGTTTCGACCTTCGGACCTACCTTCTTTTTGATGGTACGCTTTATGATTTTCTTTTGTTTTGGCTTACCGTCAGGCGCAATAGATTCTTCCACGGTAGTCTCTTCTGGTAGTTCAACAACCTCAACAGGCTCGACGCGTTCCACTTCTTCAGGTGATATTTCTTCGGTGACCGTGACAGTTGTTATCGGGGCTTCGTCATCTTTCTCGATGGTTGTGATTTCTGTGACTTCTTGTTTAGGTCCACGTTTCTTCTTGATGACTCTTCGAGTCGTTTTGACAGATTTGACGTCACCTGATTCTGTTCGGACTTGTGTCACTTGAACAGTTTCGGGTGTCTCCTCTACTACTTTAGCTTTGTCGGGTGTATGTAAGTCTGTGAGTGGTGTGGTTGTATCGTCAACGATTTCCTCTGTTTTGTGTACGGTGACAATGGGTTGTGTGTCGTCTGTTTGTTCAGTAGTGATTTCTGTGGTTTCGACCTTCGGACCTACCTTCTTTTTGATGGTACGCTTTATGATTTTCTTTTGTTTTGGCTTACCGTCAGGCGCAATAGATTCTTCCACGGTAGTCTCTTCTGGTAGTTCAACAACCTCAACAGGCTCGACGCGTTCCACTTCTTCAGGTGATATTTCTTCGGTGACCGTGACAGTTGTTATCGGGGCTTCGTCATCTTTCTCGATGGTTGTGATTTCTGTGACTTCTTGTTTAGGTCCACGTTTCTTCTTGATGACTCTTCGAGTCGTTTTGACAGATTTGACGTCACCTGATTCTGTTCGGACTTGTGTCACTTGAACGGTTTCGGGTGTCTCCTCTACTACTTTAGCTTTGTCGGGTGTATGTAAGTCTGTGAGTGGTGTGGTTGTATCGTCAACGATTTCCTCTGTTTTGTGTACGGTGACAATGGGTTGTGTGTCGTCTGTTTGTTCAGTAGTGATTTCTGTGGTTTCGACCTTCGGACCTACCTTCTTTTTGATGGTACGCTTTATGATTTTCTTTTGTTTTGGCTTACCGTCAGGCGCAATAGATTCTTCCACGGTAGTCTCTTCTGGTAGTTCAACAACCTCAACAGGCTCGACGCGTTCCACTTCTTCAGGTGATATTTCTTCGGTGACCGTGACAGTTGTTATCGGGGCTTCGTCATCTTTCTCGATGGTTGTGATTTCTGTGACTTCTTGTTTAGGTCCACGTTTCTTCTTGATGACTCTTCGAGTCGTTTTGACAGATTTGACGTCACCTGATTCTGTTCGGACTTGTGTCACTTGAACAGTTTCGGGTGTCTCCTCTACTACTTTAGCCTTGTCAGGTTTATGTAAGTCTGTGAGCGGTGTGGTTGTATCGTCAACGATTTCCTCTGTTTTGTGTACGGTGACAATGGGTTGTGTGTCGTCTGTTTGTTCAGTTGTGATTTCTGTGGTTTCGACCTTCGGACCTACCTTCTTTTTGATGGTACGCTTTATGATTTTCTTTTGTTTTGGCTTACCGTCAGGCGCAATAGATTCTTCCACGGTAGTCTCTTCTGGTAGTTCAACAACCTCAACAGGCTCGACGCGTTCCACTTCTTCAGGTGATATTTCTTCGGTGACCGTGACAGTTGTTATCGGGGCTTCGTCATCTTTCTCGATGGTTGTGATTTCTGTGACTTCTTGTTTAGGTCCACGTTTCTTCTTGATGACTCTTCGAGTCGTTTTGACAGATTTGACGTCACCTGATTCTGTTCGGACTTGTGTCACTTGAACAGTTTCGGGTGTCTCCTCTACTACTTTAGCCTTGTCAGGTTTATGTAAATCTGTGAGTGGTGTGGTTGTATCGTCAACGATTTCCTCTGTTTTGTGTACGGTGACAATGGGTTGTGTGTCGTCTGTTTGTTCAGTTGTGATTTCTGTTGTTTCGACCTTCGGACCTACCTTCTTTTTGATGGTACGCTTTATGATTTTCTTTTGTTTTGGCTTACCGTCAGGTGCAGTAGATTCTTCCACGGTAGTCTCCTCGGGGAGTTCAACAACCTCAATTGGCTCGACGCGTTCCACTTCTTCAGGTGATATTTCTTCGGTGACCGTGACAGTTGTTATCGGGGCTTCGTCATCTTTCTCGATGGTTGTGATTTCTGTGACTTCTTGTTTAGGTCCACGTTTCTTCTTGATGACTCTTCGAGTCGTTTTGACAGATTTGACGTCACCTGATTCTGTTCGGACTTGTGTCACTTGAACGGTTTCGGGTGTCTCCTCTACTACTTTAGCTCTGTCGGGTTTATGTAAGTCTGTGAGTGGTGTGGTTGTATCGTCAACGATTTCCTCTGTTTTTTGTACGGTGACAATGGGTTGTGTGTCGTCTGTTTGTTCAGTTGTGATTTCTGTTGTTTCGACCTTCGGACCTACCTTCTTTTTGATGGTACGCTTTATGATTTTCTTTTGTTTTGGCTTACCGTCAGGCGCAATAGATTCTTCCACGGTAGTCTCTTCTGGTAGTTCAACAACCTCAACAGGCTCGACGCGTTCCACTTCTTCAGGTGATATTTCTTCGGTGACCGTGACAGTTGTTATCGGGGCTTCGTCATCTTTCTCGATGGTTGTGATTTCTGTGACTTCTTGTTTAGGTCCACGTTTCTTCTTGATGACTCTTCGAGTCGTTTTGACAGATTTGACGTCACCTGATTCTGTTCGGACTTGTGTCACTTGAACAGTTTCGGGTGTCTCCTCTACTACTTTAGCCTTGTCAGGTTTATGTAAGTCTGTGAGTGGTGTGGTTGTATCGTCAACGATTTCCTCCGTTTTGTGTACGGTGACAATGGGTTGTGTGTCGTCTGTTTGTTCAGTTGTGATTTCTGTTGTTTCGACCTTCGGACCTACCTTCTTTTTGATGGTACGCTTTATGATTTTCTTTTGTTTTGGCTTACCGTCAGGCGCAATAGATTCTTCCACGGTAGTCTCTTCTGGTAGTTCAACAACCTCAACAGGCTCGACGCGTTCCACTTCTTCAGGTGATATTTCTTCGGTGACCGTGACAGTTGTTATCGGGGCTTCGTCATCTTTCTCGATGGTTGTGATTTCTGTGACTTCTTGTTTAGGTCCACGTTTCTTCTTGATGACTCTTCGAGTCGTTTTGACAGATTTGACGTCACCTGATTCTGTTCGGACTTGTGTCACTTGAACAGTTTCGGGTGTCTCCTCTACTACTTTAGCCTTGTCAGGTTTATGTAAGTCTGTGAGCGGTGTGGTTGTATCGTCAACGATTTCCTCTGTTTTGTGTACGGTGACAATGGGTTGTGTGTCGTCTGTTTGTTCAGTTGTGATTTCTGTTGTTTCGACTTTCGGACCTACCTTCTTTTTGATGGTACGCTTTATGATTTTCTTTTGTTTTGGCTTACCGTCAGGCGCAATAGATTCTTCCACGGTAGTCTCTACTGGTAGTTCAACAACCTCAACAGGCTCGACGCGTTCCACATCTTCAGGTGATATTTCTTCGGTGACCGTGACAGTTGTTATCGGGGCTTCGTCATCTTTCTCGATGGTTGTGATTTCTGTGACTTCTTGTTTAGGTCCACGTTTCTTCTTGATGACTCTTCGAGTCGTTTTGACAGATTTGACGTCACCTGATTCAGTTCGGACTTGTGTCACTTGAACAGTTTCGGGTGTCTCCTCTACTACTTTAGCCTTGTCAGGTTTATGTAAGTCTGTGAGCGGTGTGGTTGTATCGTCAACGATTTCCTCTGTTTTGTGTACGGTGACAATGGGTTGTGTGTCGTCTGTTTGTTCAGTTGTGATTTCTGTTGTTTCGACCTTCGGACCTACCTTCTTTTTGATGGTACGCTTTATGATTTTCTTTTGTTTTGGCTTACCGTCAGGCGCAATAGATTCTTCCACGGTAGTCTCTTCTGGTAGTTCAACAACCTCAACAGGCTCGACGCGTTCCACTTCTTCAGGTGATATTTCTTCGGTGACCGTGACAGTTGTTATCGGGGCTTCGTCATCTTTCTCGATGGTTGTGATTTCTGTGACTTCTTGTTTAGGTCCACGTTTCTTCTTGATGACTCTTCGAGTCGTTTTGACAGATTTGACGTCACCTGATTCTGTTCGGACTTGTGTCACTTGAACAGTTTCGGGTGTCTCCTCTACTACTTTAGCCTTGTCAGGTTTATGTAAATCTGTGAGTGGTGTGGTTGTATCGTCAACGATTTCCTCTGTTTTGTGTACGGTGACAATGGGTTGTGTGTCGTCTGTTTGTTCAGTTGTGATTTCTGTTGTTTCGACCTTCGGACCTACCTTCTTTTTGATGGTACGCTTTATGATTTTCTTTTGTTTTGGCTTACCGTCAGGCGCAATAGATTCTTCCACGGTAGTCTCTTCTGGTAGTTCAACAACCTCAACAGGCTCGACGCGTTCCACTTCTTCAGGTGATATTTCTTCGGTGACCGTGACAGTTGTTATCGGGGCTTCGTCATCTTTCTCGATGGTTGTGATTTCTGTGACTTCTTGTTTAGGTCCACGTTTCTTCTTGATGACTCTTCGAGTCGTTTTGACAGATTTGACGTCACCTGATTCTGTTCGGACTTGTGTCACTTGAACAGTTTCGGGTGTCTCCTCTACTACTTTAGCCTTGTCAGGTTTATGTAAATCTGTGAGTGGTGTGGTTGTATCGTCAACGATTTCCTCTGTTTTGTGTACGGTGACAATGGGTTGTGTGTCGTCTGTTTCTTCAGTTGTGATTTCTGTTGTTTCGACCTTCGGACCTACCTTCTTTTTGATGGTACGCTTTATGATTTTCTTTTGTTTTGGCTTACCGTCAGGTGCAGTAGATTCTTCCACGGTAGTCTCCTCGGGGAGTTCAACAACCTCAATTGGCTCGACGCGTTCCACTTCTTCAGGTGATATTTCTTCGGTGACCGTGACAGTTGTTATCGGGGCTTCGTCATCTTTCTCGATGGTTGTGATTTCTGTGACTTCTTGTTTAGGTCCACGTTTCTTCTTGATGACTCTTCGAGTCGTTTTGACAGATTTGACGTCACCTGATTCTGTTCGGACTTGTGTCACTTGAACGGTTTCGGGTGTCTCCTCTACTACTTTAGCTCTGTCGGGTTTATGTAAGTCTGTGAGTGGTGTGGTTGTATCGTCAACGATTTCCTCTGTTTTTTGTACGGTGACAATGGGTTGTGTGTCGTCTGTTTGTTCAGTTGTGATTTCTGTTGTTTCGACCTTCGGACCTACCTTCTTTTTGATGGTACGCTTTATGATTTTCTTTTGTTTTGGCTTACCGTCAGGCGCAATAGATTCTTCCACGGTAGTCTCTTCTGGTAGTTCAACAACCTCAACAGGCTCGACGCGTTCCACTTCTTCAGGTGATATTTCTTCGGTGACCGTGACAGTTGTTATCGGGGCTTCGTCATCTTTCTCGATGGTTGTGATTTCTGTGACTTCTTGTTTAGGTCCACGTTTCTTCTTGATGACTCTTCGAGTCGTTTTGACAGATTTGACGTCACCTGATTCTGTTCGGACTTGTGTCACTTGAACAGTTTCGGGTGTCTCCTCTACTACTTGAGCTTTGTCGGGTTTATGTAAGTCTGTGAGTGGTGTGGTTGTATCGTCAACGATTTCCTCTGTTTTGTGGACGGTGACAATAGGTTGTGTGTCGTCCGTTTGTTCAGTAGTGATTTCTGTGGTTTCGACCTTCGGACCTACCTTCTTTTTGATGGTACGCTTTATGATTTTCTTTTGTTTTGGCTTACCGTCAGGTGCAGTAGAATCTTCCACGGTAGTCTCCTCGGGTAATTCAACAACTTCTACAGGCTCGACGCGTTCCACTTCTTCAGGTGATATTTCTTCGGTGACCGTGACAGTTGTAATCGGGGCTTCGTCATCTTTCTCGATGGTTGTGATTTCTGTGACTTCTTGTTTAGGTCCACGTTTCTTCTTGATGACTCTTCGAGTCGTTTTGACAGATTTGACGTCACCTGATTCTGTTCGGACTTGTGTCACTTGAACGGTTTCGGGTGTCTCCTCTACTACTTTAGCTCTGTCGGGTTTATGTAAGTCTGTGAGTGGTGTGGTTGTATCGTCAACGATTTCCTCTGTTTTGTGGACGGTGACAATAGGTTGTGTGTCGTCCGTTTGTTCAGTAGTGATTTCTGTGGTTTCGACCTTCGGACCTACCTTCTTTTTGATGGTACGCTTTATGATTTTCTTTTGTTTTGGCTTACCGTCAGGTGCAGTCGATTCTTCCACGGTAGTGTCCTCGGGTAGTTCAACAACCTCAACAGGCTCGACGCGTTCCACTTCTCCAGGTGATATTTCTTCCGTGACCGTGACTGTTGTAATCGGGGCTTCGTCACCTTTCTCGATGGTTGTGATTTCTGTGACTTCTTGCTTTGGTCCACGTTGCTTCTTGATGACTCTTCGTGTTGTTTTGACAGATTTAACGTCTCCAGACTCCGTTCGCACTTGTGTCACTTGAATAGTTTCGGGTGTCTCCTCTACTACTTTAGCTTTGTCAGGTTTATGTAAGTCTGTGAGTGGTGTGGTTGTATCGTCAACGATTTCCTCTGTTTTGTGTACGGTGACAATGGGTTGTGTGTCGTCTGTTTGTTCAGTTGTGATTTCTGTTGTTTCGACCTTCGGACCCACCCTCTTTTTGATGGTACGCTTTATGATTTTCTTCTGTTTTGGCTTACCGTCAGGTGCAGTAGATTCTTCCACGGTAGTCTCCTCGGGTAATTCAACAACTTCTACAGGCTCGACGCGTTCCACTTCTTCAGGTGATATTTCTTCGGTGACCGTGACAGTTGTTATCGGGGCTTCATCATCTTTCTCGATGGTTGTGATTTCTGTGACTTCTTGTTTGGGTCCACGTCTCTTCTTGATGACTCTTCGTGTCGTTTTGACAGATTTGACATCACCCGATTCTGTTTGCACCTGGGTTACCTGTACTGTTTCGGGTGTCTCCTCTACTACTTTAGCCTTGTCAGGTTTATGTAAGACTTCCAGTGGCGTGGTTGTATCGTCAACCATTTCCTCTGTTTTGTGTACGGTGACAATGGGTTGTGTGTCGTCTGTTTGTTCAGTAGTGATTTCTGTTGTTTCAACCTTCTGACCTCGCTTCTTTTTGATGGTACGCTTTATGATTTTCTTTTGTTTTGGCTTACCGTCAGGTGCAATAGATTCTTCCACGGTAGTCTCCTCGGGTAGTTCAATAACCTCTACAGGCTCGACGCGTTCCACTTCTGCAGGTGATATTTCTTCTGTGACCGTGACAGTTGTTAACGGGGCTTCGTCATCTTTGTCGATGGTTGTGATTTCTGTGTCTTCTTGTTTAGGTCCTCGTTTCTTCTTGTCCCTTCGACAGATCTGCCTTGTAAATATCCTCTTTTGTTTTTGCTTACCGTCAGGTGCAGTAGATTCTTCCACGGTAGTCTCCTCGGGTAATTCAACAACTTCTACAGGCTCGACACGTTCCACTTCTTCAGGTGATATTTCTTCGGTGACCGTGACCGTTGTTATCGGGGCTTCATCACCTTTCTCGATGGTTGTAATTTCTGTGACTTCTTGTTTGGGTCCACGTCTCTTCTTGATGACTCTTCGTGTCGTTTTGACAGATTTGACATCACCCGATTCTGTTCGCATCTGCGTTACCTGTACCGTTTCGGGTGTCTCCTCTACTACTTTAGCCTTGTCAAGTTTATGTAAGACTTCCAGTGGTGTGGTTGAGTCGTCAACGAATTCCTCTGTTTTGTGTATGGTGACAATGGGTTGTGTGTCGTCTGTTTGTTCAGTAGTGATTTCTGTTGTTTGAACCTTCTGACCTAGCTTCTTTTTGATTGTACGCTTTATGATTTTCTTTTGTTTTGGCTTACCGTCAGGTGCGATAGATTCTTCTACGGTAGTCTCCTCGGGTAGCTCAATAACTTCTATAGGCTCGACGTATTTCACTTCTTCAGGTGATATTTCTTCCGTGACTGTGACAGTTGTAATTGGGGCTTCGTCATCTTTCTCGATGGTTGTGATTTCTGTGACTTCTTGTTTAGGTCCACGTTGCTTTTTGATAACCCTTCGTGTCGTTTTGACAGATTTGACGTCACCAGACTCCGTTCGCACTTGTGTCACTTGAATAGTTTCGGGTGTCTCCTCTACTACTTTAGCCTTGTCAGGTTTATGTAATTCTGTGAGTGGTGTGGTCGTGTCTTCAACGATTTCCTCTGTTTTGTGTACGGTGACAATAGGTTGTGTGTCGTCTGTTTGTTCAGTAGTGATTTCTGTTGTTTCAACCTTCTGACCTACCTTCCTTTTGATGGTACGCTTTATGATTTTCTTTTGTTTTGGCTTACCGTCAGGTGCCATAGATTCTTCCATGGTAGTCTCCTCAGGTAATTCAACAACTTCTACAGGCTGGAGAGAGCTTTTTTCATTTGTAATCTGAGTCAATAATTGAGTTGTTTCTGTATTCGCTGTGGTTTTTATTCTTTTCTTATGTTGCTTTTTTCTAAAATCTGTCGTTTCTTCTTCAGACTCTTCCTTAATTTCCAATATCACTGGCGATTTTTCTTCATCGCTTATCTCTTCAATCTGAACTCGGGCTTGCATTTTTGGTATATGCAAGTATTCATCTGGCATTTCAATTGTACCTTTCTCATTGATGTCGGCTTCAGATGCTTCATCTCCTTCGTATTCTACAATATTTAAATCGTGAACAATGTCCAATGAGGGTTGTTTTATATCCTCATCTTCTAAAGTTTCTTCGATTACTATGTCTCCCTGTTCAGAATCATCGTGTTTCGTTCTCTTCTTCTTTCTTATTATTGTTCGCTTTGTCTTTATTTGGATAGGTTCTGAATTACCCGGAGCTTGTACAAACTTCGTAACTATTTCTTCACTTTCTTCAACATCAGATGATTTTGACGATGATTGAGTTACTTCTGAAAATTTTAGTTTTGATATTTAGATTTTTTTTTAAAATATCTGTTCCACTGGCGCTTAATAAAAGATTTATTAAAAAGGATCTCAGTCGGTTTGAAAAAAAAAATTGATATATTATTTGTGAAGTGTGCGTCAGTGCGCATTGTCAATTTATTCTCGTGATAGTAAGGTGTTTTTAGATGTCACAGTAAGTGAAATTGTGCACGTTTCAGTTTGTGTAGAAAAAACAACACTACTTTACAATAAGTAGTTGTTTAAACTATTTTAAAGTTGTTTTATAGGATATGGCTAATATGATATAATGGTAGTCATCGCAACCGCAGATAAATGTTTATCATTATCGTTATCTCATTTAAATTCCCACATTTTTTACATACATACATGTATAATTAACAATATTTTTAACCGAACGATTGATGACTTGTGTACATGTATCTGGTTTGAGTTAATTTCTGCCTTATTCCATCGAGAAAACATAGGCGCTTTTGCCACAAAAAAGCTTAGAGTTGTTGATTATCGTCAATAAACTTTTTTGTTGAGTTTTACGAAGTCATGACAGTTACATAATTTTAAGATATCATAACCAAGAAAACACTTAAAAAATAAGTTTGTGCGAGACTATTGCAAAACATGATAATGCAAATAAATATGAATATTACTTGGGCAATTGTAATGGGCTGATAGCGGACTAGGATATATGAAACCATGGGAACCTACGGTCCCTGCCGAAATAATATGATATATTTAGAATAGTTATTAATTTATCATTGAAATATGCATATGTATAAGGTCACTTAAAAATCGACTTGTGGAATTTAAAATATTTTGTAACTTACCATGTATTTGAGCCTCTTGTTCTGTTATCATTGCTTCATGACGGTCCTCAATAGTTGCGGTGAGTTTGCTTTCCAATAATTTTGGCTTCTTGTCGGAGTAAGGCACTGCTTGCTCATCGACAAATTCTGTAGAAACCCCAACTTCATTGGCGACTGTAAAACTTTTTCTTATTTTATGAGATTTCATTTCTGGTATATGTAATTCTGTTTCATGTTGAAGACTTCCACTGTCTGTAATTATTAGTGGCGTTACACTAGTTGATGTAAATTTAGTGGTTTCAGTCTGTGTTTTTGGTGTTATTAATTCTTTTACTTGAGTTTCTGCAACGTTTTCAGTGCATTGTACGTGTGTTAATAATGTAACAGATTTTTCAGCCTTTGCAGTTTTTATTTGGTCAGTTTTGAATGTGTCTTGTGAATCCGCTTGTGTAATTTCATCAACAGTAATACTTTCCGTGGTATTCAAAGTTATTGATGCTTTTTCCACAGGTGCTAGTTGTTCAAAGTTTGTACTGATTTCACTTTCATGTACAACTACAGAACTTTGACTAATCGGTCGCATTTCAATGTGTTTTCCATGAACGCTTATCTCTTCATGTTCTAAGGATTTCATCGAAGTAATGTTTTCTCCAGTAACAATTTCCAATTGTTCAATCGGTTTCATTTCTAATAATTGTTCAGATACTTCTTTTGCTGGCTCAGTAATAACTGTCATATCTTTGGGAGATTCCTGTGTTATATTTTCTATAACACTATAGGAGTTATGGGCTTCTACATCTAAAGACGCTTTATTCATGTCTGGCTTTAAGAATTTTGGCATATCTTCAAGTTTTTCGACAACATGTGGTTTAATATTTGATATTTCTTGATGTGTCATATGGCATTTATCCGCTTTTTCCGCTTTTTGCTCAATTATTTTATCAAAAGATGTAGGTTTTTCTCCAGCTATAATTTCAGTTTGCTGTATAGATTTCATTTCTAATATCGCTTTTTCAGCAGTTTTATAATTTTCTTCACGACTTACGATTTCTTCTGGAATTTCCTGCGCCAAATTTTCAGATGTCGTATAGCTTTTGTGTAACTCGAGCTCATATTGAATTTTTCCTTCAGCAGGTTCATAGATAACATCAGTAGTTTTCACGCTTTCTACTAGATGAGGTTGAATATTTACGAGTTCATTGAAAGTAACTTGTTTCAACAAAGCATTCTCATCTTTAGTAGTTTTATCTTCTAAAATTTCAAATTCCTCTATGGGCACGGTTTGTGTTGTAGTGATATGGTTAATAGGTTTTATGTCTACTTTTTGTTTGACGCTTATCGGAGCATTTTTTCTGGGCATATCTTGTTCTTTCTCCGCCTCTATGGTATCTGTTACAGTAATATGTTGTTTAGGTTCGATTACAATTCCTGGTACTTCCTGCGGTGCTGCTTTGTCTTGTTGTAAAATTACTTCCGATTCTTTTAAAGTAATTTCCTCTATTTGAATAGGTAAATTAGTAGTGTAAATTTCGTCTACTTGTTTTAGTGAACTTGGTTCTTTAGGTTCCATCAGGTGTTCTTTTTCTGTTATTTCAACTTCCATAATAGTAAGATGCTGACCAACTTCTAAGTTAATTGAAGGGACAAGTTCTTTTACTTTTTCTAAATCCCTTATTTCTGTTGGTTGTTCTTCGTACTCTGTTTCCTGTACAAGGAGTGGCTTTACAGCTTCTACAGTAATATCACCAGTTTCTGCTCTTTTACTATCAATTAAATCCATACTTTCTTCAATTTCTGATATTTGTAACATTTCTATATTTAAGTGTTTATGAGTTGTTAAACTGACATCGTTTGTAATGGCTTTTGGTATTTTATATTTTTCCAATGCCTCTTCTTTTTCTGCTAACACATTTTCTGATATGCTCAAGCTATTGGTCGATTCTATACTAAAACCAACTTGATGAGATTTTATATCACTTTGAGACTCAAACGTTATCTCTTTTTCATTTAGAATAGTCTCATTAACACCTAAGCTTGTATAAAATGGCACATCAACAGAAGGATTTACTATTCTACTCTCCGGTATTAATCCTTTTGTAAGGAAGTCTTCCTCTTTTTCAGAAGATGTTATTTGTGTTATGTTTACATGATGTTTTGGTTGATAACTTAAATTTACTGTTTCACCTTTAACTGGTTCTAATGTCACTAATGTATTTTCTTTTTCTGTAACGATTGTTTCTGTTATATCTACAGATCTCTGTTCTTCTATGACACCCGTTAATTTTCGAACAGTCATCACATCTTTTTCATATAAATCCTCAACTTCACATACAAATGGTTCTAGTTTTTCGATAGCTTCTTGTACTCCATGTGTAGTAGTTGCACTTGTGTGTATTTTTTTAGGAATACTTAAATGTTCAATGTCTTGACTTACTAATACTTCTAAACTTTGTATGGACTGTTTTTCACTTATTGACGAAAGAGCGGTTGTAGAGAATGGCTCTGGCATTCGGTTCAATTCATTTTCCTTTTCTACTGTTTGTATTTCTGTGATTTCTTTGGCTGTTGTTTCGATTATATTTTGAGTTGCTTTGTATGTATCTGTTGTAGTGTCTATGAAATCGGTCTCTTTTTCTCCTACCATTATTTCTGTCCTTTGTATATGTTTTTGTAATTCATCGCGAATCATTGAAGCGTTTGATGTTTTCACAGTACTATCTTCAAACTTTTCAACAACACTAGTAGGTACAACTTCAGTATCTATGGAACTACTAAACGGAATGAAGCCAATCGAGGCATCTTGTTTTGGTTGTAATTGTTGAAGGGCAAACTCCTTTTCTTTGTCAATAGTTTCAATGTAACTAGTAATTATAGCTTCAGATTCAGTAATTTCTCCAGTAATAGAAGACTTGGACAATGGGTGTTCATGTATAAGAGATTCACTTTCACCTAAAATAATTTCAGTTTGCTCAAATGTATTTTTGAATATAGGCATTACGTTCGTATTTTGTAATGTGATTTTCTCTTCGTTGAACTCTTTAGCCATTTCTTTTGTAACAACTTCTTCAGTTTGAGCAGTCTTTCCATAAATTTCGTCGATTTTAGATGATGCTTTTTTGTAATCTATTTTTATTTTCTCAGTTTCTTCTATATTGTCAGAATGTGAAAGAATTTCCGAAGTTTGCAAGCTCTTTTGGCAAATAATGGAAAGTTCAGCTTGTTGATTATCAGGTAATTTAGATACTGATAGAATATTTTCCTGTTCAATAGCTAACTTTTCGTCATACTGAGGTGCTTGTAATGTTGTAAGAGAAATTAAAGGTTTTATTAAATTATCAGCCTCTTTCTTTACAAGTTTTTCTTCCGAAGAATGAACAATGATTTCTTGTTGAGATATAGCTTCTGTTATTGTGGCTCCTCTTTTAGCAGTAGCCCACAATAGATTATTCATACTTTCTAGAACTTCTGGTGCTAGTTCGGGTCTATTTTCTTCAATTAAAATAGCTTGGTTAGAGTCAACATTCAATGATGCTAAAAATGTATTTGGTTTGACTAGCAAGTCTAGTTCATTTTCTTTTTCATTGTAATGAGTCGTACTTACTATTAATTCATTGTGAGCTATGTTCTGAATACTGGCTGTTTTAGGAGCATCTTTAACAGTATCATCCGTGTAACCGACGCTTGAATCTACTGTGACCTCAGAGAGCACAGCAACTGGTCGCCCAGAAATATCAGTAGACGCTGTAAATGTCTGTGGTTCTGAAATTATACTGTATTCACTTTCTTTTTCGTGTTGCAACATTTCCGTCACGTTCAGAATTCCTTCTGCTGGAACTATCTCAGGCTGTAGATATTTAAAATCAGGTTTTAAATTATTTTGTAAACCAGATTGACTGTCTAAAGTTTCGTTTTGTGATACTTGCAGTGAGATCAAATTACTAGAAACGATTTGGGCTTCTTCATAATTTGGAGTCAGCGTATCAAGATTGGATATGGTATCACGTGAGTTTACCTCTAAAACAACTGCAATTTTACGATCTGAGTCTATATCAACGTTAGCAAAAGTTGTTGGCTTAGGTTTATCAGTGTCAAGACTTTGTTCAGTGGAGTTTGTAACAACTTCAGTAATATTTAAACTTTCCTTACCAATGAAAACAGCTTGAGCTGCACCCTGAGCAATTTTATTTTCTTGAAGCTGTAGAAGCTGTTCTTCTACATTTGTTTGAAGAACTGTAATTTCTTTCTGCAAGTCTCTTGATTCTGATGCAGTTTCAGACAAATTAGGTTGTTCGATTATGAAGTCAATTTGATCGGCTGTATTTATTTCTTCTGATAACGGAGTCTTTAAAGGATGGCTAGATCCTGCTTGGGCATGCACAACTTCTGGTACTTTATTGAGTGTTAATTTATTTTCGCATTCGGATAATTCGGCTTCAGAAACAGTTAATGGTATATTGGGAATAAGCGATGATACTACTGACTCAGGTTTTTTAGATCTAAACTCTTCTGTAGACTCCTTGTCGTGTATTAATGGATACGAAACCATTTTTGCCCTAGACGTTATAACGGTCTCTATTGCAGCATCCTCCATTGGCTTATCAGAAGATTTAATGTCATCAGTAGCAGTCATTTGTAATGTTTCTGATGTAATTACCGACTCAAATGCCTTATAATCAAAATCTGCTTTAGCTGTAAGTTTGTCTTCCTTTAGTACTAGATCTTTTTCACTCTCATGAACATTAACTTCATGTACAATATTTTTATCTAAAGCTGACATTGTAATGTCAGCGTGTAAACCAACAACTGATCGTGTTTCCTCCATCGATGTCTCAGAATCGTGTACACTAGTTTCCACATTAAACGAATGTTGAAATTCATTAATGCCAATTGTGGCATTTTTATGAGATACAGTATCAGCTATGAATTCAGATTCCTTAATATGTGATGTTGTAACTATGTTATCCAAACCAGCGTGCAACATTATGTCTTTATTGACAGAAACTTGCGCTGGCATTTCTTTTACTGGAAATTCTCCTTCTTTTTCATGGAGTTCTTCTATGGATACGACTAAGCTATCTTTTGACGCAATGTCTATATTTGCTTCCTGTACTGGTGGCATTTTAAGCGCTGATAGCAACCCTTCTCGTTCTTGAACATTGTGAACTTCTGTTACAACTTGATTTGAAACGAGAACGTCTTTGCGTGCCATTTCCGTGGGCACAATTAATTCAGGATAATATTTTCCAGACTTATCCTCAACAAAAACTTCACCAACTTGTAATGACTCTAATAAGTTGAAATTAAGTTTGGACGTAGCTGTTTTTTCTACGTTTACATTCACTACTTCACTTTCTTTCATTTCTTCATTCACCTCAAGAACATTTAGTCCAATCAATGGTGAAAATGCAATAGTGGCATTCGATTTCTTTGTTGGTGACTCATACAGAGGCGACTCCTTAACAGAAACCATTTCTTCAGATATATTAAGGGCGTCTTTTAAAATCATGCTAGTTTTAGCTTTTTCTGTGTGCTTTTCATCTTTTTCTAGGTCCAATGTTGATACATTAGCATGGATTTCGGTTGTGACAAAAGATTCTGCTGGTACTATCCCTTTGTTAGCTATACTTTCGGTAGTGCTTTTATTTGTTTGGTAATCATCCACGGAACTACTTATTTCAACTTCTGTTATGACTAATGGCTCAATTTCATTTATTGATGGTTTTATCGCAAATTTCGCATTTCCTTTTACTTGCAACTGAGTTTCCTTTTCATGAACTTCTTGTATATCCGCTATCAAAGAATAATTTGTATCTAATTTTAGATTAGCAGTAACATCTGTTATTGCCTTATCAGACAGAATATGTGTCACCTGACTAGCGGGAACTATCTCAACCTTGTTTTCAGAAATGTCAGTGGCAATAGCTGTGAGGTAAGGAATTTCATCTTTTTCAAGAATACCAGTTTCGTCTTCAATATAATGCTCTTGTTTTTCCTTTGGTTGGTGTGTTTTAATGGTAATCAATTCTTCTTCTGTAGATTGTTCTTCTACTTGCTGTTCTTCAAAAGCTATTTTCTGTTTAGTGTGTTTTTTGCGTTTGACTTGGTCTTTTTCTTTGAAATCTGTGGAATTACAGTAGAGTGTTTGAAGTGAAAAATCATATAAATAGAACATACCAAAATAATCATGATGATTGTTTTCGTTTTGTTATATAATCTGACGTATAGTATAGTATATTCTATTACATAAATTTTAAAATAAAACATATAGTCAAATATTTACATGAACGTACTTACTTTAAATGTTGCTTGAGTAACACATATATTAAACATATTATTCAAAGAGAAGCACATTCTTGAAGCCATACGTAGTATTTAAATGCTGTATAGAATAAAATAACACACATGTAAGCTGGTTTAATATGCGAACACAAATTTGAAGGATCGTGTAATGTGGCGAAGCAAAACGATTAAAATTTGTGATACTTAATGGCTAAAAGGACGATGTCAAACCTCAATAAAGTATGTAAAGTAGATAATTAATACACTGATAAATTGAAAACCTTTGTTTGTATTTACATAATTTTATAATTTCTCGTTTAGAAACAATTAAGTAATCATGGAAATAATACTTGTATTTTCCATCAAAGTATTGACATCATCCATCATATACCTTATACAGGGTGGAAAAATGTTATACCCCACGTCTTAATATTAAATTTCTTAAAACAAATTAATGGATATTAATGTATTTTTTGAATAGGGTGGCTATTGTCACATTTAATCGATCATGTAGCCATCAGCCGCCAGTAAAACTACAATAATAATATTTTTATTTTTGTTAAACTTGACGCAATACAAAATGTAGAAAGTATGGTTTTCAACACATTCGTTATTTTTTTTATTGCATAAGTAAATATTTGGTATTAGCAGAAATTGAATTTGGTTAGCAATATAACTGCCAACAAATTATTTACACAGCAAACAAATATTTGCTTCGCAAAATAAACATCAGATAGATTCGCAAAAAAAACTTAATATGGTCAGCCATAACTAAAATACAGTCAACGTGTTATATTAATATGGCAACATTTTCTTCATCTTCGGTGGGTTTAACTTGGTATTAAAATTGTACAATAATAAAAATGATACAAGAATTTTTCCCATATTGTTTTAAAGAGTCAGCTTTTTAGCTACTTTTATTTGTTGAACAAAATTTAAATAATCTATGTCATGAAAAAATAATAATATATAGGTCAGTAAGTGCCGCTTATATCTTTCATTGGCTATCCTAAAAAATAAAGAGTAGTCCAGTATGGCATTATTTGATTTATAAATATTTGCTGACCATAAGTTGATGACCAATTAGCCAAGTATTTTTCCCGTCAACTATAATAGTAAACCTTTGCTAACCGTAAATAATGCCGCTGCAATAATTGCGTTTTTCATAACAGTAATGTTTAATAATTAAAATTATAAAATAGTGAAAAGCTTAATTTAAAAAGAAGAATAAAATTAGGGAATACAATTATATAGAATTATTGTAGAATAGGACTGGGGCTTTGTTTCTTACACCCTGTACAACTTGATTCTAAATAAAATGCCTAAGTTAATATGCGTAATTAAAAAATAATTAGGGAGTTAATTAAATCGCCAACTGATATTGTAATAGTTGTCTTTATATCTATACATGCTACTAGAAAGCATAGTATGGTTCCTTAAAATGTTCTAATTATTATTTAGCGACATTGTTTTACACTTTTAGATTTTTTATTGCATTAAATGCGCTATTGGATTGCTGTTAAAACCAAAATTGCTTATATTATTTCTAGACAAGTTATTATTTTAACTGTAAATTCATTAATTTAAATAAATATCACATTTTCAAAGTTAATTTAATGATGGCAAAGTAATGATTTAATATATATGAAAACATTGCACACATAAAATGGCAACTTTTCAACAGGTAGTAAAAAGTATGGCTCTTTAGAAAGTATAAATATCCTGGAAAAACTAAAATAAATTAGAATTAGATATAATAAAAAATTAAAGTGTTTCAATATGTCATTTAGAAATGAAACTAGTTCAATTTTAAGAAATAAAGCGAATGCATTTCATTCCGTCATGGCATCATAGCGTATTAAACATTCAAAGCTTAATTTTAGAAAAATCCGGAATATAATATGTAACTACAAATTGAAAAAACTTACCTTGGACCATAACTTCCGACTTTTTGCTAGTATCTAAAACAAATAAATAATAGCAACTGTTAATATTTATAATCGGATTAAAACTACAAAATCAAAAGCATAGAGAGCTAGGCATTAGAATTCATTGTTCAATAAGATTATCTGACAATACATTATATTAACACCTATTAACAGGTTATTCAGATGTTTAATTCTAAAATCCAATAATTATGCTGCTGATTACCCAACGTTACCTTTTATAACTGTAGCAGTATGTACTTCTGCCGTCTGTTCAGCTGATGATTCTACTATCACCTGTAAAATTATATCAAAATTCATATATTGCCATCCATATGTCTAACCATTATTCCTACTATCTATAAACACTGTGTTTATAACTCATTAGCTTCCACTTCTTTTTTTACTTTTTTGGACTCATGATATATTTTGTTTAACCACATTGCAAATATACGTGTAAATTAATGTGATATAAACTATTCCTATATAGAGACACACAGATATAAATGTGATATGTCTATGAATTGGTCTACTACCTCGTGTGCCTCCTTTTGTTCCCAAGACCGCGGTTTAAAATCTTCTGGGTAGAAATGTGCAATCACTTCTTCGACCGACGAATGTTTCAATTCCACCATTTTTAAGAAAGCACGGAATCCAACTTTAGCTGCTATCACATCTTCATCCTGAGTCGTTTCTTCTGTAAGTACTTCTGTAATAAGTGCTCCATGACCTTGGCGTTCTACCAAACGAACTAAAGCTGACTGGGATTGTGGGACTCGTAACGCTGGGAAATATTCAGAGTCATACAGACTTTCAATCTGTTCTATTGTAAGGCCATTCCTCATCATGAATCCTATTTTAGCTAATTCTCTTAGCGGTGATTCCCCAGGACCGAACTCTTTGGCATTTATTACTTCTAATAGTTCGTTTATTTCTGCCACTACGCGTGAATCACCCTCTACCATTCTTATTATACCTTTTTGAGTTTCAAATGATTCTTCAAATGGCTGAACCATTTCTTCCTTTTCTGGTTGTGAGGAAATTAAATAATCATGTGGAGTGATGATTGGCTCAGCTTTTTCTTGGCTTGGTTCTGGTTTGTCTTTTTTATCTGCTTTTTTATATGTAGCAACATCAACAGTTTCAACATAGTCAGCTTCAGTGACAACTTTTTTTACTTTGCGTTTATCTATTTTTCTCACACTTTTAGGTTCTTCAGATATCTGGACTTCTTCTACTATAACTGCAGAATCTGTTACATCTTCTGGAATAATTTTGGCAGTTTCTTCTTTAACGATTTGTTCTTCGCGTTTTACTACTTTTTCTAGTCTATCTTTTATTTTAAGATGTTTCGCTTTTTTAGCTTTGTCTGCGCTATCATAAACTTGGAGTTTGGCTTTAGTAATAGCCATGCCTATGTCACTTACGGCTTTACACATGTATGTTCCCTCTAATGCTTTAACACACTTTTTAACCGTGCATGTTGTACGATTATCTTTATTTTCAATTGTAAAACGTTCGTCAGTCCTTATGACTTTGTCGTCTTTGTACCAAATTATTTCTGGAATAAAATAAAAACTTGTCATTGCTAGTGAAAACCGAGCGTTACGTAAAACAGTATTTTATATATTATTCATGTAGACTTGTCATGTTTTATATTTTTTATGAGATAACATAACTAAGATTATAGTATTAACAAGACGGAAACTATTTTTTCTGAAGTTTCGTTTTCGTTAAAGTTACAATTTGTCTTCTGATTCCCGCAGCTTAATATGCGTTCCGAGACTACTTACAGGATCCGGATAACCGACTCTAGAGGCAGTTATCTGGATGGATAGAGACCTCTATCTCCGTACCACATTTGATGAATCGGTTCTGCCATTTTACGGTGAAAGTGTCACAAACAAATTTTAATAAACAATCAAACTCACTTTCTCATTTATAATATTGGTAAGGATAGGATAATTGTATTAAAAAGTAGATGAGTGATATACCTGGTGTGGGATTGCCGCTGTACACAGCTTCGAAAGTAACAGTTTCATCTTCATCGACTCTTTCGCCTAATAAGTCTTTCACAAACGTGGGCACCGATTGAGTTGCTGTAACAAAATCATTTTTCATCATAGTTTTCGGATAAGGAAATCGACTAGCATAATATGATATTATTTGGAGCATTTCATTTCATCGTTATTATATAACTTCGCCATGGATAAAGTCAATTACCTTTTAATGCGGCTTGTAATTCCTCCATATGAGTTACCCATTCGGGTTTTCGATATTCCTTTGTTCCAATTATACCTTTAAGGTAACATAAAGAGAAGTTAATTATATTTTAATATAATAACAAGATATTTGTTGTGTTTGAATCATGAGAGGTACATATCTAAACTTTAAAGGCACGGAAGAATAACCCGCAGGTAATTCAGGGCAACACAAAGTATGAGAATACAATCGAAACTAAATATCAAATAGGTACTGTCTCAAATGCATGTGCAACTTACGCGCTACCTCATACTTAGATAGAATTATCCGAATCAAATATACTATAAAAGTTATTTCTTTTCTTTTACTATGTGTTCAGTGTGAACAAGTATTGTTTGATGTAAGTATTGGAAGGATGGGAATATAAGGGAAGGTATAACATAAATCATAATGGTAGTATAACCAAGCTGCAGATAACTGCTGTAACTGTAAGCATAAAAAAATATTACATATAAGTATATTTTCTTATTTTAAATTTTAACAAACAATTTTACTTACTTTCTACTGAAAGTGCTGCAATTGTCGAAGTAACACCTAGTGGATTGAATGCCTCAAATACTATTTCCCCTGTGTCGTCTTGATACACTTCGGGTATAATTAGTATCGAAGTACCATCTTCCATTTCTTCTATTTGATATTCCTGTGACTGAATTATCTGCACGCCCTGTTTAAGCCACCTAATTTCGGGTTTAGGAATACCTACAGCCTTTGCTTCGAACCTAAACAAATATAATAATTAATTGAGCTTCAGATTAAGTTACATATAAGACACAATTTTGGTGGGTGTACGTCTGTACTTGTTACGTGTCGTAATCTTTCAGGTTTTAATTCTCTATTGTGGCTCTGACGTTAGCACACTGGTATGCACAAGTCACAAAAAACGGCAAAGTGCGTGTCACGTGCAATAGGGTTCCATAAAAGGTTAATCACCTAATTTATCTTTGAATGACCTACGATACCCCACAGAATATGAGAAAAAAATATTTATTCCCAATTTTTCGTGAAGGGTATCCTAATTTTTTTTACGATTTTGTCTGTGTGATCAATATGCATCTTTATCAAATTTCAGCTTCCTAATACAAAGACCCCTTTTTTCGGATGGGAAATCATAAAATGACCCCTCCCGCCGAGTATGGGGCGGGTGGGAGTGTCAGACTCTTACTGATTAAAACCCATCCATGTTCCTTTCTCAGCCCTTTGTATTCCGGAGATGCGGTATCTCTTTCGAACGCGTCGTAGCCCCGGCACTCTAAAGCCCAGTGGGACTCTAAGGGCCCCGTCATCTATGCTGACAGCTCTTTGAGGCGCGTATGGAACACGAACGCGCTGCCGACGCAGGTCTGGTCTTTGCCGGAAGGCGAGCCACCCATAGCTCACCGTCCGCAGCCCCGCGCATACAGTGGCCGGGAGTCATCTCGCGACGCCCGTGGCGTCTCCCGCGGCGGCTGGGGCGTGATTTCTGTCGCTCCCTCACGCGTCCCGCCGCCTACAAAGAATCTCTGAGCTATGTCGCGCGCAGACAGACAGACAGACGGACATGGCGAAACTATTAATTTTGTTGGCCACGGAACCCGGAACCGAAATGGGATATATATATATGAATAGTAAAAGATGTACTTGGTAGTAGCAAATAGTATACAAACACCGCACCTGGTTAATTCACCCTCTGTAGTTGTTACTACAGTTGGTAATGCTTTTACAATGCGTGGAGCGAACTCCTCCATGTCACTCGTTTTCTGTAAAATAATATGGAAACTCTGTAGCATTTATTTAACCATCGTTTTAATGCAAGAAGTAATAAGAAAAATGTTTACCTCATCGCTTAGTATATCCTCCTCTGAAGCACTGGGTACATACTCATATGCTAGAATAAAAATAAGAAAATACATTAAACACCTAGTTAGTTCCGCATTGACACTACTCACAAGTGCATAATTCCTGTGCAATATTCACGTGTCATACTGTGGCTGTTAATGTGTTAAGGGATTCCATTTGTGGTCACTTTGCTGAACTCTGAGTATTTTAATTTAAAAAAGGAATTATACACCCACAATATCAACAACAGGATGCGACGCAGTTAACATTCATGAAGCTCTCATAACACAAGCGCTTTGATTCCATATTTTTAAGTTGTTATCACAATAAATTATAGTCACGTATTAATAGATATTTATAGAATAATTTATTCTATTCAATTTCGTCATTATTCTTTGTTTTTTTTAATTGTAAATTTTATTTTTCTTTAAGCTTCGAAAATATTGAATATCGATACTGAAGCGTCGATTACAACTCCAAACCTCAAATTGTTCTACAGATGCATGGCAAAATGGTCAATGTTATTAGGTGTCTGGGTGAGTTACTGTGAAAATATACACTCCTCCTTATTTTTAAAATTTACATGCAAGCTATTTCCATGCAGTGATGAAAGTAGAATTTACATCGCTACCTTCAACGTGAACAGTACATTCGCAGTTACAACTTCCAAATTCATTTGTAGCTATACAACTGTATTTTCCTGACATTTCAGGAAAAGCTTCTTTTATGCATAATTCACATAGGCCCGATTCTTGTCGGGCAACTGTTATGTCTCTAGCTCTTTGAACAGGTGTACCATCATGATACCAATCAACTTTTGGCCAGGGTTGCCCCATAATTTTGCAAGAAAGTTTTATTGGTTCCCCATCCATTATAATCATAGATTCTAAGGGAGTAATAATTGTTGGTGCTTCCCCAGTAAATTCCTTATCTTTTTGTTCTAGCAGTGAAGCAGAACATGAAACTGATCCTGCAAAGTTTTCTGCTCTACATGTAACGACTCCTAAGAAATCTTTGCTAATATTTTCAATGCATAGACATGATACGTTTCCCCTGTCGGTTACATATATGTTAGTTAATTTATTTTGTTTAGCATATGTGGTTACTTCTCTTGTGTCTATAAACCATTGGAAAGAAGCAGTTGGACTTGATGAAACTTCGGCCTCAAGTAATACTATATCCCCTAAAATGACCGTTTTAGGTCGAATAGGTTTAGTGAAAACAGGTGGTGAAATTTGGTCTTCACTTAATGATTTTAGCAGTTTAATCGAACTCCCTGATTTTGCCATCACATTATTTTGGTCTAAAATAACTTCATACTTTCCTACTTTCTTTTTGTCTACATGTTGTACTTTTATTGTTGATATCCCATTTTCGGTATGTATTATACAGTCATCATTTTGTTCAAGGAGTTGATTGTTGCGGTACCACGTCACTTTGATATCGTCTGCAGGCTTATAAACAACAGACAATTCTAATGTGCTATTTTCCAATACGTTCAAAGCCTTAATTGGCTCAATTATAAATGGTTCCACCTCTGTAAAATATAGTACTAATTAATTTTAAATTATTTTTCATTCACAAATGACAGGTGCAATTTTTTAACTTGATAAAAGTCTTTATTCACTAACATTTATTAACTTTTTGCACCTTAGAAATGCATGAGTTAGTTATGACTCTATGTTTTGTATATATATTGTAAATAATTTGATTAATTATGAAAATTAATACTAATCTGTTATGAGTAATAGAAATATATGATTCCCAGCCTTAAAAGATAAAATGATCATATTTTTAATACACTATGATTACTTTAATTGTCATTTTATTATTTTTCTAATTCATTAAAATGTCCTCTACATTTTATTAGTTGTACTGTTCTGCGAATTAAATCTCATATTTAGGTTTTGGTATTTACATAATGTTTGTTAGATATAACTTATGAATATATATATGGTATAACCATGCATCTGTTTACAATAAACAATTTAAAGACGCGTTTACTGATTTATATTGGCCTTATCATAAAATTTCCTAATATTTAATTAAATACATTATAACTAAATTCTCACCTTTCTTTTTATCTTTCTGGGTGTGTTTCTTAATTTGCTTCCGTGTAACTACAGTAGTGGTTTCTTCTTGAATTTCTTCAACTGGCTCATCTTTTATAACTACGGTCGTTTCTTGAACAGTTTTTTCTTCAATAGACTTTTCTTTCTTGATCTTTCTCTTTTTCTTTTCTTCTGATTTTTCAGTTATATCAACACTTGGCTTTTCTACTGTAACAGGTTTGAGTTCGACTTCTTCACGAGTTTCAATTTCAGGACTACTTTGCTTAATAACTGGTTTTGGTTGTTTTTCTGAAACCTTTTCTACCGGCTTCTCTTTCTTGACTGGCTTAAGCTGAACTTCTTCTGGTTTCTCTTCTTCGGGTGCTTTCTGCTTGGGAATTGGCTTGAGTACCACTTCTTCTTTGGGTTCCTCTTCCTTCGGGCGCCTTCTGCCAGTTGGCCATTTTGGCTCCTCGGGCTTAGCTTCCTCTACCGGCTTCTCCTTCTTGACTGGCTTAAGCTGAACTTCTTCGGGTTTCTCTTCTTCGGGTGCTTTCTGCTTGGGAATTGGCTTGAGGACCACTTCTTCTTTGGGTTCCTCTTCCTTCGGGCGCCTTCTGCCAGTAGGCCATTTTGGTTCCTCGGGCTTAGCTTCCTCTACCGACTTCTCCTTCTTTACTGGCTTAAGCTGCACTTCTTCTGGTTTCTCTTCTTCGGGTGCTTTCTGCTTGGGAATTGGCTTGAGTACCACTTCTTCTTTGGGTTCCTCTTCTTTCGAGCGCCTTCTGCCAGTTGGCCATTTCGGCTCCTCGGGCTTAGCCTCCTCTACCAGCTTCTCCTTCTTTGCTGGCTTAAGCTGAACTTCTTCAGGTTTCTCTTCTTCGGGTGCTTTCTGCTTGGGAATTGGCTTGAGTACCACTTCTTCTTTGGGTTCCTCTTCTTTCGGGCGCCTTCTGCCAGTTGGCCATTTCGGCTCCTCGGGCTTAGCCTCCTCTACCAGCTTCTCCTTCTTTGCTGGCTTAAGCTGAACTTCTTCAGGTTTCTCTTCTTCGGGTGCTTTCTGCTTGGGAATTGGCTTGAGTATCACTTCTTCTTTGGGTTCCTCTTCCTTCGGGCGCCTTCTGCCAGTTGGCCATTTTGGCTCCTCGGGCTTAGCTTCCTCTACCGACTTCTCCTTCTTTACTGGCTTAAGCTGTACTTCTTCTGGTTTCTCTTCTTCGGGTGCTTTCTGCTTAGGAATTGGCTTGAGGACAACTTCTTCTTTGGGTTCCTCTTCCTTCGGGCGCCTTCTGCCAGTTGGCCATTTTGGCTCCTCGGGCTTAGCTTCCTCTACCGACTTCTCCTTCTTTACTGGCTTAAGCTGTACTTCTTCTGGTTTCTCTTCTTCGGGTGCTTTCTGCTTAGGAATTGGCTTGAGGACAACTTCTTCTTTGGGTTCCTCTTCCTTCGGGCGCCTTCTGCCAGTAGGCCATTTTGGTTCCTCGGGCTTAGCTTCCTCTACCGACTTCTCCTTCTTTACTGGCTTAAGCTGCACTTCTTCTGGTTTCTCTTCTTCGGGTGCTTTCTGCTTAGGAATTGGCTTGAGGACAACTTCTTCTTTGGGTTCCTCTTCCTTCGGGCGCCTTCTGCCAGTTGGCCATTTTGGCTCCTCGGGCTTAGGTTCCTCTACCGTCTTCTCCTTCTTGACTGGCTTAAGCTGAACTTCTTCTGGTTTCTCTTCTTCGGGTGCTTTCTGCTTGGGAATTGGCTTGAGTACCACTTCTTCTTTGGGTTCCTCTTCCTTCGGGCGCCTTCTGCCAGTTGGCCACTTTGGCTCCTCGGGCTTAGCTTCCTCTACCGGCTTCTCCTTCTTTACTGGCTTAAGCTGCACTTCTTCTGGTTTCTCTTCTTCGGGTGCTTTCTGCTTGGGAATTGGCTTGAGGACCACTTCTTCTTTGGGTTCCTCTTCCTTCGGGCGCCTTCTGCCAGTTGGCCATTTCGGCTCCTCGGGCTTAGCCTCCTCTACCAGCTTCTCCTTCTTTGCTGGCTTAAGCTGAACTTCTTCAGGTTTCTCTTCTTCGGGTGCTTTCTGCTTGGGAATTGGCTTGAGTATCACTTCTTCTTTGGGTTCCTCTTCCTTCGGGCGCCTTCTGCCAGTTGGCCATTTTGGCTCCTCGGGCTTAGCTTCCTCTACCGGCTTCTCCTTCTTTACTGGCTTAAGCTGCACTTCTTCTGGTTTCTCTTCTTCGGGTGCTTTCTGCTTGGGAATTGGCTTGAGTACCACTTCTTCTTTGGGTTCCTCTTCTTTCGGGCGCCTTCTGCCAGTTGGCCATTTCGGCTCCTCGGGCTTAGCCTCCTCTACCAGCTTCTCCTTCTTTGCTGGCTTAAGCTGAACTTCTTCAGGTTTCTCTTCTTCGGGTGCTTTCTGCTTGGGAATTGGCTTGAGTATCACTTCTTCTTTGGGTTCCTCTTCCTTCGGGCGCCTTCTGCCAGTTGGCCATTTTGGCTCCTCGGGCTTAGCTTCCTCTACCGACTTCTCCTTCTTTACTGGCTTAAGCTGTACTTCTTCTGGTTTCTCTTCTTCGGGTGCTTTCTGCTTAGGAATTGGCTTGAGGACAACTTCTTCTTTGGGTTCCTCTTCCTTCGGGCGCCTTCTGCCAGTTGGCCATTTTGGCTCCTCGGGCTTAGGTTCCTCTACCGTCTTCTCCTTCTTGACTGGCTTAAGCTGAACTTCTTCTGGTTTCTCTTCTTCGGGTGCTTTCTGCTTGGGAATTGGCTTGAGGACCACTTCTTCTTTGGGTTCCTCTTCCTTCGGGCGCCTTCTGCCAGTTGGCCATTTTGGCTCCTCAGGCTTAAGTTCCTCTACCGGCTTCTCCTTCTTGACTGGCTTAAGCTGAACTTCTTCTGGTTTCTCTTCTTCGGGTGCTTTCTGCTTGGGAATTGGCTTGAGTACCACTTCTTCTTTGGGTTCCTCTTCCTTCGGACGCCTTCTGCCAGTTGGCCATTTTGGCTCCTCGGGCTTAGCTTCCTCTACCGGCTTCTCCTTCTTTACTGGCTTAAGCTGCACTTCTTCTGGTTTCTCTTCTTCGGGTGCTTTCTGCTTGGGAATTGGCTTGAGGACCACTTCTTCTTTGGGTTCCTCTTCCTTCGGGCGCCTTCTACCAGTTGGCCATTTTGGCTCCTCGGGCTTAGCTTCCTCTACCGGCTTCTCCTTCTTGACTGGCTTTAGCTGCACTTCTTCTGGTTTCTCTTCTTCGGGTGCTTTCTGCTTAGGAATTGGCTTGAGGACAACTTCTTCTTTGGGTTCCTCTTCTTTCGGGCGCCTTCTGCCAGTTGACCATTTTGGCTCCTCGGGCTTAGCTTCCTCTACCGGCTTCTCCTTCTTGACTGGCTTAAGCTGAACTTCTTCTGGTTTCTCTTCTTCGGGTGCTTTCTGCTTGGGAATTGGCTTGAGTACCACTTCTTCTTTGGGTTCCTCTTCCTTCGGGCGCCTTCTGCCAGTTGGCCATTTTGGCTCCTCGGGCTTAGCTTCCTCTACCGGCTTCTCCTTCTTGACTGGCTTAAGCTGAACTTCTTCTGGTTTCTCTTCTTCGGGTGCTTTCTGCTTGGGAATTGGCTTGAGTACCACTTCTTCCTTGGGTTCCTCTTCCTTCGGGCGCCTTCTGCCAGTTGGCCATTTTGGCTCCTCGGGCTTAGCTTCCTCTACCGGCTTCCCCTTTTTGACTGGTTTAAGCTGCACTTCTTCTAGTTTTTCTTCATCTTTGGGTGCTTTTTGCTTTGGAATGGGCTTGAGCATAACTTCTTCTGTAGGTTTTTCATCCGGTTGTTTTTCTACTTCTTTGATGAATGTTTCTATATGTTTTTCATGGTCGTCTTTAGTTTTCTTTGCTTTGCGTCGCCACACAGGTGTATCTTCGTCTTTTACTTTGAACGATTGTTGTTCTGTTTCATCAATTTTCAATATTGCGGTGTCTTCTTCGTATGTCATAATTTCTTCAGCTTCTTCTGTATCAACCTTTTTTATTGATGATCTCCTTACCTTTTTTAAAGTCACATCTTCTATTTTTTCTTTTACCAATGGAGTTTTTTCAACTTTTGTTGGACGCAGTTTAATACCTTCTTGGGTCCAAGGAATTGAATCTTTTCTTTCTTCCCTGATACTTGGTTTCCTTTCATCGATGCGAGCTGTTTGCTGATGAGACACTTTCTTTCGCTCTTCCTCATCTTGTTCCGTTTGTACTATCGTGATATCCTCTGTGGTAGATAAAGTTTCAGTCATTTTATCATCACGTCGGGGCTTTCGCCATGATTTGGCTTCCAAGTTTTGGGTTTTCTCTTCATCGACCTCAGACTTGATTTTTAATATACTGGTATCTTCTGTTACCAATGTCTTGTTACTTTCAGCTTCATTATCTTTGGATCGCGGCTTTCTCCAAGATTTAACCTCTAATGCTTCTTTATTAGTGCTGGTAATTTCAGTGTCATCTTGCACTTTCAACAACGAGGTGTCTTCAGTGACCAACGTTTTCTCTGAAAATGAATGCTTCGTCTCTGTTTTTGGCTTTCTCCAATGCTTTACCTCGAGACTTTCTTCTTTTGTCTCTTGCTTTGTGTCTTTCTGTATTGATTTACGCCAGGGTATGGTTGAAACTATTTTTTGTGTATCTATTTCTTGTACATTTTGAACTTTCAGTAAATTACTTTCTTCTGTGGATTGGTATAATGATTTATTGACATGTGTTATATCAACATCCTCGGTATTCGAAGTCGTTACATCGGTCTTGTCATGGAATGTCTTCCGTACTGTTTTACGAGATTCTGCAAAAAAGACAACTAAAATGAGATTCGTAACTAGGTAATAATGAAAAAAGGGAATTCGTGAATTAACAAAAGAAAGTTTTTTTTATTATTTTATAGTAAAGTATGAATGTAGTCTTAATTTTGTATGATCATTAATTTCTTGTAATTATATAATTAATTTGAGTTAGCAAGCGTACATCCTAGCTGGGTTAATAATTAATGTTTAATTTATTTAATAAAATCACTTATAAGTGCAAGGGAAGGCAGCTAAAACTGTTGGATTATTGAATTTATTTTTACAATTTGTCGCTATAGAATACATATACAATTAAATCAATATTCATTGAACTGAAAAAAAGACGAGTAGTAATTGAGTCTGTCTAATTTGAACATTAATTCATATTATATTGAGATTCCCTCAACAAACAATAGAAAGATACTTTCTCTGTTTGTTTTCTTGTCACGGTCAAAGCGCTGAAAAATCCTAGAAGACGTAGAATACTTAACATCTCGTTACGTAAGATTCAAACCCCGGGCAGCAAATAATAGTTATAATATTATGCAGAGTATAGAGGATATTACAAATAGCAGAAGAAACTGACAAGGTTGGGCACCGTACTTAAAGTATTTTTTTTCATGAAATTCAAATAAAATTAAAAGCTTTTTTACAATATAACACACTAGCTTTTGCCCGCAAGTTTGTGCATACAACATTCGTAAATTACCGTGTGTAAAACCCAGCATGTATACTGTGCATAACACATAAACACGCGAGACAAGACAAACGAGTTTGGTCTACCCTTTACCTCATTGTTCCATACGTTTTCTATAGATAAACTGTTCAGAAAACGCTGTCTGTCCACTGCTGTGTTAGGCCTAGTTTACCTGTGGATACATTACAATTTTACGAGATCTCTATCTGTACGATAGAGGGGCAGTTACACCTAGCCAAAAATAAAGAGACAGCAAGAGATTCCTTTTTAGGATTCCGTAGTCAACAAGGAACCCCTTATAATTTCTGTCTGTAAGTCTGTCAGCGGCTTAGCTCAGAACCTCTTAGTACTAGAAATCTGTAATTTCACATGGTTTTTAGGCGAGGATTTCATTTTTATATAGTCATTGGATAGGTGTTTCAAAAATATTGGGCACAGTAGTACAGTGTACAGAGGCCAATTTTCGATTCAGGAATCCGTTAGCACGAAATTAAAGAACAAATTTTAGTTAAGAGTCAAGTGTCTCCCTGCCACATAACAGTTGTATTTGAATACGTAAGAAAAATCACCTGTAATAATATACTACGAAGTTAAAAGAAACATTATCACAGCTCAGGGGGGTTAGACAAGTGGCAAAACGCTAACGCTAACGCTCAATGTATGGGAATGACATATAGCTAGTCGTAAACGAATGTCATTCCCATACATTGAGCGTTAGCGTTAGCGTTAGCGTTTTGCCACTTGTCTAACCCCCCAGAAGGCTTTACAAGTAACGAGTAATTATAGTCAATCCACTTGTAAAATGTACTACGAAATCCTACGAGACGTGGATCGGCACGCACTTGCCGTGTTTAAAATTTTCGCAAGTTTTTATCTAACTTGCAATCTTTAGTTATTTGGCTAATTAAAATCTTGCAACCATTTATACTGTTATCCTATGGTGCGTTGAAATTTGTCATATACATTCGCAAGACAAGTGAGACAGACTGTATAAAAATTTTTGTCTGTCTGTCTGTCTGTATAAACTCTATAGAAACAAAAAATACTCGACGGATTTTAACGAAACTTGGTACAATTATTTGTCATACTCCTGAGCTGGTTATAGTATACTTTTCATCACGCTACAATCAATGGGAGCAGAGCAGTGAAGGGAAATCTTGTCATTTTGTTTAAACGCGCTAATCTCAGGAACCGCTGGCCGATTTGAAAAATTCTTTCAGTGTTAGATAGTCCATTTATCGAGGAAGGCTATAGGCTATATATCATCACGCTAAGACCAATAGGAGCAGAGCACCACTATTCCACGCGGACGAAGTCGCTGGCAGAAGCTAGTATAAAATATGTTAAGAGATTTGAAAGAAGTGATTACTTTACTCGTCAATCAGAAGCTGGGTCACACTTTTGCATCTTAGTCTTATATTATTGTAAACGCAGGTAATATTAATGTGGTCAAATTTACTACAATTGCAACTTAAAAGAAACTGTTTTTTTTAAATATACGACGCATTCTTATGGCCCACAGAAAGTCTTCAATTGAAGACTTTCAAAAATCACTCAGACTTACCTGTGTCACATTTTAGAACTTTTGGGCAAAGACTAATTGATAATACTATTTGGCTCTTGCGTATACACAATACACAAATATAGGTTGGCCTATATTTCGGTTAAAGCATTGCCATCAATAATATTTTGATGCCTAATTTCTTTAGTATAATTTATTATTCATAATATGTTTTCTTTATTGTAAAAAAAATCGAATACATATTTAAAACGATCATCGATGAATCTTAATAAGTTATACCGCAACAATAATCGTTAACTGCATGTTTTGTTAAGATATTTTTATTTATGAAACTCTAGTCTACACTGCAGACTGTAGTTTAAAGTAACGGACCATCCTTTACAATGTTTCCTGGATATTATTAAATAGGATATTATAAATTAAGAGCATGAGTTTACAATTAGTAAAATGTTACAGAATGATCGGGCTCGGTAATTGGGATACGGAGATGAAATATATCAGCCGCGTCTATAGAATCAAATTCTACTGCAATACAAGGTTTGTTAACCACAATTTTGTCTTAACTTTGTCTGTCAATTAAGCATGCCTAATAAAAAAATCACCCTATTTTTTTGAGAATAAAAACAATTTTAAATAACCCATTTAACTATTTTATGTTTTAGATAATTAGTTATTATTTAATAATTATGTCCGTTTATAGATAAAATACCTATGTGATGTCACTTGTCGACTAATTTCTAAGTTGAATGATAAACTATTTTTGAACGTTACAAAATAAGTCACAACTACTGTCATGACAGTTGTTTGTAAATACGTTACTATTTTGAAAGGTTAAATCTGCAATAATATGAAGGAAAATCTGCTCTATTAGGATGGATTAGCAACAGACAAAATTACAAACAAACTTTTTTAGTTAACAGTTTATTATTCTACTCTTTCTTTATTTGCATGTCGTCCATAGATGTAATCAAAGTAACTTAGTGACGTCCCGACGTGACCCGAGTGAAATAAAAGTCAGTATTTTGTTTTTGCATTTTATTAGGTAATCATTCGCTTTTTTTCCAGTGCAAAATAATATAATATTATATGAAATACAAATTTATCCGAATAAAAATTTGGTTTTTGAATTAATGTCTGTCAAGAAATTAAGCATGCCCAATTAATAGTTGAATAGTGCCCTGTATAAAAACGCATACTAAATTATATTTGAGTGTTTATTTTATTTGAGTGTGTATTTTATTTGAGTGTGTATTTTATTTGAGTGTGTATTTAATATTTATATACATTTAATAGGGAAGCAATAGTGTATTTAGTACAAATTTGGGACTCTGAAACGATTTGTATATGCATTGGTATTGAATTCATGAGTGCGGGAGTGAAGAAAATCTGTGAGAAACTTTGTTGGTACCTTTGAATACTGTTCATACTTCAATAGTTTTTTTGAAATGACGCTATCTCGACACTTTTCTCGTGTCACAATAAATGTTCTACACACACCTTTGCACACGGACACACGGAGTGTACTGGTGTCGTGGTGTAAACTTAGCATAACGAGACTCCCCCGACTTTTTTACATACATTTTTACAAGTAACTTTTTGAAAAACATTAGTCCACGAGCATTCCTATTTTACTTTTTGTATAAATATTTGTAACATCTGTCTGTATAACCTATCTCACAAGTAAAACGATTTGATTTGATTCATATTTTTGATTTGTTCCTGTTTCGACCCAAGTTTTTGTCCCACATTCCTAAAAAATCTTGTTTCGTCCCGCTTTAATTTTTATTCCTGTTTCGGACCACTTTATAAAATGTTATTTTTTTAACCGATGCTAAAAAAATGGAATGAAAGTAGTTCATAAACGCTATCTCATTAAACTGTCCTTGCGAAACAAACAATGAACGACTCTTTAGTCAACTAAGGACGCTCGAAACTTATCCCGCGAAATGTGTTGATTTAATAATTAAATTTATTAATTTTGCTTTGTTAACTGGTCTCACTTTAAAAAGGAGAATATATTATGTCAATATGTACGCACGGGAACAAAAATGTTTGGGGAAAGAAATTAAACACTGCAAAGATTCTTCTTATCAATTACCTACACATTGCATTTTTGTGGGTACATTAATTTTAAAAACGTTTCAAACAATTATAGCATTGCATTGATCACGGTGCATAATATTGAAAACGCTTATTAAAAATTCAACTGTCCACTGTTAATTTATTAAAACTACCAGAAAAAAAGAAAGAATCAGGTGGTAGCAGGTCTTAGTTAGTCAACTATAACTCTGTAACTGGTTAAGCCTACTTAGCAGTGATAATGTTCCTCGTAAGTTCATTAAATGTGCTACGTCTCTGAATTTTTTCACATTTCTAGACACAGCCATTCAAAAGTTAGAGGGATTCAAAAGTTAGAGATGCCCGTATCGAACAAAAATTTGCACTTTAAAGCTAAATATTTCACAAACGGATCCCTAAATCGAAAAATGATCTGCACACACCTGCTATATTTTTGAAAGACCTCTCCAATGGGATACATGAGAAAAAAAATATTCATCCCCACTTTAGGTGTAGCAAAAAAAAATATTTTTCAATTTTCATTTTACCACTTTGTCGATGTAACTAATATAGCTACATCCACACCAAAATTCAGCTTTCTAGTATCAAGAATCTCTGAGCTATGCTGCGGACCGACAGACAGACAAACGGATATGGCGAAACTAACTAAAAACTTTTAGGGTTCCTTGTCGAACTACGGAACCCTAAAAAACAAATGCAGGAGTCTATCTATATTATGTTGAGAGAGACTGAAAAGCATAGAACATAGCGACTTATCAGTCGGGACCCATTAACATATAGAACGGCTTAAATCGTCACAATAATGGGTCCGACTGTTAAGTCGGCCGGTTTTTTTTTAATTACCTTTTTTTATATAGGAGAGTGTCAATCTCACAGTAAATATAGTTCTCTCAAGCTGAAACCCATTGAGCCGTTCAGGCTGCAGAGCGTGCCAAACATTTAAGTTTGGCGCAAAAAATCCGCCATTTTAATATTTTTTATTTTGATATACCCAGTTTCACACTCACAGTAAATACGAATCTAACGACACCTCTCAAAATAAATTCCATCGAGCCGTTCAGGCTGCAGAGCGTGCCAAACAATTAAAAAAATAAATAAAAAAAAACCCTCCTTCTGGCGCAGTCGGGTAAAAAGGCAAAAAATCCTTATTGAGAAACTACAAATCATAATTGTTTTCAAGGGCCTTCAGTAACAATTTGTCCGTAAAGCTATGAGTTCAAACCAACAAAACAAGCCGGTTTTCAAAAACGGATTCACTAACAGGGATATCCTTGTTTGGAAAATTGTACAGAAAGGCAAAAACACAATCAGCCGAAGTGTCCCACTATATCTTAAGACGATTTTATACTCTATACAAGATTAAAAAAGATAGCAAGAAGTTTTCCATACAAGATGTAAGTGAAGTTCCTGCTAGCACCGGTGGAAGTGCTTTTGTATTGCCATACAAAATCCATGGGAGAGTCACGTTTTAACAGCTCATAAAAAGTGCCTCAGTTGATTGTTGTTTTTTTTTCAAATGGAAATCATTAAATGACTCCTCCCGCCGTGCGTGGGGCGCAATCAGACTCATACTGACTCAAACCCATCAACCTTTGCATTCCAGGGGCGCGGTAACTCTTTCGAACTTCCCGCAAAATTTATTGTAGTGTTATCTTCCTAATCAATGGGGTTTAATTACGGGATTGAATAAACGAAATAAAATTTTGTAATCAAATCCTTACTAATATTATAAATGCGAAAGTAACTCTGTCTGTCTGTCTGTCTGTCTGTTACGCTTTCACGCCAAAACTACTGGACCGATATAAATGAAATTTGGTACAGAAATAGAATAAACCCTGAGGAACAACATAGGCTACTTTTTACCTGGGTGCGCTAAGTAGTTTCCTCGGGATGCGGGTGAAACCACGGGAAACAGCTAGTATTATAAATGCGAAAGTAACTCTGTCTGTCTGTCTGTCTGTTACGCTTTCACGCCAAAACTACTGGACCTATATAAATGAAATTTGGTACAGAAATAGAATAAACCCTGAAGAACAACATAGGCTACTTTTTACCTGGGTGCGCTAAGTAGTTCCCTCGGGATGCGGGTGAAACCGCGGGAAACAGCTAGTAAAATATATTTTAATATCTGATCTGCTCCAGTATTCTTTGTGTACCTACACTTATATAAGGTCACAGATAATAATCCAATTGACATGTTCAGACCATTGATATGTCCTGGACTATATTTTTAAAATACATATATCCCGATCATGAATTTACAAAATTGTACCTATAGCACAGAAATATTTAGATATAAGTTAGTAGTTCTACATATACACTGCACAACAAGAATTGATGCAGTTTATAGATATTTATGTCATTTATCTATAGGTACTTATAATAAATCTGTAGAGAGGTCAATTCTGTACCGTACGGTACGTACGGTACGGTGTGAAATATATTTTCAAAATAACTATCAGGGGGTGATTGGGGATCGATACTGATGCCAAAAATGCAATCAGTAAAATTTTTGTCTGTCTAAACGTTATAGAAACCAAAACTACTCGACGGATTTTAACGAAACTTGGTACAATTATTTTTCATACTCCTGAGCTGGTTATAGTATACTTTTCATCACGCTACAATCAATAGGAGCAGAGCAGTGAAGGGAAATGTTGGAAAAACGGGAGAAGTTACTCCATTTTTTAAGCTTCCATCGCGTGGGCAACCTTAATGGTTTAAGGTACACAGAAATCATGTATGACGGAAATGTTTTCCTTAAAATTATATAAAAAATATCCCACGACAGCATATGTCTATCTTTTATGGTGCCTCACAATAACACGTGTGACTCCCGATAGCTTAGCAGTTCGAAGCTTTCTGATTATATTTGTCTACTCTTACGTTTATAACACTCTCAGTCATCCCTAATTAAAAAGTTAACATTATTAACTATTCCATAAAAAAGAATCATATAAATCGGTATAGAAACACAAAAGTTATACATGAAATACACTAATAATAAGACATCGCGCGTGAATACTGAATCATGCTATAAGGATTTGACCACTATTCCACGCGGACAAAGTCGCTGGCAGAAGCTAGTATAAAATATTACGTATTTCGAGTTGCAGGATTGTTCGAAAAATTTGCCGCGGTCCTCGAACGCAAAGAGCAATTGAATGAACACGGATGAGTTTTAGTAAGAGTCTGACACTCCCTTCCCCTCCACCAACAGAAGCCATTTGATGATTCCTTAAAAAAAATACTCTGAGGGTGTCCCATAGAAATACAATTATATCTATGGGGCATTTAGGTAACCTGAATTCTAGCCAAATCACTGTCCAGGAAAACCTCGTTGCCGAATACAACCGTCCAAAAAAATTGTACCGACCTGACTTGATAAAATTATCAACGAGTATTGGACACCAAGTTCTATCAAAGTTCCTGTCATGTATAACGTTGTTACTTAACAAGAACATAAGCTTTTAACAAAATTGATAAAACAAGAACTTAGTGTCCAGTATCTCGAGGTAAGTTTTGACTAGCTAAGACAGAAATTGCGTCACAATGTATGTCTATGCTGTTTACACTTCCCCAGTTTCTTAGTGTTGCCACTGTCGCAACAATTAAAACCATGATACAATAAATGTCAAACTCCTGTTGACACTCGTACAATCGGTGTATACTGGCTCTCTATGTAGTGTTACTCTACTTTATATCTTAAACACTAAGCCAAATCCTGAACATGGATAACATTATGACGGACCCGTACTTGTATTTTTTTAACTAATTTGCATATTTTTTATCCCTTAAAGTATAATTAATTGCTAATTAATTAAAATTTACTTTCTAAAATCTAATGCGTTTTTAAGGTTCCATTCTTGACCCTTCTGAACACGTACGTTATCATCCGTAGTTTCGTAAATTTCTAATTTGTTTTAGCTTATTTATTATTTTCTTTGCACTTCGATACTTTACTTACCACTACACTTACCTTACGTCCAGTGTACTTTTCCTCTAAAATCCTTGATCTTGTGTCGTTTTAGACCATCGTTACGAAATTGACCGTTCTAGTCAATGGTGCCAAATCTATGTATTACATTATAAAGGCCTAACATGTGTTTTGTCGTGTGTAAATGTAGTTGTGCTTTTATTAAGAACTTTAGATAGATGTCAAGAAATAATATATATGTTGAATTTTCAAAATATCTTTTTCAAATGACATCAAAAAATATAAATGCAATACTCCAACATTGTAATTTCAAATATGAAGCCAAAAAATCTCACTAACACTTGATTTTTGCAAAAAATATATATCGAAGCTGGCATCAATTAACTGGCGTTATTAAATAGGATATAATCTCTAAGAGTTATAGTTAATCAATTGCTGTGTTTAGTTACGACAAAACATGTGACTAATTAAATCACAACTGAGATTTGAATGGCATGAAGAAAGAAAATAGAAGTTTAGACAGAGTTGTGCCAGTCGGATGAAAGTAAGCAACCAAAGCGACCTCGCTATCCATCAAGGGCATATGCTTGACACGACAGCATACACTCTTTGTTTAATATAATGTTCAATTTTAACATGTCTGATGGATAACAGGCACTAAGTGTAAGTGCGTCGTGTTTAATGTAAGATGATTGTAACTCTACTCTACCCTACAGCTTTAACGAGCATTTCACACTAGAAAGTCTGAAGATTGTTTTGTTGTGTATAGAATAATGCGAAATTATTATTAATTTATAGCATTTATTAAACAGATTTCACATAAAGGTAACATACAAAATTTTATGTCATAAATATATTATTAAATAATCTTAAAATTCATTTAGTCGTAAAATACTGCCACGCCTAATAACTTAATACAATTAGGTGAAACATACAACACATTTTTAATTTTAACAATATCGTGCACTTAAAAACAAACTAAGTTAAAGATCACTGTAACGTTAAACTATAAAATCTCATTCAATTTGGATTTGTACTTGCAAAAAAATTAGGTCATCAACATCGGCAGTGTTGTCAAAACATAGAAACTGGCAAGGCAAGTAATGCGTGCGTACTTTGAGTGGTGAGCCGCAAGGGTGAGCGACTTAGTACACTAACTTTATGTTTCTTTGTCATAGAAGAGTTGACAGCGGAACTATAGGCATGGCGAGATACAACCACGATTAACTTTGTGCTCCGCGAGAACGACCCCCCAGCGCCCGCTACACCCGGTATCGCAAACCTTGACATCGACATTGCTACATATACGCCGTGACACTGACAAAGTTAGTCGTAGCTGTTAGGTAACGTCAGGTGAGGGCGCGGACACCGCACCCCTCGTGCAGCATTGTTAGGAGTGACTGATCTTAAACATAATGCCAAAATCTAAATCGGACAATACAAACAGTGAATCATGCTTAGACAAGGTGAAACTTGAAGCGGGGACTTTTTTACTTGATATCCTTTGCGGTCTTTGTATCTGCATAGAATGGCAACTGCCTTTTTACTAGACCACATAAGTCACGACAAGTCCCAGATTCAATAACTATCTGATAAACTGCACTTCGAATGAAATGACCTTTGCAAAAGATGGATATGCTTGAGATCATTTCATAAGATTCACAGGTTAGCAATGCTATTTCGTAAAAACTTACTAAAAATATGTAGTAGATTGCTTAGGAATCCGCAATTTATTTTACTGCGGATGCAAAAGTGAGCTCGATAGTGAGTTTATACAGAATAGCTGAACGATTTCAACACAAAAAGCGTAAAACGTTTTTACTAAATTATGGTTAATAAGGCCAAATAAATAATTCATTAACTTTAGCAGGCTTATCATTATTGTAAATGAGTATTGGGTGAAAAATACATTTGATGTTTCGTCGAAGGACGCGTCTTTGTTTTGTAACGCAATTTCAGTCTAATATACAGTATAATCGTTCACAGTATACATTTACATTTAGTAAACATCGTAGCGGTAAAAGCAAAACAAAACAGTCGTAAAATGTCTTGTGTTCATGTTAATCACAGTTACGTGTGTCCAACTATTAGCTCCTGCTCGACGCTCGCTGGTCTTCACTTGTCGCCTGCCTCGTGGTAAGACTAGGACTATTTACACAAAAAGCTTAAATATACAGCGATGTTAGATGCGGAAATTCGCCCAATAGTACTACAAGTTAAATTTACAATCGAATCGATTTGCAATTAATGTTAGGGTTTGCGATGGTTGCGCTGTCGTGTGGACACAGGTGTTGTTTCAAACTTTGGTATAGAAGAAAAGTACCTATTCTGTACATTGTTGCACGCAAAAATATGTCTGTTTTTTTATTCACCAAGAGACTCTTTAATATAATACATAAACAGGTATAACCTGTGAGTTTTTAATAGATTTCTTTGGATATTGTTCATTCTTTCCAAAAAAGAAAATATTCTATATAATTAAATATAGCAAGCATGATAATTCTGTACCCTGAGTATAATTAGATGGAAAATCCTGCGTTTTTCAAATTTAGACAGAAAGGGATAATGAAAAAATAGAATTAGAACATGTACTGACAAATTCATAGAGTTTAAATTTACGTTGTGTAAAGAGTTTAATTGTACTTTTATTGTAAACAATAAAATCATATTAAAAGAAATTATAGTCATATAAAAAGAAAGCACGCATTATTTATCCTTCAAATTAAATTGTAAAGTAAATCAACAATCTAATCATATTTCAAGGTAAAAAACAAGCATGCCCCATACAAACTGCACCCCATTTGTGTTTTTCTTTTCCAAAGGATGAACAATATACAAATTTTAAAACAACGTCAACATAATTGTTTTTTTTTTTTAGAAAACTTTCATATTGGTACCTCATAAACCATGTTTTTTTATCGGTAGGTACCACAGGCAACATTTTCTGTACCTGTCATTCAACGCATTTTGCATACAAGCGTGTACATTTCTTCAATACCATCAGTTAAACAGTTTACCACTGTGGTACAGCAGCAACGCATGTTACGTGTGTGACTCAATGTCACGTGGACTATCGATTGCCTATATACCGCATGGGCTAGGTCGGTAGGATATTGGTGGGTTCACTCGCGGTAGTTTGTGTCATTTTGTCAAGTTGGTGATCATGGGGGTGTGTCTAATAAGCGGACGTAAGTCGTTATTGCGGTAACCGCTACGATTTTTAAAGCCATTTGATTTATTACTATATTCGCATGTCAACTTTCAGTGTTTTATTCTATGTTTGTAGTAGTTTTCACCCGATCTCAAAGTGATATAAAGATGAAACAAAGAAACACTACATTAATGGATTAAAAGTGCGCGACGCGAGCTCGCTGCCTGTATCTATGTCTTACTTTTGACGACTAGCTTTGCCGAAGTCTCGACTTGGCCGGCGGCGGTGGTGGCCCGGCAGGTGAAGGTTCCAGTATCCTCCTCGTACGTGTTACCGATCAGCAACACGGCGTTGTTACCTTCGTGGATCATCTGTAAAACGAAAATAAAAGCAATCATTTTAAATTCATAATTGGAGCTATTTTCCCGAACTTTGATTCTTTTAAGTAATTTGTTTAAAATATACAATGTTGATCCGATCAATATTGGAGCTAGGCGATAAGTGATGGCTGTGTCACATGTAGTTTACACAGTGCCAGTGGTTGACAAGACGTTGCTCGTATATTATCTCAGTAGCTCGGCTTGCCTTATCCGTATTTACATTGTGAGAGTGTTTGACAAACACCAACCCACAGGCTTCCAGGCGAGCTTCTACCGAACCTATCCGAACAATGTGAGTGATACGCGAGAGTCAATGCGAACGGTGGGAGACGGCGAGTGTCCAATTAGCAAGTGCAAGTAAGTCGAACGTTTAATATATACGTCCACATAGCACAAGTTCCTGCACTGCAGTAACTGCTTAGACTGACTCAAACGCTAGCTCGCACTATGTAAACCAGCCATAACGTTATATTAAAAGATCGAACATATAAAAATAATATTTACCTGGAAGTCGGGCGTTTCAGGGATAAGAGCGCCTTCTCGAAGCCACTGAATCGTTGGTTTGACTTTGCCGGTTATTTGAGTTTTGAACTGCGCTGGTTGTCCTTCATAAACAACCAAGTCTCTTAAGGGTGTTAAAGTTGGCAGATTATCGGCCTGATCAGGCTGAGTTACTTTAAGTTTTGCGGCAACAGTCACTCGGCCAGCCGAATTATAAGCAACGCATTTGTAGTCACCCTCATCTTCTGGGAAGGCTTCGGATATGCGGAGGGTATACTCATCTGCTGTGCGTGACATTTGGAAATACTTTGAGGGCTTGATCAATTTTTCGCCCTTGAACCACTGGACTGTAGGTGCCGGCTTTCCAACAATCTTGCAACTAAATTCAATCGCTTGACCTTCAGCAACAACCTTATCTTTCAAAGGTTCAATAATTTCAGGAGGCGCATTAGCGGCTTTAGTTTGAGGTTTTGGTTTTTCTTTGGTAGCGGGAGCATTAACGGAACACTCGGCGTCGCATCGTGCTTCTCCAGCGCTGTTTATAGCAACACACTCATATTTACCCGAATCTTGGGGATAAGCTTCGAGAATGAGTAGGGTGTAGGTACCGTCTTCTTCAAGAATTTTGTTTCTGATATCTGGCTGAACTTTCTTTCCATTTTTCAGCCAGTAAACATCAATAGGCTTTGTGCCAGTAACTTTTGTGTCGAACCTTACGAGTTGACCAGCTGTCACATTGACGTTTTGAGCAGTCAATGTGAAACTTGGCGGAGCAACTCCACCCCTTCCTTGTCTTCTGCGCTCTTCTACTACTAAGTTGGCGCTACATTTAGCAGTTCCACCACGATTTTCCGCCACAGCAGCAAAAACAGCTGAGTCTTCAACGAAAACCTGCCTGATGATTAGAATGGATTTCGTGCTAAATGTATGTATCTGGAAGTCAGCAGAATTTTTAATGGGGAAGTTTTCCCTGTACCACTTAATGATCGGTAGTGGATCTCCGTCAAACTCTACTTCGAATCTGGCTTGTTCGTGTTCAAACACACGGCAAGGTTGCATTTTTTTCGTAAATACTGGAGGCTTGCTAGGCTTCACAGGTCCTTCCACAACTCTCTCCTGTGTTTGAGCTTTATGTTCCATTTCTGTTGTTTCCGTAGAAGTTATTTTACGAGTTATTTCGGTATCTCCGACAACTTCCTTCTGGATTTGTTTTTGTTTGGCAACATGAACTTCTTTTCCATGAACGGTAGATTCGGATGGGCCTGGAATCCTAGGTTTCGGTGCAGCTTTCTTCTGCTGTACTTGTTCAGTGGAAATTTCCGTCTGCTCTCTGCAATAAATAAAGATTTTAAGAATCATACTTAAGTTTATACCGAAGATTTAAGAATCTTTTAATATTAAAAAAATAACTTACAGGGTGTCCTCATATCTTTGAGCCATGCCTTTGGCCATAGAACTACTAGCGATTTTCTCCCCAGGAATAGCATATTGGTGAGTGGATTCTCTGAACCGACTTTCCTTGATAACCTGCTCATTTTCGAGCTCCTGGAGCTTATTGTAATACTCTTCACTCTTCTTCTTTTTGACCGTTTGTTGCCATTCTGTTTCAGGCTCTTTAATGAGTTTTGGTTTCAACTCAGGCCTGTGGTCAATAACTCCCTGTCGTTGCAAAACTTGCCTTTCCTCAAACGTTTTTTCCAGTTCAGTTTCAGACCGCTGATACTGTGTTGTTTCATCGTACCATGCTGCGTATCAAAATAACATTTTAATGGAATTTCTACAATGGTTATTAAAATATTTTCAAGACATACCTCTCCCAGTATCCGTTGGCAAAGCTGGCAGAAGCAATTGGTTTAGCTGCACTCCTTTTGGACAAAGAAAGGGAAGGTAACGGGAAGCTGGGGGGTATTTTTTGTGCTTAAGCGGTTTGTTGTTGTGTGCGTGATTTGGTCATGTATGTTAGAGCAGTATAGAAGCTGTTTCTGGTATGTATAAATTCTCACTTTATGTTTATTGGGTATTGTTAACTGCAAATTAAGCGTATTGTTTTTACCCAAATGTATGTAACTTACGTCGTGGAGCATTCTTTAGAACCCCTCTGTAGTCGTCGTGTCTCGGTATTACTTTAAGTTCGGTCGTTGCCAACGCTTCACCTGCTGAACTTCTAGCAATGACTTCAATTTTACCAGTGTCGTATTGTCTTGTTTTTGGAATATCGAAATGATACATTCCATCATAGGTTAGTTTGTATCTAGAACCCTGAAATAGACGTCAAATGTTTCAATGATAGTGCTTTATACATATGATTTGTTAGAACAAAGTTGTAATATTAGATAAATACATTGACAATAGTGTTGCCATTGATGAGCCACATCACACGAGGCTTGGGATGTCCGGTGACGCGACAGCAGAAACGAGCCCATTCGCCTTCTTCAACGGTCACTGGATCTGGACGGCTTACGAAAACTGGCGGTGATCGTGCTTTAGCCTCTTCTGCTGCTTGTTCAGGTACCCTAGCATAAAAAATATTGATTGAGATATTTTAATCGATTTGCTTTGATAAATTGAATAACCGTACTTTTGTCATGTCTATTGGATCCATAGTGAGCTGGTCATTGATTGGGACCGTGTTTAATTACGTGCTTGATATAACATTAAAAATACTTACATTTGCCAGGCAGCTTCCATCTCTCTTATTTTTTCAATACTCTTCATGTGCTTAGGTAATTGCGAATCATATACAATGCCAGGTTTACCGGCTGTTTTGATAACCGCTCGGGTTTCGTCCATACCGTACAAATTAGTGGCACGGCAAAGGTATTCACCACTGTCTTCAGGGTAAACCCATCCAAAGTTCATAGCCACGTAACCGAAGTCATAAATTGGCGTAAATCGGTTCTCTGTAAATAAAATATATGTGATTGATTTCACAATATTTTCATATTATATTTCTATCTCATCTTACAACTATAATATTCAATATTACCAAAAACTTACTGTGCAATAAAGGTTTTCCGTTAAAGAACCATTCTACTTTCATATTAGGATCGCCGACAGGAGCTAACTGGCACTCAAACTTGGTAGACTCCATTTCTACTAAGGTTGTTTGGCTTTCAATTTGTGTTACAAAGCGTGGTGGTTGTTTTTTATCAGCATCGTATAAGTCATCTTCAGTCAAGAAGATTTCCGAAGTATACTTTTTGATAGTGGCTTCCATCTGTGTAAGTGCTTCGGATTTTTTCATGCCTCGTGGTACTTGATTTTGGAGAATGATATCCGGTAGTTCTATAAAATGAAACAAACGGAATAAATAAAACAGTAAAACACAATATCAATGCGAACACAAAATCAATTCTTTCTTTTTCGGATTATCTTTTTTATCTACTTACGTTTGCAAGACACTGTGGCTCTTGTGAAATCTTCGCCAATGTCATTTACTGCACGGCAAACGTATTCACCCGAATCTTCAGCATAAACGTACAAAATATCAAGGGAAACGAAACCCATGTCGTAAACAGTACGGTACCTATGACCAGACGGCAAAAGTTTGCCGTTACGGTACCACTCGATACGCAATTTCGGGTCTTCTTTAGGTTCCACACGACATTCAAAACGTACGCTTTCCGATTCTTCAACTGTGTGCGACTGAATCTGTGTGATGAACTTAGGCGGGCTGCTTATAACAGGCTCTTCTTTTGGCGCGTCACTGACACGTCCCCTTTCAAGTTCCTTGATCTTTTCTCCGCTCATACCTTGTGGAAGCTGGGACTCCAAAACAATATCACGCTTAGCACTGCAGGTGATCTTAGCTGTAGTGGTCGCAGAACCCCATTTGTTAGTTGCGCGGCAAGTATATTCTCCAGCATCACGAGCATATATGTAGTCAATATCTAACGCAATAAAACCAAAATCATTGAGCATATGAACTCGAGAGCCGGTAGCAAAAGGTCTGCCATTATAGAACCAATCAATTCTCATTGTGGGATCGCCAACTGGTTCTACTCGACAGTCGAAGTGAATTGGTCCACCTTCAGGAACATCAATATTGTCTTTAATTTCTACTATAAACTTAGGTGGGTTGGGCTTTTCATCTTCAATTGTAATTTCTTCCCGCTTATGTAGTGTCTCCTCCAGTTTTTGAATGCTTTCCGTACCAGACTTGAAGTGAGATGGTAATTGCGGTTCCAAAATAATGCCTTGTCTTCCCTTGACTTGCAGTTTGCAAGAAACTGTCGCTTCTCCGTGTCGGTTGGTGGCCTTGCAAGTATATAGACCTGCATCGCGTTGGTAAACTCCTCCAATTTCCAATATAACGAATCCGAAATCATTAATGGTCTTAACTCTAGACCCAGTCAGAAGAGGTTTTCCATTATGGAACCATTCAACTCTCATACTTGAATCATTAACAGGAATTAAACGGCACTCAAAGTGAGCGGATGAATTTTCAGATAAGATGAGATCTGAGGGTGTAGTGGTGAATTCTGGTGGATTACCGGTTTCAGCTTCTGGAGTCATCGAATCTACAGTACCCGTATAGCCTTCAAGAGCTGCTATTTTATCTATAGTTCCCTCCATACCTTTGGGTAACTGAGACTCCAGAATAATGTTTCGTTTTCCTTGAACTTTCATTGTAGCTGTTGTGACAGCCTCTCCGTAATTGTTGTATGCTCTGCATAGATATTCACCAGAATCTTCAGGGTATGTCGGAGATATTTCAAGAATTACAAAACCAAAGTCGCAGAAGGTTCTGAACCTGGAACCAGCTTTAAGAGACTTTCCGTTCCAGTACCACTCCACCTAAAACAATATAAAGCAAATATGTTTTTACAAAGAACTACTCTTAAATTAGTAAATAGGTGCAAACATTATAATTTGCAAAACCTGGTAGATATCCTTGATCATTGTAATAAAGATTGAATAGTGGAAGCAGAACAGATTACAGTAGTTTTTGGACTAACCTTTAAGTTAGGGTCATCAGTTGGTGTCAACCTCGCTTCAAAGTGCGCATTTTCTCCTTCTCTGAGATTATCAATGTTTGACAGCGGCACTGTAAAAACGGGAGCTTTACCCCGTTCTTCCTCTTCTTTGACATCCTTTCTGCGTATCATGGAGTCTTCGAGAGTCTGCAGTTTTTCCAACCCACCTTCCATGCCCTAAAATATAAATTTGGCATGAGATATACAATTATGTAAATTACAAATATTTTAACAGTTTTTGTCCTGTATTTTATTTTTTTTGTACTTACCCGCGGTAGTTGCGAGTCCAAGATTAAATTCTCCTTCGAAGTACATTTTAACGTAGCCTTTGTAGAATCGCGTCCTAGCTTGTTAGTGGCCACGCATTCATATACACCTGAATTTTCTTCATAGCAGTAAAGAATATCCAAAATAACAATTCCAAAGTCGTGGAAAGTCCTGTATCTGTGGCCATGAGGCAACTTCTTGCCATTATAGAACCACTCAACTTTTAGGTCTGGGTCATCAACCGGTACGAGTCTAGCTTCGAAGTGTGCACTTTGACCTTCAACTAATTTAGTAACATCTTGTATTTGAGTAATAAACTTTGGTGGCACAGCTGAAGCAGGAGCAGGCGCTTGTTGTTGCATGCCTTGTAAACTTTCCAATTCTCTGATTTTAGCCAGCGAATCGGGTTGCAAACTATCAAGATAAACTCCACCTCTTCCAAAGCAGGTTATATTAGCCCTTGTGAAATCTTCACCATATTTATTATACGCACGGCAGACGTATTCACCAGTATCATGGTTCTGAGTGTAGGCTATATCAAGGACAACAAAACCAAAGTCGGAAACAGTTTTGATTCTGGTAGAATGACGTAGCGGTTGACCATTGTGATACCATTCAATTTTCAAATCTGGATCGTCAACGGGCACAACAGTGCATTCAAAGTGAGCAGATTGGCCGTCTTTCAAACCTTCAATAGTTTGAATATGCGTGGTAAATCTTGGTTTCTGTCCTTTACTCTTGTCAACGCATTCCAATTTGACACTTATTTCAGCTTGTCCCCATCTGTTGGTCGCTCGGCAAGAATACACTCCCGAATCAGTTGTTTTAGTTCCGAGGATTTCAAGCACAACCATGCCAAATGCATAAACTGTACGAATGCGATGACTGGCTTCGATTGATTTTCCATTATAGAACCACTCTATAACCATACTTTGATCGCCAGTAGGTATAAGAGAAGCTTCATAATGAGCTATCTGTCCTTCACTAATGTCGACAATATCCTGAAAAACGGTAGTGAATTCCGGAGGCCTGCCGGTGTCGTCATCGGGCTTCTGACCTGGCTCCCTACGAAGAGACTCCTCCAGATTTTGTATCTTTTCTAATCCTTCAGTGCCTTTAGGATGTTGAGTTCTTTCAATAAGATTTTCTTTACTAGTACAGAATACGGTTGATGATGTAAAGGCTTCGCCCCTCTTATTGTAAGCCTTGCAAGTGTATATTCCACTATCTCGTTCGTAGACGTCAGTCAAATCTAATGTTACAAAACCAAAATCACTTGTAAGCTTAAACCTTGAACCTTGCTCTAAAACTTTTCCATTAAAGTACCATTCAATTCTGAGGTTGGGATCATTCTTTGGTTCAACTTGTCCTTCAAGGTGAAGGGCTTGTCCCTCAATTAATTGATTTTCTGCTGCCACTGGTACCACCCATTCCGGCTTTGGATATTCTACATCCGGTACAGATGTTCTCCTGGATTTTGACAAACGTGCTTCTTCTGCCTGTTCGACAGCTTCTAATCCAGCTTTTCCTTGCGGGTGCTGGGTATCAAAGTATATGTTTTTATCTCCAGTACATCTTAGCGAACCTGATGTAGTCGCAGAACCTTTACTGTTAGTAGCCTTGCATGTATAAATACCAGAATCTTCTTCGTAAGTGTGTGTAATATCTAAAGATACATAGCTGAAATCGTGTGTACTCTTGTATCTTGAACCGGATGGCAGTGGTTTATTGTTAAAGAACCATTCAATCTTAAGCGTAGGATCCCTAGAGGGCTCAACATTACATTCGAAGTGTATATTTTCGCCTTCTTTACATAAAATGTTGTTCAAATGAGAAATAAATACTGGAATTTCATAAACAGGTTCAGGTGCTTCAGGTTTTTCTGCTTTAGGTTGTTCCAGAGCACCTATTCTGTCTAATGATTCAGGATGAAGTGTTTCTCCGAGTAACCAATGTCGATCCTCTATTTTTATGGAAGCGGTAGATACGGCTTCTCCCATTAAGTTGGTTGCTTTGCATGTGTAAATTCCAGAATCGTCAATCCTTATACTATTAATAGAAAGAGTTACCAAACCAAAATCGAATGTACTCTTTAATCTTGATCCAGTAGTAAGAGACACACCATTCTTAAACCATTCAATTCTCAGGTTAGGGTCAGTTCTTGGTTCTACTTGAGCTTCCAAATACACATGTTGTCCTTCAACTAGTTTGTCGTAGCTCTTAAGATGTGTGGTAAAGATTGGTGCCTGTTGAACTCCAGAGTCCACAAACATTTCTGGCACTTTGTTCATGGCAGCTTCCTTCAATTGAATTTGCTCCCAAGCTTCGGGTCTCATTGTTTGATCCACAATGGTAGACTTAGTCTTGATCTTTAGTGATGCCGAAGATACTGTGCTACCAGCTTTGTTTATAGCTTTACACATATAAAGACCAGCGTCTTCGGCCACTACCGAATTGATGTCAAGAGTAACAAACCCGAAATCGTGGGTCGTGCGGAATCTAGAACCTACAAAAAATACGAATATATGTTATATCAGCTTAAAAGGTATTTATTATTGATGTCAGCTATAGGTATTATTTATGATTAACTTACCCATTTTGAGTTCTACTCCATTAATGTACCACTCAAACCTTAAGCTAGGGTCACCAACGGGCACCACGCGTGCTTCGTAATGAGCATGCTGTCCCTCCCATAATTCTGAGGGCCCTGTAAGCACTTGGGTAAAGATAGGCTTTTCAAACTCGCGTTCAGGCTCGTCAGGTCTTCTTTGCTGAGGTTGTTCAAGTTGCTGAATTTTCTTCATGCCTTCTGGATGTTGTGTGTCTATCTGGATAGCTGCCTTTGCTATAAAACAAGTCAATCATTACATAAATATTCCTAAAATGAATTAAATTACTTTGCAAAAATAAAGAAAACATTTACTTTTTATTCTCATGGCAGCAGTCGTTACCGCTTCTCCCAATAGATTAGAAGCTCGGCACATGTAGACGCCTTCGTCTTCATCACGAACATGGGTGATAGTCATCGAAACATAACCAAAGTCGTGAGTCTTTGTAATTCTAGAACTGTCTTCAATAAGTTTCTCATTTCTGAACCATTCCACTTTTAGGGTAGGATCACCGACTGGGATAAGTCTGCAGTCAAAGTGAGCAGTTTGACCCTCTTGAATATTATCAATGTTTTGTAGAGGTTGTGTGAATACAGGTCTTTGGCGTGTAACTGGTTCCGGTATTTCGGGACGTTTAAACGGTTCCGCAGATTCGAGCTCCCTGATCTTTTCTAAGCCTTCAGGACGTTGAGATTCCGATATAATGCTTCCTTTTGCGGTTACTGTCATAGATATTGCTGATGTACATTGTCCTAGTGCATTTATTGCCTTCACTGAGTATTCACCAGCATCTTCAGGAACGCAATGCTGAATATCTAATGACACGTAACCAAAATCAAAAGTGATATGGAACCGTGCAGCAGATTGCAGGGCTTTGCCGTTATGATAGAATTCAATTCTTAAGTTAGGATCATGTACAGGTTCCACCTGGCATTCAAAGTGAGCGGTTTGGCCCTCAAAGACATGGGTCGTTCCACGTAACTCCGTGACAAACCTAGGTGGACTAATTTTGGGCTCTTCAACTTCCATTCTAGTATGATGGCCCTGAGCTTCAAGTTGTCTGATTTTCTCTAAACCATTTGGATGTTGAGTATCTAAGATTATACTTCTGTGCCCTGTTAAAAATAAAAATAAATATTGTATATAAATTTATGAAAAGAATACTATAATCTTATAGTCCTGTAAAAAAAGTGTACTTACCTGCAACCTTCATCGTGCATGTATTAACTGCTTCACCGAGTTTGTTAGTGGCTTTACACATGTATGTTCCAGAATCTTCAGAGTAAGTGTACAGAATATCTAATGCAACATAACCAAAGTCATGTGTCGTTCTGTACCTGTGACCTGCCCTTATCTTTTGCCCGTTAAGGAACCATTCGATCTTTAGATCAGCGTCGTTGATTGGTTCCACTCTACACTCAAAGTGAGCATGGTCTCCTTCTTTCAAGTTCTCCAGACTCGTTAGAGCTGTTAAGAACACTGGCCTCTGACCTGGCTGCTCCTCCTGTACTGGTTTAGGTCTCTCATACTTCTCTAGCTCTTGTATCTTTCTTAGACGTTGCTCGTCTAATGTGTCCAAGTAAAGTCCAGCTTTGGCTAAATAGACAAGAAGTTTTTATTATAAATTTCAGTTTTCTGGGTTTCACAGTCAACAAATAAACCTTTTAGTTTTGTCATGTCCGTCTGTCTGTCTTTCCGCGATTTACCTCACAGGCTCTTAGTACTAAAAATCTGTTATTTGATATGAGTGTATAAATGATATACCGACAGTGGTAAAATAAAATTTTGAAAAATATTCTTTTACCTCCTCCTACACGTAAAGTGGGGATTGAATATGTATTTCTCTCGTACCCCATCGTTATAACAAGAGTGTTAAAACATGTGCATTACTTTTCTTGAGATTAAATAAATATATAAGCTATGTAAGTATACGCTATGGTTTCCAGATATTATTACTTACCATCTACTTTCACAGAGCCTGTGGTGACAGCTTCACCGACAGCGTTAGTAGCTTTGCACATGTAGGTGCCGCTGTCTTCAGCGTAAGCATACAGAATATCTAACGCGACATAACCAAAATCGTACGTAGTCTTAAATCGGTGCCCTTGTTGAACAGGTCTGCCATTACAGAACCATTCCACACGCATAGTAGGATCATTAACTGGTGTTAGTGTAGCTTCCAGATGTACTGGTTTGCCTTCACTAACTTCAGCGTTTTTCAATGGCTTTCCGAATTGAGGTTTCTCAGCCACGAAACTCTCATCACGAACTACACGCTTGTATCGACTGTCATCTTCAAGATACTGTATCTTTTCAAGAGCGCTTTCGTGTTGTGTGTCTCTTATGATAGATTCCTTAGCTGCAATAAAAATGTATTTATAATAATTATTTAATCTCTAAAACATAGAGATTTTAACGTAACGGAAACAATGATTTATACTCACACTGCACATTCAATTTGATTGATGAGGTGGCTTGTCCTAGGTTATTAATAACTTTGCAAGTGTATTCACCAGAATCTTCTCCATAAACCGTTAGTATGTCTAGTGCAGCAAAACCGAAATCGTATGCTGTGCGGTAACGATGTCCGCTTTGAAGGACCTTTCCATTAAAGTACCACTCTACCCGCATATTTGGATCGGGGTAGGGCTCAATACGGCATTCATAATGAGCACTTTGGCCCTCTACAAGTTTCGATGGTCCGTTCAGTTGTGTAATGAATCTCGGTGCTTGGTTAACAGCTACCTCAACGTCTTCTCTACGTCGGTAGCGAGAGGAATCTTCCAGCTGCTGAATTTTTTCCAAGGCACTCTCGTGCTGTGACTCTAATTGAAGCGATGCTTTAGCTAAAAAACGAAAATTATACATTAAATATATTTGTACCTATAACTAGAATTAATGGGTTACAATTACATGTGGTTATAAATTCAGCCTACTTAATCATTATGTTTACTTACATTGAACGAACAGTGTAGATGACGTCACTGCTTCACCTAGCTCGTTTATGGCACGGCATGTGTATGTACCAGAATCCTCGGGGTTGACATATTTCATATTAAGAGCAACATAACCAAAATCATGCATTGTTGTCAAACGGTTTGCTGGAAAATAATTTATTTTCATTAATACATCTAATAACTTTTAAACAAGCAATTAAAATATTTTGTGTGTCTCGAAACTGCCCTAACGAAATGGATGAAATTCAGTATTAAGTTTTTGCTTTTCAAGATTATCTATATTATTGTCTTTCAAAAAAGGCAATCGCAGCTCGGGTGCTCATATACTAAAAAATATAATAAAAATGTATTTAATAAGGCTTCGGTAATTTAAGTTTGGGGTACTTACAAGCTTCAATCGGTACGCCGTTACGTAACCATTCCACACGCAGTTTTGGGTCTCCAACAGGAATAAGCCTGGCTTCAAAGTGAGCTGCTTGGTTTTCAGCTACTCTTATATCCTTCATAGGCATTGTAAACACTGGTGCTTGTGTTATAGATTCATCTTGTGCACTATGTCTCTGATATCTAGAAGTATCTTCCAATTGATTGAGTCTTGGAAGAGCTCCTTCGTGCTGCGATTCCAAGTAAATAGATTTTCTAGAATGTACAATAGCAATTCCAGAGGTAACAGCTTCTCCGAGAGCATTGATAGCTCTGCAAGTGTAAGTTCCGGAATCCTCTGGTAAACAAGACATAATATCAAGGGCAACAAAACCAAAGTTGTTGGTCTCCGTAAATCTTGATCCACTCTTCAACGGTTTGTTATTATGATACCATTCAACCTTCATTGTAGGGTCTGAAACAGGTATCAGCCTGCACTCGAAGTGAGCTCTTTGACCTTCTTTGATTTCAACATTTTTCAATGAAGTTGTAAATATTGGTGCCTGCGTTGTAACTTCATCAACGAAATCGGTCCTGTGGTGTTTAGACCTATCTTCCAATGATTGAATCTGGTTTAGGCCAGCCTCATTTTGTGTTGCTCTTATTATGTCTGCTGTACTACGACAAGTCAACTTACAACTTACTTCGTCGGTGCCGACTAGGTTGACAGCTCGGCATGTGTAAACACCAGTATCCTCAGCAATTAAATCAATAATGTCAAGTGCAACATAGCCAAAATCATGAATGGGACGGAATCTGTGTCCAATAGTAACAGGCTGCCCATTTTTGAACCATTCAACTTTTAGGTTAGAATCTGTTACTGGTTCAAGTTTGCACTCAAAATGAACATGGTGACCTTCAACAACATTATCAATGGACTTTGGTTTTGTAACAAAGCGTGGTTTAATATTTATAGATTCATCAACCACCTCACTCTTTTTGTATCGTGAGGCGTCTTCCAAATATTGGATTTTTTCTAGTCCTGATGGGTGTTGCGACTCAAATATTAAGTCTTTCTTAGCAATCACTCGCAAAGCACATGATGTTACAGCTTCACCGAGTTGATTTGTAGCTTGACATGTGTAAACACCCGAATCCTCTGGATAGACACTCAAAAGGTCTAATGCAACGTAGTCAAATTCGTAAGCCGGTCTGAACCTGTGACCTGTCTTGATTGGCCTACCATTACAGAACCATTCTACTCTCATGGCTGGATCACCGACCGGTTGTAATCTACATTCCAAATGCACATTGGTCCCTTCAACAGTCTCAATGTTATGTAAGGCTCTTGAAAATTGAGGAGCCTGCCTTACTGTAATATCTTCATGTACTTGTCTGGATCTACGCGCGGCATCTTCCAGCATTTGTATTTGTTCAACAGCTTGTTCATTTTGAGTATCAGTTACAATATCTGACCGTTCAATAACACGAACCATTGCGGACGTGTGAGCTGAACCCAAGTGATTTACTGCTCTCACGGTGTATTCCCCAGAATCAGCAGATGTTGCGTGTATGATGTCGAGTGCAACAAATCCAAAATCATAATAAGTCCTGAATCTAGAGCCAACCGTCACGGCTCTTCCATTATGGAACCATTCTACACGCATGGTTGGGTCACCCATGGGTTCTAACCTGCACTCTAAGTGTATATTTTTACCTTCTGACACTGGAGCCGGATCAGACAACGGTTGAACAAAAACTGGTTTAGACTTAGAAATTTCTTCAATCTCATACATTGGTTCCACAAACTTGGACTCTTCAATATGCCTGGTTTTTTCGTATAAACCACGGTGGATACTTGACGTATCAATGCTGGATCGAGCTACAATAAAACAAAATCATAGTTAAAACCACTGCAAACAAATTAAAATATGCAAATAATCTCAGAAAAAATAAATCAAGTTAGGTAGGTACTTTAAAGTGTTTAAATTTATTTGTATAGCGACAGTATCCTCACAATTTTTAATGGCGGGACGAAACAAAATATTTTTTTTACTTACTTTCGACTGTCATAGAAGCACTCAGTTGGGCTTCTCCAGCTGCATTACGAGCTACAACTGTATATACTCCGGTGTCATCTGAGCGAACACTGGCAATATCCAATGCTACATAGCCAAAGTCATGGTATGTCTGAATGCGATTAGCACTCTTAATTTGTTTTCCATTAAAATACCATTCTACTGTCATAGTCAAGTCACTTTGCGGCTCTACTCTTGCTTCAAAGTGAGCGCTTTGCCCTTCTACTATTTTATTAGTACCCTTTAATGGTCCCAAAAATCGAGGCTTTTGAGTAATCCTCACTTCTTCTTCTGCACGTTTTGAATATCTGCTGGAGTCTTCAAGATGTTGAATTTTTTCGTATCCACCTGGATGTTGAGATTCGGCGATAATATCTTTCTTTGTTACTATGGTTAGGTTAGCACTAGTGGCTGCCTGACCAAGAGCATTATAAGCTCGACAAGTATAGTGACCAGCATCGTGTACAGTCACGGACTTGATTGTTAATGCGACGTATCCAAAGTTAAAGAATGTAGTTATTCTTGAACTGGCTTCAACAGGACGTCCATCTTTTAACCATTCAACTCTCAGAGTTGAATCGCCTACTGGTTCAAGGCGAGCTTCGAAATGAGCGAACCCACCTTCCTTAATATTTATTTGATCTTTGATTGGTGTTTTGAACTCCGGCTTCTGTGTGCTTTCAGGTGCTTCCTGATAATACTTTTGATGTTGCTGTTGCTGATATGCTTCCAATTGTTCAGTCTTTTCAATGTATCGTCGTTGTTCTGGTATACCAAGATCGGCAGTAACTGTACTCCTAGCAGCTACTCTGATCGAAGCGGTACTAATGGCTTCGCCTAACTTATTTACAGCTCTCACTGTGTACGAACCTGCATCTTCAGCCCGTAGGTGCATGATGTTAAGGGAGACGTAACCGAAGTTGAAGATTGACGTGATTCGCGAGCTAGCTGTAATCGGTCTACCATCTTTGTACCACTCCACTCTCATTGTGGGATCACTGACTGGAGTAAGTTGAGCTTCAAAATGAGCATTTCTGCCTTCTTGTAACTCACCAAGCTCTTGCAGCGGCCTTATAAATTGTGGCCTCTGTGAAATCTGTTCTTCTATTGATTCTTGGTGTTGATATCTGGAATAATCCTCCAACTGTTGAATATATTGCAAGCTCTCTGGGTGTTGGCTTGTTCTTTCAATGGTTGCTCTAGGAGTTACTTGTAACATAGCCTTAGTTTCTGCAACACCTGTAGCGCTTATTGCCCGGCAGGTGTATTCTCCACTATCTTGAATGTTAAGACTGAGCATATCGAGAGAAATATATCCAAAGCGGAATATTGATGTGAACCTAGAACCTGGAAATTAATAATTATATCATTATTTATACTTGAAATTATATTGCAATTTGTAAAAATAAGGGTGGGTACTTACTGGCTTCGATACTTTGTCCATTTTTCAACCATTCAATTTTCATCGTTGGGTCGCCAACTGGTTCTATCCTCGTTTCAAAGTGTATTTTGCCACCCTCCATCTGTGAAATACTCTTGAGTGGCACAATAAACTGCGGTGGAGGATAAACTCGATCTTCCTCACCTGGAGGAATGTAAGGTCTTGCCCTTTCCACGTGCCTCAAGTATATAATCTCAGGTCCAGGAGCAGGCCTGTAAAAATGTACCATAAATAAAAAAACATAATAAACGTAGGTAAAAAGTTTCAATAATAATCTTTATAAAACTTACTCTGGCTCGATAATCTTTGTAGGCCGAGGCAAGTGCAGACGCTTTTGCTCAGGCGGAGGCTCTTTTGGTACTTCGACGTAGAGCCTTGCCCGAGTAGCGGTGGAGCCTGCGACGTTCTGGGCGGTGCACTGATACCATGCCGCATCCGACGCCTTGGCTCGCGGAATGTCCAGCGTCGAGGCCCCACCATCGGTATTAATTCGTAATTCTGGATTGGGTATTATCGGAACGCCGTCCTTCTGCCATGTGATCCGTGGTGTAGGTGTGCCAACTGCGCGTGCATTTAAAATAACTGGTTCTCCTTCACGAACGCTTACAGTAATAAAACGTTCAACAAATTTAGGGGCAACTACTTGTTCCTTTTCGATGACGTTTAGCTTGCACTGGAAAGATGTTTCTCCACTCTTGTTGCGCGCGACACATGTGACTACACCACTATCACTAAGTTCGACGTTTGTAATCATAAGTGCATGATTACCTGATTCGTTTACTAATATCTTATGATTATAATCGTCTCGAATTTGTCTATCGTTAATGAACCACGTGACTTCAGGGTAAGGTCTGCCGGTGACGCGGCAATCGAATCGCGTCATTTTGCCCTCCGTGACATCGCGGTCTTGGCAGACTCTTACAAATTGCGGAGCGAGAGCTTTTTCACTTATTTCTACTCTTTCTTCAATTCCTGTTTGTTGAGTGTCCATGATATATTGTGATCTTTGATCTTGCACATAAGTCTCTTGTGGAGATTCAACGGCGAGATAGGCTGACGTAACAATGCATCCATTGGGATTTTCAGCCAACAAAGTGTAGTGACCAGAGTCAGACTTCTGTGTATTTCTTACCCTAAGAGTCGTTTGATTGTGTGTAGTAACAATTTCGTGCTTGCTGGTATTCACTAGCCGTTGGCCGTTCTTGAACCAAGTAACACGCGGCCGTGGGTTGCCAGATAGTTGTACCTGGAACTGGGCATCAGCACCTTCTTGAAGCTTAGAATTCCTTGGCTTTTGTGCAATTTTGGGTGGTGACACAGGTCCAAGCGTTTTGTCAATCACAGTACTGATTTGAGTGTCACTTTCATTCACGTATCTCTTAGTGATGGTTTCCCTGAATGATACTTCTCTTAGAAGTCTGTACTCAAAGGTGTCCACTTTGAAATCTTCTTTAGATGAATAGTCAGTGCCGTTGGTATATGCGACTTTTTGTGTTTGTCTGGACTGTTCTGTGGAGTACCCCTGTGTACCGTACGATTTGTGTTCCACGCTCTCGCTGACGTGTCTATAGCTTTGTTGCTGCGAGGACTGATGCGCGGGCACCGGAACGCCTTCAGGCTGAATGTACACGGAGCAAATGGCCTCACCATATTGATTGCGAGCCGTGCATGTGTATTCGCCCTCATCGCCTGGGCCGATCTGCTTAATCAATAAGGACACGTCACCGGTTTGTTCATTGTAGCTCATACTATACTTATTGCACTCCACCAGTGGAGCTTTCTTTCTTGTCCACGATACAACAGGGGTAGGATTGCCTCTAAGTTTTCCTTCGAATTTTGCATTCCCGCCTTGCGCAAACCTTGCATTTTTGAAGATTTGCTCAAAGATGGGGGGAGAAGGTTCGCCCGGCCTGCCTAAAGTAACAGGCAAGCGATCGCCAGCAGATTCAACTGCAACAAATGAAAAAATTAAATTATATTATTAATCAGCGAGTGAGGGAGTGAAAAACAGCTAGCTGGGGTATAATTATACCTATGATATAAAACAAGAAACAACAATTAAATTCTTGAACTGTCTAAATAACATATATAAATGTAGGTAAACATAAGGTTTATTTGTACATCAGTCTGCTATTTAATTGAGAACCCAATAAAAACACAATACATAAAGTCTGTGTTTAAATATTACATGATCGGTAGGTTTACGAAATTTAAGGCTTACTGCTAATATCAAAGCAGGCAGGCAAAATGTTTTGTTAAGTAATTAACTATTTACGAACGCAAAGCGCAAAGGTATTAAAATTGGCAATGAGTTGCATAGGGTAACTGAGACATAACAATGCTGTCATATCTTGATGTTATAATTATGTAATGAATAAAGTGTTTGTATGGAAAACAAATATTTCGTATGCATAATATTTGTCGTTTATCTCGTTTCATTGCCATCATTAAATAATAATATCGTACGACTGTGTGTGACTGTATGTTTTCAGTCTAGGATCATTTAATGTTTTTAATTAAATGCAATAAACAATTTAATATTATTTAGCTACCTAATATCTAGCTGTCACCGTTTCAGTAACTTTCAATGCCAAGTAGGAAATTCATACTAAGTACTTAGGTAAACAATGTGTAAGTGATCATCATAATAATAGTGAACTAATTTTGTTTTTAATAGATGTCCAAGTTCGTATATAGTCGTGTGATAAATATCAAAAGTTCCAGGAACGTGCGTGCGTCGGTATTCCAGCTCTCTGCTCGGATTGGATACGCGTGAGTCACGGGAGTGACGAGGCGAGCGAGCTCTTTTCGCGCATCTATTTTAGTATCTACCACTCGGATCTTGTTACGATCACCATTTTGGTGGACTCTTTCGCTTTCTCAAATATTCTTAAGACCGTTTAGTTGAAAAAAAATATTTTTTTTTATTATTTATTCAGGTACGCTTTGTTCGCTGGTAATGTGATGCATTCACAAAATAACAGTTATGAATTGGCATGGTTCGCAATGAAGTCACGGGACAAGGACCGGTTCTGTTCTGCTGGTGTTATGTCAAACAGGCATCGGTGAAACTCGTTCGCACTAAGTCTATCTACACATACTACCTACTACCTGATGTATAAAGCTGAAGAGTTTGTTTGCTTGGACGAGCTAACCTTGGGAACCCCCATTCGGATTTAAAAAAATCTTTTTTGCATTTAGTAGGCTAATTCTTGAGAAAGGTAAAAGAATATTTAACATCACGCTATATCCCTTAGGAGCCGAAAAAGGGAAACAAAATAGTACGGCAGGGCAATGCGAAGTCAGCAAGCTCTTGCTTCCCGACCGTTGAAATCCGTTGAAAACACTAAGCGCAACTAGTATTTTATAGACGCCATACTCTACAATAAATATAATCTGTGATCTATATACGAGTATATCCTTCTAATAATATATAGAAGTACGTCATAATTTTCTACTAAAATTATCAGACATATGTTATTTTCGAAGACTTGAATTGTAGATAAATGCTTTCATTTAAACCAACGTAGGTATTTATTATAGCGCGTCCACAGTAAAAATGTGGCATCCATATGGTAGTGACATAGTTAACACAAGTCGACCATTCAAGGTTTGTTTTTTAGGTCAAGGTCATATGGTACCTTAACATATAAATTTGTCGAAAAAACTGTACAATGCGATGTGGTACGCCTATATCTGCTATATTCATTTTTCGTCAGTCAGAACATATGATTTACGTTGGTCGATTTGTTTAATCTGTTTTCCGAGAAGTTTCGATCAAAATTATTGTGTAGGTGTCACGAAAGATGTTTTTCTAACTAGATAATAAATAAAGTGGTCAGCCCCGAGTTGGCAAACGACCAAAGACGACAATAACATTGCGCCGAAGCATACAATTTATGAAATAACGTTATAAATCGCTCACATTCACTGTTCGCAGCTGTGCAATCTTTTAACCTTATGTTAATATTAATTATGTACATACATAGGTACATATAGTAATACATATATTGAGACAGGGTGCAATTTCTTTTTAAAAACGATTATTAGGCATTAATTTATTTTGTCTACTAAGTATATATTTTGGGGATTTCAAACATACTGAATTATTTGTATTATATTTCATAAACATAATCTAACTATATAATATTTAATTTCAAATATACATTCGCAAGTTATTTCAAACACAAATAATAATTAAAGGCGTACTTTGTCAACCCTAAAAAATGGAGTGCATAGGTGTAAAACCGCAGACAGCGTACCGTCAGCAGCATAAGTTGAATAACACCTTACTGTGGATTAGCATCTAAACTGACACAACAACCATGCACCATTAATAGAATGTGTTTTACAACTTAACAAATTATGTAGGTAAATAATATTTTTTTAATAATGTGTTCGACAATACATAAAAGAACTTGACGCGTAAACAAATTGTGTTGGAGACTGTATCGGGACCACGAACTGACCATATTGGTTGCTTCGTTCTCGCGTATGTTTAAATTTTCTGTCTAACTATACTCAGTACGAGAAAAGGAAATTAGAAAATTATTATAAGAAACATAAGATAATTTATTTATAGCTCATATAAAAATGTATATATTTATTATTACTTGTATTAACAACTACTACTAATGATATTACAGAAACATAGCAAATGATTACGAAAAAAATAATTAAAATATCTTTCAGCTACAGAAGACACGGCGAAAACTTTTTAATAATTTCATCCGACATGAACAATGCCAGTTACACAAACGTGGGAATTCCACGCTAACTAAAGCAGATAAAAACTTGACATTTCTAAGTTTGGCGTCTTATTAATTAATGTAACAATTGCATGAATTAGCATTGTACGGTAATAACGCATTGTTGTATAGACAGGCTCGACTTGAGGCGCTGCAAGTCGCCCGCAATCGGACCACAGACAAACTTGACCCAGTGCGCGCCATATGGTCACTGGCCCTCGTGAATCATACATGCAAGCACCACAAAACGTGCGATTAACTTACCACCTTTCTACAAAACTTAATACGTTGTTAAGAGTAAACGTTTCATATGCGTACATTATAATTTTGAGGTCAGTGAGACTGACGTGGATAGGGAAGTCAATTTCTGTAGACGTAGTAATTTGACTAGTAATCAGAGCGGGTTTCCCCAGAGTTGGCTTGGTTTACAGGCGTCCGGGGTGCATCCCGGATCAATTTTAAGTCCGGGTGTCACATGATATCGATCCCGATTGATTGAAAGATAAGCAATAAATAAAAAAAAAACATAGTAGAGTGTTCGGAGAAAAATCTAAATCACTCAAATGTCCGGGGTTTTTATAGATTTAGTCCGTAGGCGATTTAGTTGATGGCAGCCCTACTCGCATCAACCGATAAGTTGCTCTCTTTGCACTGATCTGCACCTTAACGGTAGCTTGAAGATGAATCCTAGTATTCGAAATTATGAATGTGTATCGAAGAGTGAATCGGAATTAATACATGTTTAATTGATAATGTCGATTTTGTTTTTCGCAACGTGTTTTGTACAACCTTTAACTAAAGAAATATTCCAATCTTTCTTATTATTTATTTATCTATCTTCTTCTTCTTCTTCTATCTTTACTAATATTATAAATGCGGAAGAAACTCTGTCTGTATGTTACGCTTTTACGTTAAAACGGCTGAACCGATTTACATTAAATTTTGTATGGTGATAGATTGAAACCTTGGTAAGGACGTAGGTCATTTTTTGAAGTTTATTACATGTGTGAAGTAGCTGCCTCGTCAATGGGGTGAAACCGCGGGAAACATCTAGTATGTATATAAATATCTCCCCTTAATATTCATAGCTCAACTTGTCTATGAATACTAGACCATCTACGCTTCATTTTTTTGCTCGTATTCATAATTCAACCTTTTTTGAATTTCATGTTTTTCTTACTGCTATCTCGAGCAGCTATCAAAGTTATTACAGCCGATATAATTGCTGGCCCCGCTACTTGCCGCGCGTAACAGAAATTGCAGACCGCTTCTTAATACCAATTAATTTAATCATTTTTATTTATACTTCTTGCCTTGTATGTGGCATTTTTAACGCTGTTATAACGATCGTTTGTAAAGTGAAGTTTGTAGATAATTATAATTTATTATTATTGAAAAGCGCGTTAACGTTTATAATGTACCTAATTTTAATGTTGACCAATTAAATATTAATAAAAATGCTAACTAATACTTTTTTCGATATTGAGTTACATATATACTCGTAATCAGAATATTTTCCTGATTCCAAATATGTACTTAATTCAATATCGAAAAAACTATCGCCCAACCCCCCATCGAGGATGTGAATTCGCCCTTATGATGGCATCGTAGTAACATTTAAAAATAATTAATTGGAACTAATAACCAACAATATTGTTTTGAGTGTTGGTGTACCTAAACACCAAAAGATCACCAAAAAACAGACATTAGGATATCCTAAAATAAAGTTTGTTTTGACCATTAGTCTAATTTATTACTTACAAAACCTACTAATTACTATAAATACTAGAATTTGTAAGGATGCATCACAGACATGTATTTAAATAGACGTATCTGTGGGTATGTAAGTTAAATACTCTTTCACATAAAAACTGCTGAATGGATTTGGATGAAATTTGTTAGACACACCTGGAGATGGGAATGAAATCCCGGGAAACGGTTACCTACATTCGAACAACATTTCATTATTTTACGAACAAACAGAGGTTTTTTTTTTATTTCTCTTGAAAAAGAATGTTGTCTTGATCTTTTCATTCTTTTATTTGTATATTACGTAACAGCAAATATATGTTATTGGGGTCATCTGGTAATGTCTATGTACAAGCTAAACAGTTGAAATATTGAATGGAGAATATTTGAAAAAGAAATATGTGATCATGCTGTATCTATAGCAACGATTGTTATCAATGGCAACGAGCGTCACAATTGCAACACCAACTCATCGAGGCTAGAGCAGCGCTTAGTTCGGTTCTAACTGTTTGTATAACAAGACGGGAAAGCCGAGTTCGAGTTGACCCCACGACCTAACGTCAAGTTAATAAAAAATGTATTGGCTCACAAAGACTTTTAAACACTCTCGCTCGTGCTTCTTTAGAACTGTTTTAATTAGTCTATTGGTCATTGTCGTTCGAATTTAGAATCTGATAGGCACACAACACAGATTGTTGAGTTTTAAAATATTATAGAAGATAATTGTATTTGTAATCTGGCGCTATGTAAACAAAATGCCCTCACTATTCAATTCCCTTCAAAGAGTAATCTAGTTTGAACTGCATCGGAGTGTATCGCTTATTACAATCTTATTTTCTTTCTCTGGTATGAAAGTAACTGTTCATTTCTCCATGCAATTTATATTCTTAAACGTTGAAAGCTTCGAGCTTGAAAACCTTTTAAGAAATTTATGGAACATTATCTATGTAGAAGAATACAAAGCTTTGTATTATACTGCAGTATCGCTAATGTAATATTTAAGTAAGTTTATACAGTGTTAGTGGTACAACAATAATTCATCTTTGTGAGGAGAAAACAACTGTCATTCGGCACAACTATACTCATTTAGGAATATTATTAAATTGCTTTTTATTTACTTGACTGGGAATAGATGAAAATTATCGGTCGGCCCGGTATCTGTGGTAGTTTTGTCGGTTGTTTATCTATTCAATATAGGCAGTATCCATCTATCCATACATTTTTTCGCCTCTAATGCCCGGTTTCAAAGGACCTCAAAGGACCTTAGAAACCGGGCATTAGAGAAGTAAATTATAACGCTTCGGAAATAAATAGATGTGAAAATATTTGTTGACAGGCTTTTTTTAAAAAAAAACCATGTACAACATTAGAGAAACAAAAATATAGGCGTTGACTTGTAAACCTCCTCCGTTTTTTTTCGTCGGTTAAAAAGGTGTTGATTGCTTTTTCGCGCGTATCTTGTATAATTTTTACATATCCGTACTATTGTTGATGGTAAGTTTGGATGTTTGTTACTTAATCACACATTAAAAGCTTTAGGATTTAGTTACAATTCGGCGCAAATACCGCAATGGCCTGGATAATATACATTTACATTTAGATAATATACAATAAGACATCTACAGGAATGATCTTGGAGTCACGGGGGAAAACAGGTGTGGCAGATAGTTAACTGATAGACTTGCTTTGTACAACAGGGTACTAGAAACGTGTAGAATATAATGATGAGTAATCCATGGGGTTTCAACTTTGATTCTCTCGGGGAAAACAGGAGTGATTCCTTCTTTGAAAAAAATGCAACAAAACCAATCCATCGCAATATTTTAATAATAGCGTTTACTTTCTGGTATTGCGTGGCGTCCGCCACTTTCCGTATGCTGCATACACGTGGTACAAAATTTCCTACCTATCTATGAATCCAGAACATATGCAATCTGTGTGCCACGGTCTATTTGCGTGTAAATCTTTCATTCCACGTCACAAATTAATATTTCGCATTTGTAATATAATAGCATGATGTAAAACACTTACTTAAGTTTATAACAAAAGCTTAACTAGTCGCTGAACTGAGGTCACACATATGTTTATAATTAATTAAATCACTGGGTACATAATTGACGCGGTTTGACAGTTAAAACATTTTGGACAAGTTTATTTTTCGATCCAAAAGTATAATACATTGAAAGTGCTTCCATACGAATGTCACAATACCAAGTTACTTCTAACAACAGCTGTATGCAATACTGCTATCCATTATAATTTAATCATAAAAAACGTACCGTACCTATTCTATAAGCAAATCATTACGGCACGGAGCGAAAGTTGCCTCGGCCTGTACATTTTTAACTGTTCACTCAGATAATAAATTTGGAGATAAGAGCGGTAAAAGTGCGCTCCGAACAGTAAGTGTTGTCTCGCCTGTTTTAATGTTACATATTATTTGCGAACACTGAACTCGACACAGACCGTGATTTCATTATCTCTAGTGTAGTGTGTGACTGGAGCTTTCGAATAGTTTACGAATCGTGACTTATCTGCGTGTCAACTTAACATCCGTGTCTATATAATTGTTAGTAAGAAAATTTACGGCACATCATACCTACTATGAAATGATCGCATTGTATTAAACAATGACCATTTGAGCAAGAAGTGTTTTCTAATGCTTTGTTAGTGAATCAGCTGTTCAAAGAAGCGTTCGTCGTGCATAATTTCTTATCGACTTTTGTTGCCAGCTCTGAGAGTAAGCGTGGTCGAAAGTTTTGACTTGCGCTTTCGTTGTGAAATTTAAATCACTGTAGCGCTCACGGGATGGAAATGAAAACACATTGAACCATGCGAATATTATTTTCTCATTACGTTGGAAATTTTTCCTCGTGATGTATCTTAATAATTTGTTTCTTATATGTAAACGTGCATGCATTTAACGTCATAGATTGATAGATATGAAAGTCAACTACCGAGATGAGTGACATTTCTCATCCTCTATTTTATTTTATTAGTAGAAATAATACAAGGTACTGTGAGAGGAATTTTTCAACACATTATCAATAATTGAGGTGGACAAAACACATATCATAATGTAGAGATTACCTTCTAAGAGAAGGTCTTCTATCGTCTATCTTGAGAGTGTTTTATTGTTTTAGAGGCGTATATAATTTTCTCGTGGAGAGGTGAGCACTGTGAGCAGGCACCAGGCACCGCGACGCGCTACAGTTAACATGTTACGTTATAATGGGTGGTGAACACGTTCTAGCTACGCGCTAGACGGAGCACGCCAACACATTGAGATGATCATCTAGCTGTGGCGCCGCCGACCGTTGGCCGAGACACGCTTCTATTACTACGGCGAGTGGCGAGTAGTCCAGAGAGTACCGCACGCTCAGACCAGCCTAAATGCAACACTACGGCTACAACGAATACCGGTTATTTTTTATTCTCGCTAAAGCGACGTCACACGGATACATCATGTTGCCATTCGTACTTTTTAATGAAATAATCGATTGAATCCATTCAGCCATCACATTGATACTGCTTGTTCGATTGTAAAAAGTGAATGAGATAAGTATTTTATGCCGTTTCTATTGAACGTCGAACGCGAAGAGTGAAAACGTTGCTTGATGGCATTTTACCGGCGCTTTTCACGTCATACTCTAATGACGCTATTATTCTTCAGTTCTCAGTCTACGTCGAAATAGAAAACCGATAATTAAAGCGATCGAGACAAAAACTAGTAATGCGCCACGCCCTGTTATGTCTGATGCACTTAGCGTAAGGAGTGGACTTATTATGGGTCGAGGAGACTCGGTTACTGTTTTTATTAATATCTTGCCTCGAACTTATAATTATTATTATCTTATTTATCATATTGATTATATATTTCATTAATTAAGTGATATTTCATTTGAAGTGTATTTACAAGCTTGCAATGTTTCTTAGTTGTAGATCGTTTAGGAAAATCTTGCAAGCTGAATCAATTCTTCTTTACATGGAGTTTTAAGACACGTTGTTTTAGTTCCATGACAGCGCATTTTTATGTTAAACATGACCTACTGTTAAGTCTAATATTAGGTATATTAGACTTGAAATCAAATTTTAAAAGAATGATAACCGTATTACGCGATTTTAATGTGAAAACTTATTTTATTATAGATACGTTGTTATAAAATGTGATATTGAACATAGCAAGGTATTAAGATTTTTGCAGTGGTTGGTCCAATAAATGGAGATCGATCTGCTGAACTATCATAGTGTACATAATCATACAATGTAGTTTTCATTATGTACTTCACAAGTGAGTCACACACCTACCAGTACAGCGTGCGTGTGTATACCCGCTTATAATTTTACATAATTCCATAAGTGGATACCACACGTGACGGTCAGTTTGTACAACTGCCGGCGATGTGCGTCTCCTCTCTACTACATTAATATCGACTAACTTTTAAGTACTTGTTTAAGCTTCTTAGAAGAATAAAGAGATCTACCTACTATTGCAAATAAGAATTCTTGTGTAGATGCCAAATCTCAAATAAAAACTACAAAATGATGCGATAAATGTTCAAGCTTGTTGACGGTAATCAAATATCAAGAGGAGCTGCTTTCATTTTTATTTCTGGAAATCGCGAAATATTGTGAAACTTTGCGTCACGCCTGTACACAATCTAGTCATTCCCAAAATTCTGTAGGATTCTAATGCATTTGGGATTATCTTAAAAACGACCATGCAATCATTATATACATATATAATGTTAGTGTCAACCAAATTATGTTCCATTGCAGAAATCTAGTTTTAGTGTATTTAATATGATCATTTAGTATTTTTAATATATATTTGTTTAATTTAATTCAAATATTTAAGCATTCATCTTGGGAAAAAAATAATCCTTGAATGGAAACATATTTGTTCAGATTCCATTTATGGATAAGACTTTGCGCCTTATAAGTAAACAAGTTCTTAATGCTAAAACAAGTTCGCACTGCAACCTTAACGGAGGGACGAGCGAACTCACGTCGCTATTACATCGATCTGGTGCCCATTTAACATTTAAATATCACATAAAAGAAATGATTCGGGGTCGTACCAGCGTCGAAGTGTCAACAGCTGTGAGTTTACTTGTCATTATTCATATATGTTAAAGACAATTCGCTGCATTTTCTTTGCATGTGGGGCTGGCACAGGAAAATCATTATGCATAGTTTTTTTTGACACACGTCTATGGATAGCATAAGTGGGTCATATCGGTGCGCTGTGGCACCCGATCGCGAGTTGTCGCGGAGGCGACCCGATTGCGAGTGTCTTTAGTTTCTTCCTGGTGCGTAACTTTATTTGTGCATAGCGCTTTTCCACCGCGAGCGAGATAGTGTGGCTATTCTGGGGCTGGCGCGTGGGCGCCGCGCGCGCTGCCCGGCGCCCGCCGCGCGCTCCAGGCACCGCCGTACAATGTGATGAATTTCAGGATCATACAGCAAAATATTCGCATTAGCAGTGATTATTGTATATTAGTTAGATTTAATTTAAAGCTAAGTACAATGCAATTAGCGTTTTCGTGTGTAGGTAAAATAGATATGAGTAGTGTGTGTAAGGTATAGATGAGGCACCGACCTTGTTGAGTGAGCATCTGGCGGGTGTAGTGCTGCTCGGTGCGCTGCACGCGCTCCTGCTGCTGCACCACTTGCTCTCGCCGCTCGGAATGCTGCTGCACACGCTGTTCGGAGCGCTGCTCGGAGCGCTGCTCCGACCACCTCGACTGCTTCTCCATTTTGCCGCCACTGCAGCACAACGCACAAAAAACTCTCACTCGACGCTAATTGTCCTTATCAAAAAACAATCCTCGTTTCGGCGCTCGTGTATTAAGAAATAAATACGCCACTGCGAAAAACTTATACTAGTACACGGGTTCATTTAGCAGAAGTCAAGTCATTATAACCCAAGTCCAACAACCAAGACGTCGGTCGATTGCGAATAGTTAGCGGATAGTGCGGTGTGTGAGAAGCGCGCGCTGCGCCGGCGGCGCTGCGAGGGCGGCGGCGGGGGGCGGCGCGACCGAAATACGACGGGTTATTTCGAGCCCAGCGCACTCCCGCATGCCTCCTCCACGCGCCCCACTCCGGCGCACGCCGCCGCCACCAGCACCGGGCGCCCCTCACACCCGGCGATTTTGCATTGCTAAACAACCTAGCAAAACAATGCACTCTCCTGACAACACATACTATATTGGTAACTAAGGAAGTTATTCCACGTGTTTTCCTGAAAAAAATATGAGAAACTACAGAGAAACCTAAATAATAAAAAAACCTAGACTAGGTAGGCCAAGGTAGAGCAAAATTTACTACGTTCACGAATTCGGTAGCCCCAGCCCTAGGCTACCTGAGTAACATAGTCGGTAACTTTCACTTTTCCTGGACGAACGGTAACCATGTATGAGAAATTTTACAAGGTATAGAAAAAAATTCTAAGAGATAAGTTAATACGTCAGATTTGATGTTTTATAAAAATACTCTGTACTTTATTGATATAAATCAGCCACATCCAACGAATAGAAAAACCAACTATTTGTGGGACAAACGAACAAAGGACGATACCAGGATTTATAAGAACTCTACTCAAATAGCTAGATGTAATACCTACATAGGTACATCGTTGGACAGGCACTTTTGAGTTGCACGAAAGTTACTTTGGTAATACCTAATTTCAAATTAAGTCCCCAGTTGAACTATAGCCAAAAATATAAAATATGTGACATCCCATCCACTCCAATCTGATATGTTTTGTCAGACTACACGACAGGCGATCGGTCTGCCCATTGCTGGAGGCGACATTCACTCACACTTTCACCGCTGCAGTCGACCTAGCACATTGGGAGCATCAATACCATAGATACAAGGCAGGTATTTATCCTGTATTGGACCAGACGCCCGGGTAGTTAAGCTAAAACTATCAAATTGCAACATAACTAAAGATTTCTAAACCATTTTTTGCCATAGACAATTTAACTTAACCCATGTTCTTCCCATAGGATTTGTATTGGTTTAGTTTTTTCAGTGACATTAAGATTTTTTTATTTGACATTTGAAATCGGTCCGAATTTATTGTTTCTAGATGCATTTCCATAATATAGGCAGCCTAACAGCGAAATTATCGAACAATCACAGAGTGTTTAAAAGACTCTAAAACAATAAGAACGTATCAAACGTCCCGCTCGCTTTAATAGGTACCAATGTTCAGGCTTTAGTTAAAACAGATGCATACAAAGTCGGATCAGCCCGAACGGGTCGCGTACTACTTCGACATATAAAGTAGTCTTTTCAAACCCGGAATGAAGGTAGCCGGGGAAGATTTTTTAGAGCATAGGCACTGTTAACTGCGCCTGACACCATCACCGCATTGTTTACGGATTAATAAATTGCTTTAGAAACCTTAGGTGTGGTTATCAAAATAAGTGTAATGTATTTACGGATTAATTAAGATAATCGATGAGGGATTAAATCGGACAGCATAAGGATTATAATGATAGGAGCACTCACCATAAGCTGCGATGATTTGGTTTGTTGCAGACTGCAACTTCAAATAATGAGCAAATTCAAGTCGGTCATCACCAAGTACCAACGTCGTCGAACTGGGGTCGCGCGACGCGCATTACGTTGAGTGAGCGTTTAGATAGGAAGAGATAAAAAGGGCGGTGGTTGGAAATTGAGAAAATGACAACTACGTAGATACTTATTTCCATTATTTTCGTTAATTGATATTTCTTAGTCTCGCTATACTCGAGAACGGCTTGGCCGGTTTAGCTGATTTTGGTTTTGAAACGTTTGTCGTAGTCCAGGGAAGGTTTAAACGGTAAAATACATACACTCGAAAAACATAACCCTCCTTCTGTCGCAGTCGGGTAAAAAATGTTAAGGTACATGTATGTTATATGAAGTACATCAACAGGTAGATGAGTCAACTGATACTGTATTATGTCCTTGTGGTAGAAAAACTAAAATAGGAAAGTGTTCTTTATATGAAATATTCACACTTCGCTTATTGTTCTGGCAACCGCTGGTTTAGATATGAAAAATAATATGATAAAAAACAACATACCACGTTTCTTAAAAACAACATGTGTAACATTTTGCTTGTCGAATCTAAATGTTACTAACAACAGATACCTACTACCTACATATTTTCATTTATCCAAAACTAGCGTCTGCCCGCGACTTCGTCCGCGTGGAATAGTGGTGCTCCGCTCCTATTGGTTTTAGCGTGATGATATATAGCTTATAGCCTTCCTCAATAAATGGGCTATCTAACACTGAAAGAATTTTTCGAATCGTACCAGCAGTTCCTAAGATTACCGCGTTCAAACAAACAATCAAACTCTTCAGCTTAATTATATTTGTACAGATTTTAAACATATGAAAACTTCTTGCATCGTAAATCTTCAGGATAGATACATTTGAGAACAATTATTCTCCAAACAGTTTCCTCATCACTTCGCAGTGAACATAATATTTACAACGCCAAGCCGCTGCTGGTTGGCGTAGTGTGTTTATAGGGACCAGAAAATTACATAAAAGAAATAAAAAGCTTGCAGTTTTAGAATCAGGGTAGCTGAGTAGCAGAAAATCCGGCCAAGTGCGTGTTGGGCCATGCGCAGTAGGTGTCCGTAGTAGGTCTTAGTTAGTCGACTATAACTCTGTAACCGGTTAGGCCTACTTAACCGTGATAGTTTTCCTTGTAAGCTGGGTTTTTTTTTTATTTCTAGGGACAGCCATTCAAAAGGTAAAGGTGGGTGAACGCTCTTATCGATCAAAAAAAGCTAGATATTTCGCAAATGGCTCACTGAACCGAAAAATGGTCTTCATACACTCAGGACCTACCTAACGATACCCCACATGAAGGGTTATAAGAGAAAAAAAATATTCATGTCATGGTAAGATCACCAACATGTAGCCGTATTTTAAATATTGACTTATCTCCGAAACGTATATTTTTAACCCCCGACGCAAAAAGAGGGGTGTTACAAGTTTGACGTCATCGACGTCAAACTTCTGGTTGTGTGTGTATCTGTCTGTGGCATCGTAGCTCTCAAACGGATGGACCGATTTCAATGCGGTTTTTTTTTCATTTGAAAGCCAGTTTCCTTGCGGTGGTTCTAAGCTACGTTTGGTTAATATCGGTCCAGTAGTGTAAGAGTATCAGCTCTTTTCCAAACTGATGGAAAGGCATTTTTACGTAGAGGATTTTTTAATTTATCTTGTTTGTATTTAAATTTTAAACATATGAAAATTTCGCTCTGTTGGATATTTCCAGCCAAAAGGTTTGCTGCAATAGATATGTACCTATGTTAAAAATACTTTCGAGAGCAATGAATCCGGGTCAGTTTCAACATGACCGATGAACTATATAGGTTTGTTGTTTTTTTAAATACATAAAAAAAACAAAACACATAAGTGTTATCTATATGAAATATAAAGATTTCAAAATCAGCTAACTATTTTTCAATCTACAAAAGTATCCTATGTGTTAATCCATTCAGTGATTTTTGCGTGAAAGAGTAACAAACGTACTCATAGGTACGAATATACCTACCTACCCACAAATTTTCACAAACATACGCATTTATAGTTTGGACCAATTGATTTTAAGAAAAATGTAAACAAAATCATAACCTATCTTGTTCTAATTTTCTCACTTATATGTATAAATAAAACAGCATTTAACAATGAATGGTGATGTTTAGAGCATGACATTGACGTAAATGCGCCATCCTTACGCCATTTTGTTAATTTCTGTGGCAGAATTAGAACAAAATAGGTTACGTCTTTGTTTACATTTTTCTTAAAATCAATTGGAACAGACTATATAATATTTGTAGAATAAATAAGGCTAAATGTAAATTATCTAATCTTAATTATAGGGCTGTGCATACCACGGGCCGTCGCTCAATTATCGACGTAGCTATTGCAGGCAGCAAGTTAATACTGTCAACTACTAGTAACCAGGCGGCGCGCGACGACCGCAGCATCAATTTTCATGAAATGAGGTTCCGATGGAATTCACTCAATCATCATCACTCAATTAGTTTAACAGGATGGTACATCGGAAATGTAAGTTTACAAGTATTCCTCATTATATGTGACTTTCGTCATACTTACTGTTGCAAATAACACACAAAAAAACCTCCCCCACCTTATCTCCGAAGTTTGAGAAAGGAAAATCTGAAATAATTGGATTGATAGAAATCAACCTAAATATTGCAGGAAGAATAAGACTATAATTCTAAGTAACGCAGTGTTTAAGTAATTAGTAGTTTTCCTCGACAAACTAACATGATTATGCGGTCGAAAAAAAATCAAGATAATTGCGACTTTATTGCGTATAATATATGTATATCCGCCTGCCGAAATAGTCGCTCAAATTGCAACAAAGGGAAATAGGAACGTGGCTGAAAGGTGAAGTTGCTTTAGCGAGCTTTTGTGCTTTTGCTCCCATCACTGGCTCACTCACCCCATACCACGAAGCTTCCACTTTCCGAACCGCCATTGTTCACTCCAGCAAGCCAGTGTAGGCAAGCTAGAGATGAGCAACGGTGAATTCTACCTGGAAAATTAAATAAATACAAGTTACAGTTCTTTTTAATAAAACCTGGTTTTATTTTTTATTTAAAACTCAAAAAACTCAAGTTTTTATTTCAAATAGGTCTTTGCAGGCATTTATGAAACGTCAGCAAGTTGCACGGTTCCTAGAAACTCCATAGACACTCTTTTCAAAAGGAAATGTTTACAATAGTCTTTTTACAGTACAGGTTATCTCTGAGAAAGTTATACAATTCAAATGATGCTATACAAAAAGATAAAAAGTAATAATAAAACAATTAAATTACAATTTAAATTCAGCAACATAAGTAATGTTTCAAGTAGTAATTCAGTTTTCATATTTCATACTGCAAAACTGTGACCTATGTAATGTTTGGAGTACATTGATAAATATTGGTTTTAATTAAGCATATGACGCGATTTAAATTCAAGCCCATTAGAGCCACTTTTGGTGTTAATTTTAATAACCATTTTCAGAACTTATAACATTATTTGGTAAACCTGTTTATTATGGGAGACTGGGTAATTATAGTAATTGGATAATATTGTTGATACTTTGTGACTGTAAATGCGTTATAGACTTGACATCATGGAGTAAGGTAGAGATGTATGTATCCTAACTATAACGCACGTCCACATTTGGAAAATAACACGTGGCTCTGAGCTGCCAGCATGAGGCCGAGGTTATTGCCATCAACCAAGCACATATATGACACTGAGAAGCTGCTTTTGAGGAATTCTACACAGGATTATCCAATATCACGTCACGATACACGTTTTGAATCCCAGGACACCCATCACACATAAAAGGCTGAGGAAGGAACATGGATGGGTTTACGACAGCAGCCGTCGCGCTTGCCCGCTACGACTCAACCTAGAAGGCACACAAACATTATTATGCCTAGGTACTAGCTTTTGATGTAGCAGGTAAAATAAAACGTTACCTCACATTTGGTAAATATTAGAAAAAAATGTGGTCGATTTATTATTTGTAATAATAACATACAACGTGATGCATTAATCAGCACATCCGAGAGTAAAATCTTGAGGTAGATGAATGTTTGGGACAAAGCTACGCAGCTTAGCTACTCGGGTAAGCCTAGATGGCAAGAATCTACTATTGCCAACTCACGACGGACGGGGGTGTTTGTTACGAAAAGACGATCAGATAAGCCAAGCCAATACTTGGGACAACGGTAGAACAAAAACCTATATATTTATAGTACCTAATTGCTTCGAGTCGGCTTTATCCAAATGTTCTCATCCTCTTACTGTAGCGCCCCTAACAGATTAACAAAAATAACAGAGTAAATTAAACACGTAAAATCTCTTTCATAATAGCAATAGTTTATCATGAAACCCATTCCTACATCATCTTAATAAGTACAAAGTTGGCAACGTGTGTCAGGTACCTATCTAAATTAATAGTGCGTGTGCTTTTAGTACACACGCCCCGGGGAAATTAATTAAATGGCTAGACCAGGTACATAACATAAGCGCCATTGCGTTCCTCTGCAAATCGATCAATCAACGGAGCAATGCAAACGTTGTGGCGCTGCGGTCAAGCCTTATCGTATAACCGCTACAGCGCTGCAGCGCTGTAGTGCTCTTTCCAAACCGTGACCTCTAAAAGCACATGAATCCATCGCATCGCTTCTTTGTAAATAGCCCATGCCATTTTCGCAGGCATATGTTGTCAGTAATGAAAATACCTCACTAACGAAATTAAATTGTTGCGACTGTATGGTCAACTCTGGTTGTTTTACTTTGAATACCAAAAATGACTCTGCTTGTTGTTTGTCACAGTTTAACTGTGAAAAAAAGGCTAAGGAGAGAAAAGGGGTAAAAATATTGTCAGTTAAAGAAGTATTTTCAGCACTACAATTTCACCTGCCTGTTATTAAGGCTTTATTTAATCCATATTGTAGGTGGATGAACAAATAATGTTTTCAATGCAACGCATACGATTCCTTACAATATTTAATACATATTTCACAGAAATTGCTTCCCCACTAAAATCTCATCAATCTACCAAGATCGCCCTATTGTTGACCCTAGATCAACACAAACTGTATACACTACAACAGAACACGTCGTCTGCATAACTGAGGCTATTAACACATTTCAACCAACATGGTGACATTGTCTTCATAGTGTCTGCTCCTGGCATAACTGGCTCGCCAGAGATGGAAATAAAGTTATTGTCCCTCCCCTAGTCTATCAAGACGCTATGATTTCAGCTTGCTTTTCATAGTTGTCATTCATGTAAGTACTTATGTAAAATAAGCGGCGTATAAAGATGTGTCTATGGAATAAATAATTATCCATGTTTTAATTTAATTAAACTTACTGTGTTGTCTTTTCAACTGTTAACATTTTAGATCTACCGCAAAGTTTGACAGCTGTTATAACATGATGCGATTGAGATCGACTTGATCGACTGCAGCCATAAAAACCGGCCAAGTGCGTGTCGGGCCACGCGCAGTAGGTCTTAGTTAGTCGACTATAACTCTGTAAACGGTTAAGCCTACTTAGCCGTGATAGTTTTCCTTGTAAGTTCATTACGTGTGCTACGTCTGTGATTTTTTTCACATTTCTACGTACAGCCATTCAAAAGTTAGAGTCGGCGTAATTCGTATCGAACAAAAATTTTCACTTAAAATCTAGATATTTCGCAAATGGCTCGCTTAACCGAAAAATGGTCTTGGCACACCCATAATATTTTTAGAAGACCTATCTAACGACACGGAGGGGTACGCGAGAAAAAAAAAATTCATCCCCGCTTTACGTGTTTGGGAGCTACCCTAAAAAAAATATATATTTTTCAAAATTTTATTTTACCACTTTCTCGGCGTGATCAATATCCATATAGTCCATTGAAAAGTTACATTTGGGGTTGCGTTTTTTAGAGGACGCAATTTTATTTTTTTGATGTGTAGGGGGGGTCAGTGTAAAGCTAAAACCAAGTTTGTGGGGTCGCCACCCTTGTCCCCCGGCCGCCATCTTGAAAATAGGGGTTGAAAAGGTTTTCACGAAATATCTCCTAAACTGTTTATCCGATTTAAAAAAAATCTTGACATTTTTGTTGCGAATTAAATTCTCTACAACTTTAGTCCAGAAACTTTTTGTCATAGAACTATAAATAAAAAAGTTATAAGCGAAAATGTTCAGAATTCCAGAAAAAAAAATATATTTTTCGATATAACTTTTTTTTATCATTTTACGAAAAAATGATATTAGACCATTTTTGTAGATCGTTTTACGAGGAACAACTTTTATGTAAAACATTTTTCATTAGGTCAATAGCTAAGGTCAGGCCAGTGCTTTTAGCCTCTAAAAACGGTAAAAAGTGAATAAAATAATAGTAGGATGAAACCCATTGGAAAAGGAGGAGAATATAATAAAAATGATAGGAAAAATAAATTACGGGCGATCTGAGGTCGGGAAGCGGGGGGAGAGGGGGGTTAAAGTTAAAAAACTGGTTTATCTCAATTTCCGGCAAAACTACAAGTCCTATGAAAAAAAGTTAATTGGCAAAATTGTAGGTAATAAAAAGACCTACAACTTTTGTATTGACACTTTTTCACATAACCTCAAAATTTATGTGAAAAATTCAAAAAACCAAGTTTTTGGAGTTTAATTTTTATCTTTTACAATAATTATTTTTTTCCACGAAATTTGGTGAAAACTTGCCTTTTTATGTCCCAAACACACTGTAATTTATTTTATTTAAAATAATTATTTTTTAACCTTATTTTGACTTAATATCGAAAAAAACACCCTAATTTTCAATCGAAAATTCTCGCGTCAAAATATCACTTTTTTTTAAAAAAGTCGGTGGTCTTTTTGTTTGTTGAAATCTCTACTTTCTGATGGTATAAAAAAATATTTACATTTCCATGGTAAATGTTCTCAGAAAATATAAAGAAACGCTACGAAATAACAGGTAGTAAGGCCTGAAGGTTCTGAACATTTTCGCTTATAACTTTTTTATTTATAGTTCTACAACAAAAAGCTTCTGGACCAAAGTTGTAGAGAATTTAATTTGCAACAAAAAATGCTAACAATTTTTTTTTATTAAATTAATAGTTTAAGAGATATATCGTAAAAACCATTTCAACCCCTATTTTCAAGATGGCGGCCGGGGGACAAGGGTGGCGACCCCACAAACTTGGTTTTAGCTTTACACTGACCCCCCCTACACATCAAAAAAATAAAATTGCGTCCTCTAACAAACGCAAGGTTAGGCCTAAAAAATGTAACATTTCAATGGACTAATACTAAATTTCAGCTTCCTAGTAACAAGACAGACAGACAGACAGACAGACAGACAGACAGACAGACAGACAGACAGACAGACAGACAGACGGACATGGCGAAACTATAAGGGTTCCTTGTCGGACTACGGAACCCTAAAAACCGGCCAAGTGCGTGTCGGGCTACGCTCTGTAGGGTTCCGTAGTAGGTCTTAGTTAGTCGACTATAACTCTGTAACCGGTTAAGCCTAGTTAGCCGTAATAGTTTTCCTTGTAAGATCATTACATGTGCTACGTCTGTGAATTTTTTCACATTTCTTTCTTCCTTGTCGGACTACGGAACCCTAAAATGGATGTGTAAGATTGAATAAAAAATACATAAAGTAGCAGTAAGTTGAGCTTTGTTTGTCATATTTTATTGGAACTAGAAATGTTTTATACTCAGTTCCTTTTTACCTCACTGCTGTAACGCCCTAAAGCCCTAGGATAAATCCAACTTAATAATATAAAAGCGAAGGTTTGTAAGGTTTTTTTTTCGGATGAGAAATCATTAAATGACCCCTCTCGCCGAGAGTGGGGCGGGTGGGAGTGTCAGACTTTTACTAACTCAAACCCATCCATGTTCCTTACTTAGCCCTTTCTATTCCGGGGGCGCTCAATGCTGACACTAGTTTTCTCAGGATACAGAAAAAACCGGGAAGCAGCTTTTTTAAATAAAACATAACATTAAACGCTCAGACCCGAAAATTTGCCCTGAGCGGGAATCGAAACCTACAAAGCTACAGCTCCAATTTCTCAGCCACTCGGGTAACTTTAGACAATGTCTTGGTGAGTGTTGTAGCAAGCTCACACATGCATTACTAATAATAAAAGCTAATGTTTTTTTAAATACCTATAAATTGCCTTCTCATCATCGTAGCAAAACCTTTGAACGTGTTTAGTATACTGTTTTTCCAGCACCGTACAATACTGGAACACGTTTTCATCGGAGCACAAAACAAAACCACGAAACTGTCAGCTGCCATTTGCGTTCGTCTGTCTCCCATGTGGTCAAAATCAACCAATCGAAAGGGTTGTGGCGGCGGCGACAAGTGCGCAGTCCGGCGTTTATTTCAGTGAAATAGAAGCTTGAGCGTTTATTTTTTAAAAGTATGGAGAGCTGTAAATCTTATAATTTTAAATGAACAATTCTTGTAAGTATATTTATTTCGTGCATCTCGTATTTGGTATTGCTTTTTAGGTTTATCCACCCCGCCTGCCAAAAAGGCAAACGACGAGTGTAGCTTGGTCGCCCCGGGTAACTTCTATATTTTACATGGGTTTAATTCAATACTCCAATTCTACTATATTACTCGGACTACGACTCTTATCCAGCGTAATTGTATACCTATACTAGTACAATTACGCTGGATAAGAGTCGTAGTCCAAAAGTGAAACTCTAGCGGCTAGAGTTTATACGCTACGCCTATCACAAACCCAAGCACAATATAGCTTCTGCGATGCCCGCATCTAGTAGAACCGTCAATCTTTATACTTTTTTTTCCAAAACTTTACAGGCGGGCTGGTTTGATATATATACATAATATGTATGTATGTATTATAAATACTCGTCTTTATATAGACCATAGTAAAAACTTAAAACAACTAGCACTGAAAAAGCAAAACACGTAGCTGAACTCAAGTAAAATCTGTAAATTATAATCTACAGTTGTTTGTACAGATCATAAAATACCATATAACTAATTGTCACCCATATAAATACCTTGATGTGTCATTAAAAAAGAAATTAACATTGAAATCTACTTAAATAATTGATTCATCGCACAGAATGTCGCTGTAAGTGCAGCTCGTTATTCTCATAAGTAATCGTGAGATCAGTCATGCGCTGACGCATATTTACGGGTTTATTTTTGGCTGAAATGCAAGAGTCAGCTGTCGGGCGTGCGCAGGGAGAGGCATGCGCACTGCAGGGGGGGTGGTGTTATTACTGGCGCAAACGAAGACTGCGAGTTTATGCGGACCTGTTACTGCGATACGCATACACATAAACAAGTCGTTTGGTATACTGGCATGCAAACATGTAAAATTTCATACATTTTTGCGTGCTGTGGCAATGGTGTCGATTTTCAAGTCGATTTATGAGTCAGCATCTAAAACGCAACAGGACGAAATGCATTTGACTACCCTGGAATCTATTATTATACTAGTATATTCAACATATATCCAATCCATTTATCCTTTGGAATTCCTTCCTGCATTTGTGAATTTGACATCGATAAATAGCATATTTTATTGGATTTTATATATTACTAGGGACACTGGTAATTTTTAAATTGCAAACTTGTTTCTTTCAACTATAAAGGTTGTTACATTCTATATTATATGATTAAATTGAAACTCAAACTCCAGTAACTAAACTCAATAAGGTTATTAATACAACGTAATTAATATACAACCTAGAACTTTTTTCAGGCGTTGCAAAATTATTCTATAAAACAATTTTGTGTATGATATACTTTCATTCAACATTTGTCACTTCTATGACACACGAGACTTAAATAAGCAAAACATAAATGCACATGCGACTCATATTCGGCTTTGTTTACATTTCGCTTAAGGCGCTCCTTTGCGAAAAAAGCTATAAAATAGGCAATTTTTCGTCGCCTAGATTGAGACGTTGGTACAAGTTACAAGCCAGAAAAAAATAACACGTATAGTTAAGTATATGATGCAGGTACAACCCCAAAAAAATCTTAAAGAAATGGTCTAGAACATTGAAAAAAAAAATCCTAAAGTAACCTCTCGTTAAAATTTTTCGTCGCGTAGTTCTCAAAATTTTCAATGATTACCATCACATTTTTTATAACCAAAAGAAAGGGAATTCCGTGAACAAGGTACAACTGCAATATTATATAAATATATGGTGTATTTATCGAGTAAATTGAAAAAAACCGTGTAAAAATTGCCGTCGATTTCATTTCAAAAATTCTTCGTATTGCATCTCTTTTCTGAATGAACTATTTGCATAAATCTGTTTCATCGACCAGACGGCGCTCCGCCGTAGAGACGGGTGGTCTATGTCACTCTGTCATCCGATGACAGTTGGTCTTTCGCATTCAGAAAATAAATATAAAATTGATTTATAAAAATTAAACCTACGTAATTAAAATTTCATATGTAAAAGTGAATCTATTTTAATGTCTATAATGTAACTAACTGTTGTGAAGGGGTGTAAATAGCAGGTGAATGGTAAACATGATGATGATAGCTGTTGTCGATATTGTGCTTTGAAACCCCTGTTTTAGAGTAAAACGAGGCCGTAACCAAGACTTAAAAATAGGAAAATAAATACAATGGCCACATACTTCAGGTATATGTGTGCTTTCATTTATAAAATACATTTATTTTCATAATTTATTTTTGTATTTCATTGTGTATCGCTGTCATACATGACAACCTGGTAGCTTGGTATAAATATATATTACTAGCCTTCCGCCCGCGGCTTCGCTCGCGTGGACAACATAATTTTGGTTGTTTAGTTTTTTCCAATTCTGGCGGCATGTTTGCTTGCATACACCACACTTTTTACGCTAAGGAGTGAAACTAAAAAATAATTAAATATTGTTTTTACTTTATACTTAGAGGCTAATTACCACATTTCTTTTAAATAAAAAATGACTGAGCTCCATATAAAAGTTTCATCCCTTATTTTACCCTCTAGCGGATGAATTTCGAAAAAGCCTTTCTCAAAACTCAAACTTAAAAAAAACGTTTATTGAAATTAGGCTAATTCAATTAGCACTTTTTCACGTCAAAATACATTATGACAGCACCCCAAAACGCCCACCCTTCACTGCTTCCTAGTGTTATGGCCGCAAAGAAGAAGCAGTGATGAACAAACTTCCCAGCAACACAGCTGTCTATTACAGTTTAACTTTATATATTATGTCATATTTATTATACAATGTAATACACCGAATTTACAATACAAATGTGTTCACTTTTATATTATCCACTTAACAGCTTCCATCTGTTGTTATCGCTAAAATAGTCGTTTAAATTATACTGGGCTTTTTTGATTTTGTCAGGTGGTTCTATAAAATTGATCATGAACTTCGGAGATATAAAACGGAAATCCATAGAATTATAGCAGAACTGTGCTTTCTTTATACATTTGTTACAGTCGCTATAGGTAGTCAGAAGCCAGAAAGCCTGACAATCAGTCGTTCTAAGAATAATACATGTGTTACCCGGTAACTGGGTTGTGGAAGTCATATAGGAAGTCGCTCCATATAAAACATTGGTATTAAGCTAACTAACTACAAGGTAACAAAACACACCTTGCGCGCTAATTGTGGATACCTGATGTTAAGACATATTTAAACAAATGTAACCATCAATAGTTGTTTTGTTTTCTAATTATTTATTTTGAATTTTATTTTCTTACCATGTAACGTAGGTATATTAGTATTGTTAATAAAAAATGTAAACAAACATTATGAAATTTGATCTCAAATAATTATTATTTTCCTTTAATTGACTCCAGTGTTAATTGTTCCCATCGTTTGTTTGCTATTGGACACAGAATGACCTGCTGCAAACCGACTAATCAGGGATGGTTTACAGATTTACGGAAAAGTACATGTTTGTTCACAATTTTACGGTTTGACACGGAGCGACTATGAACCATCGAAAATGAATACATAATATTCTAAAAACTTGGTACAGTTCACGAATTGTCATCAGCAAACACTGTTCATAGTCTTATGCTGACATATATCTATAGACACATTATGGCAGGAATGAAAAATCATTTCTATTACAGCTTTTTTGTTTCTAAACCAATGTAATATTTTTACAGAGACTCAAAACTTGAACTTTAAAGCGAAAACAACGAAAACCTTTAAGGCAGTGTTGACTTCGAATGGTCTTTAGGATAGGAAAGAATTAAGTTTGATAAAAAAGGAAAACGAAAACGTGTTTAATTTCTGTAATTGGTATAGTAAGCAAAGACAGATATGACTTTTTTGAATTTTAGATGGTGTATATACATGAAAGCATTGTTTCTGACTAAAAACTTATCAAAATGTCATGAACTGGCCAGTTTTTTGGAAAAAGTTGATTTGTCGAGTTGTATGTTACTTACAGATCTTCAATGCAAACTGAAGTGAATCGGCTTAACTGATTTCGATGGGACTTTCACTGGAAGATAGCTGTTAGCGTAAGGAATTACTTAAGCTTCGTTAATTTTCAAAAAAAAAATAGAAATCTCTTAAATTAGAAGACGTGGGTGGCGCCGTTGGTGTCAGCTAGTTTCTCTAGATATAAATTAATAAAGGCTAATATTTAAGCCTGAATGGGATCGAGAAGTAAAAACAAGCTAGTCTTGATCATTTCCTGTCAGAAATAATTTATAAATAATAACTTTTTACATGTAAATGTGGTAGTAACAGTATTATCGAAATTAATCGATTTGTTTTATAAAACAATCCTTTGAATTGGTTAGGTTTAAAAATTAGGTACTACCTAATACTTACCTCTATAAATAAAATTACTATGCATGAACACGATGTTTATGGTTATTTATTATACATGATCCTTACATGTTTTAAAATTGAAAATCTTGAGTTACTTATTCCTAGCAGTGACTACAGTAGAGGCCCCGCGATACGACGACTGCGAGAGGGGCGCCCCGCAGTGGGCGGAGCTACTTCCCCTGCTTCACCCCCTCAATTTGTTAAAACTGGCCTACTACCCAGCCTTAATCGAATCATAGTGTATCGTCATTGCTACGTAGACATGCTAATCGTAATCGATTACAACTCGATTAGCTATTCGTTAATTTATGACGGGACACTTGGCCACAACCCAGTGCCTTATGTCTCGACGCGTAACGATGATCATTGTTCTATGTTTAGATTTATATTGTCATAAAACTACTAGCAATGACTTGGCGTGGTTGGGTGCTGCCAACAAATAATATGCAAAAAATTGAGTGATCAAATCACAATAGCGGGCTGCTGGAAATGTTTTTCTTGTAAGCGCGCTATTTCGGAGTGACACCCGGCTCTCCGGTTGCACAGGTAGACACGGGGAATTATGAGATGCCGCTTGTTTCTAGGTGAGCCGTGTATTAATAAGAGCACGGCTATATTAAACCCACTTCGAATTCACGAGATCGCATCATATTTCACTCGTGTTTTTTTACGATATGTTGTTTTATTTCTCCCATTAATTCTTATGGTATATTGGTTTGTTACTCAATGGCTTTATAAATCTAAATCATCTCTTAGAAGCACGAATAGCAGTATCTGAATTAGCGTTCTGCTATCTCTCATCAAGGATAAAGACCGCCCAACATTACAATCATTATTTACAAATATGCCTGTGTTTTTGTACCTTAGGCATACATTCGTCAATAAAAACTTTTTTAATAAACATCACTTTAGTGTACCGTTTTAATTAAAACGAACCAGACGTTCTGGAACACACATTCCAAGTGTTTAAAATAAGGTCACCTGTATTGCGCAAAGGGTTACTCATTGAATGCCACCAGGCTGTAGTCAGCGGCGCGCGAGTGCGCACCGTGGGCGACTCGCACGCCGTTTTTTGTTTTTCAACCAAGAATATCGACCACCTACTAACGAAAGCTGCCAAACATCACACACGTACCTGATCATTCCATTTATCACACACACCTTTAATTTTACACTGTAGTGATGAATTGTTCTACCTCGCCTGTCCTGCTATTCAGTATGCTTTTCCTTTCAGTTTCATGAAGCTCCCACGATTGTGCCAAATAAAATGTATTATTTTTGTATTTGTTCTCGTAAGACACTGAAACACTTTTGGCAAATACTGTGCCACCGGATCAGAAGAATGAGTTCATATGTTAGATGTGCACTATTAAATCGCAAATGGCTTGCCTAGCTAATCCGAGGCCTTTAAACTTTAGTCTACGCAACCTTCATCATCTGCCTAGCCTATTCCCAACTATGTTGGGGTCACCTTCCAGTCAAAACCGGATGCGGCTGAGTACCAGTGTTTAACATGAAGCGACTGCCTATCTGACCTCCACAACCCAGGGTACCCAGGGTAACACGATACCCCTTTGGTAAAACTGGTTGTTATGGCTACTACTACTACTGACTTTATGGCTTCTGATTACCTGTAACGGCTATCAAAGATCTACAAATGACAACCGGGACCAACAGCTTATAAAATAACCTTTAATGCAATAAAACGATATTTAACTGATGATGGTGTATTAATTACGCCTGTCTACATGTTTGTAACTACCAACTTCATAGTTTTTCTAAAAGAAAAATTGTGTAATTGTTTGTTTTAAAAGAAAAGTTTTATATACCCTATTTGTGCCTTTTAGGAATAAAAAACCCTTCATTAAAAAAACAACAATATATAAAGCCTTGTCAGAATTGTGTCACATCCATCGTCCCCTTGTTAAAGCTGTAACTAAGCCCATTACTTAACCATTCTGTAATTAAAAGACAAACGTTATATTATTTATAATAAAATGTATAGGTTAATGCACAGGAAACAGCTTGTATCTATAACTTACTTTGATTTTTAATAATTTGTTGGATATGGCTTAAAAAATCATACGATACCTACCTCAATTCATGAGGAAGATTATAGACTGTGGCCCTTAAGAGCGGAATAAAAAGTCTCTAAACGATGCGACGCAGTAGGCGGGAGATAAGAGCAGGGGAACCGCAAAGCAATAGAAGTAAAAGAAAAACGATATGACACGTCAGGGCCAAAATATCTTTCTGCCTTACAGCAGTGACTGTCACAGATAATTATTGGGATGACGCGTGCACGCTCTGCGACTCGAGGGGTGCCGATGAGTAAACAACGGTCACTTGTAATTAAAACGACGGAGACGTCTGCGCCGAACATAATTTAGCACTGAGAAAATAATAATGTTACAATGTCCACAACATTTGCGGGCCAGTGTTACATACAAGACTGTTATGGCCATGGTCTGGCTCGTAAACAATGACTAACACACGGTAAATGTTGTCTTTGTTGAGTATAGTTATTGTAAAACAACTGAGATCAGCGTCTAAACGGTGCTAAACTAACTAAAGAAAAGTAAGCTTAAATGCTGTGTTATTTTAAACAAATAATGGGTCGTAGTACTTGTGTACAATTAGAGCTTGCAATAACTAGTAATCCATTAACGCCTCACGCAATGAGCCAGAATTGAGACGATTGTCTAATAGGCAATACGTAACTGCATCGAATGAGCCGTTAGCCGACGCCAAGTGCGTGTTACCTGCATTGCCACGGAAGTCATCGTGATTTAAAATTGACACGAACACGAAACATAAATAATAAAATTACTCGAAATAAAAAGAATAAAATTATCCAATCAGAATCATCTGAAAAAACCAGTTCATAATAGAACGATTCTTGCTAGTGTTATGGTACACCCGTTCTGTGTTATCAAGTCTTTGCGTATAAACATATAATATCTGCCTTGTTCCTTTAAAAGTTGCAAGTGGACGATTCTGAATTCAATTCGTTCTTCTCTATAGGAATCTATGCTTTGGAACGGGCAAATAGCTTAAAATTTTCTTTTTTTTTACTAACGCACGCACGCACTCGTAATTATTTGACAATTCGAAAGTGTCTGTCAATGGTGCAATTGAAATAAATGTTTTGAATTCCCGGGTCAGACAAAAAGTATTGCAAAGTGTTCCGAAGATCCAGGATTTGGTAGTAAGATAGATACCCCCCGACCTTGGAGCGCACTGTAGTTTCATATTGCCGTCCCATTACCAATATAAAAATCAGCGTCATGTCAATCAACCTAGCCAAAGAGAAACCAAATGATTGCACAACATATTTTTTTAAAGTTTGTTAAAAAACAGATATAAAACATATTGGCAACATTCTTCAATCGCCGATATCAAAATATCTCAATTCCGTTTCGTTTTCAACAATAGATCCAGTGAAGCTTAAATAAACGAATTTACAGTTATGATATGTCATATATATAAATGGTGCATACAGTAAAGCTGTATATAAAGCACAAATCCGGGGGCGGGCGGCGGCGTGGCCTCGGACATTTTATTCACAGCCTCTGAAATAATAATGCATTCGCGTGAAGTTGTTTATGGCGATAGAAAAAGAATATCCTTGACGTTGCCTAGAAACGCGATCTGAGCTGCGTCCAAACTTGTGAGTTGCGTGTTATGATGCAATAGAACATTCCAGAAAATTTTAAGATTAGTTTTTTGTTATGTTTACAAAAACTATAGAGGTTTCAATAATAATTACATTGTAAGATACATCCAGTAAAATTTGCGAATGTACGTCCAACACAAATATTTAGGTTATCCACATATTTTGTGTTACTAATTATAATATAAGGAAAATTAAAAAACTACATCTGCATTTATATATTAGCACCTAATCTTCAATCTGAGTTATTAGTAGGTAATTAGTGAAATGCGGAGGACGCCAAAAGCTCAATTTCTCCCGCCGGCACTGAACATTTACGGGCTGAAAAGCTTTATCAGAAATAAAGTTTAAATCCCATACGTTTCACAAATTCAACTGTATTTTTTATTAACCAAACAGATTTTTTTAGAACAGAGATACACATTTGTTTTCAAAGCGAGCAGCTACTCTTTGTCAATTTGTTTGGATATCACAGAAAAATAACAATTGTTATTTTTCCAATACAAAGTGACAATGTAACCAGTACATGGATATGAGTGTATGTTACGATGACGAAATATTTTGTAAGCGTATTGAAATCGTTTTATTAATAGCAATATCGTCCCTGGTAACATTTAGTACCTAAGTAACATCGTCCTTGGTGATATGTCGATGTAACAAGTAACTTTGATTGGTAACTTGACTAGCAGAGCATCCGTTTCCTGCAATATGAGCATTTCACCCTATATTAAAATCACTGCTCATTGGAAAACTGCCCGTTTCCTTGGCATTCGTTCAAACTATTTTGCGTTGTGCCGATGAGACGTTTCTCTAAAATTATTTTAATGTTTGTCACGAACACTTCTCAGTGGTGAAATAAAGTTATTTCCATTGACATGAATAAGATAAACAGAATAAAAACGTTTCTTGACAAAACCGCAATGGACTAGTTTTTCGTAGAATTGTACGAAAGTAATATAAAGTGACCAATTTGTCGGAACATGTTTAGAACATTATGTCGAATAAAAATGACAATCGGCACTGTCATCTTTTAAAATTACTTTTAAAACTCAGAAGAAGCTGACATCTAACTCTGTTTAGAATATTATGTTGAAAATCGATAAAGCTTGAGCTACAGAGCCTCAATTCAACCTAGTTATACAATCTCAGATAATTCTGAGTTCAAGCCAAAGAATAATATTCCTACAATTTGCAATTAGGTAATCCTGTAGAAACTCTAACCTATGACCACAGGGATAGATGACGGTCTATTTCTGCTACATCGGATTAAATAATTAGAGCGGAATTTACATAGTTTCGGAGCATTTCCGACAGACTTCCAATTTCTGTGTTTAGCGGTAAAGCCTATTTTAGTCCTGCGGCGTAGTTGCCGATGCAGTTGAGTGGGACAACATCAATATAGATCCATCCAGTGTGTACCTTCACGAGGATTATTTACGGACTAGCTTCTGCCCGCGACTTCGTCCGCGTGGAATAGTGGTGCTCCGCTCCTATTGGTTTTAGCGTGATGAAATATAGCCTATAGCCTTCTTCAATAAATGGGCTATTTAACACTGAAAGAATTTTCTAATCGGACCAGTAGTTCCTGAGATTAGTAGCGTACGCAAAAAAAGTAACTTTTCTGGTTGATTTCTTACACCTTGTGTCCGAAAAACCCAAATATCTTACGGAACCTTATTTTTTTCCAAAATAAAATTTAGCCTATGTTACTTTTTGTTCGAATGGTGAAAGAATTTTTAAAATCGGTCCAATAGTTTTTGAGCCTATTCATTACAAACAAACAAAGTTTTCGTCTTTATAATATTATTAGTGTAGATAAACTAAAACTCAGACTCAGATGTAATTATGTTAACACAGGTTTTTTAGTATTAGATAACTCTTATAACTACTGTTTTTCAGGTTTCAACAGCAATCAAAAACTCAAAACTTAAAAAACGTTTATTGAAATTAGGCTAATTCAATTAGCATTTTTTCACGTCAAAATACATTATGACAGCACCCCAAAACGCCCACCCTTCACTGCTTCCTAGTGTTATGGCTATTATGGTAATACGCTGACGACCAATCAGACATCGATACCGGGGCTGTACAACCATGTGTTTTTGCAATCACTATTCAGGTGTGAAAGCGAGACATTGCTACTTACGTCGTAGGTATAGCACCGTCCCTTCTTAACTACCAAACTTTTCCCGCTTTGGCACGTCATGGTAAGATCATCAGATCCACCCAGGCCCAGTTTTGATCTCCTCGTAATTAGCTAAAAAAACATTCTTTCCTATTTTCGTCGGGGGTAAGGTAGGCATACCTACACTTGATCATCTCAATCGGTCCAGCCGTTTTACCGTATCGTAAGACAGACTTACTTTCACATCTATAGGTACATATAAAATGCTTTGTCCTGAATGACAGACGGATCAACGCACAGCCTAAACCGTTCATCGTAGAGACCTGAAACTTGTAGGGTATGTTTTTTTTATTTCCGGATTTTCCGGAATTCTACTCCTGAAGGGGTCAAAGGGGGGACAAAGTTTGTATGAAACTGTATTTTTTAATTTGAATTCGTATAGTACGCGGTAAAAGCCGTTGGCGGAAATCTAGTTTATAATATTAGTAAGTAGTATCTCCATGTTCAGTATAGAGCAGCAATCTCATCATCATCATCATCAGCCTATATATTGTCCCACTGCTGGGCACAGGCCTCTTCTCATACAGAGAAGGCATGAGCATTAATCACCACGCTTGCTCAAGGCGGATTGGCGATTTCAGACTTCTTAAGTCCAGGTTTCCTCACGATGTTTTCCTTCACCGTTAGTCAGTGGTGTCTAAGATATACTTAGAAAGTACATATGACTTCAGAGAAGTCACATTGGTACTTGCCAGGTTTCGAACCCGCACACTCGTACACGAGAGGCAGATGCCTTAACCACTAGGCCACCACGACTTTGAGCAGCAATCTATTTCGTGGTATATTACTTAGCTTCTCTCTCGTCGATTCCAGTCGAGTTTACTGGAACGTCATTAAATTTCAACATTCCACAGCCTCGTCGTCAAAATATAATCACACGCTTCGAAGCATAATATTGATGATACACTAAAATTAGCCGCTCTTTGTTGGTCATTGAATATTCTCTTACATCAATATGTTAGTAAGGTATTGTCATCTACTTTCGTTCTTATTTCTTACCCGGAGAGAGCCAACGGGACCCTTCCGTCTTGTCCGTCTGCGTGACTGTCTGTCTGTCTGTCATCCGGTTAAACCTCATGAAACGTAATATTAAAACACTAGAAATCTTCACAGTATTTCTATTGCCGCTGTAACAAAATTAAAAAGCCAAGATGGTACGGAAACCTTGGTGTGTTTTTCGATTTTTTTCTGTAACGTGGGTGTGTTTACGCATACCTCCATAAATAGTATACACACCAGACACTTTTTTGATTTATGTGGGAAACGAACACGCAGCCCAGCAGCTAATCACTTAGCCACTATGTCTTATCGTGTGGGTCGCAGGTTTACTAGGTACCCTAACATCGACGCCGTATATTAATTTTCTCAAATCCATCGCGCAACCTCTAACATGGAATTCTACCAACGACAGCTACTGCGTTAAACGCGTGAGTTTCCTTTCAGTCACTTACAGCCGATCTAGAAAATATTTTAGACTGAAAACTTTTTGTTATTGATATCACTCGGAGAAACACTGATCTTATAGATATTTTTAAATGTTAAATAGAAAATATACTAGCTGCTTCACGCGGTTTCTCTTCGAAGGGAGCTAATTCAAATACTCTAATAAAAATATCTTAAGTCTTTCTTAGTTTTTTTAAATATTATCTTCCAATATACTTCATCACACATCTGCAATCACAAATTGCAACGCCAAACGTCAAAATAAATACGAGTATAGGCAATCAGCTGCATCAAAGCTAAGCTAAATGTTAAAATTTAGTTGAATATTTTTCACGATGTTGACGACATCTCAACACTATCTGCCTAGCTTTTTCCCAATTATGTTGGGGTCAGCTTCCAGTCTACATAACCTAGTTACCGTGTAACACGGTACCCCTTGGTAAGATTTGTAGTCAGACTTTCTGGTTTCTGACTACCCGTAAAGATTATCAAAGATCTACAAAAATGACAACCGAGAGTATTTAGAGTTATTTTTCCTAGATAATAATTATTAATGATGTTGTAACTATATCGTACAGTTTGATACAATCGGCCAATAATGTAATGAAAATAATATTCAAATGGTATTGTAACTAGACGTTAGTTTTAAATCGTATATTAAAATTAACAATTGTAAACTGTAGCAATGCTATTATCATTGTTTATGAGACGACTATAGTGCACGTATGTCAGCATGGCACAGCTGTTTATCACGAATTCTAACTAGCTGTTGGTATGGTATTTGGCAGAAGCAGAATGTAGGTGGGGGGCGCTCATCTGTCTTCCTTACCTGTATCAAAATTAACTTTCTTAATGTTGCTGTTTTTCGCATTTTCATGATAAACGAACTTCTTTGCACAACCAGATAAAAACTATAATATTAGGACCTTTGAAATTTGAACCCAAGGTTCAAACAAATTTTATCGAAATCGGTTCATCCGTTTACCTGTAAAACCGTAACGGACAGGAAAACTGAATTACAAGAAAAAAGAATTACTTTTGCATACATTACATTAAAGATAAGAACTGAAAAACAGTAGATATATGTAAGTAACTAACATTAAAATTATTTTTACATAATAACAATTGACTCCTCCAAAACACATAAAAGAGAAAAACCCACCCGTAGTCGGGTTTTCGTTTTTAAACTTTTTATGATTGTTCGTGGCTTAATCACAGGGTTCAACATCGCTCTTAAGTCGGTGTCTTACAATAGGTTACAGTTACATATGTATGTGATTTTTTTCCACTAACAATTCTACAATCGTTTCAGCAGATGTTTTTTATCGTTTAAGTTCAATTAGAAGGCTGTGTTTTTTTTTAGTCCAACATTTTAGAAGACCTTATAGCGTATCACTGCACGGGCCTTTTATACAGAGAAGGCATGAGCATTGATCACCACGCTTGCTCAAGGCGGACTGGCGATTTCAGACTATTTAAGTCCAGGTTTCCTCACGATGTTTTCCTTCATCGTTAGTCAGTGACGTCTAAGATATACTTAGAAAGTACATATAACTTTAGAAAAGTCACATTGGGACCTGCTAGGTTTCAAACCCGCACACTCGTACACGAGAAGCGGTTGCCTTAACCACTAGGCCACCACGACATCTTCATTTGATACTGGTATAAATTATTGAAAGTTTGAGAAGCATCGTTCTTTTTTCATCAAAATGTTTACAGCTGGTAGTGACCAAACTCCTACTAATACAGTAATGTCTAATTATAAGCTGATGTTAATCTCCCTGCAACCCAATTACGTAGGTAACACAATCTAATTCCGTTTCCATTACAATTGCTTCTGTGTCACCTGTTCATTAATACACCTGCGTTGCGTAACCTATTAAAATGTTCTCAGTCAGTCAGATCCAACATTTCACCTGTGATCAAGATAAATATGAACAATATACGAAATTACCGGTCACCCGCGTTTTGAGGAAACTTTTTGACGTACCCGGATAAAAAGCCATCCTTGAACCTTCGTTTTCCATACCAAATTTCATCTAAATCGGTTCAGCCGGTTTACAATGAAAGCTTAACAAACAAACTCACAGCATTAATATAGTTGGGATTAGCGGACCCGATACAGACGAGATTCACAGAGGATCGTAGCGGATCCAAATAATGTTGTGTTAAGATAATTAACTAATAATATTTTGCTCAATACTTAATTGCAATTTTTGACGGCACGTTTGGCGTAGTGGCTGAGCAATTGGCTGCTGCGCTGCGTGTCGCGGGTTCGATTCCCGCACGGGACAACTAAAATTGTTCCGGGTCTGGGTGTTTGTGCATTTAATGTTTGTAAACGCACCCACGACACAGGAGAAATTCCTAGTGTGGGGCAACGTTTTTAAAAAAATAAATAAAAAAAAAACATAATTATATCATATGGTGGAACCCGTAGAGCACATGAGAAAAAGCGCTTGAACCTCAATATTACGTAGTTCAGCTACAGGACCGGATATAAGATATGTGTTACCAAAAACATGTTTAGGTTTAAAAAAATAACTAGGTAATTATTTATCATCATGACATTCGCTCCAGATATATTCTTAAAATAAAATAGATCATTATAAATGTCTCATATGTTTCTGATGTCATTCACCTTGATTTGTGACGATATTTCGCAGAAATAACATTTTATTCAGTCTATTTCGTTTACTGCAATAGAATATAAAAAAACATAGTCAACATTTTAATCTCTGAAATTTCTCGACATGTATTTATAATTTTAGGCACTTCAGTTACCTATAATTGAAGAGTTCAAATGGCATACTGCATATAATATTCTTAATATAGATTAACAAATACCTATTATGTTGTTAAGGTATTGAATTAAACTATAGATTTTTGAAACCGGATCTTAAGAGTAAGAACTTTTTGAAATACAGAATTTGTTAGTTACATATAACAGGCGACACCCATTAGAATTACGCAAAGTAATTGGAAATGTAATATTTTGGATATTTGTACTACAACCCAACATTTACTTAAATAGTTTATTATCATAAAAACAAGAGATTCAAAAAAAAAAGGTTTATTTAATTGTAATTATAGAGTCTATATACGGTACAAACAGACTTCCACATTAGTATAGGTCCACAATATTTTCGGCAGATAAAAGCATTTTTTCAGTGTTTTTGAAGTCAATTGTATTTTTTTTTTTATTGATTGGGTTAAAACCGTTAGAGATCCAGTTCAGTTAACAATGTGGCAGATGTGGCTAACATCTCAATTAAATAAACCTTTTTTATTTTTTTGTGATTTGGTCATCACATCACTCCTTTTAATGTTTTGGAAGTTGGTTGTATTTTTTTTAAACAAAGGCTTTTTTGTAGATATAACCATTTATTACGCTCACCCTCTTTAGAGTAGAATTCCTGTTCAATATAGTGGCTAATTACATTATAAGAAGATACCTACGTACGTGACATTACGAGCAAAGAAAAGTAGTTTTCTTTCAAGTCTGCTGGCAAAAAAATAACAAGTCTAAAAGATTTTTTAAACAGACTAATTGTCTGCAGGGGTTATTGACTGTGACGAAGTTTAAATCTGTTTACAAAGCATTTTTTTAACTTCGTGGACAAAACGTTATATGTTGGTATGTGTAGGTATATATTTAATGCAAGATTCGATGAATGACCAAACCTAATAGGTGGTGTGAAGACGTGGCCCACTATTATTGATTGTCATTGGCAATGCGACACTCAATCTCAACATACCCGGTCAGAGGCGCAGAGGCAGGCCAAAACTACGGTGGATGAGTGTCGTAAAGAAGGATATGGAAAGCTGCGAACTCGAAGAAGAAGATGTCCAGGACAGAGCGAAGTGGAAGAAGAGAGTACGGAAAGCGGACCCCGTCACGAGACGGGACAAACGCTAGGAAGAAGAAGAAGAAGATTATTTTAACGCCAGTCTGTTGAACTCATTCATGTTCATTACCCTCCTGTATTCCTATCCATCACTCGGGTGACGATCAAATTACTATAAACATAGTTTAGATAGATATTAATTATGTACAATTCAAAAATGCTTTTCTATCTTCATTTTGGTGAGCAGTCGCATCATATTTTGTGGCATAAATGTAAAATCAGCAAGCAATTATAGTTCTTATGCCAATAATGATATTGTATACGACGGTATAAACAGTTCTTTGAGGAGTTCTGTAAATCTTTTGGCGTATGTACAATGTCACCTTGACGACGAGTGGTGGTCTCACTAGGTATTTATGCTCTGGCGCCGATCCAGGAGATGTAGGTCGGTTGCGCGCGCTCACTATTCGCCGCGATATTCATATCGCGAACATACATTTTAAACAATATGATCAATGGAATAGAATTGTAATTACAAAATGAGTTTCGCGTCAGACTTACGACTAACTTGTATTCATTTAGTTGAAAACAGTCTGATTCATAGAGAATATACTGACTCGTTCGCAATGTATTCGTACACCTGTATTTTCTAGTGTTAATTTTGGATTTGGTTTACGTTTCAGCAAATAATATTAGATATCTTGTGAAATGAGATTTCTACAAAAAGTACTAAAAACGTCAGTATTAATCTTTCTGAACTTTAAACATGTAACAGAGATCAGCTACTTTCTATTGCATAGGATTTTAATTAAGTAGGTACCTAGATAGGTAGGCACATAAATGCAAATCAGTCATCAATCATCAAGTCACATATCAAAAAATATATTAATGTAATATTAATATTTTTTAAATCACACGCATAAACTAAAGTAAGTCAGTACAGCCGGGTCATTATACTAGGGTCTAGCCGGGATTGCCTAGATGGTTACTAGTTAGGTCACCTACAATACTAATTTCTAAGTGCGAATGTGAGTTTATACTGTACCTAAAACAACTTTCTGTTTTAGATGAAGCTTGATACGGAGATAGATGGGACACTGTAAGCTACTAATGATCCAGATGCGTGAAGCACCTGGTTCCTTAAGGGCGAGGAAATTGTGGGAATAACACATAGTATTCAATAAAACTTGCTCACATTTCAATCTGACATCCTAAAATAAGATTCGTATACAACTGTTTACCAGAAAGAACCTCTGCTGACTACTCTTAGCGTCACAGCGAAGAACACAGAAAAATAACCTTGAATACTGCAAAGCCATCATCATAGAGGATTTCATTCTAATAGTTGTACAAAACAGTGTTTTATTTCGTTTTACAGAAAATTTGAAAACTAGAGTAACCTAACCTACCTAGTTTCATCGGATTTGAAGGTGTTGTTGTCTTAGGCGAATTTGCATCCTACGATGAGCTTCTTCTTAATCCACAAATCCTTCATAGGTATCTAAATATGGCGCCCGTGACCTAAAATACTATTTATCCACTTGCTGAATCATACATGCAATAATAGATGATATGTGTATAGTATACTTACATAAATCTAATACTAATTCCTAAGGGAACTATGTTGTGTACCCAACCGTTTCCGTTTAACCGTTCAAAAACTACCCTACGATTTTCAATCTGTCTCCATACCTTTTTTTTATCTAAATCGGTTCAGCCGGTTTATCATTAAAGCGTGAATGACAGACAGACTTTCCGATTTATAAATATTACAAATCTAGTAAAGCAATGATGTACAAAGAAATTGTATCCTAACTATTATTAAAAATGAGAAAATGAGTTTGTTTGTTTTGTTACGCTTTCAGGGTGAAACTTCTAAACTGATTTAGATGAGACTTGGCATGGAGATAGAGGGGATCCTGGTGATGGTTATAGGCTATTTTTATCCAACTGCGTTAAGTTTTTTCCTCGGGACGCGAATGAAACCGCGGGAAAAAGCTAGTGTTGCAATAAATTGGGCCTCCTGGAAATTCTGTTTTTTTATTTCGCTTGAATTGAACACTGATGCGATTTGTTTCTAAATAGCCCCTGCATCCGTTGTTGATCGTTTCATGAATCCACTACGGTAAAAAACAACTGTAGATATCTATTGCTGGCCTCCTAAATACCTACGTCATTGTTTGTGAAAACTTTTAACACCGGCAAATTCACGGGCAATTACCAGTGATGAATAAAAATAAACTTGAGATAAAAATAAGCTTATGTAACACATGAAAAATTCCAGGTAGCTTCTAAATTTGTTGTTCGTATAATCATTTTAGAGCTTGAATATTAGCATGGTCCGTTTATAAAGGTGATTCACAATCTTGTTTGCAAGGGACCAATCAAATTACGTTGACGAGGTAAATGGAGCTTTAGTGCCCACACTCTGCTTCCTAATTGGTTTATCTATTTAAAAGGGAGTTTACACTGTCGTCTGCTACAAATTGGATGAAAAAATTAAATAGTTACTTAACAACCCTTACCGTCCTCTATGTCTGGGAATCTAATTTCATGCTATTTCTATGACCCCGGGACATAGACTTTATAGATTACCTCTAGCTAAATGCTACCCTACTAATGTGCTTGCATTAGTAGGTAATGCAGCAAAGTTCGTTAATATGTTTTTTTCAATGTCATGTTATCTATTACCTACCTTACATATTATATAGGTATAATACATTACATCATCTTATTTACTATATACAAAGAGCTAGAAAAGATGTAACATTACCCTAGCTAGACCAAAAATAAATCTGATATTGTACAGGGTCCTAAAATGTTTAGAGTGCAGCACCCTTTATTGTACGTACGATAGTATACGATTGCAGGTACGATACATTAATGACCTATCCGTTAAATAGTATATTATATACATAGGAGTATTCTCATTACGTTGCCAGCATCGGCGAAAGTCCTAGAGTAAATAAATACCTGCATAACAGAGAACAATCGCTAGATGCTGCTAGATTTGAATAGTATTTTGCCAAAGCGTTGGTTAAGTCAATGTAGACAGTAGGTTTACTTATACATACTCTGCACAGAATGAACATTAAAAAAAGTATTACCTATAATATATGTAGATATCCTTATTAATGGAGGTAATAGTCGCAAGCGTGACTGCTGAGCAGGGAACCTAACGTTCGATACCCGGGTTAGGCAAATTATGGCTTTGGCGCATGATGCTAATTTTCATTATGATTCTGGAGTCAACTTTGGAAAAATGTGAAGGCATAGGTATATATACCCCCATACAAAGAAACTGCATCAAAGTTTTTATTTAAAAAAAAAATTAATGGCCCTTTCCAGTATACAAACATACACTTAGGGATAATGATACTACGCTGTTATGAAGTTAACGAACCAAACTATAGGTTTCAATTTAAATTCGTATAAAAAGTTGGAATACTTGGTTAAAATGTTTTTTTCAAAGGTTGAACATTGATGCAGTTTATTAGTCCGTCAGTGTAGCTTCCTACGCCTACTTCCCTCACTTCGGTATAAACCTTAAGGCTGATAAATTAGTTAATTTATATAGGGTTCTGTCTACCCCATTGTACTTACAGGATGATAGTATATAGCTCGAGCTCTGTTAAATACTCCATCACGGAACACCGATCGATCGATCATGCAACGGACCGCCGGGAGAACCACTCAATTTATGGCCTCTCACTTAATTATAATATCCGTGCAATTGCCGATATTGGCAGAGTACTATGTAATGCAATTATGGAAATATTAAACATACATATAAAGGATTGTTTGATGATGTAACAGCTTGCACAAATAAATTTGTTTACTGAATAAGGTATTTTGTAGTATTTCCTGCAAATTGGACATTACAAAGTATTATTTTTTTATCACAATAGCATTGGCTATGACCTATGCAGGCACCCGATCTAAGTTTGGCATTAAACACATTCATATGTCCAAACATCGTCAAAACATCATTAGGAAACCTGGAAGGGCAATAGGTTCTGAAATCTCCAAACCGTGTTAAGAAGCCTGGTGATCGCTCTATCTTTTCTGTTGAATTGAACTATCTTCCACAAGCGCCTAAATGCCACCGTCAACAAATACCTATGCAATGCAGCAATATGAATATTGCGCCCGTTCTCGATTAAACGTGTAAAATATTGTTAACAGCTGCATAATAAAATATGCCGAAAATAAGCGTATTGTGAAGCTTCACTTTTATTTCAGTACGTTAAAATAAACAAGTTAATTTTATTTTGCATACTGAGATCAACATTAAAAAACTATTTATTGATGCAAATATAAGTAGGTGGCACGAACCATTACGCATATCCATGTATTGGCAATTTCACAATAATGGTTGTTTGGTAGCCAACTCAAGAATTTCAGCGCATATTCGAGCATGTGCATAAAATTACTCGCACTTTCATTACAATAGGTAGCAATTAAAACTTCACACACATCTAAAAACATGTCGCAGATTCTGAAACCATTTGCTGAAAGCAAACCGTCTACACGGATACGTATATGCATGTTGTAACTATTCGACCACACGTATGCACACAAAGAGTCAGTCGAATGCAAAGGCTGAGTATTTGACAATACAGCTTATCGTCATGTCATTTCAGTCGGCTGCGTGCCTAGACAGATAAATTAAGGCGAACATAGAAATTGATTAGTGCACGTTCTCACAAACAATACCTAGTGTGTTTGTGACATCCTATCTCTCGTTAGTTCCGCTCCCAGTTCCGTCGGAACAGGGCACAATGCACGGGATATGTTATGGTGAACAGACGCATCTAGAACACTATTCCATGCTAACCGGCAAGCCAACGGAAACTCAATACGATGCTTTTAGCATCGTATTGAGTTTCCGTTGGCTTGCTTGGCTACTTTACATCAACTTATTACATATAGTCTGTACCAATTAATTTTACGAAAAATGTATATTTTGTTCTAATTCTGACACAGAAATTAACAAAATGGCGTGAGAACGGCGCATTTATGACAATTTTACGCTCTAAACATCATCATTCATCATTGCCATTGTATTTATCTATGTGGGAAAATTAGAACAAAATAGGTTATGATTCTGTTTTTTTGAGTGTGAGTCTATTTTTCGTAACTAAAAATAACTTCTCTTCTCTCTTCTCTGTGTAACACAACTGTGATTATAGAATGTAGATACGTCGGTTGATATCGTATGATCCATCGGTCGTCAAAAGCTCACTAATTCAAGATTTAAGAAGGTCGAAAGACATCAATCTTGAACCCTGCGTGCGTTGATGAGCACCGTGAGATTTCGTTTGCTTAAACACATCGTTTTGTTGAGTTAGTAATAGGTATCTACTTATATATTACCTTGTAAGTTATTGCGATAATTAGCTAATTTAAATAAATATTTTATACACTCATCAACAACTTATCATATTTCAATGACTGATTAATCTCAATCACCTCAATTCAGAAAATTAATAATTAGATTTTTCTATGGTACCTTTGTAGTAAGGTGACTAGTGTAAAGTGGATAGCCTATTCATGTTAATGTAGTTGGTACCATTGTTACGGTGTCTTGACATGATAGCTTTGTGGCGCCAATCTCTTAATAGCAGTGCAATCCCGGTATATATACCCACGGGACGCGGGTCGGCCTCTCCATTATATGTATCTATTGCCATTAACTCAAGACTTAATCTTCAATACAATATTGTCATTGTCTACCTGCGAGGCGACTGCTGATATGATTATGTTGTTATAGAACTATAATTTGAGAAACATTCGTCAAAAATTGATTAGTTAGTCATGTTCCGCGGTCTATCCCATAATAAAAATATTTGATCCTTCTTCAAAATTTATTAGGTAATGAAAATCCTCATGCCTGTCTGTCAACGAATGAAATAATCAGCCTCAAGTACATATATACTTGTAACAAACAGCCCTAACCACATATTTTAGATGGATAAAGTGAGACATCAATATGAGGCTAGTCACGCCAGTGACAGAAAAGTTGATAGGCAACCGTTTGCCGTGGTATGGTCATATAATGAGGAGTTGGAAGGAATTGATTCTAACATTTTTGAGATCCGCTCCGCAAGAAAAGAAATAACTGAATGTATGTACCTACATATATTTAGATACGAGCATGTTACACTTAAACGCATCTATATTATCCGTGAATTGGTCTGAGTGTAAGCCTACCGTTTTTTTAACGAACCGGGGCCCTCTCGGTGCCTTGGAGAGCATGTAAAGCAGTCAGTCCAACGACTACTAGCCATCTGTGCGCGGTCACGTCTTATTGCCGTCCCATCGGTATATATAACAGTAAAGGTAAATTGCAACAGTGTCTGCGCACATACATTGTGCAATATATGACATCTTCCGCGTAGTCAGCAAGTTTTCACTAGGATGCGCCGCCGTGACCGAAATTCGGTCTGGGAAATGGAAAAAGCGAAACTTGTGTGCAAGCTGACACATTATTGTATTGGGATACCATTAAATGGGAATACATATTTAAAAAGTTATCGGTGTCTGCGAGATTCGTGTAGATGCACTGATATTCACACAGCTAGCAAAATCGTCTATAAAAAGAAAAGTATGTAATTATTTCGGCTCCAGATGTAGATAAGATTACAGCTGTAACAGTTTCCTAAAATATATTCTTATGTTCAAGTGCTGAGAACCACCTACCGGGGATACGCGTAGGCGCTCGGTGAAATACATATAACGAACGTACCAAGTAGCGGATACATGAACAAATAAAACAAATACCATCGCACTGCCTAAGTATCAAAATAATTGTCATAATGTGCCTAGATACTAGTTACTTTGATTAGGACTAAACCGAGTGCGAAAAAATCTATTTCAGCAAATTGGAACAAGTTAAAGGCCCGAAAATACTGTTTTCAAAACCCGCCTATTTGAATGTATTAAAAAAAACACACACTAGAAACACAATTCGATAGTTTTCGACTGCCGCTGCCATCTATACTTTCCATCCGAAATAAAGTTCATGCAGACTGACAAATTTTTATTTTAGTCTCAAACAGTTTTAGCGAGCTTGCCCACTGATTTGTTTAAAGGTTGCTCAATAGGTGGAGTGTGAGTACTGGTGATAACCTCAAAGCTTCAACAGTATTTCAGTAACACGTTCATGATTTAATACCAACTTGTGACACAAGATGTCCTCACAATGACGTCATATTGTTTCAGGAACAAGCATTGTAAATTATCACAGACCTACAACAAACATCCATTTCTTTTCAATAGTGATGTATTTTGAGTATGCATTTATTTAATCAATAAAAATAAGCACTGATTCGTTTTAACAAGGGCACTCATTTTATGTTGATTATTACCATTACCGTCCGAATTGGCAATGTTAGTACCTATATGATTGAAATGTAAGAACATCATCAACAGCAGCGCCAAAGGTCGTGGCCCGAAGATCGTTAATGAAAACCTATCGATCAAACAGATCAAGATCGCATCCGGGCGCGCGGGCGCGGCTCTGCGCAGAGTTATTCCCAGAGCGCGGCGCGCGGCGAGGGCGGGGGCGAGCGGGCGCCGCGCTCAGTGTGTCGGCGCGCGCCGCCGCCGCCATGGGCAACCAGCACTCCGCCTCACACTACGTCCACAAGCCCAGCAAGAACGTGCGCTGGAAAACGGCAGGTAAACCAACCCTAGCACCCTTTGCGCCAGTGCCATTACAAACAACCTGCCACACGTGTGCAACTCCTACGAGCCCCTTGCCTACATTTCTATTTTTATAAAGACTGAGCGCTGCGATTCCTAAAGCGTGGCACAACAAAACAAATCGTAAGACCGTCCGCGTTCATGTAACGATTATCACGCGTCTAATTTTGAAAGGAGTTTTATGCCAAATGGCTTATACCGGCAGCACTGTCGTTACCGAACAAAGGTTAACGCCCGACTAGACGATATTTAATTTTAACTTAAACTATCCAAATGCATAGAGTAACGCCGAATCTCGTCTCAATTTACAGGTCGGCCTGCAACCCCAGGAAAGCCGGATATTATACCGATACTATCGGATGAGGAACCAAACTCGATCACGCTGCGATGGGCGCCGGCAGCACACGACGGAGGCGCGCCACTGCTCGGCTACCAGGTGGAGTGCAACCGACTCGGTGCGCCGGACTGGATCCGCACGGCGCCGCCTGTCGTGCTGCGCCCGGAGCTAGTGCTGACCGGCCTAGAGCCACCGTACCGCTACCAGTTCCGGGTCGCAGCGCTTAATGCTGTTGGCCGCTCTGACTACAGCGACCTATCCGATGTACTCACGGTTAGCTCCGATCGCCTCCCTCACGAACCACCGCTATTTCTTCAACATTTAGAAGATTTGACCGTTCTTGAAAATGATAAAACAGAGTTCCGTGTCGCTTTCTCTGGTATACCGCCGCCAACTATAGCTTGGTTCAAGGATGATTATGAAATTTTCAGCAGTCGAAGAACGGCGATCACTACGAGCGAGTCTACAAGTGTTCTTGTTTTCCATCAAACGTTACCTAGCGATGAAGGTGAAATAAAATGCACGGCGACAAATCGCAGTGGACACGCAGTTACAAAAGCCCGATTATCACTCGAAGCCGCACCGAAGTTACGATATCCGCGTCAATACGAGGACGGCTTATTATACGAAATTAACGAAACTGTATTCTTGAAAACCACGATAGTTGGAAAACCGACACCTACTGTAGAATGGCGACACGATGGCCAACCCTTAGTGGTAGACGACCGGGTGGAGATTTCGAATACTTCAAAATTCTCAATGCTCAAAATACATTCAGCGCGACGCAGTGACCGTGGAGAATATCAGATTCAAGCTAAAAACAGGATCGGAGAGGACACCGCAGCCTTCCTGGTGACGATCACGGCGCCACCAGACCCGCCACAGCGTGTGTCGGTCGCGAGGCAGGTTGACAAGTCCGTTACGCTGGACTGGGAGCCACCCGAGGACGACGGCGGGTGTCGCATTGGCAACTATGTAGTGGAATACTATCGAAACGGCTGGAACGTGTGGCTAAAAGCGACCACCAGCCGCAAGACAAACGTTACTCTCTTTGATCTCATCGAAGGGAGTGAGTATCGTTTTCGTGTAAAAGCCGAGAGTCCATATGGAATGAGCGCGCCAAGTGTAGAGTCAGCGCCAGTGAGGATTCCAGGGCGACCAGTAGATATGGAGTTTTTGGCTGTGGAGTCGAAGATAATAAATGAGGTACTTACTCGGGAGGACGGCGGTGGCGTAGTCCGGGTGTCGCCGGCGCCGCGCCGTAAGCGAGCCCACACCGCGCCAGCCGAGGCACAACCGCCTCAGCGGCAACCACGTCGATCGCCAGCGCGAGACCCCTCCGGCAGCAGTGAGTTCATGTTGGTACTCTACCCAGACTCGCAAAAACAGATGAAAAAATCCGGTAAGCCACATTTAATGCTCAATATAATTATCTTTTTATTGCAGTTTGTTTGTTTACAATCACTGGTTCATGGACACTAAAAAGCCACCTAAAGGAGGCGTTATCCCACGATTAAATGCTTTAATAAATAATTATAGCCTTCAAATGATAACTCCAAATTTTCAACATCTTTTAAATATTTTGCTGTTTGCGAATTAGATCTATCAAATTTGATTCATTACTTAAAATGACGATTGACACAGATCAATATCCTAACTAATTAGTTAATAGACAGAATTTTCTTAATATTGCATTTTAAAATGTACTGTATTTAGCTAAGCTAAGAAGAAATGGGTATAATTATGTCATTGTATTACAAGCTTCCAATATTAGTACCTAAGTTATTTTCAAAATTTTCTAATCATTTTTCGTCCTGTTGTTATTATAGGAAGTGGAATACAGGTTCCTACTTCACAAGACAATTAATATAGCCATATATATTAACACAATATTGTTATCGATAATCTTCTGCACTTTTTTCTGTCTTTTTAATCTTACGCGTTACCTTGATATACGTTATTTTAAAAGGTAAGAAAGAAGGATTCTTGTTAATTTGACCATTATGGCCAAATAATACTTTATTTTACAATAGCGATCTTTACATGCCCAATATATATCGGTATATTGCTTTATGATATGCGTTTTTACTTATATATAAGACAATGTTCACAACTTTGTGTTATAATGTGAACAGAAAGTCAATAATCATGTTTTAATTGAAATTGGTCACATTCAAATTTGAGATTATAAAAAAAAATCAAAGAAGGAGCTATACTGTGTGTAATACCTATACTGTGTCCTACCTAACCTATACTTCGACCTATAATGTAACTATAAATAGGCGTCCGCCAAACCCAGCTACCATCCTAACACAACGGTACATCCTTAATTGCGCGCTAACATAACTCCGAACAAACATAAACGCGAGATGCTGACCGCATCACAGCTTCTGCGAAATTTACATAGGTACAACAGAACATATGCGAAATCGAGTCTATTTTCAGCGTAAACGAAGTTAGCAACTAATAATAAATTTGCATTACCTCTAAATCTCAACAGTTAGCAGTTACTATTGAGTCATAACTTACTGTAAAGTTACGCTTGCTTTCGCGTTAACTAAACTTATGCAAACTTGGTTTAATTTATTGCTCACAAGCATTAAAATGCAAAAGCGAATTTATATTTACTTGAACGTCAAATAAGCAAAGCTATGTACACGCATATTTACAATAATTACAATTCAACGACTACAAAACTGTTTTTATAATTTCAGAAAAGAGACAATCCATACAACTGGATCTGGATGCTCTAACGCCGCCTCCACTCTCGTTCTCCGCGCCGGAGCTGAGCTCTCGTTGTATGATGCCATTCAAAGCGCTTCGCAATGCCGTCAGCTCATCACAGCTTCTGCATGAACTAGCAATGGCTCGTGTTCACAAAGCTGTGGCTATGAAAGAAGAACAAACGAGAAACAAAGACGATAGACCCCCTAATCACAAAACTGACATTCCGTATAATACTAGCTATGATCGCGAAAACGATAAAAATGATCAAGATATGCCAAAATCGCATGACGACTTCTCTGAAGCAAAGTTCAAAAAGCCGGAATTACTAACTAAATCAGAATCTGTTGAAAACTCACAACATAAACATAATCCTCCACAAGTGTCGATAGATTCTGAAATATCTGAGCACAAATGGCAACATATGTCTTTTGATGAAGACTACACTGCTAGTACCGTTTCTTCTGATGGGGAATATACAGATGACGGAAGCCTCGACGGAGATATTGATAGACGAAGTCAATATTCAAATGAAGAGGATACATACAATCCAAGAGATAAAATGGCTCGTCCTTCTCCTCTCAAAGATTTTATTGAAGAAGAAGAAGAAGATGTATCAGAAAATGAACCTCTCAAACCGTTGCCTCTTCCTGATCCTAATTTTGTTCCGAAACCCATATTAAAGCGAAGAGAGTCTGACATGGTAGAATCCAAACCAGTCCCTGAACCTGACGTTACAAAAGTTGAAGAAAAACCTAAGATCAAAGAAAAACAAAAAATAACCGAGAAAATTAAAATCGCAGGTAAACCTAAATCATCGGAAAATCCTAAGTTACTGGAAAAGCCTAAAGTTATAGAAAAGCCGAAGAAAGAAGAAAAGCTTACTTTATTTAAGAAAATCAGTAACACTAAATTTCCAAAATTGCTTCATAAAAAGGAACCTGAGAAACCCCAGGAAGAAAACGTACCCAACGAAAATAATCATAAAACAAATAATAAAATGGATAAAATACAAGACAAGGTCACTGAAGAAGGGAGAACAGTGATTGATTATTACGGTAGTATAGTTAAAGAATATGGCAGCCACAAGAAATCAACTGCACCTATGTACCTTAAAACGGAAGACTTAAAAGCTGTTGCTGAAAAGCAACAACTTGAAATAAAGCCTGAAAATATTGAAGAAAACCAAATAACAACACCGAAGAAGACGATAAATAAAACAAGTAACAGCACGGTAACATCAAAAAAAACAAAAACCGCAAATTCGGTTAGCAAATCTGTTAAGGCGAAGCAACCATCCAGTAATGTTAAAAACACATGTGATAAAAAAGGTAAAACAGCAGTTCCGAATCCTCCTGAAAACCAAAACAATACGCAAAAGAAGTGCACTCAACAAGTAGTTCTAAGAAAAACTGAACGGGCCACTATTGTTATACCTATTAACTACCAAGAACTTGAAGAGAAAGCCAAGATGAATGTGAGGTCTGCGATTGATTATACAGTAGACGTTTGCTTACTTCTTTTAGCTTTTTGGGTATATTTCTTTAAAGATGAGAGACTCGCCATTCCCTTCCTCATACTGATAATATATCGACAGTTACAAGAAACGCTCCTGCTGAATATTCCCGAGTGGTATAAACGTTATACTCCCAGCTGGCTCAAGAAGAAGACTTCTTGACCTCTTCCCAAAAGACATGTTGTGCGATAATCTGATTGAATTGTGAACTCTGTATGATGTGTGATATTGTGAACATATTTGTTTTTATTAATAATTAAACTTACACATTATGTCTTATGTATAATTAAATTATAATACAAACTCATACTAAAAAGTAAGCCTAAAACTAGTTGGCGACGACAACAAGATTTCAATTTTTCAAAAATATTGTTTACAAAATTAAAATGTTATATTTACGCCATAGTATTATGTCACTCCCCAAATGCGTTCGTCTCATATCTCAATTCAAGCTGCCGGTCTCAGATTGTATTCCTCACATACCGGCTCGTAAAGTGCAAGACCCCAAAGCATGTGCGCGGAGAAATAAAGGACTTGTTCTAGGCGTATATTACAATGAAAATGTAGTGGCTGATCCAGCGATCCTCACCGCTAGTGGTCAGAAATATGATAAGGAAGTATCGGGGAAGTTATGGTCAATGCTTAATCTAACTCCGATACCGAAACTAGGCGAAACTAGAGTGTTTTATGACTTGGACCCAAAGTATGCTTATGTCGCAGTTGCTGGGCTAGGCAACGAATGTGTGACCTTTAACAAAATTGAGCAATTAGATGAAACGAAGGAAGCGATAAGAATTGCTGCGGGGGCAGGCGCAAAAGCACTTCATAAATTTAATCCTAAAGAGATTGATGTGGAGTCATTCGGAAATGCAGAGGCAGCGGCCGAGGGAGCAAGCCTCGCTGTCTGGGAGTTCAACGAATATAAGAGTACCACAAACAAAAAACATATTCCTAAACCGAATCTCCTCCTATACGACGATTGTGACGAAGAAGGATGGAAAATAGGCAAATTAAAAGCGGAAGCTCAGAATCTAGCGAGATACTTACAAGAAATGCCAGCAAATATATTAAATCCCACTAAGTTTGCTAAGATAGCTGTTGATCTTTTATGTGAATTAGACATAAATGTAGAGGTAAAAACAAAGGGTTGGGCGGCTAGTCATGAAATGGGTGGATTTGTGTCGGTGGGAAAGTCTTCAGTACAGCCACCACTGTACATCGAAATCAGTTATTACGGAGCGGATGAACGCACACGCCCTATTGTCATGATTGGTAAAGGAGTCACGTTTGATAGTGGAAGTTTAGACTTAAAATCATGTAAGGACTTAAGATATATGAAAGGTGATATGGCCGGCGCAGCATGCGTAGTAGCCATTACCAGAGCCGCAGCGAGACTTAAACTCCCCATCAACATTAGAGGTATTCTACCAATGTGCGAACTGATGCCCAACGGAAATAGTCCGAAATTTGGAGATGTCATTCACAGTGCAAACAATAAATCAATTCACATAAGGATGCCGTCGCGCGAGGGTAGATTGCTCATCGCAGACAGTTTAGTTTATGCACGAAACTACTGGCCCAAATTCATTATCGACATAGGAACAATGTCCAAGGAATTGTTGCATTACCTCGGAGGGGCAGCGTGTGCTTGTTACACGAACTCTGATGAGTTATTCCGTTACCTGGAACTAGCGAGCGCAAATACAGGTGATCGGGTCTGGAGAATGCCTCTCTGGAAGTTTTATGAGGATCGCGTCAAGAATTGTGGAACCGCGGACGTGGCTAACACAGGTCGCGAGCGGTACGGCGACTCTGCTAACTGTGCCGCCTTTCTAAAGCAGTTTGTGCAGGACAGTCAGTGGATACATCTCGATACATACAACGTGGGTTACACGAAAGGTTCCGACTTTCCATACTTGGCACGCGGCATGACCGGCAGGCCGACCAGGACAGTGATTGAGCTCTTACACCAAATGATAGCAGTGTCTAAATTATAATATGAGTATTATTCGCTTATAGATAACATTTTTGTGTAGTCATTCGTGCGTATACTATACATTTTTGATTTTAATCATATTTGGCAAGTAATAAACCCTTTAACATTTTGATGGTTTTTATTGTAAAATTCACATAGGTAGTTATTTCAGGTACATAACATAAATTGGTCACTGGTGTGTGTAATAACACGTAACTGTTTTATCCGATCATAATTATTACAAAATTTGTTATGCAGTCATCCATAATGTATGAGCTCGCATTATGAATGTTCATTTAGAGCGTGATCGCGCGCGCACTGCATGAATTCCGCCACGAGGTGGTAGCAGTTGAGCGGCTGTTGCGTGTGGGAGTCGTAGCACGCCTGGAGCGCGCGCCGCAGCTCGCCGCACGGCGCGGCCGGCCGGGCCAGCTCGCAGCTCAGCGCGTCCACCATGCGCTCCAGCGCCGCGCAGCACTCGCCCATCTCCTCGTAATGCTGCCTCACAATCGTAGCAATCTCCCGTACGAAACCATCATCAGCACCCGTACCAAACGATCGCCGAAGCACTTTCTTGGAAACCTGAACTTTAGTATCCTCCTCATGGCACTTACAATTGAAAAACAGATACAAATTATTAATTTGACGACAAAATAATGAAAATAAATATTCTGAAGGCGGAATCATAATATTGGTAACAAATCACTATGGTTTCATGATGCGATTGAAATAAAAGATATGTTTTGATTATGCTCATTTATTACTTATATGATTATCATTATTAAAAATATTAATTATGAACATTGTATGGCACAAAATACATTCGATTTTTAATTACCTATTAAAAATACTTAAAATTAAATCTTATTATTTTATTGTAACTATTTTTTGAGTAGGTACTTATTAGCTTAGTAGCAACACGTGAGTGATAACACAGGTTAGTAGTATAAATAAATCTTATCTTATGACGTTGGCTGCAGATAAAGTATTCATTCTTAATTTGAATAAAATTTTAGAACGTCCAATTTTACAACATCGAGAATTGATGTAAAATAGTGAACATGAACTTAAAAGAAATAATAGGAGAAACTGTCCAAGGAGCAAGAAAAACGACATGATTCATCAAACATAGTTTGACGAAATTTTACTAGCTCAATCAAGAGTACCTAGCTATTGTTATGCGATCCTCTAGAACCATTAGAAACAATAAGATAACTAAGACTAAACAGCTATCTAATAAATGCGTTAAAGTCTTAAAATTATATTACAGATGATTATGGAATAAAAAGTCTCCAAGTAAGGAGTCAGATGGGAAATTAATCTACTTTGAACTAGGTTCTGCCTGCGACTTCATATGCTTGGACTTACAATCGGGTCTAAATTCCTGGATAAAAAGTATGATATGTGTTTATCCAGGCTATTCACTTTGAATGTACCAAATTTCATCCAAATCCATTCAGTCGTTTATGCGTGAATGAGTTACAAACATCCATACGTAATTCCATTTCAATCTTACAAACATTCGCATTGATAATATTAGTGGACTTAGATAGGACTTAATCCTGCTAAGGAACAATTAACCGGTATCCGAGACAGTAAGCTACAAACCAATGAACATCTAAACATATCATAAGCAGACGGTATTGATCTACAGCGAGCATGCCCATGAGCAATGAACATTCGAAGTAGTAGCATGCTTGCAACGAAATCCACATACGTAATTGTACAATTAATTAACGATCATTAAATTGCAAATAAACAGCCAGGTTTATCCTTTTCTAGTCGACTTGAACAATAGTTCATTAATAGGAACATAATTACTACTAAATTAATAAAACAAGTGTTACACGCACAACATAATACAAAATAAGATAAACAGTTTAGAATCTGAATAAGCTGAAGAGGTTGTCTTTATGTTTGAAAGCGATAAGGTTTGAAACTACAAGGCCGGATTTGTTTTTTTTTTCTGCATTTGATAGCCTTATCTTAAGGAAAGTTATAGGCTATTCAAACGACACTACGATCTAAATTAAGGAGACAAGCAAAAAGCAAAATATGTGATAAAATACGCTAAGCAATGACGAAGAGCGAGAATTGCGAGTGAAACCGTGTGGCACAGCTAGTAGAATTATATATGGCAATGTCCACTTCGAATAAAATGCCAATGCGAGCCAAAATTTGTAGACTAACAATGACTTGTAAATCGCTCAGCAGTTCCTAAATAACATTAGATTGAACATAACCTATAAATACAGAGGTATATTCTCGGTACCGGTAACACACCGAAAGAGTTACACTGCGCAGCGGCAGCATTGTCAATCGCTTCAGATCAAATTGATGTTTCGACGATCAAAATGCGAAGTAATATTTTACTTCAAAAATGCCCTTCTGACAGCTGCGAGCCACTACTCTTCAGTGTGACACGGCCCTAATACAGGAGTTTGGCACAAATGGATGTCTCACATTTAACTGTTGGAGACAATAGAAAAAATGTGTTGACGTTCTTGTCATAAATACTTTCAGTCGAAACTCATAGCCAAGTGTACTGTATACTAGGTAGATTGACACACATCATCGTCAATTACCAAATGCCAGTAATGCGAACATTGCTAGAAATCTGGCAGACGTATGGAACTAAGTAGCTGTACATAACGCTGTGTCGGGTGCGTGATAGAGCGGTGCGTGCGCGCTGACATCTGCCAGCTATGTTATAGATGAACTAATAGTCGCGATCGGCGCGATACTGAGCCGTGACGAACGCACTTTCCACATTAATGAATGTCCGTCGACGCTCCCGCCGGACGATACCATCTGACGTATGCTCGCTGCAGCATACCGCGCAAAAACTTCAACATGCGATTACGATGTGAAAGTGGAGGGACCGTTGCTTTTAAATTTCGCCTGATCCGCAAAGAAATGTAAATGTCTTTGATATTTATAGCTGGACTAGGAAATCCGATGCATATACTCAAATTATTTTGTTCAGTACAAAGAAGTGGGCAGTAATACGAAATGTGTAATTATCACATTGATTATAATAGCACAAAACAAACAACTTTATCATTTCATTCACATCCGCTTTTATCCGAGAATTCTAAATTTGTAAACCTATTTTAAATATGTTAATTAGTGATAAACCTTACTAATATTGTATTTGTGAAAGTAACTCAGTCCATCTGTCGGTCCGTTACGCTTTCACGGTAAGATGGCTAAGCTGATTTGAATGGAATCTGGTATCTCCTTAGGGTATGGCTCTCCTTAGGGTCGCACCCTAGTCCGCCTCCTAACATAGGTAGAATGCGGTTGAAACTGCGGAAAACAAACTACTTGGCGCACCCGAAATAACGCTAAGTTAAACTTACTCAGGTTAAACTCTCCATACCAAATTTTAATTAAATCTGTCCAGCCATTTTACCGTTAACATACAGATTTACTAACGCATTTATCATATTTGTAAGGATGATGTTATATATTATGATGTTAAGTTTTTTTTTTTTTTTTTAGTCCATTAGTACAATCATAGAAATTGCGCACAAGAATATTCTATAACTAAATTGTTATGGTTCATCAATGGCATTAAAAATTGACTTGCTAACCAAGGAACTTTATCTTAAACAGATTATCATAGCCATCTGATCAACTTAAACACTACTGTGGCATATAATACAAATGAGGAGACGACGATATGACGACACGCGTATGGTGAAATAGTCAAAAATCTATGATCGAAAACATTTCATCCTTTCATAAAAAATGGCACAAAAATAAAGGAACAATATGAATTAATTTGCATCAGGTAAAAAAAATGAAAACAATGAAGAAAGGTTTTTAAGAGTTGGCAACGTGTGCCTAAAGGCATGAAGGGATGTTTAACGTGTGCCCTACACGTTAAACAGCCTAGCCTAGTCATGAATCAAAAAAAAAAAACAAAAGTATGTCCTGTCTCTGAAATATTTTGGATAAAGAATGTTTTTTCGTATGCAGAGTGGATATGTCATTATCATTAGATATTTTTTATTATTATTATTATAAAAAAGCCTGTGTTGTCCCACTATAGGGCAAAGGCTGCTGCCCAGCTTTTTCAAACTTAGCTGCTAAGGACCAGTCATATTGAAGGAGTCCATTTTCTACTTTCTCATCTCATCATTAGTTAAACTTTAATTTATTGTCATGTTGCCGCCTCCAAATTGTATAGCCTCTTGACGCTAAAGATAAATATAGTTAGGAAAAATGTTGCCTGCGTTTAAGTCTGGGAATAGCTGATATGCTGGCTTACATAAGTCAAGTGTCAAGTCAAGTCAAAAACTAAACAGATTTAAGGAGGACAGATAACCTCACTGCCACGTCAAAAAACTCCACCGTGTACAACAACCGTTTCAATTTATTTTTTTAAATCCAGCTTAAACGCAGACTAACTTTGGCATACAATTTCATTATGACTCGAGTTGTAACTGACATACTTATTCCAGGCCAATTGCACAAGCGTAACACAGTCGCATTCAAAATCGCTTTCATTTTGACATTTAAACAATATACATTGCATTGACTTAGGCGTCGATCGGGCGAACTTTTCATACGTACAGAGTAATGGATTTTGTTATACTGTCAGAATATTACTTGTAAAATTTAGAGTTCATTCTTGTAGTTTTCATAGAGAGTGTTGGTGACAAGGTCGGAGTCCTCAGTGTCGCTGATGTAGCCTTCCTGGCCGGTGTAGTGCGTCGGGTGGACTAGCAGAGGCGCCGCAGAGTACGCCTCGAGGTTCCGTGTTTGGAAGTGTGCCTTCCACGTCTCACTGGCAATAACAAACAATGTTCAATGTTAAGATAATATAGAATGTATTAGCTTCAGCCCGCGACTTTGTCAGCGTGGTCATGGAATTAGGTAGATACACGGATGAAAATCCATCTATCCTGTGTGTAAATCCAGAATATAAACTATGTGTGTGCCAAATTTCATCCAAATCAAATCATTGGTATTTGCGTGTTGTAAAAGAACCAAACATCCATTGATACATACAATCTTCCACGTTTATAATATAGGTGTAAGTAGGAGACATAAATAAAATATATCTCATTTCCTAAAGACCCACCAATGGCATCGATACCGGCGCCCTAATTACGCTTGACATATTTTTTTAATTTCAATAACCATAACTTCATGTTGACCTATCAGTAAACTGCGGCGAGTATCGACAAATAAATAGACATTACAAAGCACTAACTATAGCATAAGCTACATTTTTTATGCGATATTCTTTATTTTTTTATAATTAACTAGATGACCCGGTGAACTTCGTATCACCTACATACATCTTAACTTTTTCTCATCGTTTAAACCTTTCCTGGACTACGACAAAAATATAATAACCAAAACCAGCAAAATTGGCCCAGCCATTCTCGAGTTTTGGCGAGGCTAACGAACATCATTTTTAACACGCTTTTATTAGCTCGGGTTGTATGTATGTATGTATGTAACGGAATCTTTAAACCTAATTTTCACTGGTTTCTAGACGTCTGATCAACTTGGAACTTTGCATACGTGTTAAGGGCCGATGACAATGCAATAATCCGATAAAAAAAAACGCGCTTTTATTGCTGACCAAACTAAAAAATGGAAAATAAATAATAGTTTAAAAAAACTAAAAAAACACGCTTTTATTGCTGAACGAACTAAAAAGTAGAAAATAATTTTTAAATAATTCAATTCAGAGTAAAAAGCGTGGGGTGCTTGATATTTTAATTATTACACCTATTCTATTGGCAACCATTTATGAGAGGAGAGTCATGAAAATATAGGAAAATGCACCCCACGCTTTTTACTCTGAATTGAATTGTTTAAAAATTATTTTCTACTTTTTAGTTCGTTCAGCAATAAAAGCGTGTTTTTTTAGTTTTTTTAAACTATTATTTTTTAGATAGAAGATAGATTTACTTTGGTTGTTTTTACTCGGTCGGTGTTATCGGTCGGTTTTTGGGTGCACGCACGAAAAAGTGTCACGTTCAGTAACGTTTTTTACATAATATAACTCCCTTGATTTAAATAAGTGAAACGGAGTATCATATAAAAGATGATTGAACATTATATAAAATTTTAGTAATATGAAATAATAATTTAGAATATTTGATTATCTGTGATTTCAAGGTATCTCTAGTCAGAAGCGGCGTAAGGCGTCGGCGGTGTGGGCCACCGCCCACGGCCTCGCAGTGCAAAGGACCTCGCGCCTCACAGCCGAAAACTTAGAGACACGACTTCTAAAGCGATGTACTGGTCCACTAGCGTATAAATAAAACATTTTTTTCTCTTTTCAGTATTTTTGGAAATCGGTTGTATTTTTTGTAAAAATATATATTTTATATTCTCTCCTTCTTGCACCATCAGAGGGCCTCGCAAAACGCAACCTTGCCCACATTAAGTTTACGTCTTTCGCCGCCACTGTCTCTAGTTATTTTACGCAATTCTTGATATCTTCAATACTTCGCGATATGTTAGACATCCTATTACGCAATCGCACACCACATGGGATCTTAATTATTAAATAATATTCGCGATAGTTGTCATAAGCATACGTACTGATGCGTAATAATTAGGTTTATCAACTTTTTTATCATATTATTCTCTACTACATTTTGCTGTGTAGGAAAACCCAAATAACGAGAGTTACAGACACAATATAAACTAAACAACTAAAACTAGGCGCTGTCGCAATAACGGCTAGCTTTAGTCCAATCAAGTTGTAAAGGTTAAAACTCAAATAGCAGTCTGAATAACCATGTCAATAAAGTCAAGCTATTTTTGGCACATTTTTATTAAAATAACTACTAAAAAGTTTTGTTCAATTGCTCGAGAAAATGCAACAAGTATATTTTTTTCGAAAGCTACTAACAATGTTTTACATGTCGTACGCGGCTTATCGCGGCAGCCCACCAAAACTATATATTAGGTCTCGGTCTATTGACTGCCCGCTCCAAAATGAGTTATCAACCAACATGATTCGACGCTATCTATCTTCCTGTCTGAGTTCTCCGATATTGTGTCCTGAGACTAATTTTGAACTATATAACCACAAAATCGAGACGTTTTTAACGATTTCGCATAAAACTGGTTTTTAGTGTTAGGTCAATCTAAAATTACGCATACACATCACATGCGTTATAAAGACTGACCTATATGTTCTACATGTGAAAACTTTTTGGTGCTATTACCAGAAGCGTTTCGGAAATACTTACTTGGGGTGCTGGTTGAACATGATTGGGAGGAACTCGTCGACCGGCAGCATTCGTTCGAGCGGGCGCGCACTGAGCAGCTTGCGGGCGCCCTTCTCGCTGATGAGGTAGCCGAGCGTCCAGTACGAGTAGAGCGGGCGAGTGGTGTGCTGCGTGGCGTACTGCTCCTCGTCGTCCAACAGGATCTTACGCCCGATGTATCTGTGGAAATATCATTATTATAACTAGCGACCCGACCTAGCTTCGCAGGGGTGCAAACTTTAACTATACGATCCGAAAAAAAAAACTTTCATACAAACATTGCCTGACAGTTATGAACCCAACAAAAGAAACAGCCAAATCGGCCGGGCCGTTCTCAAATGGTTATTGATTGATTCGAGCTGCCTCATTACTGGTAAAGTGATAGCCAGAAGTGCCAGATATTATCTTTTACATACAGACTCGCAAACTAACAATTTACGCCGTTTTGGTGTATAATATTAGTGTAGATGTAGTCTTTGATTATTGTTGAGATTAGTGGAAACAGCCAGATCGAAACTCATTTACAATGTCATGTGCCTGTAACTCCCACCAGCTCCCTTTTACGCAGGCATGGTGGTATAATTCTATTTGAGACTTGCATTTATAATTCTCTTTGATACTAAGGAACACATCCTATGTTCTGTATTATATTTTTCTTTCTGCGAGATGACTACTGATGTACAGCCCTCCAATCGGAATTAGCCTATTACAGCTTGATCTCATATTTCCTGTTAACGCCCGGCTTAATATATTAAAGTGGCGTCGGACAATAATACAATGCTTCAATGTATGCTCACTCTCGCAATGCATTTTGCCAAATATTTTCAATTGAACATTAAGAAACTCGATCCTTTTAGTTCTGTCAGTGCCGATTTCTTGGGGCTTATTTGTTGCAAAATTTCAACCCTGTTTTGCTATGCTAAAAGTATTTAACAGCATATTCATGGTGGGGATCTGGACGGAGACAGAAGTTCTTAGTATTCATGATTACAACATTTTGACGGCACTATCGATGCATCTGAGTTGCGTATTTCGTGTTGATTGACGACGAAGAGGTCTCTAGTATTTCGGTCTCGCACAGACAATAATGCTGCACTTCTAGTGGCGAATAAGCGAATATGCTTAATAACTGTGGCTCTGCGGTTTCACCTCCACTGGCATTTATGTTAAATAGCCTATAGCCTATAACCTTCAAGAATCGGGTATTTCTTTTCAAAAACGAAAATACTGAATAGATTAGGTATAGTAAAATGAAACTCACACTAAGTCCCAGTCGAGTTGTTCAATCTCTCGCATCAGCCGCAGGAACCTGTCCCGGAAGTAGGGCACGAAGTGGATGTCGTCCTCTAGCACCAGGGTGATCGCGTGATGCTTCTCAACGATCTGGTCCACACATAGTACCATACATGTTACATAGTATCTTACATCGGTTCCTCAAACCTTACAGACAGATATGTGTTGCTGGGGAGTTTGTTGCGTCACTTCGTCTTCCCAGCAAAAACACATAGGAAGTGGTGAAGGGCGGGCGTTTTGGGGGCTGTATCTTGTAAATTTGTCATTAAAAATAAAAAAAATGCTGATTTTAAGCCTAATTTGAATAAATTACTTTTGAATTTTGAATTTTATCTCTAAAAAACGAAGTGCATTTTTATTTGTCTCCACATCACCCGGAGTCGCAGCTCACTTATTAAAAAACCGGCTAAGTGTCGGCCCACGCACTATAGGGTTCCGTAATATGTTTTAGTTCGTTGACTATAACTCTGTAATCGAAAAAGCCTACTTAGTCGTGATAGTTTATTCTTTGAAGTTCGTTATGCTATATCTGTGATTTTTTTCAAATGTTTCAGTTTTGCCTACAGCCATTCAGAAATATAGAGGAGGGTGACGCCCGTATCGAACGTGTTCAATATGCATAACCATACCTTAGATTTCAGTGTCTCGTACTAAGAACTTCTGAGCTATGCCGAGAATAAACAGACAGGCAGACATGGAGAAACCAAGGGTTCCTTGTCGACTACAAACAACAAACTGACAGGGAAATTACCTATTGATTTCGTAATCGGCCAGTTAAACAAAAAACAAATTAACGACAAAGCGAGAATTTGTGTTCTTTGCTGCCCTTCGAAACTTGGAAATTTGAATTTATGATAACAGCTGTTTTTTTATCTAGTCGTTGAACTTGGACCTTAGCAGTCTATCTTAATTATTCTTAACTAGTTTCCCGCTGCGGCTTCGCCCGCGATATTTTAGCTAATGGATACAAAAACTTGACAAATTATATACTTAAACCTTCCTCATTAATCACTCTATCTATTAAAATAAAACCGCATCAAAATCCGTTGCGTAGTTTTAAAGATTTAAGCATATATAGGGATATAGGGACAGATAAAGTGACTTTGTTTATACTATGTAGTGATATTCATCAATCGGTTCAGTAGTTTACTACTAGTTTGCGACACCAAAGATGGAACAGATATGATACAAACATACACACATAAGACTTCTGAAACATAACTCATTATTGTTGTTATTAGTCGGGTAAAAACTCACCTCTTGCCAAATGTAGAAATGACTTAAAAAGCAACCCACTTCCCCTGCCTTCATGGGCCTGGAAATAAAATTATACGTCACATTTTTATTATGACCTTGTTTTTTGAATAGGCATAATAATACTAGAGATCAAGTTTAATCCCAAGACCTAATTCAGATGAATTGTCAAGTTTTTAGAGAACACATAGAACTATAAAATTAAAAATATTTTTTTCTAACTAAGGTAGCCCTGGCTACACAGAAAACACTTTTCAATTCAACCATTCACGCAAACACAGTGTGTTTTACTGAATTATTCAGACATTTAATGTAAAATCAGTAGATTGTACCTTTTATGATAAGGGTCTTCATAGTATGGCATTAATGTAATAGATAAATCCTTCAGGTTGTTCATATCCAGGTTTCTGAAAAAAATATTGCCCGTCTGTCAATGGAATAACACATTTAAAATTATCACGAAAATTGCATAAACACATAGGTTATGCAAAACAATATCGATACAAATCATCCCACGATCTTACTCAAATGAACTTTCCAGCAATCTAAAAAATAATGTAAAGAAATGTTAACTGAGTTAAATGTCAGCAAAGAAAAAAATATTAATAAGCTGCTACAACTGTATATATTCATTACCTCCCATCCACAGCTTTGAAATGTTTTACATCCATTCCCAACTCTTTGAAGCTCATCTCCATCATTTCCCTCCTTTCATTCCGTCTCTCTAGGTTTATCATATAGATTTCATTACAGCCAAACTTCCAAAGCTTAGGGTATTTTACATAGTCCTGTAAATATTCGTCTAGAGGCAGAGGACTGCCGCGGCCGATCGCTTCGGTTTTTATGTTCAATAACTGCTCAAAGTCATTTTTTAATTCACGGTTGTCTTCTAAGGGCACTGGAGCGAACCCATACAAGTCATCGTTGCAAATATGCAGGCTTATATCTGTTAACAATCATTATCAAAATTATAATGTCCAGGTACTGCCTAATTATTCTCTACTATAGATTAGTAAGTACATATATTTAATAGCCTAGGATGATGATGATCAAACAAGTAATAAGATTTTAAGAAATAAACAAATATTTTTTAGTATTTGCTACAATTAATTTAAAACCTTACCATGTTTCTTGGCATTCACTGCAAATGCTATAATATCATCATGAGGTCCATCATAATAACGGATCTTATCAGGATCATACGTAAGTTGGTCAGAGACAATTGCTCTAAGTGATACTAGGACCGCGGTGTGCACCATTGGAACCTCAAAGCAGCCTTGCTTTTCCATTCTCTGTATAGGCTTATAATCATCTGTCCTCTGATAATAGTAGTTTTCAGTCATACCACACCTGAAATATTTTGTCATTAATTATGTTTATAGTAAAAAGTTTTATTATTTTACATCTTATTTTTATTTTATATGTAGGTAATCAGCTTTACTAATGGCCAATTGCATCAAACTTCACATCAGCTACACTTATTTATAAGTAGGTACCACACAAAACTTTAAATCAGTTATTTACATACTTATAAGATTTTTTTATTTGATCAAATCATAGGTACCTAGACTAAAATATTAAGTGTACTATGTGCAACTGTGTATACTTAGTTCATGGTATTTCCCTATTGTAATCAGGCAGTGGATGACCTGAGCGTTAGCTCGCAAATCTAGCAATGATTTACCCAATCTGCATGCACTCTGCTAAGAGGGCAATAGATGAGATCGTGAAACTTTTTTTAATGTTATGGAATCAAGGCGCTCGGATATACTTATTCCAAACAAAAAAAGGCACAAATTAAGTATCCCTTGAAACGCTTTCGTCAGAAAAATATCTCAGAATGAAGTAATTAGTCCTTGCATAGTGAGACATGAGAGATGTTGGTATATAAGCTTTGTGGATGTAAAACAATGCAAAACGTAAAGAGAATTTAAAAAAGACGACTAACAACGTTATTGTTAAAATCAGCAATAAAAATTACAAACATAAAAGCATTAGAAAAGCACCTTGTAATTGAACATGCTTTGTCATGCATTAGCGTGACAAACGTAAGCTAACCAGAAGTTTGAATACAGTCCATCCGATATGAGCATGGGAGCTGCTATAGGAAGATCTTTAGACACAAGAACTTTAAGAGTAGAAGGATTTGTAAGGAACACATCAGCATCTATCATCTGAAAAAATAAAACAAAAGCAGTTATTTAGTAAATACACACATACAATCTGCATGTATGTTTTATTTAACGCTTGACTGAACATCATTATTCTAATAATAGAAATACAATCTTGTGGTCAGTCCTGGATTGGTCAATAGGCCGTATAGGCCGGGGCCTAGGGGCGGCAGCGTCCTAGGGGCGGCAGATTTCAGAGGACGCTAGCTTGATTATTGGAAGGTACATGGGCGGCGGAAATGAAGTGGCCTATACTCATAAAAAATACAAATCCGGCACTGCTTGTGGTAAGTGATAAAATATTCCCAATTAATAAATTACTATTTTATTATGTAAGCAGTCACTTAGATACATAGGCGATATCGTACTATGCAAAAAAATATCGTATTATAATGCAAACATATAAAAAAAATCTAATTGGCATTACTGACTACATAATTCGCTCCTTTGCATGAATACCCGCACAAATTAACATTTTGAAATAAGAACTATTTTGCATTTGGCTGTGTTATAAACCAGTGTTTTCAAAATTTTGGTTTGTGCGGGTTTTCATGCAAAGCAGCGATATCCATAGTGTTGCCAGATAATATAAGGATCTATATAAATAAAAATAATGCTGGCATGTTTGTCCTATACGCGCTCCTGAACCATACATCAAATTGTGATGAAACTCTGGTAAGTTGTTCTACTGACGCCAAAGAGGTGTCTGGCTAAAAACCAAAAAGGGTAGCAATGCAATGAATGCTAGTTATCTATACAAATTAATACAATTGTGTCTGTTTATAAGTTTAAAGCAGCAGCTTTTTACTAAATGCATATGAATGTATGTTTATATGGTACCTAAACAACTATTTCAGTTTTTGTCTATCTGTATGTTCCAGGTAATTTTCACAATGGCTAGACCAATTTTGATGAACTTTATAAAGACTAACTTAGGATATTTTTTAATTATTCCAATGAAACAATTAAGACACTGTCTTTGTAATCATGATAATAAAATGATGCTCATAATTTGATCTAAGGTATACAAATAAATAAAATTACAGTGTCTGTTTGTAAAGTCAAAATAACAGTTTTTTTTACGTAATGCACTTAAATGTAGTCACAGTAACTACTTGAGTACCACCAAAAACAATTTAAAAAAGAATGTCTTCCACTCGTATAATGCCACAGACAGAGACAAAAATGCATTCATCTTATAACTCCTCTATTCTTGTTAGAATTGAACATCTAACAAGAATAGAAGAGTTAATGCTGAAATGTCAGTATCATAATCTAAATAAATATTAAGTCATAATCAAGGTTCTGCTGTAATTGATTGATTAAGAAAAACTCACAAACAGATAATCTGCCCACATTTTTCTAGCAAACTGCAGAGCTTGTTCCCTCAATCGTATAACATGTTTGAAATGCCCAGGACTCCAATGGATTGAGCTCTTTTCATCACTATGTCGAAGTCCACTGGAACTATTTGTTGTAATATATACTCCATTGTATTGAGAAGCATACTTGTCAGCCCATCGTTTTATTATTTCTATACTCTTGTCTTCATTGAAATCACTATAAATCCTTAAACATATAACAAACCAACTATGAGAGTACTCACAATAACATTGTGAAGAGAACTAAAACTGAGTTAATGTTTTTAACAAAATAAGGTGAAAGAAAAAGATTGGCTACAATAATATTCAACTCCCATGTGGCCAGTTACACTTAGTCACTATCAAGTTTACTATGTGTGCAAATGGTTGCCAGGTCTTTAAACCAAACACTAAGCATACCAGCCAGTTTATCTGAACATTTGGGTAAAAAGGCATGTCTCTCTTAATTTTCTATCTCATTAATCTCTCTCCATTTTTTATAATTTTTGTTTATATTGTTGATTTTTTTTTATTATTCATATCTCAATAATCTATCACATGGATCATAAAGTAATACAGTTTAATGAAACAACAATCAAATTTGAGGACCACTCTTGAATAGTCAAACCTACAAAGCCTAACAAAAACTGGATGGCCAGACACTGTCTACTGCCTAATTTGTCTGTACACACAACCAAAAATGCCTGATTATGTCCAGCCCTATATCAACACCTGACAATACTATGAGCAAATCTAGGTTATTTAGGAATTTTCTAATACAAACATTTTCAACTTATCTTGAAGACTTGTTTGTTATACCTTTTTGTGTTAGTTTTAGTAACACAACTGAATATCTTACAAGTAATATTATCAATGTTTGTTACTAAGGCTGTCACTGTAAAATGGCTGGACAGATTTTGATAAATTGGTATTGAAATAGATACTGTTACCCCAGAGACTGTTTCTGCCCGGGTGCGTGAGGTACTTCCCTCAGAATGTGGGTGAAGTCGAGGGAAACAGCTATTGTTTTTATTAATTTGTATCACATCAAACTATATATTACAGGTTACGCCACTGAGTTGACAATTTATAAGAATTGTATGTTACAACAGTCCCAGGAAATTATTATACTAAGTATTTTATGAAATAAATTTATAAATATAAAAAGTACCTACCATAAGTATAAACGGTTTTTGGGGTAATCTAAGTTACGTATGCAACTTAAAAAATATGGTAAAGTATGGGCTTTATTTCGAACAAGCACTGATATTCCAACTGTCGGCATTTTCCTAGGAACAATTTTAACTTCCTCGCCATTACACAAATGCAAAGTGCCGACATAAAAGTTTAATAACACTGTAAGCACAATTAAGTCCATTTTTGTAATGTTTATAATGCGTTCCACGGCTCGAAATAAATTAGTTAATGTGGCTGAATCGTTGACAATTTTATCATGTTGTATGTGTATCTTAAAAAACAATGTGATGAGATGTGATGTGTAACTAATTTCTGTCAAGACTCATGTTTCTGTTGATTTCTGCCTGTCACTGTCACTATCACTACTGTCAGCAGGGCCCAGGGCTGCGAGTAGCGCCCTAATTATAAACCGCTATTCTGATATCTATCTAAACAGAAAGAATGTCAACAAAGTGTTTCCCATCGCGTTCTAACGAGTGCTATAGTCCGACATGGCTATTTATGATCGTGGCTGAAAAGTGAACTATAGTTCGACATGGCTATTTATGAACGTGGCTGAAAGGTGAACTAACGCTAGCCACCATCTTGAAATGTCTTATTTTTAGTGATAATGATACCAATTAATGAATTTTTTTTTTAAGTAAACCATGACATGATGAATAGCAATTTAGTAATTCATCATTTTAGTTTTTATAATAATCTTAAATTGGAAACAATAAAATGCAATATTTAAACATTTAACACACATTTGAATGTTAGTAGGTGGCTCACAAGCTGAAACCTTAAGCAATATAATAACAACGTGTCTCGGCATGTAACGGAATACTAATTACTTATAAGCACTAATAATATTAGATTAGTCTTGATGAGGACTCGGACAATAAGCAGCGTGGTCACTGGTATTCATCATCAGCCTATTAGTACAGGATCCCTGGTACATCTTTCATCATTTATTACTAACAAGCTGATGTTTCGAGAGTAGGTTCCTTTTGACTAGACGCCCAACTTTTTCCTTTACAGTAATGTTGGTAAGTGGTAGCTTAATAGGGGTAACAAGGATAAAATATGTTGATTTGACGAATTTTAAAAATTTATTGCTAACCGATTTTTTCTTTGTTTATTATCAAGATAATTATCTAAATAATATGAAAAAATATTTGTCCTACAAAATGTAAGGTTTTGTTAGGGAGTCCTCCCGCTCCAACATGTATCGTAAACAAGGTCATGGTAAAATCATTACTAACCAGCAATTACTATCAAGCTGAATGTTCGAGAATAGCTTCGTTTCAATGAGACGCCCAACAAATTCTTGTACGAAACTTCTCGATTGTGGTTTATAACTAAGATAATAGGGATGAAATGTGTTGATTTGACGAATGAAAAAAAATTATTACTAACCGATTATTTTTTTGTTAATTATCGAGATAATTATCTAAATAACGTGAAAAAATATTTGTCCTACAAAATATAAGGTTTTGTTAGGCAGTCCCCCCTCTCTAACATGTATCATAAATAAGGTCATGAAAAATAATTACTAACCAGCTGATTTTTAGGGTTCCGTAGTCCGACAAGGAACCCTTATAGTTTCGCCATGCCCGTCTGTCTGTCTGTCCGTCTGTCTGTCTGTCTGTCCGCGGCATAGCTCAGAGGTTCTTGGTACTAGAAAGCTGAAATTTGGTATAGATATGTATATTAGTTACATCAACAAAGTGGTGAAATAAAATTATGTAAAATATTTTTTATAGGGTAGCTCCCATTACACGTAAAGTGGGGATGAATATTTTTTTCTCATGTTTCCCATCGTGTGGGATATCATTGGATAGGTCTTTCAAAAATATAGTAGGTCTGTAAAGACAATACTTCGATTTAGGAATCCGTTTGCAAAATATTTAGCTTTAAAGTCAAAAAAAAAATCGATACGAGTATCCCCCCTCTAACTTTTGAATGGCTATCCCTAGAAATTTGAATAAATTCACAGACGTAGCACACGTAATCAACTTATTAGGAAAACTATCACGGCTAAGTAGGCTTAACCAGTTACAGAGTTATAGTCGACTAACTAAGACCTGCTACGGAACCCTATTGCGCGTGGCCCGACACGCACTTGGCCGGTTTTTTATTGGTTAGCTAACATTTGCATAGTTTACCACCCATATTGTCCTACAAATTGCGTGGTACGTTATTCCAGCCCTCCAGTTACATAGTTTAAATTCATGAAATTAAAAATAATATTATTTTGTACATTTTGCTATTGGAGCTGAGGCACACTATTATCCTTGCTCACAAACGCATGCACCACAGATTACTATATACTAGTCAGAGACAGATTGAGATTTATCAGATGAATCAGATAAAAAATAATGTTTATATAAATATATAACATTATATTATGTACCTATGTATAATATATATATATATAATACATTATATATTATATATAATGTTTTATATGTCCTTATACCCTTTTATACATATATCCTTTCATTTGTATACTCCAAAATTACAAATCTTGTAGGACTAATAAAGCATACCTTTTTTTTGTAGGACATTGTTTTATTTGGACGAAGAATATATTAACCTATCACGTGATACCTTTGTCCTACAGTTACTAATAAAAAAAAAAGTCCCGCGGTATTGACAACTTTTGAGCGTAGGACCCAGAAGACATACCACGCAATTTGTAGGACAATGTGGGTGGTAAACTATGCAAATGTTAGCTAACCAATAAAAAAAGAATCAGCTGGTTAGTAATGATTTTTCATGACCTTGTTTACGATACATGTTGGAGCGGGGAGACTCCCTAACAAAACCTTACATTTTGTAGGACAAATATTTTTTCAAATTAGGGTAAGGTGGGGTAAGACTATCACCGGGGCAAGACAATCACTGTCTAATATCTCGATAAGTATAGCATATCTACAAAATTCTCTTCGTCTGTATTATAGTACTATCGTAAATATTCTCGGCCAAAACACAAAAGTTACACCTTCAAGTAAAAATGGCAAGAAAATAACCTTTAAAAATTACGGTGCGGAAAGAAGAATTTCAAAGTTACCGGCTTAACGGAATTTTTTTTTTTGGTGAAAGTAGTGCAAAAAAACAAGTGTTCTTAACGTGAATAGAATCCTATGAATATTTTCTTTTAGATTATTATTTCAATTTAACGTAAATCAAAGTATTTTCTAAAACATTTGAAGAAACAAAAACATGATTTCAAAATTGCAAGCTGGGGCAAGACTGTCAGTATGTCGGGAGCAAGACAGACATATGTTAGTCTTGCCCCAAGTCAGAGGTAATCAACATTTTTTTGGTGGATTTTCTTTCTTCATTATTATGATTATAATTCTGTATCAAAGCAAAAAATATGAATGTTAGTAATTACAATAACTACTGAACCTATTTTTTTTCTTCATTATTATGATTATAATTCTGTATCAAAGCAAAAAATATGAATGTTAGTAATTACAATAACTACTGAACCTATTTTTTTTATTTTTTTATACATTCAAATTTTTTATCCGACTTCAAAAAAGGAGGAGGTTTCTCAATTCGACTGTATATAATACATATTTATTTGTGTGTTCGCGGATAAAATCGTATATACCGATCGTCGATACCGATTACGAAAATGCGATATTTTTATAGATCCAAAATGGCTCACTATGGTATATGGGATATGGTTATCGTTTTAAAGGTTTATAGGGGTGCCGATTACGAAATTGCGAGCTTTTTACTTATCTAAGATGGCTGACTCGATTTTTAAAGTAAAATATCGATAAAATCGATATGATAAAATATCATATCAAAATATGCAAAATCGATATGATAAAATATTCAAGATAGCTGATTCGACTTTTGAAGTAAAATCGATATGTTAAAACAGCTATACTCTAAGTGTGTTCCGCGGAACCCTAGGGTTCCGTGATACCTCTGTCGGGGTTCCGTAAGAATTTAGAAAAAAAAATCAAAACACCTCTCTCTGGTCGCTCCGCGGCTGCGCGGACTCCGCGGCCGCGCGGAGACAAAACGCTATGAACGTTACTTATTTATTTATTTGTATTTGTAGAAACATGTGTTACAATAGCTGGTACAATATATCATAAGTTTGGTATCAACAATTTTATACTTGTACAACCCGTTCGCTCTAAGTTTGCCGTTCTGTGGAATGCGCGTACCCTCCCCCACGTGACAACAAAACTTATAATGTGTCATAGTTTTACCCAAATATTTCAATTTTTATTGTTACAATTAAATAAAAAATATTTTTATATTAGGTTTGGTGACGCTACTTTTCGAACGTCATACCTATCGCCAGCGGCAAACTTAAAACGTGCGGGTAGCAAGTATACACTTGTGAGCGCGTAGTCTCTTTGATAAAAGCCGCCTCTGAATTAGACGCTATAGTTGTCAACAAGCGACTTTCGACTCTAACTTCAAAGGATAAAGTCGATATTGTTTACAACGCAATTTTTAAATTTCTGTTTTTATTTTTGCTTTTTGTTTATCAAAGGTGCCGACTCGAGTATTTTCGAGAATATTTGAGATCGAGTCTAGGACTAAGTATAAAAGCGTCGCCCGTCGTCAGTTGACGATTAGCGTTCGGAGCGATAAGTTACTGCCTACTTACAAGCTCGCTAGCGAGAAACTAGTGTTCATTGTTTTACTGCCTGCTGTATTCTGTTGTCTCAGTTTTGTACATTTCTTCACCGTAGGTACTAAATTTAGTCTCTTATACGCAGTAACGATTGTGGATTATTTAAACCCCACTATCCTGACGTGTAACATTATAAATAAAGAAGAATGGAACGTTGGCTTAAAGGTGTTAAACGTGTTGCAACAACATCTTCTAATGACGCTGAATGTTCAAAAGCAGTGCGCGCGGAGAATATAGCAACCACCGATTCAGAAGATGATGCCACGACGTCAAGCTCGACGGTTTCAAAGACGAAAAGAAGGAAGTATGATGAATCTTATATCAGTTTCGGATTTGTTGATTCCAACGGCTCACCTCTCTGCATGCTCTGTAGTAAACTGCTTCCTAATAGTTCCATGGCACCTGCCAAATTGCGCCGACATTTAGAAACTGTACACCCCGAGTCTAAAGACAAGAATAAAGAATTTTTTGTTCGCAAAAAAGATCAGTTATTAGAAAGTCAAAAAAATATTATGCATGTAACACAAACTATCAACGAAAAAGCCACGGAGGCATCATATTTAGTTAGCTATCGCATTGCACAAGCAGGTGAAGCGCATACTATCGCTGAGAAATTAATAAAACCATGTGTATTAGACATAACAAAATGTATGCTCGATGAAAAATCTGCAAAGCATCTTTCTAATGTTCCGCTATCAAACGATACTGTTTCACGACGAATCCATGATCTGGCAAGCTACGTCAAACAAGAACTAGTTACACGTCTACAAAATACACGATTCGCCTTGCAAATGGACGAGTCGACTGATGTCGCTGGTTTGGCTATCCTGCTGGTTATTGTGAGATATCCATATAAAAGTTCTTTTGAAGAAGACATGCTTATGTGTTCATCGCTGCTTACAAACACTACCGGGGAAGAAATTTTTAATAAAATAAATATATTTTTTGAAGAAAATAATCTCAGTTGGAACAATTTCATTGACATTTGTACAGATGGGGCCAAGGCGATGAAAGGTAAAACAGCAGGAGCAGTGTCACGAATTAAAAATAAAGCGCGTAATTGTAGTTCCAGTCATTGTATTCTGCATAGACAAGCACTTGCGATGAAGCAAATGCCGTCTAATCTAAAATTAGTTATGGATGAAGCGGTAAAAATAATTAATTTTATCAAATCACGACCACTACAATCCCGATTGTTCTCATTATTGTGTGAAGATTATGGCAGCAAACATAAAACACTGCTGCTCCATACAGAAGTGCGATGGCTGTCTCGGGGTAAAACTTTAACAAGGCTATTTGAACTTAGAGCCGAGTTACAAATGTTTCTTTCAGCAGATACTTCTTTTAATTTGAAGGACCGTTTGTATGATAAAACTTGGTTGTTCCGATTGTCTTTTATGGCGGATATCTTTCAAAAACTTAACGAATTGAATTTATCGTTGCAAGGTAAACAGACAACAGTGTTTCAGGCCTATAATAAAATAACTGCTTTTAAAAGAAAATTAGATTTTTGGATCATTTGCATTGGTAAGAAAGAAATAGAAAGCTTTACGTTACTCAGTGAGTTTGTTAGCGAAAACGACTCAGTAATGTTTGAAGATGATGTATTTGAATTGGTCCAATATCTCAGTTCGATGCGCGCATCTTTTGAAAAGTATTTTCCCGAAGAACACAATACAAAAATTAAAGTGAATTCATGGATTCATAATCCTTTTTTACCCAACTTGGAAAAGCCTGAAAACATGTCAAACGAGATATATGAATCTCTTTTAGAAATGTCATCAGACACAAGTATGGAGTCACTGTTCAAAACGACGCCTCTCAATGATTTTTGGTGCAGAATCCAAGATGAATATGCAATGCTTGGCCAAATGGCTCTGGATATTCTGCTCCCGTTCCCAACTACATATTTGTGCGAAACAGGATTCTCTACCTACGCAGCCACGAAAACAAAATATCGCAATAGACTGGACGCCGAAGCTGATATGAGACTCCAACTTTCTTCCATCAAATCTGATATCAACCAATTGATGAAAAATAAAAAACAGTTTCATACCTCCCACTAGTTAGATTTTTTCTTTTTTAATGTTTTCTATTGTTGTCGTTGCCAAGTGGTGAAGTAAATAATAATTAGTAACTGTTAGATTGTACTTTTATTATGCTGATTAATAAAAAATACACTTATAAAAACAATTGTTTTATTGTAGGGTTCCATCAAGTATTTTGCTTCCCAAAAGGGTTCCGTCATTTAAAAAGTTTGAGAACCACTGTGTTAAAATATCATATCGATTTTACTTCAAAAGTCGAATCAGCTATCTTGGATGTGTAAAAAGATCGCATTTTTGTAATCGGTATCCCTATAAACCTCAAAAACGATACCCATATCGATTTTACAACAAAAGTTGATTCAGCCATCTTGGGTGTATAAAAAGATCGCATTTTCGTAATCGGCACCCCTACAAACCTCACAATCGATACCCATATAGATAAAATATAAAATCGATATGATAAAATATGATATCGATTTTACTTCAAAAGTCGAATCAGCCATCTTGAATGTGTAAAAAGATCGCATTTTCGTAATCGGCACCCCTACAAACCTCACAATCGATACCCATATAGATTTTACTACAAAAGTTGTGTCAGCCATCTTGAATCTATAAAAAGATCGCATTTTCGTAATCGGCACCCCTACAAACCTCACAATCGACACCCATATCGATTTTACTATAAATGTCAAGTCAGCCATTGGATATGTAAAAAACCTTGAAAACAATCCCATATCGATTATACTAGAAAATCGAGTCCATTATATTGGATCTGTTAAAGTTCTCATATTCATAGTCAGCACTCCTTAAACTAATTTTGTTGTTTTAAACACTTATTTTAATTCTAGATATAACAAAAAGTTTCCTATCTAAGACTTTCACCAACGTTTGTTTGTGATGACAATTCCTGAAAATTCATTACAAGATTCCTTATGTGACCTGTCACATAAGGGGTCATTGACCTGTAATGAACATATACCTGAAGTTTGCTACCCCTGATTTTGATAGTATGTTAGTCTTGCCCCGTATTTACATATTTACGAAATTCTCAAAAACAGAAGCTATTTAGTTAAACTTGAGATTAAACATAAAATGACTACTGTTAATATTATATTTTTTCTGGAGAAACAGCACTTGAGCACACGTATTAAACTAAAAAACATTACTGATAGTCTTGCCCCGTGGCTGGGGCAAGACTGACAGTTTTTCCAGTTTTACACTTTCCTCATTATTTCCGTTTTGAAGATACTTATACAAAAATGTTTATAATCGTATTAAAGTATATTTTATCATATATCACTTTACTGATTACCTCAAAAATAGAGCAAACAAATTCTCCATAAAACCCATTTTTGTCTGACAGAAATAAAAGTATGTCTATCTTACCCCACCTTACTTTAGATAATTATCTTGATAATAAACAAAGAAAAAATCGGTTAGCAATAAATTTTTAAAATTCGTCAAATCAACATATTTTATCCTTGTTACCCCTATTAAGCTATCACTTACCAACATTACTGTAAAGAAAAAAGTTGGGCGTCTAGTCAAAAGGAACCTACTCACGAAACATCAGCTTGTTAGTAATAAATGATGAAAGATGTACCAGGGATCCTGTACTATATATATTGTCCTTTTGGTGGGCACAGGCCTCTTCTCATGCAGAGAAGGCATGAGCATTAATCACTACGCTTGCTCAAGGCGGATTCACTATTTCAGACTTTTTATGTCTAGGTTTCTCTTAGATGTCTTCCTTATCTTTAGTCAGTGGTGTCTAAGATATACTTAGAAAGTACATACGATTTTAAAAAAGTCTCATACACAAGGTGCAGGTGCCTTAACCACTAGGTTTTCGCGAATATAGTAGGCCACCAGGACTGTCACTGGTATTCAGCAGTCATGTTTCGAGACCCCCTTTGTTTAGGCTCGTTAGATTCGTCTTAATAAAGACTTGAACACTAGGTGGCGTACATAGTCTGATGATGAAGTCAGAAGATGTTTACTGGTATTCAGCAGTCATATTTTGAAGCCCCCCTTTGTTTAGCCACTTTAGATTCATATTGACAAGGACTTGGACACTTGGTGGCGTACATAATCTAATGATGAAGCTGAAAGATGGTTACTGGTGCTCAGCAGTCATGTATTGATACCCCCTTTGTTTCTGTGTTTAAGATAAGGATTTGGATATTAGTTTTTCTACAGGGTCTGAAGTTGGTACTGGTACAGCTTGGCAAAAAAGAGTATGGAAAAAATGAAGGCGCTTCTTTCATTCCTGTGGCCACCCCATATACTACGACTAAAACGATTTTGATACTTATTTTCTATTTTGATAACATGCTGGCATGAATTCTTCTGATCAGACCCGGTTATAGATAAAAAATGCACGTTCGGTGCTTTCTATAAATATTAAACATTTGATTAAACCTCTATCAATATTAAACGTAAAAAGTCTACGGTATCTATTTTTTTGTAATATTCTAATGCTAACTACAACAAGTATTATATTATCTTGTGATCACACTAATAGATAAAGTTATTTAGAAATCGAATTTACATATTGCAGAGTATCAAGGCTCAAGCCACTCAAGTATCTAGGCGCGCTATACCAAAGTGTCAAAGTCAAAACGTAAACATAACCTATGTGCTCGATGTTTATTGATCAAAATTTCACTTATTTCGTATTCAAACAATTCAAAACAAAATAGAGTTCATAAATTAACACTTCATACAACTAAATACAACATAACAAACTCTTACATACCTGTCGTAATGGCGGTACTTTGGTAAATATCGTCGAGCTCGGAAAGAAGAGTGTTAGCGTCATGTTCGACCAGATATCACTTATAAACCTTATAAATTGTTTCCTTGCTAGTACTCCGAATAGTTTTATTTATTATAACGTAGTTTTATTGCCGTTTTGATGGTCGAAATAAAAAAAGTAACTCGCGAACTTTGTTTACATCCAACGTCATTATTTTGAGAGGTTGCCAGCAATAAAAAAATATAGTTCCGTTTCTAGACTTTTTTGCCAAGCTGTAGTATTGTATTCTCTTTGGATATGTTTCTGAAAAAAAATTACATTAATTGAAGCTAAGTGTTTATGAATTGAATGTGTGTATCTACTTTAATTCCTGACTAGTACCATAGTAATCTGTGTTTAATTCTGTGTCTGACACTGTAGATCGCCGAAGTTTCCCGTTATTAATTAGTGATTTCGCGAAATAAAGTATTGATTGAAGGTTGGTGATTGGTGATAAGACATATTAGAGACTTACTAAGCTAAAGAATAATTTATTTAGTGCCAATAAGTTTGCTGAAGCTTCTATTTTTATTTGGTTTGCTTTTATTTGATACTTAAATTTATTGATTACATTGATTGATTATAAATATATACATTATTATTTGTACCTTTATTATTTCCTTTATTCATTTTATCTTATTAATAGCTGATGAGTAGTCACATATTTGGGTAGATGACACCTCCAATCAATCGAAATAAATATTTTTTATGAGCTGTCTAATGCAACTCTTCCATAGACTTTGTATGGCAATAGGTAACTATAAAACTTTTGCCAACTCAATTCACTATTTATTTATTCCAAAGAAACTAAAAATCTATTTTTTTTATATACTAGCTTTCCGCCTGCGGCTTCACCTGTGTGGACATATTTTTTTTACACCTTGGGTTACATTATTCAAGTTTTAGCAGGGATCTCTAATTATTTCTGGAATAAATATAGCCTATGACACTTCGTAAAGATGTAGCTTTCTAATGGTGAAAGAATTTTTAAAATCAGTCCAGAAGTTTTTGAGTTAAAACCCTAAAACAAACAAACAAATCTTTCCTCTTTATAATATTTATAGACTAGCTTTGCACCAGCGCCTTAGCCCATGTGGGTTATATTTAATAAATTAAAAATTACAGTTTCATACAATCTTGTGGGGTATCGTTAGATATGTCTTTCAAAAATACTATGAGTGTGTGAAGAACATTTTTCGGTTTTGCGAGCCATTTGTGAAATATCTAGCTTTTAAGTCCAAATTTATGTTCGATACGCCCCCCTCTAACTTTTGAATGACTGTACCTGGACATGTGAAAAAATTCACAGACGTAGCACATGTAATGAACTTACAAGGAAAACTATCACGGCTAAGTAGGCTTAACCGGTTACAGAGTTATAGTCGACCAACTAAGACCTACTACGGAACCCTACTGCGCGTGACCCGACACGCACTTGGCCGGTTTTTTTCACCCCCTTAGGAGTAGAATTACGGAAAATACTTTCTTATCAGTTAAGTCATACAAAAAACACACCCTCCAAGTTTCAGGTTTCTATGATCAGCGGTTAGGCTGTAGGTTGATCTCTCAGCCATCCAGGAAAAAGTATTTAATATGTATATAAAAAATTAATAGTTTCGTCATGGTTTAAATAAGATTACTATGAAAGTGGTATCTTAAAATTAATTGTTATTGGTATCATCTACCCAAGTAGGAACACCTATAATGTGACCTATTTGAGTCCTATGTTCATTTAAATACGAATACTGAGTTAATAGTAATATTTTCATTTCTTAGCATGTTATTATCAAAATTTCAGCAAAATCATACAGCATTTAATTAAAATTTTTAATAATTTCCATAATAGTGAACAATGAAGCAAGACAAAGTTCTCTTACTATGTTGCCTGGAAAGCAGTGGCACCTTCTTTGTAATATGGATTTGTTCCCGTTTCGGCCCAAGTTTTCGTCCTAAATTCCTAAAAATTTTTGTTTCGTCCTGCGTTAATTTTTATTCCTGTTTCGGACTACTTTATAAAATGTTATGTTAGTAGAGTAAGAAAAAGGTAAAAAAATAAAGATGCCTTACCCGAGCCTAAAAGAATAGAATGAAAGGAATTCATAAACTATCTTGGCTCTCAAAAGTAGAACAAACTTTATTAAAACTACCAGGAAAACAGAAATGAATAGGAATCAGGTGCTTAAGCGACTTACTGCTAAGCTCTTTCTTGATAATGGTATATAGAGAAAGGTAGATAGAGATTTTCGAATTTATAAACCTCTCAAAACTAGATAGAAGTTACTAGGGTGATAGTAATAAACAGGAAATACGGGCCTAAACGGTTTCACTAAGTTGTGCACCAACAATTTTACACAAAGAGGAATAAAATTAGCGTTTATTATTCACTATATTGATATAAAATTCAACAGTTTTATAAATAGTTAAGTACTCACAAGGATTTCTGTTTTCCGAAATTAATGTTTACTAGAAGTATACATCCACTTCCAAATCATTTCTGCTATTCTGGTAGTTTTAATTCGCCTCAAATAAAGTTTATGGTGTTAAGTAACATGTTGAGAATAAAACATTGGGAAAAATAAGATATTAAGTCATGTTTGGAATGATTTTTATGCTGTCTGTACAACATGTTGTAAAATACAAACATAACATACTACTCGAGACGAATCAAGAACGAAATGTGGGACGAAACAAGATAAAATGAAAAACTATCAATTAATATTATTTTCGGGACGAAACAGGAATAAGATGAGGGTCGAAACAAGATTTATTTGTGCGGGACGAAACTCGTAGGACGAATCGGGACCAAATCGTAATATGTTACATGGGTCGTTTTGATGAAATACTTCCATCCGAATATTAGATAGCGACAAACCCTTTGTTTTTCTAATAAAATATATAAAATATAAGTTCATAAATCACTAGCTGTTTCACCCGCATCCTTATTACTGCACGAATCTGAATAAAAAGTATCCTAAGCCAAGTTGTAAGCTGTGTGTACCAAATTTCATCCAAATGTGAAAAGTGTGAAAGAGTAACAGACATCCAAGCATCCTCCCAAACTTTTACATTTATAATATTAGAAAGATTGAAGATATGAAGTAATACATTGTTGCTGCGCATAATCTCACAACTCTTAGGCAAAGATGTAACATATAATGTAGTACAAATACACCCTTATTTCACCCCATGTATCCATGCCTATTAATTACCATTAGCTGTTTGCAAGTCCTGACTTCATCTTGAGGAATCAAAATCGATAATCTCAACAACACTACTAGGAAAAAACCAAGGACCTCATACGCAGCTGTTGCTCTTGTAGACCGACACGCAGACCTTACGGAAACTTATTTCATGAACTTTGATTACAGGCAGGCAAAGCAGCCAGGCTGAAAAAATGAATCCATATGATTTTACAGTTGGGGATTCTCATTTAGTAGATGTGACACACATAAATCACCCGCACAATTTTTTCGTACGCACCATAAACGTAAGAGACTTTATGGATTTGATTGAAAAGCCAGATCCAGCAGAACCCATGTCTGCTAACATGATAAACCTAGGCCAGCTAGTTGTGTATAGATCAAAAGTACTTGAAAAATATGTTCGTGGCAACATACGCCGTATTAACATTGAAGAACAGACGTTTGATATTTATGCAATTGACTATGGATGTTTGGACAATTCTGTCTTATTGAAATACATTCACTATCCAGACCAAGGTTCTAAGCCAGAAAATCAATGTCCAGGATTAGCTGTTCAATGTCGACTAAACTTATGTGAACCTAAGGGTAGCCATTTTACTGAAGAAGTGATTGATACCATGAAATTTTTTGTTGGTAAACACACAGCTACTATAATTGTAATGTCTAAAATGAATGAACAACTGGCAGTAGAACTAAGAACAGTGGATTGCCCTCGAGACATTGCAACGATGTTAGGATTGATTCACAATACTATATTTTTTAAAGAACTTCCTTCAGTACACAGATTTTCTAATGTTTTACCAACATCATCAAATTCACACGCTGCACAGAATTTAAACTACAAACACAAAAGATTAAATGTAGGTGATATCTTACATGTGAGAGTGCAGAGTGGGACGTCATTATCTGCTTTCTATGTTGCTGAGATGAATGAATTTAAAAAGTTTATTTCTGATGGATCAAATTTTTCACAATACTGTAAAGGCCGACAAATGAAAGATGAGGATATTGTTCCCGGCAGAATATGCGCTGTAAAAGTTGATGAGCCTGCCAAATATGAACGAGCAATAGTAAAGCGAATAACAGAACCGAATAAAAGAGCTGTTTTACAACTTGTGGATTGGGGTAAAGAATTTGAAAGTCACTTTTTATGGATAAAATCTGTGGATTCAGACATTTATGTTAACAAACCAATTCTTGCCATCTACTGCTCAACAGATGAACAGCAAGCCTGGAAAACAAGCTTGCCTAGATTTTTATATCCAGGTTATGATTTTTTTATAAAAATTATGGTTTTAGGAAATGGTTTTGACCAACCTCATAAGGTCAACATTTTTCCAAAGAGTCAGTAAGTCAGTAGCATTAGCCTCCTGCCCTTACCTCGATGTATCAGGGGTCGGTGCAGTATAATTTATTTTAACAAACAAATAGGTTTTAACATATATACCATATATAATCGCATTATTCATCTCGTTTTTAATCATATAATAAAACAGTAAACAATTTAAATGGTTTTATTTTTGCTGAGACATTGTGCAGACGCAGACGTCGTACCTACTTACAATTAGGTCAATTCCAGAGTTACGAAAGTATATAGGCTGTTGTTTGGATTGCCTCGCTAGTTCCCTTAAAACGTGTTAACTTACCAATGCCAAAATTGTTGATTAAATTAGGGAGTTGTTATTGGAATCGTTAAATCTGATTTAGCAACTCTGTCCAACGTCTGACTGAAATGTCATTTTTAGGGTTCCGTAGGCCGACAAGGAACCCTTATAGTTTCGCCATGTCTGTCTGTCCGCGGCATAGTTCAGAGGTTCTTGGTACTAGAAAGCTGAAATTTGGTATGGATATGTATCATATTAGTTACATCGAAAAAGTAAATAAAAATGAAAAATATATTTTTTAGGCTAGCTCCCATACCCGTAAAGTGGGGATGATTTTTTCCCCATGTATCCCATCGTGTGGTATCATTGGATAGATCTTTCAAAAACTTTACAAAAAAAACCGACTTCCAAAAAACAAACTGAAAAGTAAAAACTAATTTTTATTTAAACGCTTTACGACCAAAACATCGCTTCCGAAGACGGTGTCTTGTAAGTTACTATTGTTAGTATTTTGCCACCGACTTCGAAAGCGATGTTTTGGGTGTCCCTTCGTCCAGCATACTCACCATGGAATCCTGATATTTCATGAATGTCAAAAAACTGTTCTGAAATAGTGCTAAATAGTGCCCAAAGGAAAAAAATAGTGCTCTTGTACTTGCGAAGTTATAGCCATAGTTCGATGAGTATGCTGGACGAAGGTTTCGCCCAGCATACTCACCTCCGTCCGGAGAATCTGTATACGCTTCAAACATAATTCATACTTCAAAAAATAGTTCCCAAATAGTGCCAAACGGTGCCCAAAAAGAAAAAACAGTGCTCGAATAACTTCGGAGTTATAGGCTTCGTTCAGTGAGTATGCTGGGCGTAGGTTCTACGCCCAGCATACTCACCTCAGTGCGCGAATATCGAACGAGCTATAGGTACAATTTACGTCTCAAAAAATTGTGCTTGAAATAGTGCCCAATATCAGTCCAATTTTTGCTTGACTTTTGACCTAGAAAACCATTAAATTTGATTGTAAACTTCTACATACATTACATTGAGTACAGTCGAATACAATATTATTAACTTTCTTTCTAACAATTTTTGTCTTGTGTAAATTATTAATTGTCTATGTAAGGGAGTATTTACTTTAGAATCGCAATATTATTAATTACACATTATTTTAATAATACTTTATAATAATATGATTAAGCCTTCGCGCGTCGCATGGGACCCCGGTAGCTAGGAACAATGATTTTATATATTTTGTCTAGATCACGGCGCTTGAAGGATTAAGATATCAAATGAAGTAAATCATGCATGAAAAATAAAGTTGCTGTTATTAATGCTTACATTACAACTGACAAAATTATTCAAAATAATCATTTTCCGGATCAAGGACGGTACCACAACGTTTACGGAATTGACCTGTATTCCTCATGTGATAAAGTTCAATATAGTATAAAATACAAGTACCTACGTGTTATATTTTAGAAAGTTTTACCAATATTTGGCTAAACATTTTTTTATATGTATATTATATACAATATTAAAACTACAATTTTTTCTATTTACATTGATTATATTATGAATGTTAACAAAAGCTGTGAACTAGTTAACTAGAATTCTGATTACTTTGGCCCTTTAAATAGTAATAAATAACGTAAGTAATTAAAAATGTTTTTTATTGCTAAACCTTTCATTGATGAAACTATTGGAAAGAGTTTTAAAAATTTGTATAACTATGTCACAGTACTAGTTTTGACTGGTTATAAGTTTTGCCTGCAACATATATACAAAAAGAAACTGTATAATTTCCTTTTTACAATTTTTCAAGATATTAATTTTATTGGCTGCAAATGACTGTTTTTATTCAGACAAACACACAATGCAATGAAGTAATAGACTTCATTTACGCTTAAAGTTTCATTCATTTATTATTATTTATAAAATATATAATAATGCATTTAATCGAAAGTTTTTGACATGTGAGAAAATACCATAATTATTTCCAATAACATGAAGTCTACAATTAGAAAGTTTAATATTTTTGTCCAAAAACATGTGTCGACGACTGTACCCCATTTTACGTTAGTATGTAGAAGTTTACAATCAAATTTAATGGTTTTCTAGGTCAAAAGTCAAGCAAAAATTGGACTGATATTGGGCACTATTTCAAGCACAATTTTTTGAGACGTAAATTGTACCTATAGCTCGTTCGATATTCGCGCACTGAGGTGAGTATGCTGGGCGTAGAACCTACGCCCAGCATACTCACTGAACGAAGCCTATAACTCCGAAGTTATTCGAGCACTGTTTTTTCTTTTTGGGCACCGTTTGGCACTATTTGGGAACTATTTTTTGAAGTATGAATTATGTTTGAAGCGTATACAGATTCTCCGGACGGAGGTGAGTATGCTGGGCGAAACCTTCGTCCAGCATACTCATCGAACTATGGCTATAACTTCGCAAGTACAAGAGCACTATTTTTTTCCTTTGGGCACTATTTAGCACTATTTCAGAACAGTTTTTTGACATTCATGAAATATCAGGATTCCATGGTGAGTATGCTGGACGAAGGGACACTGTTTTGGTCGTAAAGCGTTTAAATAAAAATTATTTTTTACTTTTCAGTTTGTTTTTAGGGTTCCGTAGTCCGACAAGGAACCCTTATAGTTTCGCTCTGTCCGTCTGTCTGTCTGTCTGTCTGTCCGCGGCATAGCTCCGTGGTTTTTGTTATTAGAAAGCTGAAATTTGGTATGAATATGTATATTGATCACGCCGAGAAAGTGGTAAAATAAAATTTTGAAAAATATTTTTTTTTAGGGTAGCTCCCAAACATGTAAAGTAGGGATGAATATTTTTTTTCTCGCGTACCCCTTCGTGTGGGGTATCGTTAGATAGGTCTTTCAAAAATATTATGGGTGTGTGAAGACCATTTTTCAGTTAAGCCAGCCATTTGCGAAATATCTAGATTTTAAGTGAATTTTTTTGTTCGATACGAGTTACCCCCCCCTCTAACTTTTGAATGGCTGTACCTAGAAATGTGAAAAAAATCACAGACGTAGTACATGTAATGAAATTACAAGGAAAACTATCACGGCTAAGTAGGCTTAACCGGTTACAGAGCTATAGTCGACTAACTAACTCCTACTACGGAACCCTACTGCGCGTGGCCCGACACGCACTTGGCCGGTTTTTAAGCAGACAGTTTAATACTTTTGCACACTAGGCCACTGGCCGGTTTTTTGGAAGTCGTTTTATTTTTTGTAAAAAGTTTTTTATTTTTTCGCTTTTCAATGTCTCGGTCTTGCTATCTTAACAAAATAAACACACCACTTTTTTAGGTTGTAATAAGCGTAAATAACCAAATCATCTAAGTATTTGGCATATCAGCAAGTAGAGATAAATCGTTATTTTTGATATATTTATAAAACGGCTGAACCGGTAGTGATAAAATTTATATGGGACCACACGGGAAGCACCAGCTTTCAAATAAAAGATGAATCATGAAAATCGGTTCACCCAGTCGCAAGTTATGAGGTAACAAACATAAAAAAAAATACAGTCGAATTGATAACCTCCTCCTTTTTTTTAAGTCTGTTAAAAATATAAGACCATTTTTCGATTTAAGGATCCGTTTGCGAAATATTTAGCTTTAGTACAGAGTCTCTACGGGCTGGTGATATGGCGAAACTTTATTGGATTCTACGGTTTCTTCCTGACTACGGAACCCTAAAAACCAGGTAAGTTTAATAATAACACTTTTGGGGAGCTTAAATCATGTTTATTATTTAAACAAAGTCAATAACAAAAGACAGCAGAATCACTTCCTCTTTAGGCTTTTTTTTGTGCTAGGCCCACTGTCCACGCGTGCGCCGTGCGGTGTAGCATGATCAGCTTCACAAGAAATGTTCGTTAAGTTGAATCCGTGCCTCATACCCACTGTTACTATCCACAACGGCCAGGCATAAATCATTTCAACTGAAGTCATTCCGGTACGTTAAAATGCGGACTAACGACCAATTCTGATTCTGCCTTAACAATAATTAAATATTTCGTAACATATTTTTTTTTACCTACCACTACACTGTTTTATTAGTAATACAGTTTCGCCATCATAGTTACGTACAGTTACCTATAATATAGAAATAAATATTAATGACATACAATTATTACATCTTTGGCGTTATGATACCTAGGCTTACAGGTTAGAAAATAATTTATTTTCTTAATCTTTTGAGATCAAACAATTTAAAAAAACTTTTATACTTTCCATTTCCAATATTATCTTGGGTATATGTGAATAGTATTCACTAAGCATATCAATTTATTTCAGAAGTACAGAATTACAGTTTCACCTGCCTGCCAGCGAACTACTTCACGCACTCGTATAAAAAACGCCTATAACCGTATCCAGGCTTCTATTTATGTGGATACCGAAATTTCATCTAAATGGGTTCAGCAGTTTTACTGTGAATATCTTACAAACAAACTAACATTCGCATTTATCTATATATTAATACGTGAGGCGAAAACTTCGGATTTCTTTTTTACGAAGAGTGTGTTGTTGTGTATTTTGGCATAGTTAGTTTATATGGAGAAGAAGAGCAGAATAAGGCTTCTCTGACAATATTGATTGTCAATGGATTAGACAAAATATTATATAGTTTAGTTCTACAGGTGTACAATAAAAGTTAAAACTTAAATATATTGTATCGTCACCACCGGGAAAAAAATACATTTAGTTGGTTACAATGAATGTGGATGTCAAAAGTAATTAAGGTCGGTCGGTTAGATTTTTCTACATTCAGCGCTGGTTTTAAGTGTACTAATCTAATCCTCTCATCACTTTGCACTAGTCTAAAAACTACTTTAAACATTACAAACTTAATCAAGTGAGAATAATACTGATAATCACAACAATTTAACTACGGTATAACGTATCACAATTATAACATACGATACTACTCATCTATGTGAATAAGTGTAGTGTTTTCTACATAAATAGTATCCGTTTTTCGGATTTCAGAGGGTGGTAGACAAAATGGCGGGGGGTGGGACCAAAAACCATTTTCCGTGCACACTATGGAGGACTCGCCGACGATTTCATAGCCTTCGTCGCAGGAATATATCATCAAATCTCCCACTGGGTACTTGCCGTGCTTGACCGAGGGCTCCGTCAACAAGCGACCATTCTCAGGAACCAAAGGGTCGGGGCAATAGATTGCTGTAGAAAAACACATTAGTTAAGTTTTTAAGAGCATAGGCACCCCAATTATTCGCTAAATTTATATTTCTTTGCAATGCAATATGGTACGCTCAATTAAACAGTTGTTCTTTAGCAAAACAGAAAGGAGAGCCCTCGAGAGATCGTAAATAATTAAATTTTGGAAAATATGCTGAAATAACTATCGGATCTGTACTTTTTGAGATAATCGCGGACATATAAACATACGGGTCGAATACAGAACCTCGTTTTTTAAGTTGGTTAAAAGGTGTAGTTTCAATAAACAAGTAGATTGGTCAGGACATTGATGACTCATGAAGTTGTCACTCGTAACGTAAACTTACGTATGCAATGTGGCACTTCCCCGGACCATTTGCCATCCATCTCGCACTCAAGGCCTGGTGCGCCGACGAGGCGGTAGCCCCAACTGCACTGGAACATGGCGCGGCCGCCGAACGAAGAGTTGTACTCCACGACGCTAAGGTGCGGCCCCAAAGTCTTCAGCATAGGACAGAACGTCTCCTCACACGTCGGCGGCAACGATGACCACCGACCTAAGCGAGGATACACATGATTTACAAATCGATATCATACCATTGCCTAACATCCTTATCCTTACTAATGATACGAAAGTGTGTCTGTCTGTTGGGCTTTTACTGTAAAACCGAACCAATTTAGATGAAATTTGTTATAAAGATGATTAAAACTTTCGGAAGAACATAGCATTTATTAATTAATAATAAAGTTTTCTTATTGGGTAAATTTACCTATATAAATACATATTTTTACTATTAGTTAAAGTGGGTTTTATTGATACTTGAAACACCAGAACATACAACTTACAAAGTAACACTATCTGTACATAATCGCAATCATCGCAATAATAACAGCCAAAAAACGTACAATGCTGAAAAAGTCTTCTACAAGCCATAATATATGAAACCTAGTCTTATAATAGTGTAATGCTGAAAAAAGTTCACCATTGCCCATGCAGGTGAGTATAGCTGATCCGTTGAGGTGGAACCCTGGCTGGCAGCTGAAGTGCGCGGAGTTGCCCAGTTTCGTACCCTGCGTGAACTGGCGAATGCGTTGTGACGCCACCACTATCGAGGGGCATACCACATCTGCAGAAAAAAAGTACATATTTTAATGTTTTTCTGGTGACTATCGGTAATATAATAATAAGTCATTATTTTTATCAAGGTTCACATTAAAAAACATAATGTCGGTACACTGTGGTGTCTAAAAAAGGTTGACCATGTGTTCAGTGACTTTCTCTAATTTGGAATCTACCATCGTGATGATTGTGTTAGCATTTTCCATTAACAACGTGGTATTATTAAGGTTTAATCACGAAATGAACACATATCTGTGCCAGGCAGATGGATATCGGGGTGTACCTAATAATTAAATTTTAATTATCTTTTCCTTACTCAAATAATACTGGCACATCTTGCCAATACCTTTGTGTGTGACTTTGACAATTTTTTAAAGTAAATTATCAAATGGAATAATCTTCTTGTCAGATCGCTCAAGTAGCTCACTTGCAAATCCAAAATTAGTACGAATTATTAATCAAATATTAACGGCATGTAATTACATGCCGAAAATTGCGGGCGGGTACTTTTTAGATTTTTTTACTCTAGTCGCTGGAGAGAGACTTATTCCCGCAGTGTCATAAAAAATAGCTATTAACAATTTTTATGTACATCTTTTACTGACATGGGAAGTACATGTGTTGTACTTGAGCGAGTTATTATTAACAGTCGATTGCTAGTTACTTCTTCTTCGGCGTTGGGATAGGTGCCAAAAGTTAGCATGATATGTATGTATGTGCCCTCCATATTGCTATCTTGATAACGCATCGAAGATACAACTCACTAACAACTTTAATGAGCACGGTGTTAGTGTGGCCGCCGGGGGAGGTGCAGGTGTACTGGTCGGTGTGTCGGACGGACATCTTGCTCAGCGTCAAACGGTAATGTGTGTCCTTCTCCCCCTCTTCACTCGACCATGCTGGAAACAACGTTAAAGCAACTTCAATATTTTGTTGATCTCATAATCAGTGTCTCTTATCTAAATATATAAAATAAGAAACTGATTGGCTGAGTGACTGATCGATCAACGCACAGCTGAAACCGCTGGTTCTAGAAGTACAATGTAATTCTGCACAAAAGTGTGCACTAACAAAGGATTTTTTTCTAAATTCATAAATTCTGTCATTTTTATTCGTATAGTCTACGCGGTCGAAGCCGCTGGCGGAAAGCTAGTACTATAATAATTACAACCTATTGTAAGGTTGTAGGACACTTCTCGCATGAGCTCATGTATTGGAGGGACCACTGCAGTGCCTGATTTACCGCCGAAAAGTGTCTATTATTGTGAAAACAGCTTTTTTTCTGTTTGATGAGTATGCATTATCTTAAGGCTTTGCGGTACGATGATCTGGCCATGCGATCAATTCGCAAGTGTGTACGTAATGCAGGACTGTCACTTAAGATTACTTTTTCATAGAAACAGGTGAGCCTATTCCAGTCTACTCGCTAGTACATGCACACATATAGTAGATAGTATGTAGTGTAGGAAGCACATTTTAATTTTCTCTAACGTAACTAAATACAGTAGTAGCAGCCAGCTAATAAAGAACAGTTGCGAGTGCCTTTGTGAAGAAAAACGACTTTGAAATAATAGCAGGAAAATGAGAACAAGGTTGTGTAAAATCGCACGTAGCTGGGGCAGGGGGAGGTCGCAAGCTGGCAGGCAGCTAATACAAGATATCAATTAATCCTGCGTGATTTACAACTTTTGTTTGATCCACATTTACATAATTCTGTAAAATATTAATTCCCAAGTTTAGAAAATATCTTCGCAATAGCTAAATACGTAGAACTTGTTAATAAATATTCAGTTGTTTTTACATTATTTTGAACGCCAGTCGATGAAAGGTATAATTATGTGGATGTGATGTGACATACAGAAAACTTTTTACGATATAAAATCTGATGTAACTGGCCATTTCAATACACATCGGAAGGTCAAACTTCATACAGCACTGGCGACAAATCAGATTATCATCATTCATATTATATTAGCATTCAGAAAGGCATGAGTATAATATTTTATGCGTAAAAGTGCTAGTGTACTAGTTATAGAAAAATAAATAAGCACTCGACCGACCACTATGCATGCAGTCATTACGCTTTCGGCACCATCAATAAATCCGGCCTCCAGTGTAACAGCCAATTCTGCCTTAATTCACATCATAATGTTAGACTAGGAACATATTGAGATAAAGCGGAAAAAGAAAGTTGCATGGCACAAGACGGCAAAAGCAAGGATTTAGCATTTGCAACATTTTAGACATGATAGTAAAGGTTGGGAACATTTGCAATTGCTCGCAAATACCTTACGAATAACTTAGGTCTACTTAGAAACCATTTATTTTATCACAAATTAGTAATATACATACGAATAATACAATTAAATTTATTGTGCAGATGTTGTATTGTACTCTCCTCAAATCCATCCTCCTTAAATCCATGAAAAAAATATGAGGTCAAAACTTTTATTTTTAAGCGCACAGGAGCTACATAACGTTTTAACGAAAAACATGATCGCCAGCATAAATTTAGACACGAATCTGCTTTGGGCACTAACTTGTTATTGCCAGTTAAGGAGCGGCACGATTGCCAGACTTATAACTATAACTACTATTTAAATTTACTTTGGACTTTTGGACGCTGCTGCTAATTTCGATACTGAGCATTGAGCTCATGAATCTCTGAGATCAAGAATTAGCATAGAGTGCGTAGAGTTGTTCTTGCAGTAAGTGTAAGTTTAAGATGAAGGCTAGTATGGTAAAGTCTTACCAGAATGGTGCTGCCCTAAAGCTTGTGTCCAGCTCCAGTCGGGGTCGCCGAGCGCGCGGGGCGACACGCAGTCTAACCGCACTGTGCTGTCGGGGAACACGTACAGCTCGCCCGAATGCTCCACTACTGCCGACCCGCTCACTAGCGTGTACTGAATCGTTGGTGGCGCATCACCTACACCATTACAAAATATTGATGAGGCTTTTTAAACAACGTCCTATTTATTAGTTAGTGAGTTAAGCCCAAGTATATCGACAAATAATCAGTTAATTATCCGATTAATTATCTGAAACCAGCTGTTTACCAGGATTTTGTATGTTCACCAAAGCAAATAAACCGATTGAACACAGTAATTAACTATTTTCTCATACCGAAGTGGGAGAGTTTGTTTCGCCATAATTATTACACTCAGTCAAGACAAGTCTGTTGAACATCATTGGAACAATGAGAATTTTAGAAGGAGGAAACTATATCACTCTATGTTTAACAAATCACACGATAAGGATCCACATTTCCTTGCCTACATAAAATTCCATAATAACTTGATGGATCTTTTTTTCTAAGCTACTAAGACAAAAGGAAATAGACCAATCGGTATTTAAAATATCATGACTTTCTAGTAAGTTTATATTACGTTTTATGGTGTGTACATCTGAAATTTTGAGAAGACAGAAGTCTTCTAATAACAAGGTACCTGACTGTTTTAGTATTTAAAAAAACTAGCTATAAATTGGGAGTTGTAATAACATGGCTTGAAACTAGAGATCTCCATAATATTTAAAATTCCATTACCTGTAAAGTTGGTAACAACAGTAGTGGGAACGCATTCAGGCAGTTTTGGCGTCCACTCTCCATTTTCACAATGAAGCATGTTATCTCCCTTCAACTTGTACAAACCAAAGTGCTTGCACCGTGACAACAACACAGACCCATGAGGAAAATGCGTGTCTTTCTGCAGAAATGGAATTGCGTAAAATGTATAATATTGCAGTAGGTAAATATAAAGTGATCTAAGAAAGGTTTATAGTGCCCTTGACTATGACAAACGATCCATATGACATTCTGTGAAATAAATGGTGCAACTATGTGTTTCTATAACATAAAGATTACTACTTGTCAGCCAGATGATTGTCATTTATTTGTCTTATAAGTAGCAGTCATGCGTATGACTGAAATATTGCTGTATTAAACTAGATGTTAACTTCTGTTATTTCTCTAAATCCTTCTTGGCTGTGAGATGCTACTAAGTTTGTCACACTCATAAACTAGGAAAATATTTGAATAAAAATGTTGCTCAATTAATATTTGGGTATCTCTCTTATTCACATAATGAATCAGCACATTTATATTGCATGTTGTGACTGTGTGTTTGTTTGCAAGTTTTTCCTTAACAATTACTTAGAATTTTCTCAAAATAAATTAATCAATGCTCAATAATTGATACATACTTACATTTATTGATGAATTCTTAAAGGATATTGCTAGAAGTGGATGATCATTCCGATATAGACATTCTCTCAATATTGGTTGGAATCTTCCATCTGAAATGTTCATTTAATAAAAACAAAATGGATGCACAGGAGAGCTTAAATGGTAAACCCTAAAAAACTAAATTTGTGTAATCAGTCCTGTATTTATTACCAATAAATTTTGTTGAATTAAAAATGCATTATAAGGCGTCTTACCTAACTAAATACAATAAAGAAAACTTTTAAATTTGTGCTTTACAATGTTTTAACTGTAGAGCAACTAGTACTTTATATAGTTATATAAAGTACTAGTTGCTTCCCGTTGCTTCTCCTGCATCCTGAGGGAACTACTTCACATTGTTGTTAAATACTAACTTAAAATTATTCCCTCAATGAGCTCAGATAAAATCATGTTGTTAGTTGTTTTTTTTATTGAACAATGCAATTGCAAAAAAAAACTCAATTATTACAATAGTTCTAAATTTATTTTAATTTTAGTTATTTATGATTTTTTTATTTGCATTCTAGTTCAGGGACAGATTATTAATAAGTTTAGAATTAACATCACCTATTCAAGGATTTGATATGCAGGATGGTACTACACTATAAAAAATAAAAAAGTCTATATATACCTGAAGTGTTTGAGCACAGTGGCCCCACCCAATTGCCGTCGATGCATTTAATCTTACATATAAGTCTCTCATTCAAGGGTCCTATGAGACCAGGGAATTTTACCTAAAAGCAAACATCTGTGAAAACAAGCATTAAAACTAGGATTGTCTAAAATAAGTATATGTAATAAAAAAGCGAGTTTATGTAGAATTAATATGATTAATAACGTTGTACTCTGTTTCTCAGACCATACAAATAACGTAAACATGTATTATTTTGTACACACAACTCAAAAAACACTAGCTTGCATACCTACCTCTGAAATTTTAGAAAAATCTGATCTAAATCTAGTAATATCCAAATTAGCATCCAAACTCTTTACATCAGGTAGGGAACACTTAAAATCATCTGAAAAAAATAAATCAAATCAAAACAAATTGTATAATAACAACTGTTTACATTATGTAACATTCATTTGAATCCTTTATTCCTTACCCTGTGGATAGGTCACATTTTCATCATTTTCACAGAATACCCACTGAAAAAATATTAATAACAATAGAGGCCGAAACATCGTATCAGTCAAAATATTATTAGGTTTCTTAGAGTTCCAGCAAAAAAAAAAGATTCTGAAGAAGTTTACTGTATCTCTCCCTAGCTTTGTGTTTTGATAATCAAAATCAATATTTGATTGGAACTATTTGTATAAATAATTCATGAATACACTAGAAAATTGCAAATTATTTTATGGAAAACTTTGCCTAATACTGGTAAACATAAATAAATTATATTGAATGAATGAATGAGGTTATGTACGTTACGGGGTGTTGCAATAGAAAAAAACTGGCCACATACTTGACCGGTTTGTTTTTGTACTAATGCTACTGCTCTAAAGTTTAGCAGGTATTTTATTTTAAACTTTAATGTCGAAATACACGTTAATAACAAATAAATAGACTAATAAAAAGCTCATAAAATGTTGGCCACATGTAGAGCAATGCCTTAACATGTGATAAACGGATGGAAGAAGTCACAACTTACGGTTCCTTTATTTTTTACTATTGTGCTGTGCGTCTTTTTGCTGCCACCATTTCGAAAATAAATTAAAAAATACAAAGTGTCCTGGGTAGTCGATTAGTGTTAAACACTCTTACAACATTTATCAAAGAGACCTTTGCTCTATAAATATACCTATCAGGAAAAATACAAATCTAATTGTAATTAACACTCACTTGTAGTCTTAATTATCTTAGCGTTAAGTAATTTTAAACTTCATGCCAAAAATCCTTTACGCTTGATTAATTGGACCTAAAAAAGTAAGATAGGTACTAGCTATATGTATAAAATCCTACCCTTTTTTTCGGATGGGAAATCATCAACTGACAACTCCTGCCGTGGGTGGGGCGGAAGGGTGTTAGACTCTATTGTCAAAAACTTATCCATGTTTCTTCCTCAGCCCTATGCGTTCAGGGGGCGCGATAACTCTTTCGAACATCCCGCAGCACCGGCAGGCCAAGGCTCTGTTGAGTGGGCCCCGTTACTCATGCTGACAAGACATCTCTTTGAGGCGCGCGTGAAAGACAGACACGCCGTTGACACGGGCCTGGTTCTTACCGGACGGCGAGCCATCAGCCTCTTGCGACTCACCTCCTCCTTCTCCTGCATGACTGCTTCGCAGAAGGAGGCGACGGCTTCCCATTCCCCCTAGCTCCGGACCATGGCTCAAACCAGGGTTGGACGCGAGAGATCGCCATCGCCGATCACCCCTTCGATGACACGGTGGAGGTCTGCCCCGCTTGGGCAGAACACAATTTTGTGCAAAGATCGCCCGGAGTACAGGATGGTGGTCTGCCCAAGAGCAAAATGTACCCTTGGAAATCTATTAGTAGGAGGTATACATATACGTAGAGTAATATTGTATTCTCTTTGGTATTTCATGTTCCTACGTAGGTAATTTGTGCGGTACTAGATATTATGCTATGTTATACAGTGAATCGGTTATTTACTAGCATTTTATGCTAGTTAAAGTCAGTTAGGTCTCTCAAGACATCAATTGAATGTCAAGGCCAATCTTTTCCGTTCAGTCGGCTGGCCTTCTTTTCTATATCAGAGGGCTATTTAAATTGCATGTTACATGATAGGTATATGACGAGGCACTGTATTCTATCAATGTTTTAATTTATGCAGACATTATAAGTTTGGATTGTCAATAATCTACTATTTTTACCAAGGAACAAAAATAATGTTTTTAACCCTCGACCGGAAGGTGTGATGTTGACTGATGAGATGATGTTTATTTGTGCAAGCGAAAAGACCCACGATTTAGACCGGTATGATATACGGTTATTCGCCGTCCTAAATATTTTTCATTACAAAAATTTAGGTATACTGCTTTATGGTCGGTTAGAAAGAACGAGTGCGTTCGCTCTTTTTCACCGCAGCGGGTTAGCCTTCTGGTACCTAAGATGTAGCCTAAATCGTAGATGCCTAAAGGTAGGCACCTAAAGGCTAACCCACTGTTCAATTACCACTTACGTCATAGGTAAACTATAAATTGAAGGGCAGGTAAAAGAAAACAATATTTTAAGTCTCAATAGCATACAGAAATTTATTAATAATACAAAAATATTATAACATAATTTATGCAATTGTGTTCGTAGAATATAATAATATTTAAAGCACCGTAAACGCTGGGCAGAATTAATTTGTGATTTGATTTTCTTATTTTAATAGAAATTGTTACAAGCACTTTAAAGTGTCGTTAACTCGAACCATGGGAAATGGTTTCAGGTATTTCTGATATCTTTCAGATTCCAGTGTCAAATATAGAGATGTAGCTATCTATACCTATAGGCCGAGGAGCACAGTCTCTTCTTAGTAGTTCTTTGAAATCTGTATTTACTTCTACGACGCAGTGTTTTATGAAGACCATTTTTCGGACATGGCATTTTTATTTAAAAACCTGATAGATATTGGTGTCTATTCTGACGTACACATGACTAAACTAATTTTAAAATATCATGCTCTTTTTCTATTGCGAAATACAAGAAGAGGATAGCAAGTAATTCAGTGCTGTCAAATTAAATGTCAGATGACATTTTGTTCGTACAGGTTTGTTAATTTAGTCGAGATGTTACGTCGTGATGTTTAATTTTGTATGGAAAACTATTTTTTTCTAATTTGACAGGTGTTAAAAGTTTGCTATCCCTTTCTTATATTTGTTGATGGAAAGAGAGAATTATAGACTAAATTTAATTTAGTTGGTGTCAAGAGAATCGCGGCCATTGTCTTTAAATGCTAGAAGTTGTATTCCCAACTTCCTAGCATGTCTAGTTTTTGAGTAAAAATATGTTAAAAATCGTCCAATTTGGATACGGGTAAATAAAAAAATAAATATTACTCTGAAACTAGCAATAATAAACATTTATGATGTTAGAACCATCGATGATGGCATCTGTAATGCATATTTTCGAGGAAAAATGTTAATGATTCAGTACCCACTACTCAAACTTAAAAATAATTAAGTACGCAGGTCACGTTACAAACTATTACCGCCCTGTGTGCAGGTTATGGCAGCATATATATTTTTTTTACGTGTCCATTAGTAGGTACGTAGTATAAAAATACATTATATAACGCTCATAAGATCTTAAAGTTTGTGTTTGAGTTAAATTCTAATCAGATCTGGATAATTATTATTTATTATCTTAGAGAGAGTCAACCCTAACGACGTTAATCCGGATCAAACTTAAAACGCCGTGGATCCTATATTCAATGGAATTGGCATGTGAAAATTATATGGTGTGTAGGGGAAGCGGAGGGCATAATTTGAGTGTCAATATCTTAGCACGATACGGCGGCGGCGGTATTATCGAAAGAAATAGTTAAAAATAAAAACGCACATAGGTATAGCTTGATATAGTAAAGTTACGAGGTTCTTTTAAATATGCAGCAAAACAGTAGACATCGATGCTTCCAACATCATAATTGCATATTATGCCTAGTTTAAAAGTAACCCGGATCCGTTTACCCGGATCCAAATTGGTGGATTTTCAACATCTTTTTACTAAAAAACCAGACACTGGAAAGTTGGGAATACAATTCCTAGCATTTAAATGATTATATCTATCAGTTCTTCAAATAAAAATGCCCTGTCCGGTAAATGCTCTTCATCACTGTCCGACGGGACATGATACTTCTCAAGCAGTTGTGGTCTTGCCAACAATGTTTAGGTTTTAAACCATATACAAAACATGTCCCATGTTCTGCAATGCTTGAACTTAACTACCCTTCTGCAATGGTGGATCATCATTTATTAGTATGCAAGTATAGATCATTTTAATCAAGTCACGAAGGTCCTTATTACCGAAGCTGAAGCTACAAGACTCGAGCACTACTTTAAAATATGATTCATCCAATCAATGGCACCAAATCTATGTTCAAGACTAGATCTATGCTCGAGTAGTTGTTTTACAATCCTTGTTTTTAAACTCCTCTTTTAACACAATCTTTTAATAGTGATTGGTCATTTTAACATTGTGATTCGTTTTTTGTATCAAAACTTTTGTGCATATAAATTTTACAATTCTTATAAGAATATACTTAACTGTTGTTAAATTAGAATATATCAACGTACCATCAGCCACAGAAAAAAAGCTATGGCACACCTATGTATAATTATACATATGTAAAAGCACTGTTATGCATACAATTTTGTCATGGGCGTATCCGTCACCATGTTTCGTTTGTCAAGAATTAGTGCCACCTCAAAAAATCGCTGACCTTAATATCCTTACCTTTCAAACATTCATTTGTTTCTCATGCGTCAGCACGTGGATGCCTGGATGCAATCATTTAATTGATTGGCACCTATTACTATCAATGTCGAAGAGCTTACATATAACCTACTGCAATTGACACCAATAAATCACCAGTTAGTTACTTTGTTAAAAATACACGATCGCGTTTGGTGGCCTTTTCAAACTGCTAACTTTAGGTAGGCCTGTCGATGCCGAATATCAACAAGACGGCTTCATAAGATTTTGAAATTAGATTTGTCTGTTTAAAGTACGATGTCTAAGTAAAAGCTAACATAATAATTTTACTGTGTAGAACTATAACATAATGAGTGCCTGTTTCACTATCTAAGTTCTCGATACATTACTCATAAATTTCATACAGAATATTTTTTACACTGAAATTGAAGTAGAATTGTAATATAAAAGCCAATATAAAGTAACACACGTTATGATGGCGCACTACTGTTATGAGTGATAAAATTAATCATGTCTGAACGAACTGTTTACATGTTAATAAAGTGCCATGAACGGATGAACCCATGATAACACCGTAGGTATGTCTGTGTATATAAAGATAATTTTTCGTTTGGATGGCACAACAGGTATTATTTCGTTATACCAAGGCACAACAATCATCATGGCATAAGTAGAACAGACCTCATTCATAAGATCTAACACAAGGCACAAAACAGCAATACTTTGAAGGCAGTTGTTTATTATTATTAGGAAACTATATTGCAAAAAAATCGAGCACTTACGTTAATCATGATTTTTGGAATTGTACCTACGTATGTTTCAAACGCTATTATCAATTGGAATATTTCGCTAGCATTTAAAGGGTTAGCCAGGCATGCTGAAGAGTGTATTTAAAATTCAAATTTCGTTTTTTTTTGTTAATATTTTTTTCTTTGCTAGCTTTTCGTATTATCAATTTTCTAAAAAAATGTCATTCAATAATCCCAAACCCCTACAAATAACATAACTTTCTCGCAGTGCCTGTTTAAACGCACTACACTAAATCAGGGCTCCTAAATCCCTAAATAAGGCGGGTCTAATAAGAAAAAGGCACATTAGTATGTCTGTCTGTCTGTCATTGTCACAAATGACTATTTCAGTAAGTTCTAATGTTATGGACTTAAAATTTGCAACAGTTACAAACATAAACTTATGGTAATGTATGATGTTGTTTATCAAGATGCACACGTTCAAGGCCGCGGGCCTCGCCGCGGTTGTCATTACGTTTTGCCGCGAACGGGGAATTGCAGGAATGGCTACAACACTGCCTGTGCTGCCATGATAAATGTCGCGTACGAAGGCGAAGCGGATCGGTAGGCGCCGGGTACAGTTTGAAATACTGTGCAAACGCGTATAAAATCGCTTAACGTATACGCTCTCATAAAACGCCATATAATAATTATATTTGAATTTGTGCTGTGCTGACCGCGATGCGCGACATCCCGTGTTTCCGGAAACCAGGCCTAAAACATTAGTCTATCAAAGAGGTAAAACAATTTCCTCAACAAGTAATTGAATTTGAAATACACTCATATATGCCTGGCGAATTTTTCAGATGCTAGCGGCATATTCAAATCAAAAAACCCTTATCAAAAAATATTATTTATAAATGCCCGAATTTGTTGTAACATAGTTTATTTAAAATTATAGTTAAGTCTTATCAAACAAAACGTAGATAAATATAAACTTATATACATAGTTAAAAAAGTAAATAATTACAATTTTATAATATTTTCGAAACTGATTTCATTCGTAATAGGTAAATAATTACTTTCGAAACATTAGCACAGTAGAAATAACGATGCAGTATGGAAACTCGCCGTTTTGCAGCGTATACTCAGAGCTCGCTCCGAGAAAGCGTTAGGGTTGTCACTTATTCTACTTAATAATTTTTTTTAAATTATTACATTTATTGTGGAGTGAATAAAGAAAAAGTAATCAACAAAAGTAACAAAAAAGCTTGTAAAAGTAAAACACATTATAGAAAGATGTGATGTTATTTTATTATAATTAAACGTCGTGATGATTATCATTTTTTTTAAGAAATAGGTTTAAAAACCAAAAGTTAGGATGACGGCCATTTTTTCTTATTTTAATTCAGAAATCACACAGCGCGTCGAAAATGTGAGTTCAAGTTCCGTGTAGTAGGTACAGGACGTTAAATAAAAACGTGATACACGCGTGCGACTAACCAAACAGCGAAAATCGATTAGATAATCGTATTGAAGCGAGGGTATGTGTGATTGGCTCGATTCGACAATTTCTTCTTTATTATTCTTTATTCTTTATTCCATACTGTATTACATTATTTCTACTGTGGCATTACATTGGAAGCGATTGTAACTACCAATTACCTACTAATAATAAACAATCTAATAATTAGAGCGATAACTACTGTAATATAATTAATTACGTAATTATACGATTAAAGCAATAAATGCGAACGAAACATGAAACGGACATCAATTTGGCGTATCGGAAATTTATTATATTTGGCTTTAGATTCATTGAATCAGTTGCAATAGCGTATATGTGGTTTTCAATGATAGCATTATGGAGACTTATTTATTAATATTTACCAACTACAAGTTAAGCTAAGCGATCGTTTTAAGTCCAATAGGTTTAATCACGTTATACGCTTCTACTTGAACTTTAAGCATAACCCGACAGGCCATACAAGCTTTATTATTAGATCTTGCTTTGAATTATTATTTGGGATCTTTGAAATAGTGATAATTTCCGAGAGCAAAGCTCAAATGTATGGATCAACTTTGAAAAACGAGATTTCTCCAGTTGAGGCAATGTCTCCACGGTTGAGGGCGGAGCCTCGCTTAAATAGTTTCAGGACTCGCAACTCAGGCAGACGTTAGTTACGCTAAAAACATTGGAGCGCAATAGTGTGAGTGTATACCTGGGGCTGTACCACCGCGTGTTTTTGCAATCACTATTCAAGTTTGAGAACGTGATACAACTACTAACGTCGTATAGCTCCGTCTCTGTTTCATAACGAAAATAATCTTATTTTGGCACGTCATGGTAAGGCCCCTGATTGTCAGTGAAACATTGTCGTCTCCATGGAATTGATCATTGTCTTTTGCAATAACAATCAGGCACATTGGAAAATAAATACTATTGTAATACTAATCAGTCTTACACTTAGGCACCGCATATTCACAACAATAAAAACAATTTTATATATTGAAGCTGTATAAGTCCGTCATTTAAAGTGTGCTAACATCAAGCGTCCCGCTTGCACACTTTAAAAATGCAACGTTAAAAATGCAGGTGGATTAAGGGATTAACTCTAGATTTGTTACATTATATGCCGTTGTATGACGAAAAAATATGATCCACTAATATTTTAATTATATCTATTGCTGCCTAAATGAGTACCTAACTATAGGCAAAAGAAACAAGAGCCCGCGGGCTGGCTTCGCTTTGCACACCAATATTTTACTAGATTAGGCTCGATAAAAAATAGTTGAAAAGTTAAACGACGCACACGAGTAGAACTACAGACAGATAATGGTATTAACCTAACGTAGCGTAAATTTAGTAATTTGAGTACAACTGTCGGCCTGGTAATAAGTACTTATTATGAAACGAATCTAAAGTAATCACTTGAACCATTCACACTAGCTTGTTGCCGCGAGATGTAGGCACATTTAAACTAGATCATTTATCTTATGCATTAAGCTCTGCCAAAAACTTTCAATAAGTAGTACCTATGTTTTAATGTAACATGTTCATAAGAAAAGCTATGTAGGTAACTACATATATTGTTCACATTATTCTTAAATTTTAATAATTAATTGCTTGAACTAGCAATAAATATTGGCCATTATATAGTTCATAATAAATCGTTACATGTCTGATCCTATATAGGTACATAACACAATAATATCTCTCACATTTTACTGGTCCTTTGAATGGATCCAATTGTAAAAATGTAAACAAACAAGTGCCTTGTAAACTCTTGTTATGGTAGGGGAGCCCTAGAAGGGATTTCGGGATTTACTAAAGCGCGGCAGATTAATATACAGGGGGATACCTTGTACCCGTTTGAGTACCTCCACCAAATATGAGCCCCATATATAAGGACGCGCGTCAAGGATAAAGGATCAGATTAGTAAAAAAAAATCGATCATTAGACAATCTCGAGCGCGTCAGATTAAGGTAGGGTGAGTTAATTACATGCTAAAAAGTGTATATTCCACTAATCTGACAATTTGAGAGAGACGCAAAGAAAGGGGAGGGCGGAAAAGTTGTAAAAAAAAAACGTCATCTCGACATTCTCGAGCGTGGCTGATTTTTTTTTTATTTTGTAGTAAATTATTCAAGGATAACGAAAAATATATAATCTGACCATTTCCACAAGCCGAAGTAACAAAAATTCGTCGATAAAGTTTAATGCGTGCAGCTGCGTGATGATGATTATCCTCTCCGCGTTTCTATTCCCCTCTCACTCTTTCTCTATCTATTACTATCTCACTCCGTCCCTACTCTGGTTTCGGTTGCTATGACGCCTTCACAGCTGATGACACAGAACAGACTCGTTCGTGGCATAATATTATTAACAGTATTTCCAACGTTTTGGCTTTTCGTTTACGTTTTTTTTTTGTTCGAGCACGAAAAAGATGAAGATGATTCTACTGATGAAGATGATGATTAATTAATCTATTAATTATAAAAAAAAATATTTTTTTGAGCATTTAAAAAAAATTTTTTTCGAGAATACTTGTAGTATTCTACTTAACAAACGTACACGTTTTTATTTGCATGCTATTTCCTGAGCTTTTCAATTAATTAAGTCCAATGGTTTGAATAAAAATGTTTTTTTGTCAGATTAGGCGAATCCCTCTAGATAATCGTCAGATTATGAGACAGCACGTCTAGGACATAAAGATGAACCATATATATCTTAATCTGACGCGCTCGAGTATTTCAAAATGGCGATTTTTTTTTGCACATTATAATAATGACCACGAGTTTGCGTCACATCGAAATCGTCAGATTATTGATTGAGAGCGTTTTTTTAGGTTCACTTAACACCCCCTTAGAAAATCTGACGCGCTCGATTAAATTATTTTTTTTTTCATTTTCAACCCTTACGTACGACCACCCCCATCATGCAAACGATCAGATTAACATACATACATTCTTAAAAATACGTAGGACATTGATGCTATCAATATCTGACGCGCTCGATTATGTCCATGCAACAGTTTTTTTTTACATTTTTGAAAATCTATAGCTGCTCCCCCCACCGATGAAAACGATACATTATATAACATTTTTTTTCTTCTTATCATCTAAGCTTTGCATCCCAATAGGTCTCTATGACGCTCGAGTAAATCCCCATTTAGCATCGTGGGCTCCCCTACCATTATTTAATTGAGATCTGGCACTGGCAGGGAGAGTTGGGGCATAATATTATTTGACTGAGTTAGTAGGGTCTCTGTCATCTATATAAAATAAGACTCATAAAGGTGAAGTTTACATATTAAATATATCCTATACAATTTCCTTAAAGCAAAACACTCACTCACTCACTCAATCATTAAATACTTATATCATTAACACCAACATAAATAAGTATATATAAAGTAAAATTTCTTATATGCATATTATTATTCAATATTCTTAAGGTTATCCATTATTTAATATTAAGTTGGTACATATATGCAAAGCATGAATGTATTACTTCAATAAAATGTAATCTTGAAAATGTGCCAATTAAAAACTACTTTATGTTAAGATGAGTATAGAATTAAGCATCTGTGTATACTATGTTAATAGCATTTTGCATGGCACTGGAACTATATCTTAAATATAAGTCACAACAATGAAAATGTAAAAAAAAAATAGGTAAGTATTAATGCATATTTTATAGTTATTAATCAAATGAGAAATATTTTCATAATTACAAATTGATTGTAGTTACTAGAATAATAAATACCAGTAGTAATACATAGTATGTAATTATTTTAATAATAAGTATGATGTTTCATCATACTTTAAGGAGAGATCACAGAAATAACTAAGTATGTGAAGCTACTTTGTTCCAGCTCATGCATTCAGACTTGTCTTATCAAATGGCCAGTAGTTCAATGTCAAACATAGTACAATTCTCCTTGACTGGTGGACAAGGCTGGGTATTGTCAACACTTAAAAGATAATTAACTAAAACTAGTGCAAAATGTAAATTGAGATATTACATGAGCCAACAAAACATATTTTCCAAGGATATTCAAAGATATTATAAGAAAAGAGTCCATCACAATATTACTTTGTAGTGTTGTGGTAATGAATTATTAAATTACAAGGCTTTGAATATTTGTCATAATGCTAAATTGGTTTATAAATGGAATTGGTATTAAGTAGGAACAGTTTAAGTATCTTACACATATAAAGGAGAGTTATGCATTGTCACCTACATAAAATTTGTTTGATCAATCACTGTTAATATAAAAGTATTAAGCTAGTTTAGACTACAGCAGAAATTGAGACAGACATAAATGTCTATGCTGTTCACACTAGCAGATCTTTGTAATGCACCTACTAAGACACTTTTTTCTTATTACAATAAATGTCACATACCTGTTTACACACAGACACTCATTATATGTACTGAGTGTTTGGTGTATGGTTTATAATGTAAACCTAGCTTTACAAGTCATTACCTACTACTCTCTTCTTCAGAGAATGTATATAACATGCAATTCCTATATATATTTCATAACTAATCATATAATAGTCACTGTATTAGGTAAGCATTCCCACTGAGTTGTAATTTTTTATTACGATTTGGTGAATTTTCCCTCAACTATTTACTGTCTCATTTTAATAACTGACCGACAATGTTTAGTCTTGTTATTGCCGTTGGATCATAAAGATAATTTTATTGATTCTCATAAGTCAACTTGTCGTTAACACAACATGTGCAGCAGTTGTCCTTAAAACATGTTGTTTCATGACCTTTAGACAGTACAACTATCCATCATATGACAAAGCAGAAATAATAGAACATTTTGCTATAGCAGGATGGAAACATTATTGTATCTATTTTGGATAATTACAGAGACAAACTGTCTTTAATGAATAGAGAAATAGTGAACACAATGTTAATGCCTCATTGATAATGTTAGAACAGATCTATGTAAATTTCAGATAGATACCACAACAATGTGCCAATCATTAAGTGAACCTATATTTATAGCATATTATTCGATTTTGATGATAAGAATAAGTAATAAAATTATTAAAGCAATCAGTTAGGTACTTGCTACTTATAACTTATTATATTGTTTAGACAGATTGATGCAGAATTCATCTCCTTGGAATGTTAAGTACAAAATTGATTTCACCAAATGTCAAAACAAAACAGATTAAATGCAAGCTTTTATAGAAGTATTTTTAATGACCCAAAATGCCATTGAATATGGTGGCATGGAAATATGATTACCATACTTTAAACGCACAGGTTCCAGATCTGGTAATGAAGACTCATAATATAATGGCCATCCATTCAACATCAAAGTCTTTGATTTCCTGTTATTAGATGGAGCACTTAATATGAACTCATCAATAATCAAGTTGTCACCATGCAAGGCAGTGCCATTCAACAAGAATCTTACTTTGGCCATTTCTAAATTAACAGCATAAACAGTTATAGCTGTAGTATCATTAGTATATTTTCTATTTGCACAGTGCACATACATTCTTTGCAAGCGAGAACATTTGCAGTCAACATGTAAAACTTTGTTACCCACAAGCTTTTTGTACAGAACACTGAGCCACCAGTCTGGTAAAGGCTCTAATTGATTATCAATCAGACTGTAGTTTCCTCCAATGAAACTTTGTCTCACTACTGTGGTGATGTTGTATTTTGCTGAAAGACCTAGCTTATCTAGCCATAGGGGACTGCCAGCAAAAGAATTGGATAGTCCTGGTGCTCCCCCACCATATGAGCTGCTTGTTTCTGTTAACCACATAGGCATATGTCTATACTTCTTGGTATGATTTCTCATAGCTTCTATTTGCTCTTTTAATAAATCAAATGTATCAGGGTTCCAGAAATCTTCAAGTATGGCAGTTCTGCTGTTTAAATAATATTGATGCCAGGACACTGCATTAATATGCTTTGAGCCATTTGCCAAGAACTCTCTCATGTACTCTAGGCAAGAAGGTCGCTTGGCCTGAGGTCGGGTTGTGTCTGGACCAACTAGCAGGGAATGTTTGTATCCAGAATGATTAAGAAGTTTACGCAGTTTCTGGAAATCATGAGCCAACATATCTGGGGTCAAAGACATATTAAATACATGTTCAAAAGAGTTTGGCTCATTTCCAAGCTGCCAATCCACATCAAAATGTTTTCTTTTACTGTATTCCAACAAATCCTTTGCGTTTTGATCATTCCACCCATGATCATCACGGAGCAGTACATTGAAAGTAAATAATAATTTAGTTTTCGTTGCTTTGCAGAATTCATTAACATCTGTCCATTTTTTACCAGTCATTATGAAGAAAGGCAAGTATTTGTTTTTGCATAGTTTTCTAATAGCTGGGCAGACTGACTTGGAGTGAGGGTCTTTGGGGCAGTGTTCGCACGACGCCACGATGTCGTACTCGCTGAAGATAAGTCGGTCAGACATGGTGCCGCCCAGGCGTACTCGCGCCGGCGCTAAAGCTGCTGCAAGTTGTCGCAGTTTCGGCTTGGTAAAATCTATTTTATTGTAATGTTCAATTTCAGAAGTGTCAATACCGATACTGAGGAAGTCATCGGCCATGATGGAAGTTACAGCCTGATGCTCGTCGATGGTAATGTAGCATTTCTCTCCAGAGTTGTACTTCACAAATAACACCATTAAAGCCACGTTGCAGCAAAAGGCTATGGCACAGGCAGCCACCAGACTTTTGTTAGACAGCATTTTGCAAATATTATATTAACAATAAACATGAAAATTTTAGATCACTTACACAGTTATCAGATTTATCTCAACAGTTTTTTACAAACACACTGGCACAACAAATCCATTCACAACAACACAATCACTGTCTGTCACTGACTGACTGAACTGAACTGATTACAAATGACATGACTGATGACGTCTGCGATCTGTCTATCTAATGTCCTCTGTCAATGTCATATTAAAGGTCTTCCTTGGTCTTACAGTTCCGAAACCTTGGACTGTTACAAGAAGTATGTAAAACTGGATTCCACGATTAACACTAAATTAATCAATATAATTTTATGACTCACGTGAGACGTACAGCTGTCCATTTATTCCATTTTTAAAATAAAGTGTAATATTTTTTATTTTAAGAAGACAAAAAGTTTTCTTTACTCGTAGGTCCGAACTGTGTTCATACCTACCAAGACGCCACGGCTGATTGCCACAATCAAAAAGAAGAAGAAGACGCCACGGAATATTCAAGTACTTAGGTATTGTACTATCAAAGATATACAATTAAACATTTCCAAACTCACTCGAGCAACTGTCACCGTCATGTAGAAGCGGGTCGTTGTCAATAATGTCAATTTTATAAAGAAGACGATGCGAAACCGTTTTCACCTGAGGAAAGCATGTCTTCGATACAGTCCTCGTTGGAGCTGGTTATCACTGGTTATATCGTTCGATCTAAAACCAAAAAATCACCCAGATCAAAGTCGGCATGGACACTATTAAGGACTAGTTTGTTAAACCGTTTCAGGTGAAACTACACAAACATACATAGGTATCGATATATATGTTACCAAAGTAACTAGATCTGCAATCACCGAGCACAATGCGTGCCATAAAGGTTGAACCCACAGACATAATTCATGCCATCTGTCAGCTTGACTTCAACTGAATGTCTGGAAAAACTGACTCCTCTCGCCGTCTTTGTCGAACAGATGTCACGTACATAATGTTTTAATTAGTGTGAAAGAGATAAATAGAACTTACTAGTAGTAATAGAAATTACTAGTTTCAAAGGTTCGTCTACATACCAAAAAATTGGTAACGTTTTTTTTGACGCGTAATGTTCGGGATTGCATCTCTATTGATATCTCGATGTACCTACATAGGTAGGTAACTAGTAAGTAAAGGTAGATAGTAGATACTATCTACCTCTACTTACATATGATGCTAGCATTATCAAACGTACAGGGGACATTCGCAGAATTATTCAGTCTAAAGAATTTGGTCGACCTCAAATGGAGCGAATCTTTGATAAATAATACCGTGCGTGCTAATACAACCATAATACAACATTACAATAATCTAATTATTTTAAGGTTCCGCAGTCGACAAGGGACCCTTATATAATTACGTCATGTCCAGCTGACTGTCTGTCTGTATGTCCGTGGCATAGTTCAGAGGCATAGATTAATATGTGTCTCTAAGGTTCTTAGGACTAGAAAGCTGAAAGCTTGGTATGCATATTGATCACGCCGACAAAGCGGTAAAATGAAATTTATAAAATTTAGTTTGTAGGGGACCTCCCTTATGTGGCGATGAATATATTTTCATCATTTATCCCGTCGTGTGGGGTATTGTTGGTTAGGTCTTTCAGAAATAAAGGAGAAGAAGAAGAAATAAAGCGGGGTTTTCATGTATTCTTGCATTCACTATTCGGTACCACAGAATAGTTACCTACTACACCTACTACTGATTAACCCTTTGATTTGACCGCCTCGTCGAAAATGCGTGCTCTCGGTGTCAAGATACAATTGATTCCTTTAAATCTATTATGTAGTCGTGACCGTGGCGTTCTGGAAACATCTTGCTCGCATGACTGCTGCGGTCTAATGATTGAAACCTTCGCGGTTCAATCGAGAATTGGCATTCATGGGAAAACGAAAATAACTGCTACCTACGCGTGTTTTCGCAACCTCTATGCCTCTGTTCTCTCTCTTCCCACTGTTTCTCCTTAGCACTTAACAGCCTTTCCAGACCTAATATTGGAACTCAAAAAGGGAAACTAAATTAAACAATGCAAATGGTATAAATACGTTTAATAATATTAAAACCACAGCGGAATGAATGTCGAACAGGTAATCGTTGTCTTATACGACGTACCTACAGTTATTTACATAAGTACACAATTAATTCAAGTAATTATAAAGACAAAGTATAGACACGAATTTAATCAAGTATAGTTGGACAACAGTATTCTCAAAAATATAAAGCAAGTGGGTAGTATTTGAATGGATTGGGTTAATTAGTTCGGATAGTCAACATAAAAAATAAATAGGTACGTGCTGTAGTCTTGCAACAAACAAATCTGATTACTTGAGTACGGGGAATCGGTACCCCTGTAGTACCTATAGTACTTTATTTAACATCTAAGTACATAAACATACAATCGGACATTCTACTACACTGTCGGATGCACATGAATTTTAATAATAACATTGTGATTATATGGTTGAATCTACTACATTGATTATAATATTATGTTGACCATTAAATGTTACATTACATGCAAAATAGACATCAAGAGGAAAATATTATGCTGAATTTTTTTATAAAGTGTCATACATACATACGTAAATTAAAGAATAAGTATATTACTAATAATATTCTAATAACAAACTCCGGTATACCAACAACATAAGTAAATAAACTAAGTACAAAAGACTCAACAAAACTTTATTAAAATGACTCACATACTCTTATTATATCTAAACAATATTAGATCGACTTCATTGCAATGCGGGTCTATTGTTAAAATTACTTAAGACTGTGTATAATTTAATTGTAAACAGTTGCACGCAAGTCTTACAACTCGTTTCCCGAGATTTTTGCTAAATATGATATCAGAGTTGAGTCGGGAACGAGTTTTCTAGCTTAAATTATTTAAAGTTCGTCATGTTTAGGCCCTGAGAATTCCTCATGGCTAATGAAACCGTTCTTATCCTTATCCTCATGTTGGAAGATTTCCTCCACGAGTTTGTCATGGCTTTCCAGCATCTGTTTGATGTCGTCACTCATCTCGGCGCCGTCAGACGGAACCATCTGCTTCTTCAAGTACTCGCTAACCTGCATGACAAATAACACATTATTTTACAAGTATCTTTGGCAACAGGCTTTGGAGTATTTTCAACCATGGCCTACTAAGTTTTATGATTGTTTTTACATTTACAATGCTTACTTTTTGTGGTTCTATAGTAATTTCATTAGATAACCTAAACAGTAAAAAAATGTGGATAAGTTAATTAATAAATTGGGCGTTGTTCTATCAACAGTGTAACATACACTACAAGTAATAGGCATGCATAACTAAAACAGAACAGCAACACATAATTTGATTCAGTTGTTACAATTAAATTAAGGCTGGGTAGTAGGCCAGTTTTAACAAATTGAGGGGGTGAAGCAGGGGAAGTAGCTCCGCCCACTGCGGGGCGCCCCTCTCGCAGTCGTCGTATCGCGGGGCCTCTACTGTAGTCACTGCTAGGAATAAGTAACTCAAGATTTTCAATTTTAAAACATGTAAGAATCATGTATAATAAATAACCATAAACATCGTGTTCATGCATAGTAATTTTATTTATAGAGATAAGTGTTAGGTAGTACCTAATTTTTAAACCTAACCAATTTAAAGGATTGTTATATAAAACAAATCGATTAATTTCGATAATACTGTTACTACCACATTTACATGTAAAAAGTTATTATTTATAAATTATTTCTGACAGGAAATGATCAAGACTAGCTTGTTTTTACTTCTCGATCCCATTCAGGCTTAAATATTAGCCTTTATTAATTTATATCTAGAGAAACTAGCTGACACCAACGGCGCCACCCACGTCTTCTAATTTAAGAGATTTCTATTTATTTTTTTGAAAATTAACGAAGCTTAAGTAATTCCTTACGCTAACAGCTATCTTCCAGTGAAAGTCCCATCGAAATCAGTTAAGCCGATTCACTTCACTTTGCATTGAAGATCTGTAAGTAACATACAACTCGACAAATCAACTTTTTCCAAAAAACTGGCCAGTGCATGACATTTTGATAAGTTTTTAGTCAGAAACAATGCTTTCATGTATATACACCATCTAAAATTCAAAAAAGTCATATCTGTCTTTGCTTACTATACCAATTACAGAAATTAAACACGTTTTCGTTTTCCTTGTTTATCAAACTTAATTCTTTCCTATCCTAAAGACCTATCGAAGTCAACACTGCCTTAAAGGTTTTCGTTGTTTTCGCTTTAAAGTTCAAGTTTTGAGAAATGATTTTTCATTCCAGCCATAATGTGTCTATAGATATATGTCAGCATAAGATTATGAATAGTGTTTGCTGACGACAATTCGTGAACTGTACCAAGTTTTTAGAATATTATGTATTCATTTTCGATGGTTCATAGTCGCTCCGTGTCAAACCGTAAAATTGTGAACAAACATGTACTTATCACCCGTAAATCTGTAAACCATCCCTGATTAGTCAACCGACTTGCAAACCTGCAGCAGGTCATTCTGTGTCCAATAGCAAACAAACGATGGGAACAATTAACACTGGAGTCAATTAAAGGAAAATAATAATTATTTGAGATCAAATTTCATAATGTATGTTTACATTTTTTATTAACAATACTAATATACCTACGTTACATGGTAAGAAAATAAAATTCAAAATAAATAATTAGAAAACAAAACAACTATTGATGGTTACATTTGTTTAAAAATGTCTTAACATCAGGTATCCACAATTAGCGCGCAAGGTGTGTTTTGTTACCTTGTAGTTAGTTAGCTTAATACCAATGTTTTATATGGAGCGACTTCCTATATGACTTCCACAACCCAGTTACCGGGTAACACATGTATTATTCTTAGAACGACTGGTTGTCAGGCTTTCTGGCTTCTGACTACCTATAGCGACTGTAACAAATGTATAAAGAAAGCACAGTTCTGCTATAATTCTATGGATTTCCGTTTTATATCTCCGAAGTTCATGATCAATTTTATAGAACCACCTGACAAAATCAAAAAAGCCCAGTATAATTTAAACGACTATTTTAGCGATAACAACAGATGGAAGCTGTTAAGTGGATAATATAAAAGTGAACACATTTGTATTGTAAATTCGGTGTATTACAGTGTATAATAAATATGACATAATATATAAAGTTAAACTGTAATAGACAGCTGTGTTGCTGGGAAGTTTGTTCATCACTGCTTCTTCTTTGCGGCCATAACACTAGGAAGCAGTGAAGGGTGGGCGTTTTGGGGTGCTGCCATAATGTATTTTGACGTGAAAAAGTGCTAATTGAATTAGCCTAATTTCAATAAACGTTTTTTTTTTAAGTTTGAGTTTTGAGAAAGGCTTTTTCGAAATTCATCCGCTAGAGGGGAAAATAAGGGATGAAAATTTTGTATGGAGCTCAGTCATTTTTTATTTAAAAGAAATGTGGTAATTAGCCTCTAAGTATAAAGTAAAAACAATCCTACTAATATTATAAATGCGAAAGTTTGTATGTATGGATGTATGGATGTTTGTTACTCTTTCACGCAAAAACTACTGAACGGATTTGGATGAAATTTGGTACACATATAGCTTTTAACCTAGATTAACATATAGGATACTTTTTACCCGGGTGCGCGGAGTAGTTCCCTCGGGATGCGGGTGAAACCGCGGGAAACAGCTAGTATTTAATTATTTTTTAGTTTCACTCCTTAGCGTAAAAAGTGTGGTGTATGCAAGCAAACATGCCGCCAGAATTGGAAAAAACTAAACAGCCAAAATTATGTTGTCCACGCGAGTGAAGCCGCGGGCGGAAGGCTAGTAATATATATTTATACCAAGCTACCAGGTTGTCGTGTATGACAGCGAAACACAATGAAATACAAAAATAAATTATGAAAATAAATGTATTTTATAAATGAAAGCACACATATACCTGAAGTATGCGGCCATTGTATTTATTTTCCTATTTTTAAGTCTTGGTTACGGCCTCATTTTACTCTAAAACAGGGGTTTCAAAGCACAATATCGACAACAGCTATCATCATCATGTTTACCATTCACCTGCTATTTACACCCCTTCACAACAGTTAGTTACATTATAGACATTAAAATAGATTCACTTTTACATATGAAATTTTAATTACGTAGGTTTAATTTTTATAAATCAATTTTATATTTATTTTCTGAATGCGAAAGACCAACTGTCATCGGATGACAGAGTGACATAGACCACCCGTCTCTACGGCGGAGCGCCGTCTGGTCGATGAAACAGATTTATGCAAATAGTTCATTCAGAAAAGAGATGCAATACGAAGAATTTTTGAAATGAAATCGACGGCAATTTTTACACGGTTTTTTTCAATTTGCTCGATAAATACACCATATATTTATATAATATTGCAGTTGTACCTTGTTCACGGAATTCCCTTTCTTTTGGTTATAAAAAATGTGATGGTAATCATTGAAAATTTTGAGAACTACGCGACGAAAAATTTTAACGAGAGGTTACTTTAGGAATTTTTTTTTCAATGTTCTAGACCATTTCTTTAAGATTTTTTTGGGGTTGTACCTGCATCATATACTTAACTATAAGTGTTATTTTTTTCTGGCTTGTAACTTGTACCAACGTCTCAATCTAGGCGACGAAAAATTGCCTATTTTATAGCTTTTTTCGCAAAGGAGCGCCTTAAGTACATAGCGAATTCATTGTTTCACAAGTGCTTAGGTAGGTACTAATGAAAAATGAGTAGATAAAAATCAATAAACAATTTATATTTTTTACTCGACCGCCTAATAAGGAGTGTAATGATTTTATGTGAACGTATAATATTTTTTACCTAAGTTAGCTCGTGAATAAAGTGATTCTGGTCTTATTTTAATATTTTTGAGCACAAAATATATTACCGCTTTATGTCAATTTACATGCATTGTCATAAGATCCCTATCCCTATAAATAGAGTATGAGTAATAAACAAGAACTTAAAAAAAAACATGCTAATATTTAGTGGGCGACTCGGACTACAATGGTGTGATTTACTGAATTGATTTATGAAAACTACGAAACATGGTACCACTTCTTGCAAACCTCGAGTAGGTAGTTATTGATAATTCTTTAAATTACGTCATAGTTTAATAGGTATATTTTTGAAGATTGGTTTAGTGGCAGACAACGAATTAGCAATTTCAAAGCTTTGTACATTTAGCTACATTGTTAAAAAGCCTAAAATATAATACAATCCCGATAACTCATCATTTGCTTACTGAGAATGTATTTACTACTTATCAATGGAGAACAAATAAAAATTCAGCAAGTGAAAATACTAGGTATTCATTGTTTATTTGGTGACATCTAACTTTATGTCAGAGGACGTCAGGTGGATTTGAGAAAATTCGGACACGAGGGCTTGTAACGCTAGTAAACCTGTAGTCCAGGTCCAGATGATAAGAAGAAAAATATGTCTCTAGTCACTAAGCACAGGCATCATAATATTTTACAAAGAAGAGAAAGAAAATGCAGCATGTGGTTAATTACTATTTTGAAAATATTGCGAGTATTCGTGCATGGTAAGATAAAAAGAGGATATTAGAGGCGCAAGATATACTTATAAGAAATATTGTTATTAAAATAAATACTGCTTAGCAAAAATTTTTAAGTTTATGCGCAGTAGAAACGACAACGATAAGTTAACAGGACTCTGTGTTAGGCCTCCTCCAAGTACCATCCTTCACCTAAAGCCAACGGCACTGACCTCCTCGCGCGATAATTCTTTGTCTCCGTCGGTATCCATTGCTTGGAACGCTAACTCTATACTCACTTCTTCACGGGACAGCATGTTGTCAGCGTCAGCGTCGATTTCTTTGAAGACATTGGTGGTTGGAGGCGAGTCACCGATGTTGATGAGTTCCACATCAAAGTGGAGAGTGGCGTGGGGTGGGATCACGTTGCCGGCCCCGCGCTCGCCGTAACCCAGAGAGGATGGGATGGTCAGTTTGCGTTTCTCACCTGAAATCATACGAATTACAATATATAATAAGAAAAACTTACCTAAATACACCAAAGAAAAATGTGATGATGATATCACTAGATACACTTAAATATAAATTTACTACTACTAATACTAGGCATTCATTCACCGGATTATGTGGATTATATCGGTAGCACAGTGAACAATGTGGAAATTTGTGGTCGGTGAATAGGCCGAATAAGGATAGTTAAGATGCTGTAGCATAAGAAGTGATGTGATGTCACTGTACGTTAGTCATGTCTCCACGGGGCGAAACACGGGGCAGGGGGAACTGATAATATACTTTAACTTCGTTTTATTTAGGCATATTAGCGCTTAGGTATCCGGAGTTGTTTATGTAACTTTGTGTCGATCCTACAATATTTTATTATTGGTGTCTAATTGACATCAAATTGAAGTAGATTACCTAAGTTTACAGAATTGTAACAGGATTTCCTAGTTTTCATGTAATTTGCTAATTCAGATTTTGGAACCTTGTTTTTGATTTATAAACGTTTGGCTATTTTTAACCGACTTCATTACGATTGTATATTTTAAACGGCGTAGTGAAATGGCACAAAATAGAAATAGTACCAACTTAAAACTGGTGTTGCTAAATCCAAGATTTTTCTAATTAAGTAAAACAGCTAAACCGATTTGGATGAAGTTTTGTACGGAGATAAATAAACAGAGACCCTGGAGATGGCAATGGCTTTATCGTGCGTTAAGTAGTTCCCTCAGGAGGCGGGTAAAAACGCGGGAAACAACTACTATAACTAAACTAAGTAACTGGAACCTCAATGGTAGTAATTCACATGATGAGGATCACATGCAATGTAGATAACTATAAAGCAGATGAAAACCTTTTAACTGAGTAAGCTTACATGTTACTATCATGTGCTCTTCAGTTGGATTCTCTGTCCACTTCGGGTGAACATAACCATCACATCCCTCATACATATCTTCATTCGAAACTTTTCTACCACCTGCCATGATTTTTTTTGCGGGATCATCTTCAGAAATACAAGCCAGTTCTTTATTGAACGCTATACACTCATTATTGTTAGTTAATCAAAAATGAGCAGATCCTTCAGGAAAAATCTGCGAGATTGGTGATTTGTAAATGAAAATTATTGTTGGCTGGTTTTCCAATTCCGCGGAATTAGTTATAGCATATGCTATCAAATGCTGACTTGATGGTCCTGCATTAATTGAATCATCTTCAGTGGCCATTCCACTTGATGTCGGTGATGATAATATTTGTACATCAAACACCTGTTGGGACATTCCCGCTTCGAACTCAGTTTCCATCTTGACGTCTTTAAATTCACTATCATCTAACACATTCTCAAACATAGTTTCATCAAATGCAAGTGGATCCCTTTCATCCAACATCGAACTCGCGGAAGTACCTACAAGTTCTTCTTGTGTACTGGGGAGTGTAGAAATATTTTCATCTACGTCTTCAGTTGTAGTAATATTGATGGGTAGAACTGGATCTTTTTTACTATAAAAACTAGGTAGCGTTAAATGTTCATTTCTTTGTCCTTGCGGTCTGTGGCCGGCAGCATGTTCTGTGCCATTTGTGCCAAATACTCTTGAATTTGCAGACTTTTTGTCTTTTCCACTGATTCTATTGTTCAGTTCCCATTCTATATTATGTAAGTTGATTCCCCAATTCTTTGTCTCATTATTATCCAACCATTTATTAATCAATGTTCTCAAGCCATTAATTTTTTCTGTGTCTATTTGAACTTTCTTTATGATTACATCGAAATCGAAGTTATCTCGAAATTCTTTTACGTCAGAAATAGCTTTCAGAAGAACTGGACTACTAACGAGTATTTTCCTGGGTGGCCCGAAATCCATGAAAACTCTCATCAGCTCCCGCGAAAGCTTTGGTAGTGTAAAGTCCTTGTTTATCGGCCTCAAATGTAGAAACCTAGTGTACAAGTCTTCGTAAGCTAATATGTAACTGAATGCGAACTCCGGATCTAAAGACATTGGTATAATATCGAGAGTGTATTTTACATTTGGTTGATTTTCTCCTTGACAAACAGGACATACTTCGGTCATGCATTCTATTGCATTTCTGTTTATTAAGTAGTTTTCTTGCATTATATCCATAAGCTCCGTTGCCTCTGGATGTGCGTTCTCTTTATGCACTTCCCAAACAATTTCAAATGAATCTTCCCAAGGTACAATCACCTTATCTCTTCCTCCAATATTCTTAATCAACCGTTCTTTTCCGTTTATAACGGCTATTTTATAATTTTGCAGATCGATTTTCAATGCCATTTTGTCCCGCAGATGTCGCTCAAATTCAGGTCCAACTTTTTTTATACGTCGCATCACTATATTAACGTAATCCTGACTCGCCATGTTGTACAAAAATATTTTCTTTCCTCTGTAGTACTCTGATGTATACGTTTTTGGAAGTTTCGAATAATATTCTATTTTTATCGCTTTTATCATTTCATCGTCGAGGTCACTGTCCGTCAAGTATTCATTGTTATTTATTTTTGATGCCGCCATTTTATGTCAACCAGGAGGGAACTACCCCAGAAACAAAAACAAACAACACTGCTCAATACTGAATTATTTTTCACAGCACAAATTCACGTAACTGTAAAATCTTATTGATTCACGACTAATAAGTGTCTATTTAATTTAAATGTGGGATATTAAAATATGCATACGCAATGCGAATTTAGCTCAAACGCCTATACACATGTATTGAACATTTGAGAGATCACCTCGCGACTGCTGCGCGGCCCGGGTTGCGCGGGGTTGTTGACACCCACGCATCAAGGTCCCCAATCCCCATGCCCCTGTCCCCTAGCAATCCTAAAAAGTATCTACTGCGCAGGCCAGCGCCCATCGTGCAGTATGCCTAGAATACTGTAACTTGCGAGCGGAGAAATAGTCAACTGAACGCCTTAGCAAGTGCTGCCGCTGCCTACCGCCCCGATTTCTTGAGATATACTGGGCGTGCTGTAGAAAACACAGAGTAGTGCGAATTATAGGAATTACTCATTGTACTCACCAACACACATGTCAAGTAGACCTTGGTCCCATCCTTTGATTACCTGGCCGACACCGATTTGGAATGTGAAAGGTTGATCGCGATCGTAGCTGAAAAAAAAACAAAAGTTTAAATTAGTTCGATTTCATGATATGTTTATTTATTATGTGGAACAGTGATATTACAATTTCGGAAAGGAAACATCTAGAGGAAACCTGGAGTAAAAATTCTAAAATGGTTAATTGCCTTGGCCAATGATGATGATGAATAATTTAATTGCGCTAACGACGACTCATAGTCATGCTGTTTTTTTGTTTCGTTATCTACGAAATATAAATTTCACTTTTCTATAATGTAACTAGGGGGAATATTGTTATCATGCCATTAGTAGGTAGATACTTAATGATTGCCAAAAACTAGTGCGTTGTGAATTTAAAAAATGTATAAAAACATAGACCAACAAAATACATCAGCCTTTTTAAAAGACAGCTTTCTTGGTATATAGTTTAGGTAGGCACCTTCTTACTAACCATTAAATTGAACATATAACCACATAAATTCGTGTAAAGTAGTACTTTAATTATCATATAATATAACAAATGTAAAATTACTTCTTAAATGTAAATACATATAATTTACAATATTATTGTAATTACATTAATTGTGCAAAGAACTGTTAACTTCTCGCCAGTCCGAACCGTTAAGCCGTTAAGATTTGTGGCATACAAACTGCTTGTTAATTCTATGAAATCCATTGGTCCGTAGCATAAAGCGGGGAACTCTAAGCTCTTAAGGCTGGGTAGTAGGCCAGTTTTAACAAATTGAGGGGGTGAAGCAGGGGAAGTAGCTCCGCCCACTGCGGGGCGCCCCTCTCGCAGTCGTCGTATCGCGGGGCCTCTACTGTAGTCACTGCTAGGAATAAGTAACTCAACATTTTCAATTTTAAAACATGTAAGAATCATGTATAATAAATAACCATAAACATCGTGTTCATGCATAGTAATTTTATTTATAGAGATAAGTATTAGGTATTACCTAATTTTTAAACCTAACCAATTTAAAGGATTGTTATATAAAACAAATCGATTAATTTCGATAATACTGTTACTACCACATTTACATGTAAAAAGTTATTATTTATAAATGATTTCTGACAGGAAATGATCAAGACTAGCTTGTTTTTACTTCTCGATCCCATTCAGGCTTAAATATTAGCCTTTATTAATTGATATCTAGAGAAACTAGCTGACACCAACGGCGCCACCCACGTCTTCTAATTTAAGAGATTTCTATTTATTTTTTTGAAAATTAACGAAGCTTAATTAATTCCTTACGCAACAGCTATCTTCCAGTGAATGTCCCATCGAAATCAGTTAAGCCGATTCACTTCACTTTGCTTTGAAGATCTGTAAGTAACATACAACTCGACAAATCAACTTTTTCCAAAAAACTGGCCAGTGCATGACATTTTGATATGCTTTCATGTATATACACCATCTAAAATTCAAAAAAGTCATATCTGTCTTTGCTTACTATACCAATTACAGAAATTAAACACGTTTTCGTTTTCCTTTTTTATCAAACTTAATTCTTTCCTATCCTAAAGACCTATCGAAGTCAACACTGCCTTAAAGGTTTTCGTTGTTTTCGCTTTAAAGTTCAAGTTTTGAGAAATGATTTTTCATTCCAGCCATAATGTGTCTATAGATATATGTCAGCATAAGACTATGAATAGTGTTTGCTGACGACAATTCGTGAACTGTACCAAGTTTTTAGAATATTATGTATTCATTTTCGATGGTTCATAGTCGCTCCGTGTCAAACTGTAAAATTGTGAACAAACATGTACTTATCACCCGTAAATCTGTAAACCATCCCTGATTAGTCGGTTTGCAGCAGGTCATTCTGTGTCCAATAGCAAACAAACGATGGGAACAATTAACACTGGAGTCAATTAAAGGAAAATAATAATTATTTGAGATCCAATTTCATAATGTATGTTTACATTTTTTATTAACAATACTAATATACCTACGTTACATGGTAAGAAAATAAAATTCAAAATAAATAATTAGAAAACAAAACAACTATTGATGGTTACATTTGTTTAAAAATGTCTTAACATCAGGTATCCACAATTAGCGCGCAAGGTGTGTTTTGTTACCAATGTTTTATATGGAGCGACTTCCTATATGACTTCCACAACCCAGTTACCAGGTAACACATGTATTATTCTTAGAACGACTGATTGTCAGGCTTTCTGGCTTCTGACTACCTATAGCGACTGTAACAAATGTATAAAGAAAGCACAGTTCTGCTATAATTCTATGGATTTCCGTTTTATATCTCCGAAGTTCATGATCAATTTTATAGAACACCTGACAAAATCAAAAAAGCCCAGTATAATTTAAACGACTATTTTAGCGATAACAACAGATGGAAGCTGTTAAGTGGATAATATAAAAGTGAACACATTTGTATTGTAAATTCGGTGTATTACAGTGTATAATAAATATGACATAATATATAAAGTTAAACTGTAATAGACAGCTGTGTTGCTGGGAAGTTTTTTCATCACTGCTTCTTCTTTGCGGCCATAACACTAGGAAGCAGTGAAGAGTGGGCGTTTTGGGGTGCTGCCATAATGTATTTTGACGTGAAAAAGTGCTAATTGAATTAGCCTAATTTCAATAAACGTTTTTTTTTAAGTTTGAGTTTTGAGAAAGGCTTTTTCGAAATTCATCCGCTAGAAGGGAAAATAAGGGATGAAAATTTTGTATGGAGCTCAGTCATTTTTTATTTAAAAGAAATGTGGTAATTAGCCTCTAAGTATAAAGTAAAAACAATATTTAATTATTTTTTAGTTTCTCTCCTTAGCGTAAAAAGTGTGGTGTATGCAAGCAAACATGCCGCCAGAATTGGAAAAAACTAAACAGCCAAAATTATGTTGTCCACGCGAGCGAAGCCGCGGGCGGAAGGCTAGTAATATATATTTATACCAAGCTACCAGGTTGTCGTGTATGACAGCGAAACACAATGAAATACAAAAATAAATTATGAAAATAAATGTATTTTATAAATGAAAGCACACATATACCTGAAGTATGCGGCCATTGTATTTATTTTCCTATTTTTAAGTCTTGGTTACGGCCTCATTTTACTCTAAAACAGGGGTTTCAAAGCACAATATCGACAACAGCTATCATCATCATGTTTACCATTCACCTGCTATTTACACCCCTTCACAACAGTTAGTTACATTATAGACATTAAAATAGATTCACTTTTACATATGAAATTTTAATTACGTAGGTTTAATTTTTATAAATCAATTTTATATTTATTTTCTGAATGCGAAAGACCAACTGTCATCGGATGACAGAGTGACATAGACCACCCGTCTCTACGGCGGAGCGCCGTCTGCACAGAGCATATAAACACTACGTTTTAAGAGGCGGAACTTAGAACATTAGCTTAAAAGCATTTTATAACCATTTCAAGCCAACCACACAAAAAAATCAGTTCTGCCAACGTAATCAAAATTTTTTGACGCAATGTCATATGTCACCTTGACCGAAAGAAATGTCAAAAATAGAGATGGGAAGCGATATTTTTTATCGATATCGACATTTACCAATATTAGGTTTTCATCGATATCGATATTCACATTTATAAGGTACTCATCGATATCGATATCAAGTAGTTTTTTAAAGAAAAAAATATATGTGAGATTTATATTATTTTATTATCAATAATGTTTGTTATTAATTAATATATCTGAATAAAAGGACTTAACATACCATTTATGCTGCACTAAGAGTTTAAAAATAAATAGGTTCCCCTACTTAGTTTTTTAATATTTTATAATATTTAAATAACATAATTTAAGCCAAAAAAATAATAAAATCAGGTAATCAAATAATCATGTGTTTGGTAATTTCTTAAAATTCAACGTATAAAAACGCTTTTAAAGGTAATTTTTTTTTGCTTTAGAAATTACGGTTTATTGGGCGTGAGTAGACTGGAAGTTTGTTCATACACACGGCGCGACGCCGTGCCATAGTGCCGCCATTGATAATGGAAAAACGAAGAAAAATGTCCTGAAACCATTCCTTAGGGAATCTCTAGCACCATTTTGATACAGAATCCGGACTGCTCCATTCTGTAAAATAAACATAGGTACTTTCAATATCAGTGGCATGCTTAATTTTATTACTTACTAGATGACCCAGAGAACTTCGTACAGCCTCATAAATTGTTTCGAGGTTTAAACAGTTACACTCAGTTGCAACAAAAAAATATGCGGTTACTTATACGTGAAACGGAAGAACTGTCATTTAAGATCTGTCAAAATGGAGGATAAAATAAGCTAATTATTATTGATACATCTTATGTTTTGAGATATTCTTAAAAGTAAAAAGTATAAATGATAAAAAGTTTTTTGTAACCAGTGATAAGTCTGCTATTTTGGGGTCAAGACAAATTTAGCAAATCAAAGAGCATATAAATAGGTATAGCTGTTCTTTTGTTATAAACGAAGTAGTTTATGTATGCGTAAACATGTATAATAATGCTCTGCTAAATTATAAATCCGAAACTCTTTAAAAATGATAGAATGGCTGAACCAATTTAGATGAAGTTTTCTATTGAGATAGTATTAGGACATAGGATTGTTTTGGATTGTCCCTCCAGGATGCAGGTGATCTTTTTTATAAATAAAAATGCGTGTTTATATGTTTGTCCTCTATGCATTCCTAAATCATTGACCCGACTATGATAAACCTTGTGCGGGTTCTCCTGTGTACTCCTGTGAAGGTTTCTAACCCAAAATAGTTGCATTGCAACGCATGGTGGGTGCAGCTTATATTTGTAAATGCGAATGTGAACATTGTTTTTGAGGTTTTTACGAAAAAAAAAATGATCGCCGATTCAGATGAAATTTGGTATGGAGACTGCTAGAACACTGATGAGGACGAGGAAATGGTGTAGTTTTTATCCGGCTGCGTAGTTTCCGAGAACGCGGGTGAAACCGCGGAAAACTGCTAGTTGAGCTTTTAGTTTGCCAAAGCCTATATTTTGTATTTTCTGAATAGGTACTTCCTATAAAATAAAAGTGTTTGGTTTAAACATAGTTATATTTTAAACTACTAGTGCTATGCACGAATAAGACAGTATTTCACAAGACTGTCTGTCCAACTGTCAATAAATAATACAAATTGTTTTTACCTTCTTAATGGAAGTTTCTGTATAAATTCTTTTTCTCTCCTCGATAACCAAAAATCATGATAGCTCAGCTCTCCTTGGGGCGTTGCCTGACATCAAATAGTCTGTTAACTCCTTGTATATAATCGACTAAAAAACGCGCTATAAGTACTCTGAAACAACCAGTTAGATTGAAACAAAAAATCTGCTAAATACATAAAATAAGCATAAATATTAGATTAATATTGGGTCAATTTTAACAGACTTCATAAAAAATAAGATTATAAATTTAACCCTGCCCATATGTTTGTAATATTATTGTTATTTAATAATCTATAAATATAATAATATGCATATAATGTTAGTTTACAAGAGCTTCTAAAAAGTGTTTAATTTCATAATTATTGTATCATCTGCCTAGCCTTTTCTCAACTATGTTAAGGTCGGCTTCCAGTCTAACTGGATACAACTAAGTACCAGTGTTTTACATCGAGCAACTGCCTATCTGACCTCCAGAACCCAGCTACCAGGTAACACGACATCCCTTGGTACTAGACTTTGTGGCTTTTGACTAAAGAATTTCAAATGACAACCGGTACCAACGGTTTACCGTGCATTCTAAGGGCATGGAGGAGTCGGTATGACAAAGGTGCCGATTCACGGAACGACTGCGCTATCGTATGCCAGGTAATTAAAGACAATAGAAATCAATTGTGTCTCGCGCGGATCCACGCTTCGGGCATAAAGAGATTAATCCTTTATCGATCGACCCGTAAATTCACAATTGTGTGTATAAATATGTTTGTTTGCAGTTTTGCAATTAAGTTGGATTGTGTCTATTCTTTTTTTTTTATTTACTTACAATAATTCCACAAGAGAACAGTGAAAATTTCATCAAAATCGATTTAGTATTTACCAAGATATGTACAAAAGGGCATTCCGATCGCTGAAAAAACACGTCTCTCATTTTGTTGTTGTGGAAAAGTGGTATGAATACACACTTGAATCCACGCAGATACTCGACCATGACACTGAAAAATAAAAATAAACTTTTTACTTAAAAACTTTGAAAGAATAAGAAAATTGTTTCTGCTACAACATCACTCTAGAAGTTTAGTCTATGTTTAACAATAATCACTACATAGTATAAAACAAAGTTGCTTTTTCTGTCCCTATATCCCTATGTATGCTTAAATCTTTAAAACTACGCAACGGATTTTGATGCGGTTTTTTTTAATAGATAGGGTAATTAATGAGGAAGGTTTATATGTATAATACATGCATATTATAGTAGAGAAAAGCCGAGAGAATTTAAAGATTTGTAATGTGATGTCGTAACAAACATATTTTTCTGCGCTTACATTGCAAACGCTGGCTAAACCTTACGAGATAGATCAAATTTATGTACTACGGAATTGTATATCTTAAAAAGATGAATAAAAAAGTCCGCGACAGCATAATATGTTTATCTCCTAAGGATAACCCACAGTAACCATTTTTATCTTTTACATATTACAAAAAATGGTTATATGTGTTATTTACCAAGCTATTTTAAACGATACAGTATCATTCCTTGTCCAATTAAATAAGTTGTGCATTTCATGTCGACCAAAATTGCCCTTTACAGCCTGTGATTTAAATGAATATTTTCGAAGATATTACAGATTTAAAAATTGCGGGACGTAGCATTTGCAGCGGTACCGGCCGGCCGGGGTAGTACTGTAGTGTATTTAGTATCAGCATTGTACCCGTGCGAAGCCGGGGCGGGTCGCTAGTCTTCTATATTTCAAGTGTTTTAGATGTTGGTTGTATGTTGGTTTTTGCTTCCCTTGTTTTTGCGCCTTTTTATGTATGTCAGCAATGGTTTTCTCTTTCATTAGCTTTTTTTTCTCTTCTTTGCAAGTTAATCATTTCGTACTGCAAAATCTGTGAATTAAAAAAAAACACAAAGCAACAAACTTCTCAACAACACATAGTACAGATTTGATAATTGTGCTCCACTGTATGATCCTCACAGTGTCGACACCCCAACGTAAAGGAACAGGACAGGAACCTCCCAAAATATCCATGTCATTGTGGGGTACCATGCAATGCACTGGGCGTACGGGTAATCTTGATGATTAGGAAAAGTTGGAGAACGGAGAATTATGTCCGAATGTATGTTTTATTGTTATATCTATAAGACATCGCGTGCCAACATATTCCTAACAGTTAGGTGTAATACAAACGATTCTTACTCAGGTCCATCCGAATACATTCAAATGTTTGGCCTTGTGATCTGTTAATTAGCAAAGGGAATTCTAGATTCTTAATTTCTGAAGTGTGAAAAAGAATGAATTCAATGCAAAGCGCAAATTTTTTTGGCGTTTAATTATTCCACTGTTATGTATGAAAAGAGGTAATTTTTATACATAGAATGCATGAGCATTAATCACAATGCTTACTAAAGTGAAATAACATTTACATATGGTGACTTGAAAGCGCTTACTTTTAACAAATTCGTAAGTTAATTCTTGAAGCCGTTAAGGTGAAAGATATTAACTAAAAAAAACCGGCCAAGTGCGAGTCGGACTCACGCACCGAGGGTTCCGACCATTGGAAAGAAAAAATACGCAATAAAGTAGCGATTATCTTGTTTTTTTCCGACCGCATAATTAAATTTGTTTGCAGAGAAAAATTGCTGATTACTTAAAAACTACCTGCTAGATCTCATTCAAACCAATTTTCAATGGAAGTTTGCATGGTAATCTACATCATATATTTTTTTTAGTTTTATCATTCTCTTATTTTAGAAGTGACAGGGGGGGGGGGACACACATTTCACCACTTTGGAAGTGCCTCTCGCGCAAACTATTCAGTTTAGAAAAAAATGATATTAGAAACCTCGATATCATTTTTGAAGACCTATCCATAGATACCTCACACGTATGAGTTTGATGAAAAAAAAAATTTTGAGTTTCAGTTCTAAGTATGGGGACCCCCAAAATTTATTGCTTTTTTTCTATTTTTGTGTCAAAATCTTAAAGCGGTTCACAGAATACATCTACTTACCAAATTTCAACAGTATACTTCTTATAGTTTCTGAAAAAAATGGCTGTGACATACGGACGGACAGACAGACTGACAGACAGAAAGACAGACAGACATGACGAATCTATAAGTTTTTATGTCAAAGATTGTAATGATAGCGAAAATGCATAATTATAAAAACTTGATAAGGCCATCCGATTACAAACTTATTTCAATGCCTCACTGCTCATTCCCCATAATAATTAGCGTAATGATTTGTAGCCTAAAGCTTGACTCAATTCATAACAACATTTTTTGGTGAATTTCAAGTAAAACTGTTCAGACGTTTTCACGTAAAGTTAAAACATATTTTTATTCTTACAAACTTAAAATTTAAATTTTTCACCCTTGGGCTAAAATCTTGAAAAACTGTGAAACACGTATTTAATTATTTTCATTTTGCAGTGTTTCTACAAAATTTGAGTTTAATTGAATCAAAAATAAAACTTACTCCATACAAACTTACTACCCTATTTTAATATACTTAGTGTTGGAATTTTCAAAAATTCTTTCTTATTACTTGTCTACACAATAAAAGGCACGTCCTGTCCAAATTTCATTACTCTAGGTCCAGCCGTTTCGGCTCTGCGTTGATGAGTCAGTCATTCAGTGTATGAGGTTGTCATTTTATATAATAGTATAGACTAGTACTTTGACCGCATTTATTTCGGGGTTTCCCACGCAGCAACATACAGCGCCATTCATGTGTTGAGACTTGAAATAAAGCGTGGTCTAGAGTTATATTCTAAATTTTAATACAACCAAAATATTTAAACATTTATACTTATGGATAGCTAATTTCGCCACCTCCGGAAAAAGGAGAAAATAAAGGTTGAAAGGTACTAAAACGACCTATTCACTAGTTACATAAATAACAGAACATGCGTCCTAGATTATGGTGAATAAGGCCCAAGTTCACGGACAAGATAACGGTCCGATCAACCTAAAACAGCTGTTTAGCATAAATTCAAACTTCTACCATACGATAGATAATCTATCATTTGAGTTTTTTATTCCTAAAATGGTCGATTACCAATTCGGGGTTGGACAAGAAGTGAATAACACGAACTTTCCTGCGTCATGGTTAAAAAAGTTTTTATTTAACGGGGCGATTAGGTAACCACCTGTCGGTGAACTTGGCCCTTAGTCACTTAAAAATGCACAGTACTTAAATAATTATGTCGAAACTCATTTTAAGTACATCCTAGTATAAATAAATGTTTCCATTAAATAAATTAAAATTAATTACTGTGCACACCAACGCTAGATGTCGCGAGGGAGGCACACTTATTTGCGCTGGGTTGGTGAAGAAATAATACTCTTGATTTACTGAAGATTCCTTTTATTCTTCCTTTTCTTGCTGTTGTTTCCTTGAGGAGGTTCTACTACCAACTGTGTCTTTCCTTGAAGAAGTACCTCTACCAACTGTGTTATGCGGAGGTCAACTACCAACTGTGTGGACCGTATTTTTTTTTTTCCTACATGACCTCTTGCAGGGTGCTTCTAACAGCATTCGACCTGCTTAACCGGACAGTGTGGCGAGGTCCTAATTTAATTAATTAAATTAAGGCCTCCAGCCAAGGCTTACAACTAAATTTAAAACCTAAGTGACAGCGCGCTAAGGGCTCCCCCTAGTGGGGAACGAACCTCGGCTTAGGGCGTCACTGGGGAGGACAACTAGGGACTAGCTGGATCATAACAATATAAATATTGTGGACCGTACAAATTGGCCCTACTTATATATCAAAATAATTCCTCGTCGCTGATTGGTCGATCAATCAGAGCGCGTACATTTTGACCAATCAGGGACAAGGTCACGCGGAGAGTAGGTACTAGTAGTACTTTGTAGAATATTATCCAAGTTTACAGAAAGTTCCAGTACCTACAGTGACGCTCTCCTACTGGTCGGCGCAAGTTTAAACTTGTCTGTTAATATTTATTTACCAATATGAGAACGACATAACATATCAAACTACTTTTTACTATTAACTATAAAAACAATAGAACACTTAACTATGAGATTACGTAATATACTTATTAACTAACTTAATAAACCACATTAAAATAAGTATAAAACAAACTTAAGGCGAGGCATCCCTGAAAACCGTAGTTTTGTTTTGCGTTTTATTCGTTGATAACATGGATTTAAATTTTGAAAAAAATATATAAAATAGTTCATACTTTGATCTAGGTGATTCGGCCGTTCGATACACGATTACGTGTATTTGGCTGCATCCAATTTAATCGCAAAGACAAGTCTAAATGGTGATCTAAAACCCATTTCATTTGAGTAATATTAGGCTTTGAACAATAAAACTTATACCACAATAAAGGTCGTAAAAAATGTGACAAAAAACGGCCACCATAATTTGAAATATGAAAATACCTATACCACTAATTCCAAAATCAAGTGTTTTCACCTTCTAACGCGCTCGCGCCGTGTGATTTAGTCCCGAGCGGAACGCGTTGGAGGTCGGACGTGTGCCAATTTTTGCGAAACCGCCCCACCCCCGCTAAGTTTTGTTACTCAACTGGCTGAGTCGAAAATAATTTGTAAAAATAATACCTTTATAGAGTTTAGTTGTATATAATTATTGTTAGTTATTTATTAGGTAGGTCTAGTAGTAATAGTAATTAAGTTAAGAAAATGGGCAAAAATAAAAATAGGTTGTCATAGTTAGCTCTACGAATACTGAATAAACAAAAAAGGTATGGATGCTTTGACAATATGTATTATTATAATATATCTACATTATATTATGCTTCAATTTACTAAGTAGGTAGAGGTACCATGCGAAATATATTTACAAAATCTATACTAATATAATAAAACTGAAGAGTTTGTTACTTTGTTTGAACGCGCTAATCTCAGGAACTACTTGTACGATATGAAAAATTATTTCAGTGTTAGATAGTCCATTTATTGAGAAAGGCTATTGGCTATATATTATTATCATCACGCTAAAACCAATAGGAGCGGAGCACCACTATTCCACGCGGACGAAGTCGCGGGCAGAAGCTAGTATGTGTATAAAACAGTTGAATTTACCACCCTATGTATACCTCAATGTCCTATGGTCATAAAGTAAATAAAGAAATCACGCGCGCAAAAAGCTATAATGGTTTATTATTCGCGCGGAATAAATTTACCAATCCCAACAACTGTATAAAACAGACCAATTTGAACCTTATGCGCCTATTATTAAAACCCAGACATGCGCAAATGTTAAAATAGTTTATTATTCTCAAAAATTACAAATATTACAGCCGGGTCGCCGCTGTGTTAGTCCGGGTGTTTTTATTTTGTTTATTAGCCTGGATAGATTTAGTTTATAATATTTGTTATTTGCCTATACTTCATCTATCTTCTTCTATATCTTCTTCTTCTATACTTATAATAAATCTGTAGAGAGGTCAATTCTGTACATGAGATATATTTCCAAAATAACTATCAGGGGGTGATTAGGGATCGATACTGATGCCAAAAATGCAATCAGTAAAATTTTTGTCTGTCTGTCGGTCTGTCTGTCTGTCTGTCTGTCTATCTGTATAAACTCTATAGAAACAAAAACTACTCGACGGATTTTAACGAAACTTGGTACAATTATTTGTCATACTCCTGAGATGGTTATAGTATACTTTTCATCACGCTACAATCAATAGGAGCAGAGCAGTGAAGGGAAATGTTGTCATTTTGTTTAAACGCGCTAATCTCAAGAACCGCTGCTCCAATTTAAATAATTCTTTCAGTGTTAGATAGTCCATTTATCGAGGAAGGCTATAGGCTATATATATCATCACGCTAAGACCAATAGAAGCGGAGCACCACTATTCCACGCGGACGAAGTCGCTGGCAGAAGCTAGTGTAAAATAAGATTAGAAAAACTTCCAAATTCTTTTTGCAGCTTATTAAAACCGATTTTAAGTTCTATTCCGTTCTGATAAGGATGGTGTTGAAAGCAAAATAATGTTTACAATAACAAATATATTCTGCATTCTGTTTTTGTCATGTCACCTTAGCAATAGAGCTCAACATCGTTTGAACAAACGGTAAATAGCGTGCGTTTAAATGTTTAATCTCTTAGTAATTGGAGTATAGGCACAGATTACTAAATTGTTACTACGTAACAGATAAATCTCTTCAATACAAAATCGAAAAAACCTACGCTATAATCTTAATAATAATACCTGCTGTTCGCAGCGAGCAAAAATGTACCATAAGCACGTAACAAAGAGTTGAGATTGCTTTGCCCTGTGCTGCAAGCGCGTATTCGAACGAATGCGCTAGGGTTGTACTACGAGTTGTCAGATGATTTTGGTAATAACGAATATTGCAAAAAAAAAACATTTTTGTTGTGGATCAAATATGTTTCAGATTTATAAAATGATGGATACATTTTTTCCTGTCTTTGAATTCACGGTTATTAAATTTAATCGTTGAAAATATCCTGAATCTCGCAAAAAATTTATCATTTGTTAGTCGTAGACAATTTTTCATTAGCTTTTTGACTTTGACACCCATCCACTACAAAATAATTACGTGGTTTCGGCATTTCGATAAGTAAGCGCGGGAAACGTGCCATGCGTGAGCTCGGCCGGCGTGCGGCAGCCCTCTGTCGCTTGTATCAGTATCTACTATTGCAGGGTTGGGCAGTATTTGAATTACTTGTAATTAAAATACGTACTTCTTTAAAATGTAATTTGTAATTCGTATTTCAAATAATCGACGCCGAGGTATTTTGTAATTTGTATTTCAAATACTTGAGGCTTCAAATTACATTTTAACATTAAAATACATTTAGCAGGTTCTCTTTAGCAGGTTTTATTGGCTCTCCAACGAGAGGCTGTTTGTCATTTAAAAATCTAGTGTTCATGAAAAGAAATTCTGGTCTACTGATTAATTAATCTTGTTTTCCTCTGCTTTTCAGCCCGTGCTGGTATAGATTTACTTATTTTGTAATTTGTATTTCGTATTTCAATTAAAAATCTGTATTTTGTATTTTATATTTCAAATACTTTACTTAAAGATATTTTGTATTTAGTATTTTAATTACCTGCGATACAGTATTTTGTAATTTGTATTTCAATTAAAGCAAAGCATGTATTTTGCCCAGCCCTGACTATGCGAAGGGGTAGGTATATAATGCGTGGTCTTGAGCGAGTGTCGGACGCCTGCTAAAGTTCGTGACCTCATGAGCGACGCGCTAGCGCTCGCGTTTCCCGCGCATCGTATTTTTAGACGTCGTTTCGTATGCCTTGCGGGGGCTGAGGTAAGCGTTGAAGGCCTACAGGCTCGAGCGCAGCCGGCCTTAATTACTATACTGTTCAATAGTAATATTACCACTGTCACTGCACGATTTTATCATTCACTTATCTTTATCACTGTCCCGCACAATTACAACAACATTATTAAGTAAAGTAACAATTGGTCGCTACAAGTCGCTTAAGCGTTATCTATTTTTTCTAGTACGCTTCTGACAAGGGCATTGAAGAGAATTTTAAGTGTTGATGTGGACCGAAACACTGCGCAAGTTCTTTTCATGAAACCCAAAATTTTTGACGACTTGGCCATGATCGAATCCAAGTGATTGATGAACGTTAGTTTACTGCCCAGTTGGATACCCAAGTTTTACACATATACTTTAGTCAAAGTGACGAAACTATAGCAGTTATACTGCTTCCAAACCAATCAACTTTTTGTGGATAGTGACGATAACTTTATAATTATGTACATAACATCTTAATTATGTATAACATCTTAATTATGTATCATCAATCGCTTTCGCAGCGCACGCCTAATAATGACTTTTATAGACAAACTAGCTGACCCGGCGAAATTCGTCCCGCCTAACAGTGGATTCTTTAATTTTTTAGTTTTTTTAACTTTATTTTTCTAAAATAAAAGATTTTTTCTAAAATAAGCGTAGCCTAAGTTAATCCTTATTACATCAGCTACCTGCCAATAAAAGTCCCGTCAAAATCGGTCCAGCCATTTCATAGATTAGCCGGAACAAACAAACAGACAAAAATTGTAAAAATGTTATTTTGGTGTATGTACCGTGTATATATTCATGTAGTAAAAAAACCGGCCAAGTGCGTCTCGGGCCACGCGCAGTAGGGTTCCGTAGTAGGTCTCAGTTAGTCGACTATAACTCTGTAACCGGTTAAGCCTACTTAGCCGTGATAGTTTTCCTTGTAAGTTCATTACATGTGCTACGTCTGTGATTTTTTTCACATTTCTAGGTACAGTCATTCAAAAGTTAGAAGGGGGGGATGCTCGTATCGAACAAAAATTTTCTCTTAAAAGCTAGATATTTCGCAAATGACTCGCTTAACCGAAAAATGGTCTTCACACACCCATAATATTTTTGAAAGACCTATCTAACGATACCCCACACGAACGGGTAAAAAAAATATTCATCCCTACTTTACATGTTTGGGATCTACCCTAAAAAAAATATTTTTCAAAGTTTTATTTTACCACATTCTCGGCGTGATCAATATACATATTCATACCAAATTTCAGCTTTCTAGTAACAAGAACCACGGAGCTATGTCGCGGACAGACGGACATGGCGAAACTATAATGGTTCCTTGTCGGACTACGAAACCCTAAAAACGGTTATTTCAATATTACAAACAGACACTCCAATTTTATTTATATGTATAGATGTAGGATTCCTTCATACCATAGATAATGTAAGCTATGTTATGTCTATTGGTGAAAAAAAATTTTAATCAGTCAGTATTTATGTTTACTTGTTACAAAAAAAACCAAATCTATACATGATTTGTTTTTTTTTTTATATTTTAGATTTCGATAATATTAATTAATATATAATGATATTAATTTACATACCAGAATTCAATTCCTGGAGATTTCCCTTATCAGTAGCAGGTTAAATTGGTTCTGTAATAAATGAAAAATATAATAAAAAATATATAAATATATATAAGTACTACATATTGCTTTCAACTTGTCCTTTAGAATTGTTTCACTTTTATCTTATAAAAAAACTGTTTACAGTAAATTTTTTGAACGATGTTTTTGTAAAATATTCCAATTCATGAGCTTGCATAAAACCAAAAGTTTGTAATAATATTCTAATAATCAATTTGTAATACATAAGGTAATGGATAATGTAGTGGGCTGCAATATTGTTTAATTATTATTAACTATTCTTGTAACATTTTATATTGTAGCTGTTTATTGTGCCATGATGAAGAAAATAAAATTAAATTAAAAAAAAAGAAACATTACAGCAGAGATAATTGTGGCTTTCCATGAACCTGATAATGTGTCTTATTGAGATATAAAGTATAGATATAATCATGAAGTTGAAGTGTATACCTGGTTCTGTGCGTTGAAATATATGTTGCGGAAATTCTTCCAATTGCCCGTCAGTAAGAGGTCGGGCCATCAAATTTAAAGTTGGGATTGCATGTTGTTTCAGTTGATTTCCCTTTTTGTTAAAATCTTTCTTTCCAAAGTGATTAGCACATAAATTTCTCTGATCATGTAGTTTATCTATTGGTAGATGCACAAGTTCTTCATTACCTTTAAGCCACTCACGACAACTGAAAGACACAAAATATACATTCAAACTAACATTCTTCATGACCTTATATTAAAGTTAAATATGAACTCATTTCATACAAGTAGTCTAATTGACAGAACTAAATGATTATTCATTTTGAATAAATTTTGTTTTTTACTTTCTGGAAGAAATGAAATTCCAGTTTAAGATCATACTAGCTGTTTTCCACAGTTTCACCCATATTCCAAAGGAAGAACTCCCAGATAAAAAGCCTATTTACCGTCTCAAGGGTACTCTCTATTTCTGTATTAAATTGGTTCAGCCATTTCACTGTGAAAAAATAACAAATAAACAAACTCACTTTCGCGTTTTTAACATTAGTTATTACTTTGTGATTGTGATATTGAAGTAAATTAATGGGTTTCCAAAATTATGTTAGAATAACAAGTTGAAAACAAACAACACAAATGATGTGTTGAAAACCAAAATAGGTTTATTTACTTTTATAATGACATTCAATCAAAATAAACTAGGATAGTCTCATGCATTTCATATTATGGGCAACCTATTCACACTTTAGTATTAGACACAAAATAGAGAAAATGTATTAATATTATGTTTCAGACTGATTGAATATAAGCCTTTTCAAATAAATTAATTTGTTTTTGTTGAGAATATTGCAGGATTCAATGTATCTTCTTATCAAATTTCATCTTAATCGGTTCAGCTACTTTAAGCGCATATTACACTATTCAATTTGTAGGAATTCGAAAGATGTAGGTAATCAAAGTTAGAACAGTCAGATTCCAATTTAGTGAGATCAGAAGGTTTGTTAACGATTAAAGTGAATATGATCGCATTACTTCATTTTACAATGTAGATAAGTAGAACTTTTCTACTGGAAATCGTCTGTAGGATTTAAAATTCAATTTTGTCTAGTGTGATCATTAGCTTCCAACTTCCTAATTAGAGTATTCCTAGTTAGATTCTACAAATCGATTAGTTTACGCTGAAAGCGTATTAGACAGACATACTTCGTCATGAGTTCCAGTTAATGTGGAAGTTGAAACATTTACTTTCTAAAAAATCCACCCCAAAGATGACCGACCAGCGCCCTATCCTATCTAGTACTCTACTACCTGTATATACTTATTATAGTAAAAAGTAAATAGATTAAAGGTTGAATAATGATAGCCTCCACGACGCATAAGTAGGTACCTATTTATAAGAGTGCACTGAAATAAGCTGAAGACTAAGTTAGTCTGACTAACTGCTAACTTGTAAGCTAAAGATCTTAAAATTAACTTATGTTTTATGTAATTCTAATTATTATAACAATAGTTACTTACCGGTTTGGATCCAATGGGAATCTTGAAAAAAGCAACTTGTTTCCTGAACGCCCCTCCTGGATACCACAAATTTCGCATCTTCTATGACCTTTGCCCATGATGGTTCACAATCACACAAAAATCTAAAAGAATCTGAACAAAATTAATAATTAACAATAATCTCAATGAGAAAATCAAAATTTGAAAATCAAGACAGTTTTTTTTAATGATGTGGTGTTGCCACAGTGATATTCTGATTCCTTCTCCGCTTAGAAAAATAGATAAGCAGAACTTTACTAACATTTATATTAATTGAAATCAAACATTCACAAACCAAATTTTGAATTAGAATATTACAAAACTATTATCAAAGAATAATAGAAGCATGCTGAACCAAGATTTAAGATAAAAGAGTTATGAATACTTTGTACCAATATTACCAAGAATTTTATGTGGCAGCATTTCGTACTGTGATGTTGGTAACAGGTTTTAGTTTGTTTAGGTGGTAATAAAATGGTTAACAAATCCATACAAAAATTTTAATGTTCGAAGTTTCGCGAGACTGGCCGTCTGGTCGATGAAACAGATTTATGCAAATAGTTCATTCAGAAAAGAGATGCAATACGAAGAATTTTTGAAATGAAATCGACGGCAATTTTTACACGGTTTTTTTCAATTTGCTCGATAAATACACCATATATTTATATAATATTGCAGTTGTACCTTGTTCACGGAATTCCCTTTCTTTTGGTTATAAAAAATGTGATGGTAATCATTGAAAATTTTGAGAACTACGCGACGAAAAATTTTAACGAGGGGTTAGTTTAGGAATTTTTTTTTCAATGTTCTAGACCATTTCTTTAAGATTTTTTTGGGGTTGTACCTGCATCATATACTTAACTATAAGTGTTATTTTTTTCTGGCTTGTAACTTGTACCAACGTCTCAATCTAGGCGACGAAAAATTGCCTATTTTATAGCTTTTTTCGCAAAGGAGCGCCTTAAGTAGTCAGTTGCAACGCATATAGTCTGGTACCTATCAACTCATCGAAGCATATACTATCTGAATTCTGATAAAGCATTAGAGTGCAGTACTTAGCTGCGTAGCGCCCTATCCGTAGAGCTTTCGTAACCACAGAACATACCCCTTTCAGATTATAGACAGGTACGTACGGAAATTCAGATCAGTCGGAAACTAAATTTTAGTGATGTTAAGTTTAGTTTCGAGAATTTTGTGCCAACATTAGCACCACTAGCATAGAGTGCATTTGCCATAGTTGCGTAGCGGCATGCTCGTAGCACTCGTAGCCAAATGGGGTGCGCTGCGTAACAAGATAAGATTGCATTTTACCAAAGCTAAGTGAATCTTAATGCACCAGCTTTGGCTCTTAATACCTAATATATGTAAGTACCTATAACCAATGCTAATAATTATGGTTATAAACAAAATTAACCTCTTACAAAAAACCAAATTCCCACATAAGTACCTATACTGAAATATTTTCGATTTAACGTTTAAGCGAAAAATACTAAAAATCCTCATACGGAATTTTTATTATGTTCATTGCCTGTCTTATTACTCGTCTATTGTTGATATTATTTACAGTTAAGAAGCAAAATATTGTACGTGCATATTATATACATAACTCTTTATTAATAACATCAATGGTTCCCTCTGATATTGCATAGCAGAAGTTGGTTGTAAACAGTACAAACCAAGTTCCGCTATCCAGCGCTAGATGGCGCTGGGTGTTGCACATTATAAATTTATTATCCTTATTTTTAGTGTAAATGTAGTCAGAGACCAAACATAGTACGTTTGTATGTAAACGGCTGTAAATGAACGTATACGTAGAAAACTATTGCTAGCTGATTTCCGCTATGCAAATGAAACTCGTTTTTTTTTCATATTATTATTTATACAGACAGGTAGGTACCTTCCTTTTCGTTCTTCATGGTAGCTAAGATAACGTTATTGTAGCGACACAAGTTTTACTTTTATGTTTTTCGCTCTAACGCTCTGAATTGCCTCAAAAAGTTACCGCAAGCTTGTATAAAATTCTTAAAACTTGTCAATGGTGGGACGCCACTTTTCTTTAAGACGCTCATGATATGCCGCTGTCAGTCAAATGATCGTTTGCAAGATTTTAAAGACATTTGCTTATAGCACTTTTGATAAAATATTTTAGGATAATATCCGAGCAAAGATATAGATAGTAATTGATGTCGGTAGTGGAAATGCGGCATAGGAGTCATAACATGGTGATGACTCAGTCATGAAGTAAAGTAACCAGCGTCAGACACTTGCTGTCTAGCATAATGCTGTATTGGACCTATTTGGCACGACCACGGACTCACAATATTGTGTCCATTGTTTCTTGTTGTTGTTATTTTCCTCTGTATTATATTGTGTTTATGTCTTGTGTTGTGTCAATAAATATTTCTTTCTTTCTTCTTTAACAATTGATTTGATTCATAATATAGTCGGTTTACAACGTACGTTTGGCGTGGGTAGAGCACAGTTCCTGAATTTTGGATACCTTTATACTGATTTAGGAACATTTCCCTACTATCTTCTTTTAAGACATTATCTCCAGAAGTCCAGAGACTCAACTTACACATTATGTACAAACAAGACAGTAACTATCTAGATAGGTACGCACTACACGAATTATATTTAACGTTGCCGTGGCGAATTGTCCATATATTTGGCCAATGTGACCGGAGTATCAGATAAATCGGCCGGTAGAACAACACTATTCCGTAGGCCTTTGTTCGCAAGTCCAGTTTGGTGTATCCATTACGGTTTATCACGGTATACGAGCTAGTACATCATGAAGCTATCGGCATTACAAAATTATTTTTAATTAATGGATTCGCAAATGGTTTTTTATAAGTACTTGGCTTGGATATATCTCATGTGGCTAGCAATAAAAATAGATGTCACATGTCTCTATAGTGTGGGCTTAGCACGAATGAACTAATTTAATCGTAGCGTTAATGTAAGTAAATTCCAAAGTGAAAGAGTTGTTCGCAGATGCATACGCAGTTAAAACCAACCAAACCGCGACTAGTTTCATGTAACATTATAATTCCTCTTGAACTAAAACGTAAAAGGAAACTAGCTTGAAACATTATAAAGTACTACCTGTTTTGCACCTGTGTGTCCTGAGGGAACTATTTAACTCACACGCCTATAACCGTCTCCAGGGATCATCTATCTCCGTGCATTATTTTTTACAAATCGGTTCATTTTACCCTAAAAGCGTGACAAACAAATAAACTCAAATTCGCATTTATAATATTTGTTAGGATATTATGAAATTTGCAACCTGACATGCAATTATAGTGAACTGAATATTATTGAATAACTTCAATGGTACCAAAATTCAAATTAACCGGAGGTACAATAATTCAGCTTCCAATAATTTCATCCAGGGTGCTGTTAATTAATTTTGTTGTATTCATACCAAATTATTTTTTCTGTTTACGAATGACCAATTTTAAAATATCTCCAATATAAAATCGTTTACAGTAAAACATTAATATTTTTAACTAGTCTGCGATTTATTGCTTCAAACGTCTCTGAAAATATGCAATTTCAGACGTACATAACTGAAATTTTATGGGAAATTAATACATCATGAAAATGGTTATTTCATCTAGGTACTATTTACCTGTTGAGCAAATAACATTGCATCACATTTTGATTAAATCCACGTATATATCAGTTATAGAAATGTGGATAAACAAAGAGGCTATTCATTGCAACTAAACCCTCATCTCTCATTGTTAACGAGTTGTAAGGGATGTCTAGTATAGAATTTGCGACCGACATATCAATGCTACATTATTCAATATTTGAAATGCTAACATCCATTCACTATTACGTCAGCTTTAATTATTTTGGAATGTCCCTATAGGGTATAAAATAAATAAATAATATTAGAGTAGCATTGTTATTATTCATTAACCTAAATACGCATAACTATGCGTTTTCTTACTAAGAAATATCTTTAAACAACTATTAAAAATAGACATTTCTTTTCGTAGTAAATAAAGGAGGATCCTAAGATTATTACCTATTACTTTAATATAATGTGCAGTGTTATTACAGTAAGTACATACATTTCATGCTTGATTTGTTTACAAGCTGTAATTAAGTTTGAAGCGACGATTAGTTATAATTAATTGCAATTTCGGCTTCCAGTTCAGTTTAGAACGTGCATGCGTGTAATATGTTATCCAGTGCCAACGTAAAGCCAATCTATTTGTGTTATCTTATGTCATTCCACTTTCAGCGTGTACCAACAAAATGCCATTTGGGAATTTGTTACCCGGTTATGTTACTAATAGGGGCTCACGTTGAACTTGTACCCGATTGTGCCATGACTAAGTGTAAATGTATGCTTATTTATATGGCATTTGTCTATATCAAGATTTCTTTTATGTACATTATTCCGTCACCAATAAGACACTCTAATTCTAAACAAAACAGTTACCTAGAATATTTTATGAATTTTGTCTCAGATAATTCCAGGTCTACTATATGCAAAAGGTAGCTCCGTAAGGAATACCTCAAATGGTGTATGTAAGTAACCGTTATCTCCTCCTAAATAAATATGTAAGTATAGGTAAGCGTGTGCGGTCAATGACTAACTCTGTACCACCACTTGACCCTCTTCCGCCTCCAAGTGATAGTTGAATACAACATATTTTACCAATGAGTCTTCGGTCTATGTAAGTATTCCGCAACCATTGACCGAAGTGCAAGTTTCCTTATTGCTCAACAAAACTTTCTATTTCCAACTTATGGTATTTATTTTATTTTTATCTGACCAATAAAGTGAAGACTAATGAACACTATGAATGGAGTGCCATTTAAATATTTTATTAATTCCTTAGTTTGAACTATCTTCTCAAACATCGAAATCGCAAATCCACCTTCAAGGATATCCGTTAGGTTTTACCGTAATACTGTCATATTATGTTTTATGTCGACATTTCAAAGCATGGCAGCATGGGTCTAATACCCAATTTCGAAGTCTTGTAAGCTTTAAACTACTATTTTTAGTTACTTGTTTACTGGAGATCTGCAATACAATAGAGTATGTTTTGCGGAAATAAATCGTGTGAGACAATACTGAACAGTGGTCAATATTATGGTTCTCAAGGTGCGGTGTTTGTTCCTGCAATGTTATTAAACAACTTTCATTTAAAGATCGCTTTAGCGGACAAATCTGGTTATCCAAGCAAAGAGCTTGTTGTGGAAATGTTGATCTACATTTGATTATAAACAAGCAATTTTATATTTCCTTTGTTGGTAGCAATTAAATAAGTAGTAGATTTAATAAAGCAGTAAGAAAATTCCTGAAAACAACTTCACTCAGTGTTATTTTCTCTTATTTTACTTTGTATTTCAGATCAATGGTTCTAATTCGAAACTTTTAAGCAATGTACCGAAAATATCTTTCGAGTTTGAACGCAAAAAACCTCGATGCTTATATAAATATAGCGTTTGTATTAAAAAACTAAAGTTTATTGCATGATCATAGTGTTATTTTCCGTACGTGACCTACTCAGGTAAAAATGAAGAGACGATCTTGTTGTGAAATACGGGTTGACAAAAGCAATACAGACTTAAGAAAGACTTGATCTACGGAGAGATAGTACGGCCAGATGCAATAAGCTCGGTTCTCTTGCAGGATTTCATATATGTACAAGTGTTTGACAAGATTCAAGTCCGCTCCTATGACATCAGTGAACGCACCGGTAGTTATAAAGGCTCCCGGTAGACAATATAAAAGTAATAAAAAATATTCTTTGAAAAGGTAATTGGATTTAGCCGTTCATGCTTTTAACTAATTGTTGCTGCAGCGGCAGCGGTTACATTTTTACGTGAAATGCATTTCTTGTCTGGAATTTAGAGTAATTTCTTGTTTCCACGGAAATTGCAAAGTTATAATAATATTTTGTTTCGTTTTATAGTTTTACTAGGTTTAATACTCATGTGCTTAAATGTCATTACTATACAATAGTCTCTGATCATCGACTTGTTTATTGCCTCATAAATCATGAGTAGGTACTTATTTTATTGTTTATTTCTACCTTTTAATGGCTGGTTACACATGTTGGCGCCAAGAAAAGTTACATTACGTAGGCAGCCCGTGAGCAGATAAGCTAACTGCTGTTACGTGGACTCTTGACATCAGTTAGACCCCTCGCCTACTTGCAGTAAATAGTAATTTCCTGTTGTTAAATTTATCGTAGTCCTCATTAGGTAATGCAACAAAACTTAGGTACGTCCTTCTTGAAGTTTGTTATTGTTGAATTATATTCTTAAAAAATAATTTTAAATATGAAAGCGATCTTCTATCTAGCTGGATGTCGACATTATTCAAAATATTTGTAAAATAAATAAACATGGCTAATATTGACACGATCTCAATAAAAAGTGGGTACCTGATGGCAACGTTGTTGATGGTTTTACATGGATGGTTGTTTTACATTCTAGTTCTAGAAAAACTATGTTTCCAAATTTTAATTTTTTTTCCTACGTGTTGTTTGTGATTTGTTTCGTTTTAAAACACATACCCATTGCTTTATAAATCACCACACACACACACACACACACACACACACACACACTTCGATAGTCACATTACTATATAGGTACATACATATACTATTCGATTATTTTAGTTTTTTTCTTTTATTCTAATATGTAAATCTAGAAGGTAGATAACGTCATAAGAAGACTTGTTAGTGAAATCGTTGGCGTCGCATACAACATAAATGGTAGCATTAAGTATAGGTAGGTATTTGCGCATTCCCACGTAAGAATCACAATGATTTGTGAAAGTGTAAAGGTTTCACATGTCTATTAATAAATTATACTTCTTTGATAGCTTTCGTTAAAATTAGCAGGAAATCGAATATAGCGGAAAATATAAATAAAAAATATCATGAAATCGGCCAATCATCACCGCTTTCGTTTTTGCTTAACGTGGCCAATTATAGTTGTCTGTACCTATTGGCCATTTCATCGTCTTTTATGGATCATTTATCTCACCCACTAAGGATCAAATATTTCATGAATGGTATATTTCACAAATGCTTTCATGAAAACACCTTCCTCGACGATTTCATTTAAAGCAGCTTGCCGACTTAATACTGATTTTCTATGTAACTGGACTCTGATGTCCGTTGAAACAAAAGCCAGTCGGCATTCTGCATTCAGATTTGAGTGTGCAGTTCAGGTCATGCGTATGCTAAACAACAGAGGTACCTATACCTCTGTTGTTACACGAGCAAAATAGAAAATACCTACTGATAACAGGAAAGTCAAAAGGAGGCTAATGGTTTTCAAATGTGCAGATTTTTAAACTGTTTAATTTACGGCTTTATTTTTGACTATCATTGTAAAGTACGTGTTTAAGTACGTGTAAGATATAATAAATTAATATGAATATTGGCTTCAAAGAACCTGGCGAAAGCGAACAGCTAATGATTAGGTACTAACGAGGGCAATTTCGATAGCTGCTTCAAAATAATGCTTAGGTTATAGGTATGTTCATAGCAACGTAGTCAGGTATTATAAACCCACATCACTAACTACCCAAATCCTAAACAGCTAAGCCGATTTTAACGAATGGGGCACTGGTGCATTTAGCCATAATGGAAACACTCGCTGGCTCAAACACGGTGGGAATGATGCGTGTGGATTAATAACTCCCCCAACATGGCGGAACTTAGAAACCGATTTTTAATTTTCTTTTTGATTCTACTACACAGGAAGGAAACTTAGAAACCTCAGATTTAATTTATGCCAAATTAGAATTAGCCGTATTCATCATCATTTATCCGGTAATAAGTAAATATAAAAAGCTATATTTTTTAAATAAAGAAATAAATCTTCCTAGAAATGATTTCTTCAAGATATTCTAGGCGGTATCAAAAGTCTTATCCTAATTACCGCCTAAAGTTTGTACCTCTAGGTACCTACATTACTAAGACTAGGTACTCGATCTAAGCTTATCTAGTGTTGAACTGATCTTATTGGATTTATAATGAGATATTCAGCTGTACTTTGCCCCAAGCGCTCATGGCTGCATCTGGAGCCGCTATTACATTTCTGCTATGGCTTAAGAACAAAACAGTGTACAAAACAGAGTATGACGTCATAGCTAAGATCGGAAATCCTTTGGATGATAATGAGAGTGGGAGCCGAAATATGTGTGGGGATGGCGGACACGGAAGAGCAAATAGGGTTAGATACAGAAATGTAACAATTATTCTAGTTACAATCAATGTTGACTGAATAAAATAAAAATTTTAATGGAACGTACTGAATAATAAAAGTGTATTCTTAGTTTTTGTGCCATGCTTTCGAACTTACTGCAGTTTAAAAGACGATTATAACCACTTTTTAAGCGGACAGTTTAATACTTTTGCACACTAGGTACAAATTGTATAGGTTGCGCTGTAGAAGTTTTTCAAACTAGCGTTTCCCTATTTCACCCATTTTTTTAGAATCCGTGTATATTTCCGACATAGGAGTATCGGTGTACCAACTCCACCTAAAAACCATTCAATAGTTTTTGCAACAAACATCTATCCACGTCCGTTCATCCTCACAAACTGTCGTGTTCCTATTGTGAGCAAGATTCTAATGAATGAGGTAGTCATTGGTCATTAATGTTACAATATATTTTTTAAAGTGGCCAACGAAAACATTGGAAAGTTGAAAACGATGTCCTAATTAGTAAAATTACTCCAGTCATCGACAAAATACAAACATTTTATCCTGTATCCCGATATTCCAATACATTACTATTTTAATAACATACTCCATAATCTCTCTTTTGAAAATATTTTAATTTCAATATACAAAGCTGCTTTGAGCTTTAGCAATCGTTTCGTGGTTTTTATTATAAAGCCATATATCCACGGAGCCTTTTCAAGTTTCCAACTAATTTGTCTCATGACAAATTCGGAAAGGGATTATATCCTTTTCAGTTAATTAGAAATATTCAGCAATAAAAACTTCAATACAACTTTTCTTTTCGGTTTGACAGTGATGCTCGTATCAAAGGTAGGTAATTAGTTTGTTCCAATTCCGTAGCAGCTTCAGCTTGAACAGAGATTATGTTTATAATACCTACATATGTTTTTAGTTTCTTACTCGTCAAACAACCTGATATTTAATTACTAAGCACGTATTACTAGTGCCAGTTAGGGGTCAGTGAGTTTGCTCCCATTGTCACAAGTCTCTGCATGCCATTTTTACGCCTAAAAACTACATTATTACGGCAGACACCGTAGGCCATCCGTAGTTTTTCTCCACTTATTTAGCATAGTCCTGCAAAATCCTGGGATTGGCCCTTGGTACATTTCAATTGTGCATACAGCTGTTATCTGGGTATGAGTCACCATACAGGGCTTCTACGTTTTGGCTACGGCCCCACGCCTTACTACCAAGACGCGTGTCCAAGTAAAACACATACAAGATGTAATCATGTAAAATTACTTTACTTTTATAGTTTTTGATATACATACATTTGGAAAGATCACCATGTTATGTACAACATCAGCAAACGCAGCGGTCAATAAAGTATAAAAAATCGTACCATAAACCTTATTTTATGCAAACGAGCTGTAGAAAGAAATCTATCGCATTAAAACTTATTGTCTGTTTGCCCTCACGTCACGTGAACAGGGGAACGTATTTATCCGAGCTCAGGGGAACTGCATGTCAAATGGGAAACATTTGCGACTTTTCATGCTTTGACGTTACAATTTAAACATCTCATAGGACATGGATTATGCGAAGTGCGCAGGTAATATTTACATAGGTCGAACCGCAAACGTGTAAATAAATTAGGGAAATAAAGAACTGCGATCATTGTCGCGGAAAATTCTTCAATTACGACAGTATTTTTATATCACTTTAATGTCCTTCGTTCGCATGGTAAACGATCTCATTATTACGTAACAATAACCTTACCTACGGCAAGAAAGTTGTGACTTATCCTTTTTACGTGAAAAACTTAGAAGAAACTTATACGAAGCATTATTTTAATAATATTTAAAGGCATAATTTTCCAGTTAATTTTCTTTTTCGAACGTGACGTGTATCGATTCCGTAACTTACCCACATAAGTTATAATATTGCTGGAATAATTAATGTTATGCGCTGTTATACGAAGGCAAAAGTTTGAATTCGCCAATCGATGGTAGAAAAACATTCGCATCTTTTTATGAATTCTATTCGGATTCACCTGTTTCTATTATTGGTTAGAAAATCTAAAGGAATAAAGAGCTTTAATTAATGTTACTTGTCATGTTCATATTATGTTTGCTTATTATAAAATAATTAAAAACTATCAAATTAATCAAAGCAAAGCCAATTTTTAAAAGTAACTTCTCACACTTCAGTTTAAACTTTTAAAATGTGAAATTCGATGCGTTTAAGTCGTGGTATGTATTTCAATAGCCATGTATAAAACGATAAGCCATCTAATATGAGTGCTGGCATCATTAAACTGTTGTGAAAGTACAACAAGTATGACAAGAGGTCATATTAAGTGAAAACTTCTGCTACTATTAAATATTATGTACACGTAGCTGCCAACTTTTCACCACAATGGTGAAAAGATAATAAAGATATAGATAATGGTGATAAGGCTTTAAATGAATATATCTTGAACTCACTCTATCGATCATCTTGTAATGTAATTTTTGGTGATACGAATAGAAAACTCATATCGAACTTTAAGTAGAACATGTAGGATTTCTTCATAGAATAGTAAGGAAAGGGCCCATGATTGTGTTGTGCATGTAGTGTGTAGATATCTATCGACCGCGGTAGCTATTTGATAATCTAGTGGGTCTTAGCTAGTTTGGATCAACTAGCATACCAAATGAATTTTAATATTTGAATAGTACACGATATATTATTTATATTTTTATTTTAAATAAATTATTATTGCCACCTAAAGTATCAATTTACAAGTGTTAGGTATGTGATGTTTTCCTTCAATCAATTGGCCAGAAATCAAGGAAAGTACCTATCCGCACGACTTACCTTCCGAAATGTTTATGTTAATCGAATTACTAAACAAAGAACGAATGCAAAGTGCACATTCAATTATTTATTTAAAGCTACACTTGAGTTTTAAACCGCTTGACCGATAAAAATAGTCCTGGACCCACCTCATTTCTGTAAATACATGGCTGCCGCAAAGTTTGGCACTTGTAACTTTGTAGCATTAAGTATCTTGCTCTAGTAATATTTTATAACGCTTTTAAACCGTGTGACTCCAAACATTTTGTACAACAAAGGGTTAGATGCTGACGGTTAGCTGCAATTGATTATTTCAATCACCGCATCGACTACCTACTCGGCTAGACTAAGTGCGTACGCAAGTAAGTACTAGCCCTTTTATATTAATAATTATGCTACACCGTATTGAACTTCATTAAACTTCAGCGTGTCTATCAATTTACATGAAAATGTTTAACACCTGTAGCGTACGCGTTCCCCTGAACATAATTCGCGTGAACAAAATTGTTGGCGTCTGTGCGCGCCAAGCACGCAAAGCTAAGTAACGTCGAAATACCCACTGTACATGACATGCACATTGTCTGCCGACATTATGCAACTAACATACAGCTAGATTATGCAACATAAACAAATAATAATTAACATATATTCTCGGACTGCGCTTGTGTACAGAGAAATATGTGTCATCGTTGTAATTTGATGCTTTGATCGTTAAATCATGTACCTAGTAGCCAATATCGACATGAATATATGGATGAATAGCAGCATACAGCTTTCGACCAAACAGAAGCGAAATATGTTGAGTACTTTTTAAATATAATTATTTATTTACCGTTCAATATATATTGAAGTTATATTTTGCTTTATTTTCATGAAACATGCTGCTGTCGTTCATCGATTTAATTTCTGTATGCTTTATCACAATTGCTGCAGTAAACAAAATACCTAGTATATGTATGTGTATGATATATATAGGTACAAAATAACAACAATACATTAATATTAAACTCGATATTTTGTAATTGATTCAAATTTTATTAAAAAGCTTTGCGTAATTTAAAGAAAAGTTTGTTTACGCGGGGCGTCGTTCTTTTATATTAACCTTTCATACGTAAGTACCTACACGGTACATGGTGCGCGTTATATCGCACGGTTCCGTAACTATGCCTACTAGTTCCTCTGGTGAAAGTGGCAGTCCAGGCAAACGAGTACTACCTGATGACGCCACATACCGTAACCTGTGCCACCACTTACGCTTTAGTGCCATTGCTAGCATCTGACGTATATCTTCATACATACACTATAATTTATTACCCTGCCTTCGATAAAACTTAACTTTTAAAATTTAGTAATTTTTGCTAACCATTTGTAATTGATACGATAGTTTTACTAATACTCCCCTATAACTAAGCGTCCGTCTGTCTATCAGCGTCTGCTAGGTAGGGCAGTTGAAATTTTTTTGAGTGGTATTTGTATGTATTAAGTGCGAGTCGGACTAGCACACGAATGGTGCCGTAACACACATAACGTACTGATATACATATATCTTGTATGGTGGTACGGAACCACAGTCTATGCATTTTACAAAACTCTTAGTGTGCGAGTCCGAGCCGCACTTGACCAGTTTTCCCAATTGCCAATGCAATGCATGATATAAAATATTGTCCAATAAGAAATATAAATTCATATTACACAAATTATCTTAGTTGACGGAAGAGTCAACATAAAACAAAAAGCTTCATCTATAGTTACAGAAAGATCTATCACATTCAAATATTTAATTATCATTCATTGATGCTTCTAAATTCTTGAAATCCATAAACTGCAATAATGAGAATATGGCATTATAAATGAAAATTACGTGGGCTATCTTAGGTTGTTCGATTACGTCAGCACGCACCACAAATGACAGCCTCCTGTTCATCTAGAAGGACTGTGCGTAAGGAGCTTTATTTAATAGTACCACCGCAAAACACTTTGCAATTTACTCGTTTACTAATTATATCATTAAAATTGATAGTAACCTTAGGTGAAGAGTTTGTTTGTTCGAACGCGCTGATCTCTAGAATTACCGGTTGAATTGAAAAAATCGCGAGGCACGCTAATATTATACATATAAAGGAGGGTTCTGAATTATTAGACACGCGTATCAACAAAATAAGATGGAATTCAATTGACGTCATGAAAAATAAGTCGTCAAGGGCCTTAGATGTAAAAGAAAATAATTCTATACAAAGTTAGTTTTGAACTTTGTATAGAATTATTTTGTTGGACTTCTACGAGGAAAACAAGCTTGGTACGTAACCTGTTCTATAAACTTTGTTTAAGTAGGTAGGTATTATGAAGATATTCTGCGTGGAAGTAGCTTTTCATTCATTAGTCTTATTACGAGCACTCAGGCAGGTTGACGGAATGTAACGAATCTATAAATATATTGAATAGGTTGAGACGTAAAAATAAATATTAAAAAGCCTATACCACGTCCTACACGAGAGCATCCAAACGCGGCTGGCGATGTTGAATTTTTCACACCCCCTCGCCACCCCAGCGTGCCGTTACCCCGCACTTAATAAAATATTATCAGGGTAGACTTCGTCACATCTCAAAAATATAAACTTTATTTCTAGATATCTTATTCTTAACAAATTGTTATTTTCTAAACTTTATAACTTAGACGTCGAAATCGGCACATTCGAAAATTATTATTTGATTATTTGTCTTAGGCAATTCAAAATGAATCATGCTTTTTGGCAGAAATATTTTTGTATGCAGGTTTTATGATAGTACCTAACATGAATTTAAAGTGTTGGCGGCGCGATTTATATAAATCCAAAATATACAATAAATATATTACAAGATATAAACCAGTTTCGTGTAGAGATTATACACCGGTTTTAACATTTTGCTTAATTTAATGTAAATATTGGATGTTTTAGTATCGTGCGTGACTTGAACACAGTTGGTCGCTAAAATCGTAGAGGTTTATTATTTTTTGTTAGATTATATACGCTGAATGCATTTAAAAGAATAACAGATCTGTTGTATCGGTTTTTTCCCCGATACAACCTCTTAGGACAAGTGCACACGTGTCATCGGAAAAATAGACACGAAAAAATAACAACGTTTTTGTCAAGAGTTTAGTACTATCAAAATTTTGCGTAACTGCATGCACATAGATTTTTAATTGGCACTTTAATGGGGTTTAACTCAACAAGGTTTTCAGTCAAAAATACAATGATTTTTTCGATTTTCCAATGAAAACGTAAGAGCAAACAGACTGAATTACTTTCGCAGCCAAATATTTATTGATTAGGTACGCTTGCTTACAAGATAGTCCCATACAAACTTTTTGCTAGCTTACTAGTAACTACCTATTGCCCAAAATCTAAAAAAAGATCATTTTTTATGGGTAAGAGAAGGCTTTACGTCCATAATCGTGCAGATATCTAGTGCCTCTTTCTGACAAGCGTAACTAAATTTAAATCATCCGATTTTGCATTTATCTTTTGTTTGTCACCTGTTCCCCTGGGCATAAATGAACAAAAAAGTAGCGTATTTAAAAAAGGAGGTTGTCTCTTTGACTGAACACTTTGATAGGTGAAGCTGACGAAAAAGTTCAGTCTCGATTAATAACGGTGCTTGGGGTGCTTGTCTATTTTCTTTTAGCACTTTTAACAAATGAGTACTTCGATTATATATCGACAGGCGTCATAAATGTGGAAAAGTGTAAGTTTATAAGCTTATGCATGGGATACCAGGATATTTATGAAGGATAGTTTCATCGTAACTCAATAAAAAAATTGTGGCCATTTTTGACGATTACGGAGAGAATTAAGTAACCTGGCTGGCCCCTATAAGTAAATAACACCTTGACGGCTGATCAGATATGCTGGAAAAACAGGAAGACTATAATGGGACATCCGAGCACATGCAGTAGTTCCTGTTGGATGCAATTAAAACTGTCTGCAAGAACTAGTCCTTACTAATATTATAAATGTGAAAGTAACTCTGTCTATATGTTGTATGGTGATGTAGATGAAATATGGGTTGCTGATAGCTTGAACCTTGGGGAAGGACATAGGAAACATATTATTCTGTTGCACGTAGTAGTTTCTTCAACATGGAATCAGCTAGAAAAATAAATGAGGTTACTCAGCACCTCATTTAATAGGAAAAAACAAAGCTGTAGGTACTAGTTCTTGATAAAATTAGATACTAATAACAATCCATTGTGGCAAATCCCTATTAAAACTGAGCGATGGGCACAATATCCTGAATAATCTTTGAACTTTATGTGAACTTCATGATTGAGGTTAATCTGTCTACCATCGAGTAGCGACTGCTTGCAGTTGGTCGTTTAGTGGCGTGGATGCTGTTGATTTGCACACACAGTTAACTGCAGCCGATACTGCAACACAGATTTATCGTGATTATTCGAGCAAAACACTTGTATGTTTGACTGCAAACCGAATACGATCGGGCTTTGTGAAGCCTCATAAAAGTCGTATCAAAAACTCATACATAGGCACACAATTGGGCACGCCTAGTTTTATGAAAGACGTGCTAAATCAAAAATCATTTCGTGTTATTATAAATTTCATGCCATCATTTCTTGATTTCCACTCGAAAAAGTTAATGATTAAATTAATAAGGTAGGCAAATAAACCTGATTTAGAGCTATTAGAATTTTAATAGGATCGTTATTTGTAATGGTACCTTTATTGTCTTATGCGGTGAAAACCAGATCTTTTAATTATACTATGCCTACGTCATTACACCCAACTTGTATGTCCCTACTAACGTTGTACTCGTGTGACACATTTAAATCAATCCTTTACAATTTTAATGTATCTATGTTTAAAAGCTAAGTATAACTCATAGGTTCAAGGATACTTTTCAAGTGTAACGAACGGGCAATTGTTATGTGACAGCAGACAACAGGTCACAGAAGCGGTATAAGAAGTGTGATTAATTCATTACCATGATTGGTTACAGTACCAAACGGTTTTAACAGTTGAAATATCAATTTATTCCATACTAGCTGTTTCCCGTTGTTTCACCCGCATCCTGAAGGAACTACTTCACCACTGTCGGCGACGAGAGTCGTACCACTACGGGGGTGGAAGTAGTGGTCGGCGCGACGGCAGCCTCGAACCGAAATTGCGAATGATTTATTGTAACTTGTTGTTCATTTTTATATATTTACAATAAATAACATTTCAAATTAGGAGATAATATTAAGTAATAGCATAGGTTTCATTTATTTTTTCCCGCAAGACCACTAGGGTCAAGAAACATGAGAGGGTGGCCTGGAGGTGAGGTTTTTCTCCCCCTGGAATAGAGTTTATAAATAAGTTTAATTTCAAATTCAGTAATATATTTGAATACACCAGGGGGAAGAAAGCCTCATTAGAGTGACTCCAGGCCACTGTAAAGGGAAGGATGGCGCGGGGGCGACGCAAACAGGTGACCCGCCCACATTTTTTGCTTTTATAGTAAAACTATTATACTATAGATAAGACTGAATTATTATATAGTTGGAGGACTATGTCCTCTATCATAACTTGTAAAAAATAAATGTGCAATATATTAGAATAATTTATAAATTAAATAAAAGGGGCTTCACCAAGATTAAAATTAAAAGTAGAATACGCACGAAATGCGCGGGTCTCGCTAAGGTAAAGAAACGAACTACTTAAGCGAGCCCGCGCATTCGTAAAAAAGTTGCAGTCGTCGGCCAATAGGTGAAGCCCATCAAGCAAACAAGTGTTTTCATTCTAAAGTGTCTCCCGTTACCTCGGCTGCGGACGTTTCTCACACCCTGTAGTGCCCTGACTTGCTAACTCTTCGCGGATTACGCATAGCAGGGTGCGTGGGGGACGCAGCGTACCAGCGCAAGGAGTTCGGGGCTCGGCGGGTGAAGTGTGTAAACGCTAAACCAGACGAGTCTCGGCTCTGAGTGACCGCTGCGTCTATTGTGGGAGATTGTCCCAGTCGGCGGTAAGCCGGGAGATTTACTCCCGCCTCCCGTCGATGAAACAATTGGTCCTTCGAGCCGGATTCCTGAGGTCAGAAGATAAGCAAGATGCCCGTGACAAGATCTCAGAAGAGTGTACCCGTGCGGCCGCAGGCGCGTCAACAGGAAGCGTCGGGCGATTTGGTCGTACCCGAGGGTGTGACGTCAGAAGAGGCGTCGGACGGAGTCACGTCAGCGTCAACCAGGACTACAGGGACGGAAGAAACGTCAGCCACCGGCACTACGAGAGACACCACAGAAGAGACATCGGAAGCCACAGAAACGACTGTTACCACCGCGGCGTCCAAGACTGAACAGAAAAAGGACGCCGCCAAGAAGAAGACCAACCAAGTCCCGGATCAGTCACCGGAAGTTCGAGAGAAGAGAGATGTCACCTCGAAGAAGCCGGTGGGGACAGGTCTCCGCGCCCGATCCACGAGGACGACGAGCTCCTCAGCAAGAAGACGCGAGCTAGAAGCCAAGGAAGAGTTGGCCCGCCGGGAGTTGGAATCTGCCCAGGCGGCGACGAAGCTAGCCCGCGTCAGATTGGAGTTGGCGCAATGTGATGAAGACTCCGAGGTGGAAGAAGACTCGGAGGAAAAAACAGCCCAGGTTCGCAACTGGATTCGGACATCCGTGTTGAGGGACCGGGACGAAGAGGAAGCACGACCAGATAACCCTGATCCACAAGACAAACCGCAGCCGACCAAGGTCATGGAAGCCACGGTGAAGAATACATCGGTGGATATCCAAGCTCTCACGTCTGCCTTAAGGGACGCCTTCGGCAGCAGCAGAGCAGCAGCGGCGCAGCCCAAGTACATGCACGAGTTGCCGTATTTCGATGGAAGCAGTAGTGAATGGATGGCGTTCAAGGTCGTGTACGAAGACACCGCGCCCATGTTCAGCGAAGTGCAGAATATGGCGCGTTTAAGAAGAGCGCTGAAGGGGAACGCGAGAGACTCTATCAAGAGCCTGCTGTACTCTGAAGCGTCTCCAGTGGAGGTGATGCAGGCGCTCAAGAGGAGGTTCGGGAGGCCGGACGCGTTGGTGTTAGCAGAGCTGGACAAAGTGAAAGTGTTACCGCGAATCAGTGAAAATCCGAGAGACATTTGCGTGTTCGCCAGTCAAGTCAACAACAGTGTCGCGGCCATAAAAGGACTTAAGAAACCTCAATACTTGCATTCACCCGAAATAGTGAAACAAATAGTGGACAAAATGCCTACGATACTGAAATTTCGGTGGTACGACTTCACAGACAGTGCGCCAGACAGTGATTTCTCCGATCTGACATTAGTGTCGCGGTTTCTAAATAGGGAAGCAGACAAGTGCGGGGCGTTCGCAGTCGGTGAAGAGAAAAGTGCGTATCGTAAAGTGTTACGACAAGTGACACACACTAAGGATTACAGTGATAAGGAGCCCAGAAAAGGAGAACAGGTATGTCCTTTATGTAATAAAGAACACGCTGTAGTCGAGTGCAAACAGTTCGTGCAAGCATCAGTAGATGATCGCTGGGCCATGGTGAAGAAAATCGGTGTTTGTTTCAAGTGCTTACAAAGTAGACATAGAAAAGACGTTTGCAGACGACCACCGTGTAGGATCTGCAAACGATGGCACCACCACCTGTTGCACTCAGATGATTCTAAGAAAAGTTTCTGTGTTGTTGAAGACAGTAAGGATGAAGTGCAAAATGGGGTAGCAAACAACGTGATAGCACAAACAAACACAGCTAGAGACAAAAGGGCATACCTAAAAATGGTACCAGTAGAAGTGTACGGAACCAAAGGCTCAAAGAAAATAATGGCTTTATTAGACGAAGGGTCAACAGTGTCATTATTAGATTCAGAAATAGCAGACGTTGTCGGTGTCACCGGTGACAAAGAAGAATTAGTGATAGAAACTGTAGGTGGCAGACTTATTAGAAATACTGACTCGCAGAGAATGGATATACGAATAAGAGGTGTTCATCAAAGAGGCAAGAAAATCCTAGAGAGAGTCCGCACTATAGATAATTTAAAATTAGCACCACAGTTTCTAGATCAAAGTAGAATAGAAGCATGTCCTCATTTAAAGAAAATAGCCAATGACTTGTATTATGAAGCGGAGCCTCCGCAACTGTTGATCGGACAAGACAACTGGCATTTGATTGTATCTAGAGAAGTTAGAAAAGGACGACCCGGTGAACCAGTCGCATCTCGCACTAGCTTGGGATGGGTACTACACGGGACAGACTCGGGTGCAGTGAAGCAGGTGAATTTTCTGAATACTTGTATGCATTTATACACCAAAGAGGAAGAGATGCATCAAGCAATCAAGGATCACTTCGCTATCGAGGCCCTGGGTGTGCAGCCGCGTCGACCTTCCACAGATGCCGAAGGACAAGCCCTCAACATCCTAGAGAAGACCTGCAGGAGGATAGAAGATGGCAGATTTGAAGCCGGACTTCTGTGGAGAAAGGAGGAAGAACAAATGCCAGAAAGTTATGCGTCAGCGATGAACAGATTAAAGAGTGTGGAAAAGAAGTTAGATAAGGATCCGCAACTCAAGAAAGAATACGGTCAGCAAATCCAACATCTCCTGGATAATGGTTATGCAGAAGTGGCACCTGAAAAAAAGGATAACAGGAAGACGTGGTATCTACCACACTTCGCAGTAGTGCACCCAGTTAAGAAAAAGATTAGGATTGTCTTCGACGCAGCAGCTAAATCAAAAGGAAAAAGTCTCAACGATGCGCTTCTACCTGGGCCCGATTTACTTCAATCCTTGTTCGGTGTACTTCTCAGGTTTCGACAGGGACCATATGCAGTGGCAGCTGACATAAAAGAAATGTTCCTACAAGTCCGCATCAGAAATGAAGACAGAGACAGTCTGCGTTTCCTGTGGCGAGGAGACCGTCGTGACGAGCAACCTACGCAGTACAGAATGACATCGGTCATCTTCGGCGCAACGTCATCTCCAAGCACTGCAATCTATGTCAAGAATCGAAACGCAGCTGACTACGCGGACAAGTACCCCGCAGCGGTAAAGGCCATTGAACTCAATCACTATATGGATGATTACCTCCACAGCTTTCACTCAGAGGAGGAGTTCCGAGCAACAACATCACAAGTGGATTGGGTGCACCAGCAAGCAGGCTTCGAGCTGCGGGGATGGGCCTCTAATGCGCCGCAGTTATTGCCAGAGACACAGAACAAAGAAGCTGCAATCAAAACAGAAGTGAGCCTGGGTGAACAAGAGGAGAAGACACTGGGTCTGCGCTGGTTCACCGCCTGCGACAACATCGGCTTCAGGGCAAGCCTGCGCAACACACCAGAGGACATCACTGCGGGCGTGCGAACGCCCACTAAGAGAGAGGTAACCAGCGCAGTAATGTCCACATTTGATCCTCTAGGCTTGGCATCTCCTGTTCTCATACAAGGAAAGAAGCTGCTGCAAGACATATGGAGAAGTGGGGTCGGCTGGGACCAGGCCATAGAAGAAAAAGACGATATAAGTTGGAAGAAATATTTAGATAAAATGCATGTATTAAAGAGTTTACAAGTTCCCAGATGCTTGGCGCCACACAACACCGAGGGGGAGCTGCATATGTTCGCTGACGCTAGCGAACAAGCGTATGCAGCCGCGGTGTACTGGCGGACCTCTGCAGCAAACGGCAGATACGACACACACCTAGTGGCAGCAAAAGTCCGAGTGACGCCACTCAAGCCAGTGTCAGTACCGAGGTTAGAGCTGCAAGCAGCGTTACTGGGTAGCAGGCTGGCACACTCCGTGGAGAAGGAGATGAACCTAGAAGTCACAAAGAAAACATACTGGAGCGACTCCAGCGTCGTCCTGTCCTGGATCAAAACGGACCCGAGGACGTTCAAGACCTTCGTGGCGCATCGACTGGCGGAGATAGAGGAACTAACGCTCCCTCAAGAGTGGCGATGGGTACCGAGCGCGCAGAACCCCGCAGACGACGCCACAAGAGAAGTCCCAGAAGAATTTAACAATAATCATAGATGGTTCACAGGTCCCGAATTCCTCTCCAAGGGAGAGGAGCACTGGCCGGCGAAGCGCCTATTCAAAAAGGCGCCCACCGGCGAAGAAAAGGCGACGGACACCGTGGCGACAGCTAGCGTCGAGCACTCCCTACCCGACCCAGCGCGGTTCACCACCTGGACCCGACTGCTGCGCGCGACAGCGCGAATACTGCAATTCGCGCATCTGTGCAAACAGAGAGCGCGAGTCCACGCCTGTCAAGATCCTGCCTGGCGAAAGGCAGGAAAGAAGAAAACGCTCGCAAGGGCGCCGCGCCGGCCGCCATCACCGAACATAATCTACGTGCCACTAGACAACGAGCTGCTGCTGCGGGCAGAGCGACTGCTGTTGGCGCGGAGCCAACGGGAAAGCTTCGCGGAGGAGCTTCGCAGCATCCGACAACATCGCACGCTGGAGAGGGGCAGTAAGCTGAGGCGGCTCGACGTGGTGCTAGAAGAGGGACTCTTACGACTGCAAGGGAGAATCGACGCCATCGAGGGAGTCAGCAGAGAGTTCAAGAAACCGATCGTACTCGACAGTCGGCATCAGGTGACGCAACTCATTATACAAGAACAACACCGCCGTTTCAACCACGCCAACCACGCTACCATAATCAACGAGCTGCGTCAACGGTACTGGATTCTCGGACTACGGTCGGCAGTGAGGACTGCGCAGCACCATTGTCAATGGTGCAAGATGAGGAGGGCGCAGCCTCAAGAATTACCTGCAGGAAACTTACCTGTGGAACGCTTGTCACACGGAGCCTTCCCCTTCACATGCACGGGCGTCGATTACTTCGGGCCGATGAGCATCACGGTGGGACGCAGACACGAGAAGAGGTGGGGCGCGCTGTTTACTTGCCTCACCACTAGGGCAGTACACATCGAGTTAACACCGTCGCTTTCGACCGACTCTATGATCATGGCGTTGCGACGCTTCGCCGCGAGAAGAGGAATGCCCAAGACACTCTACAGCGACAACGGCACGAACTTTGTCGGTGCCAATAAAGAGCTACGCGACGCTATAGAGAAGTTGAAGAAAGAAGAAATCAACGCCGAAGCAGAGAAGCTAGGGGTGAATTGGAAATTCATCCCCCCGGGCGCGCCTCACATGGGTGGCGCATGGGAGCGTTTAGTGCGTTCCATTAAGACCGCACTGGACGCCACACTCAACGAGCGTCATCCCCGAGAGGAGGTGCTTCACACCCTCCTTCTGGAAGCAGAACACGTCGTGAATTCTCGGCCACTCACCCATTTGGCCGAGGATCACTCCGAAGAAGCGCTGACGCCGAACCACTTCCTCATCGGGCGTTCGTGCGGCGCCGCTCGTCTCGGCAGCTTCGCCGACAACGAGCTGGTCGGGCGGAGCACCTGGAGAGCAACGCAGCGATTGGCGGACCACTTCTGGCAGAGATGGATGCGCGAGTATTTACCCACTCTGCTACCAAGGAAGATCAGCGGCCGAGCCAGCGCTGCAGACCTGCGAGTGGGCGACGTCGTGCTCATCGCAGACCAATCTCTACCCCGGTGTACCTGGCCGCGCGGGCAAATCGCGCAGGTGTACCCGGGACCCGACGGGAGGACAAGAGTGATGGACGTCACGACGAAAGGCGGCGTGCTACGACGGCCGGCTTCGCGACTGGTGCTGCTGGTGCCGGTGCAGGGAGAGTCGCCGAGCCAGGAGAAGAGTGCTGCGCACGAGGGGGAGACTGTCGGCGACGAGAGTCGTACCACTACGGGGGTGGAAGTAGTGGTCGGCGCGACGGCAGCCTCGAACCGAAATTGCGAATGATTTATTGTAACTTGTTGTTCATTTTTATATATTTACAATAAATAACATTTCAAATTAGGAGATAATATTAAGTAATAGCATAGGTTTCATTTATTTTTTCCCGCAAGACCACTAGGGTCAAGAAACATGAGAGGGTGGCCTGGAGGTGAGGTTTTTCTCCCCCTGGAATAGAGTTTATAAATAAGTTTAATTTCAAATTCAGTAATATATTTGAATACACCAGGGGGAAGAAAGCCTCATTAGAGTGACTCCAGGCCACTGTAAAGGGAAGGATGGCGCGGGGGCGACGCAAACAGGTGACCCGCCCACATTTTTTGCTTTTATAGTAAAACTATTATACTATAGATAAGACTGAATTATTATATAGTTGGAGGACTATGTCCTCTATCATAACTTGTAAAAAATAAATGTGCAATATATTAGAATAATTTATAAATTAAATAAAAGGGGCTTCACCAAGATTAAAATTAAAAGTAGAATACGCACGAAATGCGCGGGTCTCGCTAAGGTAAAGAAACGAACTACTTAAGCGAGCCCGCGCATTCGTAAAAAAGTTGCAGTCGTCGGCCAATAGGTGAAGCCCATCAAGCAAACAAGTGTTTTCATTCTAAAGTGTCTCCCGTTACCTCGGCTGCGGACGTTTCTCACACCCTGTAGTGCCCTGACTTGCTAACTCTTCGCGGATTACGCATAGCAGGGTGCGTGGGGGACGCAGCGTACCAGCGCAAGGAGTTCGGGGCTCGGCGGGTGAAGTGTGTAAACGCTAAACCAGACGAGTCTCGGCTCTGAGTGACCGCTGCGTCTATTGTGGGAGATTGTCCCAGTCGGCGGTAAGCCGGGAGATTTACTCCCGCCTCCCGTCGATGAAACAACCACTCGGATAAAAAGTTTCCTATGTGACAATCTAGATTATAAACTATGTACCTATGTATTAAATTTCATCCAAATCCATTCAGCAGTTTTGCGTGCAAGAGTAACAAACATCCTCACAAACTTTCGCATCGTATGCATTTTCCTCACATTTGTGACACACACAGGATTTGTGTTGTATTATTTAAAACAAGTTAGTTTGAAAATTAAACATTTATGGAGGCTGGGTAGGAATTTATAATTCATTTTCGTGTGCCTAAATGACGTCATAGCAGAGGCCACTACCAATCTTAGGAATCAATTACCTAACTTTTTCTACTTACTCTATAATTCCGCAAAAATAAAACTGGTTATCGGTGTAGGATTCGTGAGCGAATACGTTTGAGAAATCTACCCGGTTCCCGAGCCTTGGTAACAGTATCCAAAATAAAGAAACGACAAAACGTTTTAACAATGACATTGTTTGTCTTCAATATTTGCACGTCCAAGTTGTAGCAGCCGTATAATCGCTAGCACAACAAAGCCAGTCACTGACTATCCAATACGAATAATCTAGGTTACTATTGGTAGAAAGTTCACGACTGAACATAGATAGCATCGAAAGTCGTCCGTGACACTGCTGCCCGGTATTAATATAATGCCAAGTGCTTCGCTGTTGCCAACGGTACCCACTGTTGTATTTATTTTATGTTCACTTATGTAGTGCCCCAAATTTCGGTTTCATTCCATATTTTAAACCAGTGAACTTAAGAGATAAGGGTTATTAATTTTCCAAAATTCTGATGATGTTATGCTACAGATTCTCTCTTAAAGTCTCCAACAAATAAGCGATAAGGTACTTCAGCCGTGCTAGCCTCGGTCAGTAAATGGATGGGTGATCATTTTCTTAACACAGCGAGACCTCTCCGTGCATTGGAGAGCACGTAAAGCTGTCTGTCCTGCGCCTGATATCGCCCCGGTCGAGTCGGATTGCCGATTCATCGGAATAAGAAAGTGAGAGAAAAGATATGTGTATGCGTAAGCGCCTGTGCACTATAATATCTCCTGCGTACCTGGCTAGTCTTCATTGAGATTGGTCTGGTTGGAGTACACAACAACACAATTTGTGCGGATTCCAGCAATGAGTTGTACTTGTACGTACAAACTATATTTGTGACACTTAAATGTTAACTTAAACGTGTGAGACCTTCGCCGATGAGTATTCACGTGATGGTGCATATAGCTACTTTATATAACCTGTTAGGTTCTCATAATGTTGGAAGTTTTACATTGTTATTACAAACACGATGTACCAACCTTGTACTATCAAATTACCCTCACAATAACGATACAGCGGCAACAATACTGAGTTAATGAAAAGGCGATAATTTTGCTATCATTAATAGAGTACATTATGTGTCTACGTCATTAGGTACGAAGGCATAATTACATTAGTTTTCATAAAACTATATTACACGTTGCTAATATATAATTTCATCCGTCGTAATATAAATCCGTATTCACATGTTAATGAAACCGGGAACGTTTCGCTTGAAAATTTTACAAAATTCAGTTGACTGAAGTTCCTACTAAAATTCCATTCATCCATACAATTTTAAACGGGCTTCAATGCAATGTTTTGATTCACAACAAATTTCTAGGTTCCTGAATGTATTTCGAACATACATTACAATACGATATACCTATGTACTTGTTGCTTATTATATAAATTGGTGTTACTTGAAACCCAGCTGTTTTACTAATTTTAGCTATACCTATATTAGGTATTATTGCTAACCAATTATTCCCAATAAATGTATACACACACAATAGTATAGCATTAATATAATCAGAGACCTGCAGCGATCGGTTTGAAGACAAAGCCTGAGACTACGATAACGTTGCGCTGAATTTTTAACAGCGCCGGTTAGTGAACCAGATGGGTATCCGACAAACTCGCAGAATACGGAAAATTTAATATTTATAGCCGGCAACACACCTTGTTTTTGCCACGTTATGAGACATTGCGGCATTGTGCAACAATTTTTCTGAGACGTCTTCATTTGACAGGTACGCCGACCGCTCCGCCACTTGTAATTGAATTCTTTAACATATGTAGCTATTCGCCGCTCAGTTTTTTGAAACTATATTTTTTGAGGCTGACAAGTTTTGCGCTCATTGTGTCGTTTTAATATTTACATTCGCCTTTTATCCATTCGATTACAATGATTGACCTTAATCACTCAAACTTAAACCTTAGTGTCTTAATATAAGAAGACCTTATAAACTATCAAAACTATAATAAAACGTAAAGCTACTCTCAAGCTAGTAGCTAAAAAACGCGTTTCGTAGACACAGCAAATAGCCGTGAAATGAACACATCTTTGGAAAATTGAATTGGAAAACTCAGTTTCCGACAGCAATTTGAGGTAGAAATGCTAGTGCTAGCGCCTACTTTATAACTATATCGTCTATGTTTATGCTAATCTAGAATAATAATGTGATAATAACCTGTAGGGCCTTGCACAAAGCATTGTCGATAATGTATTCGTAACGTGACTATTTCTTTAATTATAAATACTAAAGTAAAATAGATATTTAAAATGCTCAATAACAATTCGTAGTATCCAAAGATACTACGAATTCGAATTACTATAAACTCTGCAATTTAAATAAATAATATGTAAGAAACGAATGTGTTTTCCATTTAAAAATCGGATGCGTTACGAATACTTTTTGTGGCCAACTGTTTCCTAGTAAAATGCTGTAAAAAATCAGAATTAATCAAGCTATCATAATCATCTTTGAATTCAATCGTTAAAATTTCAATATAATTTGATTTACCTACTATCTACTTAGGTGCCCTCGATACTTCATTAGTGAAAAGAACGTTAAATACAGTGTCTGAGAAGAAATGGAGAGGATCAAAAACTAATGATTAAAATAGGTTACATTTTATAGTGCTCGTAGGAGTGGCGGGACTAGCTATTTTTCGAAGTAAATGGGTGGTTGGTCCATAAGACCAAATGAAAGCACCCGAAGCCACCAAGTTTTCTGAGGACTCGTAACTTGAAACAAACAATGTGTGGCGCAGCCGGCGAGGCCTCGCAGCGATATTTCATCTTTCGTGTGTCCGCATATACCCACTAACAGTATTACCGCGACGTCAAAAGACTTCATAAGACAGTCAATAGCCGGGCTGTCGGCCCCGCAGATATAAAACACGCTCCAAGGCTTATAAAATAATATTTTGTGACGTAGTTAGCTTAATGTGCATATTATTATTGATATTTCACGGAAATTTCTAACTTGTTTACATCTCGACAAAATTTGTAGCATTAAACCTAATAAAACATCAATTCACTTTATTTACAAGAATTAATTGAAAAAGAAACAGTTTTTAAAATATATTGCTTATTTTAGGTAGGAAATATTAAGTTCTCGAATTCTCTAATTTGGTACTGAACATGAGTTTAAAATTAAACGACAATAAATTCACGAATATAAGTATCTACATAGATCGATATTAATCTTAAATGACCCCAATATTAATTTGCAAAATATAATTGCTACTTGCGTAACTGTTTTACATTAAAAACTTTCGCTGAATAGGAAGAAAACACTTTGATTGCCACATTCTCATATTTAGTTCAACTTTGTACAGAAATACGAAATATAAACCTTCAAGTGTCTTTTTATATACAATTTTTATTAGCAAATGCATTTTGCAAACTGGCAGAAGTATCAAGAGATGCAAGGCATTATGTAAAGGACATCCGGGACAGTTGGTGTACGCTGTTCCAATAGATGCATTTGCACGACAAGTAGAAAATATCTCCGTGGATATTATTAAAGTTGCCCCGAACAACACAGAACTTCTAAATTTTTATACGAGATGCATGTAAGTCGACATCACATTTTTGAAGAATCGTTTGTATTGTCCCTTATAAGATGAAGTAATTTATTTTTAGAAAAGTTAGTTCTTGTCCTTACTACGTACCTACTAACATAACGCAACTTCAACATTGGCATTGGATTCAATTGAAGATCGTCAAAAGTCTAGACTTAAGAGTCCGGTCTGCCTAGCAGCTGGAATGCGACATCAACACGTACGACCGGGCTATAACTAGAGGAGCGATGCATCTTCCACCAGTGTTAATATATCATTTCGTCGTAACTAAGTAAGACAGACAAATAGCTCACTAGTTTATTTAATATTTATTGGACAGAAGGGTACCCGATCAATCAACCGATGAACTGAAAGGCGCGAGCTCGTCTAGATGGATACATTCTGGTTTTAAAAAAAATATTTTTTTAAAATCCTTTTTAATTTTTGATTAGTGCTCGTAAAGTAAAAATAAGAAGTTCTTGTACTATTTATAATTAAATCTAAACCATCGCAACATGGTATGGATCTATCATTAATACGTAAAACACCATAGGTACGGTTACCATATTTTTCCCGTCGTGCTTCACTTGAGTCTCGACAACATTAGAGGTACATAAGCAAATAATTTGTAGTCCACATGTGTCGGGGCGGGTTATTGGCTCGGCTGAGTCTTGGTTTTACGCATGGGTACCACGCCTGTCGTTGGACTAATAACTATGCTAAAAATATAAGTTTTGAAGAAAAAAATCGAGAGAATGTATCATATTTTTTATACTTCATGCATGATGCATTAATGTTTTAAAAATATTGATATTACCCGGACTGAGTGGAATTCGATTACTAATAATAACAATGAGTGTGAAATGCAAATTCATCAACGAGACTCACAAACGATGTCACGACGGCACAGTAATACTAAAAACTCGTATAAACAAACATGGTAATAAAACCAGGCAACAGATGACAAATCGGTTCTCATTAAAGAAACAGCTTCTGTCTCTACGCTAACGCTATATGTATGTTTCATCTTTCTATAAGCCTAACGTATAACAGAGAACATTCTTATTCTTTAAAAAAATGCACAACATAAACAGTGTGCAAAATAACCGTTCATCTTAAACATTTGTCAAGAGAGGCTTATGTTAACTTAGTAGGGCTAGGGAAACGCGTAACGTTGAAAAAATGTCGACCCTTAACCTTACGTGTGCGTTGAGATATTTACCTGTTTAAGAATATGCATACTTTTTATTGCGGCCCGAGAAAACACGAGACGTTTATATTTGTTTAAGTAGAAAATTCACCGAGCGTCAACCCTTCCAGCGATCAGGAACCTTTGGATCTCCACTCTACTGTAGCTATATCGTTGTCGGAGGAACGGACAGCGATAAACTTTACACTAGCTCTGTCGTCTCATCTTAATTGGCTGATCAATCGAAGGGGATTTATATAAGCCTTACGACACTCCTAATGCTTCTAAACTCAGAATACTGACAAAGATGCGTGTCTTGACTTTTAAAATTCCGTTTAGTAATTCGTTACTGACTGCTCCACATTTTATGTAAGTACCAAGAAGGTACTCAGTATTGCGTACATATATGTATGTAGTGTGTATTAAAAAAGTCTGTCATCGTCGTCTGTTCGCCCGCGGTTATGTTTGTGGTGCAAGAAACCGCGTGGCGGCGTACCGCAGCGTACAGCGAGCCCGCACCGGCGTGGAAAAGTGTTCTTAATTATTTACGCAGCCACCGCATTCAGTAAACGCGCCGCAACTCACCAAACCGGATAACGTCGCAAGCCGGCATCGGCATTAAACGACGCCTCCTCAAAGATACCTTTGCATTTTTATTTTACCCTAACTTTTATTTTTACAGACCGTAATTTTTTTAAATCAAGGTCCGCTGGGAAGTGGGTGCCAAAAGGACCCGAAATTTTGTAGCCAATCGTCCGCAATAAAACAGGCCAAGATCGCAGCCTCAAACAACGTTCGTGTATTATTCAGCGAGGGAGAAGGCTGCCACATGTGTCCGCTGACAATCTAGCGACCGCGGAACTATGCTTTTCGCTTTTGCATTAGTGTAGCGATACGCAAAACACCATGTTTATTTCTTGATAATATACCTACCTTCATACAAGGAAATTGGACTCGATACATATTACCCGAGTATTTGCAGATTTAGGTAAGTACGATCTTGGGAGCGAACATAGGTGAGTAATGTGAGGCACGTAAAACATCCTTGCATTTAAGATATCGAAGTGTAAAATATTACGTCGTACGCATTCAAATAGAAAGCGCTGGGTCTATAGATATGTAAATTTTGTATGTAGGTACGGCTCCGGTAGGACGAGTTTAATATTTCTTAAAATAGTGAGAAGCAATTACCTACGTGAAGGTAGTCCAATACGTAGAATATACCTTTAGTTAGACTAAGATATCATATCTGATAATATAAAAACGGTAGTTTATTACATGCTAAGGTATCCCCAAGGATATAAAAGCTAACTTTTTTCCAAGTGACCATAACCATAGCTCACGAATTAATTATTAACACAACGGAGTCGGACATAACTAATTCGCCGCCAAGGTTAATACGGGTAACGTTGACATTTCGCTCGCGGTGTCTTGTCATTGCTTGTCACAGTATCACGCACACTATACACTATTTAGCTTAGAATATCTATCACAAGTTTGGTTTGTAATAAAACTCATAGGAATCATCATCAATCAGTCCTGCAGGGATTCTGCCCTCTTCTTCGTCATGCGGCGTGGAGGCCCATTGCGGGTTGGTGGATGTCTCATGATATACCTAATTGTATTTTGATTCTACATGTTGGTTTCATCATGCTATGTTATTACCACCAATGACCTAGCTAGGCCAAAGAACATAAAGTAAAGTATGCATTCGTTTGAATTGACCATACGACTAAGTGGTAATAAACTGTAACTATTGGGTTGGGCATGAAACTGGAAAACAACGTAAGTAGGTGAAATTATGAAAGAGGTTTGTAAGTTTTAATTCGGGTTCAACTTCTTGGATGGCATGTGTTAATAATTCAAGGAGTGGTGGGGGAGAGCGCATCGTGACCGGTTCTGGTACGCCAGGAGATTACAGTTGTCACAGATATAGGAACAATGAAAAGGGCAACTAAAACTTACTTCATTTACCTAGGTACCTACCTACTTACGTGTGTTTTTGGAATAAACACTTATTTTTACCCAATTGCCGCAAGAGTAGTTTTAAAGCGCATTCAAATTCTTTGGAACGATCTACAGCTACAAGTGTGATTTGAATTGTCATAGTTCCTTCAGGATGCTGGTGAAACAGCGGAAAATAGTATTAAAAAAACTTAAACCAGAGATAAAAAAAGACCAACTGCTTTAAAAAATACCAACAAGAAACCGAAAACTGTTCAATATGTTGAACAGCTTGGTTTTTAGTTAGTGTTTTTGAAACCAGGTTTCTTTCTTTCATTGAAATAATGGTTAACTAATTATCAATCAAGCGACTGAAAGCACATTTAGATGGTGCATTGCTATGCAAACCCACCTAGAAGGATGAGTATATCTTACAGTATAATTTATTTTGATATTAAAATCGTTTCAAATTCGCTGAAATTGTTTATTGAAGTTTGTAGTAGAAGTCCATCGAAGCACAAGTCTTCTGTTCAGCGAATTCGAAGATCACATTTATCAATCGTTGGTAGCAGACCCAGTGCAGTTATATAAAATAAGAAATTCTAAGAATTTGATAATATTATGCCCACCGGGTTCAGTAGGGTTTTCGTTCGGATTTCCTGGAAGAAACAACCTGGGAACTAGGTTTATATTTGAAACTAGCTTCTGCCAGCGACTTCGTCCGCGTGGAATAGTGGTGCTCCGCTCCTATTTGTCTTAGCGTGATGATATATAGCTCATAGCCTTCCTCGATAAATGGACTATCTAACACTGAAAGAATTTTTCAAATCGGACCAGCGGTTCCTGAGATTAGCGCGTTTAAACCAACAAACTCTTATTGTGAGTCAACCATAAAAGATAGACATATGCTGTCGTGGGATATTTTTTATATAATTTTAAGGTAAACATTTCCGTCATACATGATTTCTGTGTAGCTTTAACCATTAAGGTTGCACACGCAACGGAAGCTTAAAAAATGGAGTAACTTCTCCCGTTTTCCCTTCACTGCTCTGCTCCTATTGATTGTAGCGTGATAAAAGTGTACTATAACCAGCTCAGAAGTATGAGAAATAATTGTACCAAGTTTCGTTAAAATCCATCGAGTAGTTTTTGTTTCTATAACGTTTATACAGACAGACACAAAAATTTTACTGATTGCATTTTTGGCATCAGTATCGATCCCTAATCTGATAGTTATTTTGGAAATATATTTCATGTACAGAATTGACCTCTCTACAGATTTATTATAAGTATAGATAGATAGATAATTTAATGTAGAAAGGTTTGTGAGGAATTTGTCACGTTACGTGAGTAATTTTAATATTATCTTACTCACACACGCGTATATTGCTACTGTTAAATTTGGTTCATACAAGTATATGAATCGCGATACTCTAGCTATAACTGACCACTAAATATTTTATAAAATGTGACGTCATCAGGTCTAACTTTAAAACTGGAAACTTAATTCGCTTTTTATGGTTGCATTCGTTCACAAACAACGTCGTAAGTCATCGCGTACCTACCAGGAGTTTCTAAATTCGATTAGAAACTTGGTTAAAGAAGAATGAAGATGTAGATACTGATTTTTTTGTTGCTTTTGAAGTCTTGATTGCAAACTTGAGAGCATTAAACAAAAGATTTGCCTCATTTTTATTCTTACTCTCTTTCTTAACATTTATATGTATATAATACGAGTATTGACTACGAATATTGCAACTTACTGGTCTTACGAAGTTGGTCTTAAGAAATTGATGTAGGTCCCTTTTCTTTGACCTATATGCAAGTGTTAAAAGTATAGTAATAATTTGTCTCGTAATAAAACGAAACAAAATAATGTTGAGAAAGTCTATAAGAATATCAATGTGTGTTATGTGTATTGCCTCGCCCTTCACCAACACTTCAGATATTGTCATTCAGAGAATTGCGCGAGTCACTCTGCCATAGGTTCAATGGTCTAAGATTGCGACGTCTACATTCAAAAGATAGTTTTTATTAGGGTTCTTCTAGTAGAGTGTCGTGGTGATGGTCGCTGGGTGTACACGGCACAGTTTACGACTGTTGCTCGCAACTTCTGCGCTACAGTGTACGGTGTCCCGGATCGCACGTGAACCTACACGTCGATTACCTAACGCGTTTTCTGTGCACTCGGTAAGCAAGGAGCGTTTTACTCTGTGTATCCACTTTGCTGAGCTAAATTTAGATGTAATGGTTCCAGTACCTAGAACGGGCCATTTGATACGTTTGTTGGTTACCGTTTATACTGATGAACTTTTAAATAACTTTGGGGATGAGTAGTAGGTATAAAAAACACCCTTACGCAACTTGTTTTACAATTTGGAAACAGCAGAAATTACTGACTGATAAAATTGACATATTGGAGTTTCTCTTCCCAAATACTGTTAATAAAATTTAATTATATGAGACCTTAGTCGTAGAAGCGTTGCGATGCAATATTGTAAAGGTAATTTGGTTTCATCTTCATACTGAAGACACCATTAAGAACTTAGGATATTTTCACCAGATTAAGAACTATAGGAAGCCCAAAAATGGATGGACTGCGTAAAAGACTGCGACATGTAAAGAGGGTGAAAGATGTGATGATTACTGATAGAGATCTGGAACTAAAAAAAAGACATGCTGCGGTGACCCCGCAAATGATTTGGGACAAGGGCAGGAAGGTAATGTTGACTGAAGACACCATAGTGAAAGACCATTTACCTATGATATAATATTAGTTACTCGTTTCAATTTGCAAATTATGTATTTTTTATAGAATAATAAAGTGTATTGTAACTACTCCGTTAAACCCAACTCCAGCGAGAATAGACCTAGTCAAAGTTACTACATATTTTCCTGTCTCAGTGATTCAACGTGTTACTTTTCGCAACTGGTGTTTGTGTGCCGTTACTTCAGACGTACGCGGCTCTACACAGTAATAAACAAGTTTCGATTCGAAACTGCGATGGATAGCTTGTATGTATTTTTTTTCAATATTAAATATTAAAGAGCGGCAAACCTCGCCCAGGCAATAAAGTTTGGCCCCTATGTATCACCTGGGCCTTCGCATCTACCCGCAACCGACAATCTTATTTTATAGGCTAGTGCTGGGTTTATGGAGTCAATAATATATCGATACAAAGTGGTTTGAATTGGGAGCCTAAATAATTACATCGATAACCAGAAGGTATATAGTTTCTTAAAAAAAAACGATCAATAAACGATTGACATGAGCCTTTATAAAATGTGACCTATGTTGAAAATAACTATTTTTTTTATAACAAAGAGCAGCTTTAAGCGATAATTCATTGACCTGGTTAAAAGCGTTAAATTAAACACAATGTTTTATGAATATGAAAAAGAATGAAAAAATAAATAAAGAATCAATGTGGAAGCACACAATATAGTAACATCCCTAGCGCGGCGAACAGGCAATACATTTTGGCGCCCATTTCCTACATACGTGAATGTGTGCAATTCGCAGAAAGACTCGTACCCATGCGGGCAAACGTAACGTAGTTGCACAGCCTACACTGTCGTAGATTCGCCTCATATCTACAAACAGCCACTGTAAATAGGACCAATCTGTATTGTGTCATTTGTTGTTGTGTTACATACACACACGCATACTCGTGAGATCATTCCCAGACTTGATGATGTGAATGTCGTCTTTACGAACTATCACAGTTCGTAAATTCATAAAACTGACTAGACAATATATTCCAGTTGGGTTAAATTTTAATTAAATTTATAAAGTAAAGATAAAGATAAAGGCTGGTCATGTTTTATAAAAAGGACTTAAACATAAATAGGACGCCAATACAAAGAAGATCTTTAAGAACTGTAACATGATCAATGGGCAGCAAATATAAGAGTTTATTATTCTTATTCCTGTCTAACCTTTGTCTCGCACAAAGCACTCCTTCGTGATTCTAGAAGTACTATAATTTTCTGTGTCCTATACTTGTTTCGAAAAAGGAGTTAGGTTTAAATCAAAGAAAAGTTGAAAGGTTTTAGCTAGGTACCTACTTGTAAGCTCATTATAGCAGATTATAAGATTAAGTTGGATTAAATTCATAGTCTTTTATTTTTGTTTTAGTAACTAACTAATTCAATAACAATGAAGTAACTTGTTAATCGAGCTCATAGCTGTCCTAGTCTTAGAAAAATAATGATAACGCTAGCGAATATTTTGGAGCCTGTTAAGAAACACGTACCTGGGCTTAACGTACCCTCGGTCCGCCGGCACCATCCAGACGCCATCTAACAAAAAGCATACATCTGAATTTTTATTTTACATCAAAACGCACAGCCATTCATTTCGCAATAGCAGCCTTTCGCAGTGGCAGCGTTATGTATGCTTTTTGGTAGAAGGCTTGGGATTTCATTAAAATAAAAAGAATCCAACAAAAACGTGCAGTCGATGTTAATCATTGTTCATTAAGTATTTAAGAAATCAAGATAAAATCGCAAAGCTTAGGAATTAAAATAAACACTGTAGTAAGAAGAGAGTAGTAAGAATAGACGAAGAAATAAACGAAATAATTACTAAACGTATTTAAAACCTATATAGTAACCAATTACGTTTATAAAACTTAGTAGCTAGGTACTTACTTTTATAAAAGTTAGTAACCACTTACGTTTATAAAACTTCTTGATATCAATGAGAAGTTTTTTTTAGACCTTATAAACCGTGGTGGGCCTTGAAACTTTTTTCCTATACGAAGTCATAAAGACTAGTTATCCATTTTTTATTGAAATAGAGTGTAATTATTAATGATTACCTTACAATATACTAACGTTTATTCACTTATGAGAAAATAAATTACAGTTTTAATATTGATAAATGTGTTGCGTGCGCATTTTATTTAAACAATACTCTTTTAATCTCAATTCAGCATCTATACCTACTTAATAAGACTCATAGTTTATCAACAAATGACCTCGTCATTATCAGTTAAAATAAAATTAAAAATCTTATCGTTACCCACTTGTTTAATTCGTGTAATTAATGTGTTGTCATTGTGATATATGTTTATGGTATTCTAAAAAGTATAATAAATATTTTGATTTTTTGCAGCTGATGTTCAATCTCTACTAAAGTTATGAACAAAAATTATAATTTAGAACATTGGTTAGATACTAAGCTAATAATTATTTTGCTTGCGATAAATAAAACAAAAGTCAGCTCTGACTGGCAAATGTAGATAGATAGTAAGCCGCACATACGTGTGATTCTTTCTACCTTGTAATAATCAATTACGAGTAACGAATCATGCGGCCTTTCGTAGTAAGCCACGTCAACAGCCTAAAACGGAGTAGCAACGACTATCGATAAACATTCGTATTGTACTTATCAACTCTTATCTCACGTGTTTGGGCTCGTTACTGACATAATATTGATACATATGTGTACCTATATTGTGTGAAGAGCGATACTACATTTTGCTAACTAAAACACTTTTGATCAAGTACGGCTACCAAGTAGTTCAAACCATCTAGATTCAAATTGTATGTCTGTCAAGTAAAATATGTGCGGTATGATTTTTAACTGAACGACAATTTCACCAATGTGAAGCAGTGAAAACTATTTCCACACAGGTTTACTTAGCCAAACAGAAATGAAACCTTTAAAAGTAAAAGTATGTTAATGTTCTCAAAGCCTTAAACGCTCGTCAGTGTATCGTACATTCCATTTTTATGAGCCCACGCGCGTTTAACTGTTTATTTCTACTAATTAGGCAACTTGATTGGGGTTTGACTCAATAGTGCAATCCGTCCGTGCACAGAATCGCTGATCACCTGCGATCATGTGTCACATAACCACGAATATTTTGTAAATTAAGAGTTACCCACTCTTATAAAACCACGTATGTGTTCTCATTCTCAGTTGGTGAGGTCGCGATAAGGGTGCATTATCGTCATCGCAACGAAAGTTTGTATAAACAAAAAATGTTATTTCGACATGGCCAATTAGAGTGAGATTAAAGTTTATGTAAGTATACGATAACTTGGATAAGCGACGAGAATAGCTGCATTTAAACACAACTGTGACTGTATTGCGCCACATCTTACTCCTGACCTTTTATGAATTGGATTTATGTAATACTTTTAAAAGAAATAAAAAAAAGGAAGAACTTGCCAGTTTGCCGAAACGTTTTCTTTACTGTTACCGTTTACTCAAAACCGATTTTAAATATACATATTTTAATAATTTAATTTTGGTTGGGAAATTATTTACTATCCCCAATAAACGGTATTTGCATACATAGGTCTGTGACGTTCTTATACGTTCACATTGCAAAAAGTGGTGTGTATATAAACAGGATTTTGGCTGAATTCATATTCTATATGAAATTAACAACTTCTTTACAAATAAGCAAACCAACTTCAAGAACGCCACAAATTGAAAACTACTTTTACTGCTGATACGCTTGTGCGCCAATTCATATCGATCTAAAGATCAGTGTCGTGTGTGGTATGTTATGTATGTTTGTCATTGACAAATCTGAAAAGGGCCAATGAAATCGATACGCTTTAGGTCGTACTCAATAAGTCTTTGGTTACAAGATATTGATTAAAGATACCTTTATCAGTACAATATAAATAATACGTCGATGTAGAAATAAAACTTTTATGTTGTAGGAACTGTATTACAAAAAAAAAACATAAAGCACTGCAAATTGCTTGAACAATTACACGACGAACAAACAATTCGGATCTACTTAGTACTAATTAGGTCCTTTGTGATAAACAATGAGCTGGTAGTCAGTGTGTATGCATCTGCAATATAATTACACTATTAATTAGACTTCCTTTTGCAGATAATAGTATCGGAGAGCCAGCCGTCATCGCCATGCACCGTGTTCGATTAATACTTCCATCATTAACAGAATGCGGAACTCGATAAAGTTCTTCACTCATTTAAAAACCGGCCAAGTGCGTGCCGGGCCGCTCGCAATAGGGTTGCGTAGAATATTTTAGTTCGTCGACTCAGTAACCAGTAGGTAAAGCCTACTTAGCCGTAATAGTTTTCCTTTGAAGTTATAAGCTACATCTGTGATTTTTTTCACACATCTAGATTTAGCCTTTTATAAGTTAGAGAGTGGGTGGACACTCGTGGCGAATAAAAATTTGGACTTTAAAGGTAGATATTTCGAAAATGGCTCCCTTAGCTGAAAAATGGTTTTCGCACACCTATAATATTTTGATGTATTGACCTATGTCGCGGACAGACAGACATACGGACATGGCGAAACTATAAGGGTTCCTTATCGACTACGGAACCCTAGAAACTTGGTCTATTTTCGCCACAATTGTCGAAAGAGTATTTTTTTGTCAGTCATTGTCTTATTCAATTTTTTTGGAATACCTACGAGGAAAACTTTTTTACACATTGTACATTGTAACCCAACCTCCGAAAAGAGAAACATTTTATTGTTTAAGTTTTCTGTTGAAACGCTTGTGGACCAATAAATCGGTCTAGAAGTCGGTGTCTTTAAGTTACTGCTGTGTGTATTTGCCACAGACTCTTAGAGAAATTTAAATTTATAGTAATACACAAACAAAAAGCCGATTTGAGAACGGTTTACTAGGGTACTTGAAAAACTCTTGTTATGTCGGGAATTCGGTTCGGTATTATTTGCTTGGATGCGAAATTAAGGTTTTCCACTATTTCCAAGTATACCTTCCAAGCAAAAATCGATGTAGGTAATCTGAATCATTAATGATGTGTTTAGGGAATATTCTTCATTTTACTCGACTGCAGGAAGAAATGATTGTTTATCGCGCCTATTTGTGCATGTACACCTATATGATTTTCTTCATTCCCACGTAGCATTCAAACGGCTGGATCTATTTATTGTACATTTAATTTATTTGTTAATTATTTATTACAATGGCTTCAGAGTTAACGTACATTTTTAAATTCATGGTTTTTTAATTTATTTTTTTAAGCGTCAAGACCGCTACCAATTTTGGACGTGGAAACAACATATTATTCTATATTATTGGAGGATAAAAACCAGTAAGTAAGTAATATACCTAGGTAAGTGGTTACTTTTTCCGATGCAAAGTAAGATTGAAATAGGTTTATTTCAATCTTACTTTTATGAAAAGAAATCAAGAAGCCAAAAAAAGAGAAGTTGGAGAAACAAAAGAAAGCAACGTACTTTGGCTTCCAGGAAAAAAAAACTTCAAAGTATTGTTTATGGCTCCGTAACGGGATATGGCCTTGACTGGATAGTTTTCTCAGTTCATACTGCAAGTTATTGTGAAGTCTAGGCGTGTTGGATTTCATGGAAAATACACTCTAGTACGTCACTTGTACCACTGGACAAGCTTCAAGAGCTGGGACGTTTTTTGCTATAACATACCTACCTACGACTGCCGTCCCAGCGACACACTACTGAGTCGGAATTATGATTATACTCGATTGTTATACTTAATATCGTGGCGTATGTTCATTGTAACCAGATCCCGCGGAAAACCTCAAGTCATATATCAAAAATAATTTACTCAAGTTACACACTGGCGACAAACGAATCAATACGCAGATATTTTTTTATACTATAGCTCATCATGAGACAGCATTATTTTGTCACTTAACACTGTACTAACAAATAAGCATTTTAAGTTGGTACTGGGTTTTTAAAATAACAACATTGTGTAGTATTTTACGACAGTAGCAAAGCCACGTCAGTTTTTTTAAACTAATAACTCCGCCACCGACCGGTGTAGTTATCGCATCGCACGCGTATCGTATGCGCCCGCGACGAATCAATGCTATGGCATTGCAATACTATTCCCTTAATTATAATCCATGTTATATAAATACTCATGTATACGATAATTGATAGATACCCGTATCTGTACAAGGTAAAGTATTTTTTTTAAATACTTTAGGATTGTAAGTTAAAGGGTTTTTTTTTCAATCAAACACCGTTTTATAACTTTTACGCCCGGTTACAGTAGTCGTCTTCTCATATCTTTGCTAAAAAAAGAACGGTACTTGTAACTACTGTCCCCAATAGAAAGGTTTCGATTCGGAGAACGGAAAATTATCATATCAGACTATTTAAATGCGGTTCCAATTGAAATATTACCTACCTGCGTATTAAAGTAGTAAACATTTTATTTAAATGGTGTATGTTGATTGATTTTAAACGGTTGAAACACTACCTTTAATGTTTTAGATTATATTAATGCAAATGCCTGTTGTACTTATAAATTATTATTATTTAATAGAATTTCTTATTGATAAAGTTTAGTTTTAGCAAAAAGGTTGCAAAATTATTTTAAACATGATTATCCCTATTTTTTATTAATATTATATAAACGAAGGTTCTTCAAACCTTACAGACATACCTATGCGTTGCTGGGAAGTTTGTTGCGCCACTTCTTCCCAGCTAAAACACAGCATATGAAATGGTGTAGGGTGGGCATTTTAGGGGCTTTCTTTTGTAAATTCGACGTTCAAAAAGTGCTGTATTTCAGCCTTACGCATTTTAAATTGAATTTTATTATTTTAAGAATTGAAATCACCTGTTAATTATTTCCGAACACGCTGTAACCCATTTTCGATTGATGTGTTTCTCAAATATTTCAAAGGCGAGTTTCTACAAGCGAACCGTTTCCACAATTTCGACACGACACTTAAACGGCAGCTTTATTTCCCCGTATGCTAGAAATAAACATTTGTCACAAGAACAGTTTTATTGCGTTCCGTGCGAAACGTCACCGACCAACAGCCACAGAGTAAAATCAATTGAATCAGACAATCGAGACATCTTGCTTAAGGCTATATATATATACATACAGGCTCTTCATATCCACACGTAAATAATACTTTCTCTTCGGGTCATGAGGTACGAATCCAGCGCGTTCACGATTGTGAATTGTGAAAGTTACGAGTGTAAGGGACGCGTTGATGTAGTGAAATTTGCACGTAACGAGGTGAGAAGATGGACCAGATTAACTAGCTACACGCTTGTGAGTTCCATAGCATAAACTATTATTTTTACTAGCTTTTCCCCGCGGTTTCACCCGAATCTTGGGGGAACTACTTTACGAACCCGGATAAAAGCCTTAATATCGTTCCCCAAGACATGAATGAATCATGTCTAGACCCATCTAAATCGTCATCACGAAAATGCAACAGACAATCAGACAGACTTCCTTTCATATGTTTTTACCAAGCTTTTATCCGAGGTACCTATATCGACCCAGATTATAATAGACTGAATATCAAATGTTATTTTGAATTAATATTTGTAAACCATTAAGTTTCCAGTTGTATATAACATTCATTGCACATGCCATGCACGCGTCATTCTTTATTAAACGGCCAAGCGAATGATACTGGACATAGTGGACATGTTACGGATCCGCCTGTCAACACAGAATGCTCTCAGGATTATCGCTTTATCTATTACGGGGCGGAATTTAATTTAAATGCCGGTGACGTGAAGACTAATTCCGTTCCTAACGCAAAATCTAGCTAACTTTAGTCTATTACAACTTTATTTAGGGATTGTATTTCACAAAAATATGTTTATATTTTGTAACGTGCTAATAAAGCTCTTTTATTGGATACCCAACACGATATTTTTTTTTTATTTCATTACTTTATAGTAGGCGTCATTGTGATTAGTATGCTTCCTACTTTACCTCATTTGTTAAATTGTGATAAGTAATTTAGAAGTTATGAGGGAACCGATGAACATACTCATAAGCCATTTTGGGAAAAAAACCACCACAGATGATGGGTTGGAGGTAAAGTTTGTAAGTTTCAATGTAAGGGGGAATCTCTGCCACTTAGCCAATTTGTTCAAAGCGTATCCTAGACAGGATAATGGAGAAAAGACCAGAAAGTGAAGCCTTAATTTTCAGATAAATTCTAAAAACATATCTGCTACAATAGGTACAAAGGCTTGCTTTTAAAACCTGCAATGTTGTTTTCTACTGTCTGCCCTGTCTTTACCTTCGATAGCATTTTTCTCAAAGCCATGAACAGACATCTTTGATAGATATAGGTAGCTAAACAGCCACCGGTTATAATATGTACTCGTGTATAAACTTATAAAGCAGTTCCCGACCGCCTCTGTCTAAGCGACTGGTTTTGACAATACCTCGAGAACAGGAAGTAGGTTCATTCAGTTAATCAGTTTGTAATTTATATTGCACTAGCTTTAAGCTTGCCCGTGGCGCCGCTCGCGCCATGTTTCATTTTGATCGATAAGTTTTAGTTTTAGCCTTTAAGATCAATAAAATATGATAAATTAGGACTTTTTTATTGTTTAAATGTAATAAAATTTCAAAATTGATGACACCTACAAAAAAGTAAGAAGATTAAGGAAGTTTAGATTTAGAAAATTTTCATTATTTTATTCATACCTACTCAGAGTTTAATGACTCGATCCTCCAAGTAAGTAAGTATGAGATCACAGCCAATTGGACTTCCTAATTAAGGAATTACCCGCCTACGTTTGCAAATAAAATGAGTGCACGAATGTGGCAAAATCTGCTTTTCTGCGAAATAAACAACGTGTTAAACATTATTTTTCAACAAATACATACCTTTGGGTTTATTTTTACAGTCCGATTTCCTATTCGGAGTAATTATATTATTAGCTGAGAATAATGCGAGAAAGAATAAGAGAAACGAGAGGATGTCGTGGGTCGTGGTAGCTAAATAAACAGATGAAATCAGTAACATTATATAGATAGACACAACTCGTTAGTGTGTTGTTATAACAATGCAGTGAACGGTGTTTCGGATCAGATAAATATGAATTTGCAGAATCATAATTGCACTTATCAAAAACCTTGAGAGAACACTGGCTTTTGTTTCAGTTGCCAACAATGGTATGGACGCAATATATCCACCGCACAATGCACCCGAATACATTTTAAATAAAGGCCAAAATGTGCTTCACACATAAACATAATGAGTGTATTCAACGAAACGCACCGCATCATTAATTCTTACAAATAACTTTGCGTTAAGTTGTACTTGACGATCCGGCAGCGCAACGACAACAGTACATTATTGTCTTGCTTTAGCATCGCGTTTGTTATATCAATTAATATGATTGATATTATTAAGACACGTCATTGTTATAATTACTAAACCGGATTCATTTGGATAAATTTTTATTTAAGTATTGAATGTCTAAAATCGAGTTTTTTTAGAATTAAAATTATCCTAACATGGGACGAATATATTATCAAGACTGATAGACAGGCTTTGTGGCGAGCGTATCGTGGCAGAAATTGTGACTGAACACAAAGTGCGGTCTGCACTTAATATGAGGTCGTTGCAGTGCAGGCAGTGCGGCGCCGCCTCCAAGCACCGCAATTAGCTTTATCTCCGAATTGACGGAAATGCACGACTACCAAATTGTTATGGTAAAAATAAATAGCTATACGACTAATATTTCGAGAGTGACAGCTTCTAAGTCTGAAATGTGACTACTTGTTGCGTTGTTTATAAAAAAATGCTAATGGATGCTTTAAAATCTGACTAAGTGCCTGTCGAACCACGCTCAGGTAGAAGAGGAAGTACGCCTCTCACAATATGCGGACTTCGAAGAGAACTTAAGTGTACTTCCATCTTGTAAGTTCATCGATTATTACTTATTAAGTTGTGAAACCTACTTAGCTGTGATAGTTTTCTTTTTAACTTCTATACATGCTATTTCAGTGATTTTATTGTCACATCCAGAAATAACTTAACAAGTCACACTTTACGTGTAGGGGAAATAATCAATCAAAATTATAAAATACATGATTTTCCTATCTAGTCTTCATTAATACCTATAGAGTAGTAAAGCTAGCCAAATTTACATAGCAACAGCTTATTAGTACTAAGTTTCTAAGCTAATCTGCGGGTAATCAGACGGACGGCCATGGCGGTCAAACGAGATCAGATCCCTAAAAAAGGTCTAAGTTTTGCTGCTGGGTTTAAAAATAGAATGAAATGCCTGGGATACGGTAGACAAAGTAATCTTTATATAACACAACTGTTAACTGTCAAGTGGTTATAGTGATTGTTCTGATTGTCCATCGAGTCCATATCCTGGTAACCTTCTATTTCCTGTTTTTTCCTAATCTAATTGAGTTCGAAACAAGCCCATATTCCATAGCTATAATAAAGTTTTCACGAACATTGTGTCATTTAAAATGAATTTCGTTCGATTTAAATGATTGCAAAATTTCCATTTCTCGTAAGAGAGATTTAGTCCGGGATGTCTATTCGTGTTTACCCAATTAATTACTTGGACCGTTTCCGACAATCCCTCCACATTCGGAAACTTAATTTTCTTTTAGGCGATTGGAAGTTTCGATTTAAATTTCTATCGATGCGCCGACGATCAGTCAACACAAATACAAAGTAATCTAAATTGTTAATGAAACCGCCATCGCAGTATTTGAGTGCGAAGTTTATCACCTGTTAATTTAATACAATAAAATCTTTTTATTTACATGAAGTCATATATTCCTTAGGACCTTAAAATTACTTTTAAAATCGGAAAGTTATAGTTACACAAATGAATCAGTTGGTGTTGTAGAAGGTTAATATACTTTAGAAACAGGTAAATAGATGCATAAATAGTACTTAAACAAACTGCTGGCCTTGCCACAATTTCCTGACCATTTTTCCGTTTGTAAACATGTTATGTAGCAATTTATTTAGAATATTTTTTGTAATTTACATTCGTAAATAATATCTAAACTGCAATTATTCAACTGTCTGTATCGCTATCAGACAAGTTTTGGATCTGAAGAGTAAAATGGGAAAACCAAGAAACTATTTTTTTATGCGTATTCAATAGGTATCTGTTTAGAGTTATGGAATTAATATTTTTTTATTATGCGGTAGTCGACATCCTTTTTCAGGATACTGTAATTTACAACCATTATAAGTTTCGCCACGCCTGGCAGGTATAGGATAAGTTATAGTCAGGCAACTAAAATGTATGTACTACGGAACCCTACACTATACCTACATGTGGCTCGTTACGCATATGGCTGATATAAAAAAAATGTTTTGCGAGTCTTGTATAAAATTCTAGGGAAAAACTGGACATTTTTGTTAAAATGAAAAACATGTATGAAAAAAATATTGTAATTTCATTTTTTTTTTATTTTATCTTTTTTTAGTCTAGAAAACATGTTGGTAATTGAATGGACGGGCTTTGCAAGTGTATTATGCATACACTTAAGAAAGTTAAAAGAGTCAAAGTTCGCCAATCTAACAACTCCCGGGTATGGCAGGCACAACATAATCCCTATTATTAACCCTAACGTTGTTCGGGACACTTGGAATGATGCCTCGTTATACTGGATGGATGAACTCCAACGCGGTACCCAACTTAAACTGTAGCGGTATGTAGTTACGCACCGAGCTAATGATATGACACGATAATAGAGATAGCTTTCACGCTTTACCACAGATTAAGTTAGCAGGGAGATGGGTCGGTTTTAACGTAATGGAGATACCGTTAGTATAGTTTTGCTAATAAAGCAGATACGGACGTGCAATACTTACTTTACTTATTTTTTTTAATTGAATATCCATTAATTTGAGTCATAATATATTTTTATTTATTAAAACGATATAGGTAAACACAATTTTTCACTTGTTTAAACTTTTCCGAGTAATGCACTATTTCAAACAAGGTTACCGTTTATTGAGAGAGTTTTCGTAAACAATTGCGGTTTTTATTGAAGTACTGCGTACGTACAAGATCGAGATTAATGCTCAATGCGCACTATTACACCATTGTTTTAGATAATCAGATGCGCTTTCTCTTGCAACGGTGTCAAGCAGAACCCCCGTAGATTTACAATCATTTTAAATTTGCATGATTCACGTAAGAGATGTTTTATTTTGTAAATAACAGTAGGTGCTGTATGTTGCGGTAAAACAGCTCAGATTAGCGTTAGTTAGCTCACCGCTGTGGTGTGCTCCACGGAGACAATTAAAAAAGTTAGCGAACGGTCGACACTCTCGGACGTACCAGAACACGCTCTTCCATATTGTATGATAATCTGAGAGATAGTCCAACTTTTTATGAAACTTTGCTTCTACAATACTCGTACCGCAATAAATTACGGAGTGGCTCACTAGAAACTCTTTATTAGATTAAGTACACACACTATCAAATTGAAAGTCAGCCAACTGAAATAAGCACTTATTTATGTAAATAGATTATTAAAGAACGGTAGGTACTGATACACCAAATAAACTGTATCCAGCTTCACGAAACCGTAACAGGAAAAAACCATACAAATAATGTGAATAATTTACACAATCCTAATCGCATACAAGATTCCTTCATTACGCTAGAAGCGAGTAAAGCAACCTGATAGACTTACGGTAATGTGAAGCTCGTACGAAAACCTCATGGACACGGGTAATGTGTACGAGAGGAATGTATTTTTTGTAATGCTTGGAAGTGAAACTAAACTAATTACCTATCGATTTCAACATAAATGCCAGAAACGGGTAGCGGCAGCGGAAAACCGCAGGCATTTCCGTAGCAAAGAGCAGTACTTTCCACTGAGTATAATTGAAACAAGTAAAATCTCTATGAGTGTAAAATCTCACATGAAACGTAAATAACTTGAGACCGTGGATAATTAAACGGTAAATTTTACACGCACACCCATAAAAGGTAATAACAAAAGTTTTGCCCTGTTTATGAAACAGGCCCAAGTTTTGTTAGTTAATCACAGAGTACGCCTGAAATTCACATTCGTACACAATATCTAAGGATGTTCTGTTACTGCGAGCCATATTCAGTTTCCTCGTAACCACCGCACGCTCACAGGCTGCGGTGTACTATTGCGCCGACCAAATCACAATCTTAATCCTTCGAACCAGCCCGGGGAAACTGCAGAATTTATGAAAATTTAAGTCACAGTTGAAGAAGAAAGACAGAAGGTACGTTACATTTCTACTAGCTTCTCGTCATATCGCTGTCAACATCTCTAATTTAAAAATTATGGCATGAACATGTTCTTTATATCGCAAAAACACATATAAAGCGCAAGAGACCCAGATTTGAGAAAGTTGGATGAGCTGATTACCATATTCCTATTAACTCTCATGTTTAATAAGATTTCACAGTGCAGCCACGAAATACTCGGCAATCGTGCCACAATAACTTTGAGTAAAATAAAAGAAAGTACTTTCCCCGTCAAATAATCTATAGTTATTTAAAATAAAAGTGTCTGTTTGTAATGTAAACATGCTTAAAAATGTTTAAAAGATACGTACATCAAAAATACTACTTTTTATGTTTGTCCGTCTCAGTATCTGTTAGTTCCTGCTTTGACGGAACTTTCCCTGGCAGATAGCTCCAAAGATGTTTTATTTTAGAAAAGGAATTAAGATTACCGCTTAAAAGAAATTAAAAACCTTGGAAATTGTAATGCGTGCGACAGGGGGATCAGCTGGTATATATTTGATGTAGTAATGCATCTAAATACATTTCCAATGAAAACCCGATTTTGGGATTATGCTTCCAGTTTACAGTAAAGTCTTAAAATATTTAATAGTCATAAATAAATTGGATCACGCCCAATATAGGGTTCAGTGTGCCTATACTTAGGTGTTCACATACTGTGATTTTTATTCAGAACTGAAAGCAATTTCGTGTTGAATTGTGACACAGAAGTCAGACGAATACAGCGAAACTATAAAAATGATTCTCTATCACTATGAATATTAAACCGGAAGAACACCGTCCAAGTGCAAGTCGGACTCCCGCACAGAGTGTTCCGAACTTCGCAAGGAAATACGCAATAATGTCGCAATTAGGAATTATATTGTTTTTACAGCCGCATAATTAAGTCTGTCTAAAGGAGAATTGCCGATAACTCCAAAACTGTGATTATGTAGAATCATAGTTTTATTTTTTCTGTAATATTTAGGTTAATGTCTATCAGCCCTACCTAATTATTACAAAATAGTCGCTTCGCAAACTTATAGGCGCTATTCTTATTTGGGGTGTTTTCTTGTGAGTTTTTTATTATAACTGGAAAACTAAAAAAATATATTAGAGTGTGCAAATCAAGCTTATTCATATGATATGCCACACAATCAACGTATTTGATTCGTTATACATAAAGACAAACTTTTTTTACAACTCACTCAAATTGTAAATCGACAGCACCAGTGGTTGCTAAAATAATCAGCTGCGACAAACAGACGAAGTCGCACGATAGGGATTCATTTATGCTATTTTGTTTCGGAACCCTAAAAAGGATTAAAACACATGTGTTCATGGAACTGTATCAGTACGTCTATGTGTATGGATCCCGTCAGCATCAAAGTTAATTAATGTCTTTCAGCAACGTGGAAAATAAAAATGGGCGTTACTCGGTATTCTTTTTTGGATGGCGTATGAACCTAGCTGCACCTAGTAGGTTTCTTTTAACGTTTGTGGGTCTATCACAGGTTTGATGATGCAAATCTTTACCTAATATTATAAATCTGAAAGTAACTCTGACTTGTTATGGTTTCGCGGGAAGGCAGCTAAACTAATCGAAATGACACTTGGCATGGAGATAGATTGGAATCAGGCGAAGGACCTAGGATAGTTTAATTTTATATATTTTTAACAATGTATGTCATGTAAAAATAGTTTATAGTTATTTATTAGTAACCATTTTGCGAATCAATTGTATTCTGTGTTAAAGCCCGCAGCTAGTTAATTTGTTAGGATCCGTCCTTTATTATTTTTATTCTTGAAAGCTTTAAAAGTTTTCGTTGTAACATCATAATTAGCTAGGTAGGTATATAAATGATCCCACACTCGCGTCATTGCCCTCTCTCTAGAGATAATAATGTAACTACATAAAAGATAGCTAAAAGTACAGCCATACTGCATCCTACTCGCCACCTAAATTTAGACATAGAGACCTTTTTAAAAGCAACACCAAAATATTTTATTTATTATACACCTCTTGGAACAAAAGGTACCTAACCATCGAGGGTACCTAATCAGTAATTCAATAAAGTGTGATGAATAAACACAGAACTGCATTTTTATGAGATAGATTGAGATAGACGGATACGGTAGGTAGTTTTATCTGGGTGCGCAAAGTAGGTCCCTCAGGATGCGGGTGAAACCGGGGGAAACAGCTAATTAAATTTTATAGAGAAGGATAACAGTAAACGTTGTGTATAAATAATATTATAAATGAATCTGTATATAAAATACATGTGAATGTGCAGTTATTTAAATACTTATCAGAAACAAGATTTTCAGTGCGCTATTTTTTATTGGCAAAAAGAGTTATTTAAAAAAATCATGAATATCGCGTATAGTCTCTTTACGATAAATTTAACAATAACGGGCTAATGTTAAGATTTTATTTACCTAATCGTTTTTTTTTCACACATAAACGGGTCATCGCTCCGATGACGTTCGTAGCAGAAGCAACCGGAACTGCCGGCGCGATAATAAATCGGTTCATAATAAAAAATACACATCATTTTATCAATGAGTTTGTGCTTTTAATGACCTAGTTTCGATGTTAACCTGGTCAAAAAGTTAAGAATAAAGAAATAAACTCAAGCTCGTATTTCTGTGTTACACGGTCACGGAACTGCGTCTTGCTTGGAGTGAGTTGTTTAGTTGTTTTTTTACTCAGCCTCCTTATTACATATCGCCTTTGAGTATGCACATACCTGGAGTCGAACTTGTGACCGTCGTCCAAAGTGCCGGTGTAGTGCATGGTGAGCATGTCGCCGTGTTTCGACTTCACCGCGCATTCTTCAGGGACGCTTACTACGTCGACCTTAAGTTCGGTGACCTCAGGGCCCGCAAAGGTAGCCCCGACTAAAGCCAACACCGCGAACACGCATGGCAACGTCATGACGAACTTACGAAAAGTTAGATCAGTGTAAAAAGAAAAAACGCGTGCGCTATCGTCTGCCGCCTGACTACAACTGAGTGGGTTCCGCGGCAACCGGCACAACTTGGAATTTGGATAAAGTTTGCAGTTTACCGCTACATGGACTGAGCCTGCTCCGTCTCGTTCTAGAATACGAGCATACTAGAGTACGCTAAGTATTGAAACGAGATAGCAGCTGGTTTGTCAAGCTTACGCGCTCGATGACGCGGCGCCTCATCGCGCTTGCCACGCTAGCGATGACGTGATCGTCATTCGCGCCGTGTACCACTTTTACCCGAAACTTGCCATCTTGTGAAAACATTTATAATAAATTATAATATTAAAAAGACGCCAACGGGTTGTTTTGTTAAGGATATTTGAGTTGTTTGTTTCTTTGGTCCCTAAATACCATCAAGTTTAGGATAGTTACTGTTTATTTATTTTGTTAGAGTGTTGCCATATAAATTAATTTTCTCGACAGCAATTTTATTAGGTATGTTTACCTACTTGATAATTGGTTATGTATGTTGTATGTATACGTGTAGGTGTTTTATACGTCCATTTATAGTTGCTAAAATTAATGTAGGTATTTTATAAGACTCGTTGCTAGGTACAACATACCTACATTACTATGAATTTAAATTTCACGCCGGTTAAAATAAGTGGGTAGTCAGTGTCATGTCTAGAATGTTACTCGATGCATTTATTGATATTTATGAATCAACGAAAAGCTAATTAAATTTAGATATTTGTTGTATCACAACACATGTCTTTTCTGTAAGAGAAGAAGCCTTCGCTTTGCAGTGGGATAATTTATAGATTATGATGATAATAATGATTTGTTATCTACCTATATTAATCAATTCCTTAATTTAATGTCAGGCATAAGCATCCAACTCATATGAATACTTAAACAGTTAAAATAGGTACATAATGATTACATTGCATCCCAATTGCTTTTAAATAGTTATTAATTAACTAATTTACATTTTCGTCGTCTAAAAATTATAATCATACTGCTTATTGAAGTAAAATAAACTGAGTAGAATTGCGACGACGGCGATGATAATGGGACATTTTGGGGTCAGCGGTGTCAGATGCAAGTGGTGTTCGGGTTGCTTTTACTCGTCATTAATACGCCACTTGCAGCACTATGCGGATCAGCGAATGGATACTATGAGGTCGCGGGTGCTACGCGACTGTTATTTAAATTTTCGATAAAGAAGGGTTGTACGAAAGTAGATACTTGTACCTTAAAAAAAATATGTGTCTAGGAGTAGGCACTTTTGTTATTATTACATTATCAGCTTCAAGATAATTTGGATGCCCTCGATTTAGACAAAAATGGACAAGTAAAAAAGTGATTTTGTTTCTTGTTTGTACTGTTACCTGCCTAAGTTGTTGTTAACATAAAGATTTTACACTAGATGACCCGGTGAACTTCGTATCACCTACATGTATCTTAATTTTTTCTGATCGTTTCAACCTTTCCTGGACTACGACAAACATTTCAAAACCAAAATCAGTTAAATCGGTCTAGCCCTTCTCGAGTTTTGGCGAGACTGACGAACATCGATTCATTTGTGTATATAGATAGACAGATTAGATATCGATTCCTATCCTAACTAGGTAATGTATTATAAATCCGAAAGTAGGTAATTCCGTTTGTCTGTCACGCTTTCACGGTTAAAAATGTACTTGCGTGTACTTGTGGTTTTACCCGCATCTCAAAGGAAGTACCTTCCGCAACCGGATAAACTAGGTATCCTATGTCCTTTCCCGGGTTTCTACCTATCTCCATACCAATTTTCATCATAATCGTGTGAGTCATTTTACCGTGAATACTTAATGGACAGATCTAGTAACTTTCGGATTTTTAACGGGCACTAGTTTGTGGAGTGAATGAACAAATTCCACTGCGCATTTTATTTTTTATATAGGCTTCGATATCGTTATCTTTGTTCTCTGCCAGTAGATGTTGAGCTCAACTTCGTTCACATACATTCACCGTTATCACTATACTATTTTTAATAATTGTTAAGCCGTCCTTAGCCTTGTGCCTGTGCTAGCAGTTTTCAGTCATGGTTTTGACTTCGCCTGGCATGTCACAAGGCTTACCTTCTGACACTTCAGCCGTATTTCCCATTATTAAAGCGAATTAAAGTACAATATTGAAATGTGAATTCCCAGTTGTGAAATAAAATATTAAATGCCTTTTGTCCATGAAATTGTGGTTCAGTTTTTCTATCTGGCCACATGGAAATGCAATATCGATCGCTTCACTTAATTTTAAATATTTTTTATTCATTTTTTTTTGCAAAAAAATTATATCTGGTTTCATCAAAATTCAATTTATACTTTTTGGGTTCCGAGCAAAAAAAATGAATTATTTAAAAAATGATTGTCCATGCGTATTGCGGGTGAAAAAGTGAAAAAATAGTATTGCTTTTATGGAAAAGTGGAAATGGGGGTTTTAAATTTCAATGTATTGTAACTAGGTTATGTGGGGTATCATACAAAACTCACACACACTCTTGCACACTACTTATGTAATTTTTGTTTAAAAAAAGACCGACCGCCTTATTCCCGAAGTTTGTGAAGCGTAAAATCTGAAATAATTAGCCTCGATAAACATTAACCTCAATATTACAGGAAAAATAAAACTATGATTCTAAGCATCACAGTTTTGAAGTTGTCTGCAATTTTCCTTTACAAACTTTAATTTCGCGGACAACCAATCTTACAAAGGGGTATCGGGCTACCCGGTAACTAGGTTGTGGAGGTCAGAAAGACAGTCGGTTAATGTACTCAGCTGCATCCAGTAACTGGTTAGACTGGAAGCCGATCCCAAACATAGTTCGGAAAAGGCTACGCAGATGATGATGATGCATGCAAGTCGAAAAATGATTCAGCATTAATTGCTAGGAACGAGCTTTATAGTACTTCTCCTTGTTTATAGAATCAGCATTAGGTACTAAAAACAATACGGCTAGTATTGTTTTTAGTACGTTTGCATTCAAAGCTGAACATAATCATGAAGTGGGCAATACCTGGCAGCAAATTGAAGCGGCCATCCATCATAATTTAATTTGCTCTAGCCTTATCATAATTTCATTCTGTTTTTATGAGCATAAGCTATGACTGAATAGGTATAGTATATCGCTAATTAAAAATGCTAGTTTGATATCATTTGCGAGTTTAAAACTTTATAAAACTTGATCGTGAAGCGGAGTTTTGTCCTACTTCTATTCTGGCTTCTATTAAAAGTGATTTAAAAAAAAAAGAATCAATCTGCTCGTATAATTTTCACACCGTAATATATCTACAACTAGCGACCCGCCCAGGCTTTACGGGTGCATACCTACCTACTTCAGATTTTTTAATTCTAACTTTCAAACCTGGAAAATACCAATATGACTTTTCCAAAGTCAGATATACTTTCTTAGTAGGTATATCTTAGACACTACAGACAAGCGGTGACGACAAATATAGTAAGGAAACTTGGGCTAAAAAGTCCGCCTTGAGCAAGCCTGGTGATCAATGCTCATGTCTTCTCTGTATCAAAAGAGCCCTTTACCCAACAGTGGAATAGTACCTAAATAGGTAGATGATGATAATTAAATCATTTTAATCACAGTGACCAGCTCATCATCACATACGCACTCATAAAAACGAGCACTTGAAAGATCAAGTGAGATAGTGGCGCCGAAGAAACATTTATAAACAAGATATACTTTTCAACTATAACCGCAGACGATTACGCAAGACTCAAGATGTATGCGACAGGATTCTACTATAAAAATATCAAACTGTGTTTATGGTCAATGTTGATTTTTAATCAGGACATTATGTACTCTAATGTACCCCACACATTGGCCTCAATGAGTTTACATTTTAAAAGTAAACTGCATTTAAACTTTACTTTCTGTATGGAACTACAGTTTGTCTGTAAGTATTCTAAGGCGAACTAGGTCAGGCCGGTGCTTAGGTAAAAGATAAACTACTATTTGTAGTAGTTCACTGACGATATTATCTTGTAACTTTACAAGGCAGATTCTTTCACCTATAAAGTTTTTTTCGAATATGTTTCTCTTCAAACCTACCACACAGGCTCAGGTAATATTGAAAATAGCAGAGGTTATCACGTTGGATGAACATCGGAAATCGGAATATTCACATCAGAATTTGCTTCGCCGCCATTCACAATCAACTGCGTCGTACGGCTGGACAGATTTCTGATATTCATTCACTATTCTAGATAATAATAAAATTTATTTATCACAAGTAGTCGGTTGCATTGCTGTGAAATTCCATAATTTCATCAATAGGTTTATAAATAATAATATTTTAGTCATACATATTACCGCTTTGTTGATAATTAAATATTTTTTATTAGCTATAGGGAAGAAAACAGACATTAATATCTAGTGTACTTAAACATAGTTATATCTACTTAAAGGATACATAACAATTCATACATACCAAAACAATAAACGGAAAACTCGTGGCTAAGTAACAGCCCCACGGGTGGATCCTTCATGGTTAAGCTGTGCTTGCCGCGGTCGGTTCGTGCATAGTGACCATCTATATCATAACGAGACTGCCATGCCTCGGAAAGTCACTGTCGCCGTCATTTGTAGATCTTTGATAGTCGACGTTACGAGAACGTAAAATTAAACGAACCAGTCCTGATTAATAATCAACACCTACTAAAATATTTCAGAATGTGCAGATAAAGTCCTCCGATGTGGTATACCGCATGACGTTACCCAACTTTCAAAATCCAAAACATCACTTTCCCCCAGTATGCCATTGCAAGCAACTATCTTTTTCAACTTCGTTCATTTGCGATCATGTGGGCTAGCTTTGCTTAAAAATATTGCAAATTTGAAGTCGATAGCATTAGAATTTCCTGAAATAATTAACAGTGACAGACAGACGAAGTCGCACCATACGGTCCTTTTACCATTCACGTGAGGAACCCTAATTATTTGAAACGTCTCAAATAAACATAATCAGCAAACACGGCTACATAAAAAGTTTCATTGTTTTAGTAGAAGGGAGAATACTGATGAAAGCGTTGTATAAAATGAAGCCGTGCCCGAAGACTAATATTTGAATAATAGAGGAAGCACCAGACCGCTCAGTCGGTTAACACTTGCAACATCTTAGCCCGAAACTAAGTGACAGACGAGCGGAATAGACATAAACTTCCTCATCGATTAAATATTATTAGTTAATTATAAATACTTCCGACTAAACTAAATAATTTTAAAATTAGTAGTGCAATTCAAATTACTTCGCTTGATCCCTAAAATTTTGTATTCAGTTTTATCAGCAATAAACACTGGAGTCACATAATTGAGAGTAGTCTAGTATGTATGTATTCCGTATAATAACTGAAGTACCTGTGTATACCAACACAGTGCAGTGTAACGTCAAAGAGGGGTTGCATTTAGGCGATTAGGCTCACTTGTGACTAATTGGTATGGTACCGCACAAGACCTCGTTATTTCGAATTCTGGATAATAATTAATTAGATAAAGCAAGCATTGTATATTTGTTGGCTTACCTGATATATTTTTACAGTTATTTACAATATGATAGGTACGTATGGATAGATACTACTATTTCAGAATTGTAACCTGAGTCTAGATTTTCCAATTGACGCAAATCGCTAGTTTCAGCACAAAGCGCCAACCTGCACCCATTCTAAAAGCCCGTCCATGAAATTACAGCCACTAACGCCTCCCCCACTTATAAGAGAACTTTTATGGAATCGTAAATTGTTTAGAAGTGGGTTGTGTTGGCTGTCTCCAGCGTCTCCCGGCGCTAGGACACCTAAATTTTGTGGAAACTTCCTTCATTGCGGCGACAGTGTGCAGAAACTGTTCCGTGTGATGTACGGGCCGGGCACGGCGGACGCCACTGAACGAAGCGACTCATTTCGACACATGGAATATCTTGCAAACTGTAATTTTCAATGAGCTGATTAGATTTCATTCAATATTATATTTAAATAATAAACACACACATAACGCTTTATTGCCAGTGATTTTAAATGGTAAACTTTTTATATACTCTAATTATGTCACTCTACATGACGCGGATTTCAGCTTTCATATAAATAACAAATCTTTGTCATAGATGAGTTAAACAAACAAAAAAATACTGGAACGTACAAAAATACAATGATAATCATATTACTAAGCGAAGTGACAGTTGATGTTCGGGGAACTGGAGACGACCTTAATAAGTCTTGAGACAGACAGACGTGTACAGACACTGAGGCACTCGCAACTTATTATAAAATTTGCTAAATATGTATTAATTTACATTATTGCACCTGGCCTTAATAACGCTAGTTTAATTGATGTTTGAATTCTTGTTATGGAACGAGGATTCATACAGGATTTGGGCACCAAACAGTAATTGAAATGCGTGCGTTATAAATTCAAACTGAATTCAAGCTTTATGAATTGAAATAATGCTCGAAGCCTATTTGCTGCCATAATCTGTCTTTGAAATTGGTAACAGTCTATTAACAATTGCTTTTTATTTCATTGATAGTTACCGCTTCTGAAAGCGTTTGCAGAATTTAAAGTTTCATACAACATTTCTGTTGCCAACTATTAACATAGTATTGGTGATATCATAATATATTATTTATTTATTATATAAGTAGGTACATATACATTATATACAAATCATATTTCCCTAATTATATTAGCACAATGCACATAAACGTACAACGGAAAGTCTTTTCCCAGTCACTTTAGGCTTAGTCAGTTACCGGAGTTAGCCGGAGTATTACGTACATGTAAAATGGATAACAAAAACACCACTTGTTTGCACCTGGTCCCCTCTGGTAGATAAAGCTCTTTGTAGACTGAGTGAGCGACGGGCGAAAATCTGTCTGACGCCATCGATATCGGCTCTTCGACTACTTTGCCTCAAAGGGGACTATATCCGCTCTGTTGGTGCTAATTGCTCGTATTAAATTGAAAATTAAATTGTATATCAGGTTTAATCTTTATAGGTTACTCAATGAAAATTACAGCTGTCGCCGTATAATTATGAACATCCTATAGTTTAAAATCTGTTTCGCGGGATGGCAAACTGTCGGTGATTGTGAACTGTACCGTACTCCGTGCATTCTATAATTTCTACTGCCATGCCAAACAGTCAAATTGTAAACTGGAATAATATTTGCATTCGATAGAAATTAACTTGTTCGCTGATTGGTCGATCAGTTTGCGAATTCCATTGTCAGACGAGCTACCGCGTAGTCTGACCAACCAACCAGTGACGGTTTACAATTTTACGGTTTGACATGGCAACGTTGATAGGTTTCTGCAGCCATCCGAAACCTATTTAATGAGAAATATTCATTCACACGAATCTCTCCTCCGTAAAATACTCTCGTAACCAAAGCGTAGCACGCGCGTAGCCTTTGTGTAGCTGGCAACTACCCTTATTATAGGCGTCTACGAAAAGCCGTAGCTTCGATACAAAAAGCGTAGTCGATGCGTAGCATCCCAATGCACCCTAATGAAATCGTGGCAGTGACCGATATGAATTACTTAGTATTTCCCTATGGAACATAAGTCGAATGTGTATCATGTGAGAATTGTTCTTTGAAGTTTAAAATATGTTCTGTACCTATGAAACAATACACAATTTCAGAACACTAACTACATAAAGTTACACAATCGATCGACCGGTCTATCGCAAGAACGTGTAAGTTTTAATGACTACAAAAAGTGCAACACGCCTAGAAAAAATTAATATTTCAATCGGCTTACTGAGAAACACCTTCATAACATGTAGTCTAGTCGACAAGTTAAAAATGGTGTTAATTCGACATACTACTGCTAAAATTATGTGGTTTAGCTCATTCGATTCGGAATAATGTCTAGACCATTGTGCTAAAAAATTGAATTAGCACATAAAAAATTCCAAAAGTTATTAACAATTAAACACCTTCAAAAAATAGCGTTTCGTTTATTGCTTATTGTCCGTAAACTATAAATATTTTCGAAATTTGAAAAAAAGATCCTTAAAGGGGAGGAAATTTAGTAACAAAAAGTTCCAACTCCCAGAACTGTAGCTCCATTATTTATAATTTTAATTTAACGCTGAAAATAGCCCGCCGCGCGCCATTGTTAGGTTGCGCGCACGGCCTCGAAAGCGAGTACGTCACTTAAAAAAATTTTTTTCAAGTACTTAAAGTTAATTGAAAAATCTAAAAAAAATATTGCATAATCTAAACACTTTAAAAAATTTATTCCCGTTGGAATTTTTTATAAAAACATATTTTTCAATATTCTAGACGATTGTTAATTAAGATTTTTTTTTCCAATTTCCATCATCCTTCTAAACTAAAAAAAATGTTTAAATAATTACCTTAAAATTATTTCGCTCCGTGGACCTCTTCTTATAAATATATTAAACAAGATTGCGTCGTCTAAGTTATGAAATTGTTAATATTTTGTTAATAATATTTTTTTTAAGTTAACAAAAAAAGAAAAAGCACAACTTTTTGTTAACTTAAAAAAAAAATTATTAATAATATTGAAAAATATGTTTTTATAAAAAAATCCAACGGGAATAAATTTTTTAAAGTGTTTAGATTATGCAATAATTTTTTTAGATTTTTCAATTAACCTTAAGTACTTGAAATTTTTTTTTTTAAGTGACGTACTCGCTTTCGAGGCCGTGCGCGCAACCTAACAATGGCGCGCGGCGGGCTATTTTCAGTGTTAAATTAAAATTATAAATAATGGAGCTACAGTTCCGGGAGTTGGAACTTTTTTTTACTAAATTTCCTCCTCTTTAAGGATCTTTTTTTCAAATTTCGAAAATATTTATAGTTTACGGACAATAAGCAATAAACGAAACGCTATTTTTTGAAGGTGTTTAATTGTTAATAACTTTTGGATTTTTTTATGTGCTAATTAAATTTTTTAGCACAATGGTCTAGACATTATTCCGAATCGAATGAGCTAAACCACATAATTTTAGCAGTAGTATGTCGAATTAACACCATTTTTAACTTGTCGACTAGACTAATGCATTATCAATCAGTATCAAGTATTTTTTTATTCTGAAGTATTTTAAATACGTGTTAAAAATAAATATATTATTAATTAAAGTAATAAATTGTATTTAATTTATAGTAATACAGTTAGTACCATTCAATCTCATTTTCTTTAACACCATGAGTCAGATACCATAAAAAGTTTTATTCAGTGTTTAGTTTTTTTAGAATTTTGTAAAATAATTGTGTGAATGTGCATTAACAACCCATATGGTGCAATACATTTGTTTTCCCGTGGTGAATACAAAATAATTAATCCAAAGCATATTTAATTCCGGCTAGTGGTATTTACAACCATAAATAATTAAGTAGATACCGAAACATAACGGTATCAAACGCGTGTTACACAAAGATGCATCTGGTCCGCCGAACACCATGCAGGTGCACCGTCTACGGAGTTTGAAATCCGATTTGGGTATTAACATCACTATGAATATCGGTATTTTGAATCGTCGATACCAGGGAGGGAGATTATTGAATACAAACATAATAAGACAAACGCCACACAGCAGTGATTCTTAGAATATGAAATGTAATATTTTGAATAGGAAATGGATTTGGATTTTGAGCTTTCATTCCCCAGTACTTGGAATTAAAGTGTTGATAACCACAATAATTATTTCACATTAAATCAAAATACATAAGAAAATAAATCATGTGGATTTGGTTTCATAATTACTAATACTACTTTCTTTTATGTATAATTACAATTTTTATAGAAGAAAAATACTTATAAGAATATTACAGTGAAATATAATAATTAATCTACATATTTTGACTAATCGACTTTAAAAATAAGAGGTTGTACTTATACTCTTAATTTCGGTATGTTAACGTATCTAATTTTGTTATCAACTTGACTAGAGTTTGTTGTGAACTTGCAACTTGACAAGAGATAGTGGTGTGGTGAACCTAGAATATCTGTGGACAGCGCGTGACGATTTGCATTAATTACGGCATATTATGCACATGGCGAGATCGGTGGACATGACCCCTGAATAAAGTATCACAGCTGAGACGGGGAGCTCGATGGCCTATAGTTATTCTTATCCTTCTGCTCTTAAAGCCGGTTGTAGTAAAAAACGACTGATGGAAAAAGAGCAGAGAGGCTTTTGCCCTGGAGTGGGACAACACAGAGTTATAATAATGTCTAAAAATATAGCAAGTTTATTTCTTAACAGAGCACGAATGTTGAAATTCTTGCAGTCTACCTCGAGTACATGCTAGCTTATTAGCTATTCGTCAGATGTCTTTGTTGTGTCCCTATTAGCCGTTGTAGAATGGGTCCTTGTTGACATAATGAACACGCTACTCACCGCTAGATGGCACTTTTCAGATTTAAGCTATTTATCTTCAAGTTATGGTAGGTATAACATAATTTTGATATAAATTTCTTTTAAGTACTCAGTGTGTTGTAAAACTATTAAGTTAATACTAACACGTAATGGTTTATATTTGTAACTTTTTCAATTCTTAAATGTGGTAGGTATATAAAAAGTGACTCATTTTAATTGAATGATAAAAACATTCCATTTTATTATTTTAATTTCTTTAACATCGGTGAAACAAGCCAACTAAGAGTAGATACCTAGTATAAGTAAGTATGCTTTGAAGTTTAGTATTTAATAATACTAAGCAGCTAGTGCTTCATTTAATTAAGCCGAAATTAGCAGACATCACTCAAAACATACGTTATTATGTCGGTGCTTATATGTATGAGGTAGAACGATGTCCCCCGAATTTGTACTATAATCTATTTTAGTAAAGTATATAGACGAATAGAAAACAAAACACAAAAACGGCAATATAATAAATTATAGCTCTATCCTACTACACAGTGACGTATTAGAAACCTACCTATAACATATTACAAACTTTGTGGCTTTTACCCAGACCACAGAATAATACCCAGACGTTGTCCACCCTAATAAGCATCTGTTTACTCCACAGGGGAACCAACGGCAGCACACTTGGTCTATAAATATGTAAACAACTGCATGTGTTTATGTATTCAAAACTTGAGTTATAAACAATATTTCAGTATGAGGTATTCAGTAAATAGGCGAGGAGGTAAGTTATGAAGCAAATTTATGAAATGGATCAAACGACTCGAAGGGCCGTGTAAGTGGTGCTCTTTCACCGGTAGGCACAAGAAAGGAGAGGTAGCGATCTTGTTGACTACCTCGTCATCAGATCATTTAATATTGAAACTATTTGTTTCGTGATGTCTAGGTCGGAATATCACGTAAAAAGGAAATAACTCTATACCAACATACACGCAAAAAAAAAAAATTCCAATTTGTATTCTGTTTTCTGGTTTTTTACGTTATATTCCACAATTAAAAAAAAATAAACACATGGGTTTCCTAACACAAGAACTATAATTTAAATTGAACTCATACAAATAATTACATATAACATTTTACAAAGGTTAGTGTGATAAATTGATTGTAGGCTGCAGAGTACAGCGATATTTCTGAATGGTTATTTTATATTGAATAAAAAATAGAATCAACCCATGTTTGAATTTTCCCGTAGTGATTTTTTCCGGCATTGAAACGCTGCCGCTTCTATCGAATTCCTACAAGTGTTATCGGAGGCGTCGGCGGAGCCAACTTCAATCACTTTGCCCCAGCAACCGATCCCGCCGGAGAGGTGAACGAAATGCTCGGCCAGCACGTGATCAGGGATTGGGATCGATCCAATGAATAGTTCACTACAACTAATGTCAAATATTTAACTAATTTATTAAGACAACTAGCTTGTACCCATTGTATGTGTTGTATGTAACTGAACGTTTTTTAAAGGTCTTATAGTTACGGAGATGTGAGATGAGATGAGAACCCTGCATACCAACTTATAAATAAACCTCTTAGATCTAATTGTATCTCTTTATCAATGTTTGTGTTAGTACTTTGTTTAATGTTATTCCGAATACAAACATAAGTTTTCTAAAACCTCAAGTGAGGAATAGTTTTTGACACTGATACGACACTCGCTATGTCCCCGAGGAGAAAAACACTAAACTCTTACTGCTAATAAAACTGCTTAGGTAATAAAAACAAATCGAAAAATTGTATGGATTGAGACTTCAGAGTTGGCGTATTTTATTGTAGGGTAATAGAAACATCATCCTCCTATATAATCTTTCAGACGTAAATTGGTCTACGTAACTGTAATCTAGGTAGGTGTTCCTTTCATTTCCAGTGACTACTGTTGTGGTTTTGATGCGGCGTAAAAATAAACTCCCTTGTACCTTGTACATGGACCTACCTACGCTTTTTTGAATAAAAATATTCAAATCTACAAAATGGAACAAAATAAATAAGCGTTATCGCATTATGTAATTTCCCTGAATAAACTAAACAAAAGAAAACTGCTGTTATGATGACTGATGTATACGCTAGGTATTTACAACATAATTTTGTTTCTGAACGTAAACTAAATACCAATTTCGCAATTTAGCTTGACATTGATATAATTGTTATAGCGTATAATAGGCATTATCGAGAACGGCGAGTATTTTCCACATGACTGCCAAATGCTGGATTAACAATGCAAGCCTATAAAACGCGTGTTCATCAATACCCCCGATACAGTCGTTTACCTGCGCGTTTACTGTCTGTGTGTGTATCCACAAACATATTATAGTATTTATCTTAAATTATATGAAAAACACCATTTGGCTAGATAGAAGAAAAAAAAACATTCGAATTGAAAGTCGATTAAATTTGACTTAGGTGTTTTAAACCTGCATAGGTCTCTAGCACACTGTCTCTAGCACAGGTATAGCTTTCCATAAAAATGGACAATATCGGTTTCGTGGTGGATGAGAATTTGCCGGTGATAAGTGATGTGAAAGTGGAACATGACGCCAGTTGTGTAACGCGGGCGGTGTACAGGAGCGGGCGTGGGATCGACCCCCAACCATGTCCCTGCAGCGAATATTGTGGTGCCGTCTTACCTGTGTACGGATTGTGAGTACAACTTTATTGCGTAGAAATCTTACATTTTACATTATTTTAGACAAAGGTTTTCGTTAAGCGGTATGTGCCCAGGGTCAGACGGGATGCGCCTGCCGTACTTACCGTATTTTGGTATCTATTGCCATTCATGGAGCCCTACCCAAAAAACAGACATCATGGCATCAATAGTCCCTTCCTGCCTCATATTTGATAAAACAAGCGGTAATGAATATATAGTCTAAAAAGTATACAAGACTTACTATATACTAGAGTAGGTATATATATACTTTTTGTTATACTTACCATACATATATCCTTAAAAATTCTTATCAACCTTAAAAAAAAAACTATAAAATATGGCGTCGAAAATTCTTGCTCTTCGCTGTTAACTGGGTGTGGGACTGTTGGTGCGTCAACAAGAGACTAGCGGCATTGTCATGTTTGATGGCAATGCTTAGCCTTTGGCCAAAATAAACGCCCAGACCAATTTTTCTTAAAAAAATGGCAAACCCCATGCTCAGACCCCACGATCCAAGAATTTCAATGAGACTCTAAACGGCTCAAAAAATATAGTTGCCTATGAGACAGACTACAATGGCGCCGCTTGAAGTTCTCAGCAGCCGCAGCAGCGGCATAGCCGGCACAGCTCGCAGAGCTAGCTAGGTTCCCATCTTGCTACAATATTGAGTCAGGCGTAAGATTGAGTGTCAATGCAGGTCGCATCCCACACTAAAGAACATCTTCCATGGAAATAGGTACTCGTAACTATTTCTAATTCACCGTATTTCTTAAAACTTATTACTTACTTTTATTAGAATTATTACTCACTTACTTAATTATTACTTTTTTACTCATCAAACACCCTGGTTACGGGCCGCGGCTTAGGGTGTCGCTGGGGGAGGACAGCAAGGGACAGGCTGGATCAGAATATTTATGATTATTATAATCGGGAATTTTAAAACTACTGACTAAACTCGCGGGCTGGCTCGTCGAGCTAGTCAATGTAATCTTAGCAGTTTTTTATACTTACTCAAATCTTGGTGTTCCTTTGTTTAAACTAGAGGGCGCTGGAAAAAAGAAAGGATGAAATTCAGTTTCTCAAGAAAAATATATATATAATAATAGAACAATGGTTAATTTTACATTTCTGTTCATAAATATAATTTGATGTGTGAATATAATTTTAATAAATATATTTTTTATGTGTGAACCTAATATAAGGTTATTGAAAGTGCCATCTATCGCTTTTCAGTTGAAGTAACCTACTCTATCATTGAAAACTTTTGATACAGATGGCGACTGTATCATGTGCAGTCTTTGGTAGTCAAGCTAAACGACAATTCCCTAACATTGAACTCCCGCTACGTCATTTGCTCTACTGTCTAAACTTTTTTAATATAAATAAACAACTCGAAAATATCTGCACCGTTTTGATGAATTGTTTCGAGTCGTGTGTGTTTGAGTTTGTAGTCCATGGTTTTGGGTACTGGGTAGTTTAAATTCATATTATTGGATCCGGTAGCTGACGCTGCGATCGCGCAGGAAGTTTATTTGTATGTACAAAAGAAATCAAATAAGTCTTTCTTAAAAAAATGATTAATAGAAGCATTTTAAAATGCTTTATTTTTTCAAAATTGTGATTACTGGTTACGTTTTTTAGAAAATAATTGTTTAATAGGTTATAACGTAAACGCATAAGTTTCTTCAAATGTATAATATTTTTAAGTTGCTCAAAAGACCATCAGCCAAAGCATAAAATTGACGAGAGATACGAAAAAATAAAAAGTAAAGAGTATTTCTGATTCGTTACTTTTGTGTTATTGTTTTTGTAATTTAAAGTTTTGCCAAGCGACTTTTCTCATTTGTTTTCTTTTTATTTTATATCCAGGGTAAGAACTTCCTAAAGAATACATATCCTACTAATAGAATATTTAAGTTTTTTTCTAATTATTGCAATTTAAACAATAATCGATAGTGTATACTAAAATACTACATCCTTTTTGTTAATTCTTGTAAATTTAGTAGATATTCAATTTTCATGATGAATTCAGTTAGAAGTATTATAATTTCCCGGGCTGTAAATTGAATAATTGACGTATTTAACATACGCATGCGCTTCCAGTTCGCCGCGAAGTGAGCTACGTCTGGTAGTATCGCTACTTGTGCGAGGAGTAGGAGGTTCCAGCCCGACAGCCAACTATTCAGTTGTCGGCATTTTGCTACAGCGGTGCTCAGTGTGACCGAGTGCGCGGCTTAGCTGTTTCACGGCCTGTAATCGGGAACCCATAAATTATCAGTAAAACGAGCTCTTTTTTAAAAAGGTAAGTTATCATGAGACTAAAGACTTCTTTTATCAGTTATTGTCCGCGCACTACTTACTTTTCGCAACTCAGCTGTTCACGTAACTAGGCAATAAACTTCACAGCGAACTATTTATTTAGTTTTAAAATTTTACTGAAATGTTACTGTTCAATCTATTCTTATTTGCCTTATGTCACAAGCAGCAAACTTTTACAGGCATGATAATATTTTTTTGCTTTATTTAAACTTACATAATTATTTTTTGTTGATATTAAGTTGGCATGCATCAGCATCGGGGCTTGCTGAATGGTGGTTCTTACATGTCCCTGGGTCAAGTGTACCGGGGTACTACAGTTCCCAACAAAAAGAGTAATGTTAAGAAAATCCTTCACCTGGGAGGGGCAGCTAAGAAGAAATTAGACCCTTATTTTGATGAGTGTGTATCTGATATGACTGATGTGTTGATGGAGTGAGTACTCAGCTGTTTGCATGTGCCTCAATACGCTTCCCACTTGGCTCACTGTACTTGTCACTTTATATATTAGACCGCATGAGCATTCACTTCAACCTTAGTTTGGCATCTGTTTAGATAACTACTTTCTTACCTTTATTGTTTCTTGTAAGTCATGTAATCACAATCATATCTCATGTCCGGAAATAGAAGAAATAATTTAAATCAGTAATTAAGTAGGAAGAGCCAACATTATTATTGTATTCATAAAATATTGGTTGGATATTAAAATAAATTTATAAAATATTATTAGTAGCAGTAGATATCATTAGAATTTGTCATTATCATTTTATTAAAAAATCACTTAACATTCATCATTTATTTATCCATAAATAAGTCAGGCACATGTCTAGATATCATTATTATCTTGAATCAAACCAATTAAAATGGCAATGCATTTAGGTAAAGATGAATTAACTTCAAACATCCAGCCTATTCCATGATGCTAATTCAAATTCAAACAGAAATTAAATAATATTTAAAATGTAGGTACATTTTAATTTTTTTTTTTTTATTAGATTTTTTCCCTACAACCAATACTCTCCAGTTCTAGTACTTGTAAACATCCAATGTTTCACAAAAAATACTAGATAATTTATGTATTCCTTATTTTGAGTACCTACTTATTATTACGTGTGTGTATAGTAAATAGGTCCTGTACCTACATGACACGCGATTACAGCCATAACCGGTCGCCGGTAAATGTATGTCATCAATTGAAGAGTTCCGTTCCGTGCTTTATCAGATCTTCACAAAATTAATTCGCGGTCATCACGTCATTATACACTAATTTTAATACAAAGGAATTTCTCTTTATTTATTTAAAATATCGTATAACATAAAGAAGTTTTATAAAATATCCTTCTTTATAAAATTTGCCTCCAAAATAACAAAAAAAAGGCCCAATAGTATTCATTGATTCCTTAGAATTCATAAACATTACCGGCCGCGTAGTAACTGTTTTACGTCATCAAGTCCACTGGCGGCCTTGGACGTAGCTTGCGAGTGGGTCGGCTGTGGACTCCGCCGCACAGTGGGCTGAAACGGGCCGGTAAAGGACTTAGCATTTAAAAAAAAAAAGTTTCTTTTTCTGAAATTTTAAATATTGTGTTGGATTTATCTATCAATTATAAGTAATTATTTCTATGAGGGTCATTCAGATAACTTAGTATTTTCGGAGTTAAAAATATCCAAAGTAATTTTTGTATGAAGCAAAAGAAAAAAATGTGAAAATCTCGGAATTCTCAAATTTTCTCAAAGAATTGACTCTACGTATGCATAGTACGTATATTTGTCCTATTTTAGCGCCTATTCTCGGGTTGCGATTTTCTGCGATTTGGTCGCAATTTTAAATTTTGTTCTCTATTCCACACCACCATAGAGGTTAAGAACTAGGCGCGTTTTTTTTATGTAGTGGTCTCCCCTTTAGGCCTAATCCACTAAGGACTAATAAAATAAATAAATAAATAAGTAAAAATCACAATCACTACTGGCCACTGCACTGTTTTAATTTAATCACTGTCAAGGGTATCCACATTAACGAATGCAAAATTTTCGTATTCGTCATCATCAAATGTTTCCGCTTGGTCAATTACTAATAAACTTTGTGCTTCTACTGACAAAGTTTTATGTTTTCTGCGAAGTTTGTGACGTTTCGCTGAGATGAGTGGATCAGAGCTGGTCAATAAATTATTTAAAATGTCTTCATTTGTAGTTTTTCTACTGCATTTCCTGGAATGGTGTTGGCGGTACCTACGAAAGTCTTTATTTCTAGCTTCAGCAGCTTCTTCAGATAGCTGTCCAATTGGTATTAGACCAAAACTTTCAATAATAGCTGCACCATGCATAAGAACTTTATGAACACTTGAAGGCATATAATACCAGCTATATAATTCCAAATACAGTTGCATGGTCACTTGAGCATATTCGTGAAATTTCCCTGTGTCAATGTGGTAACCTGATGAAATTGCCTCTAAAATGATTGCAAATCGCCTTATTAATTCTTCACTAACACCAGTTATCTCAGCAGTCATGTTTGGATTTGCAAAAAATCTTCTAGCAGTATTTCCGTCATTCGTGGAGCCGTGCCCTTGTTTAACAACATCAATCAGAAGTCCCATTCTATTTTTAAAAGCGTCTTGTATGTCTTTCTTTCTTCTTTCCATGATGCACTTGTTGTCTCCCTTTACTGTCCATGTCTGTATCGTTAATCTGTAGGCTATATGCAGAATGCATTCCATCATTCGTATCCAGGTATGCAATGATGACAATCCGTATTTACAGAGATCTGGATCAGTCGGTTTTGATGCAATTAAGGGCAAATTATTCATCTCTGTTGGAGTGGCTTTACAAATGTCGCATCTCTGAGATGAAGTATCACATAAAATTGATGTTGCTTTTCCGTCTATCATAGTCATTAATAAAGAGTGTAAAATTTTTATTTCTCCAACTTCTGTTTTCACTAAATTTACAATCTCTTCCTCAATAGCACTTTTTCCCGCAATATCGTTATTTTATTTTCTTTCACAAATTCGAAAAAGATTGGACGACACCAGTAAGATGAATTTGGTGAATCGTTTTGCCAGATAACTTGTTCGCCGCACACTAATTTTATTGGAACTAAACTACCCATAAATATGCTTGAATCGTCAAGTTGACTTTCTTGTTCATCGTCTGTTTGCATTTTTTGTTTGTAATTGGCTTGATTAGAAGCACCGTCAAATCCCCACTTACTGATTAGTGTAAATTCTTTATAACCACTATCTATGACGAGTGACGTCATTATTCTTGTTGTCGTTATATCCAATAGAGCTTGTAACTTTATTTTAGCTGAGGTTTCTGTCACTGTAATAGCAACTTTTGGTGGATAGCATTTCTGTTTCGCATGTTGCACTTGATAATAAGATGGAAATATATTACTGTCTTTTTCGTTAACACTTGTTCTTAAAGTATTGTATTGCCACTTGGTCAGCTTAAGTGATAAAAATAACCCTAAAGCCTCATCCGGAGAAAACACAGGTTTTGTTTCTTTAACAGATATGCACTTTTTAACTTTTTTTACATCTTGGGGATTCTTTAGTAAATGTTCTAGTATTTTAGCAACCTCCTCATTCCCATCCGCTTTCAACTGCTCAAAATATGCATATTTTATTTCGTCCGAAGATAAATGAAAGTTTTCTGCACGTCTTTTTTTCTGTTTAGGCGCTAATTCACAAAAAGGTTTTCTTGGGCTTTGTTCGGTGGAAACACCGACAGAAACTTTTGATGGTGATACATACTGAGTTGATGTACTCGGTGCTGGTTGATCTTCATTACTGCCTATTAAACACTTAATAAAGTCTGGCCATATTATGTTTTCTTGTAACCATTCACTATTTTTAGTTCTGAATATATTTTCTTTACGATAAGCGTTTTCCCATCTTCTATTTAAATTATAACAAAATTTTGCACAAAACAATTTTAAGGTCTTTTCATGATCATCACTTAATTCGACTAAAAATTTAGACCTTATCTCACTACACAAACTGTCATTATTTTTAATACTGCCACTGTTTTTTTAAAATAATGAAAAGATCAAGGTTTGTCACTAAATTTTCAAACATTTTCACAAATACAAAATAACAAATAAGTAAGTAATGAATGTGTGGGGGTAGTGCGTCTATTATGGTGGGTAATAGAACACTGAAGTGCGTTTGAATGCAACCGAACATTCCGTAGGTACCCTATCGTTGCACCAATCACGTTACGACACGTCATAACTTGTTGTTGCGCTCGCGCACTCTTATCCCTTGATTCCCGGAAATAAGTCTCAAAACAAATTACGTCATACCTACCTATGGTGGTGGAAAATGTCGAACATTGTTTTTTTTTAAGAACTAAGTAGGTATTGAGGTTTTCAGGCCGTTTAGTATACATTATTTTCAATTTCAATTTAATTGGTATAAATTGCTTAACTAAAATAACATGACTCTTCATACAAATTTGATATGGCTATATCTCCGAAAGTACTCGTTAAATTAAAAAAAGTCCCAGAATAAAAACGTTTTAAATTTATGCCTAGATACCAAAAAAATACATTTGATCTCTTAAGACCCAACCTTGTAATCCCAGCCCACTGTGCGCCGGTCATTATCTGGGACCTTCCTGTTACAGTTGTTACTACTTTTGATTTCCACGCTCAAGGAATAAGATAGATTCTTGACTTGATAAGTGGACCGACGGGGCCCCTTACAAATAGGTCAGACGGTTTTCGTTTTACCTCCCAGACTTTGTAATGTCGTAAATAAAACACAGTTTTTCTAAATGCTATTATTAAAAATGCAAACCATCCTAATTTAAAACACCCAAAAACATTTCCAAAGGAACTAATTTCGTCAAATGCCCCGCTAAACGCGAACAGGCGGGTTAATATCTGCATACCACAGTATCGAACATTGAAAAACGATAGGTAGGTACGTACGATTTGAGTAAACGATAAATACCATCTAAATAAAAAACCTACTATGCTAATTTTTTGAATCGCATGATATGAATTTTAATTACGATTGTAAGTATTTGAAAAAGTAATAGGAAAATACTTTAAAACCAACGTAGGGTCGTTGCGCCGGTTAGCGACCACTTAGCTGACTTGCGCACTTTGAAGGAATTAAAAACTACTTAATATGTACGCAAAATCGTTACTGTCCATATAAATTATTCAGAAATATAGTCAAGATGCATATAAATAAATAAAAATAATACACTTCCATATATAAATTTGGATAAAATATCGAAAATGTGCAAAAACAGCCAAAACGTCAGTTACCGACCACTTTGGTCAGTATGCGACCACTTGATGCCAGTTACCGACCACTATTTTAAAGGTGTTTTTTTTATTATAAGGGTATTATTATTGATGCAAAAAAAAGCTTTTTACAAAAAAAATAAAACCGACTTCCAAAAAAAAAAACTGAAAAGTAAAAAATAATTTTTATTTAAACGCTTTACGACCAAAACAACGCTTTCGAAGTCGGTGTCTTGTAAGTTACTATTGTTAATATTTCGCCACCGACTTCGAAAGCGTTGTTTTGGTCGTAAAGCGTTTAAATAAAAATTATTTTTTACTTTTCAGTTTTTTTTTTGGAAGTCGGTTTTATTTTTTTTGTAAAAAGCTTTTTTATTTTTTCGCTTTTCAGTGTCTCGGTCTTGCAATCTTAACAAAATAAACACACCACTTTTTTAGGTTGTAATAAGCGTAAATAACGAAATCATCTAAGTATTTGGCATATCAGCAAGTAGAGATAAATCGTTATTTTTGATATATTTATAAAACGCCTGAACCGGTAGTGATAAAATTTAAATGGGACCACACGGGTCGTAAAAAACGTTTAGCTTTTCAGTGACTATACATATACCTATACTAGTGATAAGTATAGTTGTTACTATCCGCATTAGTGGAAAGTTCTCATCAATACAAATAATATAAGCCCAAACACGAGGTAGTTTACATATTCAGCTGCCGAGTTCCTTCGACCTTCTCTAGTCCCCATCATCAGATCAGCTCCAAACCTTCACTGTTGCAAAGGTCTCGTCAATACGAACATAATAAGCCCAAACACGAGGTAGTTAATATATACCGTTGCTGAGTTCCCTCGACCTTCTCTCGTCTCCATCATCAGGTCAGCTCCAAACTTGCACTAGTAAATAGTGTTATCAAACATACACCTGAGCATTAAGTTTTTACCCTATGCATGCCTACAACTTTCCAAAGTTGCCCTCGATTTCTCAGGGTTCCCATCATCAGATCCTGACTTGATGACTATGGGACCACCTGGAAAGTATACCCTACCAAATAAAAAAACAATTTTGCAAATCGGTCCAGGCGTCTTCGAGTAATCGGTGAACATACATAAAAAATAAAAATAAAAGATCCCGACGAATTGAGAACCTCCTCCTTTTTTTTGAAGTCGGTTAAAAGTAAATTAAACATATTTATAAACAAATAATCATTAACACCAATAATGTTTTTTCATTGTTTTTTGAATATAATATCGATTATCTCGAGCTTGGATTGAAAGCCACTTTAATTCGCTTTTCATTCTTCGCATGTTATACTGGGTCATTCTGGTCTTTTGGTCTCGATAACGTCACGTTTTCTTCCTCTTAGTAGACCCTCTATACTATTCTATAGTAATTCGAGGAATCCGACATACCTGATATCATCAGCCTATGGGTTTCCCAAGTATCTTGGGGTTGGTTACCAGTCCCAACAGATGCAGTTGAACACACATGGAATGACTGCTTATCTAACCTCAAAGTCAAAATTACAGCTGGGACCAACAGTTTAACATGTTTCTGAAACACGAAGGAGTCTCCGTATTATTTAGATGGTCACCCATCCACAAACCAACCGCGGCAAGCAGAGCTTTACTTTGACTTTCAAAGATATGTTTTGAAGGATCTTAACTTAAATGTTATTTATTACATATTACACCATGGTGAACGCTAACTGATGTCAAATTCCATAGATTATTGCTCACAAACCGCGCGCGGCCACATATTTGCACTGATTTCGATAGGCATTTGTCAAAAATTTAGAAAGAAAACATGTGGTCGTTTACTGAAAATACGTATCTTCATGCCTAAGTTATACTATATCCATAAATATGTAATCATAATTTGAAACCTTGGTATCATAATTAACAAAATGAAATAAGACTGAAGCAATCAGTATACGACCACCCGGCCGCTTACTAACGCATCAGTTACAATTACGTTTCAGTAAGCGACCACTGGATTTTAGTGATAAATAAGATAAAAATCAGCAAAATTATTATTAAATAATCGAAATCACTAAATAATTGAACTAACCACGCTTTCATATTGGTTAAACATACAATACAAAGTACCAAAACATATCATTGAACGCTGTCCGTCGCGCTGTTTTATTTGCAAATTCCCTGTATTTTCGCACATCACCGATTATCACGAAAATTTAAAGGCTTTTTTCTAAGTTAGGTAAAAGCATTTAATTTAAAATGTATTAAATACTAAATGCTTAACTATTCCAAAGTTATTTGGTATATTTTTTTTATGGTTATGTCTCATAGAAATGTTATTATCCTTAATTAAAGAAACCTAGTCGGTCAAGTGGTCGGTAACCGAAGGTGGTCGCGTAACCGACGCAATGACCCTACATAACATTCTTATTTTAATTAATACATCAGATATGTGCCTGCACTAAACATCAACACTTCATGGCGCATATACATTATGCTACATATAGTACATGCCCTGCACTATTTCAGAGATACCTTTGAAGAAAGAGAAACGCCGCTTGTGAAGATGCCTATCAGTGCTGAAGAGACTGCCCTTCTTGGGTAAGTAGAAATCACTCATTATGCATTAATATAATAAAATATTCTTGTTTTCACTATTATAAAACATTGGATACTAAAATATATATCTAAAACCGGTTGATTTCTTTTTAAAGGCATAGGCTTGCTCCATACCTACTACACATTTATGCTTTATTCGAAAAACTTAGTTTTCCTCAACTTATAAGTTATAAAGACACGAGTATTTTCTTCTGAAAAATGTACTAAAATCCACGGCAATCAGTCTCAGGCTTATCCGAAATATTATCTGGTACCGCATTTTCAATTTCATGTTCCAAAGCTATCGGAGTATCAACCTGCATCGCTGTGAGCCGATTATTACCGTTCCACGATGCAATAGCCAAGTAAAAAATGACTTGGTCATACAATTCTGTACAAGTTACTCATACGGCTTCTTATTAGCTAATGCAATTCTTCTTTTGTAAAATAGCCCATCATGTTTTGTACTTACCGTAAAGGCTGATTCCTCCAATGATACTCTTTCCACGTTTGTACTCAATTTTCAACTTTGTTGTGAAGTTGTTACAGCTCAATTTGAAGCAGTGTTTAATTATCGTCTAGTTGCAAAGCAAATTGCGTTGTGCAAAAACCTAACTGCTTTTGAAATAACGTTTTAAATATACGTACCTATTGACGGGCTGTAATGAACTCTGAAGCGCGTCATGTACAACAGTACGTAAGCCGCTAATCATATTAGCGTTCGCTTACTACGATACGATACCGGCATGCAATATTACGGCTATGAAAAGTAGTAATGTTGACCCTTAGTCAGTATTATGTGAAGGTTTCTAATATAACTACTACAATCTCCAGATTCGATTACAGCGATACCTATTCCCATTGTTACTTGAGTTATTTTAAAATATAAACTTAATATTATAAATCTAAAAGTAACTCCGTCTCTCTGTTAATCTTTCACGGTAAAACGGCTAAACCGAGTGAGATAAAAGTAATTGAATTTGCTTGAAAGCTTAAGCTTGAACCCTGAAGTCCTTCCTTCCATGGGTTTAGTTTTTATCCAGTTGCATGAAGTAGCTTTAGCATGCGGGAGTAACCGCAGGAAACAACTAAGTAGTAGGTTACAAAATTATTTAATGAAATCTACTTCTATTACTCGTTTTCGTAGCACAGAACTCTTGAAACAGAGTTCTTTCAATTAATATTTAATTACCAACTTTCAAACAAAATTAAGTATTCTTTCAGTGAAAATTTTGAATTCGTACCAAAGTTTTTACTGTAAATAATCTTGAGTATCGAATTTAAATGACTAAGTATCGTTGTTGTTGGTATCAGTTATATGAAACCGGGGTTTATCCATTACGATTATTTAAATTTGTCAATAATATAATCTGTGGAGTAGAGAGTATAATCATTATTTTCCATTGTTATACATCCTTTGCTCTCTACAAGACTGATTCATTCTTATATTTCCAGTTGCAAACGAACAGCAGTTAAGCTAATATTCCTGAGTTCTGTTTTTATAGCAATTAAGGGTATAAATCAAACCTAACAATAGTCCCGGTCCCAGCATCCAATCGCATGTTTCCTTGTTTTTTGTACCTACTTAATGGAAAATGCTTGTTGTGAATCTCGGCGACGTATTTCATATTATTCACTCACGGGATTTATTCTGTCACTGACACTATTAATAAATGTTTTGAATTACTTTGAGTTGTTTGGAAAGAAATATTGGATTTGAATCTCAAAGGAATACCATATTAATATTGGCCGTTCTTTTGTATCTATCGTGATGTATCGGTTTTCAGTCTAAGGGTATAGTGTGTATTGAAAGGCAACAGCGAGTCTACGTACATCTACCCTACCTTCAACCACTGATTAACGGTAGGTAAACGAAAATATTTTGAAGTAACGTGGAGTTAGCAGTCTGAAATCGCTAATCCGCCTTGAGCAAGCGTGGTAATTAAGCTAATGCTTTCTATGAAGAAGAGACCTTTGTCCAGCAGTAAGACAATGAATTGGATGAAGGATTTCTGAGAAAACTACTAAAATGCTACCTTGGGTTCGAGGTGATAGATGTACTTAAATGATTTGTGTAACAATGCAATTACCAGTTTCGCAACACCACAGGTTCGTCAATATTGGCAATTTACCTGTTGTGAGGTATCTTCTCCACAATCATCTGGAATACTATAGAATGGCAAATATTTTGGCGAGTCGGGTACAATGTACGGGTATCCGCAAGATATTCTCGGGTTACCCGGTGCTCTTTGTAGTACTACATAGTTTGTTAGCATAAGCAGCATATCACATAACTAGTAAAAAAATGTATCCTTACATGATACTTTTAAATAAAAAATGATGTGCTTATAAGCCAAGACTTTTTTGTATTTAATGGATGGATAGTTATGCAGTGCGAGCACTAATGTACGAGTACTTGTCCACTGAATTTACTTTTTTGTTCCGTTTTATATACCTGAAGACTTATATTTGGCTGTCAGACTATCTTACTGTTCGTGATCTGTTTTTTTTAGCTGTAAGTCTTCCATATCATTTAAATAAATAAATAAGCGTCGAGTAAAATAACAAAATAATCAAACCTTTCTGTTAACTTAATTTTAGAATTAATTATATTTTTTTGTAAACTTGTAAAGATTGTTGTCATACTTATTAGGCGTAGGTACACACTTTTAATTGTGCTTGTATTTTTTTCTATTATGTTTTATATTTTCTCAAACGATGTGATAGTTTTGTAGATTTATTCATTTTTCATTCCTTCTTCATGAGGTAAGAGGTAAGAAACTCCATCGTCCTATGACCAAAACTATTAAGTGACAGCATCAACAGACTTTTGAAAATGTATATGTAATATCGACTATTTGACTCATATTAACTTCAGAAACATTTTTTGAAAATAAACGTCTCAACAGTAGGTGAAAATGTATTGGACCGTACCATGAAACTAAATAACAAACATTAATAAAATCAGGAAAATCATTGTTGAAGGCTAATATTGATTCCAGGAATACGAGTCGAAAGCGTATTTAAATTAATGGCCCTGCAACTGCATAAAATATGGGTGCCCTTTCATGAAGAACCCATTGTACTGGTCACGCGAGGCCTGAACATACTTGCTTTCTTATTCGAAGTTTCAAGTGTTGAGCTTCGGCATCAATAACACTCGCATTTACCATTGATGTTAATTTTAACTTCACGATGTTGAGTTTGTGCCATTCAATGCGTAGTACTTACCATCAAATGAAATTAATATCAAATACAACTAAACACAGTGAAGTCACTTGTGACGACGTTTCTGAATTTCCTTTTATGTCTCGTTACGTATTTTGTAATACTTGAAAATTGCGCATTTCCCATTGACCTACGATCATAAAATTTGACAAGAAGTAAGAGGAAATGAACCATGCAGAAATGAATCCAAAAATAGCTAATTTGTAATTTTATCATACTTCTTGCCCCAACAAACTTAACTTTTCCGTTGAAAAGAGATTCCACTACACACTGTATGAGAGTACGAGCCTCTCAACTGCATAGATAAGCTTGTTTTTTAAATTGACTTAAAGTTCAGTCAGAGAAATGTTCGGTACATTTTTTTTGTGATGAATGGAGAGGGAGGGAGAGAGTACCTAGATGCGCGAGTGCGATGGCACTTGGCCGTATTTATCTTCAGAGATAACTTTACTTATGTGAATCGTTCCTCACCGGCTTATGTGATTCTTTAATTTATAAGGAGATACAAAAGCGTAAGATGATCGATCATTTTGCCGGTAAATATCAGGGTACGGAAATTATTCTGTGCGCTGCAGCATATTAAAGTGCTTCGTTACACCGGTTTCTTCATAATTAGCGTGAAAGCTATAAGGGGAGTCCTATTGTCCAGCCTGGTGTAGTCATTCTCAAACAAACAGAAAGTGGCGCTGTTGTCCCCAACCTCTCGTCCTGGCTCCGTGCCAAGAAGCCCGGTCGATTCGGTGCCCCCTCTCGCGCGGGGTGTGGGCATCGCCTGAGTAAGGCTCCAGCCGAATCCTATGTCTCGACCTTTTTCCTAACGGATGTTTCTTACTATTGTTTTTAATGAGGTTATATACCCTAACGAGGTCTCTGAATACAAAATTGTAACGACTGTACTGTTACATGTAAACTATTACATCTGAACTAGAATAATTTTGCTATCCCTTAACAGAATTTAACCTTGTACTGCTTAAAAATAAATGGTTGTGCCACTTTATACCAATCTCGTTAAAACAAACCGACGAATTGAGAACCTCTTCCTGTTCTGAAGTCGGTTAAAAAATGCTGGTGACACCAAGGAAAACGAACATACCTATTACGAGGAGTGGTAAAACACCATGAAGGCATGACTTCTGTAGGACATGTGGTTCAAGGTCACGCCTCTTAAGAAATGACGGCGGCCTATTGTTTGGTAGTGCCATCAAGGAGGTGGCAGAAAATTTTGCACTGTTCATAATTTATTCTTATCGCACTGTTCAACTAGTCGTTGAGTTACTCGGGCTGTTATATAGGTTGGTACTTGTTTGATTGCGTCCTGAGAGAAATTAGGTACATACAGCCGGATAAAAAGTACCCCGTAACCCCCATCTATCTCCACGCCATGAATCGATCCAACCATTTCATCTGAATCCGTTTATCTATTTTAACGCGAAAGCGTAACAAATAATCCTACTAATATTGTATATGCGAAAGTTGGTGATGATGTATGTTTGATAATGTTTCTTGCTAAATATTGCTCGAATAACATATAGGCTACTTTTTATACAGGTGCGAAATATAGTTCTTTCAGCATGCGGGTGAAACCGTAGGATGCAGCTTGTCGTTTTATAATATTTGGTTAAAAGGAAAATTCGTTGTATAAAATCTAGACATGCGTTATAGACAGGCCTCTTGCTGCGTCTATTGTTTTCGTGAAAGTTTTTCCTTTGGGATGCTTTCTAGTTCACGATTTCCGAATTTGTTGCCGTTCTTACATTGACAGGGGGAATTCTGTCTAGCTGCTCGGTACAGAAAACGTAACATTCTTTAAAATGTTTTGACTGGTAGATAACTATTATAAACTAACTCTCCCGCGTCCCGAGAGGACTACTTCGCGCACATGGATAAAAACTAGCCTATACTAAATTTATCTCACAAAACATCATATAAATTATAAAAAACTACATATAAAAAGTATCCAGTATACCCAGCCGTGAGCATTATCGAGTTTAGGAATGTTAACTACCGCGTGATTTAAAAGAACCTAGAATTAGATTTTCCTCTCGTTTGTGACTAGAATATCAAACGAAGTCTAAGTAGGGAGTGATCGGTTAGACACCCAACACCCTTTGCTTACAACAATGCTCTTTCTTAATTAACGCTGAAGTTGCCTCTTTTTAGAATCTTGCTGCCATGAAATAAATGAGGTTTTATCCATTTATGCGGTCCGACTGTACTCTTAGCGTTCGTTAAGCTTGGAGAGTTTCTTGAACATTATGATGCCTTTGCTCCCATAAGCTATAATAAGCAAACATGTTAGCGAGCAATAAGCTAGTTTTATGTCTAGACGCGCCTTCTTACCCCATTAAGCGACGGTTAACTTACAGTGCCTTCAAAACATGCCCTGGAGGCAAGGTGAAGGTCGGGTTACTTCCCAGTCCCATCCAATTATGGATAGTGGCCAGCATTGTTTACCAAATTTACGCGACATCATGATATTATAATTATACCTGTTTCTCGCAATTCCCGCGTCCTGAAAAACTTATTAGTGCACCCGGATAAGAAGAATCCTATATGTTAGTTAGGTTAAAAGCTATGTATGTGGTACACGCCTGCCACACAGATTTATTATATATAAATATAAATATCTATATATAATAATCATAATAATAGATAACGCCATTGGCTTCATAAACTTCTTTTAGATATCGGACTATTTTTTTTTTTCTATCAAGTAAAAATGAAAAATTATATAACATTTAATTACCTGTAGCTAATTGATTCCATATTTTTATACATAGGAACACAAATATTACCATCTAAACCATTTGCCACACACATACATATACAAAAATAAACAGAGTACAGCAGCACAGACATAAAAAAGTTATGTGCAGCATGAGAATCAGCTCAGTATTTGCTGTGCATATATGCACAGCATTGATTTTCTGCTGGCCCCTGACATTTGAGCAACATTTCATACGAGCACAAAATATAAATAGGAATAGAACCACATAAATGTAACTTACACAATGCATTTTGATATTTTTAGCCGAGTTTAAAATAAAAGCGTATTAAAAAAGGAGGTGTCTTAACTTACTAGGTAATAAATAACATCTTCGGTCAACACTTAAAATTACCCACAGCGATGCATTAAACTATATATTAATATATTTTGCCTCGAGGATTAATCTGTGGTTAGGGTTCCTTTCATGTTCCAAGGAGTAATAGAAAAGGGATTAACTAGGAAAGTGCGAGGGAAGATTAAAATGAAGATTGTTTATAAAGTTCTTCGGAAAATCCTTAAGTTAAAAACGCTGTGGTTAAATGCCTTCAGTTTAACTATAAGTTTTTCTCCGAGATGGTTTAGAGGGTTATCCATTATATACCAAAACTCCTTAAATGTTCACATTTACGTGTTGTGTTATCGTAAAAGTTATCCTTTCTCTTAGGAATTCATTTATCCGAACAGTAATATTATAAATGCTAATGTGAATGTGAGGTTTGTTCGCTACGCTTTCACGGCAAAACACCTAAAAAAACTGGTGCTTGAACTAGATCCCTTAGGACGTGGGTTTAACCTATGTAAACGTATAATAAAAACTTACCCAATTAGTTGACAATTAACAAAACAAGAACTGGCCACGTGGTAGTCAGAGTCACATACTGCGAAGACTAACGAACTTAATCTATAAAAGCGCCAAAAACTTATCTCTATAGTCCTATAGACATAAGTTTTTGATATAAATTCCGAACGCTAAGAAAAAAGCTCTTGAAAGACAGACAGACGGAACAACACAGTGATAAGGTTATATTTTTCTTTCAGAGGAATTAAAAATGAAACGTAAATAGGTACGACAAAATATGTAAAATTTAACGTGAAATTTTAGCAGTTTTCGCTCAGTGCGATGATTAAAAACTCAAACCTTTTCGTGGAACGCGTGGGTATACCATTTATTGAAAAGGTGAATAAAATACTCATGTTTTTTATGATTTTATTTATGTTTTTTATGTTATATGAGTTTTCATAAACCTGTTTATCTAGTTTAATCCTCCAGATTATCGCCTCACTGTAACGTCCTGTTAAATATTTAAATTCTAAGTCTATTTCATATGCTCTATTTTGATCATTGTTTTATTAAATTAAGTTTTTATTGAAATGGGTATGCCATTTCAATAAAAACTTGTTTAACACTGAAACCTATATAGGTACTGTAATAAACTATAGTAAACCTGATAACTGAAGTTCAACCAGTGCCTACAAAGCGAAGACGGTAGACACTCTCAGTACGGCTAGCCGGCCAGTTTTAATTCACTCAGCAGCAAATGTGTCCATCATATAACAGTCACGACTGCAGAGACTGCGGAGATTTTGCATCTTTGACGTGGCGTTTAAAGGGTTAAAGAAATATTGAGAGACCAGCAACGAGACCCTCCTTAAGACAACAAAATTTACTTAGTTGGATGACCATATTTACCTACTGCTTAACTAATAGCCAGCAAACGATTTATTGAATGGAGACTACGATTGGCCACGCGTAAAAACGTTGCCCCAAACTAGGAATTTCTTCTGTATCGTGATCGTCAGAACAATTTTAGCTATCCCGCGACACGCTGCTTAGCAGCCAATTACATAATCATGATATGCTTTATGCAGGTCCACAGCTATCTATTGCATATAAGATAAAATGTGGTGGATAATAGGAGGTAGGAATTTAGCTAAGAAGGTTGGTGGGTATGCATCATCTGACAAGTGTTGTCGCTTGAGGGGAAAGTCCATAAACCCTTTATTGGGTAATTTACCCAGTGAACGTTTTCAATCAGGTTTTCCATTACTTAAATGTGGCGTTGATTACGCTAGCCCTGTATGTTTTAAATAAGGTTAAAAAATGTGTTAAATGTTTATTTGCTTGTTTGTCAACAAGAGCTTTTCACTTAGAATTTTTGACGTTATAAGAAAGCAATATTAGCTTTGAAAATATTTATTTCCCGTACCTTCCATTTACCTCTAATCGTGGTAGAAAAATTGTAGTTGCAGCTAAGAAATTTTCATATTTTTTACAAACAGCTGTCCAAAGCCAATGTTGAAAGCACCACCATCTCGGACCACCGGATGACACTACAACGGTTCGCAAAAGCGCAGTTTTAATTCGTTAATGTCATCGCGGTTAGATGGCACCACTTTCATTTAGGAAATCATTAATCGTGTTAATTATGTCTATGACTTCGATTCTATATTGTCTATGCCAGTGGTTCTCAAACTTTTTAAATGACGGAACCCTTTTGGGAAGCAAAATACTTGATGGAACCCTACAATAAAACAATTGTTTTTATAAGTGTATTTTTTATTAATCAGCATAATAAAAGTACAATCTAACAGTTACTAATTATTATTTACTTCACCACTTGGCAACGACAACAATAGAAAACATTAAAAAAGAAAAAATCTAACTAGTGGGAGGTATGAAACTGTTTTTTATTTTTCATCAATTGGTTGATATCAGGTTTGATGGAAGAAAGTTGGAGTCTCATATCAGCTTCGGCGTCCAGTCTATTGCGATATTTTGTTTTCGTGGCTGCGTAGGTAGAGAATCCTGTTTCGCACAAATATGTAGTTGGGAACGGGAGCAGAATATCCAGAGCCATTTGGCCAAGCATTGCATATTCATCTTGGATTCTGCACCAAAAATCATTGAGAGGCGTCGTTTTGAACAGTGACTCCATACTTGTGTCTGATGACATTTCTAAAAGAGATTCATATATCTCGTTTGACATGTTTTCAGGCTTTTCCAAGTTGGGTAAAAAAGGATTATGAATCCATGAATTCACTTTAATTTTTGTATTGTGTTCTTCGGGAAAATACTTTTCAAAAGATGCGCGCATCGAACTGAGATATTGGACCAATTCAAATACATCATCTTCAAACATTACTGAGTCGTTTTCGCTAACAAACTCACTGAGTAACGTAAAGCTTTCTATTTCTTTCTTACCAATGCAAATGATCCAAAAATCTAATTTTCTTTTAAAAGCAGTTATTTTATTATAGGCCTGAAACACTGTTGTCTGTTTACCTTGCAACGATAAATTCAATTCGTTAAGTTTTTGAAAGATATCCGCCATAAAAGACAATCGGAACAACCAAGTTTTATCATACAAACGGTCCTTCAAATTAAAAGAAGTATCTGCTGAAAGAAACATTTGTAACTCGGCTCTTAGTTCAAATAGCCTTGTTAAAGTTTTACCCCGAGACAGCCATCGCACTTCTGTATGGAGCAGCAGTGTTTTATGTTTGCTGCCATAATCTTCACACAATAATGAGAACAATCGGGATTGTAGTGGTCGTGATTTGATAAAATTAATTATTTTTACCGCTTCATCCATAACTAATTTTAGATTAGACGGCATTTGCTTCATCGCAAGTGCTTGTCTATGCAGAATACAATGACTGGAACTACAATTACGCGCTTTATTTTTAATTCGTGACACTGCTCCTGCTGTTTTACCTGTCATCGCCTTGGCCCCATCTGTACAAATGTCAATGCAATTGTTCCAACTGAGATTATTTTCTTCAAAAAATATATTTATTTTATTAAAAATTTCTTCCCCGGTAGTGTTTGTAAGCAGCGATGAACACATAAGCATGTCTTCTTCAAAAGAACTTTTATATGGATATCTCACAATAACCAGCAGGATAGCCAAACCAGCGACATCAGTCGACTCGTCCATTTGCAAGGCGAATCGTGTATTTTGTAGACGTGTAACTAGTTCTTGTTTGACGTAGCTTGCCAGATCATGGATTCGTCGTGAAACAGTATCGTTTGATAGCGGAACATTAGAAAGATGCTTTGCAGATTTTTCATCGAGCATACATTTTGTTATGTCTAATACACATGGTTTTATTAATTTCTCAGCGATAGTATGCGCTTCACCTGCTTGTGCAATGCGATAGCTAACTAAATATGATGCCTCCGTGGCCTTTTCGTTGATAGTTTGTGTTACATGCATAATATTTTTTTGACTTTCTAATAACTGATCTTTTTTGCGAAAAAAAAATTCTTTATTCTTGTCTTTAGACTCGGGGTGTACAGTTTCTAAATGTCGGCGCAATTTGGCAGGTGCCATGGAACTATTAGGAAGCAGTTTACTACAGAGCATGCAGAGAGGTGAGCCGTTGGAATCAACAAATCCGAAACTGATATAAGATTCATCATACTTCCTTCTTTTCGTCTTTGAAACCGTCGAGCTTGACGTCGTGGCATCATCTTCTGAATCGGTGGTTGCTATATTCTCCGCGCGCACTGCTTTTAAACATTCAGCGTCATTAGAAGATGTTGTTGCAACACGTTTAACACCTTTAAGCCAACGTTCCATTCTTCTTTATTTATAATATTACACGTCAGGATAGTGGGGTTTAAATAATCCACAATCGTTACTGCGTATAAGAGACTAAATTTAGTACCTACGGTGAAGAAATGTACAAAACTGAGACAACAGAATACAGCAGGCAGTAAAACAATGAACACTAGTTTCTCGCTAGCGAGCTTGTAAGTAGGCAGTAACTTATCGCTCCGAACGCTAATCGTCAACTGACGACGGGCGACGCTTTTATACTTAGTCCTAGACTCGATCTCAAATATTCTCGAAAATACTCGAGTCGGCACCTTTGATAAACAAAAAGCAAAAATAAAAACAGAAATTTAAAAATTGCGTTGTAAACAATATCGACTTTATCCTTTGAAGTTAGAGTCGAAAGTCGCTTGTTGACAACTATAGCGTCTAATTCAGAGGCGGCTTTTATCAAAGAGACTACGCGCTCACAAGTATACTACCCGCACGTTTTAAGTTTGCCGCTGGCGATAGGTATGACGTTCGAAAAGTAGCGTCACCAAACCTAATATAAAAATATTTTTTATTTAATTGTAACAATAAAAATTGTAATATTTGGGTAAAACTATGACACATTATAAGTTTTGTTGTCACGTGGGGGAGGGTACGCGCATTCCACAGAACGGCAAACTTAGAGCGAACGGGTTGTACAAGTATAAAATTGTTGATACCAAACTTATGATATATTGTACCAGCTATTGTAACACATGTTTCTACAAATACAAATAAATAAATAAGTAACGTTCATAGCGTTTTGTCTCCGCGCGGCCGCGGAGTCCGCGCAGCCGCGGAGCGACCAGAGAGAGGTGTTTTTTAATTTTTTTTTCTAAATTCTTACGGAACCCCGACAGAGGTATCACGGAACCCTAGGGTTCCGCGGAACACACTTAGAGTATAGCTGGTCTATGCAACTGGATATTTTATAATTTTGATCAATAACAACGGTCGAATCGTAAGTTCATTTCTTTTGGGTGGTATTTAATACGTTAACTGTAAATCCCCTTTTTTTCAATCAAAATATTCGAAATTACCACCAGAAATACAATTCAGTATTTCTGGTGGTAATTTCGAATATTTGCTCACCAAATAAATCAATTATACTATATTGTTAGATCTTTAAAGCTTAACTGTTTGACTGAATGACTATCAGTCATATTTATCTAATCAAAGTTCACTGGTCGAGGGTGGGCTTGGTCGACGGAGCCCCGCTACGCGGGGCTCCTACTTCTAGGTGGTTTATAAAAAAATAACCACGAAGGGATGGCGATTCTAACCTAACCTGTCCGAGTCGGGGTGCCCTAAAGTCCAGATTGCAATAATTTGTGTGCAAATCAGTATTTTTGTGTTACGGTGAGTAATATTGTTTGTAAAATTAGATAAAAAAAGCCATCAGATTTTGATGAATTTTAAACATTTTTTAGTGCAACATGTTTAGGTAATCAAGTAGTTATTTTGTAGTACAGTCATTTATTTGATATGCAGTAGGTTTATTAGTGGAGAAATTTTGTTTGCTTAAATTTCTAAATAGGAGGTGCAGTTAAAAATTCCCCATTTATTTTTATTTCTACGCCTCTGACAGTTCTGAGACACTAGCATATTCATTCGCCCTGTTGACGCACTACAATCACCAACATAATTCTCAGACCAACGTAATTGAATGCGTCAAGCTAAGGGCTGAGCAATTAAGCGAATATAAGACGATACTTGTCAAATAAAATAGTATGATATTGTTACGATTATGTTAAGTAATTTTAATTTTAAAATTTTATATATCAGGGGGAGCATATTGTAGCGTCCTCTTGTTCTATCACACCAGATAAACTGAACAATAAACTACAGGTATTTTTCTCCACAGCATGGACGACATCGAGTTGAAGAACATCCAACTGCAGTTCCCCAGTGCCCGCCGGTTCAGCGGCGAGGGAGGTTGCGCAGAAGTGCGGGTGCGCACCGATCGTGGTGACATCGTGGTTGCCGTGCAAGGCGACCGCTCCAAGCCAGCTATCATAACTTACCACGATCTTGGACTTAACTGTAAGTGTCAACTTATTTCTTCCTTTGATTAGTAAAAGCGTTTAACTCTTTAGATATTTACGTGTCATGCGAATGTCGTATAACCTATGACCCAAATTCATACATATCGTATCGGCTTATATCGATGTGGGATGCTTTTGCTGAAGTTCGATTTCAATTTATGAACTGACAGTGGATATTGTCGTACCTTCATTTGACCAGATTAGAGGCTAGTATCAGTAACAATATTAATAGTCTTCTAAGGATTTGCTGTTTTTAAATTGGAGTTGATACAATAGCTATATCAGTGTCGGCGACGTTTAGGTTATTGTTAGGTAAAGGAGTTTTCTCAATTACTAACTAAATAATATATAAAAATTAAGAACAAATTTTCATTTTTGTGAAGAATATTTAGTTTATAATTGGGAAGTTGACAACAAAAACCAATAATTCCAAGACACAACTTCTCTAAACAAACACTTGCCAAACTTTAGCACTGAAAACCCGATTTATGTAATCAAATTAATTGTAAAATCAGATTTTGAAATTATTTTTTTTAGATGTTTAGTAGATGTTTTTGGTCGGGCCGTAGATAGGTCTGGATCTATGTCATGAGTGTGATGGATCCATACAGTAACGTGATTCCTCCGTGCCTCGCAAGCTGATGATCCCGGTTGTCATTAGTAGATCTTTGATAGTCGTTACTGGTAGACAGAAGTCAGGGAGTCTGACGAGAGGTATCCCCTTGGTAAGACTGGTAACTGTTACTATACCCGGTAACTGGGATGTGTGGTAGGTGAGGCATTTGCACCATGTAAAACACTGGTACTCAGCTTATGTATTCTGACACAATTGTGTTAGCAATTCATTTGGAAAACTTTATTTATTTGACTTTATTTATTGATTTCACACAGAATACACTTCGCATGGGTAGTAGAGCATATGCCTACCTACATGTTTGGAATATGTAATGGAATTGCAAATGATGCAAGTTTTTCTAAATAAAACCGTGTAGCTTATTCCGTAGCTTCATATATCCGCCATTAAATTATTATTCAATCCGATCAAAGTGTTGTGCTGCCGCGAGAGCGATAGGTATTATTGGTCATACCGCGCGCGCCACATCCCGCATCGTTTGTGCACAGTCCGGAAGAGATGTGTAATGCAACCTCGTGCGTTTGTCGGGGGAATGATCTGCTTGTAACAAAATGACTATGGTACAAAGGCAGAGGACACACATTCATTCTTTGTACCTGTGGCAGTCTAAAGAAATGTCCTCCACTATTCTTTTCTGATTAAATTCGTTGCGGTTTCTTTAGTCTGAGACTTGTCGAGCTACATTGCCTCGACGTTTTCTGGTGGTCGCCACTGTTGATTCTGGCTTTCAGGAATTACAGTGTTCGGGAATAGTGTGGTGGGTTTTCAGACTAAAGAAATCACTTTTAGTATAGCAACAAAGCCATACCTATGTCATGCTATATGAAATATGTAAGTAGGTAGAATGCTCATAAATACATCGAGTGAAATTGACCGGTGCTATGCTAGAAATAAAATTCCTTAAATTACAGAGTTCCATTTTCTGGTCATACAACAATAATAAAAACACCACCTACACACATACCACATTGTGGTATTATTCGTAATAATACTTATATATAAAATGCGGAAAGCATCTAGTATAGTAGGAAGGTACCCATAATTTTATGCGTTGACCTTGAGTTACAAACAATTATTATTTTGAGTTAACTAAAACCTCCCTAGAATTTGCTTCAATCTTTCCTTCGGGACCGAAATTGTAAATATTTGATTTAGTAATCCGTCGACTACTTCTGCAATACACAAAAAAGTTATTTTATGTTCTAAACGGTTTAAGATAGTAGTTATTTCCCAGGACGCGGCGGTTTTACCCAGGAAACTAATTCGCGCACCCTGACGCTTGGTTATGCCGTCATTCCCTCCGGTCTGCCACCGCTCTCTATTGGCGATATGTTTGCGTGGCTTGTATATTTTATACTTAGTAGCTTCTCCGTGTGTTTAAAGTTTGTGTTCGGTTTGTTCGTAGGAACAAATACGATTATTACGAATATTTTTACTAACACATGGTTCGGTGTTCGTTAGTGATAGGCAGGTGATACGTGTAACCGAAGTTGTTGTTCAAGAATCGCAGCGGTCGAATATGGGTACACGGCTTTACGTTTTTTTATGGAAGACGTTTGATGGAAACTTTGGTTCATATCAACCGTATAATCTCGCCTATGTATACAAAGCTAATTTTGACGTTCTACTTTCGTGTATAGCTATCAATATGCTGCGATTTTTTACAACCATTTCGTCTTGTTTATGAAAAGCATCAAACGGCAAGAATGTATAAAATGCTTAATCAGCATAAAGCGAGTCTAGATCCTCACTGTAATAAGGTTTTTATTGATTACGTAAGTTAGTTACGTAACTTGCGTGCTACTTGAAAGTAAGACGACACTTTTAGGTGGTGTACATTTACATTGCTTGGTAGGTATATCATGGATATATCAAGATCTTCCTCATGGTAACCGGTATAGGTCAATATCGGTGGAGGTTATATTGTTTAAAGGGTTTTATGAGGAACTAGTCAACTAGTGAACTTAGCATCGATCACTACTGCTCGTTTTAATTACTGAAACGATTTTATTGGTTTACTAGCTTCTGCCAGCGACTTCGTCCGCGTGGAATAGTGGTGCTCCGCTCCTATTGGTCTTAGCGTGATGATATATAGCCTATAGCCTTCCTCGATAAATGGACTATCTAACACTGAAAGAATTATTTAAATCGGACCAGCGGTTCCTGAGATTAGCGCGTTTAAACAAAATGACAACATTTCCCTTCACTGCTCTGCTCCTATTGATTGTAGCGTGATGAAAAGTATATTATAACCATCTCAGGAGTATGACAAATAATTGTACCAAGTTTCGTTAAAATCCGTCGAGTAGTTTTTGTTTCTATAGAGTTTATACAGACAGACAGACAGACAGACAGACAGACAGGCAGACAGACAGACAGACAAAAAATTTACTCATTGCATTTTTGGCATCAGTATCGATCCCTAATCACCCCCTGATAGTTATTTTGGAAATATATTTCATGTACAGAATTGACCTCTCTACAGATTTATTATAAGTATAGATAGATGGAGTGCACATCGTGTACGTGCAGAGCATCTTATTGAATCACAACAAAATACCATATTCATTGTTACAAGATCATTTCAAAAGGCTACAGTGAATGATAATGGGACTCAAATACTGAGATAATGGTAACTTCATATTATAGAACAATGAAGATTATGTACTTCAATGTTATAGGTCAGCCATCAAAGTGAAGTCGACTTAAAATTCGTAATTATTATAAAAGGTTGAAAAGCGTTTTGTTCCATTAAATACCTATCTCTACAAAATAGCTTTACTTTTCATAGAAAATGAAAACAATCGGCGGGGTCAATCATCTTCGTGTTTCTTTACCCTTTGTACTAACTGGCTGTGTAATGTACTAATTAACCGACACAAAGGATACCTGGAACAGCGTTGTGAAGTCAACGCGAGTAAGAATTTTCAGCGAGGAATGTCATAATTATGTGAATGGCTTATTTTCGCGTTTTTAATATACCTATAAATATAAAGTCTACTAGCTTTGTGCCCACGGTTTCGCCCGCTTGGACATTTTTTTTTACACCTTGGCTTACATTATTCAAGTTTTAGTAGGGATCCCTAATTATTTCTGGAAATAAATATAGCCTATGACACCTCGTAAAGATGTAGATTTCTAACTCCTTTTTAAAATCGGTCTAGTAGTTTTTGAGTTAAAACTCTACAAACAAACAACTCTTTCCTCTTTATAATATTAGTATAGATGAACTTAAATTAAATTTTGTGTATAAACGAAAGCTCTGTTAACGTGTTAAAAGATTTCGCTTGTCATCGCAACCGAAATTTGTTTGCGCCTACTATAATAACGGGCATGTTCTAGTCATATAGTTGGAATTTTAATGAAATCATGAGGCAGCAGCTAGTAACTGACTCCTATGTGTTCTCCCTTTATGTTTCTACTTAGAAGACGAAACATTTTCTCGAACGTGTTCAATATTATTCTAAGAATATTCTGCGTGACAGAAATGTTAACAATAGATGTTTGAGCGTCTTTTAAAAAATCTCTGATGCCTTGTTACTTTTACTACGAAATAATAATTTAGTCATATTTTTTCCAAAATGAAAAGGTTCTCGTTATTGTGATAATGTTGTGTATTAGGAACAAATTCAAGAAAATATTATTATATTTTTTATAATTTCTTTTTGCTTTAGGCTTTTTGTGTTTTGGTATGTATGTAAATGTATGTAACAAAAAAATAAAATGTTTCTTTTGTGAGTATTTTCCCATCGGCTTCTTGTGACGGATTTTTCCACAAGCTTTTCAGTAGAAAGTAAATTAACATTTATTTTTTCAGTGTTTTGGAAGCCGGTTGGCTTTTTTGTAAAAAATATTTTTTTTATGATGTTAAGAGGTCAGATCCCTATCCTCAGATCCCCTCAAAAAGACCGATATTTGAAATTCTTACCTCACACGACATATTTAATTTTGGAAAGTCGTACTAGGAGGGCGTAGACGACCCTCTCCCCCTCTTCGTCGTTCGTGATCATTCATCGACTGTACGTAAAAACAAAGCAATATTACTCGAGTTCATGTGTGATGAGCATCTGAAGATCTTTATAAAATCAATTATTATTTCTTTTGATTTTTATAATTCTTCAGGTTGTTGGTATCAATTGTCTCTATGTTCCAGATATATGTTTTAGTTGTTATTTAGATACAATACTTTCAATATCGATTTACTGACTCGCCATTTGTCGAGCGGGCACAATAGTCAGATAGACAAAAGACGCAAGTCACGGTCACCCGCTGGCTGTATTTAGTCCATTATCAAGAGCCATCGTACCGGGAAAGTGATATAATAATTTAGATACTCTCTTTACCTCTTTTTTTAAAACGTGAGTAATAATCACGGACCAATAGAAAGAAATTAAGTTAGTATAGAAATTAGAACCTTAAGTTTGCATCTTGGCTTTAAAAAGATAACCTTAACCGTAACTGCGAAGTTATCTTATTATAGAACTGCGGCCGTCTGGCCAAGTCTATTCACGTGAATACGGCGGAGCTAAAAGGGAGTTTATGATTTATACCGGTTAGTTTGTAAGTATGTATTTATTTTCATTCGTCTCTCTTAACTACTTATCATAATTTTACTAATGAATGAGGTATCGTTGGGAGCGTCTTTATACGCTGGTTATAGGCTACTTGACGTCACGTTAAAGTCAGTATGGCGTCCTCTAGCTACAAGATATAAAGTCACGATAAAACATGTTTTGACTAGGTATGTCATGGTGGGGTACCACATGAAAAAGCTTAATAACCACATTGTAATTTTACTTATATAATGCACCCGATAATTGGTCATATTTTGTATAATCACCCTTAAGATATGAACCAAACCTAACTAAAACTACTTACATGTGTTCAGGTTAGTTCAATATTTCATAAACCCTAACTAAAAAGTTTTAAAACTATATCCCAACTACAAAAAAATCGAAAGAAGAGTACGAAACATGAAAATATTCTTGCCGTGGTCGCATGCACTTCTTTGGTATCGTTTCTGTGATGTTACGGTGCGGCAGGAGTATTTTAGGCTTTTAATTGTGGATTTTTAATTTTAAACTTTTACTCGCATAATCTCACTCTCGACACTTACTCATGATTGATTATCAAACCCTTTAACTCAGCTCGATATAAAGCAATTAATTAATGCGGTTGTTGAATTAAACCAATTAATTGGGCTGATATCATTCAAACCAACGTTTTCATTTTATCTATGTGCCAGATTGTCACAGGTTTTGCCGCAAATTTAACACGGGTGCAGCGCTCAACCAATTATTCCAATTAGTTGAAAAACTGACCATCGGTCACTACACTATTGTGTACGCCAATTCGTTTCAATTATAATCTTTAATTAAAATCCACACCTCTGAAATGAGTCGTTTTTAGGGTTGCGAAACAAAATTGTAAAAAGGTAAAATGGTGCGATTTCGTCTGTGTGTTTCTCTTACCGTCTGTCACAGCAAATTAATTTCAGGATCTGCTAGAATGATTTTTTTATATGTATTGCAAATGAAAAAGGTGATCTTAAATGTTATTTTGCTTTTGTTGGCAAAAATACGGGCGCTGGGGGGTTTGTAGCGGCTAGAGCATGTGAGATATCATGTAATAAGTTTAGTTTCCCAATTATAATGAAAAACGCACAAAAATACCATTACTGTTAGCTACTTTTATCTCGGGACTGTCCAAAGAAAAAAATAATGAAATAATTGTGGTTGATACACATCGACCCATATCACAGAAAAATAAAACTATTTTAAGCGTCACAATTTGGAAGAAATAAGAAATTTTGTTTTACAAACAAACTTGAAGGGAAAAATAAACAAAATTATTGGGGCTTTTCTGCGTATATTTTTCCTTCCGAAGTTCGGAACCCTCAGTGCGCGAGTCTGACTCGCACTTGACTGGTTTCTTCTTTCATAGTTAGCTCGTATTTTTGCCGCAAATCCCGTGGGTATACACAATTTATTTGTATGCTTATGATTCTATTTGGCACCAAAAGCCCTAGTCGAATTTGCTGTCAAGCCCCTAGCCTGCTCCGATTTTAGAGTTAGAAAAATAATCCAGTGGTATATTAAGAACGAAACGAACATTTGGACCACCACCGTTTTCTTAAGTTAAGGTGTGTCTTTTTACTTATATATTAACACAATTAAGGTGGCGATTATAGACAAATTATAAAAAAAATAATTAAACATAAGCGCGTAACAAATTAGATAGCAGCACACATTAATAAATAAGGTGCCATGGCAATGCAAACATTTGAACTGTCGTATTTCGCAGCAATGTATAGGTACTGGCATGATGTGGAATGCTCTACAAATATTACATCAGCAATTAATTGAAGGTGTGATATGAGGGACAGGCGGTGTACTAGCTTTACATTATGTATATCAGCTACATGTTACGATACTATAAGCGCTTCTTACTTCGAAAAATAATTTACACACATCTATGACATTATAATCGGCGACACAACTTTGTCGTTTTGGTTCAAGCCAATGTGTTTATGCAAATAAATCGGTAGAGAGTCATATAGCTAGGCGGCTAATGAGAACTACAGTAGAAATATAATAAGTTGATAATATAATACCACGAGCTTTCCGCCCGCGGCTTCGCCAGCGTGGGATATATGAATTCTAACTAAAAATGACAGACTTTCATACAAACTTTCATGCCCTATTCATCTCTTTAGGGTATGAATTTAGAAAAAATATTTCTTAGTAAAAATGTTCCTTAAAATGACGTAGGTGTGTCACACCTACGTCATTTTAAGGAACATTTTTGCAAAATTTCACACTTCTAGAACCAGCGGTTTCAGCTGTGCGTTTATCGATTAGTCAGTCTGTTTCTTCTTTTATATATACACTAGCTTTGCGATAAATTAAAGTCGAAAATTCACCCCCCCAAAAAAAACCCCCTTCTGGCGCAGTCAGGTAATGACAGAGTTTCATACAAACGCCTTCAAAAAGCCCTCCTTTTTTACCCACTTAGGGGTAGAATTTCGGATAATTCTTTCTTATCGGATGCCTATGTTATACAAAGAACACACCCTCCAAGTTTCAGGCCTCTACAATCAGAGGTTTAGACTGTGCGTTAATCCGTCAGTCATTCAAATCGTTTTATATGTCTATATACATTTAGAATATTTATTTTATTTTACCGTACATATTGAAGCTTTCCAAATAGCTTTAGCCTGTCCTTTCCCAATACCGTTAAAATATAGTTTCGACTTTATTAAATTCCGTTAAGTACATAGTAGGTACAAAAGTTATAATGATATTTGAAACTTAAAGCGGTGTCATTAAGGGATTTCGGTGAAACAATTTCAAAGTAAATTATTTACTTTTATTAATAGAACCGAATAGAAGACATTATTATTGACCAAAATTTCATTTAAATCAGTTCAATCGTTTTTCTATGAAAGTGAACAATTTTTTAAAGCTTACAAATATTATAAATGCGAAAGTAATCCTGCCTATCAAAACCATTTTTTTAAACTTATTTTGATGGTAAAATTGTTATATATTTTAAAGTAATCCTGTCTATTACTTTCGCATTTATAGTATTTGTATGGGTATTTTTATATTTTTCTTTAATTAACTAATAATAAAATATATAACAATTTTACTAAAAAAATAAGTTTAAAAAAATGGTTTTGAAATGAAATTCCGAAAGGTATCGATAAATCAATTAACTTCTACAAAGCCTTGGCTCACAATATCCGCTGTCCATCAGTCATCGTTATTATTCAGCTATGGATTTGATCGTTATTATATAGATATTATTGATGGTAGTGTTTCGAATAATTGACGTTTCTTTTTTGACGTATTATTACTGTGCAACACGTAATTGATAAAAGGCATACATAATATGAAGGCAAGACACAAATCCTATTGTCTAACTAACCCGAATGCACTCGGTCACCTTTTGTGTTTATTCAAAATCAACTCCCTCTACCAATAATTTTAATATTCTTCACTGAGACTGCAATGAAAGGCAACCTTTACTGTTCCACATTATAACAAAAGTTGTGATTTCGGATACATCCCACGGCCCCTCGACAAAAAAGCAACGACCCGGTTTGTTAAAAAATACCTCCCCATGGTTTAAGGTTCTTATTGAAATCCATTTTCCATCCAAAAAATAATCACATACTTTTAATATAGCGTGTACAGCGAAATTCCAAAGACATCATAAGCTTTTTTGGGTTGGAAAATACTTCTGGTTGAGTGGGAGGGTGTGTCAGACTTTTACTAAGTCAACACCATCCGTGTTCATTCTTATTCTTTGCGTTCTAGAGCCGCGGTAACTATAGCTATAGAATAATCCTGCAGTAGGCATTGCCATGGCCTAAAACATGAATGAACCTATGCAAATGCAACGATAACGTAAGTGATTTTTAAATAATGATTACCACTAATAAGAGCAAATAAAAGTAATTTTTTAATATCCATAGGTAGAAATAATTAAAGTCTTAAATTAATAAAACGTTTCGATTACATTAGTACGTTAGTGCTAGGCAATGTACCACCAGCGTTACGTAAACAGCTGTTCGTCCTCCGTCCACACAGACGGCGCCGATGTCCCTGCACTTCATTGCACTACCAGAAGTTAATTTATTTACCAATGCTTCGGGAACCACTCTGTAACCCTCGTCTCTTGATATTTTAGTGTTAAAATGAATCGGGCCCGGAATTCACTGGACCGTGCCTCTCCTAGTAAACGGTAAATTACAGAATATCGATAAATCTTCAACGCTTGCTAGAGCGTATCATTTATATATCTAACACTTGTAAAAGTTTCAGCTTCGCAGCTTATCCTTCACGGTACCTTAAGGGTTGTGGTCTCTACGATATTAATTTATATTTGAACGCGTTATTTTTACAACTTCGGTTTTTCTATCGGAAAATGTTCATGTTTCAATGCGTGTTCACCGACATGACAGTACAGATTCTTATAAATACTCTTTGCTGTTTCAGTCAGTATAATGTTGAACACTGATTACTTGTTTTAACCTCCTGGTAAATAGTTATCCCTCAGGGCTTAAGCCATCTTGTAAACTTAATTAAACATATTGTAAGTGTTTCGTTATTTAAAGCCATACATAGGTATGGCGACAGACTAAAAAGCAAATTGGTTTGAAATGATAATGGTCTAAGATATGATAATAAAGGTATATATATATATATATATATATTATTTTAGATAGATGTATAGGCTATCTAAATCCGGGGCCTACAGTGTTAAATAATATTTATACACTTAATTTATTTTTATTAAAGCCGAATTGGTTTTCATGAAAATCAGATAGAGTCTAGAGAATATTACACAAAGATTGCTTACTTCGCATTCTTATTATATAGATAATATAGTTTCATGTCGTTGTGCGTCCACCGGCAGGCAATATTTTTATTTAAAACCTAAAATATATTGCCGTTCATCCAAAGGATGAAACATCCATCAAACTGATTTTTGATGCACGCGTTTGGCTGTTTGTTTTCATTTTACAGAGCTTACAAGCTCTGTGCTTAAAAGACAATCTAAATATTTTAAAAATAGCTTCAAGCGAAAATGATCGAATATAAAGTGATTTGTCTTATCAATCTATGAAAATCGAAACTTTAAAAAAATATTTGTAATTTCCTGTAAATTTTTACTCTCTAGTCGTTGTCAGCTCACACAATAACGTTAGTTCGGTCACCGCTAATTAGTGCGAAATACGATACTGCTCTTCTGATGTAAACATAGAAATGTGATCACTCATCATTCTAATAAATGTCAAACTTTTCTGCAAATAGATGTCCTTGATGAACACAAATAAAAGTGGCTAATAACTATCAGATGAAACATAATATTCGCAATCTGATGTCTTTATTTTTTATCATATATGTATAATAATTATTATTCAGTGGACAAGCTTGTTGCTCTGCGCGTACTTGTTTCGTACCAAAAGTTGTGTACGTTACATAATCTGACATTTAATATTTTCATTTACAAAATTTAATAATACAAAACTTAACAAAGTTCGTCTTTGGTTCTACACTATACAGTTTTCTCCTATTTAGGAAGTAACAACCGAGAAACAAATTTTCCATTCGACTTTTATTTTCATTCGGAATCTCCACGTCGGATTACGTAACATTTTCCCTTATTGTGACCTCGGTCGCGCCCCTTCTCCTACAACCTGCTGCTCTAAACTTTATCACGAGTATTTATATTGGGGCTTTTATACGTACGTTACAATGGCAATAGGACAAAACGTTAAGAAAATGGTAAAAAACTACCTACACATATTCAAACGTACCCCACTATTAATGTAAATACTTTCAGCAAAAGTAGTTACTGATACTGGTATGGTTGTAAGTCAGCCTGCTGTTATAGGAAATAGCGACCAGTGGTGGCTGGAGTAATCAAACTGACACTCCCGTTGATTGCTTGCACCGTGCCATAGACAAGCGATCGCGAGCGTTAGATACCCATTCCCCACTTCAGTACTTCGTCCTACTATCCGTAATTAGTAACAAATTGATATCTGGAAAACATGCGTCATTTACGGCACTAGCTCTTTTGAGTTTCTATCGACCGCACAACCAGATGTGATTCTTTTCATTAGTAAAGTAACGAGAGCTTACAATATTCCCAGTTGATAAATGCATGCCAATAAAATTTACTGAACGAATAATAATATTTATGTTGTTGTATAAACCTAGCTTTTCGCTAGTGGCTACGCCCGCGTGGGCTATACGAATTCAAATTAAAAAAACCGGCCAATTGCATATCGGGCCACGCGCAGTAGGGTTCCATAGTACGTTTTAGTTGGTCGACTACAACTCTGAAACTGATTAACCTTACTTAGCCGTGATAGTTTTTACATGTGCTACGTCTGTGAATTTTTTCACAGTTTTAGGGACAGCCATTCAAAAATTAGAGGGGGATGCTCGTATCGAACAAAAAATTGCACTTTAAAGCTAAATATTTCGCAAAACTGATAAAAGAAAATAAATTTTATATGTATAAATAGATAGATTAATTGACTAAATTAAAAAACCAAAGAAAGAAGGAAATAAAATCGGGTAGATTACAAAACCGCGGTTTCACTCGCTTCCTGAGGTTACTTCTTCACGCACCTAAAAATCCTTAGTGACTAAAAATCCGTCTACCAGTTCAAATGTTATGAGCTATTTTAAATGCAATTGCGAGAGAATTGTATAAACAAATAGCACTAGTTGAAAGTAGCGCACCTATTTATTGAGTTGTTTACTATTTAGTCATACCTATACTGTGACTATTAGCACTTCGCCTCGCCTGCGACTTTGTCCGCGTTTATGCGGACTTCATTATTTTGTCGGTGAAAAGCCTACATATTTTATTAGAAGCTTCTTTCTTTCCTGATTACTCCTATAAAGTGACATCCCTAATTTTACCCCCTCAGGGTGGATTATCTTAAAAAATAACACTGAGGAACAATGAGGAACACTAAATCAAACCATTGTTTGATTTTGTTTTGTTTGTTTGTTTCATATTCATATACATAATATCTTTATCTTACACAGTTCAGAGCGCGGTTTCACCCGCATTTTGAGAAAGCTACTTCGCGCACCCTTATTAATCAAGGTGAAAAACAACGCGTGCACCAAATTTCATCCAAATCTATACAGTACTTTTTTCGTGAAAGAGTAACAAACAAACAAACATACATCCTTACAAACTGTCGCATTTATAACATTATAAGTAGGATATAGATAGTAGCCCGATTTAAACAAACCGCATACTTACAAGTAAATCCCGAGATAACAAGGAAGATTAAACTAGTCTCTTCAACCCAGCTTTAGTTATTTTTGCTCAAGAAACATTGAGAACCACGGGATTAGCAATGTTTCTTGCGCAAAAATAACTCGCATAGTTTTGTTCATAGACATTGTGTACGCGTTTTGAATATCAGAATTTATTAAGAAAGAAGATAACACGTTATTACCGACATACTACCGACATATGTTATTGAAATGATGTTGTTTTCTGGGACATCTGTGCTACTTAACTGTAAATGAGACATTTTCATTCATTCACGTCTCCATCACCTTCTGAAGAGCTTCAAAGAATACTTGAAAAGGACTCTGTGACAAGTTTATATGAGTTTTAAAGCGCGTCGGGAATACGGAATGCTTTTTCTTCGTTCGGTTTTTGGGTCACTAGCCCAATTTGGTTTGTTACTGAAAATGATTTTTATAGTTATTGAAGTGGGTTTTTTTGTTTCCCGTGTTGTGCTAAATTGCCGTGTCGCTGCAGTTTATGAAGTATAACTTCGTTATGTTCCTTTCGCCGTTCGTAAAACTTATTCTTTACTAATAAACAATAGGTACCTACTGGATCGTTACTTATCTAAGTAAAATCGACTTCGTATTATGTATATATATATATATGTATACAATACAAATGTTTATTTATTGTTAATATAGTTCCCAAAATACATATATTTAAGCTTTTACCTGCAGCATCACCCACGTCCCAAGGGACTGGGATAAAAAGTCTCCTCCTGGTCACCCACCTCTATCTCCGTACCAAATTACACTCAAATTGGTTCAGCCGTTTTAACGTGAAAGCGCAACAAACAAACTCACTTTCGCATCTTTATAATAACAGTTAGGATTTATTAGGAATCTTGTCATCATTTAAGACACACATATTTATAAATTCTAAAAAAAGTTTATGTTCGACGCAGCGTGTATTTTTCTTCCATACATCTCTATCAGCAATCATCTCATCATTCGTGCTGTTTCTAGCCATATCGTATTTTACACAGTTCATCCAGCAATATTTTCTACAGTTTTACGCATCAAATTCGCAGGACTTTAGTACCTACGTTTGATAAATTTTATATTAGTCATATTACGTTGCTAAATCAAATTAAAAGAAAAAAAACCGTTCGCAACAAAACTACCGTTATAGGTAATAAATAAATAAAGGAAATAATAATCGATATAATTATGTATGGAGCTGTTTTGTCTATTTTCGTTACCTTAAAAAATAGACAACGTAAGTACTATTTGTTCACCCTAGCTAGGCGGTCAGACTAGCTGAGTGACATTTCCACACTATACGAGGAAAAGATAAATGTTTTTTGAAAACTTAGTCAACATCTTACAGTTGCACATTTGTACAAGTTTGCTAGGTAAGCATTATAACTGAAAGTGCTCATACTGCTAAAACTGGTGACATTACGTCTGCGACCTAATTTGGAAAAATGCAAAAGTATAAGTTGAAACTAGAACAATAATGATTACGAACGTGAAAGGAATAAGAAATGTATTATGTTTAGCATATGGCTTACGTGAAACGTATGTAAATTATATAAAAAAGGCAATTACCTATACACAGTTTTAAATTTTTAGGAACTCAAGGCGGCTACAAACACGACATGTATGTAATAATTATTACCTACCTATCGACATGCTTTAATTGCGTGTATTATAACCTGGTAGAAATCTATATTAGAAACCATCGTTCTATTTATAGATTTATCTGATATAGCAAACGATGTTTTCCTTACATTATCTACAAAACAGGAACAATGTAATTCGAACTCCGATAACAACGTGTAAAGTATATTTAATGGAAAGTACAAAAATAAATCAATACAAATCAATACGCATTATGTGGAATTGAATACACGACAAAGAGCTCCCTCTATTAGGACAACATTTTACGTCCCATACCTTTCGACACTTTGCCGTATCAAAATAAGTTTTGTGATACGGCATTTAAAAAAGAAATCTGGTGTCGTCAAAAAATCACAAAAGTTTCAATCAATATAGGGCGTACAAGCATCTATGTTTATCGTATTTTTTTTATCATGGTTTAGTCCGAAATGAATATTGTAAGCCTTAAAATTTTATTTCTAACAAGCTTTCTTATCGAATGCTACGTCATACAAAGAACACGCCCTCAAAGTTTCAGGTTCAAATTCTATATTTATAGATAATATACTCTGATAGTAAAAAAATACGTATTCACATAATTTTATTGTTCATTGGCATTGATAGCCATAGATATATCAAGATAATTGGGGAATAGTGGGTGAACTGTAGCTACCCCTGCTGAACCCTTGGGGAATAACAGTGTTATCATCACACTAAATACAATTTGATACTATGTATAGGCCAAAAAAAATCCATGGTAATTTTCTAAAGAATGTATTGGAAGCCAATAAGCCTAAATTACATGTTATACAAACCTTATAAACATATTTTTTTTAAATAGTAACAATTTTCATCTTAGTAGATATACATAGATACCTTACATGTATTATAACGTTACCTGAATTTTATTTTAATTTAATACCTGACAAAAAGTGAGACGTCTGACTAAAAATACAAATCAGTGTATGTTTTGTAATATTTATTGAGGCGTCTTAAAAAAAACCGGCCAAGTGCGAGTCGGACTCGCGCACCGAGGGTTCCGTACAAACCTGCAAGGTTTACAAAGTTCGTTCATTACGACAATCGAGTCATAACTATGGTATTTTTCCTCTACGCGTTTATGAGGAAATGGGTAGTAAGGTTAAAATTATTAAAAAAAAATATATTATGTGATGTAACTAAAAATTTATGGTTTTCGTAATTTTTCCTTTATCTATGCTATAAAACGTTGCTTCGTACCAAATTTCAAGATTCTGAGTTCACGGGAAGCACCCTGTAGGTTTTGATTCCCTTGCAAGTGTCGAAAATTTGCGGTATAAACGGCTGTATCTTTTGATTGCGTTGGCTTAGAAGTTTGATTTTTTCACAGCTTCAAGGGACAGTAGACCTGAGTAATTGATATAAATTTCAGCTTCATACCTCCACGCGTTCCTGAGAAAAAGGGTCTTGACAGACGGACGGACGGACGGACAGACGGACAACAAAGTGATCCTATAAGGGTTCCGTTTTTTCCTTTTGAGGTACGGACCCCTAAAAATAATATTACAAAAAAACCTGACTGCCATTTTCGTTCGTGTGCAACATTTATTCATTAAATAATCTTTGTTGCGTTAAAATAATTTCAATTGGCTACCCTGAATAACCGGATGAGTAAAATTTAATCCGACGACCGTGCTTGCCGGGTGAAAAATAAATATTGACTTAAGCAAAACTGAAAATATCGATTTATCATTAAACTAACGCTCCTGCTTTACTACCGAAAGTGATGCAATGAAATGAAGGACGCTGATGTTATGTAGGCACGAGTAATTATGTAGTATTGCAGTCGCGGGCATATAATAATGTACATAACAGGACGTTTTAAGCTGTTATATCAACACGTTTATTTAACTGTCTACTGTGATAGTAAGAAACCACATGGAATGTCTATAATGCCTTGAAAGATGGAAAGGTCTTTGGTGTGGGACACAATTTGTGTGGGTACCCTTGTATCTCAACTTCCCAGCATGGCGGGCTGTACTAGTGGTAATGTATTTGAGTCATTTAGGGTTGAAGTAGACACGGTTGAAACAGACGCTTTACTATATATCGCGATTATAGTAAAGCGTTTAGTAGGCTCCACATGCAGCTTATATATTTCTGACAAAGAATCAGCATTGTCATCCGACCTGGCAGGCAATGCAGCGAGCCGGTATGATACCATGCGCAAATGGCACAGTAAGTACCCGTTGACAGCGATGCTGACGTTTGTCCAATACAAAATCAGTTTCCTCAATAAAGGTAGAATAATGGTAGAGAAAGCCTGAGGCATTATATCCGCTATTGTACATAATATACTAAAGGATAAATAGGTAGATAAAGAAGCTTATTACGGTAGAAGGCAGATTTTCATTTACCTATATTATGAAGAAAAAAGTCCTCAACAAACATGCCGAGCAATTTACTCCCATTCTCATAATCTCAACGAGCCATACCTTTCAAGTTACGGGGTAACAATTTCCAGTTGAAAGCGTTAAAGATCATACAAATTTAATATACATATAAGAGTTGCTTTTAGTACGTGTATTATAACAGAATGGGCAATATGTTGACCTATTAAGATTAGGGTATTTACAAGTCTCTAAGAAAACTTCACCCTATTGTAGTTAGGTTGTTAGAGTTGTTCTCAAGGACTCTAATGCGTTATAATTTTCTATTAATATTCTGTTCGAGTAGTTTTGTGACAGAAAACTAGTTAAATAGAATAATCTCGTTAAAAATAAATACGTGCATGACTTTGTAGTAGTGTTGTTTTTTTATAAGGCTCATTCAAGTTGCGCGAAATATAGTAATACTAGCTGTTTCCCGCGGTGTCACCGTCGTCCCGAGAAAAGTGAAGTAGCTTATAACTAGGAACCGGATTATATGCATTTGCATATGCGTTTGCTTATTTAAGCCATTCTTAGCGGTAATAACATATTTTATCTAAACTCTAGTTATGATGCATATTATCGGTACATTTGAAATATTTTTCCGAGTCCCAGTTACGTCAGTCGATGTGGAGTGAACCTTTTCCACTTACAAAAATATTCTAAATGATCAAAGCCACAATCTTACCACTGAAAATTTGGAAAAATACTTAAACATTTGAAATAATTTTAATGTCATGTAATGTTACTGTACCTATCATCGCCTATCAAGAAATTATTTACTCATTGTATGCTGATTTTGAATTAAAAAATGAAAACTTAATTTTCTCTTCTTTTTTGGGGGTTCCTAAAATTTATCATTTTATGTCGTATACTCTGCCAATTTTCAAGCATTTTTCATGCATATTTGCATGCATATAACAAGCTTTTTATGTTGCATGTAATCCGGTCTCTACTTATAACCATCTCCAGGGTTCTATCTATCTCAGTAGGTACCAAATTTATCAACATCGGCTCAGCCGTTTTACCGTGAAAACTTGAAAAATAAATAAACGAAATCGCTTTCGCTTTTATAAATATATTTTAGGATTTTCAATTAATGTATGTTTTAGAAGCTTTTTGTTATACACACATAACGTAGCGACAGTATTTTAATTTCCGTCTGCTCCCGTGTCTTATGGTAAAAAATTGTAGGCACCTAAATATTAAATGTCTAAAAAACATATATCTATATATTTAATCAAACTTTCCTTCGGCAGACGAGTAAAAATAAAAAAAACTGACTGCGTTAAAAATACGAACTAAAAAAACCAAACAGACTACAATGCAAACATGTTGCAAGCTAATCGTTCAACAGTGATCTGAAAGTGCAGGGACTATGAATTTATTTGGGGCTACTAGCATGTTTGAGGGGTAAGAAAATAACGAGCCCCGTATTTTCGACCTGCAAATAATGACATCGGTTACCCGGTCAAATTAATGATACCTGAACTCCGCTCTCGAACTACCAAATAACCGTTCCTTTATAAAAGTATAGTTCCTATCTTATGAATACATCACCCAACTGCCTCCGGCTGTTCTTAATTATCCGGTTCTCAGAATAAGGATATAAAAATCTGCTGCCTTGTTATATTGAAATGAGTACGGTACAATAAAGCATTGTCTTACCGAAACCTTTAAAACAAATACGTTTCGTTTCATGCTGGAAAATATTTACAAAGCTCTGTAAGCGGGATGATAGTCTGATGCCCGCGGGATATGATATCGCGGCATTCATGCACCATACAATATCATGACCGTGCTATGAACGTATCAGGATCGAAAAAAAAACCACGACACGGTCTACCCACTGGAAAGTATCATACCCGTGCAAAATATTTTCTTCGTCAAATTGTGACGGCCCGGAAATACCACGCTCCAGGCTTGGTCGTTGACGGATCGGTCTAGAGTGCATAGTCGCATACATTCCAATGCAAAGAATATTTATCTGGCACGTTCCCAGTACGTTCATAGGATGGAAGTCACAATCGGCGGGCGCTACTAATCATTCGATAAAAAATACGATAAACCAAAAATTAACATAAAATATTGTTTTGCAATTGCAGTAAGTATATAAAGTGAAATACATTTAGAAACATAAATGTCCGATGCTGGATGTAAGCCACTTACAGACAATGGGAAATTGCTCGTAGTGGAAAAATATTATGAAACAAACCTGATTGAATTGTTTTATTTATATTGAATCGAGAAAATAAAATGGTCTGAATGTTGCAGTCTGCTGCTCGTTATAATAGATACCTCTTTGGAAAAGCCAAATTTTGTCTGGTTTACTTTTTGCTTTAGTTTGTTGTTGATTTTTACTACGTGGACCAATATATCGCAACACACTTCAGTAAGACATCGACTTCTAAAGCGGTTTATAAGCGGATTTATAGGCAGCAATTTAGTTTTCTCTTTTCAGTTTTCAGAGAATCGATTTTACTTTATGTATTTTTTTAATTATATTGCATTTATATCACGAAAAATTATCACACTATCCAAAACTTCGGTCACAATCTTTGCATACTGATCACTAACCGTAATATGTATTAGGTATATTGTCTATTCCTGATCCGTCGTCGTTATTCGGAAACATAGGCTTCAGCCTATAATCCTCCAGGATTAGAGTCCTTTAGTCATTTGAATGTATGTGCTTCTTTAATCTTTGGTGCCACACTCGCATGTGAAGTGTGGCGATTGTAACATCGAAACAATGGCTTTTGAGCCATATTGTGACCGAAGTATGTCACTAAAAGTCTGCTTGCGACCTGCAACGCGCACATACATAGGTACGTGCCATTATACTACAAGGCGAGAATACTGCATTGCGATTTCGTAACAATAAGCTCTGCTCAACCAGAATTATACTACCACTGAGCGAATGCAATTAATTGAATGATCCTACTTACTATACCTACATTAACCTCACACAAATCTTAATGCTATTGTAAAGCCTTAGACAACACTTGACGAGTTTGGAATCCTTTATACCCATATATAGCAAAATTTGTATATACTAATTATTTCCTTTATTTGTACCTGCTATCTATCTGAATAGAGCGGTTGGCATTATTATGTTGTGTCTTTTGACTTCGAATTAAAGTCTAAATTGTTTGTTATTCCCGCAGACGTCTGCTTCCAACCATTCTTCAACTTCGTGGACATGAGGGCCCTTTTGGAAAATTTCTGCGTGTACCACGTGAATGCTCCGGGGCAAGAGGACGGCGCCCCGAGCCTACCTGAAGAGTAAGTACTTAACCTTAGACTCTATTTAGGGCTAGGAATCGTATTGTGATGAGATGGAAATATAGAGGTTTGTTTCAAGTTTCGAAATTCGAATATAAATCCAGTCTTACAAACTTTTGCATTTATATAATTAGGAGGATTAACTAGACATACTTACGTGTTTTGAAAAGGTACATATTTTATAACATAAACAATGAAAGACAAAAGCTTCAAAAGGAAAACAATGCAACGCGCAAACATTGGTAATGTGCAAATTGTGGAATTATACGTACATACTGGTTAGATCTCAGTAATTCCATTGTGCTGGCATAGCTCACCCCGCATAGGAATGTTCTGTCAGATACACAGTGCACAATGCATCGCGCATAGACAGCCAATTAGAGAATCTAAGGATTCACACAGATTTAATAATTATGATTAATTTACATCTACACAACATCTGCCTAGCCTTTTCCCAACTATGTTCAGGTCGGCTTCCAGTCTAAACCGGATGCCGCTGAGTATCAGTGTTTTACATGGAGCGACTGCCTGAAATAATATTCAAGCGTCCGGTGCACTCTGGGTAGTTATCTCCGATAGAGGTTACTGACTGCTAACCTTTTTACCACTGCATTAACTGCATTTATGAGTTTTATAGTAGAAGAATATGTATACCTGACATTCTTCTTCTTGAATACCTATTTCAATGAAAGGGGACTAATAGCAGGTTCATGCGAAATCAATGATTCCTAAAACAGACAGAATTTTTACACAACATCCGTCTAATTGACAAAGTCAGTTTAAAAAAAAAACTTTTAAAAGTTAATGTCCCCTAAAAAGTGTTTTTATATCAAAATTATTTAACCATGTGAAAGCGCATGCATACACTGTAAGATCTGTTGTCATCCGTCAGTCCATGTGTATAGTGCCAAAAAAAAAGTGTAATTTCGTTACCATTATGTGTATACCTTATAAAATCATCACCGTTTTAGAGTCATTAGGACAGTACGTAATAAATACGACCGCGTTGCCATTTGAGAACAAACGTGCAACAATACTATCATTTAACCTTTCTGTCTATTTAATCTATTATTATTGATCTGTGCAGCTTTATTTGCATGACCTGTCTGTTGCGCAGTTTTCGATGATATCGACTATTTTTTACTATAGCGAACTTCACACACATGAGATATATATAGATACCTGTTTATGTCGCTTACGTCTTGTTTCAAGTGTATGTACTTAAAAATGTAAGTATAATAACATCAATACCACACCACTAAGTTAATACAGTAATTAACACATACGAGTACCAACTCACATGTCACCCACTTAGCACGTTGGATAGATACTAATGCAATTTAAACTATGCCCCGTGGAGACTCTCGCAGAGATAGCTTGTGAAGGGGTATATTTGATTACCAATTCTGGTTGCAGCCGTCGACGCAAACACCAAAGTTTCATAAACCATTTTAAGTGGTAATATCACGCTCGCACTTGTAAGGAGTCCAGAGTAAGACGAGCTTTTATCAAACAAGGCTATTTGCATCCATGCGATGTCGAATTGTATGTATGACATGCTAATTGTAAACCTTGCTATTAGTAAGCATAATAAGTCTAACTATTGTGCCGAAGGTATAGCAGTCTAGATTAAATTTCTTTATTCTATTATCATTTACCATAAATAATCACGAGACGTAAACAGGTGTTCTTTCCAATGAAAACGTTGTCACTATTCTATATAAACATAATTTTCTGAATGTATTTATAGTTCTAGAAACCTCAAGTCATGATCATGACGCTGTAAATACATAATACTGTAAAAACCTTATTGATACGGGGCAAAATGGGGTATGATTTTTAACATAGTTTCTTTTTTCTAAAACCCTTAATTGAACACACAGGTTGTAAAAGGAGTAAATCCAGTACAGATAATTGAAATATTGCACAAAAAATTAGGAATAAAATATACTCCATATTTACGTTTTTATAAATTTTAATGTATCACCATAAAATAACTGGACTCGGACTGCGCGTAACTAGTATTATTATATTCAGAGCACTCTGATGTTCTGTGACTTCCGCATTGAGAGTTGATGCAAAATGGCTACTCGTTACTAAATACAGAACAAATTCAGCATGTCTGCGTATGCGTAAGAGTGGGTGGCCCCGTCGTGCCCCGTGACCCCATTACGCCCCACCTTCCCTCGCTGACTTTGTATGGTCAGTTCGCTTCCAACGGTTTAGTGTCGGTATACATCACCATTCTCAACCTTAATGATTGATGAATGTAGACAGGCTTCGAAACTATTTGGGTGTTGCCGATACTAAAGCTGATATTGCTTAACTATCTCTAATTATTCCTGTCAGACAAAGTTAGTTCTAACACAATAGCCACAGTTCAATATTTATATTATGTTAGCCTACATGGGCTTCTGAAAACTTGTGAAAACACAAGTTTTTGTGGTATATATGTTTGTCTGAGTATTTCTCAGGAACTTTAAGTCGGATTGTGAACCTTTTTTTGTATTGGCAGACATTTATTTCAACTTAAATAAGTGTAGTGAATTTATTCGAACAAAATACTAAAAAGGCACAAAGTACAACCGGCTTCCAAAACACATAAATGTATCGCTCTAAAAGTCAGTGGCAAAAGTACACACGACTGTAACCTCGTATAAGTCAGTGACTTCTATAGCATTTATAGCACAATGAAACCGTATTTATATTACAAATATTCGCTAAACTCGGGTAGAGTTTAACGAATCTTATTAACACAAAATTAAAATCTCTAGTACCTGTACATTTTATAATGCTAAACTCATAATCTTTATGACAATTCACTTTGAATCGTATAAATTGAATAATAAACGTTAGAAATGAAATGAGACTTTATAAAAACTGCGCTAAAACGGAATAGGTCAAGTTACGCTCCCGGCGGCGGTCTTAGGAATGGTTTCTTTTTTGTATTTTCGTTAGCAGTAGAGCCTTGCAGTAGCTTGGCGAACCGTCGTCATAATGAGCGTTCTGGAACGCAATAACTTTAAACAGGTCGAGAATCCAAAGTATTCTTGACAGCCTGCTATTGCACCCCTATTGTAAAAGCTACGCAGCCCTAGCGGAAGGCGCTCAATAGAGAGTTGTAGAAATTTTATTTCAAACAAATACCTAGCTGTCTAGCGTTTGTCTCGTTTCGCGCGGAAACCAGCGCTAGCATTGTGGAATGCATTTATTCACCCAACAGTTTAGAAGTTACATACACTATGGATACTATTTTATCGAGATGATCAGTCTTCATTTGAAACTTCGTTAAACGGGAACGCTCCATTGCGCGTTTAGCCCAGAATGAACAGCAAAATTATTATAATAGTTGAGTGTTTCAAAATCATAAGTGTAAGCAGCGAGAAGGTCGACTGGTAGAGAATGCCTTGTGGCATTAAGTCCGCCTATGTACTACTGATGTACCTACCTACATGAACTTTAACTAAATGAATAAATTTGAAAAAAATATAAGAAGAAACGCAATAATTAGTAACGTTTTAAGGTTATTTGTCATTATGAGAATGAGCCTGACTGCGGCTGATCAAGCATTTCTAATTTATTTTAATGTTAGATGTCAAAACCATAACAAAGAATATGTTCTCGTTTTATTTAACTTATTTGTATATATTAGGGTGTATAAAAATAAGATCAAAACCAGTTTTTATATTTTCAAATTAACATATTGCATGAAATATGATATTTTAAAAATATTTAAGTTACACAAAAACAATTTGTTAAAGTGGCGCTCGTTTAAGTCTTTGAAATGTTTATAAATCTTGTCAATTAATCACATCTACTTGATCCTAGCATTCAAAGTGCAGCAACCCCAACGAAACACAAAACCCGCTTCATCCATAAACTACTGAAAAAACATTTTATTTTCGAAATCTTTTCATCTGCATTCAACCGCGACGTTAAAACTAAAAGTACATACATCAATAGGTATTTCACATGCTAAGTTCCATTTAAACGTGTTTGCCGCTTGCTTTTCATAATTTCTATCTTTAGTAAATTTGCTCTATGTAAGCTAACTTTCGTTGCTTTGCAGACAAACCGACAAATTTTGACAGACAGACATCATTTGTTTTTTTCCATGGAGCAGGATAATCTTGGAGAAATTCAAGTACCAACTAATAGGTCCCATCCGTGGTCCGATCTCAACACGGCAGACGACACCACGTCATTCAGTTCATTCATTAGTCATTTAATTAAACTAAAATTCTGGTAAGATTTTTATAAGTTTGTGTTTCTTTAAATAAACTAGAAATTCCGCGGTGAAAGAGATTAAGATTCGTTTATTTTATCACAAAAAGAAAGTTTTTGCACCATATCTTTGCATCGTAATTATAAAACCTTCTATGTTAATTATTAAGAAAGAGTAAAATTGTGTTCTTTGAGATAGTAGCGTGGAGAAAACTATTAGTGCCAATAACAGTGGAAAAATACTGCCGATGTTCCCATCAATCCTTGTTTAGCTGTCGATTACAGTTACGTGCATCACGGGATAAAGTGAGTGTGATATGTGGTCTGATACGTATGCAGCACGCGTCGAAACGTCAGGATGTCAGCTACGCTAAAAGGTAAAATGACACAGACGAAGTACTCAATATGTACAAAGTTGCCAAAGCGAAATGCAAATTAACGATTAGTAGACAATCAATATCGAATTTATATATAGTTACTGTGCAACTTATAGACTTATACAAGTTTTGATTGACAACAAAATAGATACAAGCAGATTAGCCACAACTCAGCCCGTATGTAAGTTAAGTGGGCGAAATCGAACAAGGTTTTATCCGCTTAAGCCAGCTCTTCTCAATTTCCTTTTGGCGAGGACTTGCCGTATTGCGCGACCACGCAATACCACTTTGCAAACTAAACGGTAACGGAAAATGTCTAACCATGCGTGTGCGAATGTTTAGCGCTGTTTCATATCTACATATTACATTATCTTCGAAAATGAAGAACTTCAGAGATTATACAACGGGGATTATTAGGGATCAATGGCACGGTATGGTAAACAGAAACCCATATGGTTTCAATTCTTCTGTCTTTCTGTTCGCCTATCACAGCTGATTATTTCAGGAACTTAGCTATCGACTTTGTTTAGAACAATTATAAAGAACGCTTCAGCACGAGTATTGCGAATGAAAATAGTTGAAAAGTAATATTTCTTTTGTTGATAAAATAAGGGGATTGGAGGTTTACAATTTAGAAGTATAGTTACTAGGTCATGTGGAGTATCATATAAAGGAGCTTCCCCTGCTCACTACTAATATATTTTTGTTTTCTTTCAAGTCTTAAAGAAGCGTAAACCTGAACATTACAGTTTAAAAGTAATCACCGAATATTATGTCAGCATGGTTGTAAAAAACAAAATATTTGCGACTACTGCGTATAATTCCCTCCAAAGTTGTCCTCGCACTTTTATTATATTTTTTTACCGATTTTTATTTTATTTTAAAACGGGAAAATAATAAAAAAGTCGAGAAAATGGGCGCTTCATGATTTAACTGATATTTGAAGTTTGCATTACGTCGTTAAACCGATAAAGAAATGAAAAGATGTTTGTCGGGATTATGACTTGCAATGAAAAATGATCAATATCTTTACTCAAAATTGAAAGATTAACTATATAAAATAGGAATAAGAACGTTCCGTGTATTACAAACAATATCATCTGGCTAGCCTTTTCCCAGCTATGACCGCATGAAGCTTAATATCAGTGTTTTGCATGTAGCGACTGCCTATCTGATCTCCACAGCCCAGTTACCGGATTACACGTATTTTAAATCCTATAGTAGCATAAAATAAAGTTTTTACATAAAATAGTCTGAATCATAATAATCAAATCAAAAGCTGGTAACCGTTATCCGCGGCCCCTCGCCCACGACGACTTTTTGTAGCGATGCTGTCGCGCGTTCGGTAAACGCGCGTCAGTAGCGCTACTAACGCGTGTTAGTCGCGTTTGCAACGCGCTACTGCATCGCGACTGTATCGATGCAAACGCGCGACCGTGTTGGACGACATTGGGTGAAGAACGGATCATTGCCTACGCTTCGGCTACTTACGTAAAAGCAGCACCAAAGACAACGTGACTAATGTTACCTCAACGGAGTCCATCTTGCAACTGTAGCGATTGTAGGTATTTTTGTGCTGTTAGGGAGCATTCAAGTATTACGTAACGCAATTTGGGGGGAGGGGAGGGTCTTGTAAAACGTTACAAGGGCGGGAGAAGGGGTATTTAAACAACCGCGTTACGTAACATTTAGCAACTAGGGAATTAGAATCTTCCAAATCGGCAACCCTTTTCGTTTATGTTTTACGTGGAATCCCTCGAAGAAGAAGGGCAAATTAGCTGCTCTGCATTGTGCGCCATAGTGAGGCATTGTCTGAGGATGCCGATTGGCTCAAAGACGAAGTTGATGCAAGTGTTTTAACAATACCGGAACCTTCTTCGTCTGCTCTCCAAATACCTGTAATGAAAGAGTCTGAGTGGCTGGCAAACCCGTCGACAGAGGAGCAGTAATTACAATTGAATTGTGTTTTACGTACCTACACTTATTTGATTTATGACTAAATAAAAACATATAACTTAAAAATCTCTTATTTTGTTTATTACTATTGCAAACGCAATTAATACAATAACAAAGGTATAATTTGTTCAACATAATTGTGATTTCAATGGTCACTTAAATGTTACGTAACGTTTAGGGAGGGGGGTACAGAAAAAGGTTAACGTGCGTTACACGGGTGGGAGGGAGGGTCTAAAATCTTCAAAAATTGCGTAACGTAATACTTGAATGCTCCCTTACTGAATCGCGTTTGCATCGCGACAGAAGCGCGACAGTATTGCGTTAGCATCGCGACTGAAGCTGAGCCCGTGGGCGAGGGCACACAGCTAGCGACCGCTTCGCGACTGTATCGATGCGGACGCGCGACAGCATCGCTACAGCATCGCTACAAAAAGTCGCCGTGGGCGAGGGCCCTCGGTTTATTTAGAAATAACCAGTTTCGAAATAGAAAAGCTCCAGTAGATCTATAAATCGAATCGATGTAGAACGGTTGACCTACTTCTGGAGTTCTATCCGAAATAAACATTATGTACCTACACATGAGTCCGATGATCATTTCGCACTATATCGCGTTGATCATATTTGTGTTGTATGTACATGGAGTCGTGTTATGTTCAGACGATTTGAGTAAACGTAACTCTAAACTTATGAATTAGTTCAGACGCAGATTTGTACTTTTGCTAAAATCTTCGCATTTAACCGGGCAGCGTAAAACATAGGTACTACTTATGTTATATATAAAATTATAACTATACTTGGGATACGGTTTCAATTTCTGATGAATAGATGCCAAAAATAAATAGTCAAAACAAAACACTCCGTACCCTAAAAATACCATTTCAAATATCGCCGCAGTGTGTAAAAATATTGGTATTTAAATAGTATCATTAAATACTTGCATATCTTATCAGTTGTTTATTTAAATGGTAAAATAACCTCCTTCTTTTTTAGAAGTCGGTTAATAACTCTCATAATATGAATATTATGTTAAATTTTTGCGAATTATAACCGCACACTGATTTAAAATGTAAGAGTTACTCGTACGTTATATGTAGTACCACTAAAATAAATCCGAATCACTGTCAGCAGCTTTTAGCCACGTGAGACTTATCGCAAACTTCACATATACATTTGTTTTCCTTTTGTGAATAAGTTCTAATTTGATTTGGTTACATTTATAATGCGACCATGCATGGCAAGTTTGCCAAACCTTATGACCCGACGCTTATGTCGCTAGAATTGACTTAATTTTTACCATCTGGAAGGCTTCATAGACCTTGCTACTTAACTAACTGATGAAATTAGCCTAAAACCTCAAACGTAACCATCGTACCAAAGTCCCCTATCGGTCTATAGGGAAAAATAACATTGAATAGTTTACAAAGTCGATCTGTTCTTGTCATGACTATGACAAGCGGTAGGGCTTATTTAAATCAAGGAAAGGGACGAGGTGACTCGTTATTTTTTATGGAATGTGCAAATCCGAATTCGATAAAATTAATATAGTGACGTAAGTTGTAGTAGCATTTAGTTAGTTAACCATTTATTCGGTGTCCTTGCGAGCGCGAGCGAGTCAGGGCGTGCGGGTTGTATTGATTTTTTTGAACGGCACGCGCCACCGACTACGTCCAAGTAATACTATTTGAATAATGCCTTCTTGTCCCGCTATCAGTGTTTTCCATTTTCACATATTGTTATCACAAGTTAAAAATCATAACTTTCGTTCCCCGAAACTCGGTTTGAAGGCGGCATGAACTCACCGTGCCGTCTTACCCACTTTGCATGAATACATATCGCATCCTAATGTAACTAGGTGCGTATTTAAAAACACTAATGTATTTAGAAACGCTAAAAACCATTCACTACACGCATACACTTGTATTTAGCTCATTCGTTTGGAATCCCAAAAAGACTGACATAGGTACACAATGACACAAGTATTACACACATACAAGTGAATTTAATAGCTTTTGCTATGTATGTATAGTCTAGTCTCACATTAAAATGAATAAAATGACTAGTCTACTACACAAAAAAATGAATAGTCACTAGTAAGTAAAAGAGTATCTATGGGGTTTCTTGCCGGTTCTTCTCGATAAGACTCACTCCTTGGAACCGTGCATGTAGCTGGACGTTTCACGAGAGCCTGCAAAGACATATTTGAAATTAAAAAAAATAGTTTTGAGTGAAGATAAGTTCTGTCGCTTCGGGCAATCCCTATCTACGATCGGAATTAAATCTTCCAAGCAATATTGAGGTAGTACTTACCTATTCGAATCGCTAATTTAAATTCACTTTCTAATGAATAATTAATGAATTTGCACTTCTAGCAACATTTATGAGGAGTAGTACTTACTACAGTTAGTATGTACAGTTGTTAAAATTCGTCTAATAGAAAGTCGTCGCAAGATCGACCAATTTGTATGGAATATTTTTTTGCGAATTTTTCAAACTTGTAGTACAAAAGTTGTTAGTTTTGGTGGCTGTACCCTATATAATGTACCTACCTACTAGCCGGTACGGCGAACTTCGTACCGCCCCATCATTTATTTTTTCGATGTTTAATAATAGTTATTAATAGAATAGTTATTCTGCTATTCGAGACGGAGAAAAATACAACAAATAAAAAACCATGAAAATCGGTCCAGACGTTCTCGAGTTATACGTGTTAGAACAAACCCGACTTTGTTTGATACATACAGATATACTACAATTTAACGGTAAAACGGCTGAACCGATTGAGATTAAATTTGGTACGTAAGGAGGACAATTATACTAGGTACCTATATACTTTTTATCAGGGTGCGATAGGTCTAGTATCTAGTAAGTTTTATACCTTTATAGCTAGTTCCCACGTTTTCACCCGCATTCTGAGAGACTACTTAACATACCCGGATAAAAAATATATCCTATGCGCTTTTCCCAGTCGTCTGTAAATTTCTTCTAAATCTTTTCAGCTCTAACAGACAGACAGAGTTACTCTCTACGTATTTAAGGATAATGTGTAATGAACGAGATACCCGTTACCCGGGTAAATAATTGTTATATAAAACATGAATTTCAAGGAAAATATTTACAACCATTCTCTCAGATGTTGAAACCACACGCGCGGGCTTGTTTAAACTTTTTAAATATTTTGCGAACTAATTAAATGTGACCTAAATAGTTGCTTTGTATGTATATGAGATTACTTGACGATGGAACGCCACTATTTTCCAGTTTGCGAACAATGTTTGCTTACTATGTTATAAATATGATGCTTGTCAGCAGCCAACATTCTTGACATGATCAATTCGCAACTAAGTTTACTCGCTGCTGGTCCACGTCTTGACGGATTTGGTGAACTAAGTTTACTGTTCTAATTAGCACCGCAATAGTCAAACATTTCAGGAACGACCCTACGGCATACTACGAATAATTTACAGTGTTTGATGTTAACACACGTTAACCTATAGTGGGTGCTCTTGCGGAGTATATCCTGAATGCCAACTGAATATACTATAAATACTACCAGGAATGCATGTTCCGAAATTAGCCTTTTGGCTGCATGGCGTATTTACTACTAATAAAAAATGGATATTACAATGGTTAGCCAAATTGCCAACTTCAGGGCGACCACGACTCGTCGGCCGAACTGTAGTTTAATTCAAATATTTTATAAATATGAATTATATAATGTGCGTGCTAGTAAGGAAAGTCGTTCCTAACGGAGTGCATTCTGAAATTATTGATTTTGTTAGATATATAAAAGTAATGTAGGTCGGGAAATTACGGGTTGTTTTATTTGAAAAGATAGAAAATTATTCAAAGTAAGGTCGAGGTAATTGTAAACAGACATACCCATATGAATCTCGCTCGGACTCTGCATTCCCTAGATCTGCGCATACCGTAAAAGAGCGTCTAGTCTCGGCCGACTAATAAGACAAATAATACAAACGAGACTCGTCTCGCTGGCATTTCCGCTCACGAATAGGTACGTGCTAGTGACCATTCACAGCGCAACGCATGTCGTCATTAGTAGCATATGCAAGAGATTAAGGGCCGGCAGTGCATAATCATCAAATATTTTGTTACTACTGCTTCGGCTAACAGCTTGTTTCAGGGCGTACAATTGAAGAAACAGGGATTGGTTTTAGGCAGTAAGAGTTTAAACTCTTCCTTCCGTTCAGCCCACAGCGAGAGGGGTCATTTGAAGCTCTATCCTAAAAAACAACCCTTAGCGGTCCTTAGCGGTCTGGTGAAAAAGTACAGACAAGTTTATGTTGTTGTTTTATCGAAATCGGACGTAAGACGTCCATTGCTAGGTGTAGTACTAATGCTTGTTGACATTTTTCTTATGTTAGTTGATAGCATTGCTACTCTTCAAATAAATATGTATCGTTTACATAAAAAGTTTTACCTAACATCCGTTGTAGATTATACAATTTACCTTAGGTACAATTATCGGCGTATTGCTCTGTTTGCCTGGAACACTACGAGCTAGTTTTAATTGGCGAATGGATACTCTGACGTACATAAAGTTTCCAATTGATGTTACGAGTACTAAAGCCAAGACTATACGATAAAGCGTTCGTTAACTTTGGTTCGCGCATAGTATAACTAAATCCTTGAACCTAAAGTTGATATAGTTGGGCTGCGGGATTCGAAAAAGTTCCCGTTTCCCTGGAAGACAAGGGCGAAGCAAGAAACAGTGATGGGATTTACTCAGTAAACGGACACTTACTCCGACTCCGCCAAAAAAAAAATGCAAATCTACGGATTTTTTTAATATATTCATATATCATCTTGCATATAAACAAATTAAAAAAGAATACTTTGTCAAAGTATTTCATGGCAATAAGACTAACTTAGCTTGCCACAGACAAATGGAATAGACATTAACCAAATTTATAACGGATCAAAGGTACATAAAATAAATTGTTTCCATCTGGATTGATTAATGATATGTTTTATTTACAGCTTTAATAACAAAAAATAAACTCTAAGCTCGGCCGAGAACACACAGACAGACTGACGGACATGTCGATACTATGATAAGAGTTCCTTGTTGATTACGGAACCTTAAAAAGTGAGGTATTCCTCGAAGCGCCACCGTTTTAAGGCGCACCTCATGAAGCGCACCTTTATTATTCCTCGGAGCGCACCTTTTAGTAGCGCTCCCGATAACAATTAAAAATATTAAAATTTTATTCCTTGAAGCGCACCCATGTTTAAAAATCATCAATATAATTTATTACGTTTACTTCATTCTCTTCCCTATTTTTAAACATGGGTGCGCTTCAAGGAATAAAATTTTAATATTTTTAATTGTTATCGGGAGCGCTACTAAAAGGTGCGCTCCGAGGAATAATAAAGGTGCGCTTCATTAGGTGCGCCTCAAAACGGTGGCGCTTCGAGGAATACCTCTAAAAAGTGGACCACAGTAGTAGAGCACAGTGACATTGGTAGTATCCCAAATCCCTATAGTAATACTTCGCAAACGTATGCGCCAGATGATAAATAAACATTTATAGAACGTGTTTGCATTTCGTTCTCCAATCAACACGACTTGTTACGAAGCGTTCCGCTTAGAGACTTCAAACAAACGTCGATTACTGTACCTTCAAAAATAAAAACTTCTAAGTAAATAGGTATGTGTACCGACTACTCGCTATCTTTTATGGCGTAACTTAACGCGCTAGTAATTTATGGTCTCTTAGACAGTTATTGAGGGATCCAAAAAATACTCTACTCGCGCCAGATTTTCCGTTCTCATAACCAAACATTCATTTAATTTTTGAGCGTTAACCAATAATTTTGCGACTTTATGGCCGTCCACCGTTAGAAATTTGGGTCACTTTAATGTTCGTAAGTGATACTGCTAATCAAGGACCACCCACAACGGACAACAATTCTGATAACCAGCCTAGGGATAAAGTCCAGCATTTTTTCGCACGTATCGATCAGTCAGCCATTGGAGTTTGATCTACTTGATCGCGTTTTTGTTTTCACCTTAATTCGATTACTTACTGACATTACGTAGTTCAATGTCCGTTTGACTGGTTGAACTGTGGCGTATACCTAATAGATCGCTCGTTGGCGACTAAACCTACACGACTAGCAAACAAACCTTGTGGCTAACTAGGTATATTGTACTCCTTACGAGTACATCACACACGTGTGACAACTTATTCTATTTTCAGAACGATGAAAATAGACAGGATTATTTTATTTACTCCAACAAGAAGAGGTTTTGAAACTTAATAAATACACATAAATACGTAACTTGAAAAAAGGTGGGATTGTTTTCAGAGTTGAAATATTGCTTCGGCTTTTACGTACTTTGAGATATGATTGGATGAAACATAGCTTTCGTTAACCTAGCTAGACTAGCTTGTTATGCTTTCACGGTAAAACGGCTTAACGGACGTATATGGAATTTGGTATGGAGATAGCTTGAATACGTGAGATAGCTGGGTACGTGAAACTGCGATGTGATACACAGGGCGTGAAACATCTAGTAATATTACAAATCCGCAAGTAACTCTGTATGTCTGGCTATCACGCTTTCACGTGAAACGGAAAAAGTATCAATCAAAATCTGTCAAATGGATGATGAAACTTAAAAAATGCAATTATTTAATTTCTTTAGTCCCCTGCGCGTTTACGTAATAATTATTTATATATCAAACAAAAAATCTTAAAAGTATGCAAATAAAAAAAATATTAATATCAACATAAGTAAATAAGTACTTAAAATATAAATGATGTGGGGTTTGATGCAAACAACCGTTAATGTGATTAGATGACGTGCTCTAAACGCAGGAAAAATTTAAAGTAGTTTTTTCTGTAACGTAAATATGTAGATCATGTAGCATATGTAGAGTTATAAATACTAAAGATTTTAATGTTAAAGGTTCATTATTTTTTTATGAATGTAATTTATATGTAATTAATACGTATTTTATACCTATTAAATTTGCCTAACCTATGTCAATTACCCTTTTTTTTGTATGGCATCTCGCAGGTCAACCTAGAAGGTTGTCTACTGTTTTACCAGGTTTGCCTGTGAACTGCCTTAAATGAATTTAGTGCCTCCAGCCAGGGCTTAACTTACAAAACTAAGCGCTAAGGGCACCCCCTAGTGGGTTACGGGCCTCGGCTTAGGGCGTCGCTGGGGGAAGACAGCAAGGGACAGGCTGGATCAGAATATACATATATAATTATTATAGTCGGGAATTTTAAAGCTATTGGCTCAGTTCGCGGGCTGGCTCGTCGAGCTAGGTGTCAATTACCCATACCCACATTTGATCTAGCGACTCTACACTAGATTGCACCACAAAACAAATTACCCACTTTTAAAGTTCTCGTAAGTTTTTTTTTTCAAAAACTTTTATTTTATGACAGCGTATGTATAAGAGATAGCAATTTTTTCAGCAAAGACTTTGTAGAGAGAATTTAGCAAGAATAATGCGAACAATGTTCAGCAGTAAACGCCCCTCTGCTACAAAATGCGCGCATGCTGACCGAGAGACATGTCAAAAAATCTCCCATACTGAAAATAGTTGTTTTCACGACGTTAAGTACTAACTCTCGTGACAATAGGTAATGTTTCAGTAATTTCTGTACCTGCTTTAAAAAATAAACCAACTAAATTATAAATAAGAATCATTTTAAAATGTGACACGCTATAAATAGATTTTAAATAGCTAGGTAACGTTTGTTATATAAAAAAAATAGGTATTTTGGTCGGCCAATTACGTTTTGCGCTGACAATAAATCAGTTAATTTAAAAATATCATTTATTTGAGAACTAGAAGCAATATTTAATTTAGTGATGAATCTTAATTTCCTTCGGGATCGTGACGCAATTACAGAAATGTACCTACCTTCACAAACCGTACCTACCAGTAGGTATTTTAGAGCTGTCTTCGAGCAAGTTTCGAGGTCAACGCGAATACTTGTGCACCAGCCGCCACTGTTGAGAAACTCTTCGTTTCAGTAAGTTTTACAAACTACTGCAGCAGTTCTCAATGTCATGAAACTACGGGCAGTGTTGAATTTAATTTCGCTTTCAGAACCAACCTTGAATATTACTTAGGCTTATATAAAATCAGTGTTCCCTTGGACTTTGAAACAGACACCTATGAAACGCTACAGCATCAAAATTCATGTCATGCATCAAAGCCATCGATCTGTTCTGAATATAGACAAGATGTTATGAAAATGCAAAATATACAAAAAGGACGGGACGTTTTGATCGGAAAACAAAAACGTTTCCCGATTTTATTTTCCTACACCTGTACGTATTGTATTTTCCTCATTTATACATGACATAAATGACAGGTAAGAAGATTATTATACAATAGCCATATAACAAACGAGTTTACGTATCGAATGGCTTACGTAGGTAGGTATTACAACTATTTTGAATAAAATATAAATACTAGTAGGCTTTATAATAACTATCCTAAAACAAAATTAATGTACCAACGCAAAAACAACATTTTGTAATATCCTAAAATATTAATTAAAGCAATTTAAATAAATAAAGTCTGAGAAACGAGTAAGAAGCAGATACTTTTTAAAGTGGTTCGTGCCCATTACTTTTTTTTTCTAAAAGGTCCGTTCAATAGCTTTACTGCAAAAACGCGCAAACTATATGAATGTACATACTCGGCGGTTTGTTTACTTCAACGTTGCTAGGGAACTAAAGGACAGTGTACTCATTACTGTATTTTCATCGTACCTACTGCAATACGGCTGCCGCTCATTGTACTACCAAGTACGTTCATAATTATTATTGATGAAACAGGTCACTAGGGTGTCGAAATATCTAGTCGAATCAATTGTATAAGACTCATTTCGAATTGGGTCGTTAGGTAATGTGGCGTTAGCGTTAAATAATATAAAATACCTAAAACAATTCTTCCTTGGCAGTCGGGTAAAAATGAAGTTATTATATGACTGTACCTACTTTCCGCTACCGAGGCTGTATCTAATGTTCAATCTTGCGACCTTAGGTTACTACAACCTAAATTACACTGTTATCTAAAGCACCTAATGTGTAAATTTCTGGTGGCGGGTTTGGAACTATGGACAGCTATACGCCTTTTACATCAAGCAGCATGCATCGAGTTTTGAAACTTGCTCAAGTCTTAATTTAAATGCAAAGATATACATTAAATATTGCATTGATATTGCTTGTTAATTTTTTTAGACAGTTGGACAGCGATATCTCGTGTGCCATTGTTGTTGTAATGGCTAATAAAACTGGCGATCGATCAAATATGACGTAGACACTGAAGAAAATTTCTCTGTGTGCATATAAACGCTCATGAGGCTATAAATCCTTAGATACTTCGTAAAAAGAAGCTAGCTAACCGTATAATAAATAATGCAGTAAACATTACTCCAAGAGCTGTCCGATACCAATTTGCTCTTGTCGAGAGTAGAATTTTCGTACTTTGTAAGATAGTTATTAAAAAATCAAAAGAATGCAGTTGGACTGTGGAAAGTGGATGCAGTTTTTTGTAAGATAGTTTTTATAGATATACTACTGATATAAAAACAAATAAGTTTGTTTCTGTAATACAAAGCATTACTAAAACATCCATCATTTTAGAAGAAATCGTAATAAACAACAACAAACAACTTGATATTTCATATTTTTCTGTCAACTTTCTCAGTCTCGTGTGTATGTCCGACGTGTTTGTGTATTCTATGTATCCCAGACAGACAGCTAGACTGGGAGACGTGGGTCGACGCCTCTGACATGTTATCATGTCGTACCAAAATAAGACAGAATCCGCTGCAATAAAAAACTAAACTATACTCTTAAAAAAAGCAGCTTGCCTTTAATTCAAATTTCAACTTTTTAAAAATATAAATTTTAGCACACCTTTAACCTATACCAATTAAAAACGCTATGCACCTTAAATTATGCTTTATGTGATGCATTAGCAGAGTAGAGAGACTTTCAATTTTAATAACCCAGTAACGCTTCAGAATATTTTTTTAATGATTTCAAGTAAAAATATTTTTAGCTTAAACTCGCGTTTCTTTTAGTCTGGGTTAATTTTTATTTTTTAAATTATTTTAATATTATTATTACACCCGCTATCGGTTATTTAGATATGTTATGATAGAGCTGTTTTGTAAAACGGCTAGGATTAAAGTGATTTAAGGCCTTTCCGATGATGAGCCTTTCTTAAGAGGTATCGCGGAAAATGAAAGCAGTTTAACTTAGCTATGTAAGGCGTTCGTACAACGTTTATTACAACAAATAAACATTAAGATTACTTTCCCAAAGAGATTTTTATTTGAGGAACTTTTTTCAAAACCCTTCGTGTCATTTCTATACTCTGCTTGCATGTTAACTTGACATGCCTAAATCAGTGAACCAGATTAATGTGACACCAACCGGTGTAAGGGACAGGAATGAGTAATGAAATGACAATGAACAGTCTTCCCCGTGGAGGAGGGTAGGTGAATAAACTGCATTAATGGGGCGTCGCGACACATCGGCGCCAACTCCGCGCGTTGCAAATACACACATAGTAGCTCATCTGCTGAATAAAGAAATAAAATTCGGTAATAATTTTAATTTATGAGGACTAAAGATTTACTTGGCACCCAGCGTGGGTCTTGGTTAGAATCAAGTTTTGTCCACAATTATTTTTCGCTGACTGTACCTAATTAATTCCTATTTTTGTGGTAAAAATAATCACATTTGTCTAGAGATTTATTAACACAAAAAATACAATACAGACACCGTAGTCATTAAAACAAACTATTACATAAGCATTATTAATTCAAACCATCCAAACGTGAATTTAATCCATTACTCCTTTAGTTTTCACTTTTCATTAACGACTTGATGAGTGAAACTTTACTAATAATTTAAAAGTTTGTAATTTAAGAGCGGGATATACGCCGATGACCTTGCTCGAGTGGGCGTAACCAAGGAAAATACCCCGCGCAGGCTCCACACCTCCCCTGACAAAAATTACGTACGCGCAGCGCATGGCACGGCAAAATAATAATCCAACCATTTGCACAGCACGATAGGGCTTACAGTATTTCTGCCTACTTGAGTTTCTTTCTATTTTTTTAATGTTAATATATTTTTTATTCAATTTGTGGATAGTGAAATTAATAAGAAGTGTTCAGTAAAAATATTTTTGTGTGCTACCATTTATTACCCTCATAAATACCTACCATTATTACCACATACCAAATACCATATTTTCATAATCATTTCATTATTTTATTACCAATTCAATTCAATAATATAGTAAGTCGCTAAGTGCCTACCCTACCTACATAAATAGATAGCCCAGCCTAGAAAACCTACAAGTTTTTTCACGAGGTAACATTTCCGTGCCTATGATGTTACTTTATTAGGTACTAGCTTTTGCCCGCGGTTCCGCACGCTTTCTTCCGGGATAAAAAGTACAGCCTATGTTTGATTCCAAGCCTAGGACTACCTATATGTAAAATTTCAGCCCAATTCGTTCATTAGCGTTCCGTTTTGGCGTGAAAAGGGAACAGACATCCATTCCACGGTAATATTATCTATACAGTGTTCCAACTTCATACAAACGGATGAATTGCGAGCTATGCCTACGCGCCTCGATCTCGGCATGCAGATAGTCGCGACTGTGCCGCAGTGACGAACGGACGGTGTGTTGTTTTTAGGGTTCCGTACCGAAAATGGTATAAAGGAACACTTATGGTTTCAATTCGTCTGTCTGTCTGTCCGTCTGTCACACTGACTTGAAATTTGGAACAGTTATAAAGAACGATTGTTCATGCGTATTGCAAATGAAAAAAATATAAAAATCATATTGCTTTTATTAGAAAAGTGGGGGAAAGTGGGTGTTTAAAATTTCTAAGTATAGTTATAGTTATAGGTCATGTGGGGTATCATATGAAAGGTCTTTATTTGCACATTCTAATATTTTTTTTGTTTTCTTGTATGTCTTTTAATTTTCGAATAATAATGAAATCCGCACAAAAAATTACCGGGGGGAACGGTCATTTTTATCTCCGTAATTTGAGAAGGGAAAAATCTGAAATAATAATGATTGATAGACATTAACCTAAATATTACAGGGAAAAAAAAAAACTATGAATTTAAGTTTAACAGTTTTTAAGTAATCAGCAATTTTCCCCTACAAATAAATTTAATTATGCGGTCGAAAAAAAACAAGATAATTAGGTATTTGACCACCAACTAAAATGTACTAAAATGCTGTTTCATTAAAAAGATTCCATAGAAACAAAACGAAGTGTCGAAAAATAAATTAAATCAATGTTAAAATAAATAACATCCATGCTTTTAAAGTTTTTGGAAGGGGAATTTTCTATCCTTGTCACGCGAAACATAATTTGTTCTAGGAAATGTCGAGTTATACAGCGTTTGGACATAATGACGTCATAATTGCATCGTGCTCTCTTTTTCTAGCAATGACTTTTTAAATGCTTATAACTAGGCCGTTTTTTAGGATAATACATTCGTATTTTCACTGTTGTTAATCTTTTCGTTAATTAGTTATGTATTTCTAATAAAAAAAAATACAGTCAAATAACCAATTGCGACTTTATTGCGTATAATATTCTTTCCAAGTGAAATTTATTATAATTTCAATTTAATATTGGTTTTAAATTAATTTTTAATTTTGATTGTAACTTTGATTTTATTTTTTTATTATGATTTTAATTTTGATTTTAACTTCGATGTATTTTGATTTTAACTAAGTAAGCTTCACTTTTGGTCTGATATTAATTTAAGCATGTGGTGTTCACTTATAAGTGATTGTTACACTGTAATATTATCGTTAAGCATGTGATTTATAATTGAAATGGTGTAAACAATTGTTGGTGAATCTATTATAATAAAATAAAAAATAAAAAAAATCCAAATGTCGAAACCTTCGGTGCGCGAGTCCGACTCGCACTTGGCCGGTATTTTTTAACAATAACCGCGCTATTTTTTCACTAAAAATAAGTTCAAGTGCTTATTTAATATGTATTGGTTCCTTGAATTCATCAATAACATTTTTAAATTACCTGGATACTCCGCAAGGTATAACTATAATTTTTGGATATGTCTACCAATGACGTAATAATCTGTTTTTGCTTTTGATAGGCAGATATTTCGATTTTTCCACTGAGTAAAAAAACCCAGATTAATTAATAAATAAGTAGATAGGGCGTAAAAAGTGCGCTTACGTTAAAAAAAAGTAGTTTCCCACTCTAGGCTATTTACTTACTTATGTAATTAGCTATTTATAAACATACATATTATTGAATTAGGCGAAATATCGGTATGAAATGAATATGTGAGTAATAAATGATAGGTACCAACCTAGTAAGATTTACATGTATTTTTATTGAACACTTCCTATTTCATTCACAAAAAAAACATTTTTGAAAATAATAATATATATTATTTACATTCACAAAACAAGAAAGAAACTCAAGTACGAGTAGGTTGATGAAATTAAAACACTATAGGCAGGCAGCCCTATCGCGTGTGTGAGTACCGCGCGGCTGTAGGTAGTTATATCCCGAACAAGGCCGAGTCACAATACTGTTAGATACCTTTACCGTGTCCATACATCCATCCAAACTTTCGCATTCCACAAATAAAATAATAGTGCAGTTTTTGGAGAAAAGTGTCGCAGGTCCGTTCAGCACAGCGTCTCGTCCCGCACTGATTCTTAGGACGGCAGAGGGGTGCTCACGCGAATAAAGAGTATCGATTACGTAAAAAAATCGTTAAAAATAATTAGGGCATTAATCTGGAAAAATAAGAAGAAGGTTCCCTCGGTATTCTTTTATTTAATATGGTGATGACAATAAAATAATCCTGAGATTGATAGTTTACGAGAAAAACCGTAGTAACTAAGAAAACAGATGATACTTTGCTCAATTATTTTTGATATTTAAATAGATTTTTTTTTATTTTTGAAAAGAAGGGGATCTGCCTTGTATGGCATAGATTATTATGTATTTTTTTCGAAGCATTTTCGATAAAAATGACGGAGAAAAAACGTTTTAATGTAACACAAATTACACCTATTTCACATATATCGCCGCCTTAAGTAAAGCTCTACGTGACATATTCGTATAACGTTCGGTTATTTGTAAGGCGGAATAGAATCGGCAGTGGGTCTCGTACCGCAGTGTTATGTAACAGACTGCCGCTCGATATAGACTGTAGGTACCTACTACATGACGGCGGCGCGATGGCTACCGGCTGACGACGTCTGGTCATGCCAGTTGTTGGACTTTGGGAAATCACTTAAACGGCGTTCAAGCATTTAAAAGCGCGGGAATTTGAAGGCGCCATTTATCGCAGTCCAGGCTCACTCACTATCCCTGTTATTAATCTCCTTCGTATATATAGCAGCAGTATTCAATAATTTTTCTCTTTTTCTCATTTTCGCTAAATTGAGTTGGTAGGTATAATTATTAGAAATAAAAATTAGAAATGGCTGGATAAGATAAATGATACCTGAATTACCTTTAGCTGAAAAACAAAGACAGCCCGGAGCTTATCTAAACAGCTGATTGTGGCTTAAAAACTAAATTTTTGTGCACCTAATTGTGCTGAATTGTAAGCAGCTCGCGAGACAGACGGTGCACAGCCGACGTTATTTTACATTCACCACAATATGAGACTCTCATCAATCTCTGTCGTCAAACACGTGCTTCCACTTAAAAAATAATAATTATGTTTAGCAAGGAGCAAGAGTCTGCAAGACCTAGATTAAGTTTTGCAAACACAAAGTAGGGAAAGCGTAACGAGTGGTTTTAAACACTAGGTATCGGTTATTTTATATTTAAACTTATGACGTAACGTTCATAATATCGTCGTTACCCTGTCATTTTAGAAACAATTGTACATACATTAATGACAACCGATCAGTATCTACTGCGCTTTGGAGCTTTTGTACCAGGGTTTGCATTTATTTTAAAGTTTTATCGATACTTTTGCGTGGGGGAGAAGCTCGTCTCCCGGGGCCTACTTGCAGTCTGTACATAATTCATTCATTTCCCGCCGCAGTATTATGTAATGCCAGCAACTTCTGTCGGCACCTTACTGTACCTTATTTTACAACTTTTTGTCACATCCAAAATGAACATAAACTAGGTAAACATTTAAGACCTTTGTTGAACGTTTTCATAATTGTTAGAATTACTTACATATATATTGGTAGATGCAGAGTCTATTACAGTAACATTAAAACAAGACAGCTAATTCTGACCTGCCATATGTATTAATTGTATGATAACTTCACGTCACGCCATAACTTGAGAACAACTTCCAATTGGGATGAAATTTTGTACGTTTTATCCCCTGAGACGCGGGTGCTAGTAAGTACTAAATAAACTTCTTAGCATTCGATATTCGTGGCATAACTTTCTCAATGTAACTGACATTTCAAATGTTAACGATTTCCCATTTGTTGCAGCTATGTGTACCCGACTATGGACGAGCTGGCCAACCAGCTGAACTACGTGCTCGGCCACTTCGGGATCAAGTCATTCATCGGCTTTGGCGTCGGGGCTGGCGCTAACATCCTGGCTAGATTCTCTCTTGCGCACCCGCAAAAGGTAAACAGTATTTAACAACATCATGCAGTTTTGTGTTATAGCGGTGGTATACATGCTTGAAATGTTGCGTTATATGGTTCGATGAAGTCACACCTTGCAAGTAAGTCAGAAACTTGATGGTGCAGAATTTAATACAAGCTCTTGATAGAAATCAGAGTGAACAGTACGCATTCATAGTTTAAAAGACTCCGCGACGTTATAACTAAAGTGGAAACTTTCCACTTTTCCTTTGTCAAAAGTCGGACTTTGTTACTTTGTTATTCCTAGGTGAAAACCAAAGAGCACTTATCGGCTCGATTTTTATTCAAGCCTTACTTAGTTTTATTATAAGGATTCAAAGAGCAGCCATTATTTGTAAGATGTTTTTCTCGATCGTTGCTCCGATAGTAGTGACAGTAAACGGTGCGAAAAACTTCAATCAACATCTTAAGAAGCTCTCGCTCGGTAATTGGATTGAGTAGCTGATACAGAAAGAGGTTACGTACAAGGCACACGGAGGACGAACCGAACTGTATAATTCCTATGTAATTGTTGACTACTAATAAAACATTTTTTAAATGTTTTTTTGTAGAATCATAATTCGACAGTGGAAAGGTAAAGTCGCTTAACCGCCGTTTTGGTAATTTTACAAAACAGACGTTTAAAGTTTTTTTTTTATTTAAAAAATCATTATCTCATTTTCTATGGGATGGATAAAGATAAAAATGAAAACGTATTCGTCAAAATAAATGATCTAATAATCCTTTTATTCAAAAGTTATGTAGTGCCTTTATTTTCCAAATTAGGTGTCGGTTAAGCGTAAATCACTTCTCCGTTCTAAATATTTGGTCAGCGAAAAATCACTAATCAACCTATATATTGCAATGTCACAAAAAAGGGTAATGACTAGTAAGCGTTAATACCAATATTGATTAAATGTTTAAATGACTAACACACTAAACATGCAAAAGAAGCGTTTTTCTCGTTTTTGCTAATGAATAATTATCTATTAAATCAAAATCAGTGAAAAGCCTGTAAAGGGTTAATTTTTGTAGCTGATGCAGCTTATGGTAAAAAAGTACTTTTTCATAAGTAATAATATATGCTAATAATAACGAAAACACATTAGGAATTATTGATTATTATTAATACGAAAATAAACAAGTTCCGAGCACTTTTGCTTATACGCCAGTGTCTCTGCTATGGTATTCAGGAAAAAACGCTAATGTCTCTTAAAATTTAATTTCAAAGTAATTTCAAATGACTTATTACTGTTATCGGTAGGTAAGAAAGGAATCAAAAAAACGCTAATGAGTTATTTTTTTAATAATCAAGGTTAATGAAAATAGCTAATAGTGAACTTGACCTAAAATTTGGAGATTTAACCGACGTTAGTTCAAAAAGCCGGGAAATAGCGTCGGTTCAGTGATATGAAATGTAAAAAAAACATGAAAACTTGGTCCGCTTAAGCGCCAAAAAAGTGCTCTGATTTACACGAGTCCTAAACAGATCGGCGCAGAAAAAATCGCTGATTCTAGTGATATATATAACTCATTTTCGCCCAAAGTGGTGGTTAAGCGACTTTACCTTTCCACTGTCGATATCAAATATTTATATTTTCATTGGTAACGCATAAAACGTGAGCGAAATTTTAGAGATGCTGAGCTTTCTGAGTGTGTAAGCCGAGGTTTTAGTAAGTAATATGTCACGCGTCGCCATTCAAAGCCAAGGCTTTCATTTCCTATATTCGAAGCACATTTGAATGCAGTAAACTGCATGCATGAACGTGTGCTCGAGTGATATTGGAAACTTATGTGTATACTTTGCCTCTGTACATGCACACACTCACCGCACAGTTAATCCGTATGTGCTAGCTTAAGCCTCTTCATGGAAGTATGGCAAATCTCCTGATATCATACTAAATCTGATTTAAACCTTATTTTTGCCTGTATCTGTTCCATACATCAAACTTTAAAAAAAAATGTGTTTATGCAAACATTTCCCTTTTTTGGGATAACAAAATATACATCGCTCTTTATTAGTTGCATCAGCGTATGAAGCAACAAACATTGAAGACGAAGATATAAAAATGGAAGGTATATTAATAGGTACAGGGATCTTTGATTTAGGAATCTACTATAAATTGCGAGATGGGATTTTGTTGCGAGTTTTGAAAATTATGTGACCTAAGCTACCCTTACATGTTGCGGGACGTTCGAAAGAGATACCGAGCGCCCGGAATACAAAAGAGGAATGAGGAAGGAGCATGGATGGGTTTTAGTCAGTACGAGTCTGACACTCCCTTCCGCCCCACCCACGGCGGGAGGGGTCATTTGATGATTTCTCAACCGAAAAAAAGACTACCCTTACCTATACAATCCACAAGTCGAACAAATGAAACATATTACGGGCAACCTCTTTTATTGATGAATCGGCTGACGTCAAATCTCTGAAAACCCCCAAAATGTTAAAGTAAATCTGGGTGAAACAAGCTATTTTTTCCCCATTTTTTTATTCAGTAGTGAAAATTATAGTGTTTTAAATTCATTCAACGTTAAAATTCCCTCAATATGAAACAGAAGAAAATGAGCGCTATTTCCAGCACATGTTGTGCTGTGGATTATGTAGTAGAACCTACAAGGTGATCCCAGTGAGACAAGTACAGACGGTGAGTGATCGCTAATCACACTGAATTAGGTCGCGCAGAACAAGTCCGCTCTAAAAGAATTACAGGCAGAAAACCGCTGCTGTTTACCCAGCTCTTCTGTGGTGCATTTCCGTCCTTCCCTTCCACTGTGTACACCGGGATAAGGACACTTTAAACCACTTTCGTGTTAGAAACCCATCCGCTATTTTAACCACTTTATTTTTTGTTGTGTTGTTGCTTCTTCATTATTTTTTGTTTAGGTGTTGCATAGAAGTTTTTGTTGTTTTCTGTATAGGAAATTTGGGTCATTTTGTAAATATCGTTTTAAGTTAATCCTAGTACCCTTGATGCACACCCTGGGAGAACTCACATTGACTTAAAAAAATACTTATAAACACACGAGTGAAACATTTGAGGCAAATAGCTTTCCGCCAGCGGCTCAGGCTGCGCGTTGATCCCTCAGTCATTCAGGACAAAGCATTTTATATGTATAGATAGATCAATATTTACAACTTGCAATCTATACTATACAATATGCAGCTACCTAATATCTATATAAATTAAGGCAACTAAATTCAAGGATTTATAGGTATCAAGGTAACGACCGCAGTGACAGCATACACAACTAAGTATCGAGTACTTGAATCAATATTATAAGCTTGTTCTTGGATAGAACATGAACAATGACAATGCATTTCAACTAGTCATCCAGTTACTAACTTATATTATGTAATGTCGTTCTAATAAATGCGAATGTTTTGAGGATGGATGTGGCACGCAAATAAACCATATTATGGATTTCGATTTTGAAAATATGCGTGCATTACACCGGGGAGGGTGAGACCGAGGGGAAACGCTACTTAATTCACGTTTTGTCCTTTTCTTTTCTGGCGAATCAATGGTAGCAGCTTTAGGGATTAAACTTACGTCCAGATAGACTGGGCATTATTCTGTTTACCTGGACATTGTTGGCTAAATGAGCGTAGATTATGGTAAACCGAAGGCTCTTGGGATAGTTGTGCATAATCTGTTCAGTCTTGTCATGATAATTAATTTACGATGAATATTGACGATTTGAGGTTTAGTGAATGATTCATCCCTCCCGTTTATACTAAATGTATGTAACCTATACACAAATATGTTCGCTGAATATGCGTGCTAGTAAAGTGTTATGTACGACTATACAATAAAAACGTATAGTCGTCAAGGGAATAATGTAGATTAATGGCTTTGAAAACCTCACATGAAAAAATTACATCGTAAAAATTAAATAAAATTACACGTAGCAAGGATTTAAAACGATTCGTCACTAAGATTAATTGAATTTCAAACGAAACGATAAATTCCAGGTGGATGCCCTGGCCTTGATCAACTGCACTTCGAGCCAGGCCGGGTGGATCGAGTGGGCCTACCAGAAGATGAACTCTCGCTCCTTGAAGAACCGCGGCATGACCCAGGCCGTCCTTGACTACCTGATGTGGCATCATTTTGGCCGGGTATGCTTTTAACTTACCTAAATTGTCCTTTATACTTTATATATTATGTGCTAATATTTTGTAAGAGCTTGTGATGTTTTCTATTCGTATCTTGAAAATTTCTAATGTATGTCGTGTTTTTAAATTTGCGATTGGCGATGCGATTCATACTTGATTATAAAATGAATGATTTAACAAACAAAAAAAGGATTCATTGTAGCTATGCGATAGTATCATACTCGGCGAACTATGTTTGATTTCCAGGAATATGATAAGCTGCCTTCAAAGTGCTCTTTACACATTTTTTATTTAATTAAAATCGAACTATATTTTTAGTATCTCATACATAAAATGAGTACTTATAGTTTATCCATCCATACCTCTCTATGCGCTTGCGAATCGCGTGGCGAACTTTATACACTGCGTGCAAACGCGATGCTGACATTCAATACTTTATACATAAATGACTGTGACCGTGACCGATTCCTTTACGATGCTCCGTGCCCTTAGCCCTAATGAATGCAAAACGGATCTATTATCATGTAACTGACTGTCTTGTATGCGAAAATTGACTTCAACTATTCGGAAAAAACACTATAAATTGATATGCGTCTAGATTGAGCACACATTTTGGTCCTTTTATTTCTTGGCAAATTGTGCGATGTTAGCTATACTTATATACATATATGGCCTCGTTGGATACGATATAATGTCTTTAAAACTGCGTCGCTGTCTATTGATTTATCGATCCGTCTCGGATTCAGTTCATGGCTTATAGTTTCATGTTCATATTGAATAGGAATCATAATTTGTAGTAGGAAGCTTGACTTGAACATTAAAACAAAAGAGAAACAGTAATTACTCGCTGCGCTTATCTAACGTCAAAAGGCTTTGTTCGCACATGCTGTTCACATACAACCGCGTTAGGAATACGAAAGATTTGGATCGGACCTGAAACGAATATTCGTTCCATTGGTTGTAGTTCCCGGAGGAGCGCAACCACGACCTGACGCAGATGTACCGCATGTACTTCACTCGTAACGTGAACCCCACTAACCTGTCGATGTTCATCGACGCGTACGTTCGCCGCACCGACCTCGGCATCGCGCGGGAAAACGACACCATCAAGGTGCCCGTGCTCAACATCACCGGCGCGCTCTCCCCGCACGTCGATGACACCGTCACTTTCAATGGGCGCCTCAACCCTAACAACTCCACTTGGATGAAGGTAAGATCTCATTTTTTTGTCTCCACCGTACGATGCGTCACTCCTTAACGCAGGGTTGCTGGTATGTTGTTAGTGGTAAAAAGTCCATAATATAGGATTACGATTACCACGAAATTCCCTCTATCTTTCGCGGCAATATTCACCGCGTACTGCCTGGTAATCCCTTGAGCAAACGAACAAGTATAATTATGTTATACCAATCAATTTAATTATGAATTTAAATGAGCTAAATTTTAACTCGACTAGGGTTTTGTAATAGGAGTTTAAAACATCATTATTAATTAGTGTTATCTTCTAAGAATTTAAAGTACGAACTCTCGAACACTCAGAACAAGAACAAACATTTTCATATAATAACTTATTTAAAATAAGCACGGCGTAATACTTAGCTTGTAAACTTGGGAGCAATGAGTTGGGGTTAGTAGCAAAAACCATAACATCGTTAAAATAATGAATGTTAGCGAGATATAACTAAAAATTCAGCCATCGTGGGTTGATTTGAAATATAGAAACTATGTTGATAGATTTCTTAATCGCCAAATTGACACAAAATTGTAACGTCATAATAAAATGTAAAAAATACAATAAAGAGATAATTTTGTCCATTAATACGTAGCAGTTTAAATAACAGAGTAACTGGTAACTGGTTTTCAGAAGCTGTATTTCGTAAAGATAAGATAATGAAGGATTAATAGCTGTGTTTTTACTAGCTGGACCCGATTCATTGCTTTCGAATGTAAAGCGTTTGAATCTTAGCAATAATTCAAGCTTATTTAGAAATAATGACATAATTTAACAAAACATTAACAGATGAACTTGAAAAACTTTTGAAAACTTTTACGTCGGAGCTATGGTACCGTGCAGCTTGCACCGATAACGTTCTCACCGCCATCTGTCCGTTGCACTCACAAACTTTGATGAACTCACAAACACTGCATAATGTTATGAAATATTTATGAATGCGTGTTTAAGTTATCTATGTATATATTTTCTTTTATTTAGTACAGCAGAAAATACCGCAACTGAATTCAAAATATTCGAACAATCTTCTGTTGTATTAAAAAAAATGCCATGCGTTAGTCTCGCACAAACCCGAAAATGGCTTGATGGATGTGATTGTTTGGACAAGGGGTTTAAGGAAAATTTAAATAAAAAAAAAGCACAAGTCCTTTGCCGGGGCGGGTACTAAAATAACAATATCAGGAATTTTCAATTTTATAGTTTTTTAAATATTTAATTTCACAATTATTTTACAACTAACTGTATCCCGCAGTTTCACCTGCATTCTGAGGGGATTACTTAACATACCCGGATAATACCATCATATGTCTTTCCGCAGGTTTTAATCTATCCATACCAATTTCATTTACTACGAGTAAACCGTTTTGCCGTGAACGTGCAACAGACAGACTCGCATACTATTAGTAGGTTAACGCCACTCAGAGTAATAAGACTTGCTAACAAGTTAATCTGCTTGTCACCGTTCGAAGCGGTGGAGGCATTCGTTGGGAAAACTCTTAATATTATTGTGCAGAAATAAAAATGACCATGACCTACATTTTGTAGCTCGTAGGAGAATATAAAGCAAAGTTTAAGTATGTCATGCTTTTACTGCAATGTTTTTCGTGCCCCGAATAGAGTGCGGATTAGCTGAATTTGGGTAGCAATTAATTTCTGTTTCGCATTGCTTGCATTAATAAACGTAGTCATCGAGATTAAAATTGAAGGCTAATTTGAACAAAACGTAAAGTGAAGATACTTACGTCCGCCGTCTCCACATTTGTACACAGAATGATATTTCCATAACGTGATTTCAGATCTCGGATTCAGGAATGGTGCTGGAGGAGCAGCCAGCCAAGATATCCGAAGCTTTCCGCCTGTTCTTGCAAGGCGAGGGCTACGGTAAGTGAACCACGTCACACCACTGCAACGGCGACCTACGTAGAGGTAGCGATGCAAGCTTAGCTTTGCATTGCAGTTCGAATGTTTAATAATTGCACTCAACACGCTACACTCAATAGATGCAATATCACAAACCATTAAAAATACAATCCACGGTTTTGATCATTAACCTATAATAGTGAGCATTTATACATATAATACAAATTAAAATATTGCAATTATTTAGCTGGCAACACAGTTAGTAGCACGCACAGTGATTTCTAAGACATCATATTGCATCTATTCTGCAGCTTATGTAAATATGTTTGATATGACTAATGTTATTTACTCTAAACGTTAAGATATTGACCAAATAATATAAAATTTTGATTAATCATAACATATTTAACTTTAGAATATTTCGTTTATTTTATTGGAATACGTTTTCGCATAATTTCATTAGACTATACTTCTGTAGTCTCTACTTATCCGATGAACTGCTACCTCTTCTTAAAATGTAAGACACCTGATACAAAATATTATGAATATGATAATGCGCTTTACTATTGTTACTCGTAAGCTAAATTATCTTTTGAACGTCTGAAGCCTGAAAGTTTATTTTTATTGTCCTGTTTATGTTTGAGCCTGGATATGCGATAGCGTTATGCAGTCCCTAACAATTGGTATGTACTGAAGGGAGCTTTCCCCCAGTAGCGCTAGATAAGCTTCAGTCCCCTCACTTGTGGTACTGTCGTGCTATGATGGTAATGTTTGTAGATTCCTCATTAACTAGGTAATTTTATAATTTGTATACGTAGTTTGTGGGATCACTAATGTATCTGGCTAAAATCTGATTACGTAGGTACCTGCCTAGTCCATTACTGTTGCTAGGAAATTACCTCATCAATTACGTTCCAATTGTAGATTAGTGAGTCATAAAAAGTAAATAATTTGAAAACAATACTTGATAATATTGTCCAAAGCGTCTAGAAAAAAAAAATTAAAATGTTTTTCAAACTGTTTATTTAATGTGCATGATGAAACTTTGTTTAAATACAATATGGGATGTTTTTAATATGACATGAAATACAACGTACTTTTTATATATAAAATCTGCATTTTGTATTTGCAAACATTCTACAGTATTCATTCAAAGACATATCATATTGAACATTGTCTTAGATTTGTAATTTATTTTGTAGAATTTTTGTTTACATATCACACTGTATTTGCGCTCCTAACTTATAACCTGCCTAGTTACACTTAATTATAATAAGCTTACAAGGAGAACTATGTATAATAAATTGTATGACACTTGGACATAATAAATGCGCAATAAAAATTGTACAGACGTGAATGGACGTTGAGATATAATAATTATTTTTCAAAAATTTGGGGGTGCAACATACAGAGCTGATATGAACAAAGCTCTTGTTATAAATTTATTTTTTAAATTATTTTTGTTTCTCCACACTCGTAGCTGTATTAGCACTGAACAAATTATACCGGCGTGGTAGAACGGTATCTACGCCGAGCATAAACAACATCTAGCCAGTTTCATAATACCCAGCTTGCGTAGACAAAGTAAGTGTTTATTACAATGCATTTATTTTAACTACGCGGAAGCTATTGAAATAAAAAAAACACAGTATATAAAATTATTATTATTATCTTTGTCATCGCTGTTATACAGATACGATGGGCAGTATCTTCGGTCATTGTTATAAAATGAAATAATTTTTGATAGCTCCCGCTGCTATAATAGGACAATCACACAAAATGTAGAGGGCACGTGTAAACAATTTTGTACATTCGTGATTTGACCTTCATAAAGTGCTAATTTTGAATGATTGCTATGCTTGAATGATTTCAATATGATTTCGATGTATATTTGTGTGATAGTCTTATCGTCATTATTACACAATCATGTCTTTTTAAGACGCACTTTGTATGTCGTTAGATTGGGCTAGCCACAAAAATATTTCTCTTCACTAAGCTATTAGCCAATGCGCACATTTTTTAGTTTAAAATAAAAACTGTGTTTAAAAAAATATTTGATGTACCTATTTCAAGGTATTTGTACAATTTGGTGCAAAAATAAAATAAAAAATATTTAAGTAACCTTTTGCAAATCCACTGTACTTTCGGTTTTTCCATTTATACTTACCATTTCAGAAATAGACATGTTAATTAGTTGCATGTTTCAGTGGCACCGCTATCGCCGACCAAGATCACGGCATACCGGCGACTGTCGGACGCCGGGCGCCGTCGTCCGTGCCGCCACTCGCCTGTCATCCGCATCACCGAGAACCCCATCTCGGAGGCGGTCGTCTGCTAAACTGACAGCCCTCGCTCAAGCTCGCAGCCTCACACCCCACGAACATCACCATGAAGTTGTGATTCTAATTTTGACAAGTAACATTCGAATGTGTCCTTCATAATTATAATTATGCAGATACATTCGATTCTTACTTTCCGACTTACATCACTTGACCAGAGTCAGTTTTTGTACCATAAGTCGTGGGGTAGCCGCACGCACGAGCCGGTCGGGCGCTGGAACATCTAGCTAAGTTCCTCACATCTCGTGAGTCGCACTGTTGAAGTTATATCATTTATTATTTAAGGAGAATTTTATTAGAACCCACTGATATTATACATTACTATATAATATACCACTATCGAGCGTTATATCATTCAGTTAGGCTAACGTCACACGTATCTGTATATCGTATTTATTTACACGACTGTGTAAGGGTAGTTAGCGTGGTTATTTTGTAATTTAGTAATAAATTGAACACGAGGGCTGCTGTGAGAGCGGCGCCAGGTCGGCGACGGGTGGCCGCGCAACTAGTTCCTCGCGACACCCATGTACCCGGGGTCGTCGGTCGCGACTCTCGGTAGCGAGCGGTGGGTGTGGCGAGCGCGGGCACAGGTCCGCACGGCGGTGGCGCCGCGCGCGAACACGTCGCTGGGTGCTATGCTAAGACCAAGATAGTTTTTGAAGTTGATCATTTGATGACAGTCGTTTTGGAAGAATTTTTGCTTCGTTCTAAACGCCTAATATTGCATAAATTTTGTGAAATGTTTATTTTTAAGGCTTTTTGAGTGTTGTATGTTGTGATTAATTTATTATATTGTGATATGTTTTAATTATTGTTTCGTTTCGTATAAGAATTATGTTGAACGTGTTGAATCAGTATTAGTTTTTTATTACTTATAAAATTATTTATTTTTTCTAATTTTAATAGTAAATAAGTAGGTATCTATCACCGCTTTTAGTAGTTCACCTAAACAATGTTGTAGAACAATAACTAATAGGTACCTAATATAAGTGCAACCGCTTAATGAGTATTTTCTTTAACAAATAAGTATTTATTTTTAGTATTAAATATTTATAATTTTACATATAGGTACATATATTAGATAAAGGAAACGCTTGAGTTTAAATTGAAGAGAGATTACGATTGTGGCGCGAAGTTGTATTAACATTGTGAAAACAGAATAAGCGCGTATCATATACACTTCTAATTAATCGTAAATCATAATGCGTGATTATTAGATGACTTACACGCCAGTAGATATTTTATTAATCTTTTTGGCCAAAAATGTGACTAATCTATTCGAAGATCATAATAGATTGTTACCAATTTAGCTAGGAGAACTCTGAAGTGATTGCCAGCTGGTTGTATTGACTGATTGTAAGGAGGAGGGCCACCCATAACTAGTTTGTTCAAAACAGTGTTAACAATGTTGAAAGATTTGTCTTAATAATTAGAATCGATGAGTAGCGGAACCAGTAGATCTGTTTGCTGCCCGCGGGTATGGCGCGCACATTAGACGCACGCAGAGCAGTTCACGCGCCGTACGCGTACGTCCACACTCGAGCTCGCCTCTAAGCTTTGTAGACGTACAATCAAATAATAATTTAGTTTATAGATTAAAATATTTGAATTTTGTTTAGTTTGTTCGTAGAGAATGTTCTATTTAGATCATTTTTGTTCACCATGATATTTGTGTGAATTTATTATGGGTCTATTAAAAGTGATTTTATAAAGATTTTTAAATTTTTATTTCGCTCTATACCTTGAAAATGTTCTATTGAAAGTTAATAAGGTGATCTCGTGTACCGGGGTATATTATCCTAAGTACATTTTTTAAATGGACTTAAGATAGTATACCACTAATGTTTGTTTCAATGACATTACAAAGTGAATGTTGAAAAAAAATTACTTATGATATCCCGGTGACCTTCGTACCGCCTGAACAGTCAATTTACAACTAAAAATAAAAAACCTTGACACCAAGTTTTCACTCTTCCAAGCACAAAACAATAATCAATCGGTTACTTGACAATATAAACTAATAAAATCTGATGATTTTTCCAATATGATATTCATACTGAGATCATCGCCAGTGGAAAGGGAACAAAGACAGGCGCAACTCACAAAACTTGGTAGAATTGTTCCGCTATCTCAGTGAGAACATCTGCAACATTATGAAACCTTGGTATGTTACGTGCTATTATTACAAAGTAACTGGTAGTTGACAACATGACTTTTTTCGATGTTATTATAGTTATTCTGCTATTTGGGACAGAGACAAATAAAAAATCTGTCGAATTACAGGTGTTCGAGCAAACTCGACTTTGTTTTATATGTAGGTTTTATTTTATATTATTATGTTTTATGTATTATTATATATGTAGGTGAAGCCACCACTTGATCTCAAATATAAAACATGACGCCTATTTTCCCAATTGAGTTTGACAATGATGTACTCATAATGCACAAATCCTACCGCAACGTCCCGATTCTACGTGATGATATTCAACATGAGGAAACCTAATAAAACTAATAACAATCCCACCTGGGTAATGAGTTCTTGCTCAGCTTTAAACGAGCAACTCTGGGGTCTAGATAAGGTTTTTTAGGTTATCTATATGAGTAAAGCTGAAGTTAAACGGCCAAGCGCGAGTCTGACTGACTGGACTGATGCAGTTATAGGTTTCCGAACTTGGAAGAAAACAAAATATACGCAATTACTTTCTATTTTCTCAGACCACTGTCGCTGTCATTTGTCTATTAACAATAATTTTCACTTTGCTAACTTAAAAGATAAATGATGAGAACAGGGGCTGTACCACCACGTATTTTAGCATTCACGATTCAAGTTTGAGAGCGTGACACAGCTACTAACATCGTATAGCTCCATTCCTTTTTGCAACGAAAATAATCTTGTTTTGGCACGTCATGGTAAGGCCCCAGATTGTTTTCTTTTTTTATTTCAATTCATTAGCTAGTAAATGTAAAGCAAATAAATTCTTAATCTTCTGGACCACAAATCGCAACGGCTAATTAAATAAATAAACATTTAATTGTTTATTTTATATATTTCAGATAAAAGATTTCAACAAATTGTGTTTAATATAAAACATAGACAACTTTACATTTTGATACACTTATTACAATGAAATTTTAATCTATCTATACACGAATACTTATGTTGCATAATATTTTAAACAACCAACAGAAAGAACCAACGAATTTACTAGAAATACTCAAAGTTACAAGCGTGTTATATATTGCCAATGGTATTAAAAATATAATGTAGGTATGTAATTCCTAATGAACGGATCTGTTCATGCTTTACAATTAATATGAGGTACCTAATTAAAGTTAAAGTGCACCCTATAATAAAAGCGTACCACCAGTCTGCCAATAACTTGGTCTTTTTCGGTATAGCCTAGAGTTTTAACTAACAAAATCGCAACTACACACGCTGTCAACTCGTACCGTTTCTATTTTAGGACGCAAACAGTGCAAACTAAAGCTGGGTCCACATTAGGACATTAATTTCATCGTAACATGACTCCGTGACTGTGTCTTCAACGCGTGTCAATATCCGTAACGTTGACAGTATCTGTCACTCGAACAACTGTTACGACGTAATGTCATGATGTGACCAATCTCGAGCGCTCGAAGAACGACCGAACATCCAGTAAAGGGGAAATGTTACACGGTGAAGCGAGCCAAGAGTCTGGTAGCTAATTTCTGTACTGTTACGCGTTAAGGACACATGTCAGGAGCCGATCCATTCAAAGGCGTTATTTTTCAATATCCGCTGCTATCAGCGTGGCGAGAAGACGTCCACCCTTGCATTCATGCCACGCATTCAAGTGCCTCTGTGAACTCAGTAGACTGAGTCCGTATGTGCTCGCGCCCATTCATCCGCCCCTCCCCCCGTAGTTTGCTCGCATATTATATCCTTGTATAGTTTCGAGACCATATCAGACATCCGTCCCTCAGACCTTCCACACTTAGCGTAACAAATTCGTGGTGATGTTACGCAATTCGGTCCTATACATTGCCAAAAGTCTGGACCCAGCTTTAGATGCTTTATTTAACACATACACTGCCATCCCAAATAATTTGAAGGCCTAACCTACGCTAGCGTCAGGCACCTGTGCCTGACATGGCAAGCAAAGGGTTAAAAGCCATATAATAAAATGTACATATCAAAAACGAATTGTCACACACGAATTATTAAAGCAAAACTTGCTTAAAATAATTGCTTTAGATACGCCGATAAGATCTGTTTGACATTGTTTGCCGGTCTAATTGGAAAACACCATAACCAAGATTTCTACAAGCTGTTGAGAGACAAATCCATTGTGCGAAAATCAAACACAATACAAGTTACATACTAACCTTTTTATCCATAATGACACCTTTCATCTTCTAAGTGTCTTTTAGCTATCAAATTGTTTTGTCTCTTTCTGTCGAACTTCATTTTGACTTTACAGATAAAGACAAAACAGTTGATAGCTAATAGAGGCTTACAAAACAAATGGTGTTATTATGAATAAGGCGCTAAGTCTTTAGTTAGCTGAGGAGGAGAGTGAGATTAGTTTCATTACTCAAGTTTCTAAGCACAATATTTACCAATTTATGGTGCAAAACGCATAGTTTAAACCGAATATTTCAAACAGTTGGTCTTAAATTTCTGTGTGGAATTTACATTATCAATAAAAATAAATAAAATTGTTTTATACTGTATAGGTATACCTATATAATAAAATTCTTCTGTACCTCCTGTAAGCTAAATGTCTGATCCAATTTTGTTGAAATTTTGTTTGAATTGGGCCCTGTATGGTTTATTTTAGATTCACAACCCGGTAGGACCCGGAAGCTGTTACCTACATGTACAAACTGATCACCAAACTTCAGTGGAAACAATGTCAAATATACATTAGGATAGCACTTAGTTCTTAAATTATCAAAAAAATGCGTAAAATACATATAAAGTGAAGTAATTTGAAATACACAATTATATAAGTAACTCAAATTAGCGATACAGACTTATTCTATTTATAACATGGATCTATTGCAAATCATTTACTAATTGTTACGGTTCCCGTCTCTATCAACCACTACCGATATCTACGACTGTAATGTATATTTAAAATAAGGTGTATATTATAGTTATTTTAAGTAGGTATGTATAATACTAAACCTATATATATCTTGTTAATCACCAGGGGAATCAAATGCTTAAGTATATATCTCATTATGGTTTAGAATATATTTTTCTCTTTTAGAATATCCATATATCAGCGGAGTGTAAGTTTATGTCTATTAGCGCTGTCTATCACTATGGTAAATATTTCTGTCGCCGCAATTTTACTCCTTATATTAAGATGTAAATAAATCGTGACCTCTTGCACACAACGGTGTCAGTAATTTTGGCAAAAGTACCGCTAGCCGTGTGGTATGCACATAGAAGTACATATTCATTATTTCTTCCACAGTTCATATTGTTTAACACATTTCTGTCGCGACAGCAATGATACGCCAGCATAAATAAACATGTCAGTACCATGATGACCCGTAGTGTGTCACTCTAACAATAAATTATAATAATATATAAGGCCGATTAATACTTGACAACCGAAAAAATATTTTGTTATTGCAATTTACGACTCCATCAACACAAGACAAGACACCTTTGTTTCTACAACTACATAGTTTGTAATTACTAACTTTTTAATAACTGCAATTCAAATTAATGTTATTAATTTTCTGTTCATTGCAAGAATTTACATGGAATTAACTAAACTGTACTCAACTCAAAAATACAGTCTTCTGCTAATATTACCAATATTCACTGCATAGGTTAAGTGTCTGATATATTATACAATTTCTATGACACGACGTTATTTTTTGTATACCTAACCGAAAAGGCGTCATTGTACTCTTCAAACAATAACATATTTATAATGAACAAGACAATGACGAACACACACATTTTTGGGGTAATACAATCAAATTACGATTTAGTTATGATAATATTACCTATAGATTAAAGATATAAATATAACTTCTACTGCATTTGCAGAATATCTCTTCCGACGGATGCAAAATAGCTTTTACATACCTTATATATGATTTTATATACAATCGCTAGCAAATTAGACCCTAAGATTTATAAGGGAAACTTATAACGAACTAATAAATAAGCAATATTGTGAGTTAGGAAGTTCCTGAAGCATTGCGTAGTGGTCTCAGGGCTCGGCTCTCTCAGCGATGGAATATGATGATAAGTATGATAGAAATAACTATAATCAGAGCAAGGAACAGGTATACCTTCTTCTTCCTCAGTTTATTCTGAAATAAAATATAAATATACCATTAAAAGCAAAAAGATTAGGTACCTGCTACATGTTATAGATTAGGCATTTATTGATAAACTCAGTGCTAAAACAACAAAAAATATTTCCAACTGTAATTTCAAGTGATATTTCGCATGATGCTGTCTAACTAATGATAACAGCCCTCAATGAGCAAACTAGACTTCGAGTGTAATGTGAGAACCTCACATAACTATGTGGCGACCAATTTCCATCTGACAGGTGTGTATACTGTGACTGGTGGGAAGCTAGCGTTACCTTGTAATTGGCAGCCTGCCTCAGTTCCTGTGTGCCAGCTTCTATATTCTCCGCTGCGTACTCCACGTTGGACTCGATCGAGTCCACCACTTCGCCCTGTGAGTGAATCATCGTGCCCAGCTCTTTGAAGATCTGGTTTACGTCCATTATGTCGCCCTGCAATCAACCACGTGGAAATTTAACACCAAGTAGGATGGCCATATGTGGCCAGGATATTTGGGATTTAATCATGTGAATTAGTTCCTATAGTTGTTATCAATGAGCCATTGGAGGCCCGGATAAATTGTAATGCACATAAATTATATTGTTTTAAAGATTAAATGAATAACTTGGGGTGCCAAGGCTTATAATAACTGATTGAGAATTGGAATCAGTAATCTCTTTGTAGTTTTTAGACACAGAAAGAATAACAATATGTCGTCATATTTTAATGCAACATCACATAGACAGACTATCCACTGAAAAATACAAACAAGAGTGACAGAAGGCATCTCTTATTCATGTCGGTAAAGTTTCATACGCTGTACTATCCAGGCTACCAATGGCCAGTCTGGTAAGTGGTCAGTTCTTCTGAACTGTGAATCGACCTTGTGAAGCCTAAAAAGCAGTTACCACCTTGCCACGATTTACAGTAGCAATATGGAATTCGTTTACAAGGTAATCGCTCTCAGCTCAACCTTTGCCATTAGGATTTAGAGATGCGGGCCGAACAGACTGTTACTAACTCCAATCCTAAACAGGTGTGATATCGGCTGATCTCTGTGTCACCTGTGGGCCTAGCACGAATCACTTTCGAAAAAGGTTTTCTATCGAAAGCGATTTTTGCATGGAATACTCGCTTCATAGGTACTATTTATTTTAACTTATGACTTTAATCTTACTTGTGGATAATAAAAATTGTTATTAATGCATTTTCAACAACATTTTGCTTGGGTATGGTTATATTTACGATTCGAAAATCGCTGACAGTAACGTTACGATTACATTAGTGCGTTCGTGCTAGGCCCACTTTACAAAGACTCGATGAGGCCATACCCAGTGCTTTGCAGTTGGCAACTTTTTTCGCAGAGGCTAATTAAATAAAATGTTATGCTGAACCATTGATACAAAAACAATAACGCTTACATAAATGCAAACAAGTTATTAAAAGTGCAAGTGAAGTAAAGAGCCTTGACAATCAGTGTGACGTGAAAGTGGCGACGCATATCGTACTACAGTAGAACGATGCGTAGTACTACTTCATAATGGCTTAAGACACTTGGAACTCTTGTTATAATTGAAACATGCTTAAGATCGATTTATTACTTTTACTATACCGAATGGTTTTGTATTTTACCTTACTTTACAATAACATGAAGTCACATTAGTATTACTGCTTTGCATTTAATACCAGTACCTACCACTTACGCATGACAGAAATGTGGTGATAACCAAAATATTCAATTTAATTCGTTATTGTTATTAAACCTTTCACGGCTGAATAGGTACCTACATCCATCGAACATATTAAAAAGTTTATAGCTGGCTGGGTTTCCCAATCCCTATTAATATTATAAATGCAAAAATGACTTTTATTTGTTTGTTTCTTTTCCTCCGATACATGGGTGGTACCACGAGAAACAGCTAATCTATATCTATCTATATTTTTAATAAATCTGTAGAGAGGTCAATTCTGTACATGAAATATATTTCCAAAATAACTATCAGGGGGTGATAAGGGGTCGATACTGATGCCAAAAATGCAATCAGTAAAATTTTTGACTGTCTGTCTGTATAAACTCTATAGAAACAAAAACTACTCGACGGATTTTAACAAAACTTGGTACAATTATTTGTTGTGCACTTGGTAAATATCCTGAGATGGTTATAGTATACTTTTTATAACGCTACAATCAATAGGAGCAGAGCAGTGAAGGGAAATGTTGTCATTTTGTTTAAACGCGCTAATCTCAGGAATCGCTGGTCCGATTTAAATAATTCTTTCAGTGTTAGATAGTCAATTTATCGAGGAAGGCTATAGGCTATATATCATCACGCTAAGACCAATAGGAGTGGAGCACCACTATTCCACGCGGACGAAGTCGCTGGCAGAAGCTAGTACTATAATAATATGGTTGAGAAGAACGATTGAATAACAACTATTTCTAGGAAGCAGTCTGCGTGCAGATCGCGCTCCTTTCAAACGAATGTTACCGACGACATTCTAGCTAGGTATCTGTATGCTGAATAAAATACAAGTACGCAAAGGAAAATACAACCGTAATCCAGTATGAAAATACATTCAAGCATTTTAATGTAAATTTTCCTTTCCACACACAACTATAGTTCATTAAAATTAACAAATCTCGTTACGGGATAGTTTTTAAAATGAAATTAAAATTAGAAAACAGAGATTTTACACTTCTATACAAGCTGAAGATTTTTTTATTTTATTTCATTTACTAAAATACGGACGCTCACCACTGGAACTACCAGTGGAATTTGATATTTTTTTTTACATTTGATAGGCTAGTTCCCGAGTACGGTTATAAAGTTATTTAATATCACGCTTTTCCTATTAGGAGCTGAGCAAAAACAAAATATAAAGAACGCTAAACGAAAACCAACAAATTTTGCGTGCGAGTTAAATAAATTCCTAGGGATTTGCACCACTTCTTCTCAGCAAAAACACATAGGAAGTGATTAAGGGATTACTCCATTTTGGAGGCTGTCTTTGAACGATTAAAAAGTGCTGATATTCAATCTTAACTAGATTGAATATCAGCACTTTTTTAGTAGTTAGGCCGGAGCGGGTGAAACCGTGCATTTCATTATTAATAGTAGAAACAAGTAGTATTTAATGTAGCTTCTACCCAAGACGTCAACCGTATTGCATGAACATGAAGCATAGCCGCAGCAGCATACAATCTAGAATAATGTTTCTTTCTGCGAATGGAAGCTTTTTTCTAATCCTTTTAGTAAGAGCCGAAACACTCCATAAAATATATAAAATACTAGCTGTGGGCCGCGGTTGCACACGTGGCCCAGCGAAACTACTTAACGCACCCAGATAAAAAGCCTAGAACCTTCTCCAGAGTTCCCTTTATCTCCGTACCAAATTTCATTTAATCGGTCCAGAAGTTGAAGCGTGATGCCGTGACCAAGGGAAATAGAGGTTCATTTTTATATAATAGAAGTAGGTACTCATTAAGTATAGCTCATACGCCATTTCTGTTTTGTTAGATCTTATCGATTTGTTCCGCTATGTACGATCGTGTTGCCAATTCGTTTTGTGATAAGCATTTCATTCGGGTTTTATATTAATAGCTATTAGAGAAGGCATAATTAAGGTTTATTTACCGTTTTTACTAATGCCAACTCAGTGGGAGAAGTTTTAACTTTTATTTAGAATCTCATATTATGCTGGGCTTGGTGTCTTCATATCACCCGTTAAAGTAAAGATACGTCTGATCTGTTATTTCTCTTACCAAACCTTCTTATTATCGTTATAATTAGCTGTTTCCCTATTCACAGTAATTCTGTTTTATTTTGAAGTTATCCTTACTAATATTATAAATGCGAAAGTAACTCTGTCTGTCTGTCTGTCTGTTACGCTTTCACGCCAAAACTACTGGACCGATATAAAAGAAATTTGGTACAGAGATAGAATAGACCCTGAGGAACAACATAGGCTACTTTTTACCCGGGTGCGCTAAGTAGTTCCCTCGGGATGCGGGTGAAACCGCGGGAAACAGCTAGTTGAAAATAAATAAGTGCTTTTAAAAACTGGAAATATGTCAGCATGTAACTAGAGTAGTCTTATTAAGTAAGTCATTTCTGCAAATCAATATCATAATTGATTAATTGTTGTTCACAAATCGTTTCCTACCATCTCTAAAGACGAAGAGATAGCAAGGACGAAGTAGAGGTAGAAGTTGTTACCTCAAGTTGTCGAATGTCCCTTTCGCGCTCCTCCAGTTCGATGAGCGAGCGCTCCGTCTGCATGGTGAGCTGCTCCTGTTGCCGCAAGTTGGGCTCGCCCATCTCCAGCAGCTCCTTGTTGCCGCCCGTACCTACAGAACAAACATGTCAGCTGCAGGTCCAAAGAAATATTTGTTTACTAGATGTATCGGCCACAAGGGCGTGTAAAAGGAGCGCTTCAAAATGATCTCCATTTATGTATATGTTTCGTGTCTAACGCACTGTGGGCAGTTAGACCAGCCATTATAAATTAGCTGACTGGTTTGTTTGGATATATAATTCTATACTTATAACTAAATAGGTATGTAGATAACCGTAAATTAATCGTATATTTATCAATGTCCATTTCTATCTTGGGGTAAATACCAAATACTGAGTCATTCGAAAACCAAACTGACAAAGAATGTACTTACTACCCATTGCGAAGGGATCCCTAATGGTCACAGACTGCGCTTTAGCCTTCTTCACATCTTCTTTGGTTTTCTGCGCGGCCAGCCTTTGTGTTGCCTGGCGAATAGAATTACATCAACATTATTGTAAAGCTTATAATTTTTCTGTCATGACATAACATAGCTACAGTGTCAAGGTCTTGCAGAAAGCTAAATATAATGCATGCTAACTGCTGGAAAATATTCCTCATAACGCGTCCTTTCATTCACCTTTCACATGCTGAATATAATTCTTGCTACAAGCAGTGACTGCAATAAACTGCAGGTTTGTTGATAAGTTATCAGAATTTCATGTCATGAGTTTCATGGGGCATTGCTGCCAAGAGAAGCAATTCACATCTGTTTCATTTATAATTATGTAACTAGTTGACCTGACATAAGACGTCGTCCTGTCCAAACGATAAAATTTGAGACAAGGATCGCATAGAAAGAATCATCAGTTTTTCAGCATATTTGTTCCTAAAACTTTTTGTCCGACTAACCCGTCCGTGGTCCGTGATTGGGACCCATTACTCTAGTCTAAACAATCACATTTCTGAATGTTTTGTGTCCGGTAAATGCAGACAATATAAGCTGTGTCACACGAACAGACAGACGAGAAAGTTAATTGTATAGGAATATGAGTCATTCAACATTATAATGGTAAGTTATTAATTTGCAATTCGTCCAGCGACACATTTCACATACAAAACTGACGCCCAACATATTTTATCATCGGATATTGTTTTATCGACTTTTGTTATCAACCAATAATTAAAATTGATTCATTAAAAATATTTAAAACATTGATTAGAAGATTTAGCTTTGAACCACATATTAAAATTGTCACTATTATTTTTGAAGAGTACTCATGTAATTTTGAAAAGCTCCATTCAAAATTGTAGCCCCCACCTTATTTGCCCACATTGCAGACCAAACCTGCTTCTTTAGATTTGGTCAAAGAATAACGTAACACAAGTATATATAACAAATTATAAGAACTTAAAATGAGCTTAGACATAACTATGTCAGTGCTGTGTACTTCTTTAAGTGACTAATTTACCATAACCTAGGACGCATGTTCTGTTATTTTTGCTGTAATATGTAACTAGTGAATAAGTCCTTGGAGTACCTTTCAAATAAAATAAATAAATAAAATTAAAGGATGGTCTTAACCTCTCGGTTCTCTAGGCTGACATAAATAAATACCATAAATGCTTTGAAAGCAACCACGAGACCTTTTATAGTTGGGGAGTTATAATTTGTAAATATGCAATCCAATTATTCTTCGACGTAATCTCTATTCTTAGGAATCCTGTACAGAGTCACGCACAATCGTTTGCATTTTTGTACTTATTTACAAATATGATTCCTAAGAATGTGTTATATGGAATTCTGAGCTGATGCTTTAACCTGGGATGTTTTTTTTTTGTTATGGCATCTCGCAGGTCAACCTAGAAGGTTGTCGACTGCTTAACCGGGCTTGTTTAACCTGGGATGGAAAGATATAGTGTTTTGACTTCAGATAATTCTCATTTGATTTTTGAAATCCCTATCGGAGCATCAGTGCCGGATTTATATTTTTTATGAGTGTAGGCCACTTTATTTCCGCCGCCCTTCCTAAAATAATTATTTTACATTTATATTAAGGAAAAAACTTTTTTTTAACATGATTGTCATGTTAGGATTAATATTTACAATAAATAGTAACAAATTCGGAGTTTGAACAGAAAAACTCACGTAATTGATAGCGCGAGCGAAGCGAGCGCGATTTTTTTTAGCATGATTTTTATTTTATTACTTTTAGGAAAACTTACAGCTAGTACGTATGAGTAAGCAAGACATTATGTAAAAAAAGGCCAATTACAAGTTTGAACGTTCAAAATATTACAAGATCCGTGTAGACAGAATGACGATCTAACACAAAAAAGAAAAGCCAATCCATGGAATAACCAAGCGCATTCCCGGTACAATTACTTTACGATACAGTCGCGTCAAAGAAATAGTTGCACATTTTCTTTTTTAATTTTTGGATACTAGTTTCGAACAAGTCCAGGTCAACATCCCGACACACCACATTGAAGGTACGACATGCTCTCATAACGTACGAGTTTTGTCTGTAGGTTGTTCTCGCCCGAGGCACATGCAGAAGTTGTGGTCTCCGAAGATACACAGACGGTACACAAAGACCAATCTTGGCCACTAACTCAGAGACGTCAGTGGAACCATTAATAATGTTAAAAAGGAAAACAAGATCCGCAATTTTTCTTCGCTCTTGTAAAGGAAGAATATGGAACTTCTTGCACCGACTCGTGTAATTTGGAAGATAGGTACATGACCGATATTGAATGTACCTTAAAAATCGTTTTTGTATGCATTCTAGGCGATTGACGTAAACATTATAATTTGGATTCCAAATTTTTGAAGCATATTCAAGGTGACTACGGACAAATGCACAGTAGAGAATTTTCATAGTTTTAATATTTTTAAATTCGGAGGAGATTCTTAAAACAAAACCCAAGGCTTTAGAAGCCTTGTTGACTACATTATTAATATGTTCATCAAACAAGAGCTTCGAGTCTAAAGTACCCCAAGATCCCTGATGGCACTGACTCTCACGATTGAGGTATTCGATAGCTTATAATCAAACTTTACAGGGTTAGGCTTGCGTGAAAACGTACACACATAACATTTGGATACGTTTAAGTCCAACTTATTTCCAATGCAGTAATTATGAAACCGATCCTCAATGGTCGACACTTGCCTTAAAATCTTCATATCATCTGCATACAATAAAATTTTAGAGTTAAGGAAACAAGAATTAATGTCGTTAACAAAAACATTAAATAATAGTGGCCCTAATAAGGATCCCTGAGGAACTCCCGATGGAATGTACATGGTTCTCGACATGTAACCATTAAGCACCACTGTCTGGCATCGATTTTCCACATAAGATGAGAACCATCTGAACAAGTCTCCCCTCACACCGACCAAGGACAGTTTGCGCATTAGAAGCTTGTGATCTATTCGATCAAAACATGTACTATAACTTTAACTAACACTAAACATTTACTTAACTTTAATGATAATTATAGGGAACTTTTTTTTTTTATAAACGGTAACAAAAACAGAGTTTGTAAAGAAATACAAAAATCCACGTAATCGAAAGCGCGAGCGAAGCGAGCGCGAATTTTTTTTAGCATAATAATTATAGGGAATATCATTTTTCAATAAATTGTATCAAAAACAGAATCTGAAAATAAATAACATACGTAATCAGAAGCGCGAGCGCGAACTTTTTTTTAAACATAATGATTATATTTTCAATAAATTGTAACGAAAACAGAATCCTGAAAAGAAATAAGAATATGTAATTGAAAACGCGAGCGAAAAGGGCGCGAATTTCTTTTTCAGCAAGATAATTATGGGGAATAATATTTTTTAATGGGTTGCCATGATTGTTGATGTTGAAACCTATTTTATTTAGTTTCCGAAGATGGCAGAATTTTTCGCTAGTTCAATAAGGTTAAGTTCAGTAAGGTTGGCTTATCAGGTTTTGGGGGCCCCCCTAGCTTGAGGGCCCCGGGGCACTGCCCCCCCTAGCCCAGGGGCGTAAGCAGCGTAAGCAGAGGCATATATCTACCCCTGGGTAGATATTCCTCTGCTTACGCTTTTAATTAAGTGATAACCGTAACAAATTAAAGCGTATGTTGCTTTTCTGCGAAAACAATGAAAAAATCTTAGACAACCAGGCTAACATTCGGTATAGGTTTATGCAAACTACTCAAAATTTATACTTTGTACAGAACAGAAAACAAGCGGTTTGCGGACGGAACCGTAATAAAAATGTTGAATCTGTGACGTCCATTGCTACCAAAATTTGGGCGCCTGCTTTATTAAGTGCATATGTCTAAGACTGGCTTGCACCATAGCTCACTAAATGCAAAAATTGGTAGGAAAAAATATACTTTCCTAAAAAAATTAAGACAGGGAGGCCCTATGTTCAACAGTGGAACAATGTAAAATAGGCTGATAATGCTGATATTTATGACATCTTCTCTATCTAAACTAGGTAAAACAATAGTTTGAAAGAGACAAAAATATGTAATATATACGTATACTAGCTTTCCGCCAGCGGCTTCGCCCGCGTGGGGTATATGAATTCCCAGCCCGATCTCTGAAATCGAGTGAGCGTCTTCTGAAATCTGCCGCCCCTAGGACACTGCCGCCCCTAGGCCGCGGCCTATATGGCCTATTGACAAATCCAGGACTGCGGAGCATTCTATGAGTCATAAAAACAGGTTATGATTTGTTTACGACGAACTACAAAAGTTAGAAAAATAATTATAAATATTTTTGGTTTTTCACTATTTTAAGTTTCTAGGTCGATATCATAGATTTAAAGTTAACAAATAGTAATCAAACAGAATGATCACATTATTATTTGACGTGAACGTATCTCGGTTTTCCTCAAATTCAATTTTGCTTTGCCAATAGGTACTATTTTTACGAGTTAAAATATGAAACACGCCCATGATGTAGATTCCACTTTGAAGGGTTACGTTACAATTAGGATTTTAAAACACCTACCTACATAGTTATTTTTTCCCTCCTTCCTTCTCTAATGGAGTTGTAAATATTAGTTGGAATAGTTGCAGATCAAAACTGATTTGTGACGCTAAGTGATCATCATGCAGGGACGATTAGCGGATCAATAAAGCGTCACTTAGAAAGTGAGAGTGCCTTGACAATATCCGTAAAAATAGTTCTAACTATTTTTACGGATATTGTCAATCGAAATATCTATATTTCGATTGCATATAGGTACTATTTTCGTTAATGAATTTGGTTCCCAATATAGTACCATAAATTGTTCTTTAAATTGTTCTCGAGGAGCTACTTAGCAAATGGGCGTACAGACCACAGATCAGTATTACAAGGAGGATAAAAATGTTAATTTAATTCGAACTGGTTCATATATTAGGCTGATATTAAGATATTTATCTTTCTAAGTAAGATACGTATGTTGGTAGGACTTTTACAAGTTTTCGAACACGAACACGTTGTTTTTGAAATATGGTCATTACGTTTTTGCGTGTACGCCCATTTATTATGAAGTCTCGTATGTACCTAGTATAATTTCAACTCTAAATACCTTATTGTTCATTCCAATAACAATTTTTGATACTAATCAAACCCCTGGAGATATTTAATCCAATTAGGCCTTTACATTATAATTGAAAGTTGAAGGCAGGTATGTACTTTTAATTAAATATTAAATTACCCTTCATTTTTATAATAATTTGAAACTGACGTAATAACATATTTGAATTGTAAAGACGATAGTATTTTTTATTATTTACTTCATAATTTTGGACCTTCATAGCAACTACTTAGATGCAAGGCCAGACCTTAAGATGTCACAAATATCTTCACAATAAGATCGGCGTATCTTATTGACTTCGTTTAACCTCTGTAGTACAGAAAAACGTTCGTCACAAGTATTATTACATATCTGTGGAAGGAGTACGAATGAACAGAGATGAACAGGTCATTTTTTAATCCTATATGTAAACCTACACAGAGGCATTACATAATGAAACTTTATAAAAACCATACATTTTATCCTTCATGTAACAGCCATATGGTCACATTGCAATGGTGAATTAAAATAAACATAATAATTCTGTATTAGAAATGAATATAACATAGACAAGGAACTTCTATATGGCATGCCAAAACAAAATGGCATATTATAATATGTAGTTTAACCAAGGTTTCTCATAACAATAACATAAGGACGACATAAATCGGATTAACATTCGTAACAATGAAACATTCATAGCGTCACTTGTTATATAATTTGATAAACAATAATATGGTTCCCATTATGGTGTTAGAATTGGAATAAATTTTATGTTCAGAATATAATATAATAATAATAAGTTGGGTGGTCGAATAAAACATTTAGGTGACCTAAGTGTTTTATTCAACCACCCAAATTTATGTGATAAAAGCATAATTTGTTTTACGAAAAATTAAAATGTATGCGACATTTCCAGTATCAATCAAAGTATAATTTCTCTTAGTTCTGCTCACTACTTTTACTTTACTAAGTTTACGAAGTCTACGAAAAAATAACTAGAATAAATTACATTCAGCAAATTACTAAATATTGACAAGGGTATACACATCATCACCCTTTTAATTATATAAATGCGATAGTGTTTTTTTGGCGGCTTTTACTTCTCTTTTGCAGCAAGGGAGCAACAGATGCACATGATTTTTACAAGACAGTTAAGGGGTAAAGACTGACGGTTATTTCATCTTCAACAAACACACTGTTATCAATCACGCTAGCATACCTTTAATACAGTAAAATGACAAACCTGGAAGGAGTTGAGTGTGATCATGTATTCATCACTGAGACGCTCCCTGGTCAGTTTGTTAGCAGGCTGGTCTGCTGGCAACTTCATTATTTCCATTATTAGTGATGACGTGTCCTTGGCTAGCTTTTGCGTGTAATTTTGTATTTGACGTCTATAAAAAAGTGTTTTTATAAGTCATAACTGAGGAAAAAGGGCATGTCTATTCCATGCCTGAGTCAGACGAAGTAAATTCATTATATCTTGTGTTGATGTTACTGAGATGTTACATCTCAAAGTTCTCCATGAAATAAAGGGTACCTTTGCATACTTTTTATACAGATAATTAATTAGTTCCTGGTATTCTGGTATCAATTTTAACTAAAATGTACCTAATGCTGAATTATTTTTAATTCTGTATTAAATATCAACACTTACAGTTGGTTCCGAAGCTCTTGGGAGTCCTGTGGGGTTTGGAGCTGGTTGACCATCTTTGACATAGAAGACACTGCCAACAGAAACCCATAACTAACATTGCACACACAACATAATAATACTAATAAAATACCTTTGATGAAATTGATTAGCACATCATCCATCTAGCAAACCTTTTTGTAACCAGCTTGGTGTTGACATACAGTCTAACAAGTTTAGGCTGAATATTTCACTTGAAGAGTTTACAAATAGTTCTAAAATCCAAAAACAATATCAGTACTTAAGGCCCATATTCAGACTTTCTTTGTCAACATGTGATCGGGCTCAACTTTTTAATGTGCCTCAAGCACTTGTGCACTCCAACAAGGTGAGTATTACATAACCTGATTCACGACTCGAGCCCTACTTGTATGTACAATATTAAAGAAGTATCGAGTTATTTATGTACAATAACTTTTGTCTAAAGAATAAATATGATAGTTTGTAGATTCATCAGACTAAAGATACTGAGTATTGAAAAATCAGCCCTCAATATATATATAATTTTTTTTGACATTTCCAGCGCTTTCACAGCAACTTTAGAGAACTACGACATATGCCTATTCATGTCCTTCCTTGGGTTTTAATCTATCTCCATACCAAATTTCATCTGAATTTATTCAGCCATTTTACTGTCTACTGTTACTTCCACATTCATAATATTGTTTGTATGAAATGATTCCATGTATCATTTTGCCTTACAAAAACTTAATACTGGTAAAAACTAATTTTCATTCTCAATTAAGGAAAATAACATTAACAAATGTAACTTTCTCACATGACTACCTACTTATAAATTATAAGTAAGTATTGTTTTGTAACATACTTTACTACAATGTACAAATTACATGTTAAATAAATGTCTACCATTAGTGTAGTGACTAATAAGACAGTTATTTTAATGCCTCATTATTCAACCTAGTGCCATATTATTGACTAAAGACACAAAGTGGTAGACCATAATACCTACATTCTGATACATCAAAAACAACAATACATGCAAGACAAAGAATAAACAAATGACAGGTGAGCTAAGATAATGTTAGTGATAAGAACTTGATAATTAAAACAATAGAAACACATACCATTTTGTGATATTTTCTTGATGTTGCTGGCGATAGTTTGAGATAGCCGCTGGAAGATGCTAGCAGGGTCTTCGAAAGTCACACCTCCTTGATATGACGATTCCATTCTGATGCTGTACCTTCAACAATAACGCGTAAGTTAACACGGCCGCAAATACTTCAGCCTATGGATCAAAAAGATTATTACGCACTTAGACTAATCTAGTTATGCTATTCGTATGAAATTGTGACGTGCGCTGTTTTTCCGAGAGTAAAAAAACAGTTACTCCCTCTACAAGATAACTTATCCTACCTGTTTTGATAGCACTAAACACGACACAGTCAACTTCAGACAACTTAGTAAAGAAAATTGAAAGTAATTCAAAAATACACAAGACCTCTGGAACTCTTTCCGCGAAACACACACAAGCAAAAAAACTTTTGTCACAAAATCACAACCCAGCGTTTGATGGGTGCAGCCAGCAGTCCACAGACCAATAGTAGATACTACAGCAGTCAAGTCACTATGCAGGCAATAAACGAACAACCAAATTGAAGTAAATATTATGTCAATGTCAGGTACTGTCAAATTTGACAAGTGTGAACTGTCGGCAACTTTTTACTTTAAACAGGATTCAATTTGGCTCAGACCAAAGATGTATAATTAAACATATATATCTTAGGCTCAGACAGTGGAATGAAATTAAATTGACTCAACTTAAAATGCAAATACAACAACAAACTTACGTACAACAGGAGATCAACCTACAAAAAAGTTCATGGTGACAGCTTAAATGTACTTGGATGTGACTATTTCAGTGAAACCATACCAAACAATAGTTTAATTAAAATCGTAGTATTTACTATTAGTCTGTGATTAAAATACTAGCAACTGCCCACAACTTCACCTGTAAAAAGTATATTTCATCCAAAATCTGTTATAACCTTTTTGAGATAGGCTTACACAAACACAACTCCTCTACAACCAAACCAACCCTTATAGTTTCGCCATGTCCGTCTGTCTGTCTTTTCATAGTACTAGTAAGCGGAAATATAGTACGGATTTACGTATTGGTTGTAACGCAGTGTAAATAAAATAATAAATTGATTAAATAATTTATTAATCCCACCTTGCTAGCTCTGCGTGCTGCGTTGGCTCCGCTGCTGCGGCTGCGGAGAACCTCAAGCGGCGAAAGTATAGTAACCTTATTGGTAACTATATTTTTGAGCCGTTTGGGGTTGAAACTCTAGGGTCGTGGGGTCCGAGTGCCCACCTTCTTTTTAAAGAATTAGCGAAGCGGCTTGTTGACACTTCCCGTGACCCAAAGGCTGGCTTTTACTTTGGCCAAAGGCTAAGCATTGCCATCCAACGTGGCAATGCCGCCAGCCTCTTGGGTACACTTCCAGTTGACGGCGATGAGGAAGAATTTTTTGACGCAATATTTTAGTTAGATTTATATTAGAATATATTTACTTTTTTTTTTTCGTAATGTAAATAATGTAAATACTTTCTTTTAAATAAATACAATTGATTAAATAAATTGATTGAAAAAATAAAATTGAAAAAGAAAAACCTTTGAGAACCACCACGCAAAATGACTGGTGAATATTTTTTCTAGTGTATCCCGTCTTATAGAGTATCGTTGGATAGGTTTAGGTTTGTCAAGAAAAAGCAGGTTTGTTGAGATTATTTTCCAATTTAGTGAGATTTATCACTGGTGTACTGTACTTTGTAAATAAATCAATAAGTAATACAGCTTTTTATAATTCTTGCCAATTATGATACTTGCAAGTCAATCGAAACCTATGATATTTAAGTAAAAGTAAGTATGCATGACAAGTATATAAGCAAAGGTATGCATATTCTGGGCACACTCATTCCACCGTAAACCTTATCTTGCACTTCTCTCGAGGTGAGATAGAGATCAAGAATGAGTCCACATGTTAAGAATTGATTATGATTTTGCCGTTCAAACTTAACATTTTGCTGTAGAAAAACACTTTATTATAAATTGTTTGAAAAAACGTAAATTTCAACGAAAAAAAAACGAATAATAGTGAGCTACTACTCTCCTATCCCAGCCTTAACTATTGCCATGCATTAGAAGTAAAAATGCTTAACTCAATGCGTAGGATTCTTTATCTAAATTGTAGTCCTATTCAAAATGTCCACAAAAGTAGACCGATCGGTCGTAGACAATTCGTATCCTACTAAATGCAAGACCAACAACCTGCCTCAGAATCTGGTAGTTTGTTACAGCAACTTGAATTGGTAGAGTAATATCGATTGTCTATGACTGCTGATATCCTATGTTCTTCTCAGTCGGACGTTTACGTACTTGTATACGTTTTTAGGTGTACAGCTTGGCAGAAAAGAGTAGAAATTAATAGGGGCGCCACTTTACCGTTCGTGTGGCAACCCGCTGCGACCGTATAGCGTACCAACCTATCGTCTTGATACTAAGCTGTATTTTTATAAGTAATTAAAATCAGTAAGTATCATAAAATGTAATAACAATGTATTCACGTCATGTAACTGAATACAAATTACTTACAAGCACTAATAATGCAGCAAAGCACTCCTGTGTTTTCAATTTTTTTTTTGGAGTAAAAAAAGGCGTATGAATATAGCATTATTATAATTGATTTCAATAAATCTCCCTCTAAATGTTCCACGCCCGCCACATCCATGTCTTGGCTAGAGCTAGCCATAAACTCATCTGAGTCACACTCAGATTCAAAGGCACTGCGCTATCATGTTGGAGATTGATTCCTAAACGTTTTATGTCCAAGTTTTCTATTTTGTTAACATGCTGGCATGAATTCTTTTGAACTCCTACTCGGTTATAGATTGAAATGCACGTTCGGTGCTTCCTACAAAGATAAAAAAAATGATTAAACCTCTATCAATATTAAACGTAAAAAGTTTACGGTACCTATCTATTTTGTTTTTGTGATTTTTAAATGCTAGTTATAACAAGTATTATATTATCTTGTGATCACACTCATAGATAAAGTTATGTAGAAATCGAATTTACATATTGCAGAGTATCAAGGCTCAAGTCACTCAAGTATCAATAGTAATCTAGTCGCGCTATACCAAAGTGTCAAAGACAAAACGTAAACATAACCTATATGCTCGATGTTTATTGTTCAAAATTTCCTTTATTTCGTATTCAAGCAATTTAAAACCAAATAGAGATCATAAATTAACACTTGATACAACTAAATACAACAAAACAAGCTCTTACATACCTGTCATAATGGCGGTACTTTGGTAAATATCGTCGAGATCGGAAAGAAGAGTTTAAGCCTCATGTTCCACCAGATATCGCATATAAACATTATAAATTGTTTCCTTGCTAGTACTCCGAATGGTTTTATTTATTATAACGTGGTTTTATTAACGTTTTGATGGTCGAAATAAAAAAATAAGTAACTCGCGAGCTTTGTTTACATCGAACGTCACAGAACGACATTAATTGCCACAGGCTGCCAGCAATAAAAAAAATTTGTTCCGTTTCTAGACTTTTTTGCCAAGCTGTAGCTAGCAGGCAATATTAATGTGGATAATTTGTCTTCGTGTCCCTATGCTCTGTTTTTTTATTTAGAATTTTTAAATGTTATAAACTTGTTGAAGTCTTGAATCCCATATGAATTAATCAATTGATTAGCCAATGTTTTACACACAATTCTTGTGACGATGAGCTTAGTAATCATAATCACTTATTTGTGTATGGCTTGATCTTCTGTCACGGGTGTTAAATAGTGTATCAGTCAAGTACCTACTAGCTACCTACATATAAAAGAAAGTGAGAATGTCCGAGATCACGGTCAGCCGTAGTGATGTTTGCGATCAGTAAGTTGAGGCGAACAAAATGAGGAAGATGGGCTGTTGATGATCAGCCAGGCGAGCGGAGTTCAGTTCATATAGCTGCACCAAAACGTTAACCCGTTCTACCGATACCCTCTATCGGTTCATTTTATTTCTACAAGCCTGTTTCGTTATTCCTTCATCATGAGTTGGCTGCACCGTGAACTGGAAACGATGGATCCCTCGATCTTTTTACAATATTCGCCATCTCCTCCGAATGGACTGCCGCAGGAGTCTAAGTTGGCAACCTACATGGTAAGATAATTTTTGAACTTTATTGTGGCTGTCTGCCTTTCTAGTCAGTGGTGACACTGGTGACTCATATATTGATGTTTCAGAATCGTTCCACTTCAACCCCTACAAGGTCCCTGAACCAGGCACTTGGGAAACTCAGTCTGGAGTCCTCACCCACTGCCATCAAGAAGGTGAACTAAAATAACAATGACATTAAACTTAGCTGTTACTTTCACTGATTCTTGAGGATCTAATTTATTTATGTTTACAGCTATCCCAGGTGGTGATAACGGAGTTTGTTCCAATGAACTACTTTGCTCAACCAAGCATCCTTCAGCCGGAATCCCCGGAAAGTTCATCACCCTCTACAATGGCAGGTGTTCCCAACACATCGCAAGTGCATCAGGTAGTTTTGTTATTCTATTAGAAGGTAGCTTTGAAACTTATTTTATTTCATTATTTGATTTATCATTTTAAGGCAGCAATATACAACTTTGACCCTTTTAAAGCTAAAGATTACACTTTAACAACTTGCTTTCATGATTTGAAAAGTATATATATACTAAACTAGAGCATCATCATCATCATCCTCCTGCCCCAATTTTATTTGGGGTCGGCGCAGCATGTAGACTAGAGCATATGCTTGATAATTATATATATAGTTTTTTTTATTATGTATTTGTAACATTGTATAAAAAAATCATAAGGTTAGGTCTAACGTAGAAGAAAAAATGACTTTTACATATTATGTATCAAGCGGATTTTAATGAAACCTGTACCATTTTATAGAAAAGTTAATTATCTGTCTTTATTTATACACATTTTTTTTAAATCGTAGATTTACGTCAATTTTTGTGTTTTTGTCAATGCCTTTCTTAATCCATATTAAGAAAAGCATTTAATATTTCGATCAAAGTTCTTCAAAATATAAAATGACAACCGTGCGGTGTGCATTGCGGGGTCGCGGGGGGGAAGCTCAAGCTCCGCCCATTTGCTCAAGGTCATTGGCAGTTGTCGTCACCTCAATTGCTTTGGTCTTTGTGTGTTGCTTCAAACCGTTGCATTCATAATACTGAGATTAATAAAACAAATAAATATGGAAAAAGCAAATTATGGAAAGATGTTCACCAGAAGAGAATTGAATTATGATTTTTTTATATAAAGATAAATTTTCTGTATAAAAATAATATACATTTCCAGTATCTTACTTAGTATTTAAGGAATGAAGTGCTAGACAACTCAAATGTGCATTTTTATTGGTACAGGAGAATGTTGGTGGAACAACATATTTTTACTCCACAAACTCTGATAGCCTGAACACATCCGGAGCTTTAAATTCGTCTGCCTCAATTGGTAAGTTAGTTTTTTACATAAATTAAATGCTTTTTTACATCAACTATGAAAAATCATTATAATAAATTTCTTCTGTGTAAATAAAGTCTACATTAACTGTGGTCAGTTAAAACTATATTTTCACACACATGTTTCTTATCTTTTAATTACCCAACCAATGTTTGAGATATAAGGCTGCAAATCAGTGTTACAAAAGTAATGCAAGTACTAGAAAAAAATCATCCTCACTAATAATGTAAATGTGAAATTAACTCTTGTCTGTATGTCTGTCTGTTATAATTTCACAGTTAAAAGACTATGATTCATACCTGGGTAAGTACATAGGCTACTTTTTATCTGATTGTGTGAAGTAGTTCTCATATCATGCAGGTAAAATGTGGGGTAACGACTAGTAATTAATATGATGACATTGTGATAATAAATTTAGTCATATTATTATACCTAGTGTGAAAATAAGATATATGTAATCCTATGATACACAGATAAACAATTAGGTACTTGGGATTCAAAAAATTCTTTGCAGGAAATAGATGATTACTACATTTTCTACCTGAAAAGATTACTATGAAATATTGCAGCAGAGTTTTGTGTGGTTATATACAAAGTTTTAAATAAAGGAATTGTATTATTTATTTACATTCTTGCTTGTTTATAGAACCACTAGCATTTGTCTGTATTTTACTGTAATTCTAGTGGAGTTCATTTCATTAGAATCTTGATCAATATGGTATGTTTTTCTCTTGGTTATTTTTAAGCTTTATACCAAGTTTTGTTGTAAAACGTAAAAAAATTACAAACAGAAACTTACAAAACACTTATAAATTAATTTAATAAAGTCCATGGCCTGATGAAGGAGTATGGGAGAATACAACTTATTTTATGATCATTATTTGTTCTGTTGTGTTACCTTAACTGCTTTTGAGTCACTGGGTATTGTAAAATTGATGACTATAATAGAAAGAGATAAGGCGAGAGTTATCTTTTGATTTTATCATACAAGTTATAAGTGTTCTAATATGTTGAAGTTAATCAAAATGCAGGCGATAGACATCAATGTATTGAACAAGAAATGCTTTGCTGCTTATCTTGCTCTTCTTATCACAAATCTTTGTTTTATTGCAATTAGATACGTAACATGACTGCAGGACTCGAGTCGATAAATTGACATTAACTATAAGTAAAAAAAATGATAGCTGATAAGATTGTATCGATTGTATGATCGTTCGAGTATCACGTCGATACCGGCAACACAAACATATGAAAGTTGCATTTATTAATGCACTAGTTGTTTCTCGAGGTTTCACCCGCATCCTGAGGGAACTACTTCGCGCACGAAATTAAATAGTATCCTATGTGTTAATTCAGGTTATAAACTGTGTGTACTGAACTTCATCTAAATTCGTTCAGTAGTTTTTGCGTGAAAGAGTAACAAACTTACATACATACAATTATTTATACATCCTCACAAACATTATAATATTAAGACAGTACGATAATTGTTTCTCGTGGTTTAACCCGAGTCCTGAGGAAACTACTAGACGGACTCTGATAAAAGCTGGTGAGCAAGCTACATTCCAGATTCATATAACTCCATACCAAATTTCATCTAAATTAGTTCAGCTGTTTTAACGTGAAAGCGTAACAAACTAATAAACTCACTTTTTTATGTTGAGAGTGTAACTACAACTTATCAATCATTTTACTTCAACTGTCATTTTAACAGTATCTAGGTCATAAAATTGCCTTTATCAGCGTATATCAACCGCCAACAAATACTATATTTGTCCCGATCATTGCTCTTACTTGCCCCTTATGTTCCCATGTTTCTAGTACGCTTTATCATGTGTGATTGACAGTGGAACTTACTCAAAGTGCCTATTAAGTAGGCAGATGTCTTACGTCTTTTTTCTAAAATGTGCTATATTTTTTCCTTCCGCCGAGTATTTAGTTCATTGTATTACCATATTAAATAATTAAATAATAATGAATAAATATGCTGTAAAGACCGGAGAATGAGACATTGTTCTGTTCAAAATAAATGGGGGCGAGTATTAAATTTCAATAACTAATTAACTTTAAGTTATAATGAATGCCTGCGGCTGTAGATTTCTATAAATACGTAGGTGTTGAGGGCTGCGCGCTGATGGGCATTGTCTAGTAATAAACTGACATCACCAGCGAGCCTGTTATCTAATGGTAATGAACCGATTAGCATGCGGCATGATGACTGACGATGTTACCCCTAGAGTGTAGTGAGAATCTTACGAAAGTATATCTCACGTTTGTGTAGGAGTTTATAGCTATGTGTATGCCCTCCCGACCTTAGCTTGACGAGCCAGCCCGCAAGCTGAGCTAATAGCTTTAAAATTCCCGATTATAATAATCATATATATTCTGATCCAGCCTGTCCCTTGCTGTCCTCCCCCAGCAACGTCTTAAGCCGAGGCCCGTACCCCACTAGGGGGTTCCCTTAGCGTGTAGTCGCTTAGTTTTGTAAGTTAAGCCCTGGCTGGAGGCCCTAAATTAATTTAAGGCACTTCACAGGCAAGCCCGGTTAAGCAATCGACAACCTTCTAGGTTGACCTGCGAGATGCCATACAAAAAAAAAAAGCTATGTGTATTGTAGTATGATTGAGTTTATAGCTATGTAGTATTAGACCGTCCTATCATTTAACCTCACGCAGTTCGCCTTACTGCTGGATCCCTTTCGCTATATCGTACTATTTCGGCTATTGCTTCAGGCCCTCCGGAGTCATGCATGAGCGGAGCCGTGGGCGCGGGCGCAGCGTCGCCGTACGCTACACAGATATACTCCGGAACACCAACCCACATCGGTCCCATGACTTCAAAATCAGGTAAGGGACTATGTACTTACTAACCCAAATTTCAGTTATGGAAATAAGTCTTCTAAGTGTACGTACATTATATCTCATAGGTCGACTAATAACATGTAACTGGGAAGTGCTAATCTTATGGAACATTTCTACGCTAATATCAGTCGAACCTTCTCGTATTAATTCTGTACACACTCGCATAGATATATCATTAAAAACACATTATGTGCTAATGAGTTCTGATGAAGTCATGTGTATGCACTAGTTCCTAGCAATATTTTCACCATGCACCACCCAAGAACAAGATATAATTTCTTATAATTCACGATTTTAGAAGTATTGAATTTTTAGGTTGCCGATTTATGATAGTTAGCAGATGATCTTGAATGTTGTGTCTATGCAAATTGTAAAATGAATATGTCATTACAAACGGCGAAATTGGATGTAAAAGTGTTTTTATTTAAATATAATTTTGTGTATCCATAAGGTAATATAATCTTAAATTACAGAGTCGTTTTCTTAGCTAGCGAAATTGATCTTGGCGTTACTTGTGTCATTACTTAAAAACGTAATGTAGTGTTATAGAATGGCTTCTAACTATAACTAGATCTCGATTTAAATAAGCAGCGCTGCGCGACAGGTCAATAACACTCTGACGTGCAGAACATAACGTTGTATCAATCTAATCACAACGTTTATTGGTAGCTCGCACTGTAAACACGAATGCATTAATACTTGTTATAGATATGGTCTCTATTTCCGCTATAATCACTACATCGCATTGTTAGAATGTATATGCACTGGCATCCTATAATGCCAGTGCGAGATTATTTTAATATTATAAGGAATAATATTTTATTCGTCTGTCTAGCGCGCGGGCTAGACTTTCCCACCTACAACAGTGCTTTGCATACATTTTACATTTTTTTTTTGTGCGACTGTTACTTTTATATATATATCCTTTTCCTCAAATAAATTTTATAATAATAAAATAATATGATATAACATTTGTTTGAGTTTGTTAAGCTTTTTGTGTGATGGAACATTTTTCGATGAATATAGAAATGCATATTATGTTCATAATACGAACGATTCCTCAAAAATGTATAGTAGTCTTCAATTAGAAGAAATCAAGCATGGTGTAGCTTGTTATTACCACGATGGGCATTGTAAAATTGCTCTTAATAATGCCGTTGCGTAGACTGCGAATGAAATGCAAATTGTCGCGGTGCGGTGTTCTTGTTGACCGGTAACATGTATTCATTGACGTGTCAATAGCTGACGAACCTTTCCGACCGGCCATGTGTTGGTGTAGAGCACAGTAGTTCGTGTCGTGAGAACTTACAATACTGCACTAGATAACTGCGCATGTTATATACTTTGTTCGAATCAAATTACATGCACGTTGCATGCCATCAGTTATCTCATGATTAAGCGAATTAATTTGTTAACAGTACCTATTTAATTTTATTATGGCCTCGTTGGTCTAGTAGTAAAGTGCAAGCGCAACTGACAAGAAAGTTTTGGGTTCGATTCCCGAGTCTGGCAAAGTGTTATTGGATATTTCGATATCCAGTAACAGTACGGATTCTGTATACGTACCTATACCGTTGGTGGCAACAGGCTCGCCCACTGTTACGTGGGACTTAAACACGTAGTATGTGAAGGTACAATTCTCCCTAAGCCCCTGGAAGGCAAGCGTGATAATAATGTTAACTTTTATTCCTACACGATATTAAGAGGCGACTCAAAATGTGGACTAGATCGAGGCGGGGTGACAGTATTCTGGCCGTGACCGTGGTTTCTAGAAGCCGGTATCAATGCGCATATATATGGCTAATGCGAGTTTCGCCGATTTATCAATGCCGCGATTTGCTATTCTAGTGGACGCGATTGGAAATCACATATGTAACGAGTAACATTATCATATTATGCCGGTCCAAGCTTACGTCACGTTGAATTGTGATAGGCCATGGTTTATACTGCTTATTGCGAACCTTATGAGATCGATACCGACGTCTACCCATTGTTTTTATAGTATTTACTACCTAACATATGATTGCAATGAGTTTATGGATACTCGTAGTAGTAGTAAAGGATTTTAATAGTTTTTTTTAATTGATGCTTGCGACTTTGAGCTCACTTCCTAAATGATATCAATGTCAAACTGATAATATTATTGCACTGGAGTGGGCTCCACAAAATATTTTTAATCCCACTTAAACGTACCGACTTGTGAAATAAAATAGGTTTTGCTAGCGCGAGTATCCATACTGGCTGTGCTTCAGATTAGTAATGATTACATTTAACTTTATCCTCCAAGTTACACCAATCCAATAATTCTTAGCTGGAATCAAATTAACCTTAGTATAGTATTTTTGTCCTTGCAAGTGTCTTAAACTATTTATAGTAAATTAAGATCAATCTGCTTAGCTGAGTAACAGTTATTATAATTAACGTAAATTTGCGTTAACTTATCAAATCGCACCTGCCTAGTGTTTACCTTGCATTGCGATTAGACATACAATTGCTATTGTGCTGAGCCTTATAACTTTAATCAACTTGTTTTTACCGTATACGAAGTTCTTAATGAGGCCAGAAATAATGCTACATTGTATATTTAAACTTTTATAATCTATCTTCTATGTATCTATATAAATAAAAAATATTTTTTGTATGTTTGTCCGTACTCCCACGAAGGTTCTGGTCTAACAAAACCCGTGGCGCTGCAACGCTTGCAGCGACTTAATAATATTTTATGCATATGCGATTTCGAAATTCTTTCCTACTTCCTAGCCGTACTGAATAGTCTAGATTTAAGATTTTATATTAGCCAATACCTGATATTCTAAATATTAAAAAATAAGTCACCATTTTTTTATTTTTTTATTGCACGTAATTTAAAAGATCTCAAGTTCAGTAGTAGCTGTAACCTATAGGCATCTATATAATATGATTAATTTATCGTAGTAGCTATAATGTACCTTGTTAAATGAATTGTTATTGTAGTGCAGGGTTGTATTTTATTTAAAAAATCTAACGCCCATCCCTATCTAAAGAATGACCTAAAGCTTTAATCTAACTATTTGCTCTTTTGTGTTAAGGTCTCGCCGCATCGTTTTACATGCCTGAAACGATCCGTTCTGAGATTTACGAGAGAAATGACGATGTGTTCCTGCAGACCGATCTACGCCAGTATCCAGGTATGTCAGTCTTCGGCCAGCGTTCTCCTATGTCTGTTCTAGCTACATACGCATTCGACATTGCTGCGCAAATACACCTTGAAGTCGACAACGAATTGAGAACTATTTTAATCGAAGGAAAAGCATAGACCAATTCTAATTTAATAGAAAAGGAAAATTAGTTTATTTTTAACTCGTTTATTGATTGGTATTTGGTATTTTGTGTCCAGATTTACCCGAAAATGTGGAGATGTACTCCGAGTTGACTCCCCTGGAGAGTGCTGCGCCGCACTCCATCGCGACTTCATACCGCGCGACCCACCGTCAGAGCGGGGAACACTACGCCCTCCGTCGCCTGCACTCTTACTCTACGTCCGTCACGAAACGCCTGGAGATGTGGAAGCAGATCGACCATCCTAACGTTGTGAGACTACACGAGTGGTTCACCACCAAAGCTTTTGGCGATCACTGTGAGTAGTAATTTAATCCCGTTTTTTAATCTAAACTTACTGTCTCCGGTTCCACACTCGTTCGCGCAGCAATCATCATCAATCTATTATATTTTTTCTGTACTCGTGTATGTCACTGTACTGTTTCTAAATGCTTGGACCGATTGGTGTTTTTTTGTGTGTCTATGGTTCCTTGGATGTTTTACAGTCACAATTGAACCCGGTGTGATTGAACCAGGACAACGTTTGTAGGGTCTGCAGTATATATATATATATTCCAGGGGTAAAACTATGCCCTAATTCAAGTTATTTACCTTACAATATTTATAAAGGGTCATATTTATTAGTAGGAAGCAGAATTATTTATAGAGCCAAACAAGCTTTAAAATATGTTATGGGCTGTACAAATCCTTTCTTTCTTATTTGTTGCATTTGTACTTGGCCTTATTTCGTATTTATTGATAATTATGAACTAGTCGTAGTAATATTCACAAATTAAAGCTGCTTTCAGACTACGCTATAATATAGCTACCATACATTGCTTTAAGCAACATTAAAGTATAAACTCCAATATAAACTCTTAACTTATGGGTTATCATTGTCAGATCCGTTTTGTTTTATTAAATACCGGAACAGGAAAAAAACAAAATACGGGTCATACAAACGAAAAAATCGGGACGTGTTAAAATGCATGTATGCTACTGGCCTCCTGCGCTCTTTAGTTCGCTGACCGATAATTGGTTTCAGTTTTGCATCAATGGAACACGTACAATTTAGGCGTCCCGTTAAAGGCTCCTTTGAAACTTGTTCTAACACAAAAATAAATTAATTAAAAGTGAAAATTAGCTATTTTTGAATGTCAGTTTTACACAAGATATACCCTCGAACTCCACTTCACCACTTCCTACGTATTTTGCTATATTTTGGGAAGAGGTGCTGAAACAATCTCCCCAGCAATACCAATAGGGCTGGAAAGTGACATTTGGCAACACGCTATAGTTCGGATCATACATTTTAATGTCTATCATGATCCCGTCCACGTGATACATAAGTATAAAGAGCATGGAACATTGGCTGCAGAACTATGCCATGGCATATGCCATTTTGAAAATATCGTGACTGCATTCAGTGATTAAACTAGATATTCGATAGAATAAGTTATTACAAAGTTCGATGCTTTTTGTGGATTATGAAACCTGGAGTCAAGTTTCAAATATCGCTCAAACCGTCATTGGTTCTATTTCACGATTAAAAACACTGCTTCCGAAAAGACGACTTTTACTATCAGTACAGAATCGGTGACTTTAATAATTTAATTAAAATAGGTAGTGACTGCTCTCATAAAACACAACTCTCCACTGAAACACGCGACGCCCGCATTAAGGCCTCGGTGCTTACGACTTCTTACGACCTCTACGTGCATTAATTCGTATTTCATTCCGTGCATAAAATATGTATTGTCAATTCATCGGCGAAATACTACACAGGGGACTGCCCAAAGGTCATTGCAAAAATATTTTTTCTGTGATCGTTTATTAAATTATATGCCATTGTTTTTTCTTAATTGCATTGCGGCGTAATTATAACTGCTCAATGCAGTCGGTCGTTTATAGGATTCTGAAAGCGAAATGGCAAAATCGGAATAGTTGTAATTTCGTTATGTTTATGTCTGTCATAGTCATTTTACTCGGCCACTATAGGCACTTTTTTGAAAGTTGGGGGTCTACTCTGTCATCATCTGCCTAGCCTTTTCGGCTAGGGTCGGCTTCCAGTCTAAACCGGATGCAGCTGAGTACCAGAGTTTTACATGGAGCGACTGCCTATCTAACCTCCACAACCCAGCTACCGGGTAACACGGTAACCCTTGGTAAGACTGGTTGTCAGATTGTCTGGCTTCTGATCCATGATATAGATGGTCACCCATCCACGGACCGACCGCGCCAAGCGCAGCTTAACCTTTGATCGGTCGAACCGTGCAGCTGTTACTTAGTCATGAGCTCCTCAACGTGTCTACTTTGTACCGCTATATAATTACGTAATAAAAACCAAAATCATCAGCCCTGATGCCATTTTTTTTGGTGTACGCGCTGTACGTTCGTGTTTTACTACCAGACAACTTTTTAACTGTCATCTCAGTGTTTATAGCCATGTCATCTTTAAGATACACTTTACACACACATACACACACCATTCAACATCTTTTTGTTATATCCATTCACATTCGGATTCAAGACTTTTCTCGTGGTCATTTTTTGTGTATTTTTAGCACCGAATTACAAAACGCTATGTATTGTTTAAGTAGATAATTAATTTATTGCATTGTTTCTCGGTCGCTCATTCAACTATTGTAATCAGTCACCTGCCTCCCACGCCACGCCGTCACGCTACACACTTCGAAAACAATGAAAATGGTCCAAAAAGTGTCTTGTGTCAATTGACCGAAATAAATATTTCTCAAGGTGACGTTTAAAAGAAGGCCTACTATACTGACTATACCAGGAGTTGTAAATCTACTCACCATAATCTAATCACTTTCAAAAGTCAGTTCCATAGTTTTTGATCTTATTCTTGTTTTCTCTTTTGAACTTGTCGCTGAATATGGCTAGTGTTCAGCTGATGAATTCTTATATCATGACTTAATCTTCCTGTTATGTAAAATTTATCCTCTAAACGTTAAGTAGAAAATTCTACTGCAACGCAATGACATGGATCTAAAGAGTGTTTGTTATAATGCTGGTGACATTAGTTTTACTTTTAGGATGGGAAATCATCAAATTATTCCTTTCGCCGTGGGTGGGGCGGGAGGAGTAATTTGACTAAAACCCATCCATGTTCCTTCCTTAGCCCTTTGCGTTCCGGGGCGTAGTAGGTCCGTCGAACATCCCGCAGCTGGTGACATTGGCTACGATCCACTCCTTGTTTTTGAGTCCGTAGAAAAAAGTACAGCCCTAGGGTCGTACCACCTACCTACTGATTGCAATTACTATTCAGGTGTGAGAGCCAGACATAGCTACTAACGTCGTATAGCACCATCTCTTTGTCGTAACTAAACTTTGGCATGTCATGGTACGGCCCCTGTATAAAACATAATACGCGTACGGACGTGATTTCAAAAACATTATGAATTGAAATGTATGGTCCACTATAATTTAGGTAGTTAAATTGAGGGTTGAATTTCCAAAAGAGCTGTAAATGTCCCATGGTTTTTTATGATGTGTCATTTAATTATGGATATTCATGTGTTATTATTAGTTATTACTTACAAATACCAGATTACTCATACAAACCTTCATCTTCTTATTAGTACTCACCAGTCAATAGAGAAGGGGTATAATAACTTAACTTTTGACGTGAAAGATATACCATTACATTTTTCGGGGCATCAGCTGACAATCTTTTCACCGAGATACAGCCAGCTGACATTTTGATTTATTCACAGCATGTAAACTGTTATCTGATGAATGTTTCATTTGAGAGGAAATAATTGAATCGTTTAAAAAATTTACATGTTCGTGTGACCTGCTGACGTAAAATCCACCACCAATCAGCTGTAACTTTAGGATATTAATTACACTATTATTTGAAACATATTTCATTTGGAAGACACTGACTTCGTTACTGTTGCTTATCCCATCAACTGAACTAGAACTGACGTTCACGAGGTTTCATGATAAAACTTTCTTAAGCATCTCACAAGTTTTATGCCTGGGAGGAAATTATTGACGAAATTTGCTCGTGAAACGCACCTCATTCATATATCTTGAATTAGTATAACGGACATCCCACTACTCCAACAGACCATTCAGTGAAGGCGACAGATACGCATCGGCCCGGTATGACCACTATATTGCCAGAAATTCTTAAAAAAAAATCTCTCCGCAGTTCAGATACGGCTTTGTCTCCTTATTGCTATCCTTGCTAATGTTAGTTAGCATAAGAAGTGTAGACGGAATAGAGGAAGTGCAAGCCCGTAGTCCAGTATGAGTTCCATGTATCCTCAGACAGCGCCAGCGCCGAGAAGCACGACTGTAATTCGCACGTGAACACGCAGTGCTATTGCCGGCCAGATTCTGTTCCGTACTTTGTTGTCATTTTACCATTACAAACAGACAATTTAATCATAAGTATTTTTATAGATAAGTAAACAGTGTCAAAAAAACAGTATTCCCGATTACATTTACAACAAAAGCCAATTGCATTGCATAATCAAATTTCGCTTTTCGCTTTGGAACCCACGGAAAGCAAATATCATCCCAGAAAAGAAAACAGAGTCAACTGCGCCGGAACCGACCATATTATTGAAAAAACCGGCCAAGTGCGAGTCGAACTCGCGCACCGAGGGTTCCGACCCTTGGAAAAAACATTATACGCAATAAAATCGCAATTACCGTGTTTTTTTCCGACCGCATAATTAAGTTTGTTTGTAGAAGAAAATTGCTGATTACTTAAAAACTACTTACTAGACCTCGTTCAAACCAATTTTCGGTGGTTTTTCTAAACCAAGTTTAGAAAAAAATGATATTAGAAACTTCAATATAATTTTTGAAGACCTATCCATAGATACTCCACACGTAAGGGTTTGATGAAAAAAAATTTTTGAGTTTCAGTTCTAAGTATGGGGAACCCCAAAATTTATTGTTTTTTTTTTCTATTTTTGTGTGAAAATCTTAATAGGGTTCACAGAATACATCTACTTACCAAGTTTGAACCGCATAGTTCCTATAGTTTCGGAAAAAAGACATGACGAATCTATAAGGGTTCCGTTTTTTGCCATTTGGCTACGGAATCCTAAGAACATTGCACTTTTTAATGTTATTCCCGCACGTGACTCGTGTATTTTAAACATATCCTTAAATAATGTTAAGTATAAAAGGTGACGCAAGTACAAATGTAAAATTTGCTGTGATCACAATTTCAAATTGTTATTAATAATGTATCATGTCATGCAGGATTGAACCGTCTGGAAGAAACGATGCACTGACATTAATTCTCGACCAGATTTACATAGGCCTTGATATTGTGTATGAGTGTACAAAAGTATAGCTCGCATAAATGCATCTACAGTTATGCATGGAATTCATTTTATTTTCTTACGAGATATTCGCTTACATTCAAGTAACAACCGAAGTGTGAGAAAATCTGTTTTATTATTTTGAACTATTGAAAGGTTACATAAACCATTTGTTTTGTTTGTACGACAGCTATGGTACTAGTTTATAGCTACCACCCCGCGTGCACCACTTTGATGAACAAGTACTTGTCCGGTGGCGCCGGAAACGCGGCCAACGACGCTAATGGCGCCTTCCACGACCCGTTTTCCTCCGACCCGGATGCTCCCCGTCCATATACTCATCAGGTTTGTACGGTTCTTGTTCATATTGAAACACTAAATGAAGTACCTCAACTGTTATTTCTCATTTTCAACAATAACTCTGCCGATGAATTTTGCCCCACACATTGTGGTTCTGGGTAGTATTTACGCCTGTGCATTTGCAAAGATAATTCACATGCCCAAACACTCAGACAAACTGTTTACATAATCACTCTATAATGTATTTCTGTTCGAACTCAGGTGTGTGAGGTTAACAAACTTAACTATGTACATAATCCGCCCTAAGAGTTTGTTTGGCCAGAAAATTTATTTATGCAATAAGTCAGCCGATTGTAAAGCAAAATATGTAATGCTTGAAAACGTTTACCCCCGGTGACGCCAACAAATGAGGTACGTCGCTGTTTAACTAACATGGCAGTTGACCTTTTGCAAGAATAATAGAGACATACCCATTTTAATGATTCACTGGTAAAGGAAGCAAGACAAGACAAGAAACAATCCATCACTAAACAAAGTTAAGCTAAGCTTTAGTTTTGAGGATCTTCAAATTGATTTCGGTACAGATCGACATACTATATATTAGTGGGCGTTCTAAATTTGAACTGAATACCTAGTCGTTAGCCATGAAAACTTTTCAATACTTATTCTGGATATTTATCAACGCAGAAAAATGCGATGCTCCGCGCGGTGGCGAGCGGTGCTCTGCTTCCTGAGGCAGTGTTGTGGAGTCTCCTGGTGCAGCTCACAGCGGCGCTAAGAGCTGTTCACACCGCCGGGCTGGCGTGCAGGTATAAACCGGCACATCTTATACGCCGACCTTATGACAGTCAGTGACTTGTTAAGTACGCATTTTATTTATTACCTAAACGTCATTTTGATGTCTACCCTTGATATATTTGTGATATACTATAACTTAGAGACTAACCTAAATATCCAAGGTTTAGTTTAAAAACAAGAACAAGTTGGAAACTAATTTGTCCACAAACGCTATGTTGCATGACAAACACGTCAAGCATAGTGCGGCAAGGGAAAGCGACAACACGATTTCACACAGTTGAGAATTTATAACTTACAATTTTGTCATCTGTATATTTTCTTCTATGTTTAGACGATGCAATGCTATTACCAAAAACACAGACTATTTATAATGCCTGTTTTTTTAATTCGGTAATAATTTCAGTCAATTGTTCTGTTAAGAGAAAGAAATACTCAGCCGTTTTCACTGATTATACTATTCGTAATATATGTTCAGTCAAAACTCACTTAACACGCTTGTGTTCGTTTTTCTCTTGAACGAAATCAAAATAACAATTTCATAATTCCTTCAACGCCCTTAGACATTTCCAACCAAATCAAACCTCCATTTTCACATTATGCATTCACGATGATTTGATGACCAAAGTCGTCATAGTTATGCATAATATTTATTTTTATTACATTAATAAGAACTTCATGTTAAGGTCACCCAATATTTAGTCTTAAATTCAAGCAGGAACATCTGCCTTTGGATGTTCAATCTCACATACGAAAAAACTTTTTACAAAAAAATAAAACCGACTTCCAAAAAAAAACTGTAAAGTAAAAAATAATTTTTATTTAAACGCTTTACGACCAAAACATCGCTTTCGAAGTCGGTGTCTTGTAAGTTACTATTGTTAGTATTTCGCCACCGACTTCGAAAGCGATGTTTTGGTCGTAAAGCGTTTAAATAAAAATTATTTTTTACTTTTCAGTTTTTTTTTGGAAGTCGGTTTTATTTTTTTGTAAAAAGTTTTTTTATTTTTTCGCTTTTCAGTGTCTCGGTCTTGCTATCTTAACAAAATAAACACACCACTTTTTTAGGTTGTAATAAGCGTAAATAACCAAATCATCTAAGTATTTGGCATATCAGCAAGTAGAGATAAATCGTTATTTTTGATATATTTATAAAACGGCTGAACCGGTAGTGATAAAATTTATATGGGACCACACGGGAAGCACCAGCTTTCAAATAAAAAAAGAATCATGAAAATCGGTTTACCCAGTCGCAAGTTATGAGGTAACAAACATAAAAAAACCCTAAAAAAAAATACAGTCGAATTGATAACCTCCTCCTTTTTTTGAAGTCGGTTAAAAACATTACTCAATGTCCGGTACAACGAAGACAGAATAAATAGAACGAATATACGCAAACTTCTTGTTTAATATTCTATTCCTGAGTATTAAAATACCTTGTATGATCGAAGTGCTCACAAGGGCTCTTTTCCCCGTAGCCTCGACCCCACGAAGGTGGTGATGAACGGTTGTCGCGTGCGCATTTCATGGTGCGGCGCCACTGATGCCCTGCATGCCAACACTAACGACGTCGCGCAGGTAAACCAACATACATCCTGACTATATAATTGAGAAAGTGAGTTTGTTTGTTACGCTTTTACGGTAAAACGGCAGTACTGATAGATAGATAGAACCCTGGAGATAGTTAAAACTACTTTTTATCTGGGTGCGTTGAATAGCTAGTACTATCATAAACCTATTCCATGCGATCGTTTTTAGGGTTCCGTAGTCCGACGAGAAACCCTTATAGTTTCGCCATGTCCGTCTGTCTGTCTGTCCGCGGCATGGCTCAGAAGTTCTTGGTACTAGAAAGCTGAAATTTAGTGTATAGATATGTATTTGTTCACGCCGATAAAGTGTTAATAAAAAATATGAAAAAAAAATTTTTCGGTAGCCCCTAAACACGTAAAGTGGGGATGAATATTTTTTTCTGCCGTAATATGATCATGCAATTTGGGAAATAACAAAAAAGTCAGTCATCTTTTCACCTTCAGTCATCGATTTATTTTTATATACATTCCACAAATTATTTGGTATATTTTATACTATGTAAATATCAAACCAACAAGGATAATTTGCACAGGCTCAACAAGACGACCTGACGGCCCTGGGTCGCCTGGCCCTGGCCCTGGCGTGCCGTACCATCCACTGCGACAACCTCGCCGCCTCCATGGAGCTCGTCGCACGAACATACTCCGCCGACCTAAAGAACCTTATACTGTATGACAAAAACGTTACTTATATTTATTGCCATCTAAGCTGACGCAATACTTTCTCTTGCGATCAAAATTTTGTGAGATTATTTCGAAATAGTCCATAAAGTTTTAATTGGGACGCAGTATAAAACTCTTGTTCTCTCCTTGCTAAATATTAATATTCATAAATTAACCATCACGTGACATTTCATTAACATCATTTAGCGCATAGCACTATTCAAAGATCCTTCTTGCATTAAAAATGCAAACTTATCTTTTGAACAAAGTCATATTTTTACTACAATTTTATAGTTAAATGATTATCATTCATTTGAGTAAGTTGTCTTGAGAGGTGCCCTCTAAATTTATTTTTCTGTAGATAATAAAACTTTAGATGGCTTTTCAATAATAACAGCCGTACTATCGAATATTTGTGTAGAATATATATGTATATATAATTATAATATACTAACATAATTATACATTTCGCATTCGCGTCTGCTGAATTAAGAAAAAATATTATAGACTATCAGCCAGTTGCAGCAAAAATATACAGTTACTTTATACGTGAAACCGAAGAACTGGCATCCAAGATCTGTCAAAATTAAGGATAAAATTGAATAATTTTGCTATTAGTTTATGTTTTTCGCCTAAATATTTATTATTTAACTGTTATATCGATATTGATACCATAAAAATATTAAAAGTAGGCTTATTATTGATATCATATTTTATGATATTCGTAAAAGTATAACGTATAAATGATAAAAAGTTTGGTGCGACCGGCTGTTAATCTACCCGATATCTAAGCTACCTTGTAGACTTGTACTGAGACTTGGCTGCATAATGTCCTACGCTTCTGCCTTCCCATTCAGGGAATACGACCTCACAATTCCGGTCAAAAATCTCTAATGCCATTAACTGACCCTTTTCCCTATATCTTCTCGTGTTTAATAATATGAGGCAAAAAGATATTTTATCATTTGGCATTGGCAGGGTTTATATCCGAAACCTGAAAACGTGTTGCGGCAGAGTGACAACATTCGCTGCGCAGTCTGCAGAATTTGGTTTCAATGAGCACATAGCTATAGTGGCTTTTCGTAAAGCGAATCGCAACAGATAGCCATGCTGAAGAAGAAGAAGTCTTACTCTTAGAACACAAAAAATGTGTTTCATACAGTGCACCTGAATGCGCTCAATAGTTTGGAATGAGAAGTTGCTACAGGACACTCCACAATACGTATGTCCTTGGAGTAACCCTTCAGATGAATGTACTGAATGGACGTAGATAAATATTTATATTTGTTCGCTAATCGTCGGTGTTTTATTCATTATTCGTGAATTCTGATAGGTACTGCTTAAGCTTTCGATGTTCAAATTCATATGTGACCTGTTTGCGTGCCAACTACTGTATGTGAAAGTATAATTGTTCGTTTACTATTCAGTGCAAGAATTATGAATGTTATTTCTGTATTATGTGAAATTCCATTTAGGTATTTATTATCATCGTCGACCGCTCGCCGCTCCGTCACTGATCTCATGCCGATGATAGGTGCCAGGTTTTACACACAGGTAAATTTATTTGTTTCTTTCGTATAATTATGATTCTCATGTTCTCTATTAAAGTAGATTTTACACTAACAGGTAATATTGACGCATTTCTTTATAATAAAACTGATTTAATGTTGTATTTAATCATTTGAACTTGGCAATGTTCTTAGTATTTATTATAAATGTAACAGAGCATGCACATGTGTTTTTAAGAGTACTATTTATGTCGAGCTGTTTAGTATGAAACCTCAGTTATTGAATAGTAGTAGATACTAGGCTTTGTTTTAGTATAAGCAGTAAAGTTAGTCCATGATTAAAGGATCATGATTCATGATAAGAATTATTTTCAGAAAAACTGAAGGTGATAGGTGCAATTTAGTTAAAATAATAAAAATAAACTTATAACTAAACCAGTTAAATAAAAATAGAAAAGTTTTTATTGTGATGCAGACCTAAGAATCCTTACAAAAGTGGATTTGATATAAAGGAGACATGTTATTAAATTCACAATAACTTTATTTTTCCCATAAACCTTTATTTGATACCAACATCATGGAAGATGGAGGTAATCACCTCGCCTTATGTTGTCCGTCATCTTCAAGCTTGCGCTACATTAAATTTAGACGTACATAATTTAGCTTATCGCATTTTACTATGCACTCCTTTTATTTGATACTCATATTATCAAGTACGAATAAAATGGTGGTTATGGAAATAATAAATCATCATGTTATTTTGAGAAATTGAATTCAATTTTGTAGACTGTCCATACATACGTATGGCAAGTGAATGGAGTCAAATAGAATATTGCTCTTATCGAAAAATTGGGGGTTTTAAGTTTCAAACTGTGTTACTGTCATATGAAATGGCTTGATTTGCACAAGAACGTTCCTCCCCGCTTTATATTTGACGTTTGTGAATTGAAAAATTATTGGGGTATTAAGTGTCATAATTTTGAAGCAATTTCATCCAAACAGATATGGGAGTCGTAAAAGACATGTGTGACTTTTTTTGTTTGAATATTAATACAAATGTGTCTATAGGTGGAGGCCTTGGAGCGACGTGCGGATGTTTTTGAAGATCAGCTGGCTCGCGAGATCGATAATGGAAGACTGCTACGCATACTCATCAAATTAGGAGTTGTTAACGAGAGACCTGAGTGAGTGAAAGTGTACTGCCAATTTAATCTACAGCTTTATAAACTTAGTGAGGTATATGGGGTTTTAGTACCTTTGAACTACTGGGTAGGTATATTTTAATGAAACATCAGCTAAGAAACATCCCCATTGCGCTAGCTTTCAATTTAGTAGAAAGCATGAGTCATTTGAATTGGTGGATGCAACAGAGCGTCAGATATATGTGAAACACCCCTTGTTATTGAAGTTTACGACTTCGGGTAAGATTTCTATCTATACTAATATTATAAAGAGGTAAAGTTTGTGAGGTTGTAGGGGTAATCTCTGGATCTACTGAACCGATTTAGATAATATGAACGGAGATATAAGGGACCCTGGAGAAGGTAATAGGCATATAGGCTACTTTTTACCCGGGTGTGTCATGTAGTTCCCTCGGGCTGGAATGGGAAATTCAAATTTCCCTTTTCTAAATCATCTACATGAATGTACTGGATGCATTTTATCACGTGTTCGCGTAACCACAGGAAACGATTACTGAGATCTGAGGCGATGAGCTAACGATCACAACTTGTATCGTACATAACCATTTCTTTCACTTTTTCCATGTTTCCGTCGGTTGTTTATGTGCTAGGGCGTTTAGGGCGTTCGTCTTCAACTTCTTCACGGCCATCTTAGCAACGCTTTTACCATTTGTAAAATCTTGTTTTACCATAGCAGACTCACCATAATCCTTTGATACACTTTATTTCATTTTGTACCCAAAGTATGATACAAATTCTTTGATTCACTTCTTTTAACAAACGTAAATATCGCCGAACTCATAAAACACGTCTAACCTTAGCGGCTGCCACAGACAAAGTACACAATAAATACAACGGAAACTTTTATTATACTTCAAGGGCATATAATATAACAACATAATAAAAAAAATTGACAGTCGGACCCTGCAGACCCGTGAAATTAAAAAATTCCCGTTATTTTCTGAACTCACCTCGTATATTTTAGCGGCGATGTACCGTTTCACATGTTGATCTAGCACTACCCGGTAATGGACGTAGAGTACTGCTATTACATGAAGTATAGTTTGTGCAAGGTATGATACAAACTCTCAACAGATACCTTTATACGTTACTGTTACTATACTTTTTAGCACTTGTTTCTTTGCATTACCAAACTTGTGCGATAATTTTGTTGTTTTATCACGCCAAAATATTTTTGTCAAATCTTTTTTTTTTTAATTGTGAGAATTGGATAATTTTACTCTGCATTGACGAGCGTGATGGCCAACAATGTGACTATAATGAAATATTACGCGGAATAACTCACACCCCACTGTTATCAGGTTGAATCTAGACGCGTCTTGGTCAGAGACCGGCGACCGGTACATGCTGAAGCTGTTCCGCGACTACTTGTTCCACTCGGTGTCGGCTGACGGAAGGCCCTGGCTCGACCAAGCACACTTGGCACACTGCCTTAACCAACTTGACGGTGGCACTACTGAAAGGGTAAGTCTGTGTGTTATAATCAGCCCCTTAAGCTATTATTAATTTATAGTTATATTTATTTATATAGATTTATAAATATGATAGTTTAAGGGGCTATCAGTAAAATTTATGGACACTTTAATGGACTGAGTATTCTCTCCAAAAAGTCACGGTTCAACAGTGACTTTTAGAACAGAACACTCTAAGTGAACGATCGTCGAACGTCGTGTGTTCGAATGTCACCCATTATTGTGAACAAAGCAATGTCAGGATCATGTCGATTTGATATCTTTATAGTTTAGTTAGATTGGAGTGCTTCCTAATATACTTCCCAGTCGAAAAGCATTCAAATATAAATATTATAATCAAAATTCTACTATGCCATCAAATAGGCAATGCTCATATCTGCCCCTCGGCAATTTATTCAGTGAAGGTCGTTCACTAAGATTTCCTGTATGATTCAATAGGATGATTGTCAGTGCCACAATTGCACTCCAATGCAGGTTTCATTTTAGAATAGTGTTGATTTCTTGCTACTTCTTTGTCCAATCGCAATTATTGACACGACAGTAACAGCTTTAGCTATCTACTAAAAAAAATTTTAGAAAAGGTTTTTATGCACATAATTATACCTAACTTACGACGACGAGGCTGCAGATCCTCATGGCTTAAGCCACAATATATTACATAATCAGCATTAATAAAGCATTCACTTTAAGGATGTGTTCGTGCTGAGAGCCATTTTTTCTAATTTTACGTGTCAAAATCTAATTGCTATAAGATTTCATCCATTTCGTTGACGTTTGACATTACCTGATAGTAGAATATGAATTTTGAACATAAATATTTTATTTTATGAAGATATTTTTTCTATTGTGAGTAAACATTTACTACGAAGGCATAGGCTTTCTATATCAGGTAATGTCCTTTTAATATAATACTAGAAGTGTTCTTGTTGGCATTTTTGTTATTTCGTCCAGGTGGAGCTGATGTCCCGCGACGAACAAAGCGTGCTGGTTGTATCATACGCCGAACTGAAGCATTGCCTCGAGCAGGCGTTCGACGAGGTGATGCAGGCGGCCGCTGGCGGCCCTTAGCTGCAGCCGACAGACCATGCTAGCGGCTGCACCTTGCAATAAATCAACTTGCTCCATGGCTGCCTTCGTCGATGTGGCTCTGATGTACCGGTGTTCTTAATATGCAGGTTACTAAAAGTCAAGTGTATGTTATTCATAAGAACTGATCACAAAGTAAAAATATGGACCTTTTTTAGTCTGTCGCATGTCAAGAATAACCGTAATGTATACACGTGTTATTATTATGCGTCACATGTGCATTTTTGACGAGGTTGTAGTCTGGCAAAGGGGTTATAAATGTTAATAGAATTATTGTAATGTGAAGTCGCTGGGTCGGTTCGTGTTCAATTCTGTCATCCGCGAATTAAATATTTTTGTAGGTGCATCGAGACTTTTGTGCTGGTTTCGTACAAGTTATATTTGATGGCAGTTATTGGACTAGTGGCGATAACATCGTATCCCCTATTGGGGCACACACAACACATCAGTGGAATTACCAAAAATAGCAATTTCTTAGTGACCAGGGCGCTTTGCGACCTTTACCTTATCCTTCTCCTGCTCTCTCGTCCAGTTTGATGTCACAACACGATAGAGCCGGCAGAGTGTCGCTGCTTTTCATGGACAATTCCTAACTCTGGGTTGTAACGCGATCTCATTTCGGAAGCGGTCTCGAACCCTTGAACGCTTCTCAATAACTGATTCGATATTTTTTTACATTTGATGTGGTTTTTTTTCCAAAAAATGTTTCATTTACAAAGTCTCGTATAAAACTTTGTGTCCGAGTATAGTTTTATATAGGGCCTTATCGATGTACCGCTACGAGCAGCCGTCTGAACAAACGCCACAAACATTCCAAACTAACAGCAACAAATTGTGAGAGCTTTCAAATGACTGTTCTATTGAAGTCAGAATTGAGCAGTCGGTATTGTACAGGGCGACGCGGCTGGACCCTTTGCTGTGTCGCCTTTCATGTATTGAAAGACAACTATACACGCATGGTTTCAGTAATTATAGTTTCAGATTAACCTTTATTAAAGTGAATTCATCTAAAAATGTCATCATCTTCAAGTTAATGTTAAAAACGAGCCGCCTTGATTTGTGTAATTATGTTAAACCATGTGTGTGTAATCGTTGTTAGTGTAGTTACTGTTACGTCACGTAGATCTGAATTTGTATGTGTTGCGGGCGGGCGGGGCGGTGCGACGACCGGGTCGGTTAATGTTAGCAAGATCGAAAAGATCTCAATAATAAATCCCATGGCAATAAAACCCTTTTTATATGGCCGCGGACGACGCGCAGTGTCCGCCCTACCCTCGGTTCTGTCAAGCTGTCGCAGTTTTATTTTACATTATAATATAATTGTCTTGCCAACCACCATTTGGCTCTCTTCACATGCATACGGTTGCCGTCTAAGCGCGAGCCGTGCCAGCTCGTTTACGCACCACGGCATTCACGGCCGACCGGCACCGCAGTATTGTCGTGGTACTAGACTTAACACGTCATTGGTTATTAATAAATGGAATTTATTATTATTATTTAATAAATGCAACGAAAAGTGTAATAAATGTAGCATTCCTACATATACTATATTTTTTCTAAATAAAAAATATCTGAGGCAGTATGACACGAAGTACATTATATTTCAAAGTCAATTGTCATGCAACTCAAACTCTTTTAAATAGGGCTCAGACCATTCCAGACCCCTGTTCACTATAAAGACGGTTGCCTCGTAGAAACCGTGTTTATAGTGGTAGAGGACGTGCACGGACGCCGACACACTGTTCCGGCAGCCCTGTCAAAGCTCTCATAATAGCTCATACATTACCAGGTACTTTACGCGCCCGTGCGCATGTGAAAAGGCCCTTTCCCTAGCCGCGTCAGCATACGTGTTGAATAATGTCACTTTACATTATAGAGCATGTTGTTTGTCTTACCCAAGGATTCCGCAAACAAACAGTGCATGGATCATTAAATTTAAATTTTTGTAAATAAATTATTTGTATCGATCAAATGATTAATTGTTTTAAAAAAGTCAGCGCTAATTATAATAGATGTTAAGCAGGGTAAGTTAATAGAGCTTCGACTAAGTTTTAAAGTTTAAAATTATTTTGCTAAGTAGTATTGCGAATAAGTACGTATGTTACGCTCAATTCGTCCATCCTATTATTGTGATCACTCATATACTTAATAAATAAAATACGTATTTTAAAATGATGTACTATTTGTCTGCGGAATTCCTATGTTGATTTGGGGGCAAGCTTATTTATGAATTTCGGTAACTTACAGTAACTAGCGTGTTATAAAGTAAGTTTCTCGATTTCACCATGAATTACCCGTATTTGGGTTAAACTTAAAATTACTGTTGAATAAATTACCTATAGGTAGGTGTAATTATTTATTTTGAGAAATGTAAAGTAGGCATCCCATTGTTGAATTTGCAAATTCCGATCTATGTAGAGATGGACACTCTGAGAATAAAAATATTTTGAGATATCTATAAGTGTATATTTTTTTCTAATAAATAAAACGTTTAAATTAATATGTGGGTTTATTTTCCTTTGTTTTTCTAGTTCCTCGAAAACAATAATACAAATTTTCAAAGTAATGTGTTAAATAGTTAAGGTGGGCTTGGGCATATCACACCTGCAGAGTGCCTTTTAATAGGTCATTGTTATATTTTTATTAAGACTTCAAAACGAGCCCTTTTTTCCAGATTGGAACTCATCCAATGACTCCTCCCACCTTGGGTGAGGCGGAAGGGAGTATCAGACTCTTACTGACTAAAACTCGTCTGTTCCTTCCTCGGTCCTTTACGTTCCAAGGGCGCGGCAACTCTCGAACATCCCACAACTGTCCGAACTCCTAAAGACGCGAATCCTTACTAGTGTTACAATACTAGTAGAAATAGAAAATGAATTATGTATTCGCGGTATAACAGCTGAAACGATTTGGATGAAATTTAGTATGGAAGATAGCCTGAACCCTGAGGAAAGTTATATGTTACTTTTATGCAGGTCGCGTCTTAAGTAGTTCTCTCAGGACGCGTGTGAAATCGCATTCGTAATTTTGAATTCCTGTATCTATGATTAGTACCTACCTATTCATCGCTTGCACGCTTTCATATTATGTGACGCATGTTCATATGTGTGGTCGTTGGTTGATGGGTGCTAGGCTGTCATGTTACTGTAACTAATATCGTGCGCCGTGAACTTTTGGGTACCTATGTATTTTGCTTTGTTGGTGGCGCATCGTTAATTAATAATCAATAACTGCACTGCCCCCATTGTATTCTCTTTGCTGCCCTCGACTACTACAAATCAAAGAAAACACAATATAACAATACTACGTAGCTACAAACACCGATCACACACAGTTCAGAGGTGTGTGTGTTTAAGTAATCAGCAATTTTCCTCTACAAACAAAGTTAATTATGCGGTCGGAAAAAAAGATAATAGCGACTTTATTGCATATAACATTCTTTCCATAGGTCGGAACCCCCGACTCGCACTTGGCCGGTTTTTTTTTGCCTGCCCCTCCCTTATCAGAATCCTGGCTACGCCCCTGATTATGAAACGAAAATTATAAAGTTATTTTTTCCAAGACTAAGTTAACTACTGACTAAGACGGAGTTTACACGCTCATTCTGGCGTCAGTAAAGTCCATGATTGATGTCAGAATCACGGGAAACTGACTGTATACGCGCAGACTGATGGTCAAGAATGATGGTTATTTAAATATTTAAATAATTTTTGTCAGTCTGGTATTTACACACAAAAATAGAAAAAAATATAATTTTGGTATGGGGAACCCCCCATACTTAGAACTGAAACTCATTTTTTTTTCATCAAACCCATACGTGTGGGGTGCCTGTGTGTGTGGTAAAATGTGTGTCTACACCCCCTGTAACTTCTTATAAGAGAATGATAAAACTAACAAAAATATATGATGTACTATGCAAACTTCCACCGAAAATTGGTTTGAACGAGATCTAGTAAGTAGTTTTTAAGTAATCAGCAATTTTCCTCTACAAACAAACTTAATTATGCAGTCAGAAAAAAACAAGATAATTGCGATTTTATTGCGTATAATGTTCTTTCCAATAGTCGGAACCCTCGGTGCGCGAGTCCGACTCGCACTTGGCCGGTTTTTTTTTTCTAATTAAAATCCATACCTAACGCGAATGCGTGCTAACGGTGGAAGTTTGCATAGTACATCATATATTTTTGTTAGTTTTATCATTCTCTTATTTTAGAAGTTACAGGGGGGTGTGGACACACATTTTACCACACACAGGTACCCCACACGTACCGGGGCTGCGGGACGTTCGAAAGAGATACCGCGCCCCCGGTATACAAAGGGCTGAGGAAGGAACATGGAAGGGTTTTAATCAGTAAGAGTCTGACACTCCCTCCCGCCCCACCCACGGCGGGAGGGGTCATTTGATGATTTCCCATCCGAAAAAAAAGGTACCCCACACGTATGGGTTTGATGAAAAAGTTCTAAGTATGGGGAACCCCAAATTTTTTATTTTTTTATTTTTGTATGAAAATACCAGACTGACAAAAATATTAAAATAACCATCCACCAGTTTCCCGTCATTCTGACATCAATCATGGACTTTACTGACGTCAGAATGAGCGTGTAAACTCCGTTTTACACTAGCTTAAATCTGAACGCACCGATAGGACTGACCTGACCTGGTCAGTCCTATCGGTGCGTTCAGACTCTTTCGAACGTCCCGCAGCCCCGGTACGTGTGGGGTACCTGTGTGTGGTAAAATGTGTGTCCACACCCCCCTGTAACTTCTAAAATAAGAGAATGATAAAACTAACAAAAATATATGATGTACTATGCAAACTTCCACCGTTAGCACGCATTCGCGTTAGGTATGGATTTTAATTAGAAAAAAAAACCGGCCAAGTGCGAGTCGGACTCGCGCACCGAGGGTTCCGACTATTGGAAAGAACATTATACGCAATAAAATCGCAATTATCTTGTTTTTTTCTGACTGCATAATTAAGTTTGTTTGTAGAGGAAAATTGCTGATTACTTAAAAACTACTTACTAGATCTCGTTCAAACCAATTTTCGGTGGAAGTTTGCATAGTACATCATATATTTTTGTTAGTTTTATCATTCTCTTATAAGAAGTTACAGGGGGTGTAGACACACATTTTACCACACACACAGGCACCCCACACGTATGGGTTTGATGAAAAAAAAATGAGTTTCAGTTCTAAGTATGGGGGGTTCCCGATACCAAAATTATATTTTTTTCTATTTTTGTGTGTAAATACCAGACTGACAAAAATTATTTAAATATTTAAATAACCATCATTCTTGACCATCAGTCTGCGCGTATACAGTCAGTTTCCCGTGATTCTGACATCAATCATGGACTTTACTGACGCCAGAATGAGCGTGTAAACTCCGTCTTAGTCAGTAGTTAACTTAGTCTTGGAAAAAATAACTTTATAATTTTCGTTTCATAATCAGGGGCGTAGCCAGGATTCTGATAAGGGAGGGGCAGGCAAAAAAAAACCGGCCAAGTGCGAGTCGGGGGTTCCGACCTATGGAAAGAATGTTATATGCAATAAAGTCGCTATTATCTTTTTTTCCGACCGCATAATTAACTTTGTTTGTAGAGGAAAATTGCTGATTACTTAAAAACTACGATACTTAGAATCATAGTTCATTTTTCTTGTAAAATTTAAGTTAATGTATATCAATCCTAATTATTTCAGATTTTCCCTTCTCAAACTAAGGGAGGGGGGGGGGCTAGAAAACAAATACTTTGAAATTTTAAACCCCTACTTCCATAGATATATATGTTACTAAAGTAACTAGATGTGCAATCACCAAGCAAAATGCGTGCCATAAAGGTTCTGACCAGTCATAATTCATGACATCTGTCACTTGGTAGCCAGCTTGAATCTATCAGAGTGACAGCAGGACGATTTTAACAATAATATGGGCAAATTTGTAGTAAATGTATGGGCAAATTTGTAGTAAATGCCATCCTTATCGTACAGAAGTCATGAACGTTACGTTTCGGTTAGTGTGAGAGAGATAGATATAATTTTACATCAAAATGATTACTAGTTTCAAAGCTACTTCTGCATTCTAAAAAATGGTTACGTTTTTGTGACCGCGTAATGTTCGGGATTGCATCTCTATTGATATAAATATTTCGATGCCTACTTCCCGCCATTTTTCCCTAAAAGCAATATAATTTTACATCTTTTTTCATTTGCAATACTCATTAACATTTGTTCTTTACAACTGTTCCAAAAGTCGCAACAACAAAAGGTTAAAAATAAAACAATAAAAACCTAATTACTGAATGTCTAGTGAATGGTGCGCTTTATAGTTGTAGTTGCCAGCTTAAAAAAGCGAAAGAAAGAAAACTGAACGCAACCATTGAATCAACCTTGAACCTCATTCATACAAAATTACGTTCACACTTCACTTTATTTTTCGTGATTTTTCGCAGTTCAGTTCAGTCAGTTTGTCAGTCTGTTTGTCTGTCTGATTTTCTAATTCGGTCGGGATTCTGGACGTTTGGTTTGGAAATGTCAAATAAACAAAATAGCGCAAATTGTGTGTGAGTGTGAGACACGAACACGGAATTATTGAAAACATTTGAGAATACTTTACTAATCTGCTTAATTTCGATTGATATTATTATATCACATGTAGTTGGTAGCTCGGCCACAGTATCGTTACGCCCGGCGGTGACAACGGCAGTGACATGAATCCGGTCTGCTATAATGGGGGAGCCCACGATAGACTCATACATGAGGCTGACCAGCTTATATCCCATATTGAACGGGGTTCGACGATCCTCAAGTTTTACCCGCGTAAGCGACCTGAGCGTCGCCACCTCTCCGTAAGACGAGAAACCCATCAAATAATTTGGTCGAGAGCAGGCATACCACAAAAAAATGCATACGAAGGAGCTCTTGACATAAGAGACATCAAGGAGGTGAGGGTCGGCAAGGCATCCAAACACTTTGAGCGGTGGCCGGAGGAGGCGAAGAGGCTGGAGAACTCGAAATGTTTCACTATCTACTATGGAGCAGAGTTCAAATTGCGAGCAGCTTCATTTGCTGGTAATGTATAGTTTGTAAACATGTCTAATTATACCGAGGCCACCAAATTGTCACATAAATTGCTTGCTGGACGCGAGTTTCATAGAATTTGCATTGCCAAGTTATTGTTTTGATTGGTGCATGAACACACTTCCAGTGATTGTATATTAGTTTGAGTCATTCTGCAAAATTAACTTTTGCAGCACACACTGACAAAGAGTGTGAAGCCTGGGTAAAGGGAATCAGGTTTCTTATTGAGGAAGCTAATAATGCATCATATCCTCTGCAAATAGAGAGATGGCTGCGGAAAGAGTTCTATGCTATAGAAAATGCAAATGAAAAGTAAGTGCAACTCTTGAATTTTATTTAACATTATTAATATTATAAATGAAATATTAATAAATGCCTAACCTTCAGTAGGACAACCATTGTTAGAATATTGAATAATAAAATATTATCCTTTTTTGTAGTAGCATTTGATACTGTGTAGTTATTATTCAAGGTTTTGAAATTCTTAGGTTCTTCAAATATCTTTTTTTACTGTAAATTCTCTGGTTAACTGAGAGTTTGCACTGACGATATATACCAATAATACTTATCAACAGTTATGTTACAGTATGAACAAGGTATGTTTTCTGTAGATGTATGGAAAAAGTTGAAGCGTAGCTAGTTTACAAAGTCAAATATTGAATGATTTGTTTTGAAATTGTTAAATTTAATAATATTAGTTAAATTTATAAGAAAAATCTGAAAACTGTGTAGTACTATGCTTGCTCAGAGTTACTCCCAGACCTAAGTCAGTATTGAGCTTAAACATGGCTCAAAGTTACTAAAATTATGAATAACATACTAAATTAAGCAAGTGATAATTTCGTCATAACACAATTGTCACATGTGCAACCATTTGTTGTTCTGTTTTAACTGAATGGTCCTCTTAGGTGCTAAATTCTTGATTGAGTACAATGATCACATACAGACTACACAGACATGCATGCATGGATCTCAGTGTGCTCAGATAATATTGCAATAAAAATTCAATTAATTCCTCATCATTCAGAACTAATTTTGGAATAAATTTGTAACATCCTATGATGTCAGTACTTAATCTACTAAATATGTATGTTTTGTGTTGAAAAACATACATAACCGGGAATTTACTCCCCCTCCTCTAAAGTCTGGGTGTGCATGTGTGTCTTCAATGTAATAATTAGATTATTGATTAATTTTTTTATTCATAGTATCACCTTGAAGGAAGTGAAGGGTTTTCTACCTAAAATAAATTGCAAGATATCCACAAACAAACTGAGAGATTTATTTCAAGAAGTCGACACGGATAAGAGGGGAGAAATAGGCTTTGATGACTTCTCAGTTCTGTATCAGAAACTGATTTTCGATGAAAATGTAAGTGTTGTATATTTGTAATCTATATTAATCCTATTTATGTTATGAATGCGAAAATTTGTGATGTATTGTGCAAACACACATACCATACATGCTCACTAATTCGGTATAGAAATATATTGAAATAGGACATAGGATATGTAAAATCTCAGGAAACAACAAGTATAGTAAAATAATACAATTTTATGTCCATTATATAATTAGCAGTGTGTGTGTTGTTGGGATCATAGCTAATTAATAGCCGCGCATCAATAGATTAGCAAGGTTAAGTTACGCTAGCTGCAGTCAGTCCATGGATGGGTGACAGCTTTCTTAACATAGCAAGACTCCTCCGTGTCTCTCAGAGAGCACGTTAAGCTGTCGTTCCTGCGTTTGATCTCTCCCTGGTTATGTCGGATTACCGATCCATCGGACTACGAGAGTGACGGAATAAATAAACGAAAGCGCTTGTGCACTATAATATCTTCTGCGTAGCTGGCTAGTATTCCATGGGCCATGGCAGATGTGCCGCCGTACCCGTCTGGAGATTATTACTATATGTCGCTTTGTATTACCAGAATGTCCACGATATCTTCGATAAGCACTCCTTATACTGCAAGAACGGATCAACTATCACATTGCGTGAGTTCCAAAGCTTCCTCCGTGTGGAACAGCATGACAAGCTGGGGGATGATGAAGCCGTAGCTTCGCAATTCATAAGGGATTATTTGCGTGACCCACAGAGGGATATCTATGAGCCATATTTTACCTTGCATGAGGTGAGAAGTTTACCCGAACTTAAATTACCATTGCTTGTATAATTCTACGGTATAGGAAGCTTCATTTACTGTGTACCTGTTTGCGAAATAGAGATTCTTAATGGTCGTTACACATATCTCTCTTACAGTTCGTTGAGATGCTTTTCTCAAAACAGAACACTATCTGGGATAGCAAAAATGAAGCTGTGAGTCAGGACATGACAAAACCACTATCCCATTACTGGATATCATCATCGCATAATACGTAAGTACCAGTTTAGTTAAAACTTCTGCAACTTTATTGACTGGCCTCTGCTATTGCGAGCCCAAAGACGCGGTGAGCGACCTCGAAAGATTTCACCAAGCGAGCGCCCAACTTCATAAAAAGATGGCCGTATGATGATGATGAACTTTATTGACACTGTTAATTTTTTGGCACATAACAGTGTTCTTATAATTATACGGTAACGTAACAGTTCATTAACCCTCATTCTACTTTTAGTTATCTAACCGGCGATCAATTTTCAAGCGAATCTTCCTTGGAAGCTTACGTGCGGTGCCTGAGAGCAGGCTGTCGGTGCATTGAACTCGACTGCTGGGATGGCCCTGATGGATCTCCTTTCATCTACCACGGCCACACATTAACCACCAAAATAAGATTTATGGATGTGCTGCGCACAATAAAAGAGCACGCTTTTGTTACCTCTGACTACCCATTGATTCTCTCCATTGAAGATAATTGCACACTACCTCAACAACGCCGCATGGCTAGCGCATTCCAAGATGTTTTCGGAGACATGCTGGTGGTACAGCCTTTCGAAAAGAATGAAACCGCTTTACCTTCGCCTGAAGATCTGCGTAGGAAAATTGTATTGAAACATAAGAAGTTGCCAGAAGGAGCTGAAGAAAATTCTTTCGCTGTTCGGCAAGAAGAAGGAAAAGATTTAGATCTAAGGAATTCTATTAAAAACGGGATTCTTTTACTAGAAGATCCTGTAGATAAGGAGTGGAACCCACACGCTTTTGTGCTGACAGAGTCAAAGCTTTATTACACTGAGCACTACAGTACTCAAGCTGAAGCCGATGCAGAAAGTGATGGGGAGGCTGAAGTCGAAGCTTCTAGTGTGCCCCAGGACGAGTTGCACTTTGGTGAGTGCTGGTTTCACGGCAAGCTCGCTGGCAACAGGCAGGAAGCCGAAGAGCTCCTGAGGAGTCATGCACATCTCGGCGATGGGACATTTCTTGTCCGAGAAAGCGTTACTTTTGTGGGCGACTACTGTTTGTCTTTCTGGCGCCAAGGAAAAGTGAACCACTGCCGCATCAAGTTAAAGCAAGATCGAGGCGTTACGAAATATTATCTGATTGACACCGTATGCTTTGATAGCCTCTATAGCCTGATTACACATTACAGGCAACATCCATTGCGGAGCCAGGTGATGGTCTTTTTTAATAAATATTCAAAGCCAGAAACAATAGTAGTAGCGTCATAATAACCAAATACAACATTGTATATTTTCTAGGAATTTCTGATTACGTTAAAAGAGCCTGTGCCGCAGCCTAACAAACACGAGGATAAGGAGTGGTTTCACCCTTTTTGTACCCGGGCTCAGGCCGAAGAGCTGCTGCGTAAGGCGAACACCGATGGCGCCTTTCTGGTCCGACCCAGTGAAAAAGATCAATCTTCATTTGCAATCAGTTTCAGGTACGAATATTTTGTAAAATGTCAAATATAATTTTCAGTTGACTTCCTTCTTTGTAACTAGCATATTACCATTAGGTTCCTAATTAATAAAGGAAAGAATGTGTGGTATGTACGACTAGCATACGTGATAGACATCAGCGTAGTAGAACGACTGGCCTTAATAGACTTGTTCATAAAGATTGAGAGGTATAAAGGCGTTGCAAATCACGGGGTACAATCCATCAACTGAGTTCGTAACTAGAGTAGACCAATCATCAAACATTTCGCGTTCCGGGCCCTCGGCGGCTAGGCTGAGCTCAAGTAGCTAGCACAAATAGGAAAATTGATGCGAATGAATTGAAAAATGCGTTTAAATTGCAGTCATCTGGTGGATCTATCATGTTATTTATTTGATTACCTTGCCCCTCAGATGTAACTGCGTTAGATGCAAGTGCATACTTGCAGTGTACTCTGCCAAAGCCTGAGTGTTGTGGCAAGTAATGGCGAGCTTATGAATACATGTAGGCCTAGATAGTGCAGAGTACCGGTATTAGATTTACTTTCAACTTTAAAATCTGATCTGGAGACTTTCATTCACAACAATGCAATTTTGCGTCGGGTGTAGTTACCTGTCGGTAGACGTCCATCGGTTGACTATGTTTTGTAATAAAAAGTGTGAAATTTAATCTAGTTAAAAGATTATCAAAAGCTTTCATCGGACAATTCTGATGCACGTATTAATTGAATTATTCACTTATGCATCAGCGTAATTAAACCATGCCATGCACAAATGAATAATTAAATGAAGTGCCACATATGCGAATAATTTTATTTTACAAAGAGTGTGTGTCTGTGCATTGCTAAGAATTCTTAAACTTAAATTATTATTTAAACTAGCTGCTCCCCGCGGCGTTACTAGCTTATTACAATTTCTAGTGTTTATTATTCTGCGCGTAACTAATTCTTTTTCTCAATTAAAAGTATTTGAGTTTATCCTTGTAACAGCTAGGTATCTGCCAGTCAACATCCCATCAAAAGCTGTCAAGCCTTTCGGAGATTAGCAGGAATAAGGTGACAGACAAACTGACAAGATTTTAAAAATCTTTTTTGATACCATACAAACATTTATGTATATGCATTCATCAAAAAGACTGCTGGACATTACATACAGACATTTTAATTTCCAACAGTTTCCAATTTATTTGTATTATACATAATATCGTATGAAACTTTTTGATACGTTGCCTTGCTTGTGTCAAAATTAATATTATACTTTTATTCAAACGCTCATGATTTTAAAGCAGACAAGTATGTTTTTAATGAACGATCTGAAATTATTAATATAATAATACGTGAAACGAAAACTTTGAATCACTTTTAAGAATACTGCGCGCACTGAACAGTGTGGGTTTTGGCTGAGTTAATGTTTCAACGGTTCACAGAATACCTCTACTTTCCAAGTTTCAACAGTATACTTATTATAGTTTCGGAAAAAGGTGGCTGTGACATATGGACGGACAGACATGTCTAATCCATAAAAAACGGAACTCCGTTTTTTGCAATTTGGCGTCGGAACCCAAAAAAATGCTTGAACTTTGACCAGTGAGCGAGCACTACTTCCTTTAAATGTACCTAATCGTTTATGTCAAATAATTTGATTAACTTACTTGGGTGCGTCACTGTTTCTGTTAAGTCTATGGCCATGCATGACACTGCGCACATTTTGCCGTAAATATCAGTCAAGTCAGACCCGTGCACGCTATTCCAATGCAGAAGCTAAAGGCACATCTTATTACAGGACGGAAAGGGAGATTAAACACTGCAGAATCAAACTAGAAGGCAGGCTGTACACTATCGGCACGGTTCGGTTCGAGAGCCTGGTGGAACTGGTCAACTACTACGAGAAGAACCCCTTGTACAAGAAGGTTAAGTTATGGTTTCCGATCAGTGAAGACATTGTAAGACGCATCATTGCTGTAAGTATTTCTCGTATTGTAACTCTCACCCACCTTGTCCTAAACAATCAATTGAACAATTGTCACACTGTTAGCCAGATAGCGTACCGAAATAAAATTGGTTACTTAGCCAATATTTTAAGCTAATTAATAACTTAAATTGCAATGACTTATATTTAATATGATATTATTATCGTTTATTCAGGAGCCGGATGACAACTCAGTTTACGGGACTCCTGGTTATATGGACCCAACCGCCTTCACTTCTAAGGTACAGAATTATTAAATCTGTAAATACGAGTAATAATTCAAAAACCCTCCAGAACGGCGCTCGCGCAGTTGCATGGTTTTATATGACTGCACAGGCGTAGAACGGATTGAAGAATAACTATACCACTTGGCGCCTTCTTTAAAATTTACCTTATTGTGATGCCACTATAATTTAATGCACTTTGACGGACAGTTTTCAAATATCGAGATTGTTCTCCTTTTATTCTTCAATCCATAGGCAGGGCAAAAAGGAATAGTGTGCGTAAGGCGCTTATGATAATTGTTGTGGTGCCAAATGCCCTTTTAAAAGGTTAACGTGCTAAAAGGATGCTAAAATATAAATATCTCAATAGTATTCGAATTTTAACTTTCCCACATAATTCATCAGATGAATGAATAAATGTTTTAGCGTTTGGAATTGCATAAAGGTCTTTTCAGATGTAGGTCATATTCGCAATGACTTTGTGTGGCGAACCGACGGGGAGTCCGTATATATCGCTTATGTCTGGATTGGCCCTCAATCCATTTCACTGGAATAAATTTGTTGTAGCTTTTAATGAATTGTTCTATCATAATTTGCATGTGCAATAAATTTTGTGTGTATGATGTAAAATGGCAAATCATATTTCAGTCTATATTCTTTGTGGTGTTTTGGCCTATGTTATATTGTTTTCTTATATGTATAGATTCAGGAGGTGTGTGTGGAGAAATAATGGATCGGTGAACAAATCTTACCAGTGCGTGTTCCCTTTCATGTCTGTAGTACCTATGAGTAGAAATATTATTTTAGTTGATTGATATATTTAAATATTTTAAATGTAATATGATTGTTTATGATTTATCAAGTAGTGAAATTACTTGCTTAAAATGCACAGAGCATTGCAATGAAATAGTTACGTTGGAAATTAATAAAAGTAATATTATGAAATATATACGTAGTACTTATTGCAAATTTTATATTATTTAGTGACAATTAGCTTAAGAGTTGGTTAGTTAGTTGTATTCTCCTCGTAGCAAGTTTGAGTCATGTGGTATCCGGGCCTATAACATTATTGGTACCTCTCAGAAAGACAAGTCGTAAAACTATGAATGTAATTTCGGTAGGTGACGGTGAAGGCTCTGTACGACTACCGCGCGCGCCAAGAGGATGAGCTGTCTTTCTGCAAGCAAGCCATCATCACCAACGTGGACAAGCCGGACGAGGGCTGGTGGCGCGGAGACTACGGCGGCAAGAAGCACCACTGGTTCCCAGCTAATTATGTGCAGGAAATTGAGGTCCCGCACATTTCCGAAGTCCCTGTTAGTATTTTTGAATTAATGAATCGCAAATCATAGCACTACATTGCTATGATGATAGGGATAGTAATAGTCCAGCACCACCATTCACATTTATCATGTTTCATTTCGTCTTGTGTAATTCTTTTTATGATTCTACTTTGAACTTGCGTTGCAATCAAATTTTATTATCAGTAAACCTTCCTTAATTTTGTGCCTTCCTCTTGCATTATATTTTCTTACGATTTTTCTTAACTTTTTCAAATACATTAATTTCTTCTTACTACGCTTAATATGTGAAAATTCAATATAATTTATTTTCATAGGGTCTCGAGAACGAATCCGCAGCTTTGGGCTCATTACAGAAAGGCGTAGTAGATGTGTTAGGCGCTGTGGTGGAGCTAGTAGTAGGCGAAGAAGGTGGCTCGGCTCGTTGGCTGGTGCGCATACAGAGCCCGCAGATGTGCTCGCCCTTCGACATGGCCGCGCCCACGCGCGAGATAGCGCTCGAGTGGCTCACCGCCATCAAGGAAGCGGCCTTCAGTGCCAGCGCCAGGTCCCTGCAACACAGAAAGATGGAACGCACGTGGAGAATTGCTAAAGAAATGTCAGACTTGATAGTCTATTGCCGCTCTGTGACGTTTAACCAGGACCGAATTCGAAGCAAGGGCTTCATATTCAATGAAATGTCCTCCTTTCCTGAAACAAAAGCTGAGCGGCTGATATGCCAACAGGAGACTTCATTTTTCCTTAAGTACCACACTAAACAACTGAGTCGCATTTACCCGAAAGGACAAAGGATTGATTCATCGAACTATAATCCAGTTCCATTTTGGAATTCGGGCTCTCAGATGGTCGCTCTGAACTACCAGACTCCCGATAAGCCAATGCAGATTAACATGGCAAAGTTCAAGGAGAACGGTGGGTGTGGTTACGTGCTCAAACCCGAGTTTATGTTTGAAGAGACGTACAATCCATATCTGAAGAAGAGCATTGAGAAGAAAGTGAAGCCAATGATATTGATGTTGCGTCTGATCGGGGCGCGGCACCTCATCAAGACGGGTCGCGGGACCACCAGCCCTTCGGTTGAAGTCGAGATTATTGGAGCTGACTATGACTCGGGCGTTAAGCTCGTCACCAAGACTGTTGGTAAGTGCCAGATATTAACATGATATCTACATAAATCTCTCCGCGCTGACCACTAGTCCCAGTACCGCCTAGTTGATTTCGACTTCCGAAAAAGGATCTCTTTTCTTGAAAGTCTGTTTAATTTTGCAGTTAAACTCGTTTTCACCTTACTTTCTGTATGAACGTGACTTTCAATTAAAATGGAGAGTACGAAATTTGCCTACGGAAAAATCTTTACTTGCTCTCTTATTTGGCACGGTTTTGAATTTTAAATATTTGTGTATTATAAATACATATATATTTTTACATTAAAGTAAACGTTAACGTTTCAGCTGACAATGGACTAAACCCAGTCTGGAATGACATTTGCGAATTTGAGGTAGCCAACCCAGATCTGGCGGTTATTAGATTCCTTGTCCAAGATGAGGATATGTTCGGCGACAGGAACTTCATCGGGCAGGCGGCGTTTCCAGTCACCTGCCTTCGCTCCGGCTACAGGAGTGTGCAACTAACAAACGGGTATTCTGAAGAACTAGAGCTGTCTTCGCTTCTGGTTCATATATCTTTTATCACGAACAAATAGATCAATTAGTAAATATATTCCCACAAATGGGTGGGCGATGCTATCTCTGACCAAAAATTACCAGGATATACATAAGGTAAATTGTATCTAGTTCAAATACGAATGGAATCTGAGAGGCAAAATCTTATTTACACAATATTTTCTATAATACTTAAATCTCATATCATACAATAATTTTCATACATATACATAATTTATATATACTGATCCTTTTGATATCACCTATACACGATGAACTAGTAGAAAGTATGATGTGGTTTTATCGTATAAAACTATAAAGATACATAGTTTATATACAAAAAATATATATATATTTTCAATATACATAAAGTAATAGTTGAAAATGTAAACTAGGTTTTAAAAACCTTGAATATTTTTTCTAATATTTTGTTAAATTTATTCTCGAATACTTTGTGTATATATTTATTTGGTAGCAAAAGGCAGCAAGATGTTTGCTATGACGCCATAGCATCTAAAAATATATACATTGCTACATGATTTGATCTGTATACATATACTGTTCTTTATTATGCAGTAACTTAAAGTCTGTTGGTAGTGATTAGTATTGAAAAGTGAGAGTACTGTTCCTAACAAGGTAATGTGTTAGAGCTATGCAAACATGACCCTTATTTTTTTTCCTTAAAACTTGTTATGATTTCTCGAAGGTAGTTTTTTGACAAACAAATATAGATTTCATAAGATAACGTCGTTTGAGTCGACTATTGTTTAAAGTTGGCATTGTATATTGGAATTTTAGATTATGAAACATATGATAATGTTCATTGACTCTTTATCGATACTTTTATGTTTTATTGGCATGTAACAATTTGATTGTAGACTCACCTACATCAGTATATAGATAGGGTCATGTTTACATTACGGTAGTGTGTATTCAGGGAGTGCATAATATGAGCTTACCTAGACTGATTTTTTGTAAGTAATGGAAACAATGGAATTGAGACTATATATCTAAAGCCTTAGTAACAATTAAAATGGGAATTTTATACGAAATTAATTAATATCGTTATAAAATAGCTGCGTATTGTTTACACAAACTCTTGTTAGTGTTGGATGAAATATTTTTTTTACATTATTATCACAAATTATATTCAATATTTATTAGACGATTCATAGATTAATAAAAATCTTTAGCATAATATATACACAAGACTGGACGGTTTACCTAGGCATCCTAGAGAAACAAATTCTTATACCCAAATAAAAATGTGAAAGTAATGGTCTTTCTGTGTGCCAAAATTCTTTCAAATCTGATTATGCATAATTGTTTAACGAATATAAATGTGTAAATAATTACACAATTGCACAATTATTATACTCACATAATCCAAACTAAATGTTTCATTAAAGTTTGACATGTAAATAAATTAACAAAAACATGCTTTGCCTACATAATGTCAGACGTAGTTATTTACGAGTTTGACCGTGAAAGTTTGGTTGACGCTAGAATTCCGCTTATTAATTTGACAGATAAATCACACGAAACAACACGCGAAAGTAGTCTTTATTTTAAAGAATTTGTCATTTGTAATTCTCTGAAATGTTGAGTTGTCTCGCTGTTGGCGTCAATATTTTTCTATGTTTCTTCAGGTTTAATACAACAGTTAAATAGTAGTCACTTTATGATGTAATTTAGTATGTTGGCAAGGCATTTTTTTATTAATGAAAAACGCTGAAATACATGTTACTCTATGTACATTTTATATAGTTTTAAGTGTTTAAAGTAATAGATATAATATTCACAAAAATACTTGCAATTGACTGATGAACACTGGCCGTCTTATTCATAATAAAGCTATTCGCCTAATAATTTACACTATGTCTACAAATTCCGATTAATTCTCCTCTCACAGGTCTGCTGGCAGATTTTCCTTATGAAATAAGCAGAACCTTTGTACGTCAATATTCATACATGTATTGTCCTTTTCTATTTTTGTTGTGTGTGCATAAATTTTAATAAAATAAAATAAATACTATTTAAGCTATCAAACTGTTTTGTCCTTAGCTGTCAAGATAAAATGGAAAGTGTTTTTTTAGACGCATACCGTTGTTATGAATAAGATGGTACAAGTACGAGTATAAGACGCAGTTTACACGCTCATTCTGGCGTCAGTAAAGTCCATGATTGATGTCAGAATGACGGGAAACTGACTGTATACGCGCAGACTGATTGATTGATGGTCCAGAATGATGGTTATTTAAATATTTTAATATTTTTTGTCAGTCACATGGCAGTCAAAGGGTTAAGTGAGCCATTGGCGAAATATTTAGCTTTTAAGTGCAAATTTTTGTTCAATACGGGCATCCCCCCTCTAACTTTTGAACGTCTGTCCCTAGAAATGTAAAAAAATCACAGACCTAGCACATGTAATGAATTTACAAGGAAAATTATCACGGCTAAGTAGGCTCAACCGGTTACAGAGTTATAGTCGACTAACTAAGACCTACTACGGAACCCTACTGCGTGTGGCCCGACACGCACTTGGCCTTGGTTTTTTCTAATTATAATCCATACCTAATGCGAATGCGTGCTAACGCGTAGAAGTATTCGGTTGGACTGATCGTCAGTCTGACTTACTGTCTAATACCACCTGTCAATCCATCATTCAGCCATCAGTCTATTCGTGATCAAGATCACAGACTGAACTGACGCCAGAATGAGCGTATAAACACCGTCTTAGAGGGTTATCAAGTAATCTGTGAAATGAGTTCAAATGAGACCCATCCACTGTCGCTTCTAAACTGCCGCCCATAGGCATACTAATATACTACTTATTCCTTAATGACGATGAATGTAGCACAACAACCAATGAAGTTTTACCCCTAAGTTACAGAAGGCTGCAGTAAAATCAGAACTCGCTAATTAGTCTCTTTCGATCTGAAGCCTAAAAAGGCTGACGAAAACGTCAATGTGTAGTTTCCTGTCTATCGATAAGGAAAATGTAATGTACTCTTATCAATAAAAGTTCTGATTTTGTCTTGTCCATAACAGTTTCCGAAACTTAAGAATTCAATGTTAGTTAAATGAATTTTATTTTTTAACGAATTGGGTAGTTAGTTAACTCTAATAACAAATAATTCCAAGACACAAATTATGTAAATATGCGCTTGATTTTATTCCTGACTACATCATACATTTTGATTTTACTGTACAGATTCAGGAATCAATAAATAGTCATAAATTGAGTTTTAGAGTAGGTCGGTAAGTGGCGTCAAAGTTTGCAATTTTACAAATCTACGTGAGGTTTTGAACTCCCAGTAAAAGTATACTATACAATAATAATATATGTCAATTGATTGGTGGTGTCAAATAGTCAATTATTGTATTCATAGTATGCGTTATAGGTATTCGATTAATAAACCTATTCTAGCTGTCAGACATTTTTCCTTATCTGTCAGGTTAAAAAAGATAGGAAAGGGACATCCGTTCAATAGCTAAAACAGGCTTGTTAGACGAATGGCTATTATGAATAAGAGGATATATGAAACCAATGGAGCATAGGTGAATTTGATATTTTAAGTAGAGATGCATGTGGCGCTAACTAGCTATTAAAACAAAACCTCGATATGATACATTTTGTGATGAACAAAATTTAATTGATTGTAGGTCACATTCACGATACAGTGGAGTTATTTAAAAAATATTTTGCATTTATATAGATTTTATAGTTGTAATAAAGTGTTATCATAATCAAAAAAATGATCTTATTGGTATATTATGTGAACAGAGGACCTTGCACTATTAAATATTATAAGCGCGCTCATGGCGCTCACAAAGTTCCATTCAAAATTGACGGAATTCAAGACCATTGGGCAGGTACCTACTATTTCGTGAAACGCGTCCTAGGCCCTTTGTATCAGTGTTTTATTGCTATAAGAAAAATAAATGTTTTCGATATTGGTGTCAATGTAATAAAACAATAATCACAAACTGTGATGCAGTGTTTTTAATTATAATTTTTAACCCTAATAGTTTCCCGTGTCCAGAAGGAACTGCTGTGCTGATATTAAATTTTGTATTAATCGGTTCAACTGTTTATCGTGAAAGCGTAACAGACAAACAGTAGACGCAAAGAACCTAATAGCTTACCTACTTGGTTCTTTGTATCTTCTGGAGGCACATCTTAGAAGACTTGACTTACCAAGGGGTATCGTGTTACCCGGTAACTGGGTTGTGGAGGTCAGATAGGCAGTCGCTCCATGTAAAACACTGGTACTCGGCTGCATCCGGTTTAGACTGGAAGCGGACCCCAACATAGTTGGGAAAAGGCTAGGCAGATGACGATCTTAGAAGACTTGATGGAAGAATAATTTCGTAATTTTCAAGAAGTATCCGCTGGGTGACACAACATTCCGGCTCGCTACATACTTGCGCCTGGGCGCTCCTTGTGGAGCTCCGTATCGTTGCCAGTGTGTTGAACCCGTGGACTGCCTTGGACACCATGGTCTTTCCTGCAGTGAGAGCGCAGAGGTCACATAGCACGGCACGCCAGTATTTAATGATAATTATTATCCGCCGTGCTCTTGTCATCGCCGGGGTGCCAGCCGTTTTAGAACCCAATGGCTTAGCATTCGACGATGGTAAGAGACCGGATGGTATGTCTATAATGCCATGGAAGATGGGAAGGTCTTTGGTGTGGGATGCAACTTTTGTCGAAACCCTTGGTCCATCCCACCGTCCCAGTACGGCGGGCTGTGCAACCACTGCAGGCGCGGAAAACCTCAAACGGCGCAAATATGTAAACCTTTTAGTAATTATATATTTGAGCCGTTTGGGGTTGAAACTGAGGCCATGGGGTCCAAGTCCATTTTTCGTTAACAAGGAGGGTGTTTTGAGTTTTAAAATATAATTTTGTAGCTTCAGCGGCTACCGCGACATTGTTAAACACTTACCATTGAATAAAATACCATTGCCAGGATCTCCAGGGCCTTATTCATTCTATACCAAATTTTATTAAAATCGGTTCAGTCGTTTTACCGTCAAAGGTTAAAATTAAAATTTAAACAAAATAGATGTTTTTGAGTCTGTGACATGGTGACATGACATAAGGCATAGTGAACTAGAGTTATTTAAGTAATCTGTGGTGAACAGACATTCAGACTCAGACATTGTGCATCAGCGTTGCCAGAAGGTTACATTTCTTACATTTTTCGTAACTTTTGACGACCTCGCGTAACATGTAAGTAATTTTTATGTTTAGGACTATTTTCGTAACTTTTGAGAACAATGAAATGTGTAGTACTAGATTTTTATTGTAAGCCGTTTACAAACGCCAACGCATCCAAAATAATACAAATTGAACACTCCTAAAACTGGCGCGCCTAAAATTATTTCACTCCACACTCTCAGAGATGGCTCTGAATGGAATGCGCCATGACAAAATAATACGTATTTTAGACGGATTAAAGCTTGATTTTGCTTGAGCGTGTGCACGTTTCGTACTTATTACATATGTTTGTCTCTTTCAAACTAGATTCAACATTTTTATAACGGTTCCGTCCGTGGAACGCTTGTTTACTGTTCTGCACAAAGTAAAAATTTTGAGTAGCCTCAATAGAACAGGAAAGATTATCTAGGCTTAGGCTAGCTCTCCTAAATATTTATATTTACATAAACCTACAAAGAATGTAAGCCTGGATCTCGAAGAATTTTTCATTGTTTTCGCGGAAAAGCAACATATACTTTAATTTGTTACAGTTATCACTAAAATAAAACCATGAGCAGTCAGCAGAGGCGTAGCTACCCATGGGCTAGACGGGGCAGTGCCCCGGGGCCCTCAAGCTTGGGCGGCCCCCAAAACCTGATTAGCTAACCTCTTATTGAACTAGCGAAAAATTCTCCCACCTTCGGACCCTAAATAGGTTGCAACATCAACAATCATGGCAACTCATAAAAAAAATATTATTCTCCATAATTATCTTACTAAAAAAGAAATTTGCGCTTTTAATTACGTATTCTTATTTCTTAGTTACAATTTATTGAAAAATATTATTCCCTATAATTATCATGGTAAAAAAAATTTGCGCTCGCTTCGCTCGCGCTTTCTACTTAAGTAGGGCCTATTGGTTATCTGATATATGCCATGGTAAAATGCAAACGATGGCAAACGTGGTTAAGGATTGTCAAAAAAAAAACATTGTAAGAAGTCCGGAAGACATTAAAATCTTTAAAAAAATTCGCGCTCGCTTCGCTCGCGCTGCATATATTCTACTAACCCGGATCCGTGCCTGGGCTTTATTTGTCAAAATACCCAAGACCTTTGGGCAAAACGATTTTATCAGTTCAGTGGAGGCCACAGCTACGCAAACGTGTAGAAGCCTTTTAGAAAGATAGAGTGAAGTGACTATCTGCAGCAGATAGACGGACTGCGGCCGAAGTTGAATATGTCAAGACGAGTACAGGGCAATATTCTATACGTAAGGTGAGGCATTGATAAGTGAACCGATATAAACATAGGTGAATAATGTTTAGCTAACATCAAATTGTTATCTATCTAAAAAAAACATAGATTTTCTAGCAACATAGTGTTTGTTTTATTAAAATGCGAAAGGTTTTGTGAAAAGTCTATCCTCCATTTGAGCTTCGCCCCAGTCTGATACAAGGTCCCCTAGCAGAAGTTGATACGGGGCCCCTAGAAACACAAATAAAAAAAAAATAATAAAAAAAAACAATAATGTAACTTGTGCAGCAAAAATGTAACATTTCAGGAAACGAAACGTAACTTATGACTCAAGGGCCCTGGCAACACTGTTGTGCATAGTTCACTCACGCGAAGCTATTTGCTTACTATGAGATTTTTGTAGTTTCTCGTACTGAATTAATTTAATATCTTCCATAGTTTTTAACATTTTACCTAGATTTTATTCGTTTAGTTAATAAGTAAACAAAAAAATACCTCTCCTAGAAGTAATCGTTTAATAAAAATGTCATATGTTTCTGAAACAATTCAATGGCCGTGCTGTTCGAGTGTCAATAATAAGAGTTTTGTTGTCCCGGAACTATAGATTGACATGTTTTCATCAAGGAATGTGATAATGAAAAGTTTTCAATGGCGCAAATGGTTTCTTTTTTTGATTTTCGCCGTGTACCGGAGATTAGATACCGTCGATGGTGAGTGCTTTTCATCACCTGTCCATTGCGTATGTTTAATATTGTCTAAACACAAATAAAGTTTATTTCTGGTGTACTGGCATAGTTGAGCTTAGCACTTTGCTGAGACAAGTCACTGCTGGGAAGATCATCGTAATTCGTATCATGAGACATTATTAATCTGTTTCAAAACTATTCTATTTTAGGGCCTACAAGTGACAAACTGAACAGCCAAGATGATAGTGTTGTTTTCCGTTGTTATATATTTTATAATATAGAACTTATACATTTTACATGTTTAGCTTAAGATATATTATGTTGCATAGAAATCTTGGAGATGGGGTTCAGCATATCAAGCCCAAACTAAATGTTTTTGACTATGACAACATTGAATATTATTGTCTTTTTATTACCCTAAAATCACCCATATATATTGCATTTAATAATTAATTAACTGGGTTCTGACCCAAAATGATTAAAAGGAATACAGTACAATTTCATCTAGGTGTTTGATGCAGCTGATTACTACAGGGGTTGCTAAAGCTTGAAATTTAAACAACTATAAATAATTATTTTCATTACTATATACTGCAATTGACAGAATTAAAAAAAAAACAGCCAAGTGCGAGTCGGACTCACACCAAGGGTTCCAATCTTTAGAAGGAATATTATACTCAATAAAGTCACAATATCTTGTTTTTTTACAAGCGCTCAATTGAGGAAAATTGTTGATTTAAGAACTTTGATTCTCATAATCATAGTTTTATTTTTCCTGTAATATTTAGGATAATCGTTAGGTAAATTCCTTAATTATTTCAGATTTTACACTTCCCAAACTTCGGTGGTAAGGGTAGTCTTTTTGTTTCAAAAATTAAATGACGTAAAAGAAAAATTTACATTAGTAGTTCAAGCCCTTTCATATAAATATAAACCCCCACTTGAACCTTTTTTTTTCCATAAAGGCAATATATATTTTTTACTTTTTTCATATGCAATATGCATGGAAAATCATTCTTTATAACTATTTCAAGTAGATAGCATTAGTAGTTCCTGAAATAATCATCTGTGCCAGACAGACAAAGTGAAACCGCAAGGGTTCCTTGTACCATTTTTGCTTGGAACCCTTAAAACAAAACAGACTTACCAATCTAGATTGCTCCTTCTAAGATTCAGAATTGTTGATGGTCAGATTATTTCTGACCCGCGCTTGGCTAGTTTTAATTTCTTGCCAATCCATTATCTATTCAGAATGGTGTTGTTAATTATAGGTTTGAAGTGTTACTGCAATAGTGAAAGATGTCCGAACTCAACATGTGAGACTGATGGATTCTGCTTCGCCTCTACTAGCTTGGAGAACAAAGTGCAGAAGTTTACATACCAGTGAGTATATTCAATTATGTTTTCAAAAATAAATATATTTTTCAAAATTATCTTATAATTTTTTTCACATGGTCTTTCCGATTAGATCTCAAACACAATGAAAGGCATTATACATTATATTTTATTACTATACTCTAGAGGTACATATTTTTATTCCCCTCCAAATACAAAAATATGATGTAGGTTAATAATATGCATAATAAAACAATTGGCAAACTCAAATCAACACAAACCTGCTGTTGTGCTGTGGCTCGCAGGTATAATTCTAACCTATTTCTATCAAATAATTGACCTGTGTAGTGCGGTGGTCTTAAGCTGTATGAACTCGAACATTGCATTCCCTCCTGAAAACCCAGTAAAATGCAAAAATTCTACAATGTACTGCTGTAAAACTGATTACTGCAATTCCGATGTGATTATACAAGAAAAATTGTCCAAAGTGCTTCATGCCTCAATAATGGGTAAGCTGTTCTGTGCACTTGCGGGCGTGTCATGTATCTATTTTGATGATGCATATTTTGAGTTTGTTTGATGTACTATTAGAATCATATGCATTGCCATTTCCTATAAGTTTTGTGTTGAGATGCCAATACTCTAACAATCGCTTTTACATTAGTGATTTGAATATGTACCTACTAAGCAAAGAGAACGAGCGGCCGCAGGTGCCGACTGAAATAATTAGTATGATTTGAATGATGTGCCGTACTCCTTAACCAACTCTATTTTTTGAGTGTGCGTTGTTTGCTTTAACCTACTAAACGTAATGTATGGTGGTTCCACTTGCGGCGCAGTTGTATCGAGCGCAAATCACTGATACCCATCGAGCATCCCTTCAGTTGCTCCACGACGAAAACTAAAAATGAATCAGTGGTGATAAAATGTTGTAAGTCACATGACATGTGCAATGAAGGCCTGCGCCTGGACCTGCAACCGAAGTCAGGTAGGAGCGACGTGGAGGTAGTGCCCTCGATGTGCCCCGCTAACTACTGCACTCTAGCTTCCCGCTCTTGACACTCGACGCCCAGAAACCAAACGCCAAGCGCCTAAAGCCCATCTCCCAGCGGGCGCCGTGTACAGGCTTGGTGTATGGTGCGAGACTGCATGGCTAAAGATTTTTATTTTTCTTTGTTTTGTTCTAATATAACCCTGTTTTTTTTTGTAGACCGGCATTGATCACCGTTTAGGGTAAACGTTATTTTTGTACTAATGTAATAATTTATGGACGTAGATGTTGGGACCGAAAAAACCTATTCCCTCCCGGGGACATGCCTATATGGTGCCGCGAAGACGAAAGTGATATATTGTGCTGCGCCACGGACTACTGTAACCGTGAACTATTCGCAGGTACAGTATACATTCGGAATGTGTCGTCGGGGCGCGCTGTCTGGGTAGCTTTACATTGTGATGTCCACATCGAATGTATTGTTAAGTCTGACCATGTTAAAGTAACGCATAAGAGAATCTTAATTAATTTAAAATAATTATAAGCGGCTCAGTTACGATCGTGCATGCAATGTACCGAATAATGCACATAATTTGATTGCCAGTGGGACATTTTCCGTTCGTCGACACGCGTTCACACGTTTGCAAGTTAAAAGATTTCTTTAAAAGTAACTGATTGAGATGATTGAATGGGGTATGATCATCTTTTTACAAACGAAAATGTACTGTTAGGTATTAAATGGGATATCATTACATTTTAGCTATGCATATTATATTAAAATAAGGGCTGCCATTCACTGAAGGCATGACAGGGTATCATCGAAATTGTGGTGCTATTTTACGACAGCGAATGTCTTGATTACAGAAAGTTAACGAGCACTGTGTAGTCATTTTTTACAACAGATGATAAATAAAGCTGTAAGTGATCATAAGCCGGTTTTTTTCACTTGATTTAAGCATGTATTACTTTTTTTTATTACTAATGGCATGCCAGTAACAATTTTTTTTAACTATTGTTGCTAACATTTCACTTAATACTGACAATAATTGGCTATGGGGGCATGTAACTAACCACTGCACCATATTAATGTAATAATAAGGGTTAGTGACCTAGACTACTTTACACATAACTGAAGAACACTCGTTCATGTACATGCATTTTCCTTTTTCACCTAGGTAGTTATATCGTTTTGTTAGAACAACTTACTTTCTAGGTGGTTTCATTAGCGACGGCAAAGTACTGAAAGGCCTCATAATGGTGCCGTTTCAAATAATGAAACTGTTGAATATACGTCAGTTACCTGATCGCCTGCCTGATTAAGGCATCAAACAATCCTGTCTGATTGAATCAGATATTACATTTAAATGATCTATTATAATATATATGTATATCAGGCCTCATTATGTGGTAATTTGTGTTTCATAATCTTGGTATTGAAAATGTATGTTCAATTTGCAGATGAATTATTTTTTGTATAATATTCATATGGATATTGGTTTTGCTTATCGCCTGTGTTTGGAGTGTTATGTTTATAACGCTTTCACTAAATTGTACATGCTTTCGGCTTCTGAAAATTAATATCTATTTTTAGTATTTTTTATTAGTTTAAAAGAAATAAAGCATACGTAACCTACAGCTGTTGTACTTAACCGTGATTGTATCCTTTAACGTGTGCCATACTAAGAACGAAGGGTTAGGTTTACCGGACAAGATGTAATTTAGCTGATATTATTTTGATGATAGATTAACTCTAGAAATCAGATAATATTAGGTATATTAAAGTAATAGAATGATTATTTTTTCATGTAATAGTTCATAAGTTGAATATGTTTTGGTGGGGCATATTGTGTGCAAACGATAAAATGTAGTGTGCATGCATTAGGGCTTCGCGTTGTTGTTGGCTTGTTATTTCATAGGAAGTACCTGCCTATCTGTCCTCATGTTCATATATTTCATTTCATATGCAATATGTGTTATCATACTAGTTGTTATATATTTTGTCTAAAGGAGTTAAAACGCTGGTCTAATTTAGTTTACAGAATTTGCATGTAAGAAAATAGGTTTTTATCGATAATCAAATATTTCTAATTTAATAATTAATTATTAGTTTTTCTCAAGTAACACAAATAAAAAAATCATCTTTATTTAAATTACAAAAACTAATACAAATATTCTGAATAAAGAGACTGGCACCACAGCGACGGCATGGAGCGTATTGCCATGGGTGATGGGATTGATGGCTCTTGGTGTATGCGCTGCGATTAGCTTCTGGTGGGCAAAGAGGTCGCACGGCCCGAAGAAGAGGGTCCCATCTAGAACGCCATACCCGGCTGATGACTCGGTCTGCGAAGCTAGACACCCCATGATGCGAACCACGACCATACGGGACATGATCGAGCTCACTACCTCCGGATCTGGCTCCGGTATGTATTTCTTTTCTTTTTTCAGCATACTGTAACCCGACATCCGTTTAATTTGATGCGTACTTTTCATTTCACATAATTATATAATCTAAATATCGTATCTCATTCCCATCATAATCCTTAATTGAGAAAGATCCAGTCATTAATTTAAATTGTTATCTGGCCCTTCGTTGACGTACGTAATACTCTAGTATTCGTAATTAAACATTCTGATTCCACGAATGAATTCCTAAACGCGCAAGTACTAAGAGCCAGACTATACGATCGTTACCTCTAATCGATCTGCACCGATGCATTTAATCGAGGCAATAAGAAAGCTGACATGTCATGTATATTGTATAGACGTCTACTGCACACAGGAACACACTTTCATTATGTTGCATATTGATTTGTGTCTCCGCTGTCGCATCTTAAAATACTCATTCGATATGTGTATGACCTTGTAGGGACTCTCAGTTGGTTACACGAGATTCAGTTTCCTTTTTGTTTTCACTTTTTTAAGACTAAAGGGATACCGGTCCTACTAGCAACTGTAATATAATAAATAAACTAGGCAGAATTTATGTGCATTAATTTTTCCTGCTTCATCATAATTAGCTACTGTACTACGAATTATGTCATTGAATTAACTTACTAAAACTACGTAATTTGTTGTAGGTTTGCCACTTCTAGTCCAGCGTTCAATCGCTCGCCAGATCCAGCTAATTGACATTATCGGTAAAGGTCGCTTCGGTGAAGTCTGGCGTGGTCGCTGGCGAGGCGAGAATGTTGCCGTCAAAATATTCTCTTCCCGCGAAGAGTCCTCTTGGTTCCGCGAAGCAGAAATATATCAGACGGTGATGTTACGTCACGAGAATATCCTTGGCTTCATCGCTGCTGATAACAAGGGTAAGGTAAAACCTACCTAAAGCAAAATATTTATACTATATATATATCAAAAATAATATTATTATGATCTCTTCTTATCTGAGGTCGTCGGGGGTTAATTGCAGTTTCATTATTTAAGTTTAGATATAATGTGTTTAAGAAATCGGTTTGATTGATAAGTTTATGGTCCCAACTTGCATCTCTAGGGAACTGCAGTATTTAGTAGACAGTTCGTTGAGTCTATATGGTTAACTTGCTAGATTTTGAAATGAAATGAAATTGTTTATTTTGCAAATTGCATATGGTATCACTTTTACACGTCAATAACAATTAGATATTTTATTTAAAAGAACGATGGCGCCGGCATTTCCTATCTGACGACTCCTGAGAAGAAATGCCGAAATAAACTCAGGGGTCATGGTCTCTTTTAAAGTCCAGACAATATTAAATTGTATTAATGTGAGTAGAATTATGCAGGGCAAAGTCTGGAATGGCCTTTTGAGGAAAGAGCCATAGCAGTTTTGAGTTGACCCATTCCGACAGACGGCATGCGTGCATCAGTCATCGTGTAGCTTAACCACATCTTAGGGAGCTCAACGACCTGTCACACGACAATACCAGATCTGCAGAATATTTGCGTAGGCCACTTAAAAATACTCAAATCCGCCAGACAGAAAGTCTAGTGATATAAAAAGGAATCGCAAGATTGCATATAATACTCACATTCACAACTTAAAAAAATATATAAATTTTGTCAAATAGTTTATAAATGTCATTAAATCAATGAATTATGTCATAATCTAAAATACAATGTGCGGTAATTAATTCAATGTCAATTATAAATGCAGATTTGCATAAGAAAAGGTGTATTTAAAAGATATCAATAATCAAGCGAGCAGCTCATTCCCAAGCGCTTTTATCGTTTAAATAATCACATACTTTGTAGTATCCTTTTTTTAAAAGCTTAGATTTGATGCAGGTTTTAAATTTCTTAATGGTTAAGTTACGAATTAAAATGGGAAGTTTGTTGTAAAAAAAAAAATGTTTTTTTATTGTTTCTCACACATTATTTTTGTGTATCGATGTTGTAAAAGTGTATACATTGACCCATGAACGAGTTGCTTACTCTGTGGAGGCGAGTAGCATGTACAGCTAAATTGTGTTTATTCCTAGTATTTTATGCCGTGAACATCCGACAGTTTGGGAAAGTTTGATATGTTTTTATGAACATACATTAGATTTTCAAATATATATTGAGAGGCTACAGTCAGAATATTTATTTCTTTAAATTTCTCCCTAAGAGAAACCCTTGGGCCCAGTTTATAAATAGCTCGAATAGCTCTTTTCTGTAAAACAAATATGGTGTTAATATCCGCACAATTTCCCCAGAGAAGAATCCCATACGTCATCAGGCTATGAAAGTAACTAAAATAAACTATTCTGGCTGTATCTACATCAGTTATTTGTCGTATCTTTTTTATAGCATAGGCAGCTGAACTTAGCCGTCCTGACAATTTGATTATCTGGGGGCCCCATTGAAGTCTGGCGTCAACAGTTATACCAAGAAATACAGTTAACTCAACAGGGTCCAACTCTACTCCATTTACTAGAACATTGGTATTATACTGCCGAACATTCGGCGGTGAGAACTTAATCAATTTAGTTTTTGACTCATTTAAAAGCAGATTATTTACATTAAACCAATGAACAACCTTAGAGAGTGCATTGTTAACTTCGTCAAAATTTTCGAGTTTACGCTTGATTTGAAAAATAAGTGACGTATCATCCGCGAACAATACAATCTTGTGATTATCTCTTATGTGATAAGGTAAGGTAACTTGCCAACTTGCTTTGACTTAATATATTCTTATTATGTACGCTTACTTCGATATCAGAAAGAGAAATATAATTTGAAACAAAAGTTACAAAAAGTACGATTAATTTATGAAAAGGAGTGTCATGGTACTTGGCCATTCACTTGCGCGACTTATAGGTCGGTACTTACATCTTACATACAATATTGAATCATTCATTGGAAGCATGGTTACAGTACAGGATAATAATTTATTAAGATTGGCTTCAATACAGGACACCGCAGCGCTCGTGGTCATATAACTCAATCTTTTCCTGGAATACCTTGATACGAACAAAGTTATGTGGATTATTTGAACTGTCCATGCGTCACGGTCTATTAATTACACTTATAGCTTTATTGTATGGCATTGCTATTTTTTTTCTGTACCTTTGAGGAATCTTAATATTGAAGCTGCTAATATATTTGAGATCAGTTTCTTTTATTAAATTATCCGCATGTCATCCCACTATATAAATGCAAAAGTTTGTTAGGATGAATTATGTGGAAAACTTTTGATCTAGGTATCTGGACCCAATTCTAAGTCTACACAAAGTAGCGGGTAGAAGCTAGTACAGAATAAGATGTCTATTTATCTTGCCCTTTGTCGTAGATAACGGCACTTGGACCCAGTTGTGGCTGATCACGGACTATCACGAGAACGGTTCACTGTTCGACTTTCTGAGTGCGCGGACCATAGACTCCATCACGCTGGTGAAGATGTCACTGTCCATCGCCACTGGGCTCGCCCACCTGCATATGGACATCGTCGGCACTAAAGGTAAGTTCACTAACAAAATAAATAGTGTATGGATTATACCCGAAACTTCAAAAATATAAACTGTTAGGTGACACATACCTATACGTTTACACGTACATACTATACGTTTTTATTTGCTGCATCCAACCGCTGAAAATGTCACGCTATTCCCATATTCTACTATAACTTTTGCTTAATATTTAGCTGCTAGAACTGCAATCTCACATTAAGGTCAATCGATTAGTCAACTCAACTCTCCCATTCCACCTCTGAATATTTATCGACAATTTGTGGCTAGTCTAAACGAGTCTTCTACGTCATCAAATGCCAAAAATAATCGACCACTACTAATTGAATGCCCAAATGGTCGAACATGCATTTTACTGAATAGTAAGGAACGACACTTAATACTACTTATACCCAAACATCGAACGTACAAAATATCGAATATTTATTTCATCGAGCGTTCTATACAAATACAGAATTGGTACATGTATTAATTTTATCGAGAAATACAATGGTCGCAGAAAGACCTTGTTTTTACTTTTCAAATAGAGTGTTCTATGTTCTGTGCTATTTTTCAATATTTTTTTAAATTCTAGGAAAACCCCGTGTGTTAGTTTCGAAAACAGACCAAAATGAAGGTTGGAGGACAATAGGAGGTAAGCTTGCTATAATGCATTTTGGTATTACGTCAGTACTAGCAATATGATATTGCAAATAAATATGCGGTGTACTGAACGTGCGATGAAACAAACATTCGATATTTTGAACTCTCGATGTTTTGGATGTACGATACTATATCGAGTGTTCGATATATTAACCATTCGGTATGGTTTAGAATAACCAGTCTAAATTACACTTTCCATTTAATTTCTTAGCAGTATCTGTACTGAATATCGTGGTTAAGGCACCTGCATCTCGTGTACGAGTGTACGGGTTCGAAACCTGGCAAGTACCAATGTGACTTTTGTAAAGCCATATTACTAATTAGTACTTTGGTGAAAGAAAACATCTTGAGGAAACCTGGACTTAGTCTGAAATCGTCAATCCGCCTTGAGCAAGCGTGGTGATCAATGCTCGTACCTTCTCTTTATGAGAAGAGTCCTTTACCCAGCTGTGCGATAGTAAATACTAATCCTGTACTAGCATCATATTAGCTATCGGGATTGGGTATATATCGTGGATTTGGTTGATCAAAAAACATTTTGCAAAACATTTGGAAACCGAGATAACTTACAAAATTTAAACTTTCGAATTTATACTAATACTAAAAGCCGTAGTCAAATCAATAAATGAATAAAAAAAATGCTATTTCTAAGGGTAATTTAGTTTTTGGTCTAATTTGGGAAGGTCGTATGACGTCCTACAGCAGTGAGGGTTATTGACTTTCCATGTAAATAAGGGTTTCTTTAGCGACCGAAAATAAATTTATTCAGCTCTGAGCTTTCAGCTAGATTAAATTGTGTTTTGATTGTCTTCTTAATATTTTAATCCTTTATGATGGTTGCTCCGAACATCTTGGCTGAGAACATAGGTGACCTTTACACGTAGTAATTACAAAGTTTAATTTAACTACATGTACCTTTTCTATAACTATTCTCTATCTAATATTGTAAACTCCCAATACGACCCAAAAATACGATAATTGTTGAAGTGTCGGAGGATGGTATACTAGTTTAATCGACCGTTATTTAATTGTTTAAAAAATATCTCGGTCTTTTGTTTAACATCAGCTGATTACTTTGAACATGTAGACAAATTACATCAATTTATTGCCACTAGCCATCAGGATAACCTACGCTAGCTTTATTTTTATTAAAACCGCAGTCTTCCGTTTGAAAGGTGCGATGCGAGACACTAATGGACACGCTATACTTATAACACACCTATTGTCATCGGGGGTAACAAAAGAAATTATTTATACTCTAAATTGCGTTTTCAGTTCTTTATCAACTTAAATAAATATACTCATTGTAGAAGATACGTACTAAAACTGGGTGCGTAGACATAATTTAGAAAAAAACAATTACTCAACAGGCAAGCCAGCCATAGCTCACAGGGACTTGAAGTCTAAGAATATTCTGGTGAAGAGCAACTTGACTTGCGTGATCGGCGATTTGGGTCTAGCCGTACGTCACAACGTAGCCAGCGACTCCGTTGACGTGCCCACCACCAACAGAGTTGGCACCAAGCGTTACATGGCACCCGAGGTAAGCAAGCACACCGCTCTGACGTCACCTACATCCAAGCGAAAATCTTCTCTCGGCTATGATTGAGCCGGTACCAACAGTTTTCATACTTATGTTATGTCTCCACATACATGACATAAGTTCGGAGTTTTACCATACCGTATTACGTGTTATGACCCCAGGCGGGTTGCGATTGGTACGTGTCACATTCCTACCAGTAAGTTTGTTGAATATCCTAGGTGCTCGATGAAACAATGGACACGCGGCAGTTCGATCCCTACAAGCGTTCTGACGTGTACTCGTTCGGGCTCGTGCTGTGGGAGATGGCTCGACGTTGTGGTGTGATGCCCGATGAATATCAACCTCCCTATTATGATTGCGTGCCGCCAGACCCAGCCCTTGAAGACATGCGTCGTGTGGTCTGCACCGAGAAACGAAGACCCAATGTGCCGAATAGGTGGCATTCAGATCATGTGAGTGATTTAGTCTGTTTACTTTTTGCCAATATTATAACACAATCACTGTATTGACCATTCATCTGAATTTTGTGAGTTCGACTTGTAATCTCATAGATTACCACGTACACGTACGTAAATCTACATTTACCATCAATATTCAGAACATTAATATTATTAGTATTTGGAAATATTTTGCAGAAAGCATTGTTTGCCTGTCAGTAGGTAGTTGTCAAATGCAAAAGCATAATAGATGCTATAGTCTGACATGGCTATTTATGAATGTGGATGACAGATCGTTAACACTAGCCACTATCTTGGAATGTCCGTTTTAGTCATACCAGCCAATAGAAAATTCACACCCAACTCTTCGTAAAATTATAGCTGTGTGCGATACGAATGGATTTTGTCCCCGTAATATTTAGGAATGGGCAATGAAGATCAGCTATGCCTCTAGTGTTGTAATTATCTATTAGCCGTGGTAGTAACTACTTAATAATCAGGTGGATCTCGGGTTGGAAGCCAACCACTAACATACCAAATAAATGGTAGGTAATGTTTCACATTTAATTGTGTTTAATGAAAGTTATGAATTAATAAATTGCTTTTATCATATCATGACTTACTTCAAAAATTTGAGATTTCTGTAAATTGGTATTATAAATATTGTCATTCCAAAATGATAGATCCATGTCTGACCATTATGCTTTTGCACCTGACTAGGGCTTCACAAAATTTTGTTTGGTTACTTTTTTTCATATTGAAACCAGCGGCTTATAACACCCTAAAAGAACAACCTTAAGGTGTACTCGGAAACGTGTGTTGTTCTTATTTATGGATAGATAAATGGACAATTTATCCATAAATTTGAAAATTTGCCCCTTTTTTCATCTTAAGGTAATTCGTCCGTAACAGCATGTTGTGTAGTCTGTTCTCTTTGTACATATCACTATAATTAGTGGAGCGCCTGGGGGTTTTCACATCGGATTAGAGTTATAGTGAATGAATTAATATGATCGATGTGGAATATTGTTTTTTAAACTATAAATTGCAATGTTTACCCAAATTTTTTTTGTGCACTCCATTGTTCCATTGTTTAAACAAATTATTATGAAAAATTAATGTTTAACCATATATTTTCACTTTAAACAGTATTTTTTTTTATTTACATGTTAAATCTTACCTAAGTAGACATATAGGAACATTTTTCAAAGATACCTGAGTATAAAAATAGCAGTAGGGAGTGAAGTATTGGAACAACTATTTCCGCTGCACTGCAAACATGCTACACTGCAGTATAAACTGCACACTTTTTCGGCATTTTTGCAATTACAAAATAACATTTGCATAAATTATCCGGAGCAGGTAATTGATTCATTGTTATTGGGATGTACATGTTATTGGAATACTTCCATCCCCAATTTTCAATAACTACGTTATTTCCTAGCCATATCTGAATTTGTAGGTACACTCTTTTAAGGTGCTCAAACGCTGCATCAGTTGTTGGAGGCAGTGATGACAAAATAACACTCGTATTTTTGGCTGTTGCTTTTATGAAAGAATTGAACCTCAATGTATTTAAATCATGAGTTTTAGACGGAGCTTCATATAAACTCAAAATACATGCTACACCTGCTTGCAATATATTATTGGGGTCTTTATTGATATTTTTAAATACTTTTACTGAGTCGTGTAAATCAATTCGTTTCTCAAAATTTTGGCAAACTTAATTTTTCCTTAATTGAAAAACGCAGAAGTAGTGTCACAACCCGTAAAGGCATGTAAAAAAAGAATATTCTTTCTTCTTTACAATTTGGTAATGATTTTTCTAAACATTTCGATGAAAATATCTTCTGTTGAACTTTGCCTCGGGATGGTTTTAGAAAATATATTTCACGATCTTTATCTACCAATGCCGTTAATATCACTAAGACATCGATAAAAAAAACCATAACCCTCCTTCTGTCGCAGTCGGGTAAAAAAACAAATATTTACTGTTATAGAAACATAATATTCACAGAACACGTGTTACTTGCAACTAAACTAGCCGAGAAATTCCATTGTACATAGTAGCTGTCGCTCCGCTCTCCCCTCCACGTTTTTCTACCTGTTCGAGATCTTTACTGCTATTTTTATACACAGGTATCTTTGAAAAATGTTCCTATATATCTACTCAGGTAAGATTTAACATATAAATAAAAAAAAATACTGTTTAAAGTGAAAATATATGGTCAAACATTAATTTTTCATAATAATTTGTTTAAACAATGAAACAATGGAGTGCACAAAAAAAAATTGGGTAAACATTGCAATTTATAGTTTAAAAAACAATATCCCACATCGATCATATTAATTCATTCACTATAACTCTAATCCGAGGTTTTACGGTTTTGAATGCTCCAGGCACTCTACTAAATTATAGACATTAAACACAGCTGGAGAGTGAAACCTTTTTTAGACAGCTCTGTCTGTATATTTTCTATTTTCGTTTTCCCGTGTATTTATGAGACGTTTTAAAAATAAAATACTTACTAAATATAGATTACAAAGCAGTCTTGTGGTTTCCAGTGCAGACACAAATATATTTTTTGCCTTATTTATAGATAGTCAAGGTAAGATGAGTAAATTACAAGTAGTAAGTATTAGAGGACTTGCTGCTAGTTCAAATAAATATTCGCGATAAATAAGAAAAAAATAATAAGACTATAATAAAAGGGAGTACCAAATTTTAACCCATTTCTATGTTTTATTATTTATTTATTGTAGGAAAGCTCACAGCTAAATTACAATTGTGGAATATCACTTTGAGTAAACATATTGCATGTTATGTGCAGACTCTTTAATATTGTATGTCTTTTTTAGGAATTGTGATCCTTATTGCACATAACTTTAGAAGCATAATTGCTATAAATAATTTATGTTCGAATTTACGTCCGGATCAATTAATTTGATAATTGACAAAGATGGATTTTAATGTCATATTCTGGAAATGACGAGCTTATATCGCCATATTCTACGTAAATTCTGTGTAATTGACTTCATTACTGTAATAAACCATCAGTTGTGATGAATTACAATGTGGCTAAATTTAATTTTATCCTCATTTTTGAACGTGTTATAAGAATATGATATGAAGAATTATGCATAATACAGGTATTCATTACGGAAGGAAAAATAATACAACTCGCAATTAATTGACTTCCAATCTTAGTTTTATGTGCATATTTCATTATAATTTGAAAACTTAAAGACATAAAATATATTAGAATGTGAAAGTCCCTTCTCAAATGTGAAACTCTCATAAACAAGTACTGAACATAGTATGTATGTAAACTGTACATAAACATATATATTGAATGAAACATAATCAATAACAAGAATAGTTATGCAGTTTGCAAAAAAAAAATGAAATCATAATGTACGTGTGCCGATAAGCAGATATTGTAAGCGATATAGAAATACCGCTTACGATATATTGGAGATTTTTTAATATATGACATGGATAGATTATAAACTATCGAATCTTAATACGTTATATTGTACACAGCAAAGTACAGTTCACAATTTATCGACATTTTACAATCTCGCGAGATAGATTAAAAACTGACTAACTTACAATCATACGGTGGCATCTAAAAGATAAAGAATTCCGGGGACACCAAACTGCATTACACAAAACATGGCTAAGCAATCTGTTCCTAGTGTAACATGGGTGATAATGACGCGTTTACGTGATATCTTGATATCTAGATCATAAATAAATGAGTTGTAATTGTATGTCGACAACAGGTGCTGTCCTCGATATCGAAGGTGATGAAGGAATGTTGGTATCAGAACCCGGCCGCTCGACTCACCGCGCTTCGCATCAAGAAGACGCTTGCTAACATCGGTACACCTGACTACATCAAGCTGTAAGTGAGAAGCGAACTGAAAGCCTTATTTCATTGACCTCATTTATGTTCACTTTGCCATCGATGTACAAGATGCGACTTGAACATCATTTAACGATATTGCTTGTCAATTCGATTGCTGCTCGCTCTCATTCTTGTAATCGATTACGTGCTGTTTTCACTTCATGCTTCAAGGAAGATAAACTTCAGGTGCAGTTAACGATTTAGATTTGTGTAAATGTCATTTACCATAATTATCCAGTTTGTCTTTCACCGCAATTAATGCATAATATTATGTATGTTCATATGATTGTACAATGTTTAGGGAAGTCGAGCTGGATGAAATAAGGGTTTGATACTTGGACCTTGCGTCGTTACTGAACGGACTAGATTTTCAAGCCACGAGCATGACTCCTGATCCCTACCTCTTAGAATATATTTGTGTAATATCTTGAAGGAGCATTTATATAATATTATCATATGGATTTGAAGTTGTAGTGATATTTTTTCGTTACCAACTACGTAAGTTTAACTTTTGTTAGGTGTTCCGATTTCATTTATTGTGCATAATAAAAAATATAAAGCAGTACTTTTATTTTTGTAAACTATATTTTCTGTGATATGAAATTAAATCGCAGCTATTGTTATAAGTTTTATTTGTGTTTGTTAATTAATGTAATCATATTCATACCTTTAGTAATAAGTGCGACTGCCGTTGTCGCGTTCGGACTATGTATATTTGAATTCATTCTGTTTTAATATAGGTTTAATTTCTTTCTTCTACACAGAATATATACCAAATCTATAATATTATACGATACGCCGCTCGTTGTTTGAACCCGTGGTCAGTGTACGAGTCTGATATACGCTCCTAAGTGCACTCACACATCTAGACAGTCACCAGCGGATGTCGTGGAGTGGTACACGCAAGGCCGTAGCTAAGAGGGTCCCCGGGCGAGCAGCGCCCAGCGACTCGCGCCCAAATGCTCCGATAAACAATAGCAAGCATTTTAAGACCTATGCATGGAAACAGTGTTTAGTATGTGGTTGTGAATTATAAATCTTTTTGTATTAATATCTATAAAATTAAACAAAATTACAAAAAAAAATGTACTTAAGTATTTAAAATGAAATCACAATTTGTAATTTTACTATACGCACCCGTTATATTTTTAAGAGATTACTTTGCTGGCTACGGCCTTGCTTGAATGCACGTCTTCCTAAAACGAGCCCTGGAACTGTAATTGTTAAAAGAAGATTTTGTATGTGTTTGCGTTTTACGTCAAGATTATTAAACCGTGCACCGTCACGTAATAAAATACATTATGTTAGGTAATTATTACTTATGTAATGTTTAACGTGCACGCGTGTTCGGAGAGTACGTGATGACAGAGAGTTTTAAAATAATATTGATACATCATTAAAGCACCTATTTTCTTACTTATTCCGAAATTGGAATCCTTGGAATTTAAGATATTTGGAGTTTGTATATAATGAACGTGTTTACACACTATAACAACCTATTGTAATATGCGTAAGGACTTTGATAAGTAAGCATGTAGATTTCATACTTTTATGTAAAGTTACAACTATAGAATAACTATTTTATTTATTGTGTTTTTATTTAGGATAGTCTACCGCCAGTGAAAGAACGCGACAAAGTACTTCTAATTTCGATTACGTACAAAATATATATGTTTGTTGTTTATAAAAAGAAAATTATCTTTGGAAAAATATTCATGTGCGCATTGTATGTTAAGGTTAAGTTGTTAAACATTTGATAATATATATTCCTCGTGTAAGAATTTGTAGCAGTTAACTGAAATTCGTCGACAAGTAAAACTTAGAGACTGAATCTAGCTCCAAAACAATTTAGACCTCATTGCCTTTTGGTGACCTCATCTCTCTCGTGGTAATTCGGTGTTTAAACAAATAAGCCATGCTTCGATTTTATTTAAATGTCGTCCAACTTATGTAAACACGATTATTTGGCGTCGTCCAGTTTCAAGTATGTTTCTACATATATTGTTATAAGTTAATTTCATAGAAATGAAGTGGTCCTTAATAATTAAATAGCATTTTAAAGATCGATCGAAATATTTTTTTACTTTTTTAGATTTTAATGCTGCAGCAGTAGGCTAGGCTTCGCCACTTACATGCCCGCGAAGTGCGAAGCAATTACTTATATCAACAGTGACTATAAACGTAATAAAGTACTTTAAAATAGTTCGTCCCAATCTGCCACTTTGGGTTTATTCAAAAGTCGGAACTAGTTAAATTCCATAATTATGTTGTCTGTTAGGTATCGCGTTACTTAGTTTGAGGCTCCGTTAACGCATATTCCATTATACTTAGTTTTATAGTTAACGTGGTTGTAATAAAATAGTGAACTATAAGTTTGTTCCGATAGAGTGTGATCTTTTTTAAAACAAACACAATGTTGTTGAATTATATCGAAGTGATGTTTCAACTTGTTATTTCACCACAAATATTCGGCTACGACATATTTATGTAGTTGATTTTATTGCGATATATCAAATATATATAATTCAACAACATTGTTTGTCAGTAATTTTTAAATGAAAAATCTTTATTATGTTTTTTTACAATCACTGGCATGTTGCACAAACAAAAAAAAAAGATTCAATAAAAAAAAACGTTAGTATTCGATTATGAAATCAACACTTAACGCAATTAACCATAAAAAATATTGGTATTTAAGATTTCATAAAGATATACTGTATTTAATCCGCGAATTGTTTTTTTTTTTCGTGCTGAAGGGCTGGTACAGGCACTTCACCTATATCATTTGTAATCATACAAATATTTTTTCGAATCTTTCAATTCGTCCATTGTTTAACTCACGGATTAGACATCCCAAATTATGTTTGTTTAACTAACATAGGTAAATAAATGAATATCACACTCTATTGGAATATAAGTAACATACATAGCAATACTTATATAATATATACATTGTATTGTCCTCCTCTTCCAACAAATGCGATTGCCACAACGTTTGCCTCCGTATTTTAAGATGACGTGATTAGATGCATAGGAATGTCCCCTATTAAAAGAAATCCTTTGGAAGTAAATGTTAAGAACAAAAAATGTAGATTTTGTACTCTTTTAGTCAGTCTCAAAAACTAGTAGAGTGTTAATATAATTATCTTGTTTAACGTATTTAAGCGAATATTGTGTGTTTATTGAAGTAATGTAGACTTCCGACGACTAGTGTCGCTCGAGCTATTGTTAAATTAAGAAAATTATTCTCAATTCTATTGAGGTACTCGTATTCACAAACAAGGATTAATGTTATTTTTAAGAAGGAAACATTTTGCCTTTTAAATTTTTAAAGCAATAATAACTTTTTAAAGTAATATTAACAGGTTTAATTATATAAAAAAGTTCCATTTATAACAGATGGCATTTGGCAGATCAGTCTAATTGTTATAGTTTGATTGCATGTTTAAAACTTTTAACTCTGTTGGCAGCTTCACTACATGCAAGATAGGGCGCGTGTCTAATTGTTTGTGATTGTTATTGTCAATATTGTATCATTTAGTGGCAGCAACCGCTTTCTTAAGAATCGATGTTGTATTAGATTGTAGATTTCCATCGACATTTTTATACTTACATTTACCATTTATACTATGAATAGTATTTGTAACTCTGTGTTAAGATCTTATTGTCACGTGTTTGTAATTTTTTCGAAGATAATTCCATTGTGTTTAATAATGTTACAGCCAAAGTGATTAATATGGATATTATTTTTACCACCTATCCAGCTATTATATATATAATATGAATAGAAGATATAAATCGATTTACTATTTTTTTGAAAATTATTATAGGGATGTAAATGATTTGTAATTGAGTAATCCAACTAATCCATCTACGTTTATTAAGTAAACACAAATATATTTTCTAAAAATAAATATAACAATTACAATGGCAGCAGAATTAACAGACTCATTTAGCATAAATAAGGAAGTACCTCGAAATCTGAGAATTATAGCGCGATCACATGTTTACCGCCTATAAACATCTTACATCTATTTTTATTGCTAATGATGTGTATTTAACACGTCATATTGATAATAATTATGTCGGCATCTCAAAATGAATGTGAGAATGGGTCTCGTGGTACTAAGGAACTGCTCTTACTCGACATGGTCATAAGACAACAGGTTGGCTAATCTCGAAAGAATCGGTCCCTTAGACATCTAGCACAATAAGGGTGCTCGAGTTGTAAAAAAAAATACATCTCAATCCACCTTCCTTGTAATGTAACTTGTATGGGGCAGTGGAGGGTGGTCCTTCGCTGTCCAGGTTGTCGAAGGATCAGGGGAATGATGACGTCACTATTAAAATCAAGCGGGGATTCTTTTTTAAACTTTGCGCTTAACGCGATCGATAGATTGTTTATTATATGATGGTGTTAGTCAATATAATGTCTAGTTATTATGTATAATCGCTCGGTATTTAATCACATTGTCTGTAACATACAGGGTAGGGTGATCGAAAAGGTGACTTCAAAACGGAAAATTTAGATTCGTCATACCAGTGGCCACACACATACACCCTATACGTATAGAACATACCTACATAGGGTGTATTTGTGTTTTCGAGTTTTTTTTTTCGTATTAAGTATTAGTTATTTTTCCAGTTAATATTATTAATTTAATGGTTCTCAAGAATGTTGAAACTTTCAAGTAGCTGCCTTCAAAAGCCATTTACAGGATATATCACCCAGGTGGATGTATTTTTCTACCAATCAATCTATAACACTGCAGATACTTTTAAAATAAAAAGTCATACCTAAAACTTAAGTTGAACTTGAAGACGCGGTTTATTTTTAAATTAAAATTATTAATAACTCAAAACCTGTCAAAAATCGTGTGTGGCCAATGAATATTATCCTTTTCGTCGTCACCTTTTAGTCTTACTCTGCCTATATAAAAAAATAAACTTAGATGTAGTAAATGTTATGTTGTGTAAGGAATGCACTTCGTATTTCCTAAGGGTAGCGAGAAACCGAAAGCAATAGAGAAGCTAAAGCATCAATGTTAAACATCGTCAAAAATATTAAATTTGTCACCCTTGTAAGAGCAATGTACCTTAGCCACGGTGTAGTTAGTTATAGGAGTTCTAATATTCGAAGCAAAAGCGCAATCGTCTTCACTGACAATGTGTTAGTCGCCGTGAAACTCGTTAATTGTGAAATATATTTATTTTCATGTACTGTATATCGATGTTGACATGTATTTCGTCTGTCGAGTTACTGTAGACCTATATATGCTTATGACGCCGTATGCTCAAAATAACTTATCCTCGATATTAGGCTTTCCAAAAGGCCGTGCGGAAAATAATAGGCGCGTAGAGAATTGTCTACAGGGAAATGTTTTTAATTGTTTCTTTTACTCTTAATTTGAAGAGGTACATTAATATTATTTCTGCCAAAATAGTACTGAGCAGCTCCTTGTAGACTACTTGACACCATTCAAGTTATTTTGAACGTACTGCGCTAAGTCGATACATATTTACAGCTCCCTACTTTGTGTCTTAAGATAGTCTCGAGTTATCTATCACCCTTACTATATGCTATATGTCACTCGTTTTATATACGATTCTATGGATATAAAATACTTTAGAATTTCTAGATTTAGGACGTCAAGTTCAAATTAATGTCATAAAATAAAATGTACAAGCATCAAACTATTAGTTTGAAATTATTTGATGAGCAATACCAAGAGAGTACAAGTAATGTTTTCTGAAGTGCAATAACTAAACGTGGACAAATGCAGCAGCATATCACATGAGCATACGAATTGGATGACTTATTCCAAATATGAAAGATTTTATGTAAATATCATGATTTAATTATCCCTCTGCGTAAGGTTTTGTAATTGGTTATGGAGTGGACTAATTAATTTAATATTTAATATAATGAATAAAACCAGCGTTTTATATTGGATTTTGTTTTATTTTACTACCTACCAAACTATAGTTAGTAGGTGTATTAGTGACCTATTATCAGTATCTATAATAATACGAAAGTAACTTCGGTCTGTCTGTTACGTTTTCACGGCAAAAGGGCTGGGCTGATTTAAATAAAATTTAGCAGGTAGGAAGTGAACTTCCTACAAATATACAAATTGAAACCTGGGACACACGCTAATAGTACCTACGGGGGTGCGAAGTAGAGTTTCTATTTAAGGTGGATGCTTCAGGGTAGCCCGCGAAATTTAAATTTTCGTGAGTGTTTTACAATTTACAGCTCGATATCAGATACTATGATGACAAAATATATATTCGCGGTAGTGAAATGTATGTGTTTACATAACAATACTTGTTAAAACCATCCACTTAGCTCTGCAATTTAGTGGAGTTCTACAATGTACCATTTAAGTAAAAACTTGACGTTATAGAACTTCTCTAAGTTACAGAGTTATGTTGATGGTTTTAACAAGTATAACTGTGTAAACACATACATTTAACTACCGCGAATACGTATTTTATCATCATACAATCCAATATCGAGCTGTAAATCGCAAAAAACATACGAAAATTTAAATTAGGCGGCTACCGTGGAACACTCACCTTAAGCATTTAGTCACGAAATCCTCTGATCTAAAATGTGATTGTCTCTGAATTGTTGGTTCATCTATCAGCCTGCCACATTCATAACAGCCTTGTCGTACTCAAGTCGTGCTACGTACGTACAAGATTGTGCAGTGAAGCCTAAAAGTATGCTTTTGTAAGAACTGGATTTCGTCCCTTTCTACTCGGGTGACCATACCATTCCAAAATTAGGATGTTGTTACTGATCGTGGAGAATATAAGAACGTCATGGTCAGTCATGGGGACTAATGATTGAGTATCTCTTATACGAATGTGCGAGTTTGAAAAATATGTTTTTTTCTAAATTCATATGTATTTAGAAACCACTGACTGGCGGTGAAGGAAAATATCGTGATGAAACCCGGACTAAACCGTCTAAAATAGCCAATTCGCCTTGAACAAGCGTGGTGATGAATGCATAATAAATGCAGTCTATGTATATGAAGAGGACTTTACCCAACAGTGGGATCTTACCATAGATATAATAAATAGGGAGATATGCCCGGTAAACGAAAATGTATCGGAAACCTATGTCTCCAGTTTGTCCCCACCAAACTGCAACTACTACTCATGCAGTTCTGTAAAGGCAATAGATACGCAGTAGCGCACACACCCTCATTTCTTAAATCAGCCCGTACTACACAATCAATTATAAACTTTATCCCATCAAACACGAAAAAGAGTGTATTTACCGCACAACTTACCCACACAAATTGGCATGACATTATTTTGCTTCTTATTCTTATTGACTTTGTACAAATATGAGAGAACTACTTGACGCACCCGGATAAAAAGTATCGTAATGTTAAGCTAGGATATAAACTAGGTAGGTATGTGGGTGCGTTCCACTAAGCGCCCACAACGATCAAAACGCTCCTTTAGTCGTTCCACATGGCGACCGCGGTCGTTGTGGTCGCGGCGTAAACGTCACTCATGACGTCATGACTTACGCTCACGCGAAGCTCACGACGACCCATCTAAAAAGGTGGGTCGAAGTGATCGTTGAGAAAATTAGCGGCATTTTCAAAAGTCAAAACATAAAAAATGGCGACCGTAGTTATTTCATGCCGAAAAAGATATATTAGTAGAAGTAAATATCCAAGTGCCGCCGCAAAAGACATTTTAATTACATTTGAACGTAAATTAATTAAATACACCACTATTATTAAATATCAAAAAATTAAATTATAATTTTTTTCAATATAAATCGATTTAAACGATAATTAATTAAGTTTATTTTCAAGGCTTACAGATTATAACCTAACCTCTTAAATCTTTTGCATTTTTTTTATTAACTCGCCATTTGTATTATTGACCTCTACGCTCAAAACGCTCTATAATCCATTCCACTTGAGTTTACGACAGTAACGCTCACAAGGAAAAAAAAGCGCGGGAAACCTTGAAAATTGGCGGACGTGTTTTTTGATTGTTTTTTGAGAATAATTGTATAATATTGGATTGGATCAAGTTATTGTATATATTTTAGCTTTTTTATAGTAGTTTTATTAATTTTAGTGTTTTCTTCTTATTTGGTAAGTTTTTTAGTTTATTATCTTTAAGATATGGATCCTCCGGACGACCCCGGAGGAACACCTCCTGATATAGCTCACTATGTGACAATTTCCAATAATGAAACCAGTGTCGACACTGATGGGTCGATAAGCATTAATAACTCCTCAAAAAGAAAAAGGGTTTCAGCTCGCCCGACTATTTGCAAGCACTGCAATAAAAAAAGACGCAAAAGTGGCGGGAAACGTCACAGCGACTGTAGTTGTGATAGCGTGCATGAAAACATGGATACTGATATTAAGGCTTCTGATCCACCGCTTCCTCCTTCATTGATGACTAAAGTTAATGATATTGAAAAGTTACCTAATCAACCAATTTCGGTAGCAAGAATTTTATATAACTCCTCAGATGCAGCTCCGTTTTTAGTTCATGTTCAAAGGGAACAAACCCTTTCTAATGAAAACTCTTTCTTAAATCCGATTTCTTTCGGCCGATTTTTGAAAAGGAATTCTTTTAATGGCATTGTTAATGGTAGTCTTAAGAAAATAGGTCGTAACAGACTGGTAATATCTTTTTCAAAATTTCAAGATGCTAACTCATTCATTACTAGCAAGTTGTTGGAATTAGAAAAATATAAAGCCTTTATACCTACATTTTCTATCACTCGCATGGGTGTCGTCAGAGGCGTTCCAATAGAATGGACAGATGATGAAGTCCTTGATAACATCTCTGTTCCAATTGGTTGTGGGAAGATTTTAAAGATAAGGAGAATCAAACGAAAGGTCATAGTAGATGAGAAACCTATTTTAAAATCCACTGAAACTGTCATATTGACTTTTGATGGACAGATACTGCCAAAGCGTATTTATATGTGTTATACTGCCCTTACTGTAGACTTGTACATTTACCCAACGATACAATGCTATAATTGCTGTAGATATGGCCATGTCAAAATGCAATGTAGGTCAAAACCTAGATGTTTTAAGTGTGGACAAGGTCACTCTGGGGATGGGTGCACTGTCTCTGAGGACAATCTATCCTGTTGCCTTTGCAAGGGCTTTCATGAGGCTACAAGTAGGAAATGCTTAGAATTTGAGAGACAGAAAAATATTAAGGAGTCAATGGCCAAATCTTGCATTTCCTATGCTGAAGCTTCAAAGCTGCATCCAACAATTTCTAAGATTTCATATGCTGATGCCTTACTTTCTTCACCCACTATTTCAAGCCATATGAATGCTAATATTCCCCAGGATTATTCACCATCTAAACAAAATAAGACATCATATAAAAAGACAGTATTTATTAAACCTCGCTCTCCACCACACTTTTCTAAAGGTTATGATCAGCAATTCCACCAGGACCTTGCTAGAGATATACCACAACCAAGAGATGGCTGTGCTCTCGTCCCTAAAGATGATCTGTCCGCATTATCTGTCAATGAATTAATTATTGCTTTAATAAAATCACTAACTCAAACTCATTTAATTTCACCGTCCATCGCTGCCACTGTATTGAATGCAGTTTCTGAATCTAATAACACTAATAATGGACAACAAAGCCAAGGTATTCCAATGGAATTGCCGAAGCGCAATTAGTAAAAAATCTGATATAATATATCTTGTAAATAAATATAAACCTTATGTTTTTGCTCTTCAAGAGACATGGCTTAAACCTGGGTCTTTATTTAAGATCCCAGGTTATGCCTGTCTTAGAGAAGACCGCTCTGATGGGTATGGCGGTGTTGCCTTACTCATCAAACATCATCATTCATTTTCACATTTCACAATTCCACCTCATAATAATGATTTTTCTGTTATTGCAGCAGTTGTAGATAATATTTGTTTTGTTTCTGTATATATTCCTCGTCCATCTGCTGCAATTTTTAATGAAATTGTAAATATTTTTTCTATTCTTCCTAAGCCATTTATAGTTTTAGGAGATTTTAATTCCCAGCATGAAGTATGGGGTAGTGCATCAACAAATAGCTATGGTAGCACTTTACTAGATATTGTAGATAATCTCAATCTCTGTATACTTAACACTGGGTCCCCAACTCGACGCACTTCCCCAAATGAAGGAGTTAGTGCTCCTGACCTGACTTTATGCACCAACGATCTAGCTTCACTTCTGATATGGGAGGTTATGCTTTCGTCTTATGGTAGTGATCATTTCCCTATAGTCTTATCATTTCCCTACAGTCAAAAACCTTATTCCAATCGCCCTCCGCGGTTGAAATACAAACTAGCGGATGTTTGTTGGCATACCTTTAGGGAACACTTAGATAAAATAGTTTCTGTTCTTCCTGAAATCAAATGTGGTAATGAACAGTCCTGTGCGGATGCTTTATCTAAAGCCATGATAAAAACTGCCGATAAATTGTTTCCAGTTAAAAAATCCATACAAAATAAAATTCCATCTCCACCATGGTGGGACAAAGATTGCACAGATTCAATAAAAAAGAGGAAACAGTGTGAATTAAACTACTATGAAAATTCTACCGAAGAAAATTTTAACATTTTGACTGCAATAATTTCAGAGACCAAGCAATTATTTAAAAAAAAGAAATTTGAGAGCTGGAGGTCATTTTGTCACTCTATTTCCCCTAATGTTCAGCCATCTGTTGTTTGGCGCAATATCAGAAGGTTTAGATCAGCGTTCTCAGAATCATCTAGCTCATTCCTTCCATCTGAGTTACAAAATCAATTTTTAGATAAATTAGCTCCCTCATTTGTCCCTGAAAAACTTTCTACTTATTCTATTCCCTTCTCAATGCTGGATACTCTTTGTGATTTAAATACTCCATTCACTCTAGAAGAGCTGAAAGGTGTCGTATACCATAATAAAGACTCCGCACCGGGCGCAGATGGAATCCCTTATTCTTTTCTATCAAATCTGAGTGATCTATCTCTTTCGTACCTCTTAAATCTAATCAATAAAATAATGATAACTGGAAATATTCCCGTTTCTTGGAAATCTCAAGATATTCTACCAATTCTCAAACCTAATAAAAGTCCATCTAGCAGCACATCTTACCGACCTATCGCTTTATCATCAGTAATGTTAAAAATATCAGAACATTTAGTTAAGAATAGGTTAGAATGGTATTTAGAAAACAGGAAATTACTTAGCGATAGTCAATTTGGTTTTAGGCGAGGGAAAAGCACCCTAGATAGTTTGAGTATTTTTGTCACTGATATTAGGTTAGCATTTTCTTGTAATAATTGTATAGTTTCTGCTTTTCTTGACATTACTTCGGCTTATGATAATGTCGTAATATCGACATTAAAATATAAACTTCAGCAGTTAGATGTTCCCGTATTACTTACCAACTTTATTTTAAACATATTATCTGAAAGATATATCAATCTTACACTCGAGAACTCTAGATGTGAATCTAGACTCGTGTGGAAAGGTCTCCCTCAAGGATCAGTCCTTAGTCCTTTATTATATGACATTTACACGTATGACCTTGAATCTTCTTTGAATGGTGAGGTAAAAGTGCTACAATATGCTGATGATCTCCTTCTATATTGCCCTCACAGCTCTATTGCAACAGCTTGCAATACAATGTCATCAGGTCTTAGCCTTTTAAATAAATGGATGAACAACAATGGTCTGGAGCTATCAGCTTCAAAAAGTACTGTTGTTCTTTTTACTAGAATGCGCCTTCCTCCTCCTATTTCTGTATTCTATGATGGTAATTTAATTCCTGTTAAATCTTCTGTAAAGTTTTTGGGAGTGGTGTTCGATAGTAAGCTTACTGGAATACCTCACTGTGACTATATAGCAGCACGGTGTGAAAAACGATTGAATATATTACGCTGTCTATCGGGGGTGTGGTGGGGTGCCCACCCATTTTCATTAAAGCTAATATATAATGCAATAGTTAGAAGTGTACTTGACTATGGAACATTTTTATTAGAACCTGGAAACTCGGCAGCATTCAGAAAATTGGACACTATTCAGTCAAAGGCATTGCGAATAGTGACCGGTGCTATGAAATCAAGTCCAATAAATGCCTTACAGGTTGAAACTGTAGATCCTCCTCTTTCTCTTCGACGTCAGTATCTTTCCGACAAGTTTCTTTTCCGCTCATTACAATTTTCCAATCACCCTTTACAGGAAAAACTTCAATCTCTTTTAGATGAAACCAAATCTTCTCATTATTGGTCTCACAAATCTCCTCCTTGTCTTATTGTAAGCTATAAAAAGTTTATAGCTCTGCAAGCTCCAACTTACCGGTCACCGACATTTCCTCTCTTTAGCAATTCTTATGAATCATTAGTTTTTACTCCAGATGTTATCTTGAACTTAGGTATTAATAAAAATGATAATTTTGCTAAAGATTTATTTAATTTTTCTAAAAGTTTGAATTGGGAGAGTTGGCATCATATATATACAGACGCGTCTAAGCACTCTTCTGTAGGAAATGTTGGGGTTGGAGTTTTTCACTCACAATTTAATATAGTGCAAAAAGTTAAACTACCTCCTGAGTCGTCAGTATTTACGGGTGAATGTTATGGTTTGTTCAAAGCCTTAGAATATATTCACATCATGAAACTCGGAAAAACGGTTATCTTTACTGACGCATTAAGTGCATTACAAGCTATTAAAAGAAATCCTTTTAAATCTAAACCAATCTTCCCTATAGTTTTATTTATTAGAAGCCTTCTTCATAAATGCATTAAATTAGGACTTAAAATTTCTTTTGCTTGGATCCCTGGCCATAGTAACATTACGGGTAACGTTAAAGCTGATTTTCTGGCTAATGATGCTGTAGACTGTGGTGATTTGTTTCCCTACATTAACTTTAGTCATGACTTGGCGTGTCTGCCTATGAATTTCCTCTGGGAATCCTGGAGCAAGTCATGGGCGGTTAGCAGCACTACCAAAGGAAATTATTATTCTCGCATTCAAACACATATCCCTAAAAAACCATGGTATTCTAAATTTAAGTTCGGTAAGGCTGCCACCAGTTGCCTTATTCGTATGAGGTTAGGACATAATTGTTCTCGAGTCCACCTTGCACGATTACAGATCGTTTCTAGTGACCTTTGCGAATGTGGTGATGTGGGTGACCTGAACCATATGTTTTTTTCCTGCCCTTTACTTAATAATGAGTCTTTTCTATCAAGTCTACTTTCCTATAATATTCCTTTACCTACTTCTATCCCTGTCTTACTGGCATCTAACGATTTCAAAATATATGAGTATATATCTTCATTTATCACTCTCAATAGTATACGTATTTAAAATTTATATGTTATGTATAGTTTTATTTATAAGTGACAATCCTTTCCAATATTCATCCAAATTCCGAATCCTAAATTAATATTTTTTCCTACCAAAAGTTTCCTGGTTTTTTGTTTGTGGCATTGCGCAAATAGCGACTTGCCAATAATTAAAAAAAAAAAAAAAAAAAAAAACGCTCACAAGCAAGTGGAACGGGAAAAACTGCGGTCGTGAGCGTGATCGTTGTGAACGCTTAGTGGAACGCACCCTGTGTGTATCAAATTTCATCCAAATCCGTTCAAGTACTTTTCGAGTGAAATATTAACAAACATAAATACTTACACACCTCACAAACTTTCGCATTCATAATATTTGTAAGATGCTATCTGTTAGCTAAAGTCGGTCTATTTCACGTTCCCAATTTTATAATAGAGCTAAAATGTATTCACTTAAAAAGGACCCTAGAGCTTACTGCGCTGAATTAGTGCGGACATGCTATACAGTGAATTACCGTGTTTCGCGTTATTTAAAATACTAATTTAATTTCGTGCTATGTAGTTTTAAGGAAGTTAACAATTTATTGATTTCACATGTTCGTAAATTGTTTATATTTAAAACGTTTGTCAATCAAACGTTTGTTAATGTCAATTTGGGGGTCACGGACAGGGGTCACGACCCTCGTGACAAAACAACCCCAACATTCAATCTTACGATAATATTATTAACATCAATAACAAAATTCTAATTACCGAAAGATATCACTACATAGTATAAAACAGAGTCGCTTTCTTTGTCCCTATGTATGCTTAAATCTTTAAAACTACGCAACGGATTTTGATGCGGTTTTTTTATAGATAGAGTGGTTAATGAGGAAGATTTTAGTATATAATTTATCAAGTTTTTGTATCCATTAGCTAAAATATCGCGGGCGAAGCCGCTGGCGGGAAGCTAGTTAGATAATAAAAATAAAACTATGCGTGATACGTTTTCCTCCTCGAACATATTTTTTTTTTTATGCTTGCAATCGATTAGAAAGAGACGCATGGCATGTTTTCTGTATAGCAGGGTTGTATTGAAATTGAGCTTTATGTCAATAGCAGTAAGGAGTTTGGAGCAGTTATGTTAATTTTAATGCGGAATCAAATTCTCTAGTGCGCGATCTTCTTTTATATAAAATGTCTTTGGACGTACTATTATCACACCACTTATCAAAGTTCTAATTACCGATGATTTTTTATAACAACGATATAAAATAACACTATGAAATATATTCTTAAAACGAACAATACGCCTTAGTTTGTTTGAATTGATGATATGATAAAATAAAACCTATGCGTGATCTGATAACACTGATAACTTCCTCGAACTAAAAATATTTTTTTTATGCTTGGAATTGTTAAGGCATAGACGCATTACAGTTAAGGTGCCTCTAAAAACGCGGTTGGCTAGACATTATACTTAATTAGACCTATGACATTACCGATTATAATATAGTCCAACATGGCTATTTATGAACGTGGGTGATAGGTGAACTAACGCAAGCCACCATCTTGAAATGTCATTTTGGTGATACCGGCCAAGGAAAAATTCTTACCCAACTATAAGTAAAAATATAGCGCTATTCAATAAGACTAGATTTTGTCCTTGAAATAGTTTAGAAAGGGCAATGATGATCTGTGATGCCTTTGGTGTTGTAGATATCCATCGGACTAATTAATAATCAGGAGGGTTTCGGCTTGTGAGCCAGCTACTAACATCCAAATGTGTGTTAAATGTTTAAATATTGCATTTTATTATTTCCAATTTAGGATTATTATTAAAACTTAAATGATGAATTAATAAATTGCTATTTATCATGTCATGATTTACTTAAAAAAATGGAAATTTCCATGAATTGGTATCATTATCACTAAAAATGACATTTCAAGATGGTGGTTAGCGTTAGTTCACCTGAGAGCCACGTTCATAAATAGCCATGTCGGACTATAATTATAATAATGAGTTTCGAACTTAAAGCGCACCGATTTACAGCTTGGCAAAAAAGAGTAGAAATTAATAGGGGCGCCACTTTACCGTTCGTGTGGCAACCCGCTGCGACCGTATAGCGTACCATCCTATCGTCTTGATACTAAGCTGTATTTCTATAATTAATTAAAATCAGTAAGTATTATAAAATGTAATAACAAGTATTCACGTCATGTAACTGAATACAAATTACTCATAAGCACTAATTATGTAAGCACTCCTGTGTTTACAATTTTTTTTGGGTATAAAAAAGGCGTATGAATATAGCGTTATTATATTTGATTTCAATAAATCTTCCTCTAAATATTCCACGCCCGCCACATCCATGTCTTGGCTAGAGCTAGCCATAAACTCATCTGAGTCACACTCAGATTCAAAGGCACTGCGCTATCATGTTGGAGATTGGTTCCTAAACGTTTTATGTCCAAGTACGAGCCCTCTCATAAATTCATAATACTCCTTTTCTATTTTGTTAACATGCTGGCATGAATTCTTTTGAACTCCTACTGGGTTATAGATTGAAATGCACGTTCGGTGCTTCCTATAAAGATAAAAAAATCGATTAAACCTCTATCAATATTAAACGTAAAAAGTTTACGGTACCTGTCTATATTTTTTTTGTGATTTTTAAATGCTAGTTATAACAAGTATTATATTATCTTGTGATCACACTCATAGATAAAGTTATGTAGAAATCGAATTTACATATTGCAGAGTATCAAGGCTCAAGCCACTCAAGTATCAATAGTAATCTAGTCGCGCTATACCAAAGTGTCAAAGACAAAACGTAAACATAACCTATATGCTCGATGTTAATTGTTCAAAATTTCACTTATTTCGTATTCAAGCAATTCAAAACAAAATAGAGATCATAAATTAACACTTGATACAACTAAATACAACAAAACAAACTCTTACATACCTGTCATAATGGCGGTACTTTGGTAAATATCGTCGAGATCGGAAAGAAGAGTTTAAGCCTCATGTTCGACCAGATATCGCCTATAAACATTATAAATTGTTTCCTTGCTAGTACTCCGAATGGTTTTATTTATTATAACGTGGTTTTATTAACGTTTTGATGGTCGAAATAAAAAAATAAGTAACTCGCGAACTTTGTTTACATCAATCGACATTATTTTGAGGTGTTGTCAGCAATAAAAAAAATTAGTTCCGTTTCTAGACTTTTTTGCCAAGCTGTAATAAAAATAATAAAATTTATATTCCCATTGGTTTTGGTCATGAATAATATACTGAAAATGGATTTTTTGATAAAATAAAGGAAATAAATGAATAACAATTAAATGTAATTATTTTTTAGAAATAAACTTCTGTAACATATGAACATGTAAATAACAAGAAAGAATATGGTAAATAATGATTACATTTTCTAAATAATGATTAAGGTTAATCCATCGTATTTAGTATTTTTAGCTCCTCGCCATATTACTGCCAAAGAGTACGAGAGTGTTGCTATATCGCCATATAGACTAATATATGATTAGAAATAAAATTATAGCAACACTGCGCGTTGAGCGCTAACGCGGAATAGAGTTATAATATTTTTACCGAAGAGATTTCTGGTGATTTCATTAACACACATTCTTTTGGTTTTACAGTTTATAATTTGTTACGTCTTTTTTCTGTGAATAGTGAACAAAAATATTAATAAAGTTTATTGTGGCTGGACCTCCCTCCAAGCATTTCTTTGACACATTTTACAGACGCCATGTTTGTCACGTTTTTGCCAGTTGTGAATATATTTAGCCAAAAATTTAATTTACAGTAGCGTCGCTGCGTGTAATTATTGAACAGTGTTAATAATCAGATCCACAATGAGTCAAATATTTCCAAAAAACAAGGAGAAGCGACCGCGTACATCCTCAAACGAAACTAACAATGTAAGTGTTAACCAAATTCCCGCTCTTGGCGACAATGTCGTTGCGTTTTTCATGAAATGTGTGGCCTCACGCGTAGTTGTGTATTTAGACATTGTACAGCGACATGCGAGTGACTTTGTGATTCACTGTCGATTTCACCATTGAAACGGGTTAATTCTGAAGCATTTGCTTTTGCGAATTCACTGCCCTGCCAAAGTCCATGCTTGGTCGGGGGGTCGTTTTCTAGATATTTACTTTGATAAATAATTAGTATGGATGATACCTGTTCCTGCCGATGAAGTAGTTACACACTTTAAAGGTTACTGGAACTTTGTAGGGATGCAAGATACTGTAGCTATTCTTTGATTGAGAGAAATCATTGTGTAGCCTAAAAAGTGGTATGATCATTATTAACACACAATGTGATCACACACCAGTGAGGTCCATTTTCTTAAAATTTTAAAGAGAATATATTACATTTGTATTTCACAATAGTTTTCTTCCAATCATTTCATCAGAGATTCAACAAACATTTTTCATTTTCACATTGCTTTATAATTCAAATGGGGAATATTAGATTTATTTATACATTGTATTGAGATATATTACTGAGCTTGTATTCCTTATTTAATAAATAAATAACTTGTATAGGTGAATTTCTATTTATTGTGGCATGCTTATGCGAATGCATAATTTACGTGCAGCCGCAGATAAGTTGCTGTGCTACATTGTTTTCTCTTTGTTTAAGTGCATATGTAAATATTATACCTTGAGTATACATACTATAGCTGTAGGTATTTTACTACTGAATCAAAAATCCTTATAAATATAAATAAATAAAATACAGGTTGCTTGTAAACATACCTCTGTATTATTATAAGAGAAAAGTCTGTGTACACCTCACAGACCACAAATATCAATAGAACAGCATGTACAACATAACTAACGGAAGAACTAACATACAAGTTGAAGTATAAAATTAAAGCTTAAAAATATGAGAATAAAAAAATTCAAATATTATTTTCGAAGTTTACAGCAATTTCGCCTTCCAACTATCCCTAGGGAGATATGTAGGAATCTACCTTCATACTAAATTTCATACCAATCAGTTTTACTGTTCTAACAGTGAAAGTGTAATAAACAAACTCCCTTTAAAATTTATAATATTAGTTAGAATTAGCTGTCATCCCGAGGGAACTACTTCATATACCTGGATAAAAGTGGCTTATTACTGTCTCCAGGGTCCCATCAATCTCCTTACCAAATTTAATCTAAATTGGTCTAGAAGTTTAACGGTAAAGCAGACAGAACTTTTTGTATTAAATAATGGTAGGGATATTTTAATATTAAGATTTTTAGGTATTTTTGTTTTTATTATGTTTTCCAAATTGCTGTGCTATAAAAAAAATATAGTTTCTGCCTTAAAACTTTGGTTGTTTGGTCTGTTTTCATGAGATTTTTTTGTTGTTGCTGATATACTTGTCTGACCATAATTGTGTTCTGAAGGTGATGGTAGAGAAAAGTCAGAGAGAGGGCAGGAGTACCCAGCATTCCATACTGACATTGAGTCTGGTGTTTTGATATAGTAAATAATAAATACCAGGTGTTTCCTACGGTATCACCTGCATCATGGAAAAACTATTTCATACATAGGGATAGTCTTATATGTCCTGCAAGTTTCAATTTATATATCCCAAATTTCATTAAAATCTGTTCTACTGTGAATGCATAACATGAACAGTAAATATTGCATGTTTAATATTAATAAGGATAATTATTTCAATGTGTGTTCTAAATAAAATCATGATCATCTTTGAGTTACCTAGAACTTAAATTGTAATTTTAATAAATTATTTATATTGCAACATATACTTTTTTTGACATACTAGCTTATCCTTGCGGTTTGCCCACAACCTGTAGGAAACATTTATATTTTTGGGATAACTAACCCTAATTTATGTGTGAAAAAGTAACATCCATATGTCCATCCCCCCATCCTCATAATCTTTTCTATAGCAATAATATTTTATTTTCAGTCATTTGTCAAGAATGTAACATCCAGAGTGTCAGGCCTATTGCCCAGTACAATCACAAAGTGGTTCAGCAGCCCAAGCTCTTCAAATGCAAATGGTTCCACACCAACAGCCGATGCCTCAGATTCATCAGAAGATGAAGCAACAGAAACCCCGGTTATTACTCAGCCGCCAGCGAAACGTATGCGCTTCAGCTCACCTGGAACATACAACCACTACAGTCCTACAGATGTAAGATTATTAATATTCACACTTGAAAAATAGTTTTTGGCCAATTGCCAGTTTACATTCAAAGATAATTTTATTTTGCAAATATGGGTAACAGAGAATGTTGACAAAAATATAAGTGTACACAGCTATATTTTATCACTTTTACAATTAACAATTAAACTTTAACAATGAATACTATTTAAAAATAAGACATGCTAATTAAACATCAAGTAACAATCAAAACTTATAAAATATAACTTATATAATATTTTATAAGTTTTTGAAAGATAGAAAGAAAATACTATTCTGTACTATTTTACTATTTTAATAACATAAATAACAAATAAATATATTTATGTATACAGAATTTTTATGAAAGAGTTTAGAGATCAGACTAGCATAGTTTCCTGTATTGCTACATATTGTAACATTTTGGGTTATAAGCAATAACTATACAGAGTGGGTGAACACCACACTAGTCGTCGTTCTTTGAGCCTGGAAAGCTCGTAAAGATGACGATGCGTATTACGTATACCATGCTAATGATAGTTGTGAATGTGTCCATATAAATTGTGTGTATTAAGTCTGGAACATAAGTTTAGCTTCAAGTAAGGTTCATAAGGAGTGAATATAGCAATCAGTAGTTGCCTCACTACTTCAATTTATATAGTAGGATATAGGAGTGTGTAGCATAATTTACTGAATAAGGTCGGACCGAAACGCAGCGCTTAACATTGTTATTATAAAAAAAAAGACCAGAAATTATGCTCATAAATCTTGGCTTTAGTGCAATGTCTCAAAATATTGAAAACTAGACTTAGCCCGCAACATGGTCCGAGTGATTTTCGGGCTTTCCCACACTGCACATACAGATCAAACATCTACAGACAAAATGCTTACTTTTATCCAGAAGTAGTGAAATAGAATTAAGACATTTTATAAAATACTAGCGGCCCGTCCCGGCTTCGCACGGGTAGCCGCGGGCAGCCTATGTTACTCAGGGTGAATGTAGCTTTCCAATGGTGAAAGAATTTTTGATATCGGCACAGTAGTTTTTGAGTTTATTCAGTACAAACATACACACAAAAATACAAATCTTTCCTCTTTATAATAGTAGTGTAGATGTACTACCTAGAACTAGAACCATTAAGTCGCATATGGTGCTATATTTACTTTTCTAGTGTTTTGTTATCATCATGCTATCTCTTGAATGATATAACCGATTTGAATTATGTAAAAGGTAATCTACAGGTATTGAAACAACCTCGAATTTGTATTCAAGGCAATTCAAGGTAAATGAAAAATCACTTTGTAGTGATTTATTTGGCTATGGATTAATGTACAAGGTACAAACATGGTCTAATTTCTATACAAAATAAACACGCGTTTCTATTAAAATAACATAATCATTTTAAGAAAATGTTAAAGCGCTTGTGGACCTTTCGGGTAATGATGAGAACTATAAATGTGGACATGAATTTATCTGTCATCAATAGTTCTCGAAGTGCACTCCAGTTTTAATAATAACTTGAGACAAATTTATGATGCTTTGAGTACATTATTCCAATTTTTTCATAAGGATTTTTTTTTAACATTTTTAATTTTTTTATCATACTTGCTAATCAATTCAGTAGTTTTAAGTTTATCCATTACAAACAAAAAAAACAAATCTTTTCTTTTTATAATCTTAGTTTAGATAGAAACTGATTGTTTAAGCTTCCAAGGAAAACATATTTGTCTGTTGTTACATAATAATGCAATCACTGTGTTTATTACAGGCAAGTTGCTCCACGAATGATGTTGAAATCATAGAAATACCATACAGTCCCTATACTGGTACACAGTATGCCCAATCAAGCAGGAACACTTACTCTACACCATTGCGGCCCCAGAATGAAGATCAGGAAAAAATGGAGAGAGATACAACTTCCCGTATGTTCAAAATGCCCCACACAGTTGCTAGTATTGGTCAATCAGTCGCCAATAAAAGAAAGTCTATTTTCGACACCACCAGCAAAGAGGAGGTCAAAGCAGTTGGTAAGTCCAATATATATTATTTGCAATCACTACTTAGTATAAAACAAAGTCGCTTTCTCTGTATGCTTAAATCTTTAAAACTACGCAACGGATTTTGATGCGGTTTTTTTAATAGATAGAGTAATTAATGAGGAAGGTTTTGATATATAATTTGTCAAGTTTTTGTATCTATTAGCTAAAATATCGCGGGCGAAGCCGCTGGCGGGAAGCTAGGAGACAATAAATTCAACACATGCAATTATTAGTTATATATGACTGTGTACTGAATGAAGAATTGCTCAAAAGAAAATCAATAAGGAAAATATCCAAACACCTTAGTATTGTGTGAGGAAACAATTTATAAATATGTGCAAATATGATACTTAGCTAAATAGATTCTTGGTTCTGGGCTGCTATGCAATGTTGCATATGTCAACACTGATTCTGATCGCAAAACGCCAATTCGTTGCAAAATTTAAAATATAGTATATCCAATTAGTTATGTTTTATGAGGAAAAGAGGCAATCTAATTTATTTTTACCTCAAAGGATAAAGTATATCAAGTGAAGCAGAACATGTTTCAGAAGAGTATAACGTCATTTGTTTATAAGTTTTGTGATATCATAAACTTCACATAATTCACTGTGGGGTTCATATCTAAAAACCCTTAAACTATTCTCAAAATTCCTTTGCTCATGCCCAGTTTCTGAGGCACTTTATTGGTGGTTTATCTATTCATTAGCATCGAAAAATATATGGATACCGCCATTGCGATAGATAAATCATCGACAAAAATACCACAGAAACTGGGAGTTTATCTTTGAATGTGTTATTGTGTATATTCTCATGACAATATCCATAATAAGCAGGACAATAAATATATTTGTGCATGTAGAAGGTCAGTGGTAGTAGCTTGTTCGTAAAATCACACGTGCACAGTAACATAAAATGTCGCCTCTCTTGCTGTTATAAATTACTGCTGAAAACTATTATCTAGTCATTTCTGTTTCTTCTCGAAAAAGTCGTATAGATGGAAATGAATAACCAGTTCATTGAAGGTGTTTATAGTAGTTTTTGAATTACATAATACATATAATAATTACATGAAAATATGTTTGCAATTATTTGTTTATAAAGCATAAATGTAACAATGGTTTATATTGTAAATCTTTGTGTATTCTTAACTTTTCGCACTTAAACTAGACACTAATTATGAACGTATAATTTCAGTGAAGGCATCGTCAAATACAGTACGCGATCCAAAGCAGCCTAGCTTTAAGCCTAGTCTGCTTGGTTCACCGTTTTACCCAGGCCGAACTATGTATGGGGGAGCAGCATCTTCTTACATAAACCAGCCTAATATAAAGCAGCAGTCGGTGGCGATAGTGAATGAGTCTAAGAGCAATGACGACACAGCCATCAGTAGTTCTGCGCGACGTATCATGGATCTATTAGAAAGTTATTCCTCCCCTCTCATGGAAGCTAGGAGGATCCCGCTGTATACTAAACCTAAGAACGATGGGTTTAATGTTTCTGCCGACAGATACTCTCCTTACGCCAGTAAAAGTTTATGTAAGTATACAGTTAACTTTAATTCATGAATTTGGATACAATATAGTTCTGTTTAGATAAATCAGAATTGTAATGGAAGATACATTGTAGAATTATCATTAAAATTTAACTTTCCATTTAAGCCTACAAGACTCAAGAGCTCCATGTGCCCAGCATTGCGTCAATACTGCGATTGAAAAAGAAATCGCGTCTTATGGACACTACGAATGTTGCTCGTCAAATTATTGCTTCACATAGCAGTGCTTCCAGCTATCCTACATATCCAACTGAAACTAAAGGGTAATGTATTCTAGTAATAAAGTTCAGAGTTATTTGACTTGACAATAAGTCTGTGCTGTATTCAATTTTGACCTGTGCTATCACAACAACAACAGAGTTCTCAGTTGTGGTAATTTTATTAATTACACAAAATGTGAATTTGATTAACAGCTATAATATCCTACTGTTTACTATAAATATGTGTATACTATATGTAATATAAATGCAAATATTTTTGGATTCATGTTACTTACTCAAACACTACTAAATGGATTTGGATGAAATATGGCACAGACATAGTGTTATAGCTTGAATTAGTACATAGGATACTTTTTATCCCTACTGTATGAAATCCCAATTAGAAGACCACCAAATGAAATCGCGGGCAGAAAATTGGTTGGTGGTCATTGAAGTTCATATTATCTGTAGTGGTAGAAACCGGGTGGTAATAACATAGAATAGCTTATGAATATTATATACTTAAACATATTTCTGTATGATTTGTCTTGTTTTCATCAAGGAAGGTTTTCCTTTCCAATTATGTAAAGAGAGGTAAGATTAAAAGCTTTTAAGACCCTCAAGGTATTTGTATCTTTTCCGGTGGTATTATGTCATTTGCAGCTCGCTATGTATGACTCCATCCTTCAAAGTTATTTAATCGCTTTGTTTACTTCTAGGAAAGAACCTGAGAAAGAGCAACCTAACAAAATGACTACCAAAGTAAAATCAAGGCTTACAAGAACTAACCGAGGAAACCAAGATGAACTAGATGTGGCCACCCCAGTGAAACTGCCCACAGCCACGCTTAAATTAGACCAGGACAAGCTGCCCCAGTTCTCTTTTGGTACACCGCCAGTCTCAAAGCTACCGGCCACATCTACGCCTAAACTTGTGCTTGCCACATCTGATAAAAATCATACTCAAGTATCTGCAAGTAAGCCCGAAACAGTCACTAGTAGTGTATTCAAATTTTCCAATCCTGTTAAAGTGTCAAGCGAGACACCACAAGCGTGTACGACACCTACGAAATTTACATTTGAAAGTCCCGATCGCCGAATAGATCAGAAATTTGAAAGCAATCGTGACGAATGTTCTGTTGTTATAGGTGTTGTCAAAGAACCCGAAAAAGCCACTGCTGAGTCAAAAGACTGGCAGTGTTCTGGCTGCTGGGTCAAAAATAAGTCTACAGCTGACAAATGTGTTTGTTGTGGATCCAAACCACCAACACAAAAGGCTAAATGTTCTGTTTGCAAACTTGCTGATAGTCAATCACAAAAAGACAAATGTGCAAATTGTGAGAAGATGTCAGTTTCAAATGTAGCAAATCCTCTCACAGCCAAGTCAATAGGTCTGAGTCAGACAACAAAATGGAAGTGTGAAGATTGCTGGGTCAGCAACGAGGACAGTGCAAACAAGTGCGCTTGCTGCGGGGCTACTCGGCCGAAGAAGTTGGCTAGTTCGTCCGCAACTGCTACGGTCACATCGATGACGATCACGCCGAACACTGCCACGAACACACCAAATAAAGTGCCTTTGAATGCAGTGCCTGACACGTCGAAGTTGGATGCTGATTGGAAATGTGATGATTGTTGGATCTCAAATAAAAGTAGCGTAGATAAATGTGCGGCCTGTGCTGGTGCCCGGCCCGGCGCTAAACAGAGCGGTATCGCTAATGCTACATCTAACACATCTTCGTTCTTCGGAACCAGTGATGATAAATTTAAAACCATTTTAAAATCTCAAAAATCGGATAAATGGGAATGTTCTAGCTGCTTGGTCCGAAATGAAAGTGACAAAGATAAATGTGTATGCTGTGGTGCAGAAAAAGAAAGCAATAAGAAACTTCCAGAATCAAAATTCAATTTTGGGACTACTGCAAATAATTCATTTAAATTTGGCATTGATCCCAAAGTCCAAGGGGCTACTATCGCACAAAAACCAGAAGTAGTTTCAACACTAGAATCTAAGTTAAAACCACAATCTGAAACAAACAACAATGTACTAGCTGAGACACCAACATTCACATTTACTTTACCTACTAAAAAGGTAGAAATTAAACCTGATGCTTCCAAAGGAAAGTCAGATGAGGCTCCAAAAATGAATTTCACATTTGGTATACCAAAACCAATTCCTACAAGTACGGTGGTCACAAATAAATTACTAGACTCCAACAAGGATTTGGAAGAAGAGAAGCTACAGGAAGTTCCGTCAGTTGACTTAAATTCACCGGTGAAGAACAAACCACAGATATCACCTTCAACTCAGATAAACAATGAGAGTAAGATATTACCATCTTCAAGTTTAGAGAACCCAATTGCAACTGATGCAAAAAAAGATTTGAAAGTCAATTCGGTACCTCTACCGGCAGCGACTGAGACAGAGAAGCAGAAGCCAACATTCTCATTTGGTGTAACGGCAAATTCTCCTAAGCTGTTCGAAAATCCGGCGGGTACGGGTTCGTCGATGAACTTATTTACACAGCAATCCCAAACTAGCACTTTGCCGACAACCAGTGCGCCAACGTTATCACTGTTTAAGCCAGCTACCACCAGCACGTCCACGACATCGTTATTCCAGCCGCCTGATTTATCTGCCAAGCCTGCGCCGTTGTTCCAAAATAGTGAAAAGGCTAACAGTACAGCCACAGGAGCAATGTTCAGTTTTGGCAACAATGGACCGAGTACCGCTGCACCGCCGGCAGCACTAGCATTACCTGCTGCGACAGAAAAACCGAAATTCCAGTTTACATTTGGCAGCAATCCAACGCCCAAAACGGATCCGCCAGCTATGTTTAAATCTCCTTTCGCCACAGCCGAGAGTAACGTTAATACGAATACCTTTAATCTACCTGCAGGAACCACATTGGGTTCTAGCAATAATTTACCTTCTAACACATTGGGAGGTAGTAATGGGTTAACTACCACTAATGGTCTTACAGGAAATACTTTGGCAGGGAACGCACTTGGTACGATTTCTGGAAACTCACTAACTGGGAATACGTTAGCTATCGGAGCCACTGGCACTCTAGGAGGTACCAATGGTCTATCTGCTAACCCGCTATCAGGGGGAAGCAGCATGCAACCCAGTAGTTCTATAACAGGGGGTGCAACGGGATTATTTAATAATACTGTGCAGAAGGAGAATGTGTGGGCGCCGAGCAGTAACGCACCGACCTCAAATTTGTTTGTGTCCAACACGACGACAAGTAGTCTGCAGAAGCCAGCCACTTTCACGTTCGGCTCTTCCACACCGTTTAACACTGCTAGTAGCACGCCGACTTTCGGAGCTGCCGCAGCGCCCACTCAGAATATATTCGGTATGAACAACCAGAACAACAATACTCAGTCGTCGATGTTCTCCAACACGGTTCAAAGTCAGCCGACAGGAAACTTGTTTGGGTCGTCGCAACCAGCCAGTAATCCCGCACCACAAATACCGATGTTCGGCACGCCAACCATTGGCGCGACTCCCACATTCGGCTCGCCGAACCCATCCATCCCTTCTTTTGAATCGCCGTCACTGACGCCAGCACCGGCGCCTGCCTTCAACTTCGGTGCTCCGCAGTCGACTGGTATATTCGGGTTTGGACAGCAGGTAAATATACATTTTTATTGTTGTACTAATATATTACTAACTAGCTATTTGCCCGCGACTTCGTCCGCGAGAGTTTCGGATTTTCACATACAGTCCAGAGGCAGTTTTACCACCTCCAGAAAATATACCAGTTTCCATGTAATTTCAAACAAAAGATGTCCTAATAATGAAATCATTATGTCTGTTGGTTAATTGCCCTTTCATAATTATGATAACGTAAAAACTACACTTTGTAATTTTAATCCCCATTTTTCCTTGAAAATAATGGTAGGTAGTATTTTTCTACTTTATCCATTTGCGATATATTTGAACAATCATTTCATTCCAAATTGATAAGGTTAGTTATTCCTGAAGTAATTATCAGCTCCGCCAGACCGACAGAGAAAGTCGCATCCCATAAGGGTTACTTTTACCATTTTGGTTCGGAACCTTAAATATACTTAGGGCCAGATCTATTTGAATATATATGTTACAGTTAAGACCCGTTTTTAGATATAACGCGTTTTCCCTAGTTAGAACTAGTTTTCACTAAATGCTTTTATTGGAACTAGAATTAACTAATGTTCAAAATTGAATATCAGTTAAAACTAGTTCTTACTAGACAACACGCGTTTTTCCGAAGTGAATCAGTTATTCGTATGCATAAAAATTTACATTCAGAATCGTCTTTTGGTCGAGAGTGGGCTTGGTCGACGGAGCCCCGCTTCGCGGGGCTCCTACTTCTAGGTGGTTTATAAAAAAATAACCACGAAGGGGATGGCGGGGTCTATTTGCTCGCTTCGCTCGCTCACAAGACCCCGCCATCCCCTTCTAACCTAACCTGTCCAAGTCGGGGTACCCTAAAGTCCAGATTGCATCCAGTTTCTCCTGGTAGCAATAGATGAGGGTGGCAGGTTTAAGGTAAAAAATATTTTTACCAGGTACACATGACCTGGACTTAAGTCTGAAATCGCCAATCCGCCTTGAGCAAGCGTGGTGATCAATGCTCATGCCTTCTCTATATGAGAAGAGGCCTTTGCCCAGCAGTGGGACAATATATAGGCTGGTGATGATGATGCTGTTTGTGTTGCCGTGAGAGGTAAGCATAATCAAATGCTCATCTATCACGGTCAGCGGTGGTTAGCGGGAAGAAAGAAGTGCTCTCTGCTTAGAACGAAACTGAGAGCAACATAAGACAATTGGCCCATATAGTCCGCTTCAAATTTAGGAGGCTAGTAACAAATCTACCTCTATTTATATACATATGACATTATTGGATATTACTAACAAACTATTATTACTTTATATACTAATAGATAAGTAGGTAATGATCTCTTACAGTTTAATTTTTTGTATGACATATAAACTTGCAGCCTCAAATACAACAGCAGCAGATGCAACAGCAACATCTTCAGCCGCAGCAATTGCAACATCAGCAGAGTCCGCAGCAGGCCGGCGTGTACAGTTTCGGTGGAGCTCCCGCCGGCGGCCCACAAGTTCAGTTCAGCATGGGCAGCGGCGCCAACCCCGCCGTCCGACGCGTACGTAAGGCGGTTCGCAGAAACCCGCAACGATGAAACTTGCAGCGACTGTAACACGGTTTGGACTGGATTCAGTAAGTGTCCTCATTTAAAGTTAATCCGTGTGTAAGCCACAAGGTGTCAAGATATCATTCTTAACAGTGGAACTAAATTATAAGGTAGCTAATAATATTTTTTGTTAGATGATTTAATTTTTTTGTAACTGACTGTGTTAGATGATTTAATTTTATGTAATTGACTGTGTTACATGATTTATGTATTCGACTGCACTGGAGTGGCATTGTGTATTATTTCTAAATCCAATTTAGTTTTGATGTGTCATGTTCATGACTTAACAGTTAAAATCAAGGACTTAAATAAATAAAACATTGTTGTTTCATTAAATACTAGATTACCTTATCAAGAAGAATCATGAGGTATTGAAGTTGAAATATGATTGTCGAATTTTTTGATGGTTACATATATTATATTATTATTAATAAATAAATAAAAACTGTTGAGGGCTACATTTAAGGGGTTTTTAATTTTAAAGTGTGTAACCCCAAAATAATGCACAATGGCATCCATAACTATTAATATTTTGTTAGGTTTTTTTTCGCGTTAGAGAAAAATTCTTGTGATTTATGCCATAAGAATATTTACTTTTTTCTATTTTGTTTTAGGAAGGTACATTAATAAGCAAGTTATTATTGTATATTTTTATAATATTATAGTTTTTGTTTAATAGCTCATGGTCATACAAAGGAACTATGAACATACTTACTTACAATTTAATTAAAATAGGCTATTAGACATATTAGGCTGGCTAATTAAAATATACAGGTGTATGTTTTTGTAAACACGAAATATAGGAATATCAAATGTGTAGTTCATGTATGTAACAATAGTATGAATAACTATGATGCCCTTAGGATTCCACAAATGTACTAATTGACTTAACCGATGTGTTTAGGTTTAGATACATATAACTATAGACAATGCTTTATCTGCCACTAATAGCAATAAATTACCAACGAGTTATAGTTTTACCAAATTGTTGATAAAAGGTTCTAAAAATCTAAAGATTCATTTCTATGCATCGCGGCCGATGCATAGAAATGCACCTTAACGTATTCAATCTAAATTATCTCCCATCTGTATAAAATTAAATTTCTCACTTTGCTGAACAATATGTTTTGGTAGTGGTTTTAATTATCTATTATTGTTACTCAGAATAAACAAGCACGATCATAATACCACATGTATATAAATCAGGCTTTTTGAGGTTGTCTTGCAATAAAAGGAACACTCGCATTACAACACGCATCCTAAAACATAACCCTCCTTTTTTGGCCAAATGTGTAAATTAAATCAGGCACATAGCTTAGATCACATCCATACTCATCAGTAAGTAATTGATACAGTCTGTTTAATAAAAATAATTTGGGTAGAAATATGATGATAGTCATGTAAAGACTATGAAATTAATAATGACACAATTTCTGTAGGTACGAGTTTGCGTAGTTACTTAAAACAAAGACATTTCTTTTGTTAATAAATCCACCTGTAATATAATCCTACTAATATTATAAATGCGGCAGTTTGTGAGGATGTATGTTTGTTGTTCTGTTGTTCTTTCACACAAAAACTACTGAATGGATTTTGATAAAATTTGGTACATACATAGTTTATAGCCTGGATTGACACATAGGACGACTTAACTTTTTAGCCAGGTGGCTGGACCCAATTCCAAGTTCACACAGTCGCGGGCAGAAGTAAGTGAATTTAAACATGAAACTGCTCTTAGTTTATGAAATGAATGTATTTAAAATAACTTCAATAGACAAGCAAAACTTATCAACGAACTTCACTGGTACCAATCAAAAGCTGTACAATTGTACGAGTGTGTTCAGAAATAAGCCTATGACGGGAAAAGTAATACATACACATTTTAAATCCAACAGATTTTACTTTAAACAAGTTTTACTTAAAATGTAATCATCATTTATCTACCTCCAATAGTTTCCGAAGCATATTTCTGAATGAGATTTAAACTTTTATCATTTATACTTTACACTTTTACGAATATCACAAAACACGATATCAATAATTAGCATGCTTTTAATATTTTTTATGATATGTATACATAGATAAAATAATGAAGTAAATGTTTATCATAGATATTTAGACGAAAAACATAAAATAAAAGCGAAATTGTTCAATTTTATCCTCCATTTTGACAGATCTTGAATGACAGTTCTTCCGTTTCACGTATTAGTAACCGTACATTTTTTTGATGCAACATAATAACATGCATGCATGTGTTTTTTTTTTTCGCTATTTGTTATATTATAATTTACTATTGATAAACTATTGTTGAGTTAGACCCAACAATGCTTGATGAAACAAAAATAATACCAAAAGCCATATATACATACTTAAATGTAATGAGTAATCACTAATAATCTTATAAACAATGCATAAATAAATGTATGTTCTGAGATTTGCACGTAGTCATATAAAGTAATGCCGATTCGCCTTATAGATGCACTTATTTTTTCTCTACAGTTGAAGGTCACAGGGAGAATCAACATCTGGCAGTCATTTGTCACTAAAACTATTGAACCTAAGAGGAATATTTAAACATAATTTATGTAAAGTATCAAAAAGTTGTGAGTTTTTGATGAACTTAAAAGATTGAAAGCAATATTTCTTCATTGTAAAAAGTAACTGTTAGTTGTTTGTAATAAGAAATAAATTAATTTATTACGCAATTTGGATGTTGAAAATCACTTTTATACGTAATTTTTTATAAGTTTATTTTTACACTAATGAAATTTAATTATTGTTTTATCAGTTGATCCAGTTTGTAGTAATTTAGATATTCATAAAGTAAAGCTATGCAAAATTAACCACTATACATCATCATCATTAGTCGTGTTCTTCATTACTGAAGGTCGTGTCCCTGATGAAAGTCCTTCATAGATCTCACAATCTGTCTCCATTTCTCTCGGAATACATACAAACCACTATACATATTCTTCCAAAAAATACAGTTTATTGTACCAGACTAATGTCCTAAGTGTTATATTAGCCTCTGTGTAAAAGTATTAAATATTAATTGTATTGCAACTGCCGTTACATAATTAGTAAATTAGTCATAAAATTAAATCATTCTTACATAAGTTAAAAAATATTCAATTACTTGCTTGGAGTCCCCAATAAATAAATAGTATTGTACTATAATAGAAGAAAACTCTAGGAAACGTTAGGGAATATATAAATGAAAAAAATATTTCTGAATAAACAATATGTTTTACGTTTGTATTAACTAGCCTTCGCTTCTTTGTTTGTCTGTTCGGTTCATGTTTTTTTATTTTTTGATCTTATAATTATATAAATGTAAATTGAATTGCGAGTGTCAGTTGATTATATTTGATTTTTTCTTTCGTAATCAGTAATCACTAACCAGATGATATTTAAAGAGTTTTCACGATGATGATGACGATGCGATAATCAAAGTTGAGTAATTTTTCATAATATTCAATAAAAAAAAACTAAATAGGAATGATTTGTGTCGTTTTGGATGACGAACACGTGACATTTTATTGAAAATGGACTGTTCCTTAATATAGTATACATTAAAATATAAATAAATGAGCGTTTCAAAAATCACTAACCATTGTTTATGCATGTAAAGAGATGTTATTCCTACACATTTCTCAGACATATTTCCGATGTAGGTCAACGTTCAATAATAGTAACTGTTCCCATTTGAGTTGTTAAATGTTAATTCCTATACGTTATGTACATATACGCTACATAACGTATGTGTATCATGAATTGTTTATACTTAAAATTTGTAAGCATTGATTAGGTTCTGGGAGTTATGATAGAAATCGTGTACCCGTAATAGGAGACGCACGTAAAAAAATATAAATTTCTTCCAATATATATTTTGTATATTATTTTATATCACATTTCCTATAAGAAAAGAAAGCCTGTATTTATTCTTGCTTCATTAAACACGAACATATTTGACTATTTATGTGTACGGGAGTAACTATTCCAATACAATCTGTTGTATCATGCTTCCAGGCATCATAGTAATTATTATTAGCAATATGTTTCATGTCTTTGACACGGCATTCCTTGTAGGCAAAAATATGGAAAGGTATCGAAAAAGGAAGCTGGTCTTTCTAATATTAATTTAGTGTCGGATATCACCGAGTAATAAATCGGTTCCCACCCGATTTAGAAATCAGGTGACCGTGGAATAAATAGTAGTTTGTAAATGATATACTTTGGCGTAAAGGAACTGACACAGTGTGTTTAGCGCGTTATAAATATTATGATACATAGGAGTGGGTTCATGTTGGGAAGAGCTGATGATGTAAATTCACTTAAGTATTGAAGTCCCTCGCAGATACTTGCACATCGTGTCAATGCCTATAGTAGGTAAGTCGAGTGTCGTGATCGGTGTAGGCACCGGCCGCGGTCACGACACAATTAGCTGTAAGTACATTTGGCGACATTTCCTGAAACGGACACACATGTTTAGTATCGCATTTAATTATGTACAAACCTTACTGTCTAGGAATCATATAAAATAAAATTATTTGTTATCGAGAATATACTTTTAAGTGCCAACTTCATTATATTTATATAAAAGCGATATGTAAAGCTGTTAATTTTAAGTTACGTTATGTTTGCTGGTCTATATGAAACGTAAGCCAAAATTTCTTAGTTTCTGTATTCTTGTCTATTTTCTATAAAATTTACGTAGTAATTATTTAGAATATTTGTTTTTACTCAAAACGCGATACTTAACTCGTCCATAGTTTTAATTACGAACACTGATTTAATCAAGTAATCAAAATTTAATAGTAAAAATAATAAAAGTTACACTCATGTCTACAAGCCCCATAACACTGATTACCGTTGCAGTAAATTAATTAAAATAGTTATTAATTTCTTAATTTAAGTTTAGATGTATGTCTTAAAGTAACAGAAAGTTAGGCAAAACATTGTACCAGGCAAGGAACGAGAATTTATATAGATATTGAACTATTTAAGTAATGTTAAAATGGCTTATTTAATTAATTGAGCTGTTTGCCGTGATTACGATCTTTTGCTTCGGATTCGAGTTGTTGATTGTAAATATAGTTAAATTTAATTATGTCGACATGGCGTGTAGTCGCATTTGGAACTATTTGACTACGACTTATTTTTTTAGCATTGAAATAAAATCGATGTTTCCAAATGCCTTCTACACCTAGTCATTGTAATGTAAAATATATTATCTGCTGTATTTAACAACACTATCAGTGGACATTAAAATAAACGTTAATGGAAGATTGGGGAGCAAAACTAACTGTAAACTCGTCAGTGTTTTGAATATTATGTAATAATGTTGATAATTGATTGAAAAAAACTAATAATCGTTGATTTATAAAATGCCTTTAGATTTGTTCCTCAATGAAAATGGCCATTAAAAAATATGACTGTTTTTTATTTATTTTGTTCACATGCCCAAAATACATTTTTAGGGATCCGTAGTTGACAAGGAACCGTTATAGTGTCACCATGCAGCCTGTCTGTCTGCGGCATAGCTCAGAGGTTCTTAGTACTAGAAAGCTGAAATTTGGTAAGATTATGCAAATTGATTAAGCCGACAAACCGGCAATATATTTTTTTACACTAAGTGGGGATGATAAGTTTTTGGCTGTTTCCTCGTGGACTCACTTTATTTTAAATACATACCTGATTTTGAATATTGAGAGCACTGATTGATACGAATCAGAGTTGGATATTAACCAACTGAAAATGAATGAAACTAAAAAAACATAGTACCTAATTCTGCGTACCTTGAACGATAAGAATTGCCAAACGTGGACAAAGAAGTCTTAATACTGATTCAATTATATTGACATTATAAGTATTTTGTTTAGTTCATATAATTATGCTTCAGAACATGCGTTGGCTTAACAAGGACACCTCTATAGAGTGGAGTCGTAGCTGCGTCGCCTTGTAGATCAGGAGCGTTGTACAGGGCAGTATGCGAATCAGCTCAGTTTATCTAGGAAACATAAAAACGTAACGTTATGTTCTAACGAAGTTCACTAAAATAAAGCCCAGGAATGATTAATCAGCAATTAATCGAAAAGATCTCTAGCTAGCTGTTCAACGAGACAAATTCCTGTATGATATTATTTTCTATTCATTAAACGTACCGAAGTGGCTAGAATGAGTTCATAGGTGGTTGAATCACGGCGCCAATCGTCCTGCCTATTTTGCTTTGGAACACGTGCCTATGACCATGCCCCGCAATACTGCTACGGGTAGATATCCGATACCTGCCCACTCCTGGCCATACAATCATTTTACGGTATCCCGGCGGCTTATCATAAGAACTGCTGAAACCATGTCTGTTCTGTTCGAAAGTTCTCGGTTTATAAATATCATAACGTGCAGGGTCCGGGTCTTCTACTCTCCGCGGGCACATCGCCAAGTCCACGAGCGCGCTACGGCCTCTGTAAGGCATACTCCTGTTGGTCTTATTCAATTTTCCAAAATTGGAATTCTTGTACTTTTCCAGACTGCCCTTAAGGGCGATTGGCCACGAGGCCGCTGAGCATTTTAGAGAGGTGTTAAAATGGTTTTTGATCGTACTTCCGTCTCTTTTGCCTGTAAACAGATCGTATGGCCCACGAATAGAAACTACCTTCTTTGATTTTTGCTCGATAGAATCTTTGTCGATAATAGAGTAGCGATTCGGGGCTAGCGACCACTTCGGGGAGGTGTCCATGAACCTGCACGGTTCTTCTCTTTCGAAAGTCGGTCTGGCTGAGTGCGGGCCATAAGGAGCCTTGAAAGGCACAGCTTTGTAATAAGTTCCAGGTTCGGGTGCCGTCTGTTTCGAAGGTCTCGATCGAGGTGTTCTCCCAAATCCGACGTTCATGCAAACAGGTTCATATTTTGAGGGTTCTATAACTTCATGCCAGGCAGGACCTAATAGCGATCGGTTCCATTGTCGTTGTTCTAACACTTTTTGGTTCCTGTAACCCAAGTTTTTCGCCCATTCTTCTAATTCATTTTTGTACCTCCATGGGTCTTTATCAATTTTTTTCTTATGGGTGGCTTCGCATATTAATTGTATGGGTTTAGGTTGGTAGAGACATGGGTCGCATCCTTGAGGTCTTGGGTTGTAGAGCCCGCTGGGGTCCAACTTGGGATGCGCAGTGAAGTGACCAAACCTCTTAAGCGTTGAGTTAAAGGGTTTATTGTTGCGTTTCATAGTAACCATTTTTGTTGCAATTCGAAATACTTAGGAAGCAAATAAAAAATTGTAAATTATTTCATGCAATATGAAGGAGAATAAGAAAAAGAATATGATATAATAAACTTTTGATTTATGGCTTGTAGTGACTTGCAATCAACTTGCAATGTGATGATCATGATGATATTGATATATTATGACATGTATTTTGAAGGGAAATAGACATTACTGTTAGCATTCACTTTGGTAACCGTGTAGGTTGGTTTAAGAGTTTAAATGGTTCCAGCAGAATAATTAAATCAATGTATTGGTAAAGCCAAGTTTTCAAGATTTAAATGACAGTAGTTGGAACGTCTTGTAGTAATATTAGGGTTTAACGAAGGGCCGTCTCTACCCGGGGGTGCAAGGAGTGCGCGGCACCCGGCTGCAGGGTTTTAAGGGGCGCAAGCTGATCACCTTATACTTACACATACCATGCGTTCAGTTTAAGAAATTCTTAAGGCATTCTCTAGACGTCAGTATCAGTCTAGGCGTCGGTATCAGTCTTGGCGTTGATATCAGTTCAGGCGTCGGGATCAATCCTAGCTCGACTAGCCAGCCCGCGAGCTGAGCTAATAGCCTTAAAATTCCCGATTATAATAATCAAAATATATTCTGATCCAGCCTGTCCCTTGCTGTCCTCCCCCAGCGACGCCCTAAGCCGAGGCCCGTACCCCACTAGGGGGTGCCCTTAGCGTGTAGTCGCTTAGTTTTGTAAGTTAAGCCCTGGCTGGAGGCCCTAAATTTATTTAAGGCACTTCACAGGCAAGCCCGGTTAAGCAGTCGACAACCTTCTAGGTTGACCTGCGAGATGCCATACACAAAAAAAAAGTCGGGATCAATGTTGGCGTCGGTATAAGTCTAGGCGTCGGTATCAATGTTAGCGTCGGTATCGGTCTGGGCGTCGGTATAAGTGTTGGCGTCGGTATCTATGTTGGCGTCGGTATCGGTCTGGGCGTCGGTATCAGTGTTGGCGTCGGTATCAGTCTAGGCGTCAGTATCAGTGCTGACGTCGGTATCGGTCTGGGCGTCGGTATCACTGTAGGCGTCGGTATCAATGTTGGCGTCGGTATCAATGTTGGCGTTAGTATCAATATTGGCGTCGGTATCGGTCTGGGCGTCAGTATTAGTCTAGGCGTCGGTATCAGTTCAGGCGTCGGTATCAGTTCAGGCGTCGGTATCAGTTCAGGCGTCTGGATCAATGTTGGCGTCGGTATCTCAGTCTTGGCGTCGGTAACAATGTTGGCGCCGGTATCGGTTTGGGCGTCGGTATCAGTCTAGGCGTCAGTATCAGTCTAGGCGTCAGTATCAGTCTAGGCATCGGTATCAATTTTGGCGTCGGTATCGGTCAAGGCGTCGGTATCAATGTTGGCGTCGGTATCACTCTAGGCGTCAGTATCAGTGCTGGCATCGGTATCAGTTCAGGCGTCGGTATCGGATTGGGCGTTGGTAACAATGTTGGCGTCGGTATCGGTTTGGGCGTCGGTATCGGTTTGGGCGTCGGTATCAGTCTAGGCGTCAGTATCAGTCTAGGCGTCAGTATCAGTCTAGGCATCGGTATCACTGTAGGCAACGGTATCAATTTTGGCGTCGGTATCGGTCAAGGCGTCAGTATCAGTGATGGCATCGGTATCAATTTTGGCGTCGGTATCGGTCAAGGCGTCAGTATCAGTGATGGCATCGGTACCAATGTTGACGTCGGTATCGGTCTGGGCGTCGGTATCAGTCTAGGCGTCGGTATCAATGTTGGCGTCAGTATCAGTGTTGGCGTCTGTTTTAGTCTAGCCATCGGTATCAGTTCAGGCGTCGGGATCAAGATTGCCGTCGACATCAGTCTTGATGTCGGTATCGATGTTGGTATCGGTATCGGTCTGGGCGTCAGTATCAGTCTAGGCGTCGGTATCACTGTAGGCGTTGGTATCAATGTTAGCATTGGTATCAATGTTGGCGTCGGTATCAGTTTAGGCGTCGGTGGTAATGTTGGCGTCGGTATCAGTGTTGGCATCCGTATCAGTGTTGGCGTCGGTATCAGTCTAGGCGTCGGTGTCAGTCTTGGCGTCGGTATCAGTCTAGGAGTCGATATCAGTCCTAGTGTCGCTATCAATGTTGGCGTCGGTATCAATCGATTAAAGTAGGCGTCGGTATGAATGTTGGCGTCGGTATCAAAGTTGGCCGCAACTGGCATGCGTTGCCTTGCTACTTTTTTAGGCTAGGAACCCAAGAAAAATCCTCTCAAATATTATCACAATTTGGCAAATAATTTTGATTTATAAAAATATAGGTACCCGAAAAAATATGTGCGGTCATTACCCTCATATCCCCAAAAAAAATATTGTTGTTGGCCACAATAAACATAATATAATTTAGGAACAATCCCTGGAATATTCCCAAATTACCGGGAATATTTACACTGGGAGTATTCCCGGGAATGGAAACATTTCCAGGCGTACAACACTAATTGTACTCGTGCGCTCGCTCTCGCTGCGTGCCTACTCGGTGCGGACACTGACCTTTGTTTCCAATTTTCCCTTCATACTTTCATGGGCTTAGTAATAAATAAGAATGAGAAGAAATGAATAAGATTATTATCAATATAAATGCTTTTTAATAATAATAATTTTAATTGAATGAAGCAAGTGGGTAGGTATGTAACATAAACAAGATAAAATTTGGATTGGAACGATTGCAAACTCCGAAGCGACGTGCTGCGTCGTAGGTACTGGCTCTTGGATAACTCACCGTGATCAAGCAGCCTTTGGTTGGCAGCTGAAATAGTTCTTCCATTAGGGAAGGCGGGTTTACGGATCGCCTGGGCTCGCATACGAAGGATACTCTTCCTGCTGTTACCTTCGCTGAGCTGCTAACAGAATTTTATTGGATCGCAAATACACTCGCACCATTTCGTAATATTCACGGTTAGTGAAGATCAACATCGCGATTTATACGACGCGAGTACGCGCCACACGTAGGCGCGGGGCTTGCGAAGGGTAAAAACGCTCAGACGTCCGGATCCTGTTTTCGCACGTGACGTACTGCTTTCCTAAGGCGACGGAGAACGCAGTGTTGCCAACTCGATATCTTAGGTAGGTGCTAAATGACATCTCAAATAGTGCTAGATTGATAAAAAAAAACAAAAACAGTGCTATTTTTTCAAACATGACAAAAAAAAGATAAAATTGTTTAATTTTGGTTTAATATGATAGTAATTGTTTGAATCAGCCAATAATTATAACAATTATTTCACACTACATCCAATCATCTTCACTATCAACTGTCTCTACTGCTGTTTCTGCTTCTCGTTGTACTGACGCTGAAGCCGCCGTGGAAGTAGAAGGTTGTTCGCTTTCGAACTTTTTCAATTGTAACTGTAGTAAGTAGCGTTTTGATACTACTCCTTTCGTGGCTGCGTTTTGTTACGGCTACCAGAGAAAATCCGAATGATGTCTGTTTAGTGCTAAATTTAGTGCTAGGTGCTGATTGTTAAATGACAGTGCTAGAATTGCGAAAATAGTGCTAAATCTAGCACCGAAAGTGCTAAGTTGGCAACACTGAGAACGCGCTGGCGCCCGCCGCCCCCACCCGCGCCCTCACTCAACCTGCCGCGTGCGCCGGCGGCCGCGATTTCATTGATGAATAGATTGTGTCCATGTTTAACTTATTTCAAAATAGGACACGGGTGCAAAAAAAAATAACTGACAATTGAAATATGTTCTATTACTGATACTGAAGCACCAAAAAAATTTGCGCTCTGGTTAAAAGCTGTTGATGTATGTGTAGATAAATTATGTACCTACACAAAAGTTCATTTTTTTTTATTGGCAAGGGGGTGCACGCTTATTTTCGCGCCTTATATGGTTAAGACGGCCCTGGGTAACTTATGAAATTGGCAATTTAAAATATTAGATATAATTCGTGTACGATGAATTATTATATTATGGCATATTGTACTACTTACTGGGATGAACATTTTTGCTTGTTGACCGATTGACGAGTGGGGGCGATCTGCTGCTAGTTATATTTTCATTTTCATTATGTTGGGAGTTCTGCACAGTCACATTCAGCTGATGTAATTGCTTCAGCGGATCTGTCGAATCTTACAACATGAATTAGTGACCGTAAAACAGGCACCTACCATCATCTTTCCACGGGTAAGTTTTGCTTTAAGCCGTCACATGTCGTTAATTTGGTCCAAATTCCTTCATTCCTGTACCGGTTTAAAATGTACCTAAGGCTACCTTCAACGCGTGCTACCTTATGTAGATCAGTCAAACCATGTGGCAACATTAATTGTTTTCAATTTTACCCTGCTATTTCGATCACTGTTTATTACGCATTTTTTTGACTTCATAAGTAGTTGGATAAGTGGATTATCGAGTTGTCTGCTAACGAGTGTAGCAGCACATGCAAATTCGACTAAATTCCTTAAAAACAATGTTGATTTATACAACTTCGGAAGATGTATTGGTGAACGACGCTGCAGCGCAGGCGCGCTGGCGGTCTCCGTCGAGGTGTTGCATCGTATGAATACGTACTCAGTTGGGTTACAGCTTGGTCACAGTGCAATGTGCGTGCAGTGTAACTGACGCGAAACTTTTGAATTGTTTTCGTGCTGAAGTATTAACACTCGCTCTTTGATATGTGAAAACCACCCTTCGCTTAAAGCGGTCTCGGCTCGATACGGTCTTAGAACTAACTTTGGTGTATATTAACTGCTTGACTTCTGACACTAGTTGCTGTTTTTTCTTCACCTGTAGCGGATACTGACATGAAAATGGACTTAGAAATGACGAAGAGAATTTGGATTGACAGTCCTGATTAAACTACCCAATAACAAGAAGTTTACAGACATTATAAGAATAATGACAGCTGAAAAGTTTTACGTTGAAATCCGTAGAATCACTGGATGCATTGAAGCTAATTTGTTTCTGGTAAGGAGAAGATCACTATCACCACGGTCAAATTGAAGTACTCGTATAATTAAGGTAGGTAATAATTTTATTGTAAATATAAACTATGATAATGATTGTAAACTTAAACAATTAAATATTAAAGTACTAGCTATTTCCCGTGGTTGTACCTTCATTCTGAAGGATACAAATATCACTAACCCAGACTATAATTTCATCCAAATCCATTCAGTAGTTTTTGTATGAAAGATTAACATACCTACTTACAACCTCATAAACATTCACATTAATAATATTAGTAGGATGCGAATTTATTTAAATATTCTGTCGAAGTTATAAGTTTGCTTAATTAGAAGACGGGCTGAGTTCAAGGTGGTGTAGAAGAGTATGCCTTTCAAATGAAACAATCCTTTCTTGCAATGGTCAGATGAGAGTGTAGGCAAGAACATGTACCTATAGATTTTGGTTTCAACTTTGCACTTACATGTTAAAAAGTTGTTTGTTTACATAGCACTAGCTGTTTCCCGCGGTTTCACTCGCGCCCTTTTTTTTCGAATAGGAAATAATCAAGTTACTCCTCCCGCCATAGTGTCAGACTCTTCAATCTTCCATCCATGTTCCTTCCTCAGCCCTTTGTATTCAGGGGGCGCGGTAACTCTTTCGAACAAGGGAATTACTTTGCGTTTCCAGATAAGAAGCATCACAACACATGATACTTCTCGGTAGGGCTGCCATCACCCAAATCGTCGACCCTGGACTAAAATTACAAAAACCCCGGACATTTTGAATGAGTTTGATTATTTCCCCGGACACTTTCAATATTTGTTTTAATTTATTGCTTACCTTTCAATCAAGCGGGATCGGATATCAGGTAAAAAGTCCGGAATTTTTCCAGACGCTCTTTGAAAACCCGCTCGGACGCACCCTGGACGCCTTCAAAATTAGGACAATTCCGGGGAAACCCGGACGAATTCCAGCCCTACTTCTAGATTATAAACTATGTATGTACCAAATGTCATCCAAATCCATTCTGTAGTTTTTGCATGATAGAGTAACATACATACATCCTCACTTTTTTTTTAGTAGGAAGTAGGACTTGCCGTCAATTAATAAATCCAAGTATTATCTCGATCCAAAAAGGAATGCTCTAAGGAGATTGCATCGAACATTCATGCTAGTGACCTTGACCGAGGTAAGCTTAACGTCGTTCCAGGTGTATTTCCGGAGGCTGCGACAGGCGACGGCTGCGATTCACTCTCACTGTCAAGGGTCTGGTTGCTTTATCAATAGAATTGATTTGCATTCATGTTGTGTGGTTTAAAATAGAACTAGCTTTTGCCCACGGCTTCGCTCGCGTAACATTTGGTATTAATGGGATTCGTGGTATAAATACAGTTTCCCCTTTCGCACACCCAGTTAATATAGCGGCTTCCACTATATTGCGATGTAACGCTTTCACTTGCAGTCACGTACCGTTACAAAGTTTTATTCCCATGGGGGTTGAATTTATCAAAATCCTATTTAAGCGGACGTCTTTATCATAGTAGCTCCAATCTTTAATTTCAGTTCAATCAGTCGAAAATCTAAGAAGATTTATACTAACTTTCATCCCCTATTTTATTCTCTTGGGGGAAGAATTTACCAAATCCTTTCTTAGGGGATGCCTACGTCATAGTAGCTATATGCATGCAAAGTCTCAGCCCGATCGGTTTAAAATTGACAAAGTTTCATACAAAGTTTCATCCCCTATTTTATTCCCTTGGCGGTAGAATTTATCAAAATCCTTTCTTAGCGGATGCCTACGTCATTGTAGCTATATGTATGCCAAATTTCAGCCCGATCCCTCCAGTGGTTTGGGCTGTGCGTTGATAGATCACTATGTCAGTCAGTCAGTCAGTCACCTTTGAGTTTTATATATATTTAGATTAATTTTATTTGCACAGAATATAGGTAGGAATCCATTAGTTTCAAGGTTACAGAGTTTAGTTCCATGTACATTCTACAAATTGGCATGTAAAAATTTAAGGTGCTTACTTATCAATATAGTATCCTTAATTAATCTTAATCTTAGGCTATTGCGTTGTAATCGTAACAAAACAAACGTATAAAAATATATTAAACAAATATTTAAAAAAAATGTTATAGAACTCTGTCTTTGGGCTAAGAAATGTTTATCTTCTCATTAAATTGCACTTTGCGCAGTCAGTGTAAGGCGTAAGTCCGAATTAAGATTCTAATTAGCATTTACATAATCGCCATGTCCAATCGCCACCTTTATTCTTTAATACTCATGTCACAGTCTGGCAGCCGAATGAGTTACCTGAAACAAATACTATATTAGAATCATTTATATATTACATATTACAATAGGTAACCATCCACCTTTTTCTAAAATCTGATTAATCTACCGGGTATTCATAAAAGTTAAAAACGAATCTGACGGTTATTTCTAACATCAATTACCAAAATTTAAACTATTTATTGGACAACTGGTGCTCATTTCACGCAAATAAGTCCCAGGTTAACTATGACATATACAATTTTTATGAGGAACCACAATCCTTATTAAAAAAGTTAGTTATTGTACTAATGTCACTGAAGATTTTCACTAAATTAATATAATTAAAAAATAATGCCGTGTCTTTCATAATAACAGAATTATATCTACTTATTACATTAACACTTTTACATATTTTCTAGTTTAATGAACTTAAATTTATATGCCTACAGAACATAGCCAATAATTTATTACGAATCACTTTCATAATCATATCAACGAAAATGAAAGCGAAATGGCAAAAGGGTTTCTTCACTCCATTTTTTTTTATAAAGTTTCACCCAGCAATGGCATTGCTTTGAACATTTAATTTACCATGGCCGAGCTTACACTTTTTTGCTGTAAAACCACTTAGTTTCCGTGATTTCCTCAAGTTAAGCAGGTTTCTAAACTAACCCATGTTACGACAGCGTTAGAGTTCATAATGTCGCGTTAGAGCGAGGAAGATCAGCTGTCTTTAAATTAATACGGCACGGGGCGGTTGTTGGCAAATATTTTCTTGTGCATTGGGTTGGTAGTAAACAAACAATGTTGAAGTTTTATTAATTTTAAACACTTCGCAATTTATATTGCAAAATTATTGTACGTTTATTGGGGTTAAAGCAGATTTTGGTTAACTATTATGTCACTGTAGGGGTACATAACTAGAAAGAAAAAAGCAATTTTTTGTGATAACTATAAAAATATTGCCATCTATGCTACAACAGTATTCAGTTAGATGTCGCTCCAAGCGCTATACAGATGACGCATGGGCGGGCGGCATTTGGCGGGAAACGACGGGCGTAGATGTCTTTTGTACTGTGAAATCGGGTTGGTGATATTTTACATGATTTTTGTTATTATTCAAATTTTATTTTTATTGATTTACCATTTATGCTAGATTTGTAAACTTTGACACGAGGGAATAAAAATCGCAGTAAATCTGTATGTAACGCAAACAGGTAGTTTTTGAATAATCGGGTTTTACCCTTCACTGTCACATAAAGAAGCTAGCTTGAAAATGAACATGATAATTTACCATATAATTCACAACTGCCGGAATGTTTCGGTTTTAATTTATTCGAGGACCTTATCACGATAAAACTTGGAACATTTTGTTTTTTTATTATTTATCGGTGCGCAGCTCTGCGCAGAGCTGCGGGTTGCCAGTGGTGCGGAGTGAGTGCGGCGGGCCGCGCCCTCCGGCTTGCGCTCTCGGTGCGTTCTGGGTAATGGGACACTGGCTCCTCGGAATTAGGGAAAAGTGTTATGAAGGGGAGCCCTAGTCGGCAGTTGTCTGCATTAGTAAATACCGCGCCTAAGGCAGCGTACTTCGCCAATCGATCCGGGGGAGGGATATAGTCGCGCGTGCGTCCCGCGGCTGCCCGCCCGCGTGTCGACTCTCAACCGTCGCCGTTGTCGCACGCCTGCGACCTGTGGAACGCACCGACTCGAACTTGTTGCGAACACCACCTGTTAACTCATGGGGGCACCTTGAAATTCAGGTAAGTTTATCAAGAACATTTTACTTCAAACCAGGCCGCAGCGAAACATTTTTTGGATTTTTGCCCGAAGTTTAAAAAAAATGCACTCGCAAACAAAAGTTTGAAAGTCGCGCGCTTTCGCACCTGACCCCTACTGTTTTGCATATTTTATTTTCGTGTTCCTGCTCGTCGGATGGGATTATAACTGTTATCTAAAAATCGGTTAAATGAAACGAAATAAGCCAGAAGTGCAACCATTTAAAATAAAAGTATGAAGCAGTTAAATGGTTTCAATTACAAAGTTACTTGGAGAAATATGAACATATTGGGAAAATATGAATTTGAATGATATTGAAGAGCTTTTCTAGAGCTCTTTACTACTTCCTGAATTCGTAATTCAGTGTCCAACAAACCTATTCATACTTGCGTTAGCTTATTTTTTAAATATTCTTTCATTCTATTAATTTTGCGAATTGTTTAGCGAATTATAATTCAATTGCAATTGTGAATATACGAAACGTTTCTTAAACTCGATGTTCATTAAGCGTGTGTTTTTGTGTGTGAATTTAAGTGGTAACCGTGAAAAAACAGTCGGTATTTTTTTATATGAGAAAAAGTGAAATGTTTTGAAACTGTTTTGAACTGAAAGTTTAGTTTCGGATAAAATTAATATACGTGTATGAAACGTAAATACAAACAATATTTGTTAGCTCGCGTTCCTTTTTTCAATTTAAACGTTATTGGGTTATTAAATTTAATTGCTTTACAGTCAGCGTTTGATGCTTCCTTTTATTCACTTAACTTTGAACGTCAGAATAATGCTTAGGGTTATTTTTATTAATTTGTCTGTTCGTATTGATTTGATTTTAAGAGTGTAGTATCTAGTTAGGTACATATTTTGACGGATTTACTTAAAATGTATTGCTACTATACTACGCTGAAACTATGGCCAATTGATTTAGTAAAATAAACAAGACCAGGAATTAGATCTTTATAATATAAATATAACAAATTAACAATTTATACACCTAGTACAAGAAAATAATAATGTACCGTGTATTTGTTCAATAATTTTTTGAGGTTATAATGAAATTATTACGTATAATAGGATGGATCTAAACCGCGTATTAATTGTTCTAAGTAAGCAAGTAAACAGTTCATGATAAGTACCTACATCAATGTTATCATTTTCAAATTGTTTTATTTTTTTCCTGTAAAGGCAAGCATACAAACCTACTGTAATGAAACAAATAAAGATTCATTTATGAATTCAAATTCATTTGTAGTCCAATTAGTTGTTTTTACAATGCTTGATTTTTATATCCTTACGAAGTCCTTACGGTCATTAGACTTATACGCGTACCGAGTGTTCCGTATTTTGGAAAAATAAAATTACTTCATACATTACAATGGACTAGTTGATTTCCCGAATGCAAAATTAAGTTAACAATGACAAGATTTTTTTTCCTCTTTCTTACGCTGTAAGATAAAGAAAAATCTAAAAAAATATATTATGTTGTATATTGCTTTTTGCTAAAGTTTATGATTGTAGGTCAACAGAAACTACCCTGGTAAAAACTACTGTATACTGTAACACCTATATATTTTTACTGTTTTAATTTTCTGTAAGAGACCGCAGATCTACGTATTTGATATTTATTTCAAATTTATCTCAAAAACCCTTACCCAATCCTGCAAAAAAGCGGTCTTGACGGACGGACTAAGTGATCTTTTATGGGTTCCCATTATTTCTTTTGAGGTGCGGAACCCTAAAAAGCGAAATAAACGTTAATGTTACACATTGAATGCTTGGTTTTCCTAATGTAATGTTTAATTCCGAACTTTTACATTACAAGCGAACAGGAATGCCTTCGAAGTTATTTTAATTGACCAAATTAAATAGAATCGTTGTTTTACGTTTCAATTTAAAAGATATACATTTCAAGTTAAAACGACTAGTGGATCATCCATTTGGTAGATAATATTCAACGAGTACAGAGAGTGTTGCCAATTTTACCTGCTAGTTTGCAACGAACATTGAAATTTGGTAACACTAAAAACACTTCAGTGCACTTTCTTATTTTTTCTGTCAAGTTGCGCTTGTGCTCCATTTTTTATTTTATCAAAGTTTATAAACTTAAAACTACTTAACGCAACCGGATAAGATGTAGCCAAACGTATCCACATCGGTTACGTCATTGATATATTTTACATTTAAATTATATATTACTAGCTTTCCGCTAGCGGCTTCGCCCGCGTTTTTAGCCAATGGATACAAAAACTTGACAAGTTATAAACTAAACCCTTCCTCTTGAATCACTCTATCTATTAAAAAAAACCGCATCAAAATCCATTGCGTAGTTTTAAAGATCTAAGCATACATAGGGACAGACATAGGGAAGCGACTTTGTTTTATACTATGTAGTGATGTAGATAAATTCTGTTAAGATTTTTGCTAAGATAATAGCTATACGAGTACGTGTTTTTATTTAAAATGTTTTCTTCTGGCAACAAACCATGTACCTCCGCATATATTCTGCAACGTAATGCACTTTCAACCGGCAAACCGGGCTATTCTGAACCGAATGAAAACGAGTTATTCTGTGGCTTTTTAGTATTCTTAACACGTGCAACTGACAGATATGGACCTACATACCCTTTGATTGGCGATTCAGAGGCAATCGCACTAACTGACAGTTTGACTATTACACTGACGATTATATCACACGTATGACAAGCACCAGAAGGTACTAGATATTCTAACGGAAACAACACTGCTTTGTATACAATAAACTGTTAATATTCGTTACTACAAGTATGTTAGACGTAATTAATGTTAGATTTCCTAACTAACGATATATTAAAAGTATAAGATACAACCTTTTACCTCTCCACTTCGTAAATATACAAAGAGATAAAATTAAAGTGTCCGTTTGTCATTTCAAAACAACAGATTTCTACTAAATGCTTAAGAAGGGACACTTTTTTTTAATTTGTCAGTATGTCTGAGCGATTTTGATGAAACTGGCCCCTAGCTGATGTTATAAAGAGTAACTTAGACTACTTTTATTTTAGATAAAACGTTAGGGTTCCGCAGAAAAACCCTTAAAATAGTTTACAAGATGTGCGACGCCACAAGGACCATCTAGTCTATAATAAGCAGTATTGAGGTGAAGTGCGTTTAAAATAACTGGGATCATTTGAAGTTCGGGTTTCGAAATTTTTCATAATACATAGTAGTGACCGAGAAACCTTCTAAACACGGAATAATATTTGCTGATTGCTAGATCAGTCTCCATGCGGACATGGCCTGCAAGCGGGACGATGCAAGTACATCGGGTCCTTTGTCAGCCAATTGAAGGAAGCAGTAAAAGGTGCACTTAGGCAATAATGAATGGTTCGCTGCATTGTTGTGGACGTTTTCAAAGACCTCTCGTGCATCACAAAACGCTCTCCTCATTTAGCATAGGTCTTAAAATAGAAAAGATCTACGCAGTTGTCATGATTTGATTTCATATTAGGTTTTGATTTATGATCGACTAAAGGCCAAGTTCACCGAAAGATGGTTACTTAATCGGCCCGTTAAACAAAATCGTTTTTTAACCAGGAAGCAGCAATTTTTGTGTTACCCACTTCTAATTCAACTCTCGTTTGGTAATCGACCGTTTCAGGAATAAAAATCTCAAATTATACGTTGCCCATCGAAAGTTGGAAGTTTGAATTTATGGTAAACAACTGTTTTAAGTTAATCGGACCGTTATCTTGTCGATGAACTTGGGCCGAACATTTAAAAACATTGTTATTTTTTATTGCATTTTATAAGCCCTCTAATTTAAGCGTATTTGGAACGCTCCCGGTGAATCAACTGTAGTATTTAACAAGCTTAATAAGACAAAACCAAGGCTTTGCTGAAATACACAAATAAATAAAAGAAAAGCATCATCTGACGCCATAAGTAAAAAAACCGGCCAAGTGCGTATCGTCCCACGCGCAATATCTATTCTGTAATAGGTCGACTATAATTCCGTAACCGGTAAAGCTTACTGAGCAGTGATCACTTTCCTTTTAAGTTCGTTATATATGCTAAGTATGTGATTTTCCACAAATCTAGGAGCAGCCATTCAGAAGTTAGAGGGCGGCTCCGAATTGGAAAATAACATGCTTTATTTTTTAAAGACCAATGGTATCCTACACGTCGGGACACAAAAAAAACCTACTTGTATGGAAAAAATAGATTTCAATTTTATTTTACCTCGTTGTCGGCATGATTAATATGCATATCTATACTTACCAAATTACAGCTTTCTAGTGTTAAGCTCTGATCTATACCGCGAACAGACAAACAGACGGCCATGGCGAAGCTATAACAGTTCCTTGTGGACTAAGGAACCCTTAAAATTACTGAAAAAAGGGACAAAAGCAATTGCTTTATAGGTACTATTCTTAGTTATTTCGTAACTAAATTAGTTACCTATTTACTTAGGTCATTATGTACTTACATGCCGTATATAATGAAAACGAATTGAAGATACTTCGTTAAATACAAAAATAATCATCCACGCTTCCAATTTGCGTAACGTAGCATGGTTGAGAGTTCGTATTAATTAGTTATTGTGTAGCTACCGGACCGCCGCCATGTTCCCCACCCACATATAAGTAAATTGGTATATTTTGCAGGTGGGGTACCTTTGTTAAATTCTGTGTAGCTAAAGTGGTGCGAAGGGGAAATTTTCGGCGATGTATGCACATGAGCTCACAATATTACCAGCTATCAGAGCGAGACATTCAAATGTATATTCCACTGCACGCATCCTTTGAGCTTTTTCATTGTGCTTTGTAACTGCGCTCCGATGGATAACGTACAAAAGAAACATAAAATTATTGTTCCGTTTTTCGATAACCAGTCCAATCCAGTTTTATTGAAATAGTTTATTAACTTTCCTTTGACGTATTTGTTTCTGAGGGTTCCGTACAGACTGGTTGAACTTTTTCAATGTAGGTAATTTTTTATTCATGGTGTAGTTTAAAAAAAACATTGTGTTGTATCATTAAAGTAGCGTTGTGCATACCTAATTTATTTTAATACAAAGTTAATATAGATATCTATGTTAAATTAATAACAAAAGCTGAGCGATCGGAGAGCCCCGTTAGGAATTATGTTCCTTACGCCTTTTCTTCGGCTCCGAATGTCAACGAATATTATAAATACGAAAGTGAGTTTCTTTTATTTAAATTTTCCGCGCCTCAAAAAGTCCTATTTTAAATAACTTCCATTATTAAAAAATAATATAAATAATTCACACCCAAATGACAATAAACGTATGGAAATAGTAGATAAATCATTAGCTTTTTCGAACAAAAACAAGAAAATTCAAATTACTCCAAACGGTTTTTGAATTAGCAAGTCTTTCTGAAAATTTGCCATCTCCAATTCACCTTAATATAGATCTGAAATACAAATAATACTACACGAGCGTTAAGTCTATTGAAAAGCACGTTTGCGCAAACGGAACGGACATTTCACGTCCGTGGCGGCACTGTTATGACGCACTCCATTCATAGATTGCAAGCTCCCGACCTTGACTGCATGGCGAGCCTTTGTAGTACTATGAACACAAATAGCTTGTATGTTCAATTATGAACAGATGGTATTTCTGGCGCATTGTCGGTCGGTTGATACGGTAGTTCAAGTCTACTACAACTTTGAGTTCATTGACATGTAAACTGTCTCGAGCTTTGAAAACATTAGTATGGCTTCGAATTATTTTACTTTCGTAAAGTGTGGTGAATGGACCGCCATTTTCTTTCTCTGTATGAAAAGGCTCATTCGCCCAACAGTGGGACAGTGAAAAGGCCGTTATTCTTGTTGGGAATGGGAAATATTTCATGTGCCCTGATAAAATTACCCTATGTCTGGGTCATAGTTTAGTTTTGTGCAAAATTTTATACAAATGGTGTGTTTGGGTGTTTTTGAGTCATACACATAAAATTTACAAATACAATCTTCCGAATGTGATTATTTAAGATGTGTAGTATAATACTAGAATTGGCAAAAATCATTAGCTTTAGTTCAAAACACGTTACTAGACGTTACGTTAAACAACGTGTCTAGAATAGTAAATTATTCACCAAACAGATAAAGCAGCCTTTCACGGGCGCCATATTGTATCCCAAACCAAACGAAGGATTCTAGGAGCTTTGAGTTAAGACTAGAATCCTGAGTACACCGAGGGATTCAAGCTCGTCCTAAACACCTTTATCCCCGACGAGAATATCCTACTTTTCACATAATCTGCGAGACAAAGAAAAACAATAAAAGCAGCTAAAATATAAGCACAGCGGTAAAGTTTTTGCGCCTATTACTTTTTGTGTTTACTCACTGTAAACGGTTGTAGCCAGCGGGCTTAGCACGAACAAACAAAACTAATCGTAACGTTAATGTAAGTGGTTTTTTAATTGAAAACACATGAGAACTATCCTTAACCTAAAGAGTTGTTCAAAATGTAAAAAAATAACAATTCATAGCATTTAAATACATATATGAATAAAGTTATGGTTATGATATGTGATATTCAATAAATAGTATGTGAGAATCGAGTATACTTCATTAAAAAATCGCTTACATTAATGGTATTATACATTAATATTATTACATAAGGGCGTTCACGCTTAGGCCCGCTGTCGGTTTTCGGAAAAGTACTTTTTGGTGACGGTCACTATGGATTATTTAAAAAAATATATATTTAAACGCATATAAGTTAAATATGTTAACGTAAAGACATATATTTCTATATCTAATATTATATTGTAATACATATTTGTATTTAGTAAAACTACATATATATACGCAGTAGGCATACAGACACAGGTTAGTCAAAACCACATGAAGTCGATTGAAAACCCGAGTTGAGGAACAAAATAAACATGCTAGCAACCTGTTGATTAAGTTTTATTTATTCAAGAACGTTCTGTGTTGATCAACGAATATAGAATATAGGGGACAGGGGAGGTCACAGGGGGGTTGCTTCACGTTTCAGTAGAACATTTAAGCTGTATAATTGTACACAAAAAAGATCTTATCAATTTTAAAAATAGCTTGGTTCTCAATTGCTTACTGTTTTTGTGTCTACTTTTAATGTAGATATATTTTTATTGAATATATATATACACTAACTTACACTAACTTAATATATATATATAAATAAAAAAGAACAAGAGTAGCCATAAATCCACTTGAAAAACAAAATTAAGTTAGTGTTTCCCTTTGTTTAGAGTTTTTTTTAAATTATATAGTAAAAAGATTGTAGGGTAATTTTCCTTTGTATCCAGAACAAAAATACTTCCTCTGTAGGTCTGTGGGAGCAAAGAATAAGTATATTGAAAATAACAACAATCAATATCTCGTGTGTATAACTGTATACTCAAGATTAAGTAGGAAAATGACATCGGTGACAGCTTCAGATATCGTGTGGTAGGCTGGTTGTAGTTTCACACTTATTACGTTAAACATTGCCATCCAACTGACTTACTTTTCGCAGACGTGGTATAGTAAACATTTATCTTCTTTAGTTATATCGATAAAAAATCATAGAGCCGACAAAAAACAAAGTACATATAAGAATTTGATATGAAGAGTTCGATATTTATTGCTTTAAATGAAATCATTTTGTGAATCGGGAAAACCAGAATAAAACAGTACTTAATCAATCAATCTCTCAATAAAATTTATTTGCCAGAAAATGTTACAATATTGAATTTACTGTATAACTTGCGAATATTTCCACAACGCTCTGCATTTATGAATTTTGGCTTTCTTTATGCTATGACCATGTTTCACGTAAAGTCGGACTGACAGTTTTATAATTGACTGCCGGCTCTTAGGCACTGCGGAGACGTAGACACTTTTTGTTGCCACCACGGTACACCATCACAGGACAGGACCTTAGTTTCTATATCACGTAGCGGTGATCGGACACAGTCGCTCGTTGCTACTACTGGACACTGGTAACCGTAGTTGCTGTGTCCGGTGGCAGCAATCGGATACAGTCACAGGTAGCTACTTCTGGCCACAATTCGTTGCTTGTTTTCCGTCAGTCTCACGATAGATGTCGTTGGACAAACATTGTATCTGCTGGTCGTCTTGATTATACGTCGAACGTAGACGTCGTTGTCGTCAAATTTCCTTACAATAGCTGCGCCACCCATTCAGTGTGCATGGCTTGTGTCGCGCACAGGAGACGGACACCGAATGCAACTCCTCCGTTTGAGCAGCTCAGTACAATTGTAATGAAATTTGTTAATGTTGCTTGTGTCTACAACTGACGACTTTTAAGTTTCCAGTTACCGACACCGAACACTTTTTGATCGTCAAGAGTATTAAGTGAAAGCAACTAGACACAAAAAATGTTTACATATGCGCAGGGAGTGGATGATTTCATACAAATATTCATCGCTAGCTTGTATCTGCCTTAATGTCCCAACTAGCCCATACTCGCCTGTGACAGAATCGGAGAGAGCAAGTATGAATGGATGTTTTACCACTTCCCTCTTGAGATTCAATCAGTCTCAACCTCAAAGACTAATGAGACCTTAGTCCTTATTACGAGTGTATGAACATTGAATTAATCTTCGTGACTTTGACTTCTTTCCCACCGACTAGTGGTGCGTCTAATAATAGTGACAGTCGGAGAATATCATTACTTTTTGAATTGAAACTAACAAAATTTCGATTTGTTTCGGTGTTCCTTCTCTATTAGTCAGATAGGAAACACCGGCCTCATCAAGCTTTAAAAAAACCCGGCCAAGTGCGTGTCGGGCCACGCGCAGTAGGGTTCCGTAGTAGGAGTTAGTTAGTCGACTATAACTCTGTAACCGGTTAAGCCTACTTAGCCGTGATAGTTTTCCTTGTAAGTTCATTACATGTACTACGTCTGTGATTGTTTTCACACGTTGGGGGGGGGGGGGGTAACTCGTATCGAACAAAAATCTGCACTGAAAAGCTAGATATTTCGCAAATGGCTCGCTTAACCAAAAAATGGTCTTAACACACCCATAATATTTTTGAAAGACCTATCTAACGAACACAAAGGGGTACGCGAGAAAAAAAATATTCATCCCCACTTTACGTGTTTGGGAGCTAAAAAAAGGGAGATAAAAAAAATATTTTTCAAAATTTTATTTTACCACTTTCTTGGCGTGATCAATATACATATCCATACCAAATTTCAGCTTTCTAGTATCAAGAACCTCGGAGCTATGCCGCGGACAGACAGACAGACATGGCGAAACTATAAGGGTTCCTTGTCGGACTACGGAACCCTAAAAACATTGATGTGTAAAAGTGTTATTTTATAATCTAGTTGTAAAATAAGTATCATTTATCCACTGAGCTATTAAAACGTTGAAGATACAAATTCTTTGCTCATTAGCTCGCGGTATACGCGCACAGTTACATATTAGTTTGTTTTGAAATCGTTCGCGACTATATGTACTGCCAAGGTTTACGGTTTACGAGCACTTTTTTATATAAGTAGGTATGTAATTTGCGTCGAGACCGCAAGAAGTCGCCGGAAGCCATATTACTCGTAAATCCTAGCTTGGTCTCCAATGAATACTTATTTGTGGCGCGAACAAGCGAATGCTGTCTTATTACATAGCTGGATTAAACACCCACATTATTCTATATTAAGACATATTGTATTACGTTTTTTAACGCATATTTTTTTAGTTACATTTTTTTTTGTGTATGGCATCTCGCAGGTCAACCTAGAAGGTTGTCGACTGCTTAACCGGGCTTGTTTTAGTTACAAGGGCGTTCTTTTGTATCTTTTGGGTTTTAGATTTACCTACTATGCTGCCAGGAACGAAAGCAGAATGCTATGCTAAAGTTTCATTACAATCAAAATATGAATGAAAGAACCTTGTTCTTGTCCATACTGGGCAAACAAACATTCATTTAATTTGTTACTATTGTTTTAATGTTCATATTATGTTTATCATACAAACATATTTGATCCATGCGTGATCGAATCTAGCTAGCTACGGCAGTATCAGTTTATTAATAATATTTTTTTTGTTTACAGGTAAAACTCATCATTAGTTTGCTTTATAAGATAGGTATGTCTTATAGTTAGTTACACATCTAGGAAGCCAGCGAGCGAGGAACGTAGTTGCGTAATAGTGACTAAAATATTTTATACAGAGAGAGACAGGAGAAAGAGCTACTTTCTCCTTCTTTCTCCTTCTCATTCTGAGAGAACTGCTTCGCGCATAGTACCCGATGCTTTACTCCAGTTTATAAACTCTGTGTGTACAAAATTTCATCCAAATCCATTAAGTAGTTTTTCCGTGAAAGAGTATCAAACATTCTTCACAACGCTCAAAGACGCGGCGTGAGAGCGCGAAACATTTCACCAAGTGACCGGCCAACTTCATTAGAAGATAGTACCGGACCCGGACACGGCGACGATTAATCTGTGCTTAGTTTTGCGAATTAATTTACGTCCACACAGTTTGTTTGTCAGCTAGAAAGTTCCGCTTGCACTTTCGCCTGGATTTCATGATAATTTACATATTATTTTACCATCTAAATTTCGTGAGCCTTGTGGTTCTGAGTGTGTTAATTAACGGGTTTACTTTACACATATTTATATAACACAAGTGACAAAGCAAAAGAATTGCAAAGATACAAAAAAACAACAGATTGAAATAGTCAAATGATATAAGATATATGTATATTCCTGTCTATGTTAATTTAATAGTAAACGTATAACATAAAAGGTAGACAAAACATTAAGCAACCAGCAGACTTTGTGCCAATGCGAAACAAAACACTGTTTGGTATGGCTACTTACAGGTAGTATTTATAACCAAAAAAAAACCCATATTTAATACATCAATTCGACAAATAAACATATATCTATCATCCATAAATAAATAGGTATGTATTAATATAGTATGTATTATGACAACTTTGAGAAGTAACGCGAAAACTCCCTAACGTTCTGTAATATTTAGAAGTATTCAAAATATGGCATTTTGCAGGTCCTATATTTAATTATCTCAAATTTTAAAATAGGAAGAGCGTGCAGACTCAACAATTTTCTGCAACGAGGCGCGCTTCGTTGTTGTAGTATTTCCAACCCCTTTAGGGAGGAGTCGGCAACAATTTCGTTTGAGTGAAATAAAGCGCATTCAGTATTTAGGCTGCGTAAAAAACAAAGGAGTTTTCTTCAACGTTGTTATTCGAATATTTTAAATAGAATTCTCATTCACTATTTTAAATTAGGTAAAATAACTTCTAGGGCTGGCTTGCGTCACTGCAATTGTACATGACATCACTGCTATTACCTTAGAGATATTTTAGACCGTATGTATACACCAGGATTATTTGTTCTTAAACCTCCTTTAACAAAACACCCAGTAACGATGTCACATATACACATATCACACTTATAACATCCTTCTTTTCATCGGAGTTAAAAACAATAAGTCATTGTCATACATATAGTCGTCGTGATACAAGAAAATCTATACACAGCGTATAATTACTTACTGTATAGCCCGCAGGCGTCGGGTGCCTGGTCGATTTACCTTTGTAGCATTAAACCTAATATTGACTGTCCAGTGCACAATGTCCACGTCGCCTGAAGCTAGTGTGAATACAATATTGAAGTATACATCGGCCGATCGTCTGCCGTTCAAATACAGAAATCCCTTTGATGACAGTTGAATTCGTTTTTGTGAATGGCAAACAAACCTGTGTTCTATCCATTTTATTGATATTTGCATTTCATCTATCAGTTGTTATGGATTAATTGCACCTAGGGATTCCGATTCATAAAATGTTTGTTCAGATAGCGAAAGTAATACACAACAGCCAGATATTAAAGAGTAGGTACATAGCTTCATGATTTTTGAATCTTTTAATTTTTGACTCAGTTCAAAATATCATATTCAGCGACTGTCAAGAGCCTCGCCAGTCAGGAGTTTTCTAAGCTCAGAGTATTACCAGAAATATGATTGGCTATGAAATAGAAAATCTAGAAGTCTTTTTAAGAATGGATGAACAATAGCGGTTAACTATGAGGTTTTTTCACAAACTAATTCAAACAGGAAAATATCTACGAGTCACTAGTATGTCTAATAAAGTGGATTAATAAAGAGATCTTGATAATTCAGTCTAACTTAACTAATATATATAATGGTAGTACAGTTCTGATTAATTCACGAACAGTAATTGTATTTAGGTACGTCAGTCACTAATACGCACAGCAGCACTTAGAGGCGCTTTGTAGCTATAAGCTTTAAGGCATAGTTCGGTAGGATTTAGACAGGATTATTTGCGCTTAGTTATCGGTGATCCGTTGTTTAATGGAGACGGGAGATTCTCGAAATACGAGGGTGTTCATAAGCAAGTACAGAACCAATAATTTTCATGCTACACTCGCGGTCGGACTCTGTACTTCTACATTGTCCGTCGTTGCTCAATAACAGCGGCACCCTAGGGTACAATTGTGAATCTAAGCCGACCACCCACCAAATAAAATGAGCATTATATTTTAATATATTTAAAAACGTTTCTTGTTATTAAATTTAAAATAAAAAAATATTGTATTTGGATGGAATTTGGTACACATATAATTTGATTAACACATAGGATACTTTTTGTCAGGGTGCGGGAAATAGTTCCTTCAGGATGCGGGTGAAGCTGCGGAGATAGCTAGTGTTTAATAGTTCTGGTATTTAAGGATTCAGAGAGAAATCAATGGGCGCCATGGCTCCCTACTATGTTTCAATAATAGGGGATTATATAAAGCCAGTGGGTCTATTTTGTGTAGGCAGAGTGTACAGTGAGAATCCATTAGAGGATTCCATTTGTCCCGCAACCCCGGTACCAGTGGGGAAATGGTATCGAATGTTGGGCGACTAAATTAGTTAATACTGGAGTTTTCGCAAGAATTTATATACACGATAGAAAATCTTACCTTACCTAAACCTGGGAATATGTATCTCATATTAAAGCAGCAGCGATAGCCGTCACAGAACCAAATAATTAATCAATTAAATCTACTAGTTTAATGTCGTTATTCGACTAATATGAAATATAAAAGAATACTTTACCTACAAAATTCTCAAAACCTTAAGAGAGAATTTATATATGATATATAGCTGTGTCCCGCTATTTCATTCGCAACCCAAGAGAACTACTAATATACACGAATGAAAGCTATCCTATATTCCTCTTCGTTTTCGTTTCATTTCCACATCAAATTTTATCTCAATCGGTCAAGCCGTTTGCCGTGAAAGCTTATTAGACAGATAGATAGTTACATTAGTAAGAATGGAGTAAATGTTCTACTATGAATACCACCACTAAATTCATCATCATCTGCCTAGCCTTTTCCCAATTATATTGGGGTCGGCTTCCAGTCTAAACCGAATGCAGCTGAGGACCAGTATTTTACATGGAGCGACTGCTTATCTGACCTCCACAACACAATCCACTATCAAATTAAATGTCATAAATATTACCTACATACACTACAGAACTCAAATGTGAATAATATTTCAATTGTGACATCGTACGGGTGTTCTTAAAGTGACGCGAACATTTCTTAATGTTTTAATGTAATATTTAAAACACTGGTCCCCGATGTATGCTTTGATATGGTTCTACGATCTCTTTAAGTAAATTTGTACATTTAATTTGTTGCATTTCTTTTATGATTCCTCGTGTATTCAGTGTTGCAATTACTGTAAGAGCAAGCTCTTGCAGTATGTTGGTGTCTTAAATTTATAAAAGTAATATTACTAATTAAAAGTTCCTGGCTTATTGCGTCATAAATAAAATAAAATTATGTTTTTAATTATTTAACTGGCGGAAAAAAATATACGTCAAATACGTATATATTTTTTCGGATGGGAAATCATTACATGACCCGTCATGTCTCAGACTATTACTGACAAAAACCCATCCATGTGCCTTCCTCAGCCCTTTATGTTCCAGGGGCGCGGTAACTCTTTAGAATATCCCGCAGGGATCGGTAACCCGTCAGGGATTTGACGTATATAGCATGTCAAAGCCGTCAGTTATGAGTGCAGCGGTGAGACTGCAACAAATATTTCACATTTCGATGGTTTCACTCGCATCCTGAGGCAGGACTTTGTGTACCCGGAATCGGAGAGAATATAGTGCTGGTTTTTAAATCCATCACTTTCGAATGGAACACATATTCGAATTTATGATACCCTTCTTTTTTATTTTTACTCTCCCTCTCAATATTTAGAGCTTTTACAATATATGTAAATGCAACTTACTATTTTAGTTATAAGGGTGTGAGGCTGGAGATCTGTCATACAGGTCCTGAACCCAGTATAGATTTCAGCTCTCACAACGGTTTGAATCTGCCTGCAACCCAGAGACCATGTACCAAAATTTTACCTTTGTCAGAGAAATAAACTATATTATTATTATATTATTTAGTATTTCTGTTTACTGAATACAGTATAAAGTTGCTATATTTTTTTTCAATCGAATGTGCAAGGCTGTTTTAATAGACTGTTATTTTTGTTAAGAAACCAATTCAATGTAAACAATGTTACAAGCTTGAGGCGTCTCTGGTACAATCTCAATATACAATATACAATCTCAATTTAATGGATATCTCATATCATTTATGTAATACGATGGACTAGTTCCACTCGTGTAAGTAATTAAATATTAATAGGATTGCTCGTAGCTCTCCGAACGGAGCGCGGGACGTACGGAGGCGGGCGTGATGCTGCTAATTGAACTATTCAATCATTCCATTCACTTTGTCGGAATATGACGTGGACGAATTCAATTTAATTGATGCAGAAGTTTCTGTTATAACGCAAAATGTTAGTTTGCTGTCACTTTGACTTTATTCAGACTGTAATTTCGGTGATTTCAACTAGCTGTAAGTAGGTGATATTTGAATGAGAAAAGATTGTTAGTAAGTTAGTAGAACATGTATACAAACATACATTTGAAAAAAAAAACTGTTGCTATGATCAACGAATTTATAAAACTACTAGCTTCTGCCCGCGACTTCGTCCGCGTGGAATAGTAACTATGGGCTATCGCTAACTTTAACGCCCGATTTGGAACATTCTTCACTGATGCTACGCTCCTTTTGATTTTAGCGTTAGATGATATATAGCCACTGCTATCTAACACTGAAAGACTTTTTTAAATCGGTCCAGTAGTTCCTGAGATTAGCGCGTTCAAACTAACAAACAAACTCTTCAGCTTTATTATATAGATATAGTGTAACTATTTTTGAAGTTATTAATATTAGCTTAGTAAAGTAAAAAACTGTTTAAAATCGCATAAAACAAATCGCAATGAAAATCCGCGTACTAAAGTACAAAAAGAAGTTTGTTATAATGACATCAACGTATTACTCTGTCGAATTAAAAATCCCGCAATAGCCTAAAAGACTGGTATTTTAGTAGAAACTAAACGAAAAATATTCATTGACGTGGGAACTATTAATTAGTATCTACAGCGGATTAGTTGGCGGCTTTCAGCAAATTCTGAATGAACAGTTCGATTTAGTCAATTAGCAGAATGTTGGACAGTTTGTCGGTCTGCCCGCAGTGTCGTTTTAGCTTGGAATCTGATTTATTGAAGCAGATATAGCAAAATGAACTTTATCTCTTATTAAGTGGAATGCCATTTTTTTAAATGAAACCTACGTTCTGTCTGATTAAATGGTTACAAACAGAAAAAAAACTATTTTTTTATTATTTCGTATCCATTTGACATCCATTTCCCTCGCAGGGTATTCAATATCAATATATATATATACTAGTGGCCCGCCCCAGCTTCGCTCGGGTAGTCTTTGTTTTTTAAATATAGTATATTGGGATCTGATGAAGTTCTTCGGAGATAGCCAATGAAACTTTTCAATTTCTAATAGCAAAGGAACCGCGATTGCCTGTGATTGTTTTCACTATTCTATAACATCACACCTCTAAACTTTAAATGAGAAAACATAGGTATAGAGGTCACCCTTATTAAAGGTGATGAACATTAGTCTGGACATTAGGATATTGTAATTTATCTAAATTACAAACTGAGCCACTAAACAGCGAACTGAAAAACTTTTTTGTAAAAATAGAACTGGCTTGGAAAACAATACAATTTGAAAAATAACTAATACATCGTTCTAGAAGTCGGTGTCTCCAATTAGCTATTTTGTTGTGTACTTTCAATCTATTTTTGCAAAAGTTTTGTTTTCTTTTTAGACATGGAAATTCATCTCGCGACTATTGCCGCTATGGGCGGAGCGGGGAAAAGTGTCAGACTGACTTAAACCAATCCATTGTTCTTTCCTTCGCTCTTTATTATTTAGGGTCGCGGTAGGTCTGCGAACAGCGACGCCAAGCACTATCCCTGGGGGTGGGCCCCGGCAACTATGCTAACATCTCATTGAGGCACGCGTAGACCTTAAACGCGCCGTCTACACGGGCCTAGTCCTTACCGGACGGCTAGCCACTTAGTTCTCGAAGTGTGCAGGCCCGGGCCTACAGTGGCCTGGGGTCGATTCCTGGCTCAAAATGCTGATGACGTGGCTGGGGCGTGAAGTTTGTTTCTCCCTCACGCATCCCGCTTTCCCGTCTAAAGCATGACTGCTTCGCATAAGGAGGTGATTGCTTTCTATTCCCACTCGCTTTGGCCCATCAACATTTCCTCTCGCTTAATTCGATGCAGGAACCTCCCAAAATATCCGTATCCGGAGAGAACCTGCGTCAGGCGTAGGCATAGGATCTGCGGTAGGTCAAGATTTTTGTGGCCGTGGCGCCTCCCTAGCCACTCCTCAAATAGGGGATTTATCTTCACCTTAAGTTGGTCAGAAATAGAAGTTACTGCGGGTGTGTGGGTGAAGCCGCCGTATTTCGCTAGTTAAAATATATTTAAGAGTTTATAGTATTTCTTGATAAATTATATTTATAAGTAGTTATCGGTTTTTGGGATTACCTGTTCATGAGAGGCTTACATAAAGTTGGGAGTAAGACAAACAATTCTCACGCAGGTCCATCCGAATACATTCAAATGTATGGCCTTATGGTTTGTTTATTAGCAAAGGGAATTCTAGATTCTTAATTTGTTTAGTGTGGAATAGTATGAATAGTTATGAATTTTTGTTTATAATTATCCCACTGTTATGTATGAAACTTACTTTTTAAAGGTGAAAGATATTATGTGATATCAACAAAAAAAAAAGAAAAATATATAAATACCAAGCTAAAAAAAAAACTAAAATATGTGGGATTCGAACTCGATGTATCAGATTAATACAGCCCCTCCACTTCAGTGCTCGTTGTAATTACAGGTAAAATTGACGTTCTAATACAACGTGTTTTCAATTTTAATCACTGCCTATCGTCTTTAGAAACGGGCGTGATGATTTTCATGTCAAAGATTGTAATAATAGCCAAAAAGGCATAATTATAAAAATGTGATAGGTCATCCCATTACAAACTTATTTCAATACATCACTGCTCATTCCCCATAATACATAGTGTGATGATTTGTGGCCTAAGGCTTGGTCTGATTCATAATAAACATTTTTGGTGAATTTCAAGTAAAACTTTTCAGACGTTTTGGCGTAAAGCTAAAATAGATTTTTTTTCTTACAAACTTAAAATCTAAATTTTTCACCTTAAGGCTAAAATCTTGAAAAACTGTGAAACACGTGTTTAATTATTTTAATTTTAGAGTGTTTCTACAAAATTTGAATTTAATCGAATCAAAAATAAAACTTACTCCATACAAACTTTCAACCCCATTTTGATATACTTAGGATTGGAATTTTCAAAAATTCCTTCTTATTACTTGTCTAGGAAATAAAAGGCACCCCCTGTCCAAATTTCATTACTCTAGGTCCAGCCGTTTCGGCTCTGCGTTGATGAGTCAGTCATTCAGTGTATAAGGTTGTCACTTTATATAATAGTATAGATTTAGGGTAGTTGTTTCCCGCATCCAGAGGAAACTACTTCGAGCTCTTAGTTAAAATGTATTTTATGAATTAATCCAGGTTATAAACTATGAGTGTACTTAATTTAATTCAAATTCATTTAGCAATTTTTGCACAAACTATCGCAGCATATTCATTTATATTTTATATGAGAATATTGTTATTGACAAAATATTATGTAATAAATAAATAATATATATAAAAATTGCTTATATTTTATATATTTAGGCGTTGACAGATGCTAGATATTTATATTTTTATCTACACTAATATTATAAAGAGGAAAACTTTGTTTGTAATGAATAGGCTCAAAAACTACTGGATAGATTTTAAAAATTCTTTCACCATTCGAAAGCTACATTATCCACGAGTAACATAGGCTACTTTTTATCTCACTGCTGGCCATGGGTTGTAGTTTACGCGGGTGAAACCGCGGGTGTACAGCTAGTGTAATATAAAAAGGCGCGAATGTATTGTTGTCAACCGTGTACAGGTTTTATTGAAAACTACCATAACAAAAACTAAATAAATGATATTAACTTACTGCCAAACATGGGGCCCTTGCTACGTCTTTTACTTCTCTTCCTACGGGATACAACTACAACCTGCCGGGGTTGCGGAATGTTCGAAAGAGTTACTGCGCCACCGGAACGCAAATGGCTAAGAAACATTTTTTCCCATCCGTAAAAAAGCACTACATTTCGTAGTAACTACGGCGTAGCTGACAGCTACGAAGTCGTAGCACATGAGACATGTAACGAATTGTGACTTTTCTTTCATTGAAAACTAGCTTCCCGCGGTTTAAACCGCATGCTGGGGGAACTAGGCACCTTAATAAATAGTAGTCATCTCCAAGATTCTATCTATCTCCATACCAAATTTAATTTAAATCAGTTCAACCGGTTTACCACGAAAGCAAAAAGAAACACATTCACATTTGTATTTATAATATTCATATTTTTATTTACTGAATAAATACTTATGATCATGTATATTTTAATAGAATGTAATGTACTTAACACTCAATCAAAGTACCTATTGATGCTTTCATCTGAATTTTATTGGTTTCAAAGAAGTGATATAATCACTTCTTTTACCAAGAATATTCAGCTTGAAATATATTTAATTTATACATATTTGAGATTCTTTTGGAGAAAATTATGTGGTTTTCAGTAGTTGTCAAGTGAATGGTTGACATAGCTGTACATGTTCAAACATACTCGTAATATGTCAATTTAATTCATAATCAAACCCATTATTTATATAAATCGGGATTGAAAATTTCAAATACATTTTTTTAAATCATACAGCTATTTCAATCGTTCAATTATTTAATTGACTTAATTGACGCTGGAAATCCTAAATCTTTGTTTTCTTTCTCATCAAATTCTATTGAAACGAGCTACAACAATAGGAATTCCGAGGAGATTCGAAAACACTCGTTGTGCTTGCTGCTTGTCAATAAATTAAATTTATTTGTTCAGAATACTCACAAATAAAAGAACAGAGGAGGATTACAATTCGACGCGTATATTTTTTTATGCATAACTTTTTACGGAGTAGTTCGATTTTGATAATAATTATTTTTATAGAAATAATTCAAACTAACAACTCGCTCAATAAACCACTTATCGTTAAAAATACATTTACACATAATAATATAAAAAAAACCAGAGGTTGCAGTAAAATATGTACGTACAGTACAATATCAGTCTGACGCTTCTATCCAAACGTTATAGCTAAATAGTATCGATATATCGATACGGTTGACTGTAATTAAAAATGTCCACCCTTAATTCGATACAGCGCTTTAAAAAAAAACACACACAATATCGAAGGGAATTTGATTAAAGCTGTGTGTTGACAGGACGTCGCGTCACCGGTGCCGGGCGACTTAACATGTTTACAGCGACGTAAGTGAATAAGGCCAATAATCGGTATAGTATTGGGTCCAACTTTATGAACGGTACTTAGGTTTCTCTTCTATCTACGTGTATTGCCTTTCCCTGTTCGTAGCCTGCTAATTGGCAGTGTATCGGGGCAATATAGATGGCGGAACCCAGGCGGAAATATAATGGGTAATATAATTCGGTAGATGAAGTTTTTTCTTTCAAGTAAACGTATTTAAACGAGTTCTACTTACGAGTTTACTAAGCCACCTAGTTTATGACTTCGCTTTATTCATTGTCATTAGAATCTTTTATTAATCAAACAACTTTTTTCGGTAAATGCTTCGAAACTTGTTCCACGACTAAAGTTTTTATTAGTTTGTAATACTTCGGTTTCTGTTTAGCATCAACTACTTTGCGCTGTATAAATAATACGGTAAACGCTGTACTATGGCAAATAATACTAAATATTAAACCTAAAACAGCAACACCGTTATTTACCCGAATTAGAATATTTAGAAATGTGAATTTCACAACCAAATTGCAACTAAAACCTACTTAGCACGGTCGTGCGGCTTTCAAAGAGTTAATTACGACAGCAAACAAACATTAATATCTAAACATTTATACGTTTCCACGCATTTAATTACATCATGTAAATATAAAAGTATAATTTTCTAGTTGGAAATAAACCGAACGGGTGTAAAATGAGCAAATAACGTTGTAGCAACTGTTCAAACTAAACTTCATTTCATGTTTATTAATTAGTGCGTCAACAAGTTTATTTGAATGCTGTCCCACGCAGTTCTCGAAATTTCAAACATACCTCGTCCATGTTAGGACAATATTAGCCGTAATTTATTTGCGAACAACTCCAATCCTAGGTTCAGTTTCGCAGACGCTTTGAGCTTGAATAGAATAGATGCTTTGAACCGGATGACGTCTGTAAAGTTTCCATTTATAACCCCGAGGCGTCGCTCGCGTTTGACAAATAATAAGGCCTATTCCAAAATTCAGTTCTGTTTTATGTATTTTGAAAAGGTCACACGTTATTTTATTTACACTGCAGCAAGTTTAAAAAAAAATCGATTTAAAATTATATACTAATTCCCGGTTTCGGAGGTACTACTTCGGTAGTTTATCTATTCATTATCGCAGAAAAAAATATGAATATAGTACCGACAAAGGTACCTCAGAAATTGGGCATAAGTAATATTGAGTTTGGATTAATAATGTTCTGAACACGTAATACCTAGACCTGTCTGTTTTAAGTACAATCGTAAAGTAAGCATTCATATTACAGGTCAAATATTAATATTTCATTAAAAAATATTCATGTTACTTGTCATCGAGGCGTTGGGTTAGCTATTCACTTATTACTCTGAATTCCTTCAAATAACTGGCCAATCCTTATCATATATCTTATCATAGTTATACAAAATTCCAACTCACCATATTTAAAACATGTGCAGCATTTTATTTAAATAGTGACAATATTTAACAAAATTTATTTGAATACGTCTTCCGAGGATTTGTGTGACATATTCGCACAAATCCTAATACCTCCGAAGCCGTATTCTATTTCAAAGCAGCTCTTTATATCTTTTATGCGGAACAGAATGCAGGCTTTATTAATTTTTTTATTGTGTTGCGCTCGCATACATAGATTTTTTGATCCTCGTGGTTGATTCGTGAAAATGCATTGTAACGTATTTTTATTTAATGAAAATATGTACATTCAAATGTATTTTTACTTGCTCAGTACTCAGATTTTTTATATCAATCCTACTACTATTGGAAATGCGAACGTTTTTGAGGATGTTATGTTCGTTAATCTTTTACATAAAAAATACTGAATAAATACGGATGAATATGGCATAAAAGGTGGAATACAACATAATATGTTTTATTCGGGTGTATGAGGTAGTTTTCTCAGAATTTGATTGAAACTGCGATTAATAGCTAAATATATTGATAAATAATTTGAAGCTTAAAACTAAATTAATTGATAAATAATTAAATATTATTTATATTGAATAAATTGATAAATAATTAAATATTATTTATCAATTTAAATAATTAAATATTATTTATCAATTTACCTGCTTTCTAACCAACTCTGTAACACTGACTTTAACCCAAATGTATGCATAAGTTAGAAAATAATTTATTTAAACTCAATTCTAATTTATATAAAGATATATTATTAATTAGTATTATCATATATCATAATATACATATTTTGACTCAATTGTCGAAATAAATGATAATTCAAATTTTATTTCTGCTTAAAATGCACTTCTTTTAAATTAATTCTTAAAGGGATAAAACCATACGAACAACTTGGTAAAGCCAGAACAATTTAAAGCGCCGTATTGTTTGAGATGAGAGAGTTTGTGGTTGCATTTACGCTTAATGGCGCCGTCGCCACAACGTTTTCACGAGACTGTTACGTATAAAAGGACGTTACTTATTGCATTTCGATCAAGGTTTTTACGAAGCACTCTAGTTTCATTATTAATTTAAAATCGTTTTATTAATATCAGGGCGCGTCTCCTGTACTCTGCAATATTCGGAAATAAAGCCATATTGTTAATTGCAAGTGTTAAACCCGTAACGTATACAGCAGCCAATCTCTTAATTATTGCCCTAATTGAACCTTATTCAATTGTTAAACAACAAACGCAATAATTTAAATTTGAATGAATTAATACCTGCATTTGTGAAATCATTTCAAAATCTCAATTTGTGAAATTACGACCGATCAGTTCTAGCGTACAAAGCAATAAATATATATGCAACACTGCGAACGCCAAACGTGGCAAATAAATTGAAAAAACACTATGTATTTTATAGGTTTTGTCTATATATAAATTGAGAACAAAAAACATGAGCTCAGTTTTATTTATTCTATATGATATATAAGATTCGATACGATACATAGCATGGTTAAGATTTGCCTGAACATTTACATACCTACCTATGAAATTATACGCATTAGTTTTGTGTTAGAAAATTCATACTACAAGACCTTTCACGGCCAACCAAAGTAAATTTATTTATTTAATCAAAAGTAAAGTTATCTCACGTCATTTCCTGTTCGAGGTAGACTACAAACAGAAAGGAAATCGGGAAATTATCTGCCACAAACAAACACAATTCTATAGAAGCGCACTTGTTGAAAAGCTGTTTGTTATTTATAAATAGGGCTTGTGTGTGAAATGTAATAATATTCATCGAAAACTTGCCTTTTGTTGGTTGCATTATTGTGTCTGTCCTGTCAGTTCAGCTTCTTTTTTTCATCAAAGGAACCGAAGTCTAGTCAAGAGAGGCAAAAACGACATTTTTCGCTTTAAAATGACCACACGGTATAACACGCTCCAATAAAAAAGCAAGGCGAACAGTTCAAAGCATGTGCCCCAAGTAATCACTTACAAAAAACCTTTTGTGTAATTCAATATTTCACTCGGCTTTTATTTCAATGAGACTCGAAAATCCTTTTCCAATACACCCCTTGTTCACTCAGTAAATGCGTACGAGCTCGTCCGAGTACAAAAAATTGCAACACAAATTTAGCGCGTCGCAGGTGATCCCGAAAGGATTATTATTTTGAGCACCCTCGACGCGCTTTATTGAGTTATGTTGCCTAGATTTTCTTTCAAAATTTACGGGTATTTGTTAGCCCAAATGGCCTGCGTGATAGACCATTCAACGATACAATAATAATGTGAACCTTTTTGTTTCAAGTGTATAATTGTGCAAAATTATTATACAATGTATATTGTATTCGCTGCATAAGTAATAACATTTGTATTTTTTTAATTTAATTTAGCTAAATTAGTCGAATGTATAAAAAAAAATTTTTTTTGTTATTAAATTTGATTTGATGGATTAATATTGTTTTTATAGCTACTCTTCATACAATACTTTTTCTTGTATCTGATTATAAAGCTATTATCGAGAAGTAGAAGTTGTATAGTTATTGCTATTTTTTTTAATTATCTTATCGGGGCAGTTAAAGGGACAACGAAACCAACACGTGCAAAGCTTATGCTTGTGATGTCAGGCCTATTTTACAGAACGACAGTCGAGCCATTTGATTGGTTGTCAGCTTCTGTAATACGTAAGTGTGTTCAAGTCATCAGGTTTTATTCAATATATTTCTTAAATAGTTCACTATTAGTATTTGAGTATGTTCATACTAATAAACAGTGCAGTAATTGATAATAAGGTTCACCAAGAAATCGTAGTAGGTATAAAATATTAAATGAATCATTATGAAATGGATAGCATTAAAACCCATGACGTTTATATTATTTTCAACTTACTTCTAAGAAACTGAAACGAATTAATTATTCAATCAATAATTAATAGTATGCTGTTCGTAAAAATACTAGTAATTTGCGTGGCTACGACGTAGTTGTCTACACGCTACGGCGTACTACGGTGTCGTACTACGACGTAGCAACTACGATTAATCAATTATAAAATGATGGCATTTGTGTCCGACTACGAAACCCTTCATTTTGCGTGATCCCTTGTGCACTTTGCTCCTTTCATTAAATTATTAGGTACGACTTATACTGAATTGACTTTTTTTTATTATAAACCGACTTTTTAACGAATTCAATTTTAATGTCCCTAACGGGTTGGAGGGCATTTAGAGGGTTATAAATTAAGGGTATTTCGTAAGTTATATTTATTTATGCTACTGTGTAATTTTACGAGGAAAACCTGATAACAAGGTGCCTGCGGATAACACTACTGAAACTTTTACAATGATACTAAGTTATTGTAACTACTATTTTAAATGCGAAAATGAGTTTGTTTGTTACGCTTTTACGAGATAACGGCTGAATAGATTTGGATAAAATTAGGTACCGGAATAGATTGATTGTTTGTACATTCAATAGTTCCTTCAGGACGCGGGTGAAACCGCGGGAAACTGCTAGTGTATTTATAATAAAAAGCAGAGCGTTTAATAACACTCTGTTACGTTTTCAATATTTGAAACGTTGTAAAACTTTTGTCGTAATAAGTGAGCGCGTGCGGAGTCGGCTGTTCACGCGAAGTATGCCCAAATTGGGTGCATAACATTCACTAAACAAAAAGTTCGGTTCGGATTTCCAAAACACAACAAGTTGTGCTTTTTCAGACGGAAAATGCATAAGAATTGGCAGAATATTTTTTATGTAAAGAGTATTTGATATGTATGTGTATACACTTTTATTTTTTTGTCGAAAATTATCGATTTTATTCATACACTTATTTTCGAAGATACAATATTTTTTTGTATAAAAGAAGAATTGATTAATAACGGTGTTCTTTTACTTTTACGTGTTACACAGTTACTGACCATATGCGTGTGGTTATTTACTGTTAGTAAATGTAAGTAATTGGTAATTAAATTATTAACGTCCGGTTTCTGAGGTACCCACTTTTGTTGGTAGTTTGTCTATTCAGTAACGGCAGTATCTATACATTTTGCCGTCAAAGTACCTTTGAAATCGGGCATGACATAGACAAAGTCTTCATACACAAGTCTTTGTATGGTACTGATACGTCATCAGCATTCATCAACATTCAATGGACGTATGTCTGGACTGGTTACTGTTTGTGGGAATACGTGAACATTTCCTGGCATTGCTTGTCGTACTCGTAGTTGCACAAGACGAGTTTGGTGTAATTAAAATTGTCGCTTTGTACCTCGGGCGTTGCCGTCTATGCAAAGCATTTTGTGTTAAACTTTAGTCTTTTGCTGTAGCGTTTAACATACTTTCTTTGACGGGGAATGGGAATAATTCTTAAACGTCGCGTCGGGAAATGCTTCTACGAAGTATGCTCGTATCTTTGCAATTTATCTTCCCTCAAAGGTGCGCGATGCAGCTTACCTGCATAACTAGTTTATAGCACTTTATGAAGTACGAGAGCTGATTTATTACATAAGTTATTTAAATATATAAAAAATGATTTCTAATCATATGCATAAATGATAGATTTTTATTTAACAACCTAAGCGCTGTTTCATATTTTGCGACTCTATACTGTTATGAAAAATAGCTTGTAGAGATAGATAAATTATCGACTACTATTCTAATTGATTTTGACATTATTTCAATCTTCAAATCTCGTTTTGTTTATAAATAAGTACAAAAATCTTCATCAGTTTCACATTCCTTATTCATCAAGTCGCAAATCCATTACCTTTTCAAAGGACAAAACAGGGAAAAAACATAATTGACGAGTAGTTTAATTGACAAACAAAGGGGCAGCTTGCACTTAGATCATGCTCTTCGAAATAAACTAAAGTGACGGCCATTCACGCCCGTTTTATATTAGCATCAAAGAAAACAATCCCGGGGAAAAAATCTACGTGAATTGTTATTTTCAATTCAAATAAAAGAGACCCTAGATACTGCTAAAACAGTTCCTATTTTACTAAGCTTCCATTCACAGTTAATAAAATTTTAAGATTTTTGTGAGCAACCTGAACCATTGCTCGCGAGTGTAGGTAATGCACTTGTCGTGTAGTTCACAAAATAGAACCTGCCGTCGCTCGCTGTCCATCGTATACGATGACTTTATAGTAGTCTTACAGCGGCGGGTGGCGCGGTATCTGTTGGCGTGATATTGCAGGACAGACGTATGAACAAGTAAATAATGACATATTCGTGTTTCGGCTCAGGACGCGATGCTTTTGTCGTATGAATTCTGTACTACATACTTGTTGCTTTTTTAATGACAGGTGGCCATTTTATTTGTATTTCTATCTAACTGTAGATAGTTACATGACATTATATAAAGTATTTTATCAGTAATAAATACAAGTAAATTGTTATCATATCTCATAGTTATTGTCTATTATAATGTACTTTTTTTTATTAAAGTACACAGTATTTTCAGAGGTTAAGTGTACGGCCTGAGTGCCCGCTTAAATCGAGCGTCCAGCGGGGCGGGGCGTGCGGCATTTGTGTCAAACAGATGCAGGTGTCCTGAGTGGCAGCCGAGCGGAGCGGGGGCAGCAGCGTGCTATTTCAAACCAGTTTGTGTTTGCAGCGGCGACGAAAGCGTGCGCGCCATGTCGTACGAAGAAACGTCTGTTTTGACTATATGATGTTGTCACCGTCATCCTAGTGTATTCATAGAATTTATCTTCATTCAATCTCAAAGTTTCATACAACGTCGAAAACTCTCCACACAGCCTTCTTTGTTAAATTATCTCACTTGGACCTTGTCTAGAGTTATACAAATATTTTAACCACACATTTTTTTACGAGGAAATAATGTCTGCCAAAAAGTGTAACAGATGCTATCCGTTATTAACTTATTACTTAACTAGCATCTGGCTGCGTCTTCACCCTCTTTGTATTCGTAAATTTCCTGTTGCAATAGGTCTACTTGACGTCACAAAAATGTTCGCTGCTCAGCAGTCAACCGCATTTTATGAAATCCTGACTTAAGCAAGGATAGTTTTTCTTTTCACTAATTGAGAATATAATTTAATATAAAATGTATGATGTCACACTTCATACTTTAACATGGAAACCCGAAAAAGAGTAAATTCGAGGCACAGATAAAATTACAAAAAGAATCTCTCCCACCCATGTTACATATATACAGACTTACAAACATTACCTTTAGCATGTAATAAAATTGGTAATAGAACATTTTTAATAAGCATTAGCATGTTCAATAAGCCTTATTCAGTTTGTATTTCAGTCACGTTAATCAAATTAGACCCGATCTTTTAAGCATCTACAATTGTAATACACTGATCGCTAACATTATTGGCACGTGAAGTGGTGCCCAATACCGTCCCAGGCAAAGTTAGGTAATAATATTACCTGTGTTAAAAAATGGCTGAGTCTCATGAAGCGACAGGTGGCCACTTGCCTCCCTCTTAATATTGAGTTTTCCGTTTCTTGCGTCTACCTTTATCCCCAAATAGGCGTGGGAGCTAATAACGCAATTATTCAGAACGCGACTCGTCCCTTCCGAATAAGTGCCGATTTTATTACATTAATGTTTCCCCGTTATTTTTAGTAAGTATATCTGATACAGGTGCACATTGCTTAACTAGGCATGACCAGTAAGCAATTTACGAGGGTGTGGCAGGGTAGTCTACGATGAAGCTCAATTATATAACTTTAAGTCTAAGATATAATCCTTTTATATCTTAACTAAGCAACATAATTACATACAAATTTCCGAGTCAATAAAAAATGTGACATTTAGTTGTTAGTAAAAAATGGACCAAACGAAGTCGGGGTGGGTCAGTAGTAAAAACGAATAACATTGTTGACCATGATTTGTAATATAATTATTTATGTACGGATAACAAGCCCAGGTCAGTAAGCAATTAAATAATTGAAACATTGTTAACAAATGTTATGTATTAAATTGAATTTTGGTCAGACTTCAAACTCAAACCGTAACAATTTGTATAATTCGAAATTCATTTCAATGTGAATACAATTGTTGAACAATTAATAAGTACCGAAAACTATTATGAATTGATTTTAACAGTAAATTGTATATTATGTATATTACTAGAAAATGACTATAATATCCGATATCCAGTTTTAATGAAACAAAGACTTGTATTCTGCTCAACTCCCAAGGTAGACGGTACCTGTGAAAACTACATGGAAATCTGTGCGGTAGTTTCAGAGCCTATTTGATCTTCCTGCCCTCTCTTTGTTTGTTACGCACAACTCCGATTCAGAGGTGCGCGTAACAATCAAAAAGAAAGCATTCTAGAAATCGTTGAATTATGTTTAATTACTCACCTTGAGTTGCTTTAATGTTTTTCTGTACAGTCATACTAAGATCTACTGTTATGTATATATCGAGATTCCTATGATATTCCTCTGTTATAAGATACCTCATTCACACGGGTATAACTTTAAAAATAAAATCGCGCGCGTGGTGTTGTTTTTAGGAGATATTATGCTTATAGGGAAAAGCTATAATTTATTATATAATTTATATCAAACTTCAAAGAAGTTAATTCTTTGAAATAATTATCTAATAGGTGAAGACGTAATCACATCTCTGCTGACTTTATCAATAAAAAAATACAACAGAAAACGGTTACTTGTAAAAATATTTTCGCATCAAATCTGCAGACATAATGACCTTTTGCGAGCTAATGTAGCGCAAACAGTAATACATAATGCCCTTCTGAATAATTCACTAACGAAAGCTCTCTGTTCATATTTATTAACACATTCCTGTACTTTCCGTACTAATTTTACAAGTAATTTCAAATTCACACATAGATTAAAGGTTTATTTCTGTTAATTTAATTTTAAACTAGGTGTTATTATGGTTCCACTCGCAACTAGATAATTATATACTATGCTACTCGTACGTTGATTCTCTGCCTACGAAATTTAGCGTTACAGACAAACAGACAGACAGTGAGAGTTAAACTTGCTTATGCGAAATAACTTTGTGTTTTCTATTACGCTATCACGGTATAATGGGTTTTTATTCTATTAAGTTTCTTCGGTATACATATCACTCCTTTAATGCTTATTTCAAGGGCGCTTAGGTCAAAGGGGTAAGGGAATATTTTCAATGACCAATATCGAGTAATTAGGCATTATTCATATATTTAGGAATCTCGAAATATTATTTATTACATGGCTCGATTTCTTATTATTGTGCCTGAAAATAATGCTTAAATAGTAATCTTATTGCGTATGATCGGAAAATATATCGATAAAAACTAGTTAGAGCTAGAATAATACAAATAAATTAATAATAATGTTTGCAAATACTCAGAGAGAGACGCAAGAGGTTTGCGCTGCCACACCGAGCTCTCCACACGAGAGTTCTTTGAGGACTACTTCAGTACTCACCGGAGCAATAGGTACTCAAATAATATGTTTCTGTCTTGAGCGGGAACTTAAGGCTTGTTATGAAATTTATTGCAATATGTGGTGAGCGCTCGTTTAATAGTAGGTACGTAGTCTTGCTTGTCGTGTTTTGGTTCGGTACTCGTGATATCTTAGGACTGAATAAAATATGCATAAAACCACTTAGGCTTATTTATTGTCATACTCCGGAGAGTTTTTCTTCTCATACAGAGATGTCACGACACGAGTACTAATCACTCCCGCTTGTGCGAGGTGAATTGGTGATTTGCGAGATTTGTTGGCTAGGCAAGTTTGGCTCTCGATTTTTTTATTGTCACAGTAAACTATCTTGTTATTTTTAAGTATGTCTATCAACCGTTAAACACTACGGGGAATGTTTTTTTCTTGTAATTCAAAGACGTTTAAACTTAAAAGACAACAATAAAATACACACAGGACCACTCTCTTTATAATTTTAAATGTTCGATTCCATGAAAACAACATTAATATTGCAAATTCTTTTATTTACAACACATGTGGCCAATCATTCTGTCATTCATACTATTTAAGTAGAAAGCATTTATAGTTTCTGAAATAATCTACTGTTATAGATGGACAGACAAACAGACGAAGTCTCACCATAAGAGTTCTGTTTACCATTTTGGATCATATAGTGAAGAAAAGTGCCAAAAAAAAATCCACAAAAAATGAAGTCTAAAACAATACTAGTTCCTTTAAATGTCAATTCAAGTTACCATCACATATTTTGGCGAGTATTTTGCAATTTATATGTTTATAGCCCTACGATAACTTTTATGTTGGTGTAACCTTACTTGTATAAATAGTTTCCCCATCCATCTCCCACGTACAAAACTCACCTAAAATATTCATGCATATAGGTTTAACAAGCGGCTTGCGTTAGTCTTCGTAAACAAATGATCGCGTGCATTCAGCCTAAGGTCAAAAGGAGACGCTAGACTGTAACTTGTTGCTCCCCCTCCCCCACCACGAGCAACTTTGTTATAATGATTCTAAGATAGTTTTATTTACTTAACAAACTGCGGCGCTCGCGTTCATTATACATCTTAGTCCGGAATTTCAAGTGGTCAGTGTTAAATGAGGCTTTTGGACTTACATACCTAGGTATGAACACAACTGCGTACCTAAACAGGTATTCCAATGTTTTGAGCTGTCTGACGTTTGGGTTAAGTTTCAGCAATTTTGTTTAAATACTCTAGTTGAAATGCTAGCTCAGCGTAGTTTAGTAGTTGGTTTGTTGACTGATATATCAAAAATATTATTTTATTTCCTATGTATTTGGGATCACTGAACCTTATCTAGTCAATACCACGCTATACGTTTGTCACTTACGATATACTGAACGTGATTGCGTTTTTCCTAACTCGCCGCGTCGCCCTGTATTAACTTGGGCAGTAGTACCTGTAGTTTACTGACTGATCAGAAAACTTGAAATAATCCGTTCTCAGAAATAATTAGATGTTAAACGACCTCAAAAAATTACGACGTTTTTAAAAAGTATTTAAATTATTATTTTTGGTTGAGTAGTCTCTATGAAAACAATGAATTGTATTGTTTGAATGCCAAGCTCCAGTTGTGATCTGGGGTTCTCGGCTGTTCTAATAAAACCTGTTGCTCAAGTTAAAACTGTTTTTCTATAATTCTGGTAAGAAGAAAACGCCGCGTAGCGTCCGTGCGGTTAAGTGTCAGACTTCCTCGTTGGTGTAGTGTTTGTACAACGCGACTGCTATAAATGGAGTCACAGATTCTATTCCCGGGGCGGGCCGAAATCGCTTTATAAAGAAAAACTCCGACGTAAGGGGTAAGAAGAAGAAGTGTCAGCTAGCAAAAGAGTCTGTGGAGTGAGTGGCCGGACACATGTGCTCGACAGCTTAATGTAAGGTTCTATAAGGTCGTACGCCGCGTGTGATGTCCGAAACAGTATTTTATTTACTTTGTGTACTAGTACAACAAGTGGTTTTATCTGTTGCCGACGGTTCCCGCACTCTAAACGAACTATAATTAGTTTAATTCCATTAACGGTATATAATGCATGAACAGCCTAGTCTATCTTTAAGCTGTTTTCTTTCTGCGTCAGCGAGGCGACACATAATCTACCGAGGACCGAGGATATTATATAATGTTGTGTATTTAAATGTTCTTTTGTCGTCGTGTCTTGTCTCAGGATATCCGCTTCAAGCACTTTACGAACTCTGTTATTTTGCACAGAAGACAATCCTTTTTTGTGAAGCTATTTTGTGAAGCTAGCAGAAAAGACCTTCTCCGTTTACAAAGAAATACTCTCAACAAAATTGATAGGTATCAGAAAGCAATTTTTCTCCAATCCCAGTTTCAGTCTGATTCCACAAAATGGCAACACTAAACTAAATTGTATCAGTACATTGATCGTGTGATAAACGAAATGGGTGTATTCAGATTTCCCTAAACTACACATATCACAGTTTAGATTAAAATATGCTTCAATGGTCTTAATTAGTACGAACGTGTTATGCGGAGCTCACGATTAAAATGCAGAAACTAAACGAGGGGAAAGCAAAAAGTTGGGCTGGTGTTGACTTGGAATTTAAATTCACGAATAAAGGCTTTGATGTAATTTGAGTCGCTTTCATATGCAATGTGTTGGTTTTAGCAAAGAGAGATTTTTTATTATTAGAAATCTACCTATATTATGAAGGTTTATACTGTGTACCGTCATTGGAATTATATATAATTATATATTGGAAACATAAATTTTTATAGCACATCCTTACTATCCTTACTAATATTATAAATGCGAAAGTAACTCTGTCTGTCTGTTCCGCTTTCACGCCAAAACTACTGGACCGATATAAATGAAATTTGGTACAGAGATAGAATAGACCCTGAGGAACAACATAGGCTACTTTTTACCCGGGTGCGCTAAGTAGTTCCCTCGGGATGCGGGTGAAACCGCGGGAAACAGCTAGTTAAATATAAAAAAAACTACTGTAAATACTGAATTATGTATAACATTGTTTAGTATTATTGCCGTTTTATTGATAAGTTGGGTCTATTTTGTTTAGCCACCAATGTGTAGATGTCTGTGCATCTATATTGACTATTAAGTTGGAATGACGATCTTCAAACAGACAGCAGGCAGAAGCTGCATACGACTGGGTGATATGGAATTCGTTAAATGAGGCCTATCTCCAACAGTGGACGAATATCAAATAGGCAGAATAGGTATATTTTTTAAGGTTTCGATATTACATTATTGTGTAAATTTTTGAATAATACTTTAAATCGCAAATAAGTCCAGAAATGACTTGTGGTTTCCGTTACAACATTTAAGTAAATGTCGTAGTCAAATATGTTCGAATAATAAGGGCGTCGGGTTTACGATTCCGTGACCGCATTTTACATTTGATCCGGCGCCTTTTCTCCGGCACCTAACCTGACTCCGAAACATATTACCACTTCAATTTCTTTAGACGTTTTCCTTATAAAAATATTATGTAATCTTATCGTGACATGAATACGTGGGAAGTTTATCACGTCCACACGACTTATACCTGGTAGCCGGGTTTTCAGATGAAAGACTATGATTTTCATAACCCGTGTGTTCATATGGTATTTTTAGCCGACAAAAAATAAACGGAGGAGCTTTACAAGTCGACGTGTTTGTGAAGACATACGTCAGAAGTGGTCCTATATAATCTTCATCAACGTAGTTTCAGCAGTTTTGTAAATACATATATTAAATCTCTATCTGGGCCTAAGCCCATACATAGATAATCTGAGTATTTAAGCTTATTGCTATTTTAAGGCCCAGCTAAACGAATTTATGCAGATAGGGTAATTAGATCGAGATTTTTTTTTCTTGAGTCGGTTATAAAAAAAATCTCCATCCTTTGTCTCCTTATTAACCGATTTTTAAATACAATTTTTATAGACGAACGGTGAAGAAAAAAATACAATTTATGCTTTCGTGCTTGGCCTATATATAACGAGGTTAAAAAGAAAACTATCGCAGCTAACTAAACGCAAAAAGAGGGGTACTGTTTTAAGTTTGACCGCTATGTGTGTGTATCCTATATGCCTGTGGCACCGTAGCTCTTAAACAGGTGACTCGACTTGGGTGCCGTTTTTTTTTAAATTAAAGGCAGGTTTTCTAGCAGTGATAATCGTTTTGAGGTCATCAGTCTTTTGACTTTAAATGTTCGCAATCCAATCTGTAGGACTAATTTATACGCTAGCTAATAATAATATGTTTTTTTGTTTGTTACAGCGTTGGCCGCCATGCCGCGCTGCTACATGGTAAAGAAAGGTGTGCAGCGCCACGAGGGGCCCCCGCCATGCAGTCCCACCGAGGCAAGCGTTGCGCCACCGTGCTACAGCCCAGCTGAGCATTCTGCCCTTACAGGTAGGACATAGCTTTGGCGACAATACTATGTTTACACTTACAACCTTGGTAACTTACGGTTATTTAACTAAATACACTGTTTACAAATACTACACGTATCTTCTTCGGCGACTTTTACTGGTACAGTTTCTGATGTAAATCACATTCTTGTTTTTGAATTAAAGTACTTTTTTATAGATACATATCTGTCAAATTATTTCGCGGACAGTTAATTATTACTCTAGTATGTGTTGTTTCCTCTCAGTGACGATTTATATGTGTTAAAATGAATCCACTTCCCGAGGGAACTACATATAAACCTGCTTATGCACCTCGATAAAAAACCTATAACCGTCTCTCTCGTAACAAATTTCATCTAATAAACAAACTCATTTTCGCATTTATACTTAATATTAGTTAGGAATATGATAGTTAGGATAACAAGGCATTGTAGTCAAAGTTCAAGCCATGCAAGCCTCTTGTGTAAGTTGCAGCATGATGAAGATCTAACGGGTAAGACAATGTTACATGTTGTTACAGTGTTAGTAGGGGATGCTGCAATGACCATTGTATAGTCAGAAAAATATAGCTTTAGGAAACATTATCAATTACATAACATAAATATATCATTACTTAAATGCCGTTTATGGTAACCTTATCACGTGATAGTGGCTAGACCGATTTGGTTCTTTTGGCAATGTGGTTTTGGGGAGAAACTCGTGTTTATTAACATAACATAACAGTACACCTTTATTTTACAAATCTCAATCCAACGGTTAGAACTAAGTTAACCTATTAAGCAGGAATTTCCAATTTGGTGAAACTTCAGTAACAATGGATAAATTTAAGTATGTCTAGATGTTGAAGTTATAAATATATAATCATAAGTTAAATTAAACTCACACTCAAATTCACTGCGGTTTTCGCAACCGTTGAAATAAACCGTGAAAATTCCGGGTAGCAGCAACAAGTAACTAAGGTTTATTGTATTTAACTAAGTAGATAGTAAAATAATGTTATGTAGTGTGCAATGAGCACCTTACTTCAGCTTACAATAGTTACTGTCAATTCTTATAGATTTTTATCCACTTGCACTAAAAAATATGAGGTTACATAGGTGAAACTGAAGAAATGCCATTCAAACTCTGCCAAATTGGATGATAAAGCTTAATAATTTTATAATTATTTTACATTTTATTTATTTATATTATCTGATAACAAAAAAAAAATATGAAAAGGTAAGCTCATTGATAAAATAATATTATAATTCATGCTCTCTTGCGTCTATATATCAAGAATGCTGGTTTGTAGCTTAATCAGTAAGATGAATGAATACATATTATTCGTAAGTATTTATGAAAGAAAATAACCAACGTTTATCTTTTATATTACCTACACATTAAGCATGACTCGTTACAGTGATGTTACAGCGTATCGAGTAAGGGAACGATTATCTGATTCGATTCCTCTGTACAATGCATTCCATGAACATGAACCGTTTGCATCGCTTTCCTATCGACAAATCAGGAAACGAGCTAGATCGAGTTATAACGAACGATTTCATTTTTGCGACGCCCTCAGAACGGCTGCAAATAAGATTTAGCTCAAAACGTACCAAGCTACCGTCACGTTTAAATTCATCTGGTCTCAATAAAATATTTCATAGCGCTCGCTCAATAAAATACGATTTAATCTTGTTCATCGATAATGTTCAAGTTATCATTTTTGCTTTGAAAAGGAAGTAATTTTCTTATGAAGTTAATGCCTTGTATTGAGTACACTAACAGCCGGTTGCACCAAAAAATATGCGGTTACTTATATGTGAAACAGAAGAACTGTTATTCAAGAACTGTCAAAATGGAGGATACAATTTATTAATTAGCTATTATTTTATGTTTTTCGACTAAATATTTATATGTTTATTTAATATTATATCTAAGTATTGATATCATAAAAAATATTAAAAGTATGTTTATTATTGAGATCATGTTTTCTGATATTCGTAAAAGTATAAACTATAAATTATAAAAAGTTTGGTGCACCCGGCTGTTATTATGTTACCTGCATCTCGATCTCAGCTGCGAAGTATTTCGAAAGGAGTTGTCTCGATATTAAGTTTCTGTCACTCGTTTCTACTGTGATTGTGTGACTAGCTATCGGACGTGGAAATTGGTTTTCAGGTTATTGGTGTGAGAACTTTATTACAAAAAATATATTCTACCATAAATAACGTAAGAATTATTAAGATGTAGGGACTTAAGTGTGACCGGATTTACATCTTAATTGTTTATCAGTATAAAATGTAAAAATGTTGTTCATTCATGGATATAATATCATAGCTATTTCGTACGATTTTACTTTTTAGTGGTAAGACACACAAAATCATAACATTATCTATTTGTATAGGTAGGTAGATAATTGAATTATACGATATAATTTTTATCCCAACGCATTTTTAATACGATTAAAATATTCCAAATGGAAACCAATTAAAAAGTTAGCCGCACAATACCTCACAAATTATAAAAAGATGATTGTATTCCCACCACGCGAAGAATAATAAGCTCCCAAGAAATGCAAATCTTTTACGTCTGAGATGCAACAGTTCCGGGGAAAAATGGAGAACAACATCATTATTCTCTTGCTTTTTTTACGTTGTTATACGGAAAAGAAGCGCTACCATTAACCATTGTTTACCTAACAAAAAGAACTGCAAAAGAAGCTCGCACATCTACCAGCACTGCAATATTATCTACCTACGTCAAATCATATAATCAATAATACTCATTGTTTGGAGCTATGTCTCATTAAAATAGCATTCTTCCTGGCCTGAAGGTTATCGCCTGTAGGTTAAGTTAAGATAAGAAAATACATTTTTCTTTTCGAAATAAATAAAATAATAAATAAATAAAATCTTTATTGAACAAATACCTTACAATGTGCTTTAATATCTCGCTAGTTACACTTTTTAGGGTTCCGTAGTCTGACAAGGAACCCTTATAGTTTCGCCATGTCCGTCTGTCTGTCCGCGGCATAGCTCCGAGGTTCTTGATACTAGAAAGCTGAAATTTGGTATGGATATGTATATTGATCACGCCGAAAAAGTGGTAAAATAAAATTTAGAAAAAAAAAATTTTACGGTAGCTCCCAAACACGTAAAGTGGGGATGAATATTTTTTCTCGCGTATCCCTCCGTGTGGGGTATCGTTAGATAGGTCTTTCAAAAATATTATGGGTGTGTGAAGACCATTTTTGGTTAAGCGAGCCATTTGCGAAATATCTAGCTTTTCAGTGCAAATTTTTGTTCGATACGAGTTACCCCCCCCCCCTCTAACTTTTGAATGGCTATACCTAGAAAAATTTGAAAAAAATCACAGACGTAGTACATGTAATGAACTTACAAGGAAAACTATCACGGCTAAGTAGGCTTAACCGGTTACAGAGTTATAGTCGACTAACTAACTCCTACTACGGAACCCTACTGCGCGTGGCCCGACACGCACTTGGCCGGTTTTATTGTGAAAGGCGTAAGTAGTGCAAAAAATTCTACAGCGGTACAGTCGGGTAGACAAACAACAATGGTTGGTCTCTATCAATTGATATCGAAAAGTATTGTGGAAATATCCTCGATGTTGAAAAAAATGATATTCTTTTTTTTTAATTGGATTCATTATGAATTATATATCTCTAGAATTATTTATTTAGGCGATGTGTATATAAAAGTTTTGCTACAACTTTTTATATTTGTAATTCTTCAAAAGTGGGACGTGGATATTCTTGAGTAAGTGAAGCGGCGATAAACTACATTTAAAAAATTATATTTTTTTATTAGTTGTTTTTTTCTACGGATTTTTAGTCCAGTCATATAGTTACACTTTAGGTTCATATTCAATACAAATCTTCCTCTTTTCACTCTTCATTTAAACACTACAATATAATACTACTACATAGTTGATACCATACGCGCTGCTCTATTGCAAATTTCAATATAACGTTAGAATCGACAGGTGTGAGAACTTCTTCCAATATTCACAAAATGTTATGAAGACGTTATCAGTTTGAATATACTCGTATTTCGTAATACCTTGGTATAACTTAGTCTTGAACGGATCACAAACTACGGCCCGGTGCGCAGGGTAACTTTGAACGTTAGTACGTCAGTTTATACAAAAAACACGCGTAGACCGACACGCTAACAGCTCATCGATGCCCGTGCACGCGTAAGTAATAAGCGCGCGAGCTTGCACCATATTGTATACGAGTTTATGAAAAGAAAGAAAACTCCGATAAAATTACTCGCTCGCATATGATAAAAATCAACATTAACAGGTCAACAGATAAATCTCTTAAGTACATTTATTGATTTTAAGGTCTATTGGCAATTATATACTCGTATGCATAAAAAACCCAACAATTTTTTAGAAGCTGAGCGTACGTAAAGAAATATGCTGAAAGTGCTTCAAAACCCTTAATGTAATCTACCTTTATGAAATCTAGGCAAAATAAATCAGCAATCAATAACCGCTACTGGAAAAGCACACGATACCGCTTGCATTTCAAATAAGTGTTAAATGGATTCAAAATACTTACAGCACAGCGGTGGGATGAAAAGAGCAATAAGAAGCCGCTAAGTGCATTAAAAAGGTAACGAGAACAGGACTGAAGTGTGTTCTTTTTTTAATGGCTCCGAACATTTACCTATAAAGTGGATTTTCTGCGGTTTTAAATAAAAAAAGGAAATCCTATTTTTCTTCAGCAAATTGCCGTATGTTCTTGGATAGTTAGGTACCATTAAAAATGTGTTTCATTGCGAGTATCCAAATTGTATAATCTTTTATATACGGACAAAAAGCTATGGGTATTATATTTTGCAACCAAAATAATAAATTTGAATATTGTTTATACTAATTAGTTAGTGTGACACCAAAAGTAAGCAATTTACACAATAATCATTACCTATTTAATTAAGAATTAATCAAATAGGTAATGCTGTAAGACTTGATTAAGTAATTGAACACAATATATTTCAGCCTATTTACATTGCGGAGTTATAAAATTAATAAAAAATAGATCAAATATGAGAGAAGCAGAAAGGATTGCACTGCGGCAAAACTAAACTGCGATGGGATTTGCCGACTCAACAAGCAAATTGTTTGACCTTGATACACTTCAGAGTTATAGTTTGCGGCTTAGAAATAATAAAGGGAATTATTACCGCACTTCACAACAAATATTTCCACATGATTACGACGTATTGTCGAAAACATGTTGGCGAAAAATATCAACGTAATCCAAATTATATTACGAAAAAGAGATTGTTCAATCCGGCTTGTTGCTCTCGCAATAAAGTTTGAATCGCTTTCACGTGTTGAATACGGCTCTAGTAACCGATGAGTCCTGGCGACCGACGTCAAGACTTGTCACAGTTCTGCTACAGTCTCCGTTGACTTAATCATTATATCATTTATGAGTTAATAAGTAATCAAATACCCACCTGTAGGCTCAACAATAAAACAAACCAACCCAACTTATCTTATATCAGAAATTAGGTACCGAACAGAAAGAAAGAAATAATTCTCCAAACGGCGAATACGCCGTACGCTCTGAGTGAACTTGGCAGCACGCCAAAAATATGAGAAATGAAAATAAAAGATATGTGAACAATATCACCACGTATTGTGTTTTGTACCAGCAAAACCTGATTTTATTATATTTGTTATGTATGTTATACGGGAGGAGGTAACAACCGCATAAGTCGATCGATCAAAGGTTAAGCTGCGCTTGGCACGATCGGTTCGTGGATGGACTCCCATCTGTGTCACCGACTGTGCCGATAACATTCGAAACGGGTTGTCAAAAGCCAGAAAGTCTGAGAAACAGTCTTACTGGGGCATCGTGTTACCCGTTAACTGGGTTGTGGATGTCTGATAGGCAGTCGCTCTATGGAAAACGCCAGTAATTCTGCTGCATCTAGTCTAAATAGAAGAACACCAACATATAAAAATATGAAATAATCTTAATTCGTTGAATCAATATTAACACACACACGTTTATCTAATTTCTCAATACATATTATTTTCATTGACCTAAGTTTCGTCAATTCAAACTAAAAGTGGGTAAAACCTTAAAAATAATTAAAATATATTTCATGAGCAAATAAACATTACCTGGAAACGATAAAATGAATAATGATATGAAAAAGATAATTTCCGCAGAAACAAATAAGTGTATAAAATAAATGAACCATTATGTATAAAATATTCCAATTATGGTTTATTAATCAAAATCAATATTGCAGGAAATTAAATTCAGTTTGCATTTCTGCTGATCAATCAAAGGGAAATTATTAAATAACTATTATGAGTGATTAATGAGAGAGTAATATATTCATCAACATCACCAAAATAATTACCAGAGGATACACTTCCATTGATCGACGAATAAAAGCATGATGAATATTGAATAACGAGTAGGTACTGTGAGGAGTGCGTCCCTCGTACTCAGAGAGGTGGACGGGTCGTATTATTTAATTTAACAAGGGAAGTTCGACTGAATTCTGTATTGTTTTGTTCGGTAAGTGACTACTACACTAAAAACGGTCAAGGTGGGAAGCCTCATTAGAGACTAGCAAGGAGTAGTAAACAAGTGTAGCGACATCTATCTCGCCACATAAAAAACCTCTACAGCAAATTCCTACATCGCGCAAGAAGTGTTCGCAAGCGAGTTAGAACATATACAACTTCCCAACATCAATCATTGGGCAGAAGCCCGCCAGGCAAATCACCCGCCTAGCCGGAGGATCCTCCCTTTTCAATGGAGGGACCCCGCACAGTGTTCCTCCACAAGTGTGCACGCAGACCAGTGGTCAAGAACTATATTATGCTAGGTATTAATGGCTCATAGTGTCTGTAGTGGCCAGCGTTCAATTCATAAACAATACAAAAGCTACTCTTTGCTATGCTATAGCGTCAAATACGCTTCTGTGGTATGTTAATTTTGTGTTTTGCTAAAGTGATCTCTGGTATTGGTAAATTGCTTACTTAGCATAGTATTGGTTTTGAATACAGGGGTATGTGTATAAAAACTAATGCAAATAAAGAAAAAATAACCGTATATTTTTTAAATCCAATCAAAGCCTAAAACTAACGGGTTTCATATTTAAAATACTGCAATGTTTCACATGAATACCTCGCTGGATTTGGAAAAAGTCACGTATCTAATATCCACGTACACAAAGTTGTGGGCGATCACTAGTTTTTAAAATAAAACATAAATTTAACGTTATCCCGACCCGAGCACGTAATAAAAATATATTGTAAATCGTTAAAAAACTGGTTGTCAACAAAATGCTCGATGTTAATTGCACATGTTGAAATTTATTAAAAAAATTGAAGTTCCAATATCAGTTTCAGATTAACATAACTAGTCCAATCATAACGCCATCAGAAATAATTAGGAAATACCGAAAACAGATTTCTTTCTTTTTATCAGTTTCATCTCTCTGTGTCCTAAACTTTTGAAAATCATATTGTAACGACACCTATCTCGCTACATGAGAACGACGTCAGCAAGTTTCTACATCTCGCAAGCAGTGTTCTCAAGCTAATTAAAACATATAGAACTTCCCGACTTCAAACACTGGGCAGTAGCCCGCCAGGCAATATCACCCGCCTAGTCGGAGGATCCTCCCTTTTCAGTGGAGGGACACCCACATAATATTGTAAAACCAACAAGTGGCAACTAAAATGAGGAATATGGGGGAAGGAAATGTTGTGGTTGAGGTCGATGTAAAAATAGTAGATTGTTACACAAGGGATGAAAGTGACCTATTTAGGCCCGAGATGGTTTGGCGCACGAGCGTAGCGAGGGCGCTAATAGTTCGAGGGCCTACATAGGTCTTTCTCCCGAGGTAAACACTCTGCTTTTCATTTCGAATATGAGGAAAGGAAATACAAACCTATTACATAAACAAACAATATTTTATTTGTAAACGTAAATAATTAGCACTCGACGAAACACCTGAAATCGATTGACCGCCTCTTTTTTTTCTGTGGCATTCTACCAGCCAGTATTTATTTGTCAAAATTTTTGCTCAAATCTATTTAAATTAACGAATAATTTATTGAATTCTAAATTAGAATTACCTGTATGTTACAAAATTATTGATAATATTTTTTTATTGCAATTTTACGCCGCGATATAACAAAGTGGCTGTATAGAGGGACATGGCTTGCATAGTTTTTTTTTTGTCAGTTTTAATTTTTTTTGATAGTAAATTATTTTTTTGTAAAAAAAATTGCTCAAATCTATTTAAATTAATTAATAATTTTTGGAATTCTAAATTAGAAATACCTGGGTAAGTATAGACATGTTACAAAATTATTGATAATATTTTTTATTGCAATTTTACGCCGCGATATAACAGAGTGGCTGTATACAGGGACATGGCTTGCATTGTTTTTATTTTTTTTGACAGCAGGGAAAATCGCTTCCCCGGGACGAAAAGTACTACTTTCGTCCCTCTGATCAGGTAACTTCAAGCGTACTTTCCGTGTATGAGAAATGAAAAATAATAATCATCTCTACATAGTATAAAACAAAGTCGCTTCCCGCTGTCTGTCCCTATGTATGCTTAGATCTTTAAAACTACACAACGGATTTTGATGCGGTTTTTTTTAATAAATAGAGTGATTCAAGAGGAAGGTTTTAGGATATAATTTGTATCCATTGGCTATAATATCGCGGGCGAAGCCGCTGGCGCAAAGCTAGTTAGTCATAAAATCAGAACGATCTACATCTATTTCATTTGTAAATACATTTTCACTCTATTAAGGATATAATACAGTATTTAATCCGTACGTGTAGTAGCAGTTGGAGGCGAATCAAAGGACCAAGTTGTCGAAGTGGACCCGCCTCGGAATCGGATTAACGGCCTAAGCACAGTGTAACAAGTTAGAATACTGATTAGGCACTTGTTACGCCTCTGACGACTAAGCGATACGTTAAGCGCGGTGTTATATTTACTTATACAAGGTTAGGTTTGTTTAGTTTACCATAAATGAAGTGCGTTATTATACTCATCAACAAATTGTACCTGCTAACCAGTTGCACTAAAAATGATGATGTTACTTAAAACCAACCGACAATCATATCATGAATGTTAAAATCTCACCAAAACGCTTTAATGGCGAACAAAACATTTGGCAAGTGCAACCTACACCATGAGTTGAAAGTTTGTCTGTATTTAGGACACGTTGCAGTAAACCGCATTCGATCTCCGAGAAATTGTAATCGTATACCGCAGTACACTCCTTAGCACAGTTTCAGCAGAACAATCACGAAAACGAATTTCGAAGCCCCAAATAGGAATTCGACTTACTCCTACGCGTTTGTGTAGCGCCGGGTAGTTGTCGACTGGCGTCAATTTATTGGTTAGCTTTGTTTCTGTTCTGAATGAACCCTATCTTGTCATGGAGAAGTTACCAGGCGAACGCCTGACATTATTTTAAAGTTCGCGCTAGATACAATTCAAGTAATAATTACAATTAGAGCTCTTGGAATTGAATTCTATAATTACTAGCGTAGATTTAAAAGCAGTTGAGGATTGGAAACGGACGAGTATTATGTCGGATTTAAAAAGATTTTAAAGGTAGGAGAGGAATCTTGAATATAGGTACTTAACGTTGAAGGTGAGAAAAGAATAAACATGGAATAAGTGAGAAATATTTAGAATCTTCAAGACATCTTCTTTGAAAGAAACTTAAATGTGATACATCTTCTATTTGAAATGCTCTAACGAAATTTAATAAGCTTATACGTCTTATATACGCCAAGAACTATAAGATTACTAACGTGGAAAATCTTGATCGAACTGGTACGATAGCACTCGCAGCGAATTTTAGTCTGTAAAGCTTTCTATTTAGGTGTAAAATCGCTTGAAAAGATAGATTTCTTCGCGAGATCCTGGGGGTGAAACTAAAATGATATAAGGCAAACAATGTCTTTAGGGAGAGCTTCAATATTTTCGTCGGACCTTCGTAAAACACTTGACAGTGCATTCTTAAACTATTTTTTGTTGTATTGTTATTTACTTACTGGTTTGTTCAATTTGTGAAGAGCACCATGGTTCCTTTGTACTGGTCCCCATTTGACGAGATCTTATTATTGGTTTTCACAGATCATCACTATTGAGGCATATATATACAACGTAGCATTTTATTTAAAAAGTTGCGACCATTAATGACATAGAAGCTAAAGCTTTGTAAGTTTCTCGCTACCATATACATGTGAATTGTAAGATACTATCATTGATCTACTTAACTGTACATTTATTAACTGGCTGCTTCTGGCGGTTTTCCTCGTATCATGAGAGAGTTAATTCACGCACCCCGATAAAAAGTAGCCCATGTGTGTACTAAACATCAAAATCGCTTCAGTAGTTACAGTACACAACATATACAAAAAAAATTTTTTTATAATATTTAACTGTGTGATGTGTGATTTTATCCGTGAGATAAAATCGAAGTGATACGAGGGTATTATTTCTAATACACTCTGCAACTATAGCACGCTTCAAAGTGTTACGAACGAATTTCTCTCTTTGGTTCGAAAGCTTTACGTGCTTGAACCGCGTGCTCGTATAAAGGATACCAATTTTCTTAAAATATCCGTAATATCAATGGATCTTTTCATGCTTTCTTAATCTTTATCAAAACTGTATTTTGAATTTCGATGGCCCCGACTTTCTCGAAAATACATACATTTTTTTGGTTAGGTGGTCATTTGTGATATAACATGTTGTGTTATCAGAAGTCAAATTTATTATTGTGAATATTTGGATGTTTGGTAATAATGACGTCTAAACGACTGAATGGGGTAGGTAAAACCTGGATTACGGGACATAAGATACTTTTCATCCAGGCATACGAACTAAACTAGTAACAAAACATTCTTCTTCTTCTTCTCGTATAGGCTACAGGTTTTTATCAGCCTAACAATCCCTGAGAGTTCTCTCAAATCCGCCTGACGGCCTCTGACATGGAATTGTAACAAAAACAGCTATCGAGATAACAGCCGGGGACGTAGGCTGATGGTGTAATACCCCCATGCGTGGGAGGGCCACGGGTATTACACCATCAACTTCCTGACTCCGGGCTGCGTTGTGAAATTTTCTAAAACCCACAAAGCGGTTTCGGCCTGACCCGGGAATAGGCCCATAAAAATTAAACCCAAAACTTTAAAATAATAAATAAATGACTCGCAACAGACAGCTAGCAGGAAGAACTAAATAAATATGTCCGCTGACTTGAAACAATGTTTCGCGGAACCGTACAATTATGGGGAGACGAATTATTAACACGTTTCGCGTGTTAATAAAAGCATAATTTATTCACGTTTGTCACGTGATTGCCGGCATTCACCGGTGTTGACGGTGCTCGCGACAGCGTCCGATGAAAATTCGATGAACACTAATTCAGCGCCACATTGAGCGACAAAATGTAAATATGACAGACGAGAATTCGGTTCACTGGAGCTTATGTTTGCATGGCTCTCTTAAATGTTTACTGGTGTAGACAGGTTTTGAGTTCTACCTTTCTAATTTCTTATGCTGGAATAGATCGTTTGTAGCCTTTCCCTATCCGACCAAATGCAATGCGGCCGGATTGACTTACATACTCAACCTCTAACACTTTAAAAGCCTCTTTTAGCTATCAAACTGTTTTGTCCTTATCTGTCAAGTTAATATGAAGTTTGAAAGAAAGGGACAAAAACATTCTATAGCGGAGAGAGGCTTTTAAGTCAAAAGGTGTCATTATGAACACGAGGGTAACTAAATGCGATCGAATATTAATATTAAAACAACCAACAACGAAATACTAAGCTAACTAAAGTGTAATAAATTCATTCCAATAACGCCACTAGCGAGATATTTGCATTTACAAAATTGAATTAATATGAAATACTCAATTGCTTAATTTGATCAAAACGTCTCGCTTGTTGAGAATTTAAAGCATTCCGCGGTCTATCTATTTATATCTATTTGTATGACACAACAGGTAGGTATGAATGAGGCATTGCAGTGATTTACGTTAACCGAACAATTCTATTAAATGCTAAAGTAACTCTGAAGTAGTTTTAAACCTGGTGCGTGCAGTAATTCCTTCAGGATACGGGTGGAATCGCGTGAAACAGCAATTCTATTATATAAAAATGAATCCCTATTTCCCTTGGTCATCGCATCACGCGTGAACGGCTAGATCAATTAGGCTGAAATTTGGTACGGAGATAGAAGGGACTCTGGAGATGGTTTTAGGCTACTTTTTATCCAGGTGGACGCGGGTGAAACCGCGAGAAAGAGCTGGTTTTAAATAAACTATTAATTAAGTTCATTCTAGCCACAGTACTGTTATGAAGATTTTTTTAGTTATTATGTATCGTCTTTGGTAAAGAATTCGTATGCAAAGTGACGTGAAACAAACCAGTATCAATCCCTTCGTTATGCTATTATTACTTGGCTATTAAATTTAAACATGATTACGTAAGCATTTAAAAAAGTGATGATACCAATTTCACTCAATATGCATATGTCCGAGTGAAGTTATAAATAAACCGTTTTTATATGTATGTACACATGTACATAAAGTCAACAAAACAGGCCGATTTGCTTTATGATTTTCGAATATCTTTGATAAAATCCAGCGAATGCTCATGTCAATTCGAGCGTAGTGTGGGCAAACAGAATTCAATCACTATATTTAAACTGCGCGTTTACTGTGTACAGTTTTTGAAGCAATTTTCCCATATTTTCCGGAAAATGGTCCCAATTTTGAGGTTTAACAGAATTTGGGACCGAGTTAACTCTTTGAATGTTACGTCAAAAATGGAAAAGCATGCTTTAATTATTATAGTTATTTAGTTGTGATCATTGCGTGATGGGGCCAAAGCAGGAATAGTTTGGTTTTGAAAAAATGATGGTGGTATACGACGATAGTACCTGTGTCTCGCTCTCACACCTGAATCATGATTGCAAAAACACGTGGTGGTACGGCCCCTAAACTCATTTTGTTTGTCGTGCATACATGATTGTGGCGGTACCTGTTGTAACCAGACTGACTAAAGTTTAAACCGCTGGGGTCAGACACTTGAAATTTAAGTAGTAGGTACGTATTATGTCGTGGAAGTCTACTAGGAAAGGATGTTCGAAAATTTTTACGTTCCGTCAGTTTGGATTTTGAAACACGAAATTAAAATTAATTAATATTTTTGGATAAATTAAGTCTATGAGATTGGTATTGTTAGTGGCTCCTACATTAAATACATAATTTAATGAATAAATATTTAAGTGTTTGAGGCTGCAAACTTTTAAACCAACTTGTGGCTAATACAGGAAACTCCGATAAACGCAGACAATGACGCGGTGAAGCGCCACTAAGATATCCAATACGTTTTATGTAAGCAGAACTTGCAATTTAAGTGGATGGACTTACGAATCGGAATTATTAGTAAGACACATACTAGAACAAATATTGGATTTGGAACCCAAGTTGGATTCCACTACTTAGTATTTGTTCGTATTCGTACTTTCTCTGCAGTGTAATGTTTGCTTTATTCGTGGAGGTGATTAGATTTCACGGCATAGAGAAATTGCAGGGCTACAGCGTGGTACAGAAACAAAGCAAATGATTTTAATGGCTCGACAGTGTGACGTGAACTGAAACACTCATTAACACATCATTTTATATACCTACGTGTCACAGAATGGATTTGACGCGATAGGGAATGGTTCTGCTTGGTAAAGGAATAAGGGTATAAGCATTTAGTGAAGAGAATAAATAAAAATGTGGTATTGTTTTAGTGCTAATAGCATCAATATTTACTGCAGTGCGGCCAGCCGTTATTTGTAGGTGATATTTAGATAAGCGTACTATTGGAAATAATACATGAATAAATTTTCAACAGTTTTTTTGGTAAAACAAGAGTTATTTTCACTAAAAATTACCTGGCCATTATAAACGTCATGGAAATACCAAGTGCAGTTAATTAATATTTATTAAAATATAATACAGCTAAATGAATAAACGGAATGCAATAATTATTTTGTTATAGATAGATATATAGCGGTACAATGAATATTATCTACTTTTTCGTATTGTGTATAATATCTATATTTTTTTAATTTATAGCTGAGTTTGTTATTTTGTTTGAAAGCGCAAATTCTTTAATCCCTCAGTCGGATTATTTTTTCCGTGAAGAGCCGTAGAAAAATAATTATTTTTGCATTAAATAGCTCAATTTAACTCAATTTAAATCAAATCGAATCAAACTTTGATTAATTCTCGGGGAAAGTTATTTTTTATATCACGCCTTGGGCTTTGGGTGTCGCATAAAAATAAAAAAGTAAGGAAGGACTCAAAGCAAAAACGAAATAATACATCGGGGATGCGGCGGAAGCGGTGGGCGGATCATAGGCCAAGTGCAGGCGACCTCGGGCGAACTAATGTTTTTTAGGGTTCCGTAGTCCGACAAGGAACCCTTATAGTTTCGCTCTGTCCGTCTGTCTGTCTGTCTGTCTGTCTGTCTGTCTGTCTGTCTGTCTGTCCGCGGCATAGCTCCGTGGTTTTTGTTATTAGAAAGCTGAAATTTGGTATGAATATGTATATTAATCACGCCGAGAAAGTGGTAAAATAAAATTTTGAAAAATATTTTTTTTTAGGGTAGCTCCCAAACATGTAAAGTAGGGATGAATATTTTTTTTCTCGCGTACCCCTTCGTGTGGGGTATCGTTAGATAGGTCTTTCAAAATTATTATAGGTGTGTGAAGATCATTTTTCGGTTAAGCGAGCCATTTGCGAAATATCTAGATTTTAAGTGAAAGTTTTTGTTCGATACGAGTTACCCCCCCCTCTAACTTTTGAATGGCTGTACCTAGAAATGTGAAAAAAATCACAGACGTAGCACATGTAATGAACTTACAAGGAAAACTATCACGGCTAAGTAGGCTTAACCGGTTACAGAGTTATAGTCGACTAACTGAGACCTACTACGGAACCCTACTGCGCGTGGCCCGACACGCACTTGGCCGGTTTTTTATATAATAATTACGAATAGATACTGAGAAAGGAAAAATAAACAAAGAAGCAACTTGTTCCAAATAATTTTGTGTGAACACCTGAGAATGTTTTGTTGTTTTCTGCCAGTGTGAAATTAAATTGTTGCACGCTAATTTAATTTGCACTAGAGAAGAACTAGCTAGCCTATTAACATCTCCAGGTTCCCCTCTATCTCATCATAATCCGTTCAGTCGTTTTACCGTGCAAGTGAAAAAGAAAAATATCTCGCTTTCGCATTTATAATATTGGTTATGATGGTACACTACATCTCCCGGCGTAATCTCATTCTTAACGGCGGTGGAATACCTGGCTTCAAATGATTCGGATGATTTTGAACTCTAGACGAGACATCGAAAGTTTTATAGAGCAGGGTTATATTTCTGTTGATGATATATAAAAAAATCTTCAATGTGTAAACGATAACAAGTAAAAATATTTGCGCTTATGTTACATGATCGGAGAGTAAACAAGGTACAAGTTCACTGCTTTCTTCCACGAACTCTTCAAAGTTTCTTCTCAATACAATAAATAGCGTAGCAGGTAATTTGCAAGGATTCCTTTTAAATTGTTGCCTCGAGTTATGCTCCTGGGGTCACAATAATATTTCAAAAAATACACAATATTTTTATAACACTTTTGCGTCATACAAACAAGAAGTTTCAAGTTTACAAAGTCAAAACAAAAAATATTTAAAAATAATTGTTTTGGCAATAAAGTTTTTTATTGTTTCTTCTTAAGCGTAACAGTATTGGCAAATCGGAAAAGCTTGCGTGTTTTTGGATAAATTAAGGATTCTCCTTTTTTCTTTGAAGTATTGCATAACATTGATTTTGGTAAGCCCGTCACTGATGGTTGTGGTAATTTTTTTTAAAGTTCGTTTTATCCGTAAATGTGTTTCGTGTTTAGGAAAGGAAAAATTGCAAAAGTGGCCCGGAAATTTATTTTTAACCAATATTTTGTGTTACAAATAAATTAATTAATTTGAGCAAATAACTTGCAACATCTGTTAAATTCGGAATGTCGTCATTGTTATTTTAGGTTACTCTAGTAGTACTTGTAGGTAGGTCGGGTACATGTTATACATGGTATACATGTTCACGTCGTGTGCCGTGACAGATACGCCGCTACCAAACGCTAAGCTAGTGTTTATTGTGTACCTACGCAGTGCTTCGGCTTCATGCCTAATTTGAATACGTCAATCTAGCAGTTGACGTCCTATCCGAATTGTGTTTGTAGTAATGTTTACTATACAGTATACAGTTCCACGTAGTAAGTGTAGGCAAGTCAGACACGACAAAGCAATGTATTTAATTCGCAATTTATACGGAGTTAAGTTTCATAACAAAAACTTTCGTAATTATAATAGGTATTAAGTAGTATTATCCAATTATATTTGTTACGAAACTGAGTACAATAGTAATAGATCACTACACCGTATCATGGTATAGCAACCATAGCCGTGCTAGAAACGTGCTAGGATCCTATCAGACAAGAATATATTATTTGTTGACCGTTCCGTCACCGACCAACATCGGAGCGGGCCATGACCGGACGGCCACAATTTGATGGAGATAGTATTTTGCACGGGTATGATATGTTTTAGTGAGCATAGAATACCGCTTTTTTTCCATGCTTAATTCCTATATTGCACGGTCATGGCATGGTACGGTGTAGTGAGCAGACTCTTTTAAGGTAAAATTTTTCATCGTTTATTTTGTTTGCTAAGCTTTTATGTTTTCTAAATGGGAACAGTCTAAAATACATACACTGAACCCCATAGGCTTTGATACAAGCATATAGATATTATATATGTACGTTAATTTATTCAGATTCTTTCACGTCAATAAGCGAACCATAGAAAAACAGTCTTTACCAGTACCTAGCTCTTCAAAACTTTACAAAAACTTCATTTTATTTAACTTTGTCGGAAATGAAATAAGCAGTGTAGACTACAGTGGTTTGAACTGGAAAAACTTTCTTGCTATACTTCAATCACTGAATTTTTTGCAAAATAAACTTTTAGTTCGATACAGAAACTCACACCCAGGGTTCCTTAACACAACTTGTACTATTTTTTTTAATATAAAAATGCATTATGCGCTACACTACGATAAGCTGATATGTATTGCTTTCATATGTATTATAAATGTATCCGATGTACCATTTGGGTACTTTAAAAGTGATCATTTTTCAGAGAAAAAATTTGCATGTTAGCGCATAGTGCTGGATTTAAAAGGTTTGCCGGCATGTAAGAAAAGTGCATTCGAAATTCAAATTCCGTTTATTTTTCAAGGAAAAACAAATTTCATTTACTAGGCCCGTGTAACGGAGCTTGCAAAAATACGTTTTAATTACTTTCTGTTTTGTTTTCTCTCAAATATTTGATTTGTATATTTTTTTACATTTTTCCAAAGTTTGTAAAGAGTTTTTTTTTAATAATAAGGTCTGATAGGTATTAATCTAAATATTACAAGAAAAATAAAACTATGACGCTTTGTAGCACAGTTTTGATGTAATCAGCAATTATCCACAATATACAAACTTAATTAAGCGGTAATTATTATCGTACAAGATTGTAGAACTTAACGTACCTACTATGCACTGTTAATCTTAATAAATTATTAGTTGTTTCATCTTATAACATGATGTTATAATTGTTTCCACAAAACTGCGAAAGATTTTGTGCACATCAGATATGCTTTGATAGGAAAATAATTAGGTAAAAGTATAACAAATGCCTTAATAAAATTTTCATAAATACTATGCAAGATATTAAAATGTTAATTTAGTTAATTTGTATAGGTTTTGTATGAAAATATTTATTCCATGAAATGGAAATGAAATAATATACGCTCAAAGGTACTTAAGTCTATTTGAGTAGAAAATTCAGTGAAACTGGATCATAGGAAATGTTTATCTCCAAACAGTTTTACATAGAACTCACTCGTATTTGGATGGACACTCGTTGGAATAATGTTTTGTTCTATTTTTCGTGCAATCATGTTGCAATACATTGTTGTTTTTTATTCTTACGATATTTTCATTTTATGTTATTTTGCAAGGATTTCGTGAAGTCGGACGAAGTATATTTTTAAAATTTCTTACTTTTTTAAGCAGCATGACCGTCTCCAGAGTTCATCTATCTCCGTTCTAAATTTACTCCAAATCGGTTTAACAGTTTTACTGTAAAACGTAATAAACAAACAAATCACTTTCGTTTACAATATTAATTAGGATACAGAGAGCGATTATGCTATACAAATAATATGTAACATCATTGTTTCAAACAATTGGGTTTTCAGAAGCTTAAAAGTGGGCGGTATTCATAAAATACAGTGTTATTCGTAAGGATAATAATGAATGAAATGTATATACGTTAAGAGAACAGAACCACGCGTCCCGACTCCGACACGACGTCATGCACGCCGCTACAACAAACTCAGTGTTGATTGGGGAGCCTGTTGCATGGAATAAATAATACATTTGTTGAGCATGTATTGTATTCACAATGCCATGCTGCTAACTATACAACACAACGAAACACGAGCTTGCACAAAGTTTTTCTCTTTGCCTCGCAGTATCACGCCAATTGTATAATTCAGTAGGTTTAATTCAAAATTATATGGAGGAAAACTGGTACCTTTTGAAGTGAGGTGTGGTGTCGATTTTATCCAATGTCATGGAATGTGAAATAATACAGAATTGGACCGTAACGAGAAGGTCTTTGTTCGAATTTGAACATTTCACTCAACAAGTATTTATCTAACAGACTTAAATGTGGTTTCGTTTTGTTTCAAATAAAGCCAACGAGTGGTTAACCGTCTTATTCCTAATAAAGCTATTTTCTTTATAAACGTAAATATTTGAGCTATCAAAAAGTTTTGTCCTTATCTGTCAATATAAAATGAAGTTTGACACAAAAGGACAAAACAGTTCAATAGCTAAAATAGGTTAATTAGACGAATGGTGTTAGTAATATTCGGTGTTATTAATTGTCGGCGTAGTGGCTGAGCAATTGGCTGCTGCATTGCGTGTCGCGGGTTCGATTCCGGCACGGGATAACTAAAATTGTTCCGGGTCTGGGTGTTTGTTCATGTCTAATGTATGTTTGTTTGCAAACGCACCCACGATAAGTGGGTAAGACTAAATTGGAAAAGGGAGGGGAGAAAGCGCAGCGCCTACTTGTGAAAATTAGTGTTTTCGCTCCATCATTCAGTGCAATTAACACAAAAGTAGCAGCAAAGTAATTTAATTATTAGTTTTTGAGATTGATCAATTAAAAAAATAAAAAGATGTCTAAGATACTCTATCTTAGACATCTTTTTTTTTCGGGTCTGCGCCACGTACCGGGGCTGCGGGACGTTCGAAAGAGATACCGCGCCCCCGGAATATAAAGGGCTGAAGAAGGAACATGGATGGGTCTAGTCAGTAAGAGTCTGACACTCCCACCCGCCCCACCCACGGCTTGAGGGGTCATTTGATGATTTCCCATCCGAAAAAAACCTTCTTGCGCTTAAATTCAAAGCCACTAAGTGACAATCTTCGAAAATTTAGTATTTCAGCTACTGAAATATACTACTAACTGATAATATAGATCATGTGTAGGTACTTATTATTAGATAGTTATGGGCCACACAGATATTCCTATATTTAAAAAGCATGGCAAAGCTGATCACGCTGACGCCTACAAACGAAGATGAACACTTTTTATGAACTAACGGCTGTGCGTCCTCACACACGAGCGCCCAATTATTCGTTAAAACTTGAGCTAAAAAGTTCGAGTAATAAAGACTCTGTATCGCAGTTTGACTATTTTCTCCTGATTTTGATCGTGCACCCTTGTACAAAACAACACATGCAACAGTTAACGATATCATGGCTATTATCTGCCTAGCCTTTTCTCAATTATGTTGGGGTCGGTTTCCTGTGTAACCGGATGCAGCTGAGTGCCAGTGTTTTACATGAAACGACGGCCTATTTGGCCTCCATAACCCAGTTACCGGGTAGGTAACACAATGCCCCTTGATGAGGCTGGTTATCAGACTTTCTGGCTTCTGACTACCCGTAAAGACTGAAAGAAAAGATCCACAAAGATATTCGGGACCAACGGTTTAACGTGATTTTCGGGCCCGAAAAAGTCTTGGTATGACATAGATGGTCACCCATCTACAGACTGACCGCGGCAACCGCAGCTTAACCTTGATCGATTGACTCGTGCGGTTGTTACTAAGCCACGAGCCTCTTACTTATCACGGCTAATAAATGAAATGAGAATAAAATAACTCCCTGCAATAAATAAATTAGGAATTAGTTTTAAACACCTGGGATTTTCTTTGGCTTGTTTCACCTTCAACTTATTTCAAAAAGTATGTGGCTTCATTTAAAAAAAATAATACTGGACTTTACATTTGATCGTGTATGTAAATAGAACTTGTTGCCTACTCGTATTTTTATAAGTGTATCGTGCAATTAATTTATTGGTAAAGTTGGTTTGATTGCAACACTAGTATTTAGAGCTTGATCGGATAATTCAACGGTTACAAACTAATTGGCTGTCTAATGACTATGCTTGTTGTGCCTTTAAATGCTCTTCCCTATTCCTCGAATAATAAAGTTAGTAATAAATAATGCGAAAACTATGGTAATAGAGTTAATTATATCTGTAGTAATTACAGTTTGTCAGACTTGACAGTCATAGATTATAATGGGCGTATTGTCTGCATGTCTCTCCCAAAAATCGCTTTACAAAAAATGTCTATGACATTACGTGGCAATGTATATATATTGTTAGGATTAATGAATATTATATCCATTTACTATAAATATTAATTCATAATAAATAAGCAAAGTCAACAATAATATTATTTTATCGTGATATTCACCAAATATGCTAGACGCTAATGACGAACAAATAGCCAGGTGAGTCAAATACAACGTGATGTGACTGCGAACTTTAGTGCGTTAGGTTTCGTTGGGGTAGCTAATGTGTTTTTATTTTTTTTATAATTTCATCAATCAATATCTATAACGTACTTGTTTGTAAGAACTTAATATAGTTTTGAGCTTAATGGAAAAAATAAGGCTTGAGAAAAGTTTTTGCTGCACCAACAAGTCTGAGCAGACGTTAACGACGAAGCTTAAGTCAAGTTGCACGGCGGATGCTGGGAAAGATTTCGGAGAAAGTTTTTGTTTTGTTTGGGGCGTGTCAGTTTATTAAATGTTGTGTAAACTCACGTAGATATTTGTGCATGTTTGTGTAATAACTTGGTAAGGCATACGCGCGCGCACACGCGGAGGCGGGGCCGGCCGCCCGGTGGGCGGCGGCAGCGCGGGAAATACTTTACAGTTGTCTATCAATCGGACTGCACGTGCACCGATTATTGCGTGTCGATAGTTCGCTCGTGATAACTAACTTTTATTTGTTTTCAATCAAACTTGTTTTTTTGCCAAGTCGATTTATACAGTGAAATGGCTGGGATTTACATAGGTTAATATCTGTTTATTAAATACTATGTTTAGGAGTAGAAGCGCAAATCTTAACTTGGGGTACTGGGTTCAATCCCCAGTTCTGATATAGTGTTTTTATAAATATCTGTGCTTTACCATCCGGTGATTAATCATCTCTTTTACGTGGAGTTACTTAAAACTATTACAGTGACTTTCATATTTCCTCTAATTTACATGGGTACCATAAATAAAGTTCACATATGTATCTAGGTACTTCCCGAATTTAGTGTGGAGAACGCAGATTGGAATTGCAACATTATTTTCGTCCACAGAACCCCGTACCACCGAATATGCGGAGCTGGGCATACCTCTGTCGGAGCGGTCGGCGGCCGACACCGAGGCGGCACACGAGCTGCTGTCGCTGGCGCACAGCCTGCCGCCGCTGCCGCCCGCCGCGCAGATCGTCACCGTGCTGCACGCGCCCGAGCCCGCACCCCTCGTGCCCGTCTACACCTACACTCTGCAGCCCACCAACATCTACATACTAGCAGAGGAGCCACCGGACCCGGTGTACCATACCGTGCAAACAGTTACGCCGCTCCAGCCAGTTGAGTTCGTCGATACACAGATCAGCTACGTCGAATACCAGCCTGCGCCTCCGCCGCCACCTCCACCGCCTCCTCCGCCGCAGCACTCTGACTACCAAATAGAATACAAAGAGGCGACCCCCGAACCTGAACCGGAGCCGCCAGCGCCTGCGTCACCCGAGTGTGAATCGTTGCCTACTACGAAAGAGAAACCCGCCAAATATGACTGCAATGAGTGCGGCAAGCGGTACGCGACTTCGTCTAACCTGTCGCGGCACAAGCAAACGCACCGCAGCCTGGACTCGGTGGCGGCCAAGCGCTGCGGCGAGTGCGGCAAGGCGTACGTGTCCATGCCGGCGCTGGCCATGCACGTGCTGACGCACCGCATGGGGCACGTGTGCGGCGTGTGCGGCAAGCAGTTCTCGCGGCCGTGGTTGCTGCGCGGCCACCTACGCTCGCACACCGGCGAGAAGCCATACAACTGCGCATCGTGCGGCAAAGCGTTCGCGGACCGGTCCAACCTGCGCGCACACCTGCAGACGCACTCGGCCGACAAGAAGTACGAGTGCGCGCGCTGCGGCAAGTCGTTCGCGCTCAAGAGCTACCTGAACAAGCACCAGGAGGCGGCTTGCGTGCGCTCCGACGACGACGACGACGACGAGGATGAGTGACGTGCGGCCGCGCGCATACTACAAACCATGCAACGAACAATTTCTCTATGAACTTCTTTACACCTTTGTATTACTGAAAGGAAGATATTTTATAGGGTAGATGCTCGTAGTTTCGACGGCGTCGAATGAATAATAAGCAATAATAATGTACCTAATCTCGTTATGGCTCTTTCCATAAGTCTAAAAGATGATAAAAATTAATGCAAAAAAATGAAATTTTAATAAATCGTATTTTTTCAATTATTAGTCCGAAAGTTACGGAAGCAATTGTGTCAATTTATGGCAAGAGCCTGCAATGTTACAGCAGTAGGGTAATGTTTACATAGTAACGTTTAAGTAAGTTAGCGTCGCGGGTGTGGTGTGCGACATTAGATGTAGTTACGGTGATACGTAGAGACTTAATGAAACCGTCGAGCTGTGGTACAAAGAGAGCAATAAAGTAACGAGTGTAGAGTGGCAGTTAGGCGCACGACTAGCGTGCGACGGTTAGCGTAGCTTAGCGCGCGCGCCCCGGGAGGACCAAACTGTTGCTCGGGCCGCCCGCCGCCTCCGACACCACACTACCCACGCGTACACACGTGCACACGTACAGCGCACACTCCGCGTCACCTCACTTGCACAGGATGGCAACAAATGTCACATGAAAACAATCACTCAATGCTAGTCATTCAAAGTGACGCCGTCGATATCCGCAACATTTTATAAGTGTTGATATAAGCTATTGCTGTTGATGTCAGTCTATTCAATTTGTCAATTTGTTGATTCAAAATATCATGAACTGTATCGAATAAGAAAAAAAAACATGTTTATGTAAATCGATGTTGTACTTCAAAGAAGATGGATATATGACATTTGGAATTGTATATATAGTTCAAAATAAAATGTTTACCAGGTACTAGTTTCCATATGTCAATTGTTGGCATTCTCTGCAAAGTAATTAGCGCCGAGTATACCCAGTCTGCGCTGATGAGAGTATACCTACGTCTTTACAAACGTACCGATCTGATGGTCTATTGCGGTCTTTTACAAGGAACTACGTTAATATAGATAGCTAGTGTTAATGCATGACCAAGTGATATACTTAATGGCACTGTAAGTGATATCCCTAATACGTAATAATGTTACGTGTTATACAAAAAGCTCTCGTTCATTTCGCTCGCGCGAGGGTATCCTTCGAAGTATAAACACACAATTTTAATGAACTTTGAACCGGGAATAATATATTCAGTGGGTGCACTACATGAATACTGTGGCAGACGCATGATCTCTGTCGCTAATAGACGTCAGGTACAATGGATAGAACAACCGCGTTTGACAAATTAAAGGTAACAGATATCGTTAAAAGGTATAAGATTTATACCTTTTGCTACATTTGATATCCCATCAACAACTCCTCGTGACTTCGCTCATGAGATATACTCGTATTAATCCAGCCTTTAACTCGGTATTGCCGACCGAGGTAGTCATTGTTATGTACGTTTAATATTAGGGTTCGAATTAGATTGTAAATACGGTAGGATGAACATACACGTTCAAATAGAAGCGGGCGCTTATTCCTCGAATACTTCACATTTTACACTCAATAATTCGCACAAATCAGTTGAAGCGCGAGACAGCTTTGCAATAACGCATTTCCAGGAATTGGGTAGATAGTTTACTAATAAAAAATACACCATGTTATTAATACGCTCACTTTTTTGTAGTGATGCAATCCCTTATTTAGTTCGCTGAAATATTAATTTATTCCTATTTTTGGGAAAAGCGGTTCAGCTTACCGAAATTATATGATTTTTATTGTTATTTTTGCACTCATTTTAATTCACGCAATAACTACACGCGCCCGCCCCGACGTGTTGCGATACATCTAATATGAGATATATTGTTCATTTGTGGAAGAGTTTGGTAGGTTCTTGACTCTGGTGAAATCTTTGGCACGGGTTGAATATAAAACTAGAAGGCACATAATCGCTTTAGGCTACAGAAGAAAATCTTAAGATTTTGGATATCGAATCTCCATTCATGACAATTTTGGGTATATTCGCTTATATATATTTACATTCTTAGTACACCGCTAGTTGGAAACTACAAAAAAATGAAACCTCCAATAATTACATAATATTTTTTTTTACAAAAAAATACTCCGTTTATAGATCATTCATGTGTCTTGTCTGCGTTTACAACACACTACACTTTCACTCACACAGACTAGGATAGCCGTCTATGGTCCAGTCTGGTACTCCTTTAGAAATACTTAGGTATAGATTACGTTATGCACGAGTTTGCGTCGTACGGAATTTAACCCGCGATCGCTAGTGCAGACAGGTAACTCATCAACCATGCCATCAAGACATCGTAACATCCGCTTGCTCTTCTTAAAACTTTCTAGTATCTTCTTAGCCATAAGTGTTATTAATTTTTGGATTGGTAGGGGTTCGTTAAGACTCAGAATGATGAAGCAATGAGTGCGAGTATTTGAAAAGAGATGTATTTTTATAGAGTTACATATTTTTTATTGGAAATATTTGATATTTCACGAGATCTTGCGTTATTGTAGTATCATTACGGTAAACTTAATTGTAGGTTATTATGTAAGTTATCGCATTAATCTGTATAGATTGGAATACGTCTTTTTAAGTTAATTCTTTGATTACTTTTTGATGGACAATTTAAGTAAAAGCTTTTATTATGTTAAGTGATTGTAATGTAAGTTTAAAAATAATAATGTTTTATTATGTTATACGGAACATGAAGCAGTAGGATAAAGATAAAAATAATTTTGTATGAAAAATAATAATGATCTAATAAATTGTTGAAGTTTACTGCGGTATTTATACTGATTGAAATATTACTGCTTCCTGAGTCCTATAACCAGCAAAAACAAAACAATTTAATAATGACAAAAGTACGAGAATTCAACGAATAACTTGAGTAATTCAAAAATATATTCACGTTAAGTGTAGTTGATGAAAATTATAACACAAAATTATTATGTTTGCTCAATATGTATATTATTCTTCGATTCTATATGTAGGCCTAAGTACTGTCGCAGAAAAAAACAATTGAATATTTATGATGAAACATATTCTGTGACTGTACTCACACTAGCATTTACACTTCTAAAAGTCACATTATTATGTAGACGTAGTGTGATTGCACTTTATTAAGATAGTTCTTTATTAATTAAACTAAAAATCATCTTCTATTATAAATGTCAATTTTGGTCATTTTTGTCAATTTGTAATAACATCCTATCATAAAATGGTTCTCACTCGTTCTTTCAGTAATAATCTGAACTTGAAAGATGAATCTTGATTTGATGACTTCCAAGCCTTTTGTCTGTGTTCATTTAATTACAGTTTCCAGGGCTGCGGTGACTTTTGCAAACAATCCTGAAACCGTGGCATTGGCAACCCTTGCAGGTGCCGTCAATAATGCTGACATCCATTTTGATACTCGATAAATGAAAAACATTTCGTAAATGTCGTAATTATTCCAGCAACAATTTGAAACAGTTGAAATTTACTGTTTAAGTGTCAGCAGTTCCCAGAGGATCTGTTCAGAATAAGACTGATAGAAAGAGCGTGAGGTTATTTTGTTATAAGTAACTTATTGTAATAATAATTGCGTATGATCTCCACAGGTCAGGTGATGTCTTCCAAAATTTATCTGTCAGCGCTTAGAAGGGGTATGTCATGCAAAACATTGTCTTTTTTAATCACATCACCGCTTATCACCAACTCAATAATTTTGTAATCTAATAATAATTTACTTATTTAAAATGGAATACTGTTATGTTCGTGAATATTGTAACAATGTACAAAACAGTAAGTGCACTAGGCTATCAGGTTGAAGTAAACTTTTTAAGGGCCTGTTTCCCTACTTCTGGATTTACCGATTATTTATCAGTTTCATTTATAATTGGGACAACATTCATAAGAAACTATCAGATAAGTTTAACCGTTACTTATCCAAAGGTGGTGAAACTGGCTATTAATGTATCGACCGTCTGTGCTCGTCATTCAGTACATTGTGTATCTACGTCACGCCAGCCGTCACATCTGCGCTCTGAAGCCTGTCTGCCGCGCACAATGTCTATCCAATGAACCATAATGTGCGAACGTTATTCGCGATTACACTGGACGTTAAATTGTCACCTCATAAAGTGTCACGATACCACAGACCTGTTACCAAATAAACACTTTGTACCAAATGTGGTCTAGTCATTAATTAAAATATTATTTCTTTGGTCAATTATTCACTATAACGCTCGAGAAGCTATGGCTAAAGTTATGAGGCGGCGAAGCTACAAGTAGATTTTGTTTTGACATTATTTAGAGCCATCGCAATATTTAATGATATGGCGCTAATGTAAGGCCTAAGCTACAGTCGACACAAATCGTCGTTTGTGCAATATATACAATTACATGGCTCGTGCTTCAAATGTAGCTACGTAATACATAAAAGTAATATACATTTGATCTTTGTCTCTATACTTGAATGTATGAAAAGCAGGCACATTCAAGAAATTAATGTGATAAATGAATGAATGTGTAACTAGTACTCAATTATATCTAAGTAACGGGCATTTTGTATGTATTTGTATCGACTGCAGTATGAATTTTACTATTAATATTAAAGGCTCGTTTAATATTAGTGATAAGTTAACATAGTGTAATAATTACGTATGATCTATAACTTATTTTCAAATAGCTTAGTGAAAAATAACAAATATAAAATCTGAAAGCAATACGATTCGTACAATCCTTAGATTACTTTGTAAGGCAAATTTTTTACAATAAACTTGTTATCCAGTTATTGCGAAAAAATTAGAAGTATAAAAAATGCATATTTACTATAATAATAAACTTTACGAGTCTAATTATATACCTACAACTTAAATGACTATTAGCATTTACGAACTATTATTAATTACATTTTAGGATTCTTCGGTAGTTTGTGTTAGTTTAATTTGTTGTTTTTTTCCTTAAACTTTATCATAGATGTAAACAGGAGTAACGCCAAATGATAGATGATAGATAGTGAGTACGTTGTTACAAATAAGTCCCATTCTAAAATATCCTGTTCAACTTAAAACTGTCAACCTTAGGTAAGGCTGTCAATAAGCTTAAAGCTAATTTTGACTGATAATAAAATTAACACCAAAGCTCGAAAAGTTTTTGTCTGATAAAAGCTTCACGGCAAAGCTACAAGCCTTTTATAAATGTCGTGTATTCAATTGATCGTTGCCGCAGAAAACCGTAACCGATCCGTGGGAATGTATAATTGTTCATAGGCAGCTTTTAAACGCGATATATTGATTGTTTTTTTTTTACACGACTTCCCACAGACTAACCTGTCCTGTTTAATGTATTCGTGTGAGTTTATTATAACTTCTGAATGCATTAACGCATTCGGATGTATCCTGTCTTTGCATCATCTCGAGTAACGAACGTTAAAAACTGGCTAAGCGCATGTCCGGCCACGCGCTGAGTAGGGTTCCGTAAAACAATTTAGTTGGTCAACTATATTATAACTGTGTAAATCCTACTTAGCCATGAGACTTTTCTTTTTAATATCATTATAAATGTATTGTCCTACTATGCTATATGTCACATATCCTGGAACAGTAATTTAAAAAAATATTTGTTTCCAATATTCATTTAAATTTATTTAGTACCTTAATTGTGAAAGAATACAAACACAGAAACTTTCGATTTTTACTATTATTTAAACTTCATTAATGACAGTAAAATTTACGAATCATGATGAGCAGGTAAATGAAAAAACGTTTTACAGTCAAATATTTTTATTGGTATTTTTCTGATAGAGCCAATTCATTTCAACTGTAACATTTTTTACGCAATAATTGCTTGATTCCAGGCCCAATATCCTGTTTCAATCAAAGGAATATATTATACTAGCTTTTGCCCGCGGCTTCGCTCGTTTCGCACACCCAGTTAATATAGCGGCTTCCACTATATTGCGATGTAACGCTTTCACTTGCAGTCTCGTACCGTTACAAAGTTTTTATATATTTTTTATCCCCTTGGGGGTAGAATTTATTAAAATCCTTTCTTAGCGGATGCCTACGTCATAGTAGCTATATGCATGCAAAGTCTCAGCCCGATCGGTTTAAAATTGACAAACTTTTATACTAACTTTCATCCCCTTATTTATCCCCTTGGGGGTAGAATTTATTAAAATCCTTTCTTAGCAGATGCCTACGTCATAGTAGCTATATGCATGCAAAGTCTCAGCCCGATCGGTTTGAAATTGACAAAGTTTCATCCCCTATTTTATCCCCTTGGGGGTAGAATTTATCAAAATCCTTTCTTAGCGGATGCCTACGTCATAACATCTATCTGCATGCCAAATTTCAGCCCGATCCCTCCAGTGGTTTGGGCTGTGCGTTGATAGATCACTATGTCAGTCAGTCAGTCAGTCAGTCACCTTTGAGTTTTATATATATTTAGATTAAAAAAAAAACACTTCAGCGAACCATGAAATATTGCTGGAAGCAACAAAATATTTAATAGGACAATTTTTTTATGCGATATTTATTAAAATAGAGTTAATGTTCTTTCAAACGTATGCACTACGTCATAAGTTTCAATTTCCTTGATACGAGTACTAATTTGCCTTTGTGTGAAAATTGAGATGAGCACGTACATGTAGGGTTCTGTTTGAAATCCGACGAATGTTTAATGCCGCGTCGTCGTCTGAGTGACACTTAGAGCTTGTTAAATACATTTATAGATCTGAGGGTTTAGCGTTCTGACGCCTACTTAATCTTCCATTAATATGAACCATTTTAGTATTCAAAACGATTAATTGCTTTAGGCTATGATGAAAAAACTTTTCTAAAAATACGGAGATTGCGTGCGACTATTTAAGAGTTTTCGAGATAAATTAATAATTATGAGAAACGATACGAGTAATTTCCTAAATGTAAAGGTAATTATAACTTAGAGCTACTATAGAACTTTTCGCCTAAAATCTATTTACTTCTTTATCTTGTTTTCAAGTTCATGATAAATTATATAGTATTTTGTACGATGAAAAAGAAAATAATAAAATAGTATGGACTTTTGTCTTTTAGTTATAAATATTATGCATTTTCCGCCCTGTAACATAATGTATTGGTTTCTATACAACTCTATGAGTTATCATTATAATAATTAACTTACATAAAGCCTCGTGCCCCTTAAGGGTTTTAAAAATAAGTTTTAAAATACAATTTTTACAATTCATACTTCAGTGAGCACATACTTCTTAATTATGATTAATCTTTTGACTGTCTGTAATAACGGTGTTCATTGATACTCTTTATAAACTTTCATTAAACTATAAATGCAAAATATAAATAAACAAATATACGCGTCGATTTGTAAACCTCCTCCTTATTTTCGTCGGTTACTTACAAAAACAGAATCTGACTTTTTTATATTATGTACAGTATCATTCAAATATTAAATAAAGTTTCTTATTATATAAACAAAAGTGGATCCACGGGAAATATCTCACTACCAACAATATTTCTTTAAAAATACAACGAATTAATAATATTGCCTACATATTTGATTTCAAATAATATAAATTAAATATATCTTTAAATCATAAATCATATATAAATTAAATATATCTTAAAACCGAGAAATTACGGCGAATTTAGATTACAACGACTGTTTTACATAAAATAAAAGACATAAATTAAAAGACATAAATTAAAAATTGTAAACTTTAAAGAATCAAAATAATAATAATATAAAAATAGAAAATATAAATTATAAGATTTTTGTAATATTTGGACAGTTATTTTTCTTTACTGTGTATAGGAACAAAGCATAGTATCAGAACCGAACTTTGTAATATTTATATGAAGTATTTACTTGGAGAAGTTTGATATTTATCAAAAGAGGTCCATTTATATTTTTAAGGTCTAAATTGTCGTAAACATGATTGGCACGATGATTGGCAAATTAACAATATAGTTTATGTTACCGATTAATTAATTAACAAATAGCTATTGTGCAATTAGAGTGAGGCATGTAATTAAAATGATCAAAATAATATTATAGTATCTACAGCGATTGGAACTGTGCTATTTTTTGCATTTGCATTGAACAAATGTAAATGCCATTTTAATTATAATAATATGTTAAATAAAATGAAAGTTGTAATCATTACGTCAAAAGGCCTTACGCAGTTTAGTCAAGTTTCAATCGGTAAAGATATCAATATCAAATAAATATACAATAAGAATATTTTTTCAAGAACATTTGCGATTGCATTAATTTAATTATATTAAACATCAGCACGTGTTTAGTAAAATTAACCAGTATTTGGTAAAAACATTGCAAATTTTCTTGTTGTTTTACTAGTTTAATATATTTTTAAATTGGGATCAAGGATTTATTTTTAGTATTGTATAATTGTTATTAATTTATCAAATCCATTGGTCCTTTATGTTATGTTTAATTTAAAATAACATGTTTTGTTATTTCTGTCAGTTTTATGTGTGGTAACTGTTGTATGAGGAATTTTTACTTAAAATATTGCAGTCATTATCGTTTTTCTATCTATAAGCATGTTTCATAAATGTGATTCGATTTGGGGATTCCTTTAAATATTCTAACGTATTATTATTATTCAAAATCATAAACAGAGACTGAAAAAATATTACAGAACCTAATTATAATTGGCAAAAATATAATTGCTGATTTCTGTAACGATGGCATCGTTGAAGTTGCAAGTTTTCTATTCACTATTCTGACCATGTTTAAACCTATAAATCAAATATATTTTGCTAAAATAGTACGTTGTTTGAACATCATAACAAAATACCCACGTTATGTGTACATTCATCCATATAGATCGAGTATTCTAAAAAGGGCATTTATACAAACCGTTGTTCTTTGTCATTTATTTATTAACACCTATCGTATTGTTAAGGCACATTTAGATAACAAAACATTAATTGAATAGTCTTTGTCGTTTCACACGTGTTTAGCGCTGAATATCATGCTAATCATTTTTATTTATATAAGTTAATTGCCACTTCAGCGTGAATCTATTATTAGAATTGCGCTCGGAATCTTCTTCTATCAGTAAAATAATATTAAGAAGATTATTCCAGAGAGAAAGCCGTTCAAATATACAAACTAACTACTACCCTCTGTTAGCTGTATGTTTGTATTCAATTTCAGCCCGGCTTGCAGCACCGCTCACTAAATACAATTACCGCTTTCCCGTCTCTGTCTACATAAAAAAAGTAGACAAAGACAGAAAAAAATCTAAACTTAAATTATAATTGTAAATATATTTAGCGGGGATAGTTATTGAGTAGCGGTGCAAGCTGGTAACATTTCACTTTAAATATTACACATCGGAAACGAGGCAACAGTACAAAAAGTAACAATAACACTGCGATCAATGGACGTACAGACATCAATGACGACGTCAATATAGGCATTAATCCCCCGAATCGAATTACCTGTCCCGTGCATTCGCCCTGCGGCCACATTCCTCATCAGTGCCGCGTGCCGTGTGCCGTGTGCCGGCAATATTTACACTACGAGGCACCAAAGCACTGCTGTAAGTCCAAACTTGTACAACCAGCAATAATACTTCTGCTTATAGCCTTAGGTTATGACTTAGCCTGTAATTCTATAAATATACTTGTAGTACACTTATGTGTGTTGTTTTATTTTACTCCCTGGTTATCGAATAGGAGCGGCGTGGCTCGTATCAGTACAAAAATTAACACTACTTTATCATAATTTTAGTCAATCTTATCACTCATGAAAGAATAAGACTAGAGCTCCACTACTAACTGCTAATAAAGGTCTTCGCAAAAATGAAAGCTCTGTGTGAATATGATCTCAAAAAGTATTGAGGCTATAGGAAGTTCTAAAGTAAACTGGGCACGTGTAGTTTTAGCATCGAAAACAATTATTTTGTGTGAAGTGTAAAGACTAAAATTTAGGGTATATTGCTTTACAAAGAAAAATGTAAGCTGGTAAAGGTAGATAATTACAATACATTATAAGTATGTAACTATTATAATACAATTATTAGGTGAACGTTACATACAAAGCGTTCGCCTTCAAAAGGATTGCCTATATGTAGATTCAAAGGTTCAAATACGGGACGTTATACAAACACAGAACAACAAACAAAAATATATTAAAGTTTGTTATAGTTGGTTCGAAATATCGATTGACTTTTAGCTTTTATAATCAGAAAACTCGTAGTCTGTAACTTTGCCTACGCCGTAGCGTCGTAGGCAAAGCGTAGCTCATAGTGGAAGCTGCGTAGCCAACTTCGTAGCTTGCAGTTTTGCTCATACCTACGTAGCATTATTAGCGTAGCTCGTAGCTTGCAATATGATTTCGATCACTGGGAAATCAATTATGAAGCTAATCACACAGATAACAATTACTAAATTGGTATCAACCTACTTAGCTCGCGGCAATGCAAATAGCACCCTCAAATTATAATTATATTGAATTATAGAGTGATAGTATCACACCGTATCACCTTAGTTTAATTATCATGTGTTGCTAGTTATTGGCCTGCGGGCTATGATTGTGATGAGAATATAAATTTATTTACTTATATTATCTTCATGTGCATTATTGAAGTTCACATTTCCAGTCATATTTTGTTATCTACCAAGCCTTTAATTTCGTAAAGAGAAATGATTACCTATGATTATAGCACGTTGGCTACAGTGCATGGTAGACTAATTGGGACGGACTCATTAACAACTTACTCTCCGATGCAACGGCAACAAGTTAATGGTTCGCGTAATTAGCTATTATTTTGAACAACTGATATTGTTTCAAATCTCACGCAGTATTTATTGCGTCGTGTGAATATTCGATAGGTTTTTGTTTTAGGTAATAATAAATATGTCTGAAGCAACAAATGACGTTGTGTCTTAAATTTACTTCTGATAATGAAATTGTTGACAGAATTTTGCTAAAATAATAATAGATGGTGCGCAAAAATTACGTTAACATATTTAGTTACAAATTACTCCTGTATCGTTTATAACGTACATAAACATAAATTACACAAGCAAAAACACCCAGACCCGGAACAATTTTAGTTGTTCTGAGCGGGAATCGAACCCGCAACACGCAGCTCAGCAGCCAATTGCTCGGCCACTATGTCAATCATGCCGTCAAAAAACATTAATTTTATTTGAATTAAAAGTTTTAAGAGATGAAGTCCCTTAAAACTTTTCGTCGTCACTTCGTTAAAATTTATTAGATGATACCGCCTATCAAATGACGAACCAAGACAAACTAAAATATAATCTTGAAAGGCGATTCTCCTAAAGATTTTATATGGCAATGATTCCCCGTAGTTTCAGTCTCAGATTCGCCTGTTCCTGTGAGAATGGAAACTGTATATCGTCGTTGCGCGTGAAAACCGCGAAAGAGCAGTTGGCTATCGCGTATCTGAGTTTTAACAACATTGCAGAGCCACTTAACTGTAATTTAATCGAGTGAACATTATAGCAACTCCTTTGTGACTTTATTGTACTACAAATATAAATTCTGCGACGTTTAAATAAAAATAATCGAGGTTACAAATTAAAGTCCGAAATGGATCTATATGTAGTGAAAACTGGAACTAACTAATCTTGGAATGTCAAGGTTTATGATAAGAATTAATGGTATTTTTTAAGTTTTATATAAATAGCAATTTATTGATTTACGTCACAATAATAAATTAAAATTGGAAACAAGCAAATCTAATATTTAAACATTTAACACTCATTTGGTGTTAGTAGGTGGCTCACAAGCCGAGACCCGAGAGATTATTAAGTACTTACCACGGCCGATGGACATCTATAACACCAGAGGCATCGCAGATCATTATTTTCCTTTCCTAACAATGTCGGGGACAAAATCTAGTCTTATCGAATACATTTAGTTGGGTAAAAATTTTCCCTTGGCCGGTATCACCAAAAATAGCAATTCAAGATAGTGGCTTGCATTAAATTAGTTCACCTATCAGCTATATTCATAAATAGCCATGTCTGACTAAAGTTTGCACGACATGTAAATTTTGCGCCTTTTTCTGTTACGTGGTATTTACAAACTGCTCTTTCGACGTTAAAGGAATATATGTATATATTGTACAAGTATAAGAACTACACAGACGCAAGATATTTTGTCAGTCATCCCTATAACAAAGCTTAACAACATTGTAACCGACGTGCTATTAATCTGAATTGAAGCAATTACGTTGCAAGTCAGCTAGCTATCAGTTGGCATCGATCGCATACAATGGCAGTACAATTAATATTCTTGACATACCGCTTGTTTAAAAATAGCGTCTTTTGTTTAGAAATTTGCAATTTTTCATCACTACAGAGCATATTTGTCATGTATCTAAATAGATGACGCAAGTTCCGTCATGTGTATGAAAACTATACGTGTCACTTTATGACGTTCTGTGACGTCACACGAGCGTTATATAGTTCGACATGGCTATTTATGAATGTGGCTGACTGGTGAACTAACGCAAGCCACCATCTTGAAATGATATTTTTGGTGATAATGATACCAATTAATGAAAATTTAATTTTTTTTGAAGTAAATCATGACATGATAAATAGCAATTTATTAATTCATCATTTACGTCTTAATAATAATCTTAAATTGGAAACAATAAAATGCAATATTTGAACATTTAACACACATTGGGATGTTAGTAGGTGGCTCACAAGCCGAAACCCTCCTGATTATTATTGTGAGCCACATTCATAAATAGCCATGTCGAACTATAGTGATTTTCTTTGTACCAGCTAACATTTTTATTTTTAGCAGCTCAATACGGCACAATTATGCAGTTTTCTATCTTTCGAGTAATGTCTTGCAAATACGGTGGAGCGCGGACTACTTCAGACGGTGTTAACTTAGGTGCACTGCAGTCATCTGGCACACGCGAAATACACATACTTGCGTGATCTGTTACAGATAAACATGTCTGTTCTACAGAGTATATCAGCGGAGGCTATATGAGTAGATGATTAGTTTAAAATCTGAGTAATACATAATTTTATATCATACTAGCTAGTTTATATGGTTCACCCGCATTTTGAGAGAACAAGTTCGCGCACTCGATTAAAAGGCATCCTTTTGTTAATCCAGGTTTACTATCCCTCTTATTCACAATAACGCGATTTGTCTTTCATGCGTCTTTTAGCTATCGAACTGTCAACTGTCAAAACAGTTTGACAGAAAGGGACAAAATAGTTATTGTGAGATTAGCGCGTTCAAACAAACAAATAAACTCTTCAGCTTTATTATATTAGTATAGATATAAGCCTGTTCTAGCTATTGAGTAGGAACTACTGGTACGATTTTGGCTATATATCATCACGCTAAAATCAATAGGAGCGGAGCACCACTATTCCACGCGGACGAAGTCACGGGCAGAAGCTAGTTATGAATAAGGCGGTACGTATGTACCAAACTTCATCAAAATCCATTCAGTAGTTTTTGCATGTAAAGACAAACATACATAATATATATATTTAAAAAATTTCGCATTTATATTATTAGTAGGACTTAACTGCAATCAATTTGTAATCACAAGGTGTTATTAACGTTTCAAAGCCTATCATGTTAATTGCATCGATTCGGATTACGGGCATTGCATATCCGGATCATGATCCCACGAATCCGGTTCAAGTGAACTGGTTGCAAAGCGATCGCTTAACCCCGCCGGTTTAACAGTAATCTAATAATACCTGCAACGCAATACAAGGCTATTGCGTGACTGTATTCGTCATACACGAAGTAATTTCAAAGATTTGACGTGGTCTCATGGTCAGGAATATTTATTAAATATGCTATTTCAATTTGATGGTAATATTCATTTGTTTTTGCGTCACTATTTTATTTTAAACTAGCTGTTTCCCGCGGTTTCACCCGCATCCCGAGGGAACTACTAAGCGCACCCGGGTAAAAAGTAGCCTATGTTGTTCCTCAGGGTCTATTCTATCTCTGTACCAAATTTCATTTATATCGGTAAAGTAGTTTTGGCGTGAAAGCGTAACAGACAGACAGACAGACAGAGTTACTTTCGCATTTATAATATTAGTAAGGATTTAATAATAATGCATGCGTTGTTAAAGTTACACTGCTGATAGATGCTAGAGACAGTTCAAGTGCTTTGAAATTTTATACCTGAGTATGCGGGAACAAAATATTAATAAAGATAAAGATAAAGATAAAGATAAAGATCATTTTATTCGTTTAAAACATGAGTATACATACATATGCATGCAAGATGTTAAAGGAAATATCTCGACAGTCATGTTTAGCCTCTACGGCGTACAAATGTTAAAAAAAATACAATTCTAATTAGCCTTCGTCTTACTTAGTATTAATAAATTATACAATAAACATTAAAACAGAAAACAAAACATTAGAGCAGAGAATCTTTATATTTAAATATGCTTGTGTTTAAAACATATCTTTATTTACCTAAATGATTGTACAATATTAGTGTTACATACTTACATCAGTCAATTTCGTACATTATTACTTTCGAATATTTTATGGTTTCTACTCTATTATGATCAATTAGCAGTAAAGTAGTGTGTAATAATTTATATAAATTTACTTATATTAATGTCATAGCAGTTAGTGGTCAATGTTGTCTTGCAGAAAATCATTAATATTGTAGTAGGCTTTATTTGCAAGGAAATTATTTAATTTATTTTTGAGTATGTTACTATTATGTTCTTTCCAGTGTTTAGGAATTTTATTAAATATCTTTGGGCCCATGCAAAATATGCTGTTATTCATTAAAGAAGTTTTTGATTTATGTAGACGAAGTTTACTGTTATCACGTCTATTACGAACGACCGCATCAGACATACGTGGAAATATGTTAGGATTGCTCTTAACGAAAATTGCGCTTTCCAGGATATAAAGTGAGGGTAATGTCAATAATTTATATTGTATAAAGAATGGTTTACAGCTCTCCGTGGCCTTTAGTTTGAAAATGGTCCGTATGCATTGCTTCTGGGCTTTAAAAACCAGTTCTTTATTCGTAGAGTTACCCCAAAAGATAATGCCGTATCTAAGAATGGAGGAAACTAAACCATGGTAAGCTGTGAGAAGGGCATCGATATTAAGCATTGGTACTAATTTGTAAAATGCGTAAGAAGATTTACTTATTTTTTTTATTAAGGCTTCTGTGTGTGTTTTCCAATTGAGTTTTTTGTCAATGTTTACACCAAGAAACTTCGCATTATCAACCTCATTAATCATTTTATTATTGTAGTGTGTGTGTAAGTTTGTCATAGTAGATCCTCTTTGTGTAAAGTGCATAATATTAGTTTTTTCCAAATTGATTTTTAAATTATTATTTTCTAGCCATTTTATCATCGATATTAGGGAATTATTAATGTCATCATCATAGGTATCATTACTTTTATAAGGTATAGTTATGGTACTGTCATCGGCAAATAGTGTCACGTATTGGTTAATGTTTTTAGGTAGGTCATTTATATATATAATAAATAATAGAGGTCCCAAGACACTGCCTTGAGGCACACCATATTTAACTACTCGACCTGATGATCGATACGTTTCTTCATGTTTTGTACGTGTGTTTACTGTGGTTATTTCTGTATATTGCTTTCTATTCGTAATATATGATTCTATGAGACGCGAGACGTTACCTCGGATACCATAAGCTTCTAACTTCCTAATCAAAATGTCATGAGAGACGTAGTCAAACGCCTGCGTCATATCACAAAATATGGTGCTAACAGGAATGTTTTTGTCTACATTTATCATGACTTTATACAAGAAGTCATAAATAGCCATATTTATTGTTTTGTTATTACGAAAACCTTTTTGTTCTTGAGTTAGTATATAATTTTTCTCAAGATACATGTACAGTTGTTTATATATATGTTTTTCAAATATTTTAGAGATAATACTTATGAGAGAGATAGGTCGGTAGTATTGCATAAGTTCCTTATCCTCTTTTTTAAATAACGGTTTTACAATCGATATCTTCAGTGCCTCTGGAAAAATACCAGTATCGATGCTTAGATTTAAAATATAACTGTGTATTAAAAATTATTAGAAAAGTGTACAGATTTCTCCAGCAACAGCTTTGACGACTTTCGTTGAAAGACCGTCATAACCCACACTATTTGTATTTCTTAATGAGTTTATTATTTTGTAAATTTCCGCAGGGATACACGGGGCTAAAAAGAAGGAGTCTAATCTATTTTCTATTAAAGATGTAACATTTTTAAAAGAATTGTTTATGGGGATAATTTTTTCAATAAAGTATGTATTAAATTCATTAGCTATGTCTTTAGGTTTAGTGATTATATTATTGTTAATTTTAATTTTTCTTATAATGTCTCTGGGTAGATTCAGTTTTGAACTATTAATTATCTTCCAAGTTGCTTTAGATTTACACGCAGAGGACTTTATTGTATAGTTATTTTGCGCTTTCCGAGTAAGCTTAATTATAAGTTTTAGTCTTTTAGAATAATTAGTAAAAATATTTTTGTTTATTTCATTTGGTTTATGCCTATATTGCCATAATAATTGGCGCTTCTTTTTGCTACATATTTTTATGCCGCGAGATATCCACTTGGGTTTTTTGATAATATTAATAATTTTAGTTACCTCGGGAAAACATAACTTATAGTAAAGAGTAAATGTATCTAAAAAAATATTGTAGGCATCATTAGGATCAGAAGTTTCGTATACATTCGAAAACGATAAGCTTTTTAAACAACTTTTGAATTTACTTATGTTTTCCTTACAATAGTCTCTTTTTGTGACTCGCCAGTATTTATTATTAAAAATTGTTTGAACAGGAAATTTGAATATTTGTGCTGTGTGATCAGATAGTCCTAGTTCACGCACTTTAACAACACATTTCTTAGTAAAGTTATGAGCGATGTTGTCAATACATGTTTGACTTTTTAGACGAGTAGGTTGATTTACTGCCAATTTCAAACCAAAATTCATAAATACACATTCAAAATCTAAAGTCTGTACATTTCGCTTCAGTAAATCTACATTAAAATCACCCGCTATTAAAATATTAGTATAACAATTCTTACTAAGTGTTTGCAATATTATTTGTATTTTCTCTATACATACATTAAAATTACTAAGTTTAGGAACCCTGTAAACACATGCTAAAACTATCTTATAGTCAATCAGTTCAATTGCGCAGCATTCAAACACGCCAGTCACAGATATTTTTGCAATTTGATTTAATTCCTTAAAACGATGGCCGTTTTTGACGAGTATGCATGATCCTCCTCTCTTACTTTCCTTTCGAGCAAAACATGCTGCTAGTTGATAATTTGGAATACATAAGAGGGATTCATAACCTGCCATGATAAAATGTTCAGTAAAACATAAGATGTCCACATTTATATTTTCATCTAATAGTTCATCAAGGCTCACCGAGATTGCATCAGATTTGTTCAATAATCCTGCAATATTCTGATGTAGAACATGAAGGTGTTTAGTGGTCACGAAAAAAGGTTTCTTCGCCTGCTTCCTGCGGCGTGTATTCATTGATTCTACTTGATTGGTTCAAAGTGATAATTGCTTGATCGTCTTGAGCAGAAAATAATTCGTAATCTATCATTATATTTGACAAAATGTTCTCGTAGATGTTTTTCCATCCGGATTTATTTATTCTTCCAGTCTTATAGGAGAACATCTCATGTGTCAGAGAGAAGTTACTGTCGAAAAAATAGGCATATTCTTGATTATTTACGTCTAAGCACAGGAGATTATTGAATAGCTCGACTCTGTAATTGTGTATGAGTGCACCTTTTATGTAGGTTGGTGTACATAAGATGCTATTGGTATGAGTTGAATTTTTCAATGACTTTTTTAAGACCTCCAACATGTTTAAGTACTCGTTGTTTTTTATATCATTTTCACCTATAAAAATCAAGCAGTAATCTTTCATCGTAAAGTTTAGTCTTGTAGTTTATTTTCAATATTATTTAACCAATTGTTTGTCGCAGTATTTGGTAGTAGATAATGGCAGTAATCAAAATCATTCAAGAATATATTTTCAATTAATGGCAGAGTTCCCTTCGTGCAGCCGCTGCTTATTATACACAGTTTATTTTTTTGTTTAGATGTGAAATTAGTGCCTGTTAAGTTTTTGTTAGCAACGTTGCACTGTTCTGATGATGATTGTAGATTTTGTTGTGTTTGTGTATGTGCGTCCATATTGAGATAGGTAGTCTGTGTTTCCTTATTTAACATGTTAGAGTTACTCTTTTCGTTATTAACCTCTATAGTTTCTAACTCAATGTCTTGTGTAACAGGCAATTTCTGCTGTCTATACTTTTTTTTACGAGTTGATGACGATGTATTATTTTTTCTCTCAGGGGTTACGCAGATATTTTTATAAGTTTCAACAGTTTTTAAGGATTTTTGTAGATCTGATTTCAATCGAAAGTTTTCACAATTCAAATTTTCTATTTCTTGGTGCGCACTCATTAGTTGCATCTTAAGTATTTTTATTTCTTCATTTAAACTATTGATTATGTCATTATCGCTATTGTTATGTAGACTATCTGGCAAGCTCATCATAGTATAGTAGAAGATCCGACCCTACATCGACATTCATCGAGTTGATAATAGAATCAAACATATTTTATAATAAATTTCGTATAATAGAAAATATATTAAAAGTGGGTTGACAACAAAAATCCTGGACAGAATATTTTTAATTATTTTTTAAAAAACTGTTTTTTATAAAATTTTGCAACATGATGATAATAATAAAATTTTATACTGGACTTAAAGTATAAAACATATAGAATGTGCTGACGTAGGGTTGACTATTATTTACCTGGACGAACTACTGGGTTGACAGGTATAAAAGGTATGTAAATTCTAGTTACTTTCACTGATTTGATAATAGAAAAAAAATTATATCAGCATAAGCGCTGTTTTATTCCGAACACGATGATATAGGGTTGACTGCAAAAAATTCGGTCCTAATAGGGGTATACAAGTTTTAAAGATTTAAATTTCAACGCGTGTGGAAATTAGTGATAGATAGATCCGAGGTAAGTATACCGTGTGATAATAAAGGACCGAACATTGCAGTCGTGTCTGATGGGATCGTGAATATAAGAAAGTGCACATGCTCGGTATATAAACTATATGGAGAGTAGGGGTACCCCTACTACCCTCCATATTGTAAACAGTACGCGTTATTTTGGAGCAACTGACATTTGAATTCAGTATGCGTTATTTCGAAAATGTTAAAAAAATAATAAAAATTTGAAAGGTAGAAATTGAAAAACAAAAAAGAACAGGCCGAGGTCCTTCAGAAAAATTATTTTTCAAATTATTTGTTTGATAAAAACGAATTCAACGAACGTTAAAATTGTGATATATTTCGAATTCTATTAGATAATAATTGGAGGAATCATATATTATGTACTTACTGCATACTCTGTAAAGAAAAAATTATAGTCTTCATGCTATTTACTTCGTAAAGCAGTTATTTTTTTGTTGGTATTGTAACCAACGAAATTGAGTGCTGCTTTAGTTAGTTCAACTTCATGATAATTGGAGAGGTGAAAGGTAAAAGGCTTTAAGCGACATTTTATAAACTTTACAGGAGAGCCATTTAAAGATCTAAAATTTCGAAAAAAAAAACGTTATAAAGAAACTACTACTCCTACTTTAATGAGGATCGGGAATCTTTATTGCAAACAATCCACTGATGTTTTGGTATACTTGTCATAAAAAAAACTGCTATAATATCGAAAAGAATGGTCGCTTAATACAAAATGATCTATACTGTCTTATTTCTAGAGTAAGGAAAAAAGATTAAACTGCCAACAGTGTCTATCAGTTGACGGCAAAATGGTTAAAGTGACTTTTCAGTGTTATTCAGTAAAAAGCAAAGTGATATAAATGACTTAACTCAATGATAATGGGAAGGGCTATTTTGTTTTAACCACCAATTAGGTTTTGATAAATACTCACACTAGGTGGCTTAGGACACGTTTATTATACTAAGGCCCAAGTTCACCGAAAAGATAACGGTCCGATCAACTGAAAACAGCTGTTTAGCTTAAATTCAAACTTCTACCATACGATGAATAACCTATTATTTAGGTTTTTTATTCCTAAAACGAGTCGATTACCAAGCCAGGGTTGAACAAGAAGTTGACTACACGAAAATTCCCGCTTCGTGGTTAAAAAACGTTTTCGTTTAACGGGCCGATTATATAACCATCTGTTGGTGAACTTGGCTCTAAATGAGTTGTTTAGAGTCTCGTCTTTGAAAAAAAAATCATAAAACATAGTTTTTTATGCCAAAAAATAATGAATGAATGTTGCTGACAGTCAAATGGTTGAAGCGACACTGCATAGTGTTAGACGAGGAAAGCAACATGTATGAAGCGACTTAACATTAATAGTTAGCTACATCGAACACGGTTAATCTGCCATTTACTTGTAATTTTAGGAAGAGAATAAAGGCTTAAGCTCCGATTCACTATTAATGAGTACAGCTTAAGTGAAGAACTAAATAAAATTGCCAAATTTGATGTCGGATCATACCTTGAGAATTATGGCCGAAAATTGCATTGTCTTTAGCGCCAAAAAATGCTCAGGATCGTGCGAAAAATCGCTGATTCTAAATATGTATATAAGTCAATATCGCCCAAAATGTTTTACCTTTCACCCCTCGATATTTAAAGTTTTTTTTTACGAAAAGGTAGCTTTAACGAACAATTTTTAAAAGCTTCATCTGTAAAATCACTTAAAGAATCGTCCAAGTCACATAAAAAACACTTTTTAGCCATTTTTTATCACAACGATACAGAATAACACGTATTTTCGATAAAATATAATATTATAAGTCATTAGCTACTCCAAAATAACGCGTACTGTTTACAATATGGAGGGTAGCAGGGGTACCTCTACTCTCCATATAGTTTATATACCGAGCATGTGCACTTTCTTATATTCACGATCCCATCAGACACGACTGCAATGTTCGGTCCTTTATTATCACACGGTATACTTACCTCGGATCTATCTATCACTAATTTCCACACGCGTTGAAATTTAAATCTTTAAAACTTGTATACCCCTATTAGGACCGAATTTTTTGCAGTCAACCCTATATCATCGTGTTCGGAATAAAACAGCGCTTATGCTGATATAATTTTTTTTCTATTATCAAATCAGTGAAAGTAACTAGAATTTACATACCTTTTATACCTGTCAACCCAGTAGTTCGTCCAGGTAAATAATAGTCAACCCTACGTCAGCACATTCTATATGTTTTATACTTTAAGTCCAGTATAAAATTTTATTATTATCATCATGTTGCAAAATTTTATAAAAAACAGTTTTTTAAAAAATAATTAAAAATATTCTGTCCAGGATTTTTGTTGTCAACCCACTTTTAATATATTTTCTATTATACGAAATTTATTATAAAATATGTTTGATTCTATTATCAACTCGATGAATGTCGATGTAGGCCCGGATCTTAGACCAGTAGTGTCGAGTATTGTTTTCTCATGCTCATCAGTCGATATAGATAAGCCTACTATCGAGTCTAAGGAACCAGAAGTTTGTCGTTTCCTATATGTGATATTATCGAATGAATCTGGATCCATATTTTTATTTTTCTAAATTATTTCGTTTGCTTATGGAAGTGGCGCCCTCTCTTATTAAATGCTTAACATGTAACTCAAAGGTTAACTTTCTTCGTAAAAACTTCAAAAATACATAGTGTGTTTGGTGGGTTCGAAACCGCGACCACTCGATTCCGCAGACACGTCTCACGCATTGGGCCACCAAGACTTAACGATTATTGTTGAAAATGTCTATCATAAGTCAATGTATGAGAGATTTGAATTGTGCAAAGCGGTTGATATGACTAATCATTTAGGAATTTTTTTCACTTGACGTGCACTTTGTATCGAAGTTCTTTATTCACTTTTTTATGTTTTAAAGTCACTATTCATATATTGTTTAGCGAGTAAATTATTTGTTTATATGTATAATTACCGCAATTAACACTTTTTAAAGCTATTGTTCCAGTTTGTGTACATATTGTCTTGATTTATTTACACTGTTTTTTTTTTTAACACTCTTGTACTAGGGTCTTTGATAACGTCACTACCGTATGATTAATACTTATAGTTACTTAATAATAAAATACTTCTTTATTATTCAAATCAATGAATCAGTTCAAAATTGTTTGTACCTGTCGGCTATCATACTCAATTGTTGGTCTAGTGGCCGCATTACATTACAGCTAGCATTACAGCTATCACGTTCTTGGGTTCGATTCCAGGGTCGGGCCGAAATAGAATTGTGATTTTTTTGTGGAATCGCGTCGAGGAAGTTGGTGGTGTTACACCCGCGGCCTGGGTGGGCGCATGCTAAACCGTCGTCCCCGGCTACTAAATTGATAGGATTCGTTATTACAATTCCATGTCGGGGGCCCTCAGGCGGTTTTGAGAAAACTCTGACGAACTAGAGAACTTAAGACTTACGTACTTACTTAGGACTTCGGTACTCTAAATGAATACGAAAGCCACTGGAAGGTATAGTGTACAGTACATATAACCTATTTCCAGCACTCTGTCCTAGCACTACGGATATTTCTATTAAAATAGAAGCTTGAACTCACAAGATACAATTTAGTATCGAACTCTAGACGCTTCAATAAAATGTAATTATCGGAGAAATAAACCACGCAATTAGCTCGCGTAGGCAAATTAGCAATGCTTCATATGTTACTTGTTACTTTTTATCGTATAAGAATAAAAAAATATTTCTGCGTTTAATTTTGTTTTAGAGTGTTAACAATATTGACATAAAGGTATAATGTAGTATAAAACCCTTCAAAAATTAAACGATTATTCAAAATATTAGAACATGCATTTAAAAAAAATAAGTTTAAAAACTTTTTATTATTTCTTCAAAACATACATGTTTTGAAGAAATAATAAATCTGATACGTATGATAAAAAACGAAGGAATAATGAATAAAAAGTAAATTACATAAAAATAGAAGTTAATGACAGGTACAAAATAGTCTGAATATTGTTTCTACAATTGTATCTTCATTCCAATAAATGACAGACTACCATGTCCATTTCTTCATCCATCATCTAAATATGAATACAATACATTTGTAGCTATAAAAAAACATATCCCTCCTTCTGGCGCAGTCGGGTAAAACAGTAATTCGTTGCATTGTGGGTTGCATAATTTAGCAACGACAGGGCTAAGAAAGAGATTAAAGAACCGTATTCATTAATTTACATAAAAAAGAGATGAACTTGATATCATATAGGTGAATATAGTACCTTGATCGGTTATACCAACGTTTGTAGTGGCCGAGTGAATGATGGCTAGTACACACCATGGCACGGATTCGATTTCCGCCCGGAACCAATATTTGTATGGCTCACAAATAGTTATTCCCGGTCTGGGTGTTTGTTCGCGAGATGTACTCGAATGTTTGTAAACGCACCCTGGTACAACATTATTTCCGTGTGGAGGTTAACGCTAAAAAGGGAGGTAGTTCTGTAATCAAATTGGCGATACAATATCAGTGGTAAAACTTATTTTTTTTAATTATCAGTCATTTACTGTAGAGGAATAAAGAAAAATGTGTGTACGTATACATTACACAGGAACTGATTGAATTCAATGTGAATATTTCTATTGGAAACAATGAACAATTAATTATAATAAAATTGCGCAAAAGACCTTTGTTATAAATACTCGTTTTAATGCAAATGAATCATAAAGATTAATTAATGTATCAATATAACAAGACTTATGGTGTTGTTATTGATTGTACCATAGTCTTACTTTTGTCAGATTACGTATGTATGCAACCATGAAACTTTTACATATAAATTTAAATCTTGAGCGAAGTTGTTCAAGCTGCAACCGCAAAAATACATTGAAATATAGGACCGGCCGTGACAATTTTAATCCTAAATAGGAACCGATCGTTTTCCTAAACCACAACAAGAATAACTTGTCAATTTAGGCCGAATATGACGTATCGCTTGACCGTCAAGTATTTTTAACCCGTTTTAGAACCCGTTTGTAGATGTGTCTTGAGTTATTATGTCACAAGCGATTGTATTTTTGAAAATATTTCCAACAAAGTATTTTGGTCCATTAGTTTAAGTGCTTAAATCACTCATTTTACGTCAAGGACTCAGAAATAAGCTATCCGTAAATAAACTCAAAATAATCAGTTAAACTAATAAATTCATATTCCACAGCATAAAATAAACTTCACAAATAAATGTGACGTTCAATTTGTTCGACATTTAAACCTGTCCCGGGCAAATCCACCCAATAGAGCACTATAAGTTGTATCAGCCAGGTCACAATTATTCGCGCATGATTAAAAACGATGGATTTAAGACGACGACTACCGCCAATGACCTTGAGCAAATGGGCGGAGCTTGAGCTTCCCCCCCGCGACCCCGCAATGCACACCGCACGGTTGTCATTTTATATTTTGAAGAACTTTGACGGGTGACCATAATATTATGTAGAGATTCTAAGGACAGTCGCATATTGTATTTTGATATGCATGTCTAAGATATAAAAATAGAAATACAAATAACATCTGTCTGAGTAATACTTCGAAACACTAATTTTAAATTTCCAACCCCCACTGCATACTTCGTTTGCCAGAAAAGCAAAAATATTTTCAATTTCTTTAATATGCAAAACATGTTTATCGATCTGAATTGTTACAAGTTTCAAGAAAAAATTCTGACAACTAGCATTCTTGAATTAATCCGCTGTGAAAGATGGACAGACAGACAGACAAAATCGCACCATAGGAGTTAATTTTTAGGCCATATTGGTGTCCACTTTGAGCTCTTCTAACAGAAATGCACGCAAGTTTTTTTCATATTTGCATTTTACGACATCTGCTGCTTCTCAAATAACTTCAGCTCATCTTCACTTGTATAGGAAAATCATATTAGTTTTGTAAGGAGAGCCTGGAAGCCAGTTAATTAGTCCGACGTTTCTGATCCATCTGTAAAGTGTCCGACCAAACCTTTGGCATCAGCTTTGGCCAAACCATTAGCTTAAAATTGGCCTAAGTTTTGAAACCAACAGAACCGAAATTGAATAATCTATTACGTTTAAAGACCTAAAAGTGAGTGAGACTGTATTACAAATGATGTTAATATTTTAAATAAGCTGCAGGTAGTTTTATTCATATTATTAAGTTGATACACCGAACATATTAGTAAAAAGTCATTGTGGCTTCTTTGCTAAGGCACCTGCATCTCATTTATGAGTATGCAGATTCGAACTTCGAAACCTAGAAATTACGAATCTGACTATTCCAAAGTTTTACATGCACTTTTTTTAGTATAACTTAGACACCATTGACTAACGGTGAAGGAAAACATCGTGAGGAAACCTGGACTACACGGTCTGAAATCACCAATCCACCTTGAAAAAGCGTGATAATTAATGCTAATGCATGTCTATGTCATACCCAAAAGTGGGATAGTAAAGATTCCGATTATGACCAGGATTTTTTAAATTTTTACCTATCATGAACAATGGAATATCACCCGTTTTGGGCCCAATTTTGAAAGTGCGGCAAAGCAAAAATCAATGCAAAAATAAATGTGCTAAATTCGGATATAGATTTTGTCTGAATGAGAATTAGCTGTTACATTTTCAAGCACCAAATTTGTACGACCCTTTTCCACGGTTTCATGCATTATTGAAGAAATAAAGTAATGGAAAAAAATCCTACCATTGTATGGCATTTCGATAATCTTTTAGAAAGATGCAATATCGATTTTTGACTTTGAAATCATTTATAATTACCGATTTAAATATTTTTGATCTTTATCTTTTTACCTTATATTACTAATATAAGGTTTTTATAATATATTTTATCAGAAAAACTCACCGCAAAAATTGACAGATTTTTTTATAAAAAGATTATTAAATTGACATGCAGTAGCTCAATTTTCATTTAGTTTTCTTATTACAATTCATCGGAATTCAAACATAACCTTGAAATTGGAAAATGGTCGAAATACCATATTAAGAAAAGCATTTAAGAGAAAAATGTACGGAAGTCTAATTATTTCAGAATGTTTGTTTTACAAACTACGGAGAGTTTTTTTAAAATTTAATTCGTATACCAAAAGATGTCGAAACATCAAGCCTTTATATCAAGCCCTTTCATAATTATGATGACGTAGAAACTACACTTTGTAATTTTAATCCCCATTTTTCCTCGAAAGTAATAGGTAGTATTTTTCTACTTTATCCATTTGCGATTTATTCCAAATCGATAAGGTTAGTTATTCCTGAAGTAATTATCAGCTCTGACAGACAGACAGAGAAAGTCGCATCCCATAAGGGTTACTTTTTACTATTTTGGTTCGGAACCTTAAATATACTATTTGAATATATCTTCATTTTTCATTTTCAGTTCTTCTGTCTTTGACTTCTGGACCAAAAATTAAAGAAGATCAAGTCCTTTTTATTTATCAGGGCTTTAGCCAAAGAATTAAGCGATTGCCTATTAATCGGCTTAGGCCTAGCCAAAAATCGACGTTCTGTCGGGTACTATTTGGTGTTGAAAATAAAACATAAGAGTGGCATAGTGAAGTAGGACCTTCATTTCTAAAACACTATGCTTCATCTTATCTTTTAGATTGTGTGTATATAATATTATCTACTACGGAACGGACTACGGACTACGGACTACGGAACCCTAAAAATAAAACTAATGTAACCAATCCAAAATAGGAAAATGGTCTAGCTAAAATAGTCAGACAATACAATACATCTTACACTTTTACATTTTACAATACTCTTGTAAGCTTATTTTTTTATCATATTCTGCATTTTTTTTCAAATTCGTCTCGTAGCAAAGAAACTCGAACCCAAATTCACGTGTTTAGAAAAATATTTTCATTGGTAATAATTTAGAATAGCGCCACCTTGTTACCCATGGATAAACCGTTTTATTTACAAACCATTAAGTTTTGTTCTAAGATATCATCCCATGCCCTGACTTATAGCTACTATTTCTATAAATTCCAAACTATTAGGAAATATTGTAACATAACATGAAAGAATTTTAATTTTGACGATTATCTCCGACCTACATGTAAAATTTAAATGAGGTATGCAATATTCTCGTTTTGAATACGCAATGTATTAAAAGAAATACATATTTAAATCCTAAAGTACATTTAATTATTTAGTAAGTCAATAACAAAATATATTTGTCCTGCCAAATTTAGATACACACATTTTAGATTATGACAGATTATGGATGATTTGCTTTGAAAACACGTTATTCACATCAAAAAAATATTTTATCCGCATGTAGTGCCTTTTCAATGTAATAATTATAATTCACCAGTCATCTTATCACAAATATAATAATTTATTTACATCGTAATGTTCTCGCTCTGAGTGACAGCGTCTACCCGTGACAGTGGTCACAGACGTACTGCCCCCGTCGCCCGGTGGAGCCCCTCCGTAATTTCAACTCAACGTTTTGACAAAAGCACAAAAATTGACGTAAATGTACGATTTAAAAAAAATATACGTATACAAAAAGACAGATAATTAACTTTTCTATAAAATGGTACAGGTTTCATTAAAATCCGCTTGATTAATTCTATGTAAAACTCAGTTTTTCTTCTGCGTTAGACCTAACTTCATGATTTTTTTATACAATGTTATAAATACATAATTTAAAAAAACGTTATACGAAATTATCAAGCATATGGTCTAGTTTAGTATATATACTTTTCAAATCATGAAAGCAAGTCGTTAAAGCGTATTCATTAGCTTTAAAAGGGCCAAAGTCGTATATCGCCGCCTTAAACGATTAAATCTTTATCATAACGAAATACGTTCATAGTAGTTATTTAAATAAATATTTTATACTAAATATTTTTGATTTGTATTGAAAGTGGATTTCAATGTATGTTATTGAAAATGTTTCGCACATTTACTAACATTTGAACTAGTAATGAATTATATGGCAAAGCTATTGCAGAAGATCCGCATGAATGATATTATGTTGCTACTAATAACATACATTAGTAGTCCTTGGGGCCTAAACAGTGGTCAGTCAGAGGTATAATAGAGTACCATGAGCTCACAATTAGCAGGTCTGCGAACTTGAATTGACATTTGTACAATTAACTTTGTGCCAACTTAGTGTGCGGTCACCATTTTGAGAAATGAAACTTGTCAAAAAAGAGCAGTAGTCTAGTCAAAAGAGGTATATAGTCCAGCAAGGCTATTTATTAATGTGACTGACAGTTGAACTAACGCTAGCCACCATCTTGAAAAGAGTAAAGTATGTTTAAGGGTACCATCATCTCCCTCCACAAAAATTTATAGGTATATAGAAAATGTAAGTGTACAAACTTTACGTAAAAAAATAGTTTTCGATTAGATTGAATTCTGTCCCCAAAACAAAATAAGTGGGAAAGGACAATCTATCTAAGAGCTGTCTATCGGCCGCAATAACTACTCGATAATTTGAGTAGAAAAAAGAGAGATAATAAACATGTTTATACATACATCCCCACAAACTATCGTATATACAATTTTTGTAAGATTTTATTTTAGTTCATTTGACTTTCCCACGTCTCAAAAATTTCTCAATCTCACACCAGGTGTCCAACCTATATTCTCGTGTTTGAGAAGCAACAGTTCTGCAAGTATATTCCAACAACGACACTTGTCGGCGACAATCCACTTCATCAGCCAAAGTTATTTTAAGAGTGTTCCAGTTTTAAGAACTTGTCGAAGTCTTTCAATTCAACTAGTGACATTTTAATAATGAATTGAACAATCTTCAAGTGTCAAAGTTACAGGCACTCCAATCTAGCAGATTAAGAGATCACTTGATAATGAAGTACTTACTAGGTCATGCTATTCTTTGATAAGCTGGGTTGGGTGTAAGTGGATGTATGATAAAATCATATGTTAGTACGACTTTCACTTTTAATAAGAGTAATTAAAGGTGAAGATTGAATACACAAATAATATGGAATACAAGAGAACCATGTACCTGATATACCATGAACATTGAAGGGTTGTCAAACTCGGGTAGAATTTTCCCAGTGCCTGAATTATATGGGTAAAATAATATCGAACGTTTTTAGAGATATGGCAAAGTTGACCATTCGACCATTTTCCAGTCTACCAGTTTTTGGCTGGCTGAACATCCTTTTAATAGCAGCACCAAAGATAGCAAGAGTGTATTATTCCACACCACGAAAAGCACACCGAGCTGTTGTTGGTCCCGACAGTCATTTCTAGATATTTGGCAGGCGTTTCGGGTAGTCAAGTCGGACGTCTGACAGCCGGTCTTAATAATAGATATCATGCCATCTAGTTACTGGGGTTTGGAGGTTAGGTTAGTTGTAGCTTTATGTGAAATATCTACTGGTATTCAACAGCACCGCAAATCAAACCCAACCAATTGGGTAAATTTTATATGTCGACCCGTAAGTACCTACCTACATTACTTTGCCACGAGCACTTTAAAATCTAGTATTTAATTACATATCTTTTACATACACCAATATTAATTTATAATGTCTGTTTCAAGCAACACTACCGACATTTCAAATATTTCGGGTCGCTTTCGTTGTCAGCCCAATTTTCCATAGCTTGTTTACAAATTTGCGATAATTATTTAATTGCGTCATAAGTTTATAATTGACTAGCTTTAGCCTGGGTTATATGTTCATGAATAGCACTCTGAGATAATGTAAAAGTTTGTTTGTGAATAAAAAAATTAGAATCTGTTTAGTGATTCCAAAGAAAAAAAATCATAACCCGTATCATCAGCCTATATATCGTCCCACTGCTGGGCACAGACCTCTTCTCATACAGACGACTTCTAAACTCCAGGTTTCCTCACCATGTTTTCCTTCACCGTTAGTCAGTGACGCCTAAGCTAAGATATACTTAGAAAGTACGTATGACTTTACAAAAGTCACATTGGTACTTGCCAGGTTTCGAACCCGCACACTCGTACACGAAAGACAGATGCCTTAACCACTGGCCACCGGCCACCCCGTACATAGAAACTTAAAAACTTTTTAATATATTACTAGCAGTGTTCCGCGATTTCAGTCGCATTCTAAAGGAACTTCGAACCAAAATATACAACTCTACAGAGTACCTAAAAAGGTATATCTATTAAAATACACTAAAGTCGGAAACATGAAACTAATTTTAATTCAAAGGTATTTGAACTTTGAAAATTGCCTGACAGTGAACTTGAAAGGACGGCTTTCATGAATTTAAACTACGATAGGTTTCACAGAAATAGAAGAATGACATTCATAGTATACGCGGAGTAGTAAGTTAAGTTTTCTACTCTCATAGTAGGAAAATTAGCATTGCAAACTGGGCTACAGTTAACAAACTGTTATGTTCTTACTGAAGTTGATCACATCGTCAGTAAAAGTTTGTTCGTCAGCTGAACTTGACTTCTAAAACAACTTGTATTCAACTCTGTAGTCAACATTTGACTACTAAGTCATACAGTCTCTAGTGAGATACGTTTTCTAAAATAATACAATTTATAACATGCTGTTTCTGTTTCAGCATTTTTTCTGTTGGCTGCTTGCCAATGCAAGTGCAGTCTTTCTGACATACCTACAATATTTCGGTTCATACAACTAATCTCACCAATTAAACTGTAAGTAACAGTTGATTGGTCTTTTGTACTAATCTCATGTTGCCATATTAATAAATATCCCGTTCAATAAAAAGTTTCTCACAATAACAAAAAGTTCGCTGTTATGTTCAAAACGTATCAAAAGTTCCATTAACTGTTCATAACTTATTTATATAATTGAACTCGACACCTATCTTTCTACTTGTAGTGAATTTCGTACCTAGGTATCGTGTATCGAGAAGACTTCGTTTCACCCGCTTTATTTCTGGTGGCGCAGTTGTCAATAAATGTCTAATAGGAAACTCGATGAAGAATAACTGTATTACAGGGGTTCCTTATCGCTGTCTCTAGGGATGCCGGAGAAAGGCTCGCGAGCGGCCCTCGGCTCACCATTCATCTTAGCTAACTCACCTTTCTCTTACAATGCACGTCACGCTTTATTAACTCGATCTTTTTTCTATATGAAATATAAAATTCAAACGTATATGAAATATGAAAATAAAACGTTTTTAATACATCATTTTTATAAAACTTATTGAAACATTTGTTTCGAGTCCAGTATAGGGCCGCCGGGCGCCCTTAAAGTTTTGTAAACTTTGCAGATAATTTATTTACTATAGTTCTAAACTATACGAAAAACCGATTACAACCAATGAATCAGCACCTATTATAATTAAGCGTAAGCGTAAGCGTTTGGTCAAGCGAAAGAAGTAGTTGTAAAATCAGTTTTGTTTAAGTTATACAAATAAACTGTTGAAAAGTAAATAAAATAATTCAGCGCTCCTGCGTTGTTATTTTCTCTGCGCTCGACTATAACCTTATCTCCATCGCGTAATCGAGGCAAGTCGCGTGTGTACAGGGTAGATTCAAGTCCACTGGTTGATCGTGTGTGGGGTTCGGTGCTCGCTCTGTCAAGTGTCGTTCCAAGTTGGCGCGGCGAGCAAAGTTTGTGCGGCGTTGTGCCGCCACCCCTCCGCTCATACCGATCGAAGTGGCGGCGCGCGCAACACCCCGCGCTCTATATAAAGCGCAACCCTCACACCAGCTCCCCACAATCGCAAGAGGACGCGCGCGATCGCCCGCTAAGCCGCTCGCCCGGGGCGCCGCTCTTTCTCTTTTCTCTCTTTTTCTCTGTTCGTCTGTCTCTCGCTGATGCGGCCGCGCTGAGGCCGATGCAGGCGCCGCCATGCCGCGCTGCCTCATGGCCAAGAAGTGGAAGGTGGCCCCGGCGGCGGAGCTGGCCGAGGAGTCCGACGAGGAGATCGACGTGGTCGGCGAGGGGCGCGGCCGCAGCCCCGCGCCCGCCGCCACCGCCCCGGGGCCTTCGCCCAGAGACCCCGAGCCGACGCTCCTCTATAACGGTAAGGAACCTTCGCAGGTGGCAGCGCTGGTCGCGCCCGCCGGTGTCAAGGCCCCGCGCGGCCGCAACTAGTGCCAAGGTCTCGCGGGCGCGCGACGCCGCAATCAGCACGCGACGCCAACGGTCAACAACTCCGCATGACATCCACAGATTCTTATAGTACTTACGAACTTGCTCCTAACTTGTGCTTTCTGCGATTGTCTCATGTTTTGCGAATTCAATATAATCAATTAAAGCTACGCGAGCGACTTACTTTTATGTTTTTTTTTATTAACTTTGTTTGCCTAATCTTGTAAACATTGGTGTTTGCTACACTTTGAGTAGATTTTTTGAGTCACGCTAAAGCATAAGCATGGGATAAAGTTCGAAAGCACGCAACAGTCTCGTCGCAACATGTAGACACATGAAGTAGCTACAGTTGAGCAACAGTTGCCGATGTGACAAAAGCTCATGGAATTTGGCGCGGTGCCATATTGAAAGAGCCTCCAACGCGCCAAACAGCACATTGTATGAGCGACGCACTCCAACTAGCCTTTTTTTATTTCAACGTTGCCAAAACTCGACCCCATTACCGAGGTTTATATATCTGCCTAACTTATGTTTGAGATATTTCGATAATATCACATCAATCATCAATATCTCCTTTAAATAGACTACTTTCCTGTCCATCTCGTTAAAACTAGCAAGATGCCAAAACTTCATTGACATAATATGTAAATTGTTTTTGAAACCGTCCTAAACATTTTCCAAAAAAAAACATTTGAAAAAAGAATTTTAAAATTCAATCTCAATAAAACTTTTGCTTTTATTTGATCCACAAACAAGTAAAGTCAGGACGGCAACCCGTCAATATTGACCAATACACGCCGATATTTTCACTCAATTTCATTCAAAAACATATCCAGTAATCCTACCGGCGGCAGTCCACCATTTGCGGGTATGACGTTGATTACTCTTTTGTTTTTGAGTTGTGATCTAAAATTTAAATTCTGTACTGATTCCTCTTTGAAATATTATCATCTGAAAATAAAGTTTTCGAAATATACTGCCTTCATTTTTACTTCAAGATGCTCTAACGTTTATTGATAGGCCTACCCTTAAATATACTGATAAATTACGAACAATCAAAGAAAATAAGAAGAATTTTACTAGATAAAATGGCAGGAATATTTGAGACTCAATCTGCATCTTCGAGACAAAAATAACTTATTCGTTTTCTTCGCTTTTGCCGCATTTATTATTTGATTGTATGCTTCGCCGGAGTTTCAATATAAGCTTTAGCTTTCAAAACATCTTAATATAGAATAGTAGCTTTCAATTAGCATTAATTTGATTATTTAAAGTAGGAAACATTAGTTAAAAGAGGCGAATGAACGTAATGGAAATAAATAACATGCTCGTACATTCATTTTATTTTATTTCTCCTACAACATTTTTTTATTTTGGAAATATTTTAGCAATTAAAAAAAGACAATTAACTATTAAATAAAACGACTTTCGGATAATAATGCGACCTAGCTAGCTACTTACAATTTGAAGTAGGTACTAGAACACATAAATATATTTACAGTTCTAAATGTCAAACCATATCGAGACTGCACAACAAATGCATGAAAGAAGATTACTAACACTGGTTTACGTCATCGATTAACCGAGGTTCCAGCTCACGATAGCTAATTCAATAGAATTTGTAATGGACAAAATATACAAACTTAGATTAATAAGTTGTTGTGAACCACTTCGAAGACTAATTATTGAGTACAACTTTAACTTCAACTTGTGGAAAAAACCAAACTATTTTTGAATATTCAGTTACTAAGTACTAAGACATCGTTCTAGAAGTCGGCGTCGTCGGCGTACATAAGATTATTTTATTTTTAGACTTCTAGAACGATTATTATTCCACAAGAATTTCGGCATTTTTTTTTCGCAAAACGTTTGTTCGCATTTCAGTTGCCAATTTATCCGAAAATCCGTGGAGTTAACATCACCGATTCACCGTGGTAATAGCATGATGCGAATAGTTAAACCAATATTGCCTGCCGGCCAGCTATGACTATCGGACGGCTATAAGGTAATTTGTGCCGATTGAATACTAAATGACAGAACCGGAAAGTGCTATTAATAAATCTTCGTTCCAACGTTTCACGAATTAATTTTTCAGTAAACCAAATGAATTATCACTGGAAATCAATTATTGCATATATATTATAGATGAGTATTTAAGGGGGTTAAAACCGTGTGGATATTTATAATGATAATAAAGAAAAATGAAAATTTACTGCATTTATTTTTTGGAAAACCATCAGCTATACAAAAATATTCTAGTGTCTAGGATAGGAAACATTAAGCCAATTATAGGTTTCCACGGAGGGTTTCCTCTATCTGACAGATTTTTTATTATTTTTTATTAATTATAATTATAGGTGATATTTTATTAGAACCTACTGCATAAAATTTTAATTGATCATTAAAGTCTGTAATTTCTCATAATTATAGCTGGCTAAACTCGAGTGTTTTACTAGTTGTCTAAAGTAGAGTTAATTTATAAAGTAAGGATCATAAAATTAGAAATTAGGCCTTTGGTTTAAAAATACGAGTTAATGTTTGAGATCATTTGGCGACTCAACCCTAATGAGGAGGAACTTTTATAACAGTAGTTTTCAAAATAATTAAACACATGTTCTTGCGTTTTATTTTACGCTAAGGTTTGTGTGATAAAACATAATCTCATGTATAATTCAAAGAATGCGGTTCTAAGAGTATTTGAGTCAAAAGAAATAAAAGGAAAAGTCCGACATAAATGCGAACGCAGTTGCAGATGAAGTACTAATTTATTTATTAATTTACAGACAGACAGACAAAAATTTTACTGATTGCATTTTTGGCATCAGTATCGATCCCTAATCACCCCCTGATAGTTATTTTGGAAATATATTTCATGTACAGAATTGACCTCTCTACAGATTTATTATAATTTATTTATTACTAGCTTCTGCCAGCGACTTCGTCCACGTGGAATAGTGGTGCTCCGCTCCTATTGGTTTTAGCGTGATGATATATAGTCTATAGCCTTTCTCGATAAATGGACTATCTAACACTGAACGAATTATTTAAATCGGACCAGCGGTTCCTGAGATTAGCGCGTTTAAACAAAATGATAACATTTCCCTTCACTGCTCTGCTCCTATTGATTGTAGCGTGATGAAATATACTATAACCATCTCAGGAGTATGACAAAGAATTGTACCAAGTTTCGTTAAAATCCGTCGAGTAGTTTTTGTTTCTATAGAGTTTATACAGACAGACAGACAGACAGACGGACAGACAAAAATTTTACTGATTGCATTTTTGGCATCAGTATCGATCCTTAATCACCCCCTGATAGTTATTTTGGAAATATATTTCATGTACAGAATTGACCTCTCTACAGATTTATTATAAGTATAGTTTATTATTTTAGTACTTAGAACTACATTGAAATTAACCGCAACCCGCAAGTTAGCACCTTGAGCGAACAAGATTCATAACACACACACCTCCACTAATTATTACCAACGTCAGTTAGCCGCGCCTTTGAGCATATAATTGGCTGGTGACTACAATATCTCTTACACATAAATACACTATAACTACACAGCTCAGTAGGCAGACCAATCAGTGGCCGGTCTAATATTGAATATGTCGAGATCAGACGGCGTGCCCCGGGCTATGTCTGCGTCGAATCCTTTCCGGTGTGATGCGGTAATTGGGACTAACGAGCTGCGGAGGTATCCCTTTACAGCAGATATCTGTACATATATTTTGTTAGTTTTATGCGTACTTACGTACATTATGTACATTTAGTACGTACGTGGTATATTTACGTACTGCCTGTTTCCCGCGGTTTTACCCATATCCTAAGGTAAATACTTCGGCCAACCGCATAAAAAGTATCCTACATGTTAATAAAGATGATAAATTAATTTCATTCAAATTCATTAATTAGTATTTGCAAAATAAAGACAATAATGAAATAATGACTCGTTCCGTTTTATCTTAATTTAAGCTATAAAGTGTTTCACACATATATTATTTCCGTCAATAAATAAATTATATAATAAAGTGCGATACCTAATAACGAATTCATTAAATTTACTTTATATTCTGGTTACAGTTTTTTTAATAATTTTGTGGCTATAAAATAAAATACATTATATCAATACGAGCATAGATATTAATAAGTATTTGTTTTAAAAATACACGTATAATTTTAAAATAATTCATAAACTTAGGACTTCAAATATGTACGAGTAGACAACGACTTTACCTACTTTTACTGAAGATATGGAGGTGTCTGAGTAATGCAGGTCACCTCATTCACGCAAGACCTCATGTAATGTACGACCAGACATGCCTGCCCTGGTTAGACTTTCGTGGAAACTAATTCGTTATTTATATTTCAGAGCATGATAGAATATAATATATGTTATTTCTATACTTTACAGGAATAATAAAGCATTTCAATGAGTTATACCTACGTCTTTTTTTATTAAAGAAACGGATCTGGACAGACTGACAGACGGAGTTAGCGAAACCATCATGGCCAGTTGCATTAAACTTAACACATTTATTGCTGTATACTTTTACGTATGTCACGAAGTTTGATAATAAAAAATAAATATTTTTAAGAATTTTATATATTATCAAAACAAAGATACGAATATCATAAATCAAACAAAGATGAAAAATATAAAATAATGTATGATCCTTTATGACAGATCTTGATTGCCGCTTATGTAACCTCATGATTGTTTGGTACAACTGGCTGTAAGAGTTCATTATTATTTGTTACGGAATCCACAAAAAACTTTCTGCGACACAACTTGACCCAAGATATTATATAACTCTTAATACAACAATGTAGAAAATACTTTAGTTCTGCAGTTACAGGTCATCTTAGCGGCGAGGGGCGCCCACGCCATACCTTCCTGTTCGCGATCCCCTTTCGAGGTCGACCGTAAAACTAACAATGTAGCACATGGCTACAATATACTTGTTGACGATATTTATGTTGCTTGGTGACCAGTAATGATACTTAAAGGTTATTAGACCGTGGCCAGCAATGTAAGAACTAACTTTTACCTGTGACAAACAATAAATGGATTTGATTTGATTTGAATAAATGTGGAACTAACGCCATCTTGAAACGTCATCTTTGGTAATGCCAGTCAAAAGAAAATTCATACCATTCCCTATTCACTGTACATAATAATATATTCACACAGTTAGAAAAGGCAATGAGGATCAGCGATAGTTTATAGCTTTTGAGTGTATCGGTGGGTAGCAATGTCAACTTGACAATTCGGTCCTGGGTTGCTTGCTATTGACTATCCTAACTTATATTATAAATGCGAATGTAAGTTTCATTAATTTTAAAAATAATTTCGTAGTTTTATTTTATTTAAATAAATTATTAGTTATTTATTTTTTAAAACAAAGAAAATATTTTTTATCTTTTTAGATGGATATGGGTTCTAGAGACGATTATAGGCTCTAAGATTACGATTACATATATTACGATGCACTTCTAGAGCACCATCTCTTTTAAGCACCCACACCCACACACACACACACACACATTGAGACGTACACACACGCACACTAAAATATTGCTAAACGTTACATACAACTATTATGATTTTTGTAATGACTACATAGATAGTTCTTAAATTTCTCTCCGAACTTCTTTAAGCTGTGCCCTATCGGGTCCATATTGTGTCTATACCATAAGTAAATTGTACCACCTGTTATGTAACATATGGAATGCTAATAAAGATTTGAGTATTGAGTATTAAGTGTTTTTGAAATCGGTTGTATTTTCTGAAAAAAATATTAATTACTTTAAAAAAATAATATTATTTTGGATATAACAGCATGTCTCACATTTCATTAGTATCCGCCAATTAACGTACTGCATTCGGTGAATTAAAATATGATTAGTAAGTAGTACATAATATTCGATAGATGCTTCAACTAATTGCATGAAGGACCCATATAACAAATACCTAGTCAATAATTAAATTCTCAGCCGTGCATTTGATCAAGTAGCTATATCGCTCTAATATGTATGTAATGAGATTCCAATGGAAACAATATTCATATCAATAATGAAGTACTTAATAACAGTATCTAGGTAATGAATTGAACAGGGTAGAATATGACTGATACCAATATATCAGAATAAAGAACTCACATACCTATAATATATTATTTTGTCTTTATGACTTTTTGATGACAAACAAAGTTCCTTGCGGTAGTCAATATCCTAGATATGATCAAATTATTATTTTTTTATTTATCCATTTATTTCACGCATCAAGGCCCATATAAACATATACAATACTATATTAAATATAAAACTTAAAAAATACTATAAATATATATTAAATTATAAATATATTACATAAATTATGATTGAAGTCAATATACTCGTAGCTGTAACATCATGAATAGAGCATAATATAAAAACTAGCTAAATAAATACTGAAAAAACCCTTTTATTTGATTTATTAAACCTATTAATTTATTCAGTATACATATTTCCAATTCTTTAACTGTAAAATAAATTAAATGAAATATTACCGTGAAGTTTTCCTGATGCTGAGTTTGGCACATTAAACAAAATGCAGTTTAAAATGCTAAGTCTCTTGATGAAGTAACTTCCACAATTTCTTGCAGAAGTCAATTGACAACTGTTTCCACTGACTGCAATTCCTCTATATACACGTGCGACTTGCAGCAAGTTCGGCAAGTAACTTAAACTTGCAGAAGTCAACTTGCACGAGCGTTTGCACGTTGGAAGTCATTTGCGCAAGACAACTGCTGCAAATTTTATTGTCAGTGGCACTTTGCTTTACGGAAGTATTCCAAAAATAATTTCAATGAAATGACCCCCTACTACGTTATACATCACAAACAAATGAAATTACCAAACCAATTGAACAAATTCATTTCAGATATAAAACATCAGAAATACAAATAATGCATTTTATCCGTTTGAGTATCGAACTGAATTAATATGTCTGACGCTCAATGGCACTTACCGATGAACAAAGCATATTTTGTTCGAGGAATTTCATTAACCAACGTTTGATTAAAAACGAGTAATTAAAACGAAAACGAGATGGCCGCTGGGGACCTGCCACTAGTCATAGATTTATTTATTAATTTTATTGTATGCTTCTGAACGAGCGAGATTTTATAGTGGTGACTAACAGGACATTTATTTTACAATAGTGTTTTCGTTTTTAGTTTGTCGAAATTAGTTTTTATGGGAAAATGAATTGAGTTTAGAAGTTAGTTGTTTTTCACTATGCTTATAGGTATTGATTATAATTATAGCCGATTGCACCATTTTTTTATCATATACCTTAGCGAATTTCACCCAATATGATATCAATAATTAGCATACTCTCTATCATATGAATAATTAACTAAACATATATCATAAATAAATAATTAGCCGAAAAACATACAATTATAACAAAATTATTAAATTTTATCCTCCATTAGTGTCATTCAAGATGACAGGTCTTCCGTTTCACGACTAAGTAACCGCATATTTTTTGGTGCAAACGGCTGTTATATTCCTTAAATTAATGCATATTTTCATTAAAAATTTAAAAATTATCTATGGCATGGCTACTGAACAGGTTAAACCCTTTACCGTTAACAATAATAATTGAAATGGTAACAGCATAATGACGTAACATGCATAGCGGTCGACCTGCTTAAAGTACGTACCTACTTGTTGAGTTACTTAAACGCGTATGTAAACGTTTTACCAGTAAAATACCAATTAAAACAACTGTTTAACTAATCCATTTTGAACATAATTATTTACTTTTAAAATACAAGAAGTTATGGAATAATATAAAAGAGATAACATTACGAGTGTGTATGTAACTTATGTTAGTTAAGACTAAAAATATTGGAATAAAATATGAAAGTATTTGAAAATATAAACGTTGTGAGTAGAAAAATTAGAGAAGGAATACAAAAATGTGGTCTTCGCGAGACGCCTGTCTGATGTGAAATATCAGTGGGTACACACACTCAAACGGAGAAATAGAGCATACGCACTACGCACACAATCAAGAGTGTATAAAGTTTCTCTAGATTAAAAAAAAACACATTTAAAATCGTAACATATTATTCATACATATCTCATGGATTTGGCAACGCCACTTGACAGCTATTCAACTTTCGACAAGTGCCAGACGCGAATCGTCCATTTATCACTGGAAACTTATTAAAGCCCTTGCTTCTATTCGGTTGATTGATACGACGGCCCCTAAGGAAATACGTTATATTTGAAAGATTCAATATTTTTATATTTCGAAATGCTTGTTTTTTATTCAAAACTGCTAAACTTTTTGCACTCGAGTATCTCGATGAAGTTCTGAATTCGTGGTTACTTATTTCCTACGATACCAAACTTATTACTTTTAACATCACAGAGCATGAAAAAGAAAGTTTCATAAATACAAGTTGAGAAATTAAGTTACAACATAAGTTTTAAAAATCAGCACGAAGAAATTGAAATGATACAATTTAAACTATATGAGCTCGCGTGAACCATCCTCGACAGCACTGTCATTCAACATCAGGGGCCGTACCACTTGTTGAGAGTGAGACAGCTATTAACGTCGTATAGCGCTGTCTCTTTTTCACAACGCAACTATTCCTGCTTTGGTACCTCATGGTAAAGCCCCAGGGGCTTGTGGGTGTTTTTGCAATCACTATTCAAGTTTGAGAGCGTGACACAGCTACTAACGTCGTATAGCTCCGACTCTATTTCATAACGAGAAGAATCTTATTTTTTGCACGTCATAGTAAGGCCCCAGGTGAGGTGTTGCCAAACGCACTCAAATACATACTAGAAAAAGTTAAGGGTCAACATCAGTTTTATTGCTAAAAGATATCCATTATACAACTTTTGGATGGACGGACAAAATATTATATTTAATACTCATTTATATGCAATATTATTATAACGGAGGTGAAAACAAACAAAAAAATGACTGAGTTTTGATGGAAAACTTCAAATAGAAGAATTACTTTACGTTAGATTATTCATATATTTTGTAAATTAATATAATAGATTAAGTCTGTGGAGGTGGACAGATTGTGTGAAAGCTGATATAAATGAAAAGGGAGTGAATGATAGTATGACGGCTAACAGAGAAGAATGGAAGCGAAAAACATATTGCGCCGACCCCGAATAGATTGGGAACAGGGCAGGAAGAAGAAGAAGAAGAAGTTTATGGGGGCACAATTATAGTCACTATAGTATTTGTATAGTAGGTATGTTGTTTGCACTAGGCATGCAGATTGAACACCATTGTCCACCTATTTCACAGTTAATTTGTGCTGACGTAATCGACGAGCTTGCTTGTCTCGTAAATGTCCGATTAAATCTAAATTGGCTTGCGCAACCGAAATGTTTTAGAGCAATTACGCCTGGATGAAGTCCATAATAGAATATAATACTAGGAATAGTACAGTATAAGTGAAGACCTGTTTATATATAGACGGACAGCTGAGAGAGTGACGAAACCCTTTTTACCCTACTACCGAAGTAGGGACATATAATTTTTGAGTCATATAATCAAATGTATGAAGAAGCAAATTTTTTACATGTTCTACAATCTAAACCGTTAACCACCCGTTTCTTTTTTAGTTATGATTTATTCTCATGTTTCTTTAGATCAGCTTTACTTCAAACAAATTCCTTTTTTGTAGGTTAACAAAAAAAAAACAAATATAAATTATTAATAATAATAATACAGCAACATGACCCTGAAATTAATGCTGGATAATATTGAATCGTATAGTAGGTGCATATAAGATTCTTTGATAGTTTATAACATCCACCAGAGGCGTGCCTACGGTGTAGTGTCTGTTTCGGCACACGTTTCCACGGCCACGTGTATCGATTACTGACCCCGGCCGGATGGGACTAATTAACTAGGTTCCACTATTTCATTTTATAGTGCTATATTGGTTTTTCTATTACGTTACGTTATGGTATTATTATTATGTTCTAAATATAACTTTTTAAGTGTGTTATTTGGTCATAGGATATGCGGTCAACATGAGCAACATTTTATTATAATTGGTGAGAGTTATTTTTATATTTCCAGAATTCTAAGATACGTAGTCATGGCTTTGAATGCTACTTAAAAAAGGTCATCACAGGATGCACGGCAGAATTTTTTATATACGTGCCATGCATAAACGTGGAGATTGGCGGTCGCGGCAGCATACGCAAACGTCATGCCATTTGCCGTCACGGCATATGAGTCAGTCTTAGTGCGCCAATACTTAATTTACATCAAAAATACGTTTATTTTTGCATTAATTCACCACACATATATGTTCTGAATGCCAATCAAAAAGAAAACTGTTTCAAATATCTATGACGACTAGAGGTGATCAAAGTTCGAAAGTCTGAAAACTGTTGCGAAAATCCTAAAAACCATTCGCTCAGATCAAATAATTCGCATTTCAAAGTTCGCCAAACTATGCGCAAGCAATAGTAGTTAAACAATTAACACGTCTGACCATCACGAAGTAGTTTTAATAACTTTGGTAACTCAATGCGGCCCGTAACTTGTAGGTAAAGTGCGGTGATCCCTACAACTAGCCATGGACCGCCGCGCACTGCAGTTGCATAACGTCTTATATTACGTATGTTACGGAGGACTATTACGCTGGCTTACTACGTTCATTCAGTAGCTGTTTGTATGAGGTCACGGGATGAATGACCGTTACTTACGTCAAGTGCTTGACATTGTTATCAAGTATCCTTGGATTAGTTTGAAGTTTCCTGTCATCAGTATTAATGAATATTACTATGCTAAGTAAGGAAATCATGAGATCCATCAGAGAGGAATGGCGGCGTGTTGTTAGGCTTGCCACTAGCACCTGAAGTGATGACCACGACCACTCTGTCAAGAGTTATAACGACAAAGAAGAAGAAGAAGAAGTAAGGAAATTCTCTTCCAGTGTTTGTAGCAGCAAGTCAATTCACTAACAATACTCAATCTACCTATACCTATATATACCTATGGATCTTTAATTGGTAAATCCAGGACTTTGCAAATTTCTTCAATAAAGTCATGTATTTCTATCACGTAATAATACTTATTATACAGCTAAACAAAAGCCCCTTTACGTAAGTAAAGACTTGAGCATGGATTACCACGATCAGCCGTTGCGTCAGAGAGATTTAGGACAGAGTTGAGTAATTTTGAGTGACCATGAATTCAAAATAAGCAGGTCTGCTAGCGTATACATTTGAGGAATCTCGTGTCTGAAAATGGTAACAGCCAGTAATGAGGAATAAATAAATGTCAAATCAAGTTAGCTTTCCTAAAATGGTGGTTCCATGTGGTTTTCTCACAAACGTAGCTTTCATCGTTAGTCTGTCTGTAGTGACCCAGAGAAATATTTTTTTTGATATCGATATTTAGATGACATAATTATGTTCATTGGTAATAGGATAATGAAAACTATTTTAGCACAGTGCATGATTAAAAATTGCATTAACGAACAACGTGTTATTTCTTCCAGTCACGCTCGTGAAATCTTCGGCCTTGTATTTTCTGCCACATAAAATATTCACGACAATCGGCCGCGTGCCGGTGTACATCCACGGTACGAAAAACTTCGTCACTTTACAAATTATTAACAGACTTCAAAAAAGAGGTTTTCATAGGAATGTATTTTTTATGTATGTTTCCCGATAACTCGAAGACTTACCGATTTAAAAAAAAAAATGTTCGAAAAAAGAAAAAAAAGGAAAGAAGAAAAAGTCTAAATTAGTCCCAAATAAATATATTTTCATGGTATGATTATGAATTTCGGAGATATGGAATGGAACTCCTTAAAGGATCATAATAGAACTATTGTTTTAACAAGGAAATAACATATTGCTTTATTTCCTCAAGTCGGAGGCACAAAGCTACTTATAAAAATTTTGAGATTGCTGCATAGGATAACGGTGTCAAAGCAACAGGAAATTTTAAAAGTTTCGCTCTCCGAAAGATTGCATTACACGTCTTCAAAATGCTTTTGGCGTGAAAGCATCTCATCTGAGCGCCATGCGGCTTTGGCACCTAAGCTAAGTCGTGGACGTGGTTCACAAAAAGCGAACAACAAGGATGTCCGATAGAATGCTTTTTACTTTTTACACAAGCGAGGTTGCCTTGATATTTTTATTTTGTTTAACTGTATAGATAGATAAATTGTGGGTTGTGAATAGAATGCTCATTTCCACCAATGGATGTTCACTAATGCCTTTCATGTTCAAACAAATAAATAAAACTGACGGGATTATCCCTGAATTTTCATTTCGAAATGTTCACGTGAAATACAAAAGCTTTTGGAAAATAGAACAAATGAAATTCGTATTTAGCTCCGTCCCCGGTACAACGCCCCGCCTCCTGTGACACCGCCTCCTTTTAATGTATTGTAAAATCTATAACAATGAATAGGTTGCATTTTGAGTTCTGAGAAACTTGTTACGTTTTGCGCACGACATGATGACGAGTTGACTTATATGAGTTTTGAAAGACAATAAAAACTCTCCCATTGTTTGATTGCCAAGCTCCAGTTGGTTTGCTATTGTGATTGTGGCATTTTCTTTAAATAATATTTTGTAGCCAAATATTTAGATCCACTTTGATCGCATAAGCGTCTTACATATCCGAAAGTCACCCTACCCGTAAGAAGAGCGTAAAATGTAATTTATCCGGCGAACTGTTGATTCTTAGCGAGGCGGAAACCCGGCTGGTTCGATAAAAATAATTTAATTCAGTTTTTGTGTTGGCGACCCAACGTACCAGCAGCAATAGAGAGACATGGAATTGAATTTCCGATGGTTTTGTTAACTGTTTCAGTTTTGTTTTGTTTTCTGTTGTAGCGTTGAGCAGTTGACTGCATATTTGTCATCACATCCTAACGGAACAACTATATGCATCCAAAAACTATTAAATCAGAAACTGTGTTCTTTCGTTCTTGGCATCTAGCATACTTGAACGAATAACTCCCAAACAACCAATGGTTTTCTAACATTTTTTTGATGTGCGATTACGATGAATGGAGACTTGATCACCCATTATCAATATATTTTTTAGCAATTATCATTTAAGAGAAGCAGAGAATTGAAGATGACAAACACAAAACACCGAAAAAACCCCGAAAAAATACACTGTAATTATTGAAAAAAAAATAATTGATGAAAGTAATTTTCCTTTTTTAAATTATTTTAATTACAGTACTAATGTTCAGACTTCATGTGAAGCAGCTTCCTCCATTATCCGTTCACAAACGAATTACAACAGCCTTAATTTAAATCCTACAACAATAGCTCCTAGTGCTGACAAATGCATTCAACAAATGACAAAGCAATTAACGCTAGGGACAATCGACAAAGCGTAGTTTAATCGTGAATAAGAGGCGGCGTCGGCCAGGCCAGCCGCACCCATTGTGTGCCATCGTCAGCGATTACAGACCACGCCACAGGTCCAACTAGCCTCCACGACAGTTTAACCGTTTGAATTAACGCCTTCAAACTATTACTATAGTTAACTTCATACTTGTTTTAGATATACTATAATAGCTTGAAAAAATGAATAACATTTAATTGAAGTGTTATATAAAAAAAAATTCAATACGCATCATGATTTAACCATACTATCTGTATATATATATTCAAAATACATATCTACATTATAACTTATATTTACATAATAATGATTTCATATTTCCTTGGCGCCCTCATTAAAATTACAACGGCACAGAACATTTCTTTAACCTGAACTTGGGTATGCAAGTAATTTTTAATTAAAATGTGTACCTGTTGTCGCCACGGTGGGTACTTGTATTTGAGTTTCAATTTGAGTCAAGTACCTAAACCATAAAACATTACAAATACCTAATACCCACAACAATGCGATTAAACTCATTTCTAAAAGTTTCTAAGTTGATGTTCGAAATTACGAACCTCAAAGCCGAGCCAGTTCAAAACAGAAACCAAAATACTATCGCAGTACAAAAAGCGGACCGACTCTCACTTTACAATTGAGGAACAATGAAAATTCCAATTATAAAGTACGAAGGCTCAACACTTCAAAACCTTCAGCCCAGTATTTCGTGTGCGGTAAAAACTTTGGACGTCATAGAGCCTGGCCAGTCGGAATGGATTCCGGCAGCGGTAACTGCGCTTCCATGAGGACTCGCCACGTCGCCTGTGAGAAATTATGAAATGTTGCATTCTCTCCCACATTTACTTACAAAGGACTGAATCGAGAATACGTGAATGTAAATTGTTTTTCTCTTTGATTCGGCCCGCTTTATGTTGTCCGGCGAGTTGCCATTTCACAAAGCGATGTTTCATTTTGTTTGCTATTTGATTTGGTGAAATGTTAAATTGTCAGTATTGCCCTTTGATAAATATCCTGGAATTAAACAATGAAATAACGGGATTGAAATTCTGTTGTTCGATGCATACACACGATGTTATTTAATTCACTGTTTTCCTGAAAGGTATGTGCTCAGTTAATGTATTTCTACATGACTAAGTACCAAAAATAATTTAAAATAATTAACCATTATTGATTTTAATATAATGTAAGCTTGTCGCGGTACCGGTGTCCGGGTTTGCAAATTATAATTATTAATATTTTTATTGATGTATAAATGCTCTAGAAAGGTTCTATGTCATGGACACGTACCTTTCTGGTAAATAGTGAATTAAATCACATATTGTATACCAACAACAGGATTATTGAAACACAGATCAAAAGTTACAAAGATCTTAAGTTACTTTTCGACGTGGCAAGTTATGTAATAAGTAAATACTGCCACTGAAAAACATTTTACGTACAAAAGCGAGCTTAAAATCTTTCCTACATTTACTCTACATTAAATCTTTTGTAGTAAAATGCTCTTCAAACTAGATCGTGAAAAACAACGTTGGCAGGGCTAATAGCCGCAGTATTCCACCCATCCGGTGGCCAGTACTAAACTCCTTTACGTTAATGTTGGCTATTTGAACCTCAGTTGAGTAAAAGCACTTTTAAACGAGTTGTAAACGTATATAGTATATACGTGTTACTACTTACTAAAAAAATCTAAAACAACGTAAATAGCCAGGTGTTCTGCTGTTTAAAACGACGCTTATGGGGATAAATAACACTTACATTTTTTCATATAAAATTTATATTTCCGAGTAATACTTTACGTGCAAGTAATCTTTTGTGAAAGTGTATAAAACGCTGTGACTATAGCTTATAGTATTAATGCAAGGTTAAATGATGCAGAGAACAAAGGGATTTCTGGCGTACAGAGAGCCTGACTCCGGATTAATTCGCAACGTTTTCACGTGCGAGTAGGTAATTACCGGGATTCGTACGAATTCTATCAAAATGGGACGGGAATATTCAGTGATATGATTTCCCTAAAATGTATAAATCCATTGCATAAAATGTAAAATGAAAGTATGAAATGTACGTAGCAACGAAATTTTATCGAATTGAGCAATTACAGTAGAAAAATATTAAATTGTTCAGTATCAAATATTCAAAAATAATTTATTTCTTATTGACGAAAATACAGAGGAGGTTCTCAAGTCGACGCGTATATTTTTTTCTACTATCACTGCACTATCCGAGAAAATATCGTAAACGGCATAAGGAAAAAATAATACCGTCTGAACGTAGCCTTATTTTCATAATCTGAATTTTCCATCAACGTTGGCGCCTTGCGAGTGTCATATTTAATTATGGAAGCTATTCCGAGACGGGCAGTAATTTCTTAAGAACAATAGCCAACTAATATCTTAAAAGGTTTTGCCGACAAGCCCTGCCAACTCGATTGAATCAACGCTTCTGAAATATGCAATTTCGTCTTAGCCGTTCGTTAACCTCTGCCAATATTATTAACACCGTAATAAACACGTTGTTGTTGAATTTTATTGCAGTTTATTTAGATATTTAACAGAATTAAGTTGTTAGAGTATTATAAAGTTTTAATCAGATTTTGCCATGTAAAAGTGTTTTCTTAGGTAGTTGGATTATTCCTTCAAATTAGTTGCGTAGATGACAATATTTATTAACGAAAAATCAGGGAACACTTGACTTCTCAACCTCACTTCAATCGCTGTTAAAAACCTTTTAATTCTTAGGTCATTGGATATTTTTTGTGCATGCATTGTCATTACCATAACATTCATCACAACAAATGATACTACTCAGTACTTAGAGTTATTTCTGCTGACGTCTAAACACTCGTTCCTGATACCTTTGGCAGTAATAACATTCGTATATACCATGTGAACCCCTACAACTGCCAATAAAAAACCAGTATAAAATTCCGAAGCAAAGTTTCTGCCTTTGTGAATAAACGATGAGAGTTTGATTGCCGCAATCAATCATTGAACAGCCTGTTTAACATGCAATTTGCTAGACAAGTCAACCTTTTTAAATATGCACCGCTTACGCGACGAAGTACGGCGTTTATATAAAGTTATTAGTTTCTACTGAACATTGAAAGTATTAACCTAAGAATGTCACTTTTGACGTTCCCATGAAATTAGTAAGTTATCTACGGTATTTGAACGCAATATATAGGTTTTTCACTATACCCACGCGATTATAAATAAAAAATTTAGTATACACACTGTAAAATCGCAAATATTTGTTAATGTTATAAAAATAGTCTGCGCCGTAATTGACGAAGAATTTTAAAACTGTTAATTTGCTGTTATTCCATACATTCGTCAGCGTATTTAGTATTTTTCTTCCATGTTTTCCTTTGGGCTTTTATTAGGGCATTCACTCCTTTTTAAGCAATATCATCGTTCATATAATCTGTCCGTAGATTTCTTTGTCTTGTCAATTTCCACCACATTCATTTCCTTTTCACACAACGTCTCAGTAATATTCCTAACACCTAAACTTAGTAATCAACTAAACTTATAGGAAATATAATACTCATCAAGAGGATTTCTTTTAAATATCAATTTCCTGTATAACTTGAATTACCAAGCCAAATCTAGCAAAGCTTTGACGATTTACATGCCAAGTACTACTGAAGTCTTTAAGTACTCCTTCGACTGCATTCAAAAGCTTCGGCCGTTTCCGATTACGAGTCCAACTACTTGATTTAAATTAAATCGTGTAATAGCGCTCGTGTTTCAATTCACTTTCACGATTTAAATTATTTTCCCTGTAGAAGATCTGCTCTGAAGATTGAAATAAAAAAATACAGTGGAATTATTTAAACAGGTATCGGTTTTTAGAGTTCTATTTATCAAACGGAACATTTATAGTATTATTTGCTCAGTCGTCTGTGTCCGTCTGTTTGTCAAGACTAAGAAAATCAAAGAAGGAGTACCTCCAGTTGATCTGGAATAATAAAATTCCAGGAAAAAAACCGAGACTGCTAATTTGTAGTGAAATGTTGGCAGGCAGTGGGAGTTTAAAATTTCAAAATATATAGTTTAATTACTAGGTCATGTGGGGTATCATATAAAAGGGCTTGGTCTTTACATTCTAATAAAACTATAATTTCGAGTATTACATTTTTAAACTAATTATCAATTTTCCTTTACAAACAATCTTAATTATGCGGTCGAAGAAATAAGATTACTGCGACTTTACTGCGTATATTTTTCCATCCGAAGTTCGAAACTCTGGGTGCGCGAGTTGAACTTGACTGCTTTTTAAAGAATAATAGCGAAGTAATTGACTTTACTTTGAAAACCACCTGTTGATATACGTGGAGAATTTGTGTTAACTGGTTTATTTCTTTTGAATAGAGGTTTTAAATTTAACGTTATTTTATCGCATTAATAGAATCACAACTCACAACCTATTAGTTGGGTAAAGATAACATTGAAACAGGCTGTCTGTACAGTTATAGATATTTAAGAAAAACTAATATGGGTTTCTACACGCATCACGCAAAAACTGCTGAATTAATTTAGATGAAAAAGTCCACACGTTGGATATAACCTGGATTAATGCTTAAAATACTTTGATCCAGTTCCGCGAAGTTCTGTGCGACCTTCAGAATGCAGAACGTGAAACCGCAAGGAATGGATAGTTGTAAATAATATAAATTAGTAGCTGTTGCCCGCGGTTTCACCCGCATCCCGACGGAAGTTTCTCCAGGGAATAACCTTCTCCAGGGCCCCTCTATCTCCGTACCAAATTTCCACCAAATTGATCCAGCCGTTCACGCGTGATGCGATGACCAATGTAAATAGGGATACATTTTTATATAATAGATAGAAGATAGATAGATAGAGTAATACAGTGAAGAAGTAACCTGTGTCTCGACTATAAAAGAATAAATTCGTGTGTGAGTTTTTAGAAGTACGGCTATTGGATACACACTATATACTACAAACAGAAAGTGTGAAAACCTTGATTGGAACTTTGATGTCAGAATTGCTTGAATTCGAACTGTGATTTGAAATTGTCTCGTTTTCGATTTTTGCACGGGGCAACTAAAATTGTCCTTGGTCTGAATTAGTCCGATAACGAGAGCTCTTGGGTCCAAAAAATATATAACGTGTTGATGATGAAAGTGTGAAAATCTTGATTGGAGCTTTGATATCCGAATTGCTTGAATTTGAACTTTGATTTGGAATTTAAATTTGAACGAAAAGTTTGAATTTTTCGATTTCAAATGTCATCTTCATACCTACAAGATACTTATACGATAGCAGAAATGAAACACGACGAACTTATTTTCCGAATTACATAAAGTTCGGTTCAATGAATAGTTAATTATTACTGAGAGATGGATTACAGATCTAGTTTTATCATAGCACGGGCCGTGTGATACTTTTGTGATAGGAACTAGTCGCCACTAGTTGCTTTATACGATATAACCAGGGCAAGAGGGGAATCAAGGAAGTCTTATAAGGCACATGAGGCATGCCCACGTGACGAAGATCAATTTACCTTGCACACTCTATTGATGTATGGTCTCACTTATATAGAATAATCAAAACGACTGTCAGTAATTAATAGAGGGGAAGAAAGCAAGGACGGTAGTCGAGTATCTAATCCAGCCATAGCCAACCTTTTTAGAGTTCCGTAGTCCGACAAGGAACCCTTATAGTTTCGCCATGTCCGTCTGTCTGTCTGTCCGCGGCATAGCTCCGAGGTTCTTGTTACTAGGAAGCTGAAATTTGGTATGGACATGTATATTAATCACGCCGAGAAAGTGGTAAAATAAAATTTTGAAAAATATTTTTTTAGGGTAGCTCCTAAACACGTAAAGTGGGGATGAATATTTTTTTCTCGCGTATCCCTTCGTGTGGGATATCGTTAGATAGGTCTTTCAAAAATATTATCGGTGTGTGAAGACCATTTTTCGGTTAAGCGAGCCATTTGTGAAATATCTGGCTTTTAAGTGCAAAGTTTTGTTCGATATGAGCATAACTTTTGAATGGCTGTACCTAGAAATGTGAAAAAAATCATAGACGTAGCACATGTAATGAACTTACAAGAAAAACTATCACGGCTAAGCAGGCTTTACCGGTTACAGAGTTATAGTCGACTAACTGAAGCCTGCTACGGAACCCTACTGCGCGTGGCCCGATACGCACTTGGCCGGTTTTTTATTATGGGGCCACAAAAACGTTTCAGTCATGGTGTCGCGGGCCGCAGGACTTTTTTTAGGTTTTAATAAATAAATCATTAAGTTTTTCTCAGAAATGTTGATACGGTCCTCTTTACTAGTTACCTATTTTATTACTTACATAAAGTAGTTACCTATTTTACTTACGCGGTGGACCCACAGTTTATTTAATGGACGCGAAATTTAAAATGGTTTACAATTTGGTAACTCAACTAACAATTTAAGGTGGTATCTTCTTGCGTGTCTTCATGTTCTCAATTAGAATGCGGTAATACCTAGAAAATGTATTGTTCAAATTTTAAGAATGTGTTGTGCTATAATTTACAAATGACGACATAGAAAATGAAGTTAATGACGGCAGTCTAAATCAATTTATGTTGGATACGCAAACATAAAGCAAAGTCTGAAATTATATAAACGTTACTGGAATACAAAATATTTAATGATATCAATCCCGAATCATAGGGATTAAATTTGTTGAAACCCCATTTGTAATGTCTAATACGAGTATCAAGGAGCAGGGTTTAAAACACAAACTAATGCGTTGACGTATAACCTACTTCAGTAAGAAAACCGTGTGAAATTGTATGTTAAAGTTTTACATCGCTTACTTTTGCTCATGGAAAGCTTGGAACTATTCTTCAAAATATAAATTGGTAAGCTTAATTAAAGTCTGACTACTTGTTACCGGGGAAGAAGTTTTCAAGTCGTTCAAAAGCGTCTCAACAACTTTCGCAGCCCGAAAATTAAACCTTAAGTCTAGGCCGTTCGGCCGAAAGGAATTAGGTCGCCTCTCTTTGTAGGTAGCCTTCTGCTGGAAGCTTTATGCAATTTCCTGTATGAAATGTGTTTATAAAATACTTCTTAATACATTTTTTTCTATATTAAGGTCGTGGTGGCTTATAGGTTAAGGCGCCTGCACTTTTATTATGAATGTGCATGTTCTAAATCTGGCAAGTACCAATTCACTTTTTTTAAAGTCATATAATTCCATGCAGTGACTGAAGGTAAAGGAAACATCGTGAGGAAAGTTAGAATAAAAAGTTTAAAATCGACAATCCACCTAGGGTAAGCGTGGTGATCAAAGCTCACGCCTCCTCTTTTCCCAGTAATGGGATACTAAATCGGCCAATAATGGTAGTGATGATGATGATGAAAAATCTTTTTTATTTGTGTTATTGGTAAGATCTGTCCGATTGGCTTAGCAATGTAAATAGTAGGTATGTTTATTTTAGCTTACAAATATAGTTTAGTCCGTAGTAAAGCCAAGTTATTATTATCACACAAGGACAGTAAAGAGAAGGTCAATGACATTTACTAAATTTCATAGGTATTAACCAGATAACAGATACTAAAAAAAAACCGACTTCAAAAAAAAAACTAAAAAGTATTAAAAAAGTATAAAATAACTTAATAAAGATTTAACACAAACCTAATACCTTTAATATTAATAAAACACCATTATTTGTATGTGCTACCTATTGACAGGTTTAAAGTCGGTGCCAAGCCAAATGTAATAGTGTTACTCATTCAGGTATTAAAAAGTTTTCATCTGTTTCACATTAATTCACATTGTTCTTTAAGTTTATTTACGTAGGTTAATCTTTAGGAATTTCATTTTGTTTAGGACTTGGCACCGACTTCAAACCTGTCAATAGGTAACACATACAAATAATGGTGTTTTATTAATATTAAAGGTATTAGGTTTGTGTTAAATCTTTATTAAGTTATTTTATACTTTTTTAATACTTTTTAGTTTTTTTTTTTGAAGTCGGTTTTTTTAAACGTAGTTTTTTTAAATTTATTTTTTACTTTTTAGTGTCTGTAATAAGTTGCTCATTAAACTACAGTATTTTTTACAGGATTTTTATAGATTACATAAGGAAGGCTATAACATTTCGTTGTTTTTATTGTCATAATTATATGTTAAATAGTTTTTTTTTAAGTAGCTATGGGTAGGCCTACGAAAGGTGCAGCTTTAAACAATATAGATCAAGAAACGGGAACGGAAAATATAAATCGACTCCGAAACAATTACGTCATCGATGTAAACAAAAATGTAAAAAATGTTCACAAAATGAAAACTACTGGGCCAAACCATGTGAAATTTTTATGGGACCAAATGGCATCTATTCCGCATCAAACTAAAAAAGAATCACGTAAATCGGATCATAAATCTCAGCGTAATCGGTGTACATACATAGAAAAAAAAAAAAAAAAAATACCGATCGAATTGAGAACCTCCTCCTTTTTTTGAAGTCGGTTAAAAATGAAGTAAACTACACACACGAATTGCATAGCAAGAAATCTTGTGTTTTAATACTATATTTACAGGACGATATAAAATGTTTGTTTTTATATTATACACTAGCTTCTGCCAGCGACTTCGTCCGCGTGGAATAGTGGTGCTCTGCTCCTATTGGTCTTAGCGTGATGATATATAGCCTATAGCCTTCCTCAATAAATGGACTATCTAACACTGAAAGAATTATTTAAATCGGACCAGCGGTTCCTGAGATTAGCGCGTTTAAACAAAATGACAACATTTCCCTTCACTGCTCTGCTCCTATTGATTGTAGCGTGATGAAAAGTATACTATAACCATCTCAGGAGTATGACAAATAATTGTACCAAGTTTCGTTAAAATCCGTCGAGTAGTTTTTGTTTCTATAGAGCTTATACAGACAGACAGACAGACAGACAGACCGACAGACAGACAAAAATTTTACTGATTGCATTTTTGGCATCAGTATCGATCCCTAATCACCCCCTGATAGTTATTTTGTAAATATATTTCATGTACAGAATTGACCTCTCTACAGATTTATTATAAGTACAGATAAGCCACAGAATAAATAATAATCGGTTTTCAGTTTTCAACACAGACCAATATAGCTTTTGGTTTTTAAAAACAATTTCATAGGTCATTTATTTTTTCCTTTTCAGGGTTCCGTAGTCAAAGTTTCATGTCATGCCTGATTATCTATCTGCCCGCGACTTAGCTGAGAGACTTTAAAAGTACTTATCTTTAAAAAAAGTTTAAAGAAGTAACTTTTAAAAAAGTTACTTTATTGTATAAATTTACTTTAAAGTAGCTTAAACTTTAATTTGGCATGGATATTTTAGTTAATTGTGGCAAATTATTCGTGTACCACAATCGATTGTATTAATGAAATAAAATAGAACCCGATTTATGGACAGACATCATCGCGTCAGGTGTTAAAACCTCACAATTATAAAACAATAACAGTAACACCGTTTATAATTCCGCCTTATAAGAATTATAACACTGTCTGGTCATAATATACCGTGGTCTTATGGGAAATTAACTGTAGTTTGAAATTAAAAGGTCAAAGGTGTCTAGCTACCTCGACGTTTGATTGCTAGGCTCCTCATAAATTATGAAAACAGAAACTTATCAATTGCCTGACATTACAAACACTTTTCATACAAACTGCTGTCAAAACTTACTAAATATTGACAGCCGAGACTTCATTTCTCAGTAATCAAATTTGATTGAAGTATCATAGTTTATTTAAAGGAGTGAGACTTTTGTATTATACTAAATTTTCTTTCCACACCAAACTTTTTATCATTTATACTTTTACAAATATCACAAAAAATGATGCCAATAATTAGTATACCTCTTAATATTTTTATGATATCAATACATAGATATAAGATAATATATATATCATACATATTTAAACTAAAAACGTAAAAAATAGCTAAATTATTCAATTTTATCCTTTATTTGGACAGATCTGATCAGTTCTTCCGTTTCACGTATACATAACAGCATATTTTTTGGTGCTACCGGCTTTTACTTTACCTATACGACGTCAAAACTTAATATCGTCATGCAATGCCAAAGAATATCTAACAAAAACCGGAGGCATCCGTTAAAGCGCTCTCATTAAAGCAAATCGAGATAATGAGATAAAGCAAACGAGACAATAAAATCAGGGATCCGCGCCGAATGGCATAAACCCGTCGTTTTAATTCGGCTCCACGATCTTTCCGCCGCAGACTCGGCTTACGAACGCGTTCAGTTTATCACTGTTATCTCATTCAAGGGGAAATTAATTAAATTAGATTTGTCGTCATTTCATATAATAGGAGGTCTGAGCATGTTGGAAGATACGTTGTCGTTTCTAAATTAAGACCTTACGTCGTTTATAGAAGCGGTGGATAGTGCTCACCACCGAGCTAGTACACTAGCAGATATTGGTTTGTAGCCACAAAAGTACCAAATATAAGATGTATAATAAGATAGAATTACTAAAAGCTGTCTATTAGGTATTAAAGAGTTGGATTTGCGAGTGGAGATTATCGATTATTAGTCTACAAAGTCTTCAACATCTCCAATCCAAATCTTCAGTTTGTGGAATTTCTTGCACCACCTCACCTAAAACTTTTACAAAACATTCGAAGACATCTTCTATTCAATGCTTCTATCTAAAGCTACACTTAATTGGGACCAGCAAATAGTATTAGTCATACCACATCGAACTTTACTACGATAAATAAATATTTACTAAGATAATAAAATAATTAAACTAAGATTTAATGTTTTACTGCAAGGTATTTGAGTAATTATTTGAGAATATTTTGAGAGCGCATTTTTACTTTTGAAAGGCTTCGTCCGATCTGCTTCCAGCAAGGCTTCATTGCACTTTAAAACCTTATAATCGAATGATAGTTTTCCAGGAAATATAGCCTAAAATTCTATCTAAAACTGGACTTTTATGGTATCGCCATAAAAATCTAGTTTGTCGAAAATTTCATTTTGTTTTCAATTTTATTCGAATGACAGGCACTCCGTTTTGATAACACACGATGTGTACCCGGCTCAAACAAAATTTTCACGAAAGAATATAACTTTTTCAAATATTTTTTTTTCATATGCACGTAGGTAGTGTTGTATATTGCATTGGTATAAAAAATATTTGAGCTCTTTCATTTCATATTGCTTTTTTGATAGTCTTAACATATTTTTTTTGTATTTTTTAAATTGTATTCGATCAAAAGGATTATCAATGAATGGAATGTCCGATTCTTCACTTTGTGTTTTTATATGAATAAAAGTAAACAGAATTCTATCCTAGAAATGCGAGGCAAATCTTGTTGGAACGTGGGTGAAACCTTTTAAACCTTTGTGTAATGTTTTTTGTTTATGGGTTTAAAGCTCTATATCTCTTTTTTGTTCATTTAAAAACCAGGTTTTCTTTTAGTTATAAATAACATTGAAATCCTCACGCACGCGACAAACCAAAAGCAGCGAATATCGTATTATTGACAAGATAAATAGCGGCGTTCACTGTTTGATCCGACTGACAATAAACTTGTAATTCAATTGTTATATTCGTTAATCGGAAAAGATTTATTTTTATTTATTTTGGTAAATGGAAAGCTTCAGGCTTCAACTTCGATATCAGAGATGTATTTATTCATTTAAATCCGAACACCATTGGATGTATTTTTACGCAATATTCACACTCGTATTTTACTAATTTTAGGCCACGTTGAGTAGAATATCAATATGAAAAGCGTACGCTCGATCGCTGAGGTTCCACTTACGTAATTGGGGTCGAGGTATAGCCACTTCAGGCTTGTGCTTAGTCACGGTCATCACTCATTAGAGGCTAATACTGGAGAATTTGCTCCCATTAAATGCCCGCCCTTATTATGTCAGTAACACGCTAAAAGAATTTCCTTACTAATATTATACGAGTATTATAAATGCGAATGTAACGTTATCTGTTAGTTATGCTTATTAATTTAAAAATGCTGTTTTATTACTTTGATTGTGCTATTTAGGTTCACTACACTCTGAAGTATCTAGTGTTGCCAGTGTTTTCATTTACTTTCGTGTTATCGTCTTCCACACTATAATTTACACAACCCATATAATTACCAGTTACTTCGATGACACAAATATTCCCATTGTACTCATTGAGTTTTGCCCCAACAATAATTAGGCGGTAGCTCGCGTCTAATAACATTCATGTTTATTACATATTTGATACAAAATAAATGTAAGTACTGTTATGAAACAAGGCTATGGAATTGTTACGTTCGTAATAATTACGTTTGAAATACTCAGCTTTTTCTCCAAGTGGGACTAATGTTTGAAGAAGAAGCTAACACATGATAGAGTTCATCAATTTTAAATTATGATTATTGTACGCAGTGCCTGCTACCTGCTTGAGAAAAAGGTTTTTTTTTCTTATTTTCTTATTAATGGAACTAATGAGTGTATGAATTTTCTATCCTTACTAGTATTTAAAATCCAAAAGTCCCTCTGTCCGTCTGGTATGCTTTTACAGTGAAACGAATGGACCGATTTAGACGGGATACGTATAAACCTGAGGAATGTTATAGGTTTTATCGTACGTTAAGTAGTTAAAAAAAATCCTTTTCGGGTTAATACAGGAGAAATCCTGCACAGCCTGAATCAGTCGAAGGATCGGCGTCTTATGTGTTCAATTCAATATTTTGCACATTCAGTCAGCTAATGAATAGTGCCTGCCTTTTTGTGGCCCGTCGCATATCTTATTTTTTCCTGATAAGGAATACAAATCAAAATTTCAAAAATAGAACATAACTAAAACAAGCATGCCAGTGATTATTAAAAAGTAAACAAAAATGACAAACTTAACTTTTTAGGGTATAAATGAATTTTATTTGAGCTGTTCAAGAAAAAAGGCTTCTTACGTTAGGCAACGAATGATCAATTTATACTCACAACATATTAATAAAAGTAAAGTAAAACAGAACCTTATTTTTTATAGTCTTTTAAAAAAACATTATTCAATATCCAACTGATATGAATTTGAAATATAGAAAATATCAAGTTTAGAGCAATAAATGAAACCACGGTCTGGCGGACGCTCTTTTTTATCAATTGTACACGCAAACACTTTTTTTGATTCATTTAGTTTCCAGTGCCATTTCCGAACGACAATACCTACATTCATTTTAAAACAATAGCCCGGTTCTACTGGCATTTTAGAGTTGGTTAAACATTTGTAGCCTATACACCCGTTAGCGGGAACATAGAGGCACTCGAACAGCTGCGTCAGCTTTGTCCCAGAACACGGGAATGAACTTGCGATGGCCCACGCCCGATTATACCTACCTCGAGCGAATTCACCCGGCGACGCAACGTTTTAAAAGATTTCTCGTTCTTTTTGCTGGGGAATTTGATGCGCCGCTTCTTCTTTCCAGCAAAAATACGTAGAAAGTGGTAAAAGGGGCATTAAGTGCTGTTTTTTTGTAAAAGTGACGTTCACAAAATGCAGATTTTTAGCCTAGTTTGAATATTTTTCAACTGTGTTGTGATTTTTAAAGGTTCACTACTTATAAGTCGTTACTTTTGTATATTGAAAAAGCCTTCTGTAGTACAATAAAGTATAATTAATAAGTATAGTTGGCTATTTACTAAGTACCTTGAATCTTGTATTCTTCAACGCCTGTGATCAATAGATAACTTTTGACTGGACGGCGGTTGATACTCATACAGCCGAGCACGTCTCTATGGCGATCTATCGTACAATTGACAATTGCCTTCTATTGTCAGTTAAGCTGACGGGTGTGCGGGGCAGCGTGTGAGCTATCACATATTGTGCACGCGGGAATTGCATTTGCGTTACCTATATCCAAATAAGCCTTCGCACACAATGACGTGTCCTAACTACACTACAATCACTTCATTGTAATAACTAACCTGGCACGTAAAATCGACGTACTCGAGAACGTGTATAAAGGCTTAAACTAGATAGAGACGTTACGAAGCCTTGCTGCATGCATCCTAAATACTGATATTCTTGGTCAAATATTTTGGTAAACGTATTTTTTAATATTCATTTTCTAACTAAAATCCTACTAATAAATGTGTAAATGCGAAGTTTGTGATATCGATGTATGTTGTCTTTCACATAAAAAATACCGAATGAATACGGAAGAAAATCAATTATCTACTATTCACGTTGAATTATTATATTATTAAGCACGATTGAGTATCGGTGAAAGTTTGATAACACCTAACTTTTGCTTACCTTTGAGCACGAATATTGCTTAGAGTTTGCTAACACCTAAGCTTCGCTTTAATTCAAGTTAAATTAACACTTATGTTGTTACGACAAGGGTTTTTTATTACTTGCTATTTCTCACGGTACGCGCACCTAGATGAAAATCCTATATGCTAATGCAAGTTTTAAACGATGAGTGTACCAAATTTTATCCAAATTCATTCAGTAAATTTTGCGTAAAAGAGTAATACATCAAAAAATCTTCAAAAACGTTCGCAATAATAATATTAGTAGGATTAGGATCACAATATATTAAGCTTCTTATCTGTTTTCTTACGATAATGATCAAAACAAACAAATGAAAACTGCTAAAACTTTTTAATTGAAAACTAATCAAAACAATGTAGGGATTGTCGATCCAGCGAACGCCAGAGACACATCTCCGCAACGCTGACTTAGCCAAAAATCAATTGGTTACGCTGTTCGCATCCCCGACCGTGCGGACGTCAACAAGTACCCTATAGAACCCTTCGTGCGGGAGAATGGGGGTCGGGGATCGGGATAGCCCCCTCGAGGAGGGGTGAGATTCAACTGGTGCAATGCGGTGTACCCTACCTCCCCCGCGTTGTTTTTGCCATTATACTCGGAGCATTTGGCGCGCCTGGCGTTTATTTCATTACGTTTGTTTTGCTGCACCGTCTTTAATTACTCTCTGTAACAATACCATTTTTGCGCTGTTTTACTCAGTTTTTATGTGGCTGGAGAACATTTTTGTCACTGTATTCATAGGTAAGTGCGGTAACTTTATGCTTTTTTCTCTGTGTCACATAATATAGTAAAAAATCACAATCTTTACGTCATCAGCAACAGGGCCGCGTTTAAAGTTAATTTCACCGGGTCTTGTACAAGATTGATTGCAAAAGACAATATTTTTTTATAATGTCATGGTCAAATCCAATAGGATTAATTTGCTAAGCTTAACGTCACATGTAACACGTTTTTTTAACGTGTTTTATGGGAAACAACATGTAAGCCATCTATTACGCTATTCGCGCGTAACAATAAACTTTATGTCTTATGAAGCATGGCTGCAGCGCATAGAATCTAGCGTAATTTTCGCTGACCACCGTTTCCGTATTCGCGACGCCGGCGTACCTATCCACAAAAAAACATTATCTCGCATTCAATCAATCCATTTGTGCGTTCGGACGAAACGACGTACTGTTATTTTGATTTTAATTTAATTGACAAGAAATGGCCAAGAAGATGGTCATTGTCAGTTTAAAATATACATGAAATCATCATCATCATCATCATCCTCCTGCCCTTATCCCAATTTTATTTGGGGTCGGCGCAGCATGTTTTCCTCTTCCATACTCTTCTATCTGCCGTCATCTCGCTAGTAACATTCATTCTAATCATATCAACCTTCACATGAAATATACATGAAATATACAATGCATAATATAAAAATATTAGCTTTCTATGATTATTCTCCGTATAAACATAAATCCGAAAGTCCGTGTGCGCAGTATTCTTATAAAGGGATTCAAAGTTTTCAATTAATATATTATTATAGATTTTTATAAACACATTTAATAACCGCTATATTATTTCTATACTATAAATATTATTAAGAATTAGTGGAGCTTGTGGCTAAGAAACAGCCGCACGAATTGATCGATCAAAGGTTAAACTGCGCTTGGCGCCGTCGATCCGTAGATGGGTGACCATCTATGTAATAGCAAAACCCCTCCGTGCCTCGGAAAGCACGTTAAGCTGTTGGTCCCGGTTGTCATCTGTAGATCGTTGACAGTCGTTACGAGTAGTAAGAAGCCAGAAAGTTTGACAACCAGTCTTACCAAGGGGCACCGTGGTATCTTGTACAACTGGATGGTGGAGGTCAAATAGGCAGTCGCTTCATGTAAAAAACTGGTACTAAGCTACATCCAGTTTAGACTGGGAGCCGACCCCAACATAGTTGGGAAAAGGACAGGCAGATGATGAAATAATTATCAAGAAGTACCTAAGTATGTTTTCAATTTTCCAATAATTCCATGAAAAATATTACGAACAACTTGTTTGGCTGGTACGACGCTGAGCCACTCTTATTTTTGTAGCGTGGATGCGACCGCCGTTGCTTAATCCGGAACGTCACAAAACAAAAAAAGGAATAGAAGCTTTATGCACAAGAAGAAACGTGTTGCATCCAAGTATACACGTACTCCTAAGCCGATGTTCCACGAACTAGGATTAATAACAGCGTCTATAATCTCTTAATTTTGAGAATGGGACTTCTGTAACATTTTTCTTTTTAATGTTTCATTTTGTTGAGTGACTAAGCTCTGCTGTGAGCGGCTTACGAGCGGCTTCCCTCAAGTGTTCATCTATTATTTCGGGAAGATTAATACTAAGAGATATTACTCGCGTTTAATACCTTGTATTTCTATGTGTTCGTAGGTTTCAAAAAGCAATGCGAGTATTATGTACTACAACATATTCACAGTAAAGATTCGGAAAGATATTTTGTGGATCTTTTCGTATATCAAGTTATTTAAGTTGAGTTATTTTTTATGCCTAGCTTTACGGTTGGTTTTACTACGGTAAAACGTAGGAAAGAGAACGTCCCTTTTGTGAGGATCAAAACCCACCCAAAAATATTAACAAGTCATGACAGTTTTATCTAGCTAATTTCTTGACCAACTGAATTGCCAGTCTTTAATATAGTGCCTTTTCCTAATTAATATTATAAATGCAACTTTCACGGTGAAACGGCAGAATCGATTTGGAAAAAAATATATATGAAGATAGATGGGACCTAGGCGACGGTAATAGGCTACTTTTGTGAAGTAGTTAGCCTAAGTCGCGAGTGAAGCTAGTGTGTTTTAATTAAAATAAATGGTAGAACTAATTTGTTATTTAGTAGCATGACTAGTGTTTAATGGTCTAAGCCTGTGAAACGTTCCACGGCGATCGATGTCATGACAGATAAACTAATAGCAGGGACGTCCGTCTGCGGTTCCACGCGCCGCAATATAGTGTACGTACATACGTATATGTCTATCTATTGCATATATATAGTTAGTACTGTTATGTGTTATATCATATTTGTATCGTCATTAGTCATTGTTCCTTCGTCAGTTTATTGTAGCGGGCGAAAAATGTATATAACAAAATAGCCTCTACTAGCGGCTATTACAGGTAAATAATACGTACTGAAAAAAAAAATAGCGAAATTAATCTATTTTATCATACAATTGATAGGTTTTGGCTGTCACCTATAAATATCATATTTTTTGGTGTCGTCGCTTAGTTAAACATACCGGTTTTTTTTTTCAAAATATTTGAGTCAGTTGAAACATATCACATTGTCATTGTTACGCTTTATTAATTATTATTTATACGTGTTTTGGTAATATTCAAAAGTGACACAACGCAATTTACTATCGAATTTAATAACAATCCGCAAGTTTTTATATCAGTGTATAGATTTTTTATTACTTTTCACTTACTTTCATTCGATATACGAGTGGGCAAATTATATAGGTATGAGTTATTGAAATTTAATATATCTATATAAAACTGACCTTATGTCCCAATTACTGCTACGTTGACTGTGAAGATACTGCTACGCTGACTACGCAGATACTGCTACGCCGACTACGCAGATACTGCTACGCCGACTACGAAGACACAGCTACGCCGGCTACGAAGACACAGCTACGCGCTGGGAAGATACTTCTACGCCAACTATGAGTTCTACGCTGATACGTTACTGCTACATAATTCTAAAACAAAAGATAAAAGGAATGTATCACCCGCCCCACATTCTATTTGCAAAATTACTGCGCATATTAAGATTTCATCATCTATTTCACCCCTTTAGGGGATGCATTTAGAAAAATCCTATCTTGGTGGACTCAATCAGCCAGTCAGCCAGTCTGTTTCTTCTTTTATATATATGTACTCGTATATAATAATATAGATTAATAGTACAGGACCGTTACTGCAGTTTCACAACAAAATATTTGCAAATGGTACATCAACAATTTGCATTAATTAAAACCAACTCCACCGTTTTATTTGGAAACGTTGATTCGCCGATCGGCTGATGTTTATTGGGTTAACCGCGAGCTAAATACACAGTGTTATATCATATTGAAGTGGCACAGAAGATTATGCATTCATTTTCTTTATTATTAAACAAACAATACTATCAAATATACTGCAGTAGGTTTAAGATAACTTAATATATACCTAGATATTGGCTTACTATATAATTGTTCGCAATTCAATCCCTTTGCATAATTTATATTGTAACGGGATTATTGACGGATAGCACAATGTGGCATTAACTAGTAAACTGATTTCAGAAATTTCTTCGGTCTAGAGAAATTTGTTTGACCTATAACGACGATCATTTGAACTTAGCCTATTTTCAATAACCTATCAATACTTAGATTTACTTACCAGAGGTAGGTTTTTGATATTAGTTGTATAGACCTTATGACAAAATTCTATCTCTTGTACAAAATCTTAGCAGGTTATTAAAAATGCCCATAGATTAGGCATTCAACACTTTTCACTAAACTAAAAATTATGTAAAACATATATTGGACAAAAAGTTCTTTAATATAAATTACATTATCTAACTATTGAAGTGTTAATAGTTAATGAAAACTTTCGGAGTCAGATCCAACTTAGTGGGAAGTGGTTCAATCTTAAAGCGACGCAACTCTTAACAAGCCGGAAAACTTGGATATTGCACTAGTACAAGTATGCAGACGACTTGCATTACATTCAGCGGCTCACCGTGCCAGTTACGAGGACTAAGTAATCGCTGGAATGCAAGTCAACGCTACAGGTTGCCCCACGCCACAGGTTGCCTTTGCCTTTTATTAACGAACCCGAAATAACTGTAAGCAACCCCCCTTCTCCCTCAAATAGGGTTGATGTACGACTTCCAAGGGTACTAAGGAGGAAACATTGAACAGTGGCTCTCGGGGAGTTAAATAGCTGCTTTCATCTTGCTAAAATATTTGTTAATATTTTTTATAAGATATTATTGGCTTTTGAGAATTAATTAGTGATACGTATGTTGTTGGAAATCGTAACAAATCGATATAGAAACGTAACTAATATATACGTAAATTATTTTTAAATTCGTTGTCATTAAAATATAAGGCAATTTGGCTTTACTGTGTATTATTCACCTTCAAACGCCAACATTGATACGATATGCGCTTGGGCGATTTTGTAGGATTAGATTAAGAGATTCTTATGGCCGGACAGATATACAATATTGATTACTCGGTCTTAGTTATTCACATGTTGAATACGCTACGGACTATAATACTATAGTTTATCAAACAATATTTAAGCTGGCATTTAATAATATTTATTCAGTGGGATGTGGTCCTTAAATGAAGGGAATAGATTTACTTGGTTTAAAAAAGCACCATTTGTCTGTGTGTAAATATTTTTAAATTAAAACAATGTAACTATAGCCTCCAACTAAGCATTCTTTTCAAAATGGAAATGAACTCAATTCTATGGTCAGGTCAAAAAGAGTTAAATAAATATCGTTATTCAATTTTATTTACCGAAGCTTTAAAGTGCTATCTACTAAATTCCCGTTTTGGCGAGGAGACGATACTCGATTGAGCGCCGAGAGAAAGAATTCTTGGCACAAGAAATACCCGCATAGTGTCATATAGTTCAACATCCACGTCACTGTTATCTTTGCCATGATATAATTTCTTCTTAGGAATTTCTCCCTCACAAGAATGACAAATTATTGGCTTGAAGACCAAGCCTATAGCATTTTAAATCTATAAACTTGTTAAAATAAAAATATTAGAAAACTTTGCCATTCTAACTTAAATGCAGCTACGCATATTGTTTATGTCCATTAACAATATGCGTAGCTGCATTTAAGTGGAGAAAAAAATATTCTGTATACGAGCTTAAAATCTGTTGTCCCAACTAATATTATAAATGCGAATAGTTTATTTGTACCGAAATTAGCTCATTATGCCAGTTGCCAATTCTTCCCTTATAAGAAAAACTTTTTAATTGCATTTCCTCTTCCTCAGGGTACACCGAGGAGCAGCCTTCCACGCAGTTCACCGCCCAGCTACCGAGTGAGGTGAGCCAGGCCCCCGCCGGCCCCGCCCCCGCTCCTCAGCCGGCGCTTCAGCCTCTATCCTATGCCCTTCTGCAACTCTCCGCCTCCGACTCGACAGACCCGCCTTTCCTCCAGGTACAGCTCCAGTCTTCGCCTGTCTCCCCTCCTCCGCCACCGGCGAGCGGCAAGTCCATCTCCATGTGTTACACCAGCACCGGTGCCATCCTCTCTCTGCCACCAAAGAAGAAAGATATCTACCGCCCGTACTGCCTCGTGGACCGCGCGGCACATCTCAACAGACCCGAGGAGGACCTTAACGCGGCGCATGCAATCCTCGACCTCAGTCAACACCCAGTATTCTTGTCACCGCCACGCGTGGAGCCGACGCCTCCCGAGTTACAGCCACCCCCTCCACCAACCGCACCGTCGCCGCCAGCGCCGCCATCGCCGCCACTGCCTCCACCGCTACCACCAGCATCTGAACAGCCTGCACAAGAGCCGACCTCGGAACGACCGCGAGAGACTATCGCATATACATATGATGCATTTTTCGTGAGCGATGGCCGCTCCAAACGTAGAAATTACGCAAATGCGCCGGTCGAGACAGTTCCACAGCCAGAACCAAAATCCAAGTACACATGCAGTGAATGCGGCAAGCGGTATGCGACTTCGTCTAACCTGTCGCGGCACAAGCAAACGCACCGCAGCCTGGACTCGGTGGCGGCCAAGCGCTGCGGCGAGTGCGGCAAGGCGTACGTGTCCATGCCGGCGCTGGCCATGCACGTGCTGACGCACCAACTGTCACATGTATGCGGCGTGTGTGGAAAATTATTCTCGCGGCCGTGGCTGCTGCAAGGCCACCTGCGCTCTCACACGGGAGAAAAACCTTATGGCTGCGCGCACTGCGGCAAAGCTTTTGCGGATCGATCGAACCTGCGCGCACACATGCAGACCCACTCAGCGGACAAAAACTTTGAGTGCACACGATGTCACAAAACGTTTGCGCTCAAGAGCTACCTCAACAAACACCAAGAGTCGGCGTGCGTGCGCGACGACGACGACGAATCGCCGTCGCCCGAACCAGCCGCGCCCGTCTCCGCGTCCGGATAAGGGAGACGCCACGCGACGCAACTAGGGACCGTAACCACCGCCGAATGGTTTACACGTAAACGTAAAGTATTAATATGAATTTAGCTTGTTAGCGTAATGTATTAAATTTACAATATGAAACAGGAGCGAGCGCGTCGGGCGGGCGCCGCAAACGCGCGCCGGACGCGCCGCGACACAATCGAGCAACGTTTCGCATACAACGAATCACGTACGACCCCGTAGAGCCGCGGCCAACGCGGCCGCAGGCCATAGCGTCACACGTCCCGATAGCGGTTAACTTAATATTAAATATGTATATACTCGTCGATAAAATATACCCTTATATACATAGATGTATTGAAATATGAATGAAAACTAATATCTTTTGTAGGTGATTTTTACAACCGCAAAGTAGGTTAGAGTATTAGCATGTAAGTTTAGTGTCGAGATGCGAGAGCCGAGCGCCGAGGTCAAGGGGGGAGGGTTGCCTCCTCCGTCTCGGTGAGGAACTTGCCAAAACTTTCCGTCCGAAGCTCCGCACACACGCCGCCGCAGCGCCGCAGCGCAACGCGGGCCCGCGACAGTGCCTTACCTCTCGCCCCACCGCGACACCATCCCCGCACGCATGCACACACCAAATAAATCGCTCAAATTTACTATAATACCTAGTAAACTTGCATGCAGTCCTGATATAATAAAAACGATGCAATTGCTGTGATTAAAAAAAACTGAATTATCTTGCTATGAATCCGTAAATTAACAATAATAATAGTACAATGTTCGTCCAGTTGACTTTAGTACCTGCTATATCCAGAAATAATGAATACAGTTAAAGTGATTGTTAAGTATAAACTCGCAAAATGTGTTACAGTGTAGGGGGCGCGTGAAGTGTGGGGCGGGGGGCGGTCGCCCTGTGGCGGCAACAGGGGCAGGGCCGCGCACTACAGCGTGCAAGCCTTTAGTCGAGCGTGTTTCTTTAGGTGACAAGTCAAACGTAACTGGCAATAAACTAACTTAGCATAAGGTAGCATTAACGTAGGGTAACGAGGCGAGCACGAGGTGCTCGGTAAGAAATGGGTATTCGAAAAGCAATAATAATGTAGGCATAAAGTCGCGCACCGCTGTCAAATAGACGCAGCAGACTATTCTATTAACCATGTAGTGCTCTGTAGTACATAGCTGTCCCTAACATCGGCCTCACGGACTGTGCTTCGAACTGCGTACGAAAGTACCTAATACGCTATAAAACGCGAGTTGTAGGGAATGTAGCAGCTAGTGTGTAGAGACTTAATTCGGCAGTTGCAAGTTACGCCCGCGGGTCCGATGTCCTCCCTCGTCTATTAGTTAGTGCCTCGAGTCAATTCGTCGTTGGTGTTTCTTTAAATCCAGTCAATTAAAATATATGTGTGGCAAAATAAATGGTTTAATATTTTAAAAGAGTTCCTGTATTAACTGTTTTTGGGAATTCCGTTACTTACAAATTACTATATAAACACTTTCGAAGAGAGATAACATTTGAGAAACACTTCAATCGCAATTAATACAACGCATTTGCGTGAAATATTATAGTTTTAGATTTGCGTAGGAAACATTTGAAGTCACAGATTTTAAATAAGTAATTTAAAAGCAAATTTCAATTGATGGATGATATTTTGTGTTGATTTATTGATATTATTTAATTTAGGTACTAAAAAATGTATATTTCGTATAATACCTACGCATTTATTATACTTATTTAATTTATTTATTTGTATGATGTACCTACCTTGGAATATTTATAGGAATGATCACATAATAAGTAAACGACAGGGCCGCCCGTAGAGGCACTAAACTGAACACTAGTCATTATATTCCTTATCCAACATACTCCTACTCGTAGCTGTAGTGCCACATTTTATCTACTTTCTTAGATACTATAGTTCTCTTCCCTTCGTATTACATATATTAACCCTTTGATCGCCGACTGATTAGTCCACGTAAGACATTTAATCATTAATATATTGAAGAACATTATTGATAATATATTAATAATAGTATAGACGGTGTACATTTGGGTACATTGTACCGACGCGGCGATCATGCGGTTACAAATCATTATAATTTTTATAAATATAAGATATGGCAGACAAAGGTGACGCGTAAAAAGCAATATTAATGTAAATCAATAAGCAATATTACTGTAGAAATTATTGGTTATTAATAAAAAAATGTAGGTTATTAGATATTTTGGTGCTTTGGAGTTATATTAAACTAAATTGAAACGAAATTAACATCGAATATTGTGTAATTTATTGTTGTAAGTAAAAAGTGATCAAAAATTCGGTTCAAAAATGTTGATCTCTGTTTTATACGAACCTACTGATTTTCATTACCTTTCAACTTCTTTCTAGTATTCTAGCCTTACACCTAGACTAGTTGCTCTATGTATTCCCTCTAATACTCCCTTCTTCGAGGAATTCTTTCATATTATTCTTCTTAGCTCTCCCTACTGGTCTTAAGTAGAAAAACTTGCAAATTAATTGCTTTTAATGATAAAAATAAAATTGAAAACGAAGATATTTTATTCAAATATTTATACTAACGTTATTGTAATTGTAGCGGTTATACAGATAAGTAACTAACGATTAATATTAACGAAACCAACTTATACTATACAAAAATATATAATATACATTGTAATGTAAATATGTCCCTGTGTACCAAATTTCCCTTCTTTACAATTTTTGTAGATGTAGTATTAATGAATTACCTTTAACATATAGTATTATACAAATACTATAGCGACGGGGCAACACCGTTATCGTAAATACTAAGTCCACCTTTAGACTTGATAGTTTACACTCGAATAATGTTATCTACCTGTTAAATTTCGCACGTACCAAACGTTTCGTTTAACTAAATAAAAAAAACATCTTTAAAAACCAATACAGTTTTCTACCCAAAAGTTCCATTTTTTTAGTCGAGTGGACAGAAATTATATAAATAAAATAATATTGTTAAAACTATTTTAACTAACACAAGCTCTAGTCACGCGAAAAATGTAAATACGTAAAAAATATAAAGCGACAACTTCGAATTGATCAATAAGTTCTATAGTTAAATTAAACACAGTGATAAAATAAAAAAAAAATTCCAAATTAGCAATACGATAAGCAATATTAATTAGGCTAATCTTGAAGCTGTAAACGAAGTTAGGCTTAGAAAATATTATTAGAGAGGTCGAAAAACTTCGCGATCCAGAATACTTTATATGCGTACATAATATTTTTTATGAACCACACATACGCGGTTACGCGTTAATTAAAAAACCTACTCACAATTCAATCTTTTTCATACGTATAAAAAAAGCTTTACCAATTTAGCGATTCGCCTCGTCATTTGCCGTCAATTTCGATAGTATGTAATTATTTTTAGACCATCCATGTAAAATGAACACATTCATTTGTGCACGTGAACTTTAATAGGAATCGTTTATCTCGGAATCGTGGTTCACCACATTAAAAATAGAGACGAATTGTGGTAAAGCAATTATATTCGAGTAAGCGTACGATATGGCTGCGTATTGCTACGCTTCAGAACAAAGCTGCGGTCCCATTAATATGATCGGCTCATTCACACGATCGTGATGTACTTACACAAACAGCTTTTGATCTACAGCGATACTAATCTTGTTTAAACCTTAGTTACCTCTTATTGCACTAAACACAATACAAAGCTTATTTATAGCTATGTCCTAACATCGTTTACAGAAAGTAAACCGTATTTCTAGACGATTACTATGATAGCATATGGCAATAATGTGACTAATATTAAGAAAAGCAATATTATTTTATTAAATTTATTTGTGGGACGCGGAAACTGAACTCGGCTAAATAAGTAGACTGGTAACAAAAGTGATATTATTATGATGTTTTATAAAATTTCGTTGTTTCTATTGCTTAGGGTAATAACAAAATAAAATTAAAAAAAATATCAAGTTTTCATTTATAGAAAAGGCATTTACTATTTTTAGAATGTCATTGTTTTTAATGAAATCGATTCAAAGGAATGTTCAATTAGATATGGGCTAGTAGCATAGCGTGGTTGTATCACCGAGACTAGTATAAAAGTTGTCTCGCTATTCAGCATAATGTTTGGAGCTACGAGCGAGCTACGTCGTAGTAAATCACTACGAGTGCTGTATTTCGTAGTTTCGATGCATTTAACGCTGACGTGACGTAGCAAAATGCTGCAGTCAGTATAATGGAAAACGTTTATCTATTTATGGAATCGATAAATACCTATTTAGGAATGAACTGATTCTGAGAATTGATATTTATATACTTGCCTTTAAGTTACATGAAACCATAAATTGGTTTTGTCAATATTGAGAAATTTATGTGGATTTAATTGCGAAAAAGGAATAAGCGACAGATTTATGAAGCTGGACTGTTGAAAATACACCAAAAAGCATTATTGTGCACGAAAACATAGGTAGCAATTACTTAGATTGCGATAATACACAGATATGTATAATTATTATTAATGTATAATCAGCATTAATTTAGTTCTGACTATATTAATTAAGACTGAATAACACGAAAATATACCTATTAGTATTTCACGAAATAATAGTAGAAAAACAATTGTCATAGGCCAAAATTATTAGTCGTTACTTACCTCGTGTCCTCGTGTGTTACGAGTGCGTAACATCTTACCCAAAGCTCGTGCGAATTAACCTTACAAAACGTTTAAAAGAAATGGAGCTATGCAATTCTGATGCGTTAGTGTAAATCGAATGAAAAGCCTGTCAGTTATTTTTTTCGTTTACACTTTTTTTTCAATAAAATACTTTGATTCAAAACTTTTTGACTGCGAACAATTAAATATTCATTGGCAACCAAGTGGAAACCAACCAAGATTTGAACCTTAATTGAAGTACAGCTGAGGCGTAAACGAAACGACATAAAAAAACCTTGTAAATTCATGATAAACAATACAGAATTAAATGTTATATTTATTTTTCAACTGCAAGCAATATTTTGATAAGCAAACTAATCATCATCATCATCTGCCTAGCCTTTTCCCAACTACGTTGGGGTCGGCTAAGCAAACTAATATTTAAGTTAAATCATTTACACCTAAAAAAAATTACACCTAAATTGGTTTCATACTCTTTGTTGAGATAAAGAAATCATAAATAGCTACCACATCAGAGCACACCGCACGAAATTATCAACTCATGAGTGGTGAAAACATGTTACATGAAAAAAAAATAGTGCAAACGTTATTACAATTATTATTACAATTTCAAAAATGAACAAAAAGTCGAGACAAATTAGGTTGTAAAATATGTTAATTGTGAATGCATAGTACAACATTTACCACGATGAAGTCTTGCTCGTTGCTGTTACTAACAATATCAACATAACATAAAGTAAATTATTCCAGTCAAGATTCCATGTATTTATGGCATTTTTATTTCTGTTAAGTAATGACGAAGACCATAATAAAAAATGGCTAACGAAAGTCTAGTCAATTTGGGTCTATAGCGAATCATTATTAGCCTTTGATCTTGGACATAACTGGCACAAAGGGGTTGAAAATAATGCATGAGTCTACAAAGACATCAATATAAATGTAGGTGCAGGAAAAAAACAATCCTTTGTTATACATAGTAAATAAAAACAACTTAAATATTCAGTTTGATTGAAATGTCGACAATGACTTTGTTCACTGTCATTGATGTGACGGTCGCGGTCGTCTACGGCCCATTATAACTTATCGATCCTAATCGATCTAGGTTATAGCTTCTATAGAAAGCATTCATTCTTCCGTACTTCCTTTACAAAGTAAAGAAATCTTCAAAAGTAATCCTATTTTAAAAATAAAGGAATTAACAACGACGATTATTGCGTCTGTTGTGTAGGTCCAAAAATAACTTTAGATCCTATACCTACATATGCGAATAAGGTTTAGAAACGAAAAGCAATATGAAAAATTAAAGTGATTAATATCAGCAATATTATATGTAAGAAATTAACAATTATTGAGACAACGATAGATAAGAAATCGAAAATTGACAACGAATCGTTTTCATTTGTAATTATTTTGCACAACGAAAGTATAATTAAAATTATTTACTAACGCTAGTGATTTAGGCAATCTAAATTATTCATATTTAGTTTTTAGATGAAAGTAGACTTTTGGAAATCGATTTAGTCTAATTATACCCGTTTTGAAAACAATGATGGAGGTTATATAAATTTATAATATGAATGAGCAATAAAAACATTACTTATTGAATTGATAGCAAAAAATAAACAGTAAACTAAACCTGATTTAATAGGTTGATAAAGTTTAGTGATAGTGTATGTAGGCTATAGTATCCTAGTACTATAACTGTAAAATTATATGATAACCTTAGCAGTAGAAAAAAAGGTGATTACATAATGTGATGCATCGTAGCGAGTGGGTGAGTAGTGCGTTAGAGTGAGAAAGTATAGTATCACTGAAATGATTGATGATTATTACTGAGTTTGCCTTATGAATTTTTATATAAGTGAGCTTTGACGTGTATGTAATGTAATTGATACATTTTGACAAATTACCTCTAACGTATTATATCGGAATCCCGGGAAAATAAAACAATTTCAATTCTTGCAATTTCCCTAAGGCACAATCATTCTACTATTAGCTACAACTCACTTTTAAAAATTAAAATTAGGAAACGTAAAACCATTAAAAGCTATTGGACATGTTATCAATATTTACCATCATACTCACTTATACAAAAATTTAGATAAATATAAAATAAGATCACCAATATTACCAAATTTGAACATTTCTATGTAATGACGTATTATTTAATAGAATATTGATTCCAACAATAATTCATAACTAATAATGACGACCAAAATATTGAATGTCACTTTTGTATTTCTGCGTAGTGTATACTCATATAAGGTTCACTGTTCATGCGTATCGTCGTCCCACTCAAGTTCCTGGCGGCTATTTACCGTCTTCGACATTTAAAGAGATATCTGATAGATATTCAAGTGGGCAGTGATACTTACACATGACCAATAACTATGCATGTATAAGGCTTAACTTATAATTTCGCTTTATACTTAAAGTTATAACTCAACAGTATACCCATGCCACGTAGTAATTATTTTATGACCTTAAAACTTTTATATAATTACAGTAAGTGTAGTATGTCAATTTTTTAATTCACATATTCCTTCCTATTATGCAATTAATATACCTAATTATACCAAAAAGTACCTACAGAGTTAGTTGATAACATTGCATGAAAAATATTATTATAATAGCATAGTATAATAATAAGTAAGCGTATTGATGAATTATCCCAAGTGTTGTATTTGGTGAGAAACGACGAATTTAATTTGTTTAATACATTGTTTGTAATGTTGTAATGTCGGGTGAAGCGAAATTAACTTTCTGTGTGAATTCCGACTCTATGTTCAGAACTGTGAAGCTTGTCCTTGTCCCCACTTATTAAACTACGCAATTACATATACTTTGAAGAGTTGAAAACAAATATTGTAAATAAAATTAGTATATCATCGTGTATAGTTATAATAAATAACATTTTAATAATACTTCCTAATTTGTTCTTCCGACATTATGACATTCGCCTAAAATTGTTCCTAATTTTCCAAAATGAGTATTATTACGTGATTTAACTGCTTAGTTAATTTAAGTTCTTTGTACAACGCATTTAATGTAAACTAAGTACCTAGGGTCCACTGCGTTACGTCATAATGTAGTTGTTGCCTAGATAAATTTAATGGTATAGTGACTTGCCTTGGAGAATATACCCTTATCAGTATTGATTTTGATCGAGTCTAGTGCAATTTTTGAGTGAATCGAAAACTCACATGAGCGCTCTGTCGTCTTTGCATAAATCTCGTGTTACACATAATTGTGTTGTGTTTGAAATAAATCCTATGAAACAGATGTATTCTGATCAGTGTTTCATCCTTTTTTAAATTTACTTTAGAAAGGTAAACTGTAAACCGTCAGTCGAATAAGAAAAGAAAATACAACCAACGAACCTTATTACGTTTGACTTTAGAGGATAGACTACATAAAACTATCAAATATTTTTTTGTTTGTTAATTATTTTTCTGACGCAAGTATTGTTTGGTTAAGTTTGAGTTATTGGAGAGTTTAATTCTAGTCTTATTATTTATATTTCTTATAAACGTTTGTCCCTATCGCTGCACAAATGTAATGGTGCGGTAACACAGTACATGACGAACGAACAATCTTACTTTATTGTAATTATGTGAACCCGCTTAAACATAGTGTTTTGTGTTGCATCGTGTGTTTATTGTACAGATTTATTTTGATTATACATAAAATAAATTGTATTGTATAGGAGTGGTTTTATTTCAACATGTAGCTACCTACCTACAGATATAAATGGTACACTACCAGTACCACTACACTACCATATAAATGGTATACCCAGAAAACGGTAAGTTTTTAATATTAGAATTTATCCTGATAGACATAGCAGGTACTTTGACTTGCACTATGTCAGGGCTCTAGTTAGGGTTATATAATAGTCAACGAGCTACGCCGCCTCGCGACTGTGCCGTGTTCAATGCTGATCAAATTAAAGAAAGAACTACTACACTATCATGTTAGTAAAATATTAAAAGTTTCTATTTATGAGCTCTATAATATTGATTCATAGAATTTTATTCAAGTAAATCGACTGTAAGAATTTATATGAAAGAACTCAACAAATAAAGTTTATTAAAGTAGTTAAAAAGAAAATAAAACTATTTATTTATTACCGCTATCGTAAAACACAATCGTTCTTTTAATGTATTACCCCAATAAAAGAATAAGTTTTAAAACCAAAACGCGACTACGGGAAAATAGAGCTGAAAAGCATGAATCAAGAAAATATAATATCAAGAAAATAGTGGGTCTTAGAGAAAAAATCATAGGGACCATTTTTATAGAGAATTTTAAGATCTACAACTTTGCTCTAAGGTACTTTTTCGATAAAACTTACCGTTTTCGAGAAAAATCTAAAAAACCTAAAATTTTGACCTTGAGCCCTGAATAAGTCCCTAAGCTCACATGGGACTGATGGGGACTTTTGACACTTTATTCCTTGTGGTAAACCTAAGGTCTCTACGAAGATTTGGCTCTGTCGTAATTTTTTTTTTATTTCAATTGTCTAAATTGACCGGACTATTAGGTTACCCCAAAATACATGCGACAGGAAATTTACCTATTTTATGATTTTAATTTCACTTTCGTCCCGTAGTCGGTCGGGCTTTTAACTTACTTTTTAATTAAGTTATTCTGGAGTTTTATTTCCGAAACAATGTGTTGTTTGAAATTATGTCCTATCATGATCAACTCAGCATTTCTTTAAGTAGTAGACTTTTTTGGACTTAACATCCGTCATACTGAATTGAATGCCTATGTCGCTCGGACCACAAAGAATCAACTGCCACTTCATTCATCTAAATCGACCCAGTGGTTATAATAATAATGTGTCAAGTCAGCATCACACTAGAAGGGATTGCTTTTACAAATCTCTTTCCTATCCCATATTTGCAAAGTATATACCTTTTTAATGTAGCTTCAGCAAAGATGACAATATTGAAACTGGTCAAATGAGGAATGGAACTACGCACCTTACACCCCTAAGGAAATTAATACTCATTACTCACAGAGATAAATATCTTCTTTCGTTATCTGAACGCAAGCATTATGTCGAAACCTACATACCTACATATGTATGTTCAAATTGTTCACGTGCTCAAAAGGGGAAAAAGGACTACATATGTATACGTAGGTATACGATCGCGAGGGCCTCACTTTCTCTCTCAGCGAAAATAACCGAGGTGAACCGAAAGAGGGATCGAACAGCCACAATTAAATGCCATAAGTATCAAGGTCAAGACTATGAGATACGTATAATAGCACTAGTGCTATTATTGTATAGTGTAACTAGTTACACAATATTTTATCATAATTGTTTTATCGATTTATTATTATAAGCAATTTAGGCGCATCACAGTATTTCTTAGCCGTGTGAACTAGAAATTTACGTAGCTGAAAGTCTAATTGGCCGAAATTGTCTGTGACCATTTGCTTTTGCTTTCAGCAGCGGCATACGATATAATAGGTATAGCGATTAAGTAGTAAGACACACACTAATTTAAAACAGATTCTATATTTTTTTTTCTGCGTGTTACTGTTTGTACGAACAACAAGCGACACCTACTGGATATTATATATTACTTTTATTTCGAGGCGCGTCGTCACGTCACTGTGCTGTTATAATCTGTTATTTCTCTATTATAGCAACCGCTATGATATTAGCTATTAATATCTAGGTAAGTAATGTGTAAAATACAAATTAATTAATCAATTAAATGGTAGTAAACAGTTTGTTTACTCTCGTAATATCAGCTGTCAGTTAGCGCCCTCAATTGACCTGAAGCTACTGAAGATGGCAGTGCGGTCACATCGCAGCTGACTGAAGGGGTCGAAACAACGCCGTTGCTAGGAAACCCTCCCCACCCGGTCACCTGTCTCCCACTACGAGAGGGTGATGCCTCACCCCTTACATCGCAGGACTTACCTCCCACACGCCACGCGGTCTCAACACGTGGTAGACTATACAGCGTAAACCGATCTTAATACTAGTACTAAATTAGTATGGTCCTTGATTGTAAACACAGCTGTTGATTTTGGAATAAACGTTTATTTGTGAATAATAATGTGGATACAGAATTTTATTACATGTTATTGTCGACAGTGTTACATAATATCGCCACCTAAGGTAAACGAAAATTTTTACATGACATAGGTACCGTACCACCTACGTATACTTTTTATACATAAACAAAAAGTAATTTTGATTTTAATGTTAATGAAACTATGATAAAGGGAGAGAAACCTTAAGCACGTGGGTGAGTAACGTAACGTAGGTATAATTTAATGAACAAAAAGTAAGTTTTATGGATAACTAGCTGTTTCCCGCGGTTTCACCCGCATCCCGAGGGAACTACTCCGCGCACCCGGGTAAAAAGTATCCTATATGTTAATCTAGGTTAAAAGCTATATGTGTACCAAATTTCATCCAAATCCGTTCAGTAGTTTTTGCGTGAAAGAGTAACAAACATCCATACATACATTCTTACAAACTTTCGCGTTTATAATATTAGTAGGATATGCTACCTATGATAAATGGTTATAATTCCTTCGGAAATATTACTGCCAAGATACTGACGTTAAGAAAGCGTCATGGTTTATCTATATAAATGGGAAATGCCGTTTGACAATAGCGAGACCACCATCGGTTTATAGCTAGTCAAATAATTAAAATGTATGTTAGCTTACCTGTTTCCATATAGTTAGCAATTCTACGGCTCACACGCCGTAGTGTTCGATGCTTCATTGTAGTAGCGTGGCGGCCTTTTTCATTTTTCACATTTCTATAAAGCAGCTACTGTCGGGTGAGCACTAGCAGGTCTCCCCACGTGATCGACCTATTTAAACGAAGATTTATTAAAAATATTTATGTCTCCAAAAGAAATAACATAAGTACATGACTTTTTCCATTTTATAACTTTCGCATAGTCGTTTTTTAATATAATAATAAGTATGCGGTACAGGTAGATTCTGCTGATTGTATATCGATAAATTCTTAGTCTACGGACAAATATAATAGGGAGATAAAGCCAGGGTGTATACACAGAAAAAATAATTCAAACTCATAACTTTAAATTGTAAACATAGATGGAAACATCACTGCCAAAATTGCATTCCACTACGCACCAGTAAAAGTAATTAGACAAGTACATCATTTATGGGCTAAATATTATGTAATACCAAGTTCAATGATCCAATGGACCAGCTATATTAAGATTTACTAAGTAACACCCAATATCACAAGGAAAATAAAACAATAACGTAATTTCCAGCGTCTTTAATTGCAATTAAAACAGAAAAAATATCAGTAATCAATATTATTACATGACTTTTTTACGTTTAATATGACTAAAATATATAAAAAACTGATCATCATAAGTCACAAATTTTACAATATAAAAACATAAATAAAAAATATTTTAATTAAAAAAAGGTTCGGTATAATCAATATACGAAATTAATTAAATTTTATAATAAAAACTCATTAATGCTAGTTTGGTATTAGTACTCTGTATAATGTAAATAGGTTACAACACATAACGTTTTATCACTTCTACATATTGTTTCAATAAACGCAAGTTATTATAACATGTATATTATATAGGTGTGACCTATTTGTACATTTTGTAGCCAATCTACAGACTGTTAAGAATGTCGAAATGAAAGAAGTTTTCCATTTAAGTCACGAACTTGTTCATATAAAACTCCTTTTATCTCTAAACATATTATAGTAAAATACTATGCAGGACTCACACAGGGGTTGTAGTTTTGATGTTAAAGTTCATACAGTGAAGTGTATTAAATAATTTAATGAGACTTATTACGAAAGTAAGTACAAATAAAAAAATAGAAACCAATTCAAAATATTAATTTCAAGTATCTAAAACGTATTATGCTTCTTTCAGTCATATTATACGTTAAGTTCAGTGCACACGCGGTAACTCTTGCATCTATGTGAACGAATGAGAGCAACCAACCACCGCACCGCCTATATTAGTGGTCGATAAAGAACCTCAGCTGGTGGACATACATTTCTACACACACCGATACTATCAGATCACAAACACTTAGTTTTTCTAACTAGTTTGAAAGACTGCTGTCTCACGTAACATCGTAATCTAAATATCACTTGTCTAGCGAGAGCACGATCTATTTCTAGCATAGCGAAACCTGGCAATGGCCACATAGATAATTATGTCCATAAGCTTTTCCAAGATGTTTTCTTTTTCCTCAAATGTTTTGACAAGACATTTATAAGCTACCTACTCCATCTCTTGAGCCTTTGAATGTATTCAACATGAACATTACAAGCATGCCAAGATGTATTGCTATACTAGCGCCCTTAAAAAAGTTTACAACACGTTATAAAAAATACAATTCGTATTCTCAAATGTTGTCATTACTTTATCCGCTGTATATATGTCGCAGATGGATTGTCAAAGGTGCTGTTACAAATATATTTAACTGTTAAAAAAGGCAGGGTATCAACGTAAATCATTTACAAAATCTACACTGAAAATAAACTGTTTTTTTAAGGTTTTTAATTAAATTTACTCTTAAAAGCTTTAGAGTTATTTTCACTCATAATAATCGTAGTAGTACGAGTATGTCACACTGTTTTAGGATGCAGACACGAACAACAAAATTTAGAACTAAAATTTACAATAATAAAGTTACGCTGATTTACATAACCTCCAATTATTCATCCGCTACATTGAAAAATGCAAGCCATTTATACAATTCTGATTTTTAAAGTTCATTAAATAAAGAGAAAACCGTTTCCCGTCGCTACTTTCAACAATTTTACGGTAGCAACAATCCATCTGCGACAAATGAAATGAAAATAGTATTTCTCATTCAGAGGACGTGCTATAAGTACTCCGAACATCAGCCTCATTATTATATGTGAAGGTGCATTGCCTTTGCCAAGATAGAAGAGTTTCCGCGCGCGGTTTTTGTGGAACAGACACCATGAAAGGCTACTTACAGTAAGTTCGTTTATGAAAATCTTATCACAATTTGTACCAATGCAAATTTGACCGCGTACAACCGTGACCTCTGTAGCGTCTACGCGGCAAATAGCAAGTACTGCGTGATTGTTAACCTCAATTACAGCTACGTTAGCAAAACAATGTAAGCCTATCTAAATTTACATTACTATGTCGATATTTTGACTAGCACTTACAGTCAACGATGGTTCAGGATTAAAACTGGCCAATGGAAACGAATCAAGTACTGTGTAGGTACCGAATACGCGCACCTAAAGCTGTACTGAAAAGGTTCGCTTGTCGACTTTTATTAATAGGTATTACTTATTATATTATTTTTAAAAGGTGAACACTATGATTTGAATGCGATATCGATATTAATTACAAAATTCCAAGATCTATTTATTTGAAATTCCATTCTAGGCACGCCAAATAATCTAACTCTACTGCTATTACAATACGCTTGTATTTTCAAAGATTCTTTAATATTGCAGTAACCCGGAAAGAGATGTTATCTACGTGTATCAGCACAACTGTTTGTCTACTTCTGTCTATTATAGTGTAGATTAGAGCAATTATTATTTGAATGTAATTAAAATAAAGAAAAAATAATTGTTTATAATAATGATACTTAAATACAAAAAAATGTAAAGTACAATGTGTTACGTGTGTATGAAAATAACGTTAAGTTGTTTAATAATGTAGTAGTGTTTGCGAAAGCGGGCGTTCTGTACTAAATAGGTAGGTATACACATAGAAACAACACGAAAGCGAGGATTAACTACATCGGGTGTTGCATGGCTCAGTAGTGGTGACATCTACCAGCAAAATAGCAATACTTTAAAGTCCTGATCAACATTACCTTTCAATTAAAAGCCCACATTTACTAAAGTATGTTTCATTTAAATTTCACCCTCAACCAGCGTTCGCTGTAACCTTTTTGTTTAATAACATAATATATTAATCATATGATTTCGTATAGCACTAACTAAAACTATAATTCCAATAAAATATGAGTACACACGAGCAGAAAAACGTGTCAAAGAACGTATTTACAAAAATAACTGTTACTTTACATGGAGATTATTTAATGGATAGTGCAATAAATATTATGCTTGTGTTACACGAATCGTGTGCCGATTTCAGGCCAGCAACTGTATAGTAATGGATGCATAAGCACTGTTACAATTTTGAAAAAGGGCCGTATAGCCTGATATATTCTTAGAGAAGTAGCTTTTCAGTTTCGCTGCCGTTTTTTTCGTGAATCGTGTACTCCGGAGTTAATATTATAAAACGCATTACGCATGTAAATATTGGTGATGGCTACGTTCACATGTGACATAGTGAATACAATAGAATAATATATACCTAATCTATTTATGCACCATAAGTCATTTGATAAAAATAACACCAGCAACTACGATAATGAAAATCATAAAAATAATTTCATAACATACTTTAAAAAGATTCAGTCAAAATAAAATTTCCTACTTACCTCGCGAGCGATACACTTGCGTAGAAATTCATAACATACAAGTAAGCTTTATTATATTTATCTTGAATTCATCAATTTAATTAATTAAACGCAAGCGTGCCGCCCCACGTCTAAAATAATAATTTCAATTAATTACATAAAAATCTAAAAATAAATTAAAGTTATAAAATTGTGATGCAGATGACAACCACAGCCCAAATGGTCACATTCCTTGAGAAAATTTATAATAACTATTGCGTATTTATTATAATAATATAATGTTCAATATATTCTTTTAATCTAACTAACACTACTAAAACGTATTATTTGGTGGTTACATCTTGTACATAATTTTAATGAGATTAAGCTTGGACAGAGGAAGACATAACTTAGAGAAAGATATCTCCCTCGGCCAAACGATTCTTGACATGAGCAATATTAAATAACGACTATAGCGCCAAGAAACCATATAGCCAAATATTAAGCACACATAGTAACTATATGAATGATACAATGTAGTAGTGTATATAACAATGTTATATAATGCCATGTGTGACATCGCGATTGGAGATGTGTGTGTAGTGAAGAGTGAGACCATGTTCAACTCATTTAGTTACACATTTCTCATTAATTTAGGATATGTATGATGGTCATATATTTTAAAGACAGAAGTAGAAGACACTAAAGTCATTATTTTTATATCTTAATGATAAATCAGATTGAAGGCGTATCAAAAGATCATTCCTGCACTTTGCTCAACCGGTTACCTGGTACACGCATATCCTACATTAATAAGTAATGCTAATAGGATAAAAATGGATACGAAGGACCAACACAGAAATCAATTCCTAATTGCGGTTGCAACCAAACTCGTGAGATATAAAACATTACTGAAAATACTGATCGACTAACACTTCGCTTATCCGTTTGATTCGACGGTTTGGAGATGTGACAAAGAATACAACTATAACATAGAGTACACGAAATAAAGAAAGGGGGTACATTATAAGGTCAGTTTGACATTAAGCTATTACATAAATTGATTCACGATATTTAAATAAGACAATATCTCTCTTTAGTAACATTTGTGACCACTTAGATCTTAGTACACATAATAACTTGATGTCAGAAACTTACAAGAGCACAAAACAGTGCCAAACATTCAGTTAAACAATAACAAAGACAACGGAACGAACTGATATTGAATCAAACTGACACAGAATCTAAATCCACAACAAATCTACTACACCAGAGAAGTTCATGCACAGAACTTTGCTAACACAGAGAAGTCTACTCCATGCATCTCCAGAACCGTCGTCCTATTCAAATCCACGTGGTAACTTACGCGTTGATGAGCGTCGCAGGCTTGGTGGACGTACACACATACACATAGTCCGAATCGGAGTCAAGTCGCACACGGCTGGCCCTGCGTTAGGCGGTCGCGACTTGCCACACTATCAAATGGCTCTTGGAGGCCCGCTCGGCCAGGGAGCTGTGTCCGCTCGACGACCCGTCTTCCGCTACTACTACACTGTCCTCCATTTCGGAATCGGCTGGAAATGAAACATACATTGATTATTTTGAATTCAACTGTGTACTTTTGACTAAATCCGCCACAAATTCTCACTGATTTGTTGTACCTATAAAATTTGCCTTCATAAACACCAAAAAAAAGATTTATTGTCTGGGGTTTGAAATAAACGTAACCAGAAAAGAAATGGGAGCGAAAAATAACAAAACAATAAACGACAATGGGGAATTTGTTAGAATGATGACGTAATATACATAGGTATGTAGTGCTATGATAACAGAAATGTTCACAAAAGATGAGAGCTATTTCACTTCAGTTGCTACTGTAACACGTATTGATCAGCGTGCTCTTATCACACTTAGGAAACTCGTGATGAAGCATTGCAATTGCACTTTAGGTACAATAAACTAACTGTATACTTCTTATTGCAATTCCATTTCTGCTGCAGATCTCCCAAATTCTAGCTAGAACATTGTAAAATGTTACAATAAAAGTGCATTTTAACTGCAGCACGTACAAATCGTTCTGTTTGTTTTAGCGACGTTAAAGCGAAGAGGTACAAATACATTCAGAATTGTTACTTATTATCTTACAAGTACTGTCGTACATTGAACACAGAGACTGTCTGTTAATATTTACATGACTATATACTGGTATTAGCAATATACACGTTAGCAATGTATTAAGAACATGATTAGATAAAATAATGTTATCGTGCTCGTCTTTAGACGAATGTGTTACACCGAAAACCAATGTGTTAGTACTGAGTTTAGTGGTAAGTTGAAATGAGACTAATATGCGTGAACTGGTGGTATGGATGAGGTCTTGACAGAGTACTGTAACATAATATAATAAAGCGTGGCAGATTGGAATGACCAGAGATTAATTTAAAAAAGCTATTAACAGTGCCAACGCTTTGAACTTTTTTTTATTGCGTTTTATATAGGGTTGTAAGTCCTGGCAGCTGTCAAAACCTCATTATTTGAAGTCCCACTGTATGTCGACAATAACCGTGAACTACATGCTCATGTTAGCTTTAGTGTTATGTATCAGCAAGCAAACATGCTGGTTTATTCTAAAATGTAACGTACCAGTAATAAATATAAATTAATTATGCTACGTTCAGGTACGTTCAGGACTCTCTTAAGACCTGCCATACAATGACGTGGGAGGCTGTGTCACGTATGTCATCAGCATGCTCTTCTATATCGGCAAAAGAAAAAAACCGGGGAAATTAAAATCATTAACTGCATTATGCCTATTCAGTTCGTATTTTCCACTAAAATAGTGAGTGAATATTATTAATTATGTACTGAATTTGTTTAATGTTAGACAAATAGGCTATATTCTTATTAAAAAACTGTACGACAGAAATAATAGCAGAAGAAATGCTTCTACCGTCTATACCAAAGGTCATTTGGATAAAAAAAAAACTTTTTCATATTAAAACACAAACGAAACGTCCACACCATGTGTTAGACAAAATTATATTACAAAACAACACATTTTAGTAGAAAACACCTGAAATTCAAATCAAACAATAGGCACAAATCCTTATCATAATGTAAGTTTATCTCCTAGTTTGAAATAAAACGATCTTAATACTATGCATAGAAGCGTATAAGCGTCATACTAGAGTCTACTATTATTAAGCAAAGCTTACTAAACGCAATGGGGATGAGTTTTAGACTACACTAACGTGCATATTGCTTGTTTTGACTTTTTAAATTTAGTTTTAAATAGCTATGATCAAGTTTCATGGATGAGTATTATGGGCGTATAAAATTATACACTATAAATTATTCCATCATTTACTATAGCGACTATATACTACGGAGCGAAATTGTGTTGTTAGCGGAATAGAATTTCTCGTCAATGTTTGTAAGAAAGTTTTACAAGCTCGAGAGCGTATTTAAAACTGAACAACATGATCGTGCTTTGACGGCCATTACGAGACGAATAAATGCAAACTGTTCGATTGTAAAACCTTGCGAAATTCATCTTATTGTGTGGACTGTAGGTTTAATAAACTAACAAGTCAGTATTTTCCAATGAATGTGGATTCACACGAGACACAATGATACACAAGTTAATGACTGCGGCACACGAGAGTGCAAAACAAACCACTAAGGGAATCCTGCACCATTTGCAGGAATAACTTACTGAAAGACAAGGGATATCATGATGGTTTAGACATACGAGAAAGACTCGACAAAAACTTATAGGTAGGTCTGACCCATCTGTCGATCTATTCGTCACTTAAAGTATTCGTATGCGTAAAAAAACTAGTGTGTTGAAAGTTTCGTAGAGTACCGATACAAAATATTTTAAGTTCGCAACAAAACAATTTCAATGTGCCTCTAGTGTTTTTTTAAATATTTATGACGGTCGCCCTGTTTTACGGCATACTATATTTCTAGCATGAAATACATATTTTTAACAGTTCCTAAGGATTTTCCTTCGTTTTCTAGTACACAATACTACTAACAACGTAATAAATCTCTACTATGTAAATACAAATTGTGGTGCTCACGAAAATTAAACAATAGTCGTCAAATGACAATATGATAATATAATGAAAAGTTTGTGAAAATATTAGAACTATTAAACAATCTAAACATGACGCAAAACTGATCTAACTGCAAAGAATGTAGCTAGCACGAGTACGTTAATTAATTTACAATAATTAGCGACACCATTCAATTAGTCAATAATTCATTCAAATGGATGAGATGATCATGAAAACCGTTCTCACAATTTCGGCTTTCCACTCGCCCTTTAATAGCGTGCAGATATTGCCACAGTCTTAACAATATTGAATGATATGGTATTGTTACCTAACGGTCAATCGTAAATTAAATATGAAATCTGGGCGTCTGATAGACAGCTGTGTATACGAACAAATATGAAACGTACCTATTCTGAAGTCAATATATCCTTCGCCGCCCGAAATGACCAGCATCGGTGGCATGGTCGGCGAGTGACGTCGCGGAGATTCTGGAGTATGCGCGGGGGACCCAGCCACTCCAGGCACGGCCACGAAGAAAGTAACAGCGTCGCGGTGCCCATGGAAACTTAGCTGGGCCTGAGCCATCGAACACCAAGGGATATTTCCACTCGGACAGGCAGCTATAGCGGCTGTAACGGATATTTTTTTTATTGAATGTCGAACAATATTTCTATTCTAGTCTGATCAAAAGGGGTATCGTGTTAGCCTGTAACTGGGTGGTGGAAGTCAGGTAGGCAGTCGCTCCATATAAAATACTGGTACTCAGCTGCATCCACTTTAGACTGGAAGCCCACCCCAAAATAGTTGGATAAAGGGTAGGCTGATTTTAGTGCGATCAAAAATGGGTATATAAATAATAGTCTTCTAGTTTATGCTACGTTGATAAGTAATAAAGGTATGACGAACAACAACCCGATTTATCTAGATTCTAAAACTAAACTAAAGAAATATATTTGCTAATTATCATTATATAAATATCTATTATTACATGATAAAATAACTTACGTTGCGCAGGCGACCGCGAAGTCGACGGCTGAGGTCCGATTTGATCCCGACTGGTTCCTTCTGAGAGTGGTACTGATATCACAACTCCGTTACTAGTACCGATCCACAGACGTCCTGAACTGATCAATAGAGCGGTGATCCTGACTAGAGAGAAACCGAGCTTCCCAGTACCCAACATCTTGCTGACGTAGGGTTCTATGTCAACGTCCTTCAAGTGTTGGTAAGTATGCGCATGATATAAGCGAAGAGTCGAATCCATTTTGATTGTGACCTGATGTAGAAAAAAACATGTTTTATTATAAAATACTTACATGCACTGAAATTATTTCCTTCAGAAAAAAAATTGAAGAGCCTTTTACATATTCACATTATTGATCAAATACTGCTAATACTGCTCCGGATCATAAAGATTGTACCAACGCAACGACAGAGTCGTTACCGTGGTTGCTGAGTGACAGATACTTAGTATGGATAAAATAGAGTTACCATCTCATTCATAATAAAGCCGATTACTTAACAAATCTATTTCAGCTAGCAAACTGTTTTGTCCTTATCTGTCAAACTTTATTGACAGAAAGGGACAAGACATTTTGAAAGTAAGAGCCATAAAAGACAAAATGGTCTTATTATGAATAAGAAGGTTAATGATTATATCAATTGTAATGGAGCTCTCAATTTAACCAAGAAGTTCTACAAAAACGATAGGTAGATCGCGGTACTTACCCACACCCCGTCGCCGTCGCAGGCCATCTGTCGCACCTGGCTCTCCTGGCGAGGGTGAGCTTCTAGCGAGTGGAGCAGCAGGCGCGAGCGAGGCTCTATCACGTGCACCTTGTTGCGGTAGCCGCACCACACCGTGCAGCCCACGGCGCTTAGACAACGTACTGGAATAACGTTCAACAATTCAGTAATGCAATGGCCAATATTAAAACGTACATCTGCATTCACAACTTTGGTTATAAGATTAGTGAGTTGCACAAACGTATTGTGTGTATGTGAAAGCATACGTTAGTATTTTGTTATTTTAAATTGTTATTAAACTCTGGTAAATTGTTCTGCAGATGCCCACAAAAGTATATGGCTCAAAAAAAATGTGGCATTGCAATGCGTAAGCCTAGTATACAATAAAATCTTGTATTTAATTGACCGATACAAATTTTCTTATGTATAAGTCACTTAAATTAACCGTTTACATTAGTTCTTACGTTGTTTCAGTTCATCGATACTACAACTAAAACGCTGTATCTGAATCCCTCTTCCCATCTAACTTACCGGAGCACTTTGGATCGCCAAGTGTCAGCAGCCAGTACTGGCCGAAGTCCCACTGTCCGTCGGCATGCCGCGCAAATATCGCTACAGTGCCATCAGCGAGCGCTACGATGCTTCGGGACGCGCAAGCGACTATGGCCAATATTGCGTCGTTTAACTTCACTCTGGAGACAAAAAACAATCATAAATTCAATATATTGTAATTAATAATTCAATATATGATTTATATCGTGTAAACATGGAATCAGGTGAACAATATTATTTTTAAATTCAGTAAAAGGACAAATAGCACTACTATGGATTACAGATAAGAGCAATACTAAAGAAATAAAATAATGCTCATCACAACGGCGTGTATAGCTTGGCATAAAAGAGTAGAAATTAATAGGGGCGCCACTTTACCGTTCGTGTGGCAACCCGCTGCGACCGTATAGCGTACCAGCCTATCGTCTTGATACTAAGCTGTATTTTTTTCTACTTTGATTTATTTTTAATTTATTAAAATCAGTAACTATTATAAAATGTAATAACAATGTATTCACATCATGTAACTGAATACAAATTACTTATAAGGACTAATAATGTAAGCACCCCTGTGTTTTAATAAAAAAAAAATTGGGTATAATAAAAAGACTTATGAGTATAGCATTATTATAATTGATTCCAATAAATCTTACTCTAAATATTCCACGCCCTCCAAATCCATGTCTTGGCTAGAGCTAGCCATAAACTCATCTGAGTCACGCTCAGATTCAAAGGCACTGCGCTATCATGTTGGAGATTGATTCCTCAACATTTCATGTCCACGTACTAGCCCTCTCATAAATTCATAATACTTTTTCTATTTTGATAACGTGCTGGCATGAATTCTTCTGATCCTAGTCGGATATAGATTGAAATGCACGTTTGGTGCTTCCTATAAAGATTAAACATTTGATTAAACCTCTATCAATATTAAATGTAAAAAGTCTACGATATCTATTTTTTTGTAATATTCTAATGCTAGCTACGAAAAGTATTATATTATCTTGTGATCACGCTCATAGATAAAGTTATTTAGAAATCGAATTTACATATTGCAGAGTATCAAGGCTCAAGCCAAACAAGTATCAATTAATCTAGGCGCGCTATACCAAAGTGTCAAAGACAAAACGTAAACATATCCTATATGCTCGATGTTTATTGTTCAAAATTTCACTTATTTCGTATTCAAGCAATTCAAAACCAAATAGAGATCATAAATTAACACTTGATACAACTAAATACAACAAAACAAACTCTTACATACCTGTCATAATGGCGGTACTTTGGTAAATATCGTCGAGATCGGAAAGAAGAGTTTAAGCCTCATGTTCGACCAGATATCGCCTATAAACATTATAAATTGTTTCCTTGCTAGTACTCCCAATGGTTTTATTTATTTTATTGTGGTTTTATTAACGTTTTGATGGTCGAAATAAAAAAATAAGTAACTCGCGAACTTTGTTTACATCGAACGTCACAGAACGACATTAATTGCCACAGGCTGCCAGCAATAAAAAAATTAGTTCCGTTTCTAGACTTTTTTGCCAAGCTGTACATTCGAAGTATAATATTCTCACCTAGCCAAACACTTCTTATAGTTTCCAACGGCGGAGTGTATGTAAAGGTTCCCGCTCTTAGTGCCGAGCCACATGGTCGCCATGACAGTCGACATCTTACGTTCTTGAGTGGTTTCGGCAGGTGGGTCCGTTTTAGATTGTTGCTGTGCAAACGCTTCGACGCCTGGCTCAGGGGAGTTCAAATGTCCTCCTACAAACCATTGATAAATATGAAATTATTGATTAAAGATACCCAAAAAAATAAATAATAATATTAAAGGATAATTGTAAGTCTGATATCCTTAATTAAATAACATTTACCGTTGACAGGCGTGGAACTAAGTGGTGGACTGTCAGGAGGCACTGTGTTAGCCTCTTCCGCAGTTTTGACTGCCGGCTCTTCGTTCTGTGGCTCAGGAGCCGTCTCAGGTTCATTCACGGGAGTGCTCGGCGGTGTAAGTATTGGGGCTTTTACCTGGCGATTTAAAAATATAAAGGTATTAATTCTTGCAAATGTATCAACTATTAAATTACCGTAGTGATAAAAGGAAGAGAAAAAAGGGACAAAATGTATCCCATGGATTACATTTAGGATACTTTTTGTCCGCGTGGACCGAGTAGATCCCTTGGGATGCGGGTGAAAACCCAGGACAAAGCTAGTATAGAATAATGTAGTCATGTTACAACAGAGATCACTTAATATTGTGATGCTTACCAAGCGCGTAGTGCCGACGATGACGGCGTCCTTATCGCCATTCTCCTCGCTACCGTTATTCTTTGCGGTCACATCCACAGAGTCTATTCTACCAGCACAGAAGAGCGACTGGAACAAATATACATTATTTAAGTAAGTGCGTCCAATTTAATTGGTAAGTCATCTAATAAAGGCAAGTGAGAGGATACACATAACTTTACATGTCATTCAAAAAACTACATCAAATAGCTCATTTCGAATTAAAAATATATGCCAGCCAGCAAGTCCCGTTTATTAAAAATTGATTCTTTTCCAGCTTTCACAAAACAGGGTTTTATTATAGAACATACATACTGTGAACACAATCACGAGAAAAAAAAAGTGGAACATCATGCAAACAATATATACTTACAGGGTGTCGCTTTTCAGACATCCCCGCCAGTCTTTCTTGATAATCTCTGTAGTCTTCGGCGACGGCACCCGGTACAGATGCCACACACAGGATGTGCTTGTCCGTCACCGGGAACGATTCTATCACCTCTGCCGGATTGTTCGCGTCGATAATCTGGAATTATTGTACACTTAATACCATACTGTTCATTTATGAAGTCATGACAACGATATAGGAGTAGTCATAAATGGATGGGGGTTCAACCAATTCATTATAAAGTCTTCCAAAAATCGACGAGGTTCTCTATTCGATGTTTGTGTTTGTTCTAGTTTCAATTTACGTACTTCCATGTTAAATAAAATGAAACGCGTTTATATTGTACCGAACGCTAAACGTCCGATTATCAGATTTAATTCACGCGAGTGCGTTCGCGTAACGAAGTAAACTTGTTTGATATAAATTGAGGTAGGTACTATAATTCGATATAGACATTGTTGTAAATTATTCTTTGAATTATTCTTTCTCACAAGAATATTTTTAGTAACAATTCACAACATTTATTGAGTTCTTACTTACCATAACAATACCCTTATTCTGGTTGCTAGAACATATCCAGACGAGGGACGATAAGTTTTTTTCTGTGTACTCGACACTTTGAGTGGACTGCAGCTGTTGGTTTATTTGTTCCACTTCTGGCGAGTGGACCGACTGGGCTTTGCTCATCTCGTACGCTGAGGATAAAGGTTCGTATAAGTAAAAATATCAACTGTTATCATCAGGAGACTTGCCGGCATCCAAATAAAATAATTAAATAAAGAAATGTGAATTTATTATATAATATATTTACCCAGTGACATAGTGTTCTCTGTCTTGTCGTCCTGATTCGCATAGAACACACTTTCTCCGATCATGCAACCCCCGTCGGGGGTGCGACCCCCATTTAGATTGACCGCAGCCGCACATAGCAGTGTCATACGGGGCTCATTTTCTGCTATAGGTCTGGAATTGTTAATTTTTTGTTATTAAGATAAAATTAATATTTAGGAATATGTTGCGCAAAAAGCCTATATTTCATCGAACACTGGCTGAAATATACCTTACTAGCTGTTTCCCGCGGTTTCACCCGCATCCCGAGGGAACTACTTCCCGCACCCGGGTAAAAAGTATCCTATATGTTAATCCAGGTCATAAACTATGTGTATACCAAATTTCATACAAATCCGTTCAGTAGTTTTTGCGTGAAAGAGTAACAAACATCCATACATCCATACATCCATACTTACAAACTTTCGCCTTTATAATAGTAGTAGGATATAAATGAATGTCTAAGTAGACCATAATCACTTAGCATCTATCTATGATAAGTGACACTCTTTAATACGGGTTTTAAATAATCAATCATCACCACTGACCTGCAGAACACCGGCACGGGAACTGGGACTCCGCCCGATGACAGGGAAGTGCATGAGCTGGGTCCTTTCTGTCCCTGGCCGCTCTTGCTCGGCAGGCTCCACCCGTAGGCCTGCGTGCGCCCATCCTCCTTGCGGACATGGGCCCGCACCTACACGCACACACGCACATGTGTACGATATCAACCCAACGTTACATAACCCGAACAAATAAGCGGGTATTCAAAGGAAAAGCGGGTAAAACAAACACAAATATAAACGTACATATTTAATTAGCGATTAAAACCATAAAATGTAACTATAAATACGTAAAAACACTATACACATGCCTATAACTAGTATCACTTAATGTCACTAGCACTGTTCAATAACTTGAAAACTGTGCCGTCATTGATTCAGCTGAAAACAAAAGAAAGGAAAGGAAATTAGGTACAGGGAGAGGAAGAAATGAAAATAAAACACAAACAGAACACTGGGTCCACAGAAGGCACATACAAAACGAAAGTCAACAACACACAATATGTGGAATATAGAAGATATGCACTGATGAACTGCGAAGCGTCTCGACAGAGCAGCAGAAGCTTTGGTGATAAGTTACAGCCTACGCGAATGAATGTTCTGGTGCAAGAGTGGTAACGTAGTATCCATGAGTGGAGTAGATATACACATTTTCGATATAAGTACATTATTACACATATTTTTTACATTATTTGAATTACTCGATTAATTTAATTTCATATTATCAGAAAATACTTATGGTTATTATGCAAGCTGTGTCAGCTCTCCTCTCTGATGATTTCACCATCAATAACCATAGTATGTCAATGAATCAGTGAGATCTATTAAGCCCTTTTGACTACTGCTTACTGCTCTAAAAATAAGCGAGTGTAACCAAACTATCCGGATCCCAACTAAAGGTGCATGTAATCAGTAGAAATTTTCACTTGATTACCAAATTTCGCAGAATAATCATGAACAATGAATCACGTATTGAATAAATTAGCTTCGTGGAGGTTTCGTACGAATAAAAGAAACGAGACGGCATATGTATAGCGAATACGTATCTAGTCATAATCAGTCATATAGAGTGCAAATAAATAGTAAATAAAAGAAAAATAATGTAAAGCGTAAGAAATGTGTAGATTGTTTAGTTAGTAATATAATATACACACACACAAGACAATTTACAAAGCTTCAGAAATGAACAGTTTTAACTAAATAGGAAGTAGATAGCAGGTACAAAGCACAGTGATACTGCACTAGGGATCTCGACATATTAGGCCAATATAAATAAGCGACTACTTTCTTTGGGACAATGTTCACTTATAATTTATCTTTTACACAGACAATAATACGTTAAAATAAAACCAGAATTGGCTTCACGTTTCAATAATTGTATGAGATTACACTATTACTATTTGAATGAAGGAAAAAAATGCGAGGTACTTATTTATACAGGCCAGTGCATGAACAGGCTTATAAAACGCAAGGAAATAAAGAACACCCCTAACCATCGCCATTCAGACATCCCTTGGATAATCGACATGATTTCGTTCCTTATTCCATACCCCATTCAATGAAGCAAAAACAAAACGTACTAAAACCATTTACTTCATCAGCAAATGACCGTGTTTTGTTTTATCAATCAATACTTTTTTGGGATGAGATATTATACTGGATAACTTGATAATTCTGTAATACCTCATTTATTAAATTCTGATATATGATTGTTTGTCATACTTTAATGAACTGATTGCACAATGATGATATTAGATTGAATATGGTATAGAACGTAATGTAACCAAAGGCAACAATAATATAATTCCCAACATATGCTTGCTGCAAAATTAATTGAAATAAAGCTGCTGAGTAGAAATCAGAGTAATACTCTGATATTGATTCAAAAGCATCCTGCTCAAACTATGTTGACACTCATATTTTGTTGCAATTAAAAATTAAATAATATAAATAAGCTATGGCTATTGCAGTTAAAATAATAATACTTAAGGATATGAATGAACAAGTTATTCTGTTACGAATAAGTTTTCAGAAGACATGAAGAAGTTATTTAAATACACGAATTTGATTGGTTATTTGTGTTTATTTTCTTATTAAAATCCATAACCAATTAACGTTATTCATCTATGTTTATGAACAAAAGCAAAATACGAATGAAATATTTTAGAGTTAGAAACGTTTAAAGGTGGTTACTAGAAAGAAATAACACGCATGAAATACGCGACGTCATCATGACCTAACACTGTGTAACCAGACAATTTCAAGTACAAATGAAGTTTGCGTGACAAAAAAATGGAGCATTCCCACTTGTAACTTCTTATTTTAGCACATACTGACATTAGTCAGTATGTGCTAAAATAAGTATGGTATTTGACTATTAAGTCAAATACCTTATTGAACGTGCATTTGCCTCGTAAACAATAACAAAATCTCTGAACACTTTAAAATACGCTTTATATATCTTAATATAACATAATCCTTGAGTATTATTGTAACTTATTTAAATTGAAGATATTTCATAAAAAAATCTCAACATACCTGTCGGAACTGCTCGCTCCTCTCATGTCGTCTAGAATGGTGATGATCGGTCAGCTGAGTTTCGAAGAAGTCAGCCTGAGTCCTGGAGTGACGCATAGCGGGCTGCGGAGCCGCGACCGCGCGGAGATGGGGCGTCGACAAGGGGCGTTGTGGACGCTCGCTTGTACTGCAATAGGATTTAAGGTGTTATTAAATAAACGTCATGTCGGTTGCCTATAACCTATCCTTTGGGAATAGCACCTAGCTAGACAAATCAGGGTGTAATATAAGTACACCTCTGCCCATTTCTCTCGGGTATTCTGGCATGATGTTGTGTTTATTATGTTACATGATTTTTGCAAATGTTGGCTTGCTGGTGACCTTTTGTGACTAAGGGCTATGAAAAGCATTGTGTCAATAAACTCCTTCTAAACGTGTGGACCGATGTTGATATTTTTTGTGTGCATTTGAGGGCAAAAACTGTGAGACTGACTGACTAATAATTGCTAATTTAGATTTTAGTGTCTGGTTAAAAATAATTTAACAAGCGTTTTAAATTCAACCCTTAATACAGGGAGTGCAAGGTTTAAAGTATGTCGGTTTAATAATATAATAACAATTGGAAATTATGTGTGAATAATGGTATTTTAGCCGTACAAATTCATCATCAAGAAACCACATAGCCGGGAGCAAAGTGCAAGTAATAATAACAGTGCAAGTGATAAAAAATAACGATGATTATATGAAAAACTTTAGCTTGTTTTTAACAGCATTCGCCCTTCAGTTCATATTTTTTTGCTATCAGCTTACTTTCGCCTAAGCATTATTTTAAGACAGTTGCTACAATACTTAAAAAAATATTCAAGAGTTACAATATTCATGTCAAGAGGCCATAGCAAAAAGAACACAGCTTGAAAATATAAAATGAAGTCAGCAAATAATGACTGCAAATTAATGTATATATAACTAGCAATTTCCTGCGATTTCACTCGGGTCCTGAGCTACTTCACGCACCCGGATAAAAATTATAAACTTTTCCAGAGCCGTTTTACCGTGACATACAAAATCAAAAGTCACATTCGCATTTAAATATTAGTTAGGGTGCTAAATGTGTCTTAAAAGCTATGACTGTATTTTAAATGCCATCGACGTACTATCCTCATCCATTACTGAATAAATGTCAGCCTTAATACAACAGAGAGTTTTTAACAAAACTAGCCAGCGAACACATAATTCAATCGCCACTTATTCGCAACACATAATAGGAAATATCAAAACAAGTCGCTGTTGCCATAGCAATTTTATACCTTAAGTAATAGAAAGACATTTTTTTTTATTTAAATCAAAACGCTATAACTATACAATAAAAAAAATCACGTCTAAATACACAAAGTAAATTAAAAATTGCAATAAATATCGTCATTCGCCTTAAATTATCTAGTTCATAGCTTTGCAGTTTGAAAGACTTTAGTCTATAATTCTTCTCGTGCTTGTTGGTCACTGAACTAAACAGATAGACCGATTATGATGAAATACTCCATGTTTGAGTAGGTCGCTGGAAGGTTGAGATTAACCCTTTAGTTTTTATTTGGACCCGGTAGGTGCTGCGATAGAGCAGGACAACGTATGTAGGGTCCATCTGTAGATTGTAAGAAGAATTTTCGAAAAAGTAGCATTCATGCAAAGCTTTTTTTTGGATGGGATATCATCAAATGACTCCTGCCGCCGTGGATGGGGCGGGAGGTAGTGTCAGACTCTTACTGACTAAAACCCATCCATGTTCATTCCTCAACCCTTTTTGGTTGGCGCCGGCTAAGCTGGGACATGCATTTACTATTTAATACATTATATTATGTATTGTTTGTAATTTTTAAGTTATTTGTACAGGGACATCAAATCATTTCCGTAATAAATTTTCAAGACATTGCAGTGCAGCATATTAATATTTGCATTGGCCAGTTTTGATATGAAATAAGTGCAGCTTATACTAATTAAATAAACGGATATCTAACAAAAGCGCAAAATACATTTAAAACACGCTTAGCAACACATACAAGGAACATTCATAAATAAATGTATATCCTGGTTTCGGCGTAATTGATTTTTTTTTTTAATAAATAAATTTTGAATTTTGAATTGAAGATTGTGTGGATGTATATTTGTTACTCTTTTACTTTTGCGACACTAAGTGCCGCGGTACACACATGGATTAATTAATAGTAGCTTTTTTATCCAGGTATCTAGACTCAATTCTAATTCCACGCAGATGAAGTCGCGAGCAAGAAGCTAGTTTGCTCATGAATGGATGAATGATGTTACAACATACATGAAAACAAGATGAACAATGGAGTGATGATGCTAATGAATATGATTAAATGTTTAATTTGTTATCATAAGTTTATTTAGTTTCTTGTTTTTTATTACGTAGCTATATTAGAATTCCTTGGACACTTGAAGTTAGCAGACTCATTATATATCATTCATCAATTAGAGAGAGAGGTATTATTCAAGTTGGTCACTTATAATAATATTGATTACCAGGCTATATTATAAATCAGCTGGAATAGCTAGGAACTTTCTCACTGTATGAGCTATTTTTATGTACTTCGTCCCCAAATGATCTAGAAGGATCACCTGCAACATATTAAACTGCTGTCGAAGTGTAACACAGTAATTACCTGAAGAGATTGCTAAAAAACTTCCATATGCTCTGTTTGTTTTTCTTATCCATGGTGGAGTCGACGCGGCTTGCGCGCACCATCTCCGTCCAGCGGACCGCGTCTTGAAGCTCCATGAAACGCTCCTGTAGAACAATCACGTATAGCCGTTTAGTTTATGATAAGTTGTATCTACACTACTATTATAAAGAGAAAAGATTTGTATTTATGTGTGTATGTTTGTAATGAATAAATTCAAAAACTATTGTGCCGTTTTGAAAAATTCTTTCACCATTGGAAAGCTACATTCACCCTGAGTAACATAGGCTACCCGTGCGAAACCGGGACGGGCCGCTAGTGTTAAATAATAAAGTATTTTATATTGGTATATTTTTTTTGAATCTGTATGGGACTGCCTCCCCTTTATTTTTATTATTTATTACTGCATTGTAAAACAACTCAGAAGAATTCGACAATCCAAAACTATCTATGTATTAGTAATAGTCTCAGAGTAAAATTACTGAGTTGCGAACATACATTGTGCAATTATAAGGGTTCCGTTTTTAAGGGATACGGCACCCTCGAAGTACAGAGATTTCATTTAGAATGTAAATCACCTTATACTGATTTCGTTCCATCAGCACTCTTGCCATCTCGACGCGGGTGAAGCGCCGGCGCTGCGCCATCGGCACGTCAGCCTCGTCCTCGTTGTTGTCGCCACCGCCCGCGTTCGTGCTCACCGTCTCCTGTCACATGGCCACGCAAAAACTAAACATCATACTTAAACTATAACGGTTCCTTTAGACCATTTTTGATCGGAACCGAAAAAAAAGTAGATTTGAAACTAACTAGATCTTTTCATTGTTTGGACTGCAGGTTTACTAACCTAGCAAGCCCTAAATTTTCTCAAAACCGCCTGGCATCTTCGTTCATGGATTTGGAACGACTGCTATCAAGGTATAGCAGCCGGCGATGACAGCTTAACGTGCCCACACACCACCAACTCTGAGCTGGATTTGTGAAATTTAAAAAACCCACAAAGCGATTTAGGCCTAACCCGAGAAGCGGACTAATCGAACGATCAAATGCGATTTGCTATGTGTAGTTTTAGCTCTATCCGCAGTATACGACCGGTATATACGGACTCACTATAAAATAACATTGAAGGCACGGTTGACGCAGTAGGTGAGCGATTGGCTGCATCACTACGTGTCCCGAGTTTGATGTGTATATTTGTAAGATCTACAAGCAACATGGATCAGTTTGCTTATGTATGTGTTTATACCCACGATACAGAAGAAAATCCTATTGTTTGGGACAGACTTTCAAAGTTTGCGACGCAAACAACATACATTTTGCCCAGGGTTTATATTTTTTTTCGGATGGGATATCATCAAATGAATGGCTCCTCCCACGTAAGGCGGGAGAGAGGCTCAGACTCTTACTGATTAAAACCCATCCATTTTCCTTCCTTAGCCCTTTGCGACCCGTAAGCGCGGTAAGTCTTTCGAACATCCCACAGCTTCAGGGTTTATATGTGACAAAACAATGATAACTATAAACAAACTATTCATAATGACCTCCAATAATTAAAAGCCAACCTACCTTCAAATGTCTCACTTCCTCTTCCAGCTCGGTGACTCGGTCACGTAACTTTTCCCGGGCAGAGCTGAGGTTCGCGACCTCCTCTCTCAGGATCTCCAACTCGCCGGTCATTTCATCCACCTTCACTATGAGGTCATCCTTCACTACGTTCAAAGCATTCTTCGTGGCTAACAGCTCGTTATTCTCCAATATAAGATTCTCCACTTCCTTGCCCATTCCTGTTAAGTGGAATATTAGTAGATACATACATATTTTACAAAACAATATTTGAGTTGAGGAAACAGAACTGATTTCTCCTATTGTTATTTTTTTGCTTAATTTTTTTACAGATTCCTTAAATTAAAATCTTTCTGAAGTATTTAGTAATACAATTTGAAATGGCAAATATATTTTTGGAGCAGTTAAAGATTCTGAACTAGCATTTTCACTTGATAGCTTTAATGTTCTTTGATCAGAGTTAAAAGCCAGATAATTGTACGAATCTTTGATTTTACTTACTTGCATCTTGCGCTTTGGAAACGCAAGTGATCATTAGGCCCGTCACACACTTCGCCGCATGCGTTAGCAACAACAATTTTAACGCGTCAACAAAAATGAAAGACTATGTACTAATATTAATTATACGACTATAATTGGCATAACAATTGCAACGAAATGCGACGTAGTGTGTGAGACGGTCATCATTTTCTTAAAAAAAGAAATTTTTGGCTACTTTATTTCATGTTTTACTACGTTTAAAAATATTAATGAAAATTCAATCAGTATTCTATAAATTACTTACCGAAATAATTGTCGTTAACTGCAATCATGCGTTGATGCAACATTTTGTTAGAACGCATGGAAATAGAACGTACAGTTATTAGTATTTTATGAAAAGTTATTAATGTCCAATACTAGTTAAATGCTCACACACGACGCCACTTTAAGAAGACATAAAAATCGCAACAATTAATTGCATATTTTAATCTACATAATATCTTATATAAAGTTAACGGGCTCTTATGTTCTTAGCAGCTCTTATGTTCTTAGGCACAACTATTACATAAATATTTGATATATTATGCAAGGATTTTGTTGGTTTATGCACGATATCTATAAAGGAACCCCTGCGACTTAGAAAGACGTACAAAAACAGCAAACAATTCTGCCCTAAGGCCTTGTTTGGAAACTCGAGTTTGTTAAATACTTTTCAACGTATTTACTTCAGTTCATTTTATTGTATAATGTTTTCCAATATCGTAATGTTATAGTAACTCAGTGAAACTAACATAAACATACAAAATCTTTGTTTTATTGAGCTGAGCTTAACATTATTGTTCACCCAGGTTTCTGGAAGATCATTTTAGAATATTCAGAGCATTTGAAAATTCACAGCAGTGGACAAAACCGCCTCGGTAAATCATACTCTATGGTAGGGGAGCCCACGATGCTAAATGGGGATTTACTCGAGCGTCATAGAGACCTATTGGGATGCAAAGCTTAGATGATAAGAAGAAAAAAATGTTATATAATGTATCGTTTTCATCGGTGGTGGGAGCAGCTATAGATTTTCAAAAATGTAAAAAAAAACTGTTGCATGGACATAATCGAGCGCGTCAGATATTGATAGCATCAATGTCCTACGTATTTTTAAGAATGTATGTATGTTAATCTGATCGTTTGCATGATGGGGGTGGTCGTACGTAAGGGTTGAAATTGAAAAAAAAATAAATTAATCGAGCGCGTCAGATTTTCTAAGGGGGTGTTAAGTGAACCTAAAAAACGCTCTCAATCAATAATCTGACGATTTCGATGTGACGCAAACTCGTGGCCATTATTATAATGTGCAAAAAAAATCGCCATTTTGAAATACTCGAGCGCGTCAGATTAAGATATATATGGTTCATCTTTATGTCCTAGACGTGCTGTCTCATAATCTGACGATTATCTAGAGGGATTCGCCTAATCTGACAAAAAAACATTTTTATTCAAACCATTGGACTTAATTAATTGAAAAACTCAGGAAATAGCATGGAAATAAAAACGTGTATGTTTGTTAAGTAGAATACTACAAGTATTCTCGTATTTATAAGAAAATTATTTTTTTTTAATGCTCAAAAAAATATTTTTTTTTATAATTAATTGATTAATTAATCATCATCTTCATCAGTAGAATCATCTTCATCTTTTTCGTGCTCGAACAAAAAAAAACGTAAATGAAAAGCCAAAACGTTGGAAATACTGTTAATAATATTATGCCACGAACGAGTCTGTTCTGTGTCATCAGCTGTGAAGGCGTCATAGCAACCGCAACCAGAGTAGGGACGGAGTGAGAGAGTAATAGATAGAGAAAGATCGAGAGGGGAATAGAAGCGCGGAGAGGAGAATATAGGCATCACGCAGCTGCACGCATTAAACTTTATCGACGAATTTTTGTTACTTCGGCTTGTGGAAATGGTCAGATTATATATTTTTCGTTATCCTTGAATTATTTCCTACAAAATAAAAAAAAATTCAGCCACGCTCGAGAATGTCGAGATGACGTTTTTTTTTACAACTTTTCCGCCCTCCCCTTTCTTTACGTCACTCTCAAATTGTCAGATTAGTGGAATATACACTTTTTAGCATGTAATTAACTCACCCTACCTTAATCTGACGCGCTCGAGATTGTCTGATGATCGATTTTTTTTTTACTAATCTGATCTTTATCCTTGACGCGCGTCCTTATATATGGGGCTCATATTTGGTGGAGGTACTCAAACGGGTACAAGGTATCCCCCTGTATACTAATCTGCCGCGCTTTAGTAAATCCCGAAATCCCCGCTTGGGCTCCCCTACCACTATGAGATATTCATACACTTCATGCCGATTGCCGATACATGAGATTTATCAAAATATTATAGTGAATAGGATTCTAGAAACCGGGTGTTATGTTCAACAGCAAAAGCAATCAATATTGCAACGAAGCAAAATGTGCTCAACTTGCTTAGAACAACACAAGAACATAAATACTACTACATAAAATGCGCGATACCTTATAAGTTGATTTATAAATGGAGAAACTCAGTGGCGTGGTGTGTCTGTGTAAGATATGTTACCGATATATGTATGTATTTTTATGAGATAATACTTTTACCACTACCAATTTTATAGATAACATTCAAAAATGCACTAGGTACTATTAAAATGTACTACCTAGATGAATAAATAGGTAGGCTAACTTTACGAAATTTTATTGCAGGTTGAATCATCCGCCTTATGGCAATTTATTTGGGGTCGGCGCAGAATGTGGTGCTCTTTCACACTTGTCTATCTGACGTCATCTCACTACTAATATGCTTTCTAGCTATATCATCTTTGATTACGACCATTAAATCAATAAGGTAACACTTATATACTTTGATAGGTATTTGTATTTTATATCTATTTCAAGTCTTATGACAGTTGAACGCTCGCACCCACATGAATTAGAAGCCATGAATCATAAGTCAGAGGTCATTCATTAACACCACCTGCAGTCATAGCCAATCGCAGCCATTTTTTTTTTTGCTTGGTACTTTTGCCTATTCGTTTATACATTGAGTTCAACTGCTGCTGATCCGTCTTTTCATAGTGGTAAAAGTATACGTCGTAACTCGTAAAAATACAATAAGGACACAATATATATAATTACATGTTAAACCAAAATTGACAAGTAAAAATAAAATCAATAAATATTTAAATGAATTGATGAAATATTCTACATTCAAAATAAATATTTTAAAATCGTCACTACTACGTAGAACCAGATAAAGAAACTGCAACTGAATAAAGCAAGCAATATAATTAGATTAAATTTTAATTTAAGGTTACATTTAAGAGAAATGTTAGGCTCAATTTTAAGTGTAGAAATAAGTGACACGCTTTGTTAATATATCTATTTTCTGGTGTGTCAAAAGCAAATATATTTTAAAAGCGGCTTGAAATAAATAAAAGCTGCTATTATTATTTCCAGCTACCATTCAATACAGACAAACTTTTTAAGTTATACGTTATTTGAATATTCCTCATACTAATACACAGGTAAATAAAATATATATGGTGTAAGTAACTGTGGTATTGTTAGAAAAGCCTTTCACACAATATACCTCACGCGAATCGATGTAAGCTGGGAAGAATAGGACGAAAATATTTTCCCTGAAGGTTTTTATGTATATTAAATCTTTTGATTGTCACTTTACTTCCACCCAAATAAACGCGTTCTATTTCTATGATACTAAGTACTACATATCTATGTTTAATTTATGTATCTACATATTTACATATACTACGCTTACGTAAAAAGTTTGTCAAAATAGACGATTAGTATTATAGTACATGATAAAGCAAAGCACTTACCAGAAGATGCGTATTCGCCGGGATGTACCCAACTTCCTGTTAGAGAAAGCACACAGTTATACACAAAAAATATACTTTTAGAACAGAGCAACAATTACACACAGAAAAACAAACAGACGCACACAGACAGATCATCATTTTTATGCATAACTGTTCAACCTTGAACATGAACAGAAACTTTTCCCAGTCTAACTGGATGCAGCTATCCCAGTGTCTTACATGGAGCAACAGGCTCTGTCCTCAGCAACACAGTAACACACACACCGGGCAACACGATACCCCTTGGTACGACTCGTTATAAGACATTGTGCGCTTGTATGCCTAATACTCAACTATGTACTATCGTACATATGTGTCGAATCCGAAATGTTACATTACAGGTGACCCACCCACCCCGACTACTGTGCAATGTAGACATTACATATTTTCTACTATAATATTCATGTATTATAGATGTCCTTCATCAAACCTTCCTCTTGAATCACTGCCTTTTGATGAAAACCGTATTAAGCTCCGTTGCGTAGTTTAAAAGGTCTAAGCATACAGACGGTGGGAAGCGACTTAGTTTTATATTATGTAGATGCTTCCGATGAAAGACTGCCTTTAGATCCCAAACAAGATTACAAAGTAGGTAACCAGAAGTTTATATAAAGGATTAAATATTATAATCGTTGTTTCTTCCACGTTTTTTTATGGATGTAAGCAAAGTAATGATCATTTGTTAGTTTATATATTTTGTAAGTGTTACCTGTGATATCACCGTCTTCACCTTCAGCGATGCCTGGGTCAACGTCCTGGAAAGCAAGCTCTTGATACAAAGTGTTGCCGCTTCGTTTTTCGCTCTTGGTCTGCGATTTCCCTGTGTTGGGAGCGTTAGGCGGCGCTACTGGTGATGTTGCCTTAAATCAATAGTTGACAACGGTTCAAACGTATAGAAGGAGAATATATTATTATTAAATATTACAAATCTATCAAAATCGATATGCGGTGTTGGCTACATTCATGAGTAAAATATATTTTGGTATAAATAATAATATGATAGAAACAAACACTGTATCTGTATATTCGTTTAATCTAGGAGTCTTCAGGCGAGAGTGAATGGGCACTGTTTGAGCTTGCGTGATCCATCCTCGGCAGCATCGCTCAATATCAGGTGAGGTGTTGCCAGACGTACTCAAATACATAATTATAATGAAAATAATCAATGCAAAAGTAACTGTCCGATTTCAATGATATTTTTATTTATGCGAGAAATATTTCTCTAATGATGTGAGCGAAACCGCGCGAACCTGTTAGACTATCATACAAAATATAGTTTTGTTGTACCAATCCAAATCTCATTTAAGTGACCCCCAAAGTTAGTGCCTACCTACTGTTACAGTATAAATGATTATAAAATTGCTAAACACAAAGTGTTAAATCTTATTCAGTACTCGCGGTGTAGGTAATTGGTAACACATGTGTCGATTAAATAATTAAAAATCAAGTTATTGTTACGAACACGCAACCGTTTTAAAGTATTGCCGCCAAAAGTATATAATCAACCTTGACAATACGCCAAAGAAAAAAGTATTGGCCGTTGACATGTTTCGAATTTGGAAATGTCAACGCAATGGCCGATCGGAGTGCCGTCAAACTAATTTGTATAAAATGAAATGTTTTTCAACTGATATTAAAGTACTAGTTATATTATTATTGTCCGTGATGTGCGGAGTGGCATGCTTAAAATGTTATCAGTGCTCGTCAACACTCAACCGTGGATGTTTTAAATATAACTTGAACAGTGCTCATTTGAAAGACTGCAAAGAAGACAGTAGAGGCCCACCAGTATGTCGGTCGTTGTCTCAGATAAATTACTTTACACCCGGCCAAGACGTGACCGTAGTACGAGAATGTGCGTATTTGTACACAGAACCGCTCAAGTGCATGCAGTCAAAATTCAGCAACGTACATTACTCGTACGTCTGCGAATGTAAAGCAGACGGCTGCAACTCTGTTATCAATGTGAAGCTCAATTGGAAGATTCTTGTGTGTTCTCTATTGTTGGCAATGGTTATAAAGTAGTTCCTAATGTGTTCTTGTAAATATGTAATTGTAATAAGTTGTAATAAATTTTATCCATAATAATTATAGTGTGTTTAGTTACAACTTGACAAGTTGGTCTTTGTTCTATGTTAATTGAGCACCTGCAGCTCTGGAGTCTATTCTTCACCTTTATGATGTGTATTTGTTTCATGATATTTTGGTTTTAAAATTAGTTCTAAATTGAACCGGTCCTAAAGTAATATAAATCATTTCCATGATACGATTACTTAGGCCTATTACCCAAGATTTAATTTATATGTAGGTATAGCAAAATACACGTCAGGAAGAATGTAAGTTTTATAGACTGAGCACTAATTCATGTTACAACGCAATATCATCATATAATGGATATTTATCTTAATTAAATCATATGCACAATAACATATACCTTCCATGCACATTCACTTATTTATTTTAAATAAATCTTTATTCATATAAATATTTTTGTGTAACTGCATAAATTAAACAAGGTGGAGTAACGAACAGTACCAATCTATAAAAATATATTTTTGTAATTTATATAAAATATTGAGTTTCTTCTTCTTCTTCCTGCCCTGTTCCCAATCTATTTGGGGTCGGCGCAATATGTTTTTCGCTTCCATTCTTCTCTGTTAGCCGTCATACTATCATTCACTCCCTTTTCATTCATATCCTCTTATAAAATATTGAGTTTACGATGGCAATTTATTATTCGTTATAAGTTTTTTTTTTCACGCCTCCGGGAATCGACTTACGCTTTAGATCCCTGATCACTGAGGACATTGTCTATGTTCATATAAAACTGGCGACGCCTTAGCCAGGACCTAGTATTTAAAACTAAGCCATAAGCCGTTACCAATATTTTTACAATATAACTCCATCCAAAGGGGTTTTTTTAGCGATAAAATCGCCTATTGTACTGCTACCTTTTTGTTTGTATTTTCATGTGTTGTTGTCTTATTGTGTTCAATAAATAGTTTTCTATCATCTATCTATCTATAACCAACACTGAAGCTAACTAACTGTATTTGCTACAACAAAGGCCAGCTAGTAGAAAAGTGTCCTACCTGACTCTGTTGCGTGATAGGGTCAGTCTGATGCGCGCACTCCACGGTCCTCACTGCTGCCAAGTCAGAGCCTGTCGGCGGTGAGGGAGGGGACGAGGACAGGCTGACAGGACTACCGGGCATGCTCTCCGTCTGCTCCACATTATGCATCGAGCTCTCCAGTGACGCGAAACCGAACGATATTGGACCTGGAGAAAAATTACCAGCAATGTTAGGAGTTAAAAAATAATTCTTCCAATGCCTTCTATGTCATTATCTATTGCCAATACTGCTCCTTGCTAGTCAGTGCACGTTTTGAAGATTTTTTGTTGGGAATCGATTCTAATTAATTCATAAAACTTATCTTAAATCAAAATTTCGCAATATCGAACTACCATTCCATTCATGTGTAGAAATGTATTTTTGGGTAATGTAATACTAAAATATATTAATTTATTAAAGTAGATATAAAAACGATTTCAAAAGTCTCCGGCTATGGGAGTGACGACAACATGTCCACATTCCGTATTACAACAACGATAGTCAAGGGCAACTGGTCCACTTAAATAGTTACATATAGTCAAACACCTAAATCAATTGCTCATTAACATTTTTTGCGCCGAAAACATCGGTAGTCGTTCAACTACAAAAAAATCGTAAGGTTCGATACGAATTCTACTAACATTACAAAGGCATACTGATGGATGTATGTTTGTTACTTTTTCGTGCTAAGACTATGCTAAACGTATTTGGGTGAATTTAGCTTTCCACACGTTCCACGTGGTAGGCGAATGAAATGAAAACAACCTGGTGATTTGGAAATAGCATAATGTGTACCTACATCCATGTGGGCGTGAATTTTACAATCAAAACAAATTAAGCGCATCGCAAAATCTCTATGTGAGCTCAGTAATGCCCTAGGTTACCGCCCCACCAATTAACATAATAATTAAAATATCTGATTTACTTAATGATTCTTTTCTAACGTATTAATAAACAAAATATTCTTTGAATATGAAATACTATAACTAGAATCGGTTATAATTTTGAACTTAATTTAATAAAATATGTAATATGTATGTTTTTCCTAGGTCAAGGACTTTTATTTATTTTTTTTGGAACACGCGGCAAATCATCTTCGCACGCTACTTGAACATTGATTTCTCTATTACGGCGTAATTAAAATTGCTACATTTTATACCTATATAGTAAGTGCGGTGACCAATTAATTCATCTAGGTGCATTAGTAATGAACCGATCAATAAAAAAGAGTCTCGTGCATTTACAACTATTGATTGATCTGGGTTTTCTGTCTTAATTCATTCAGCATTTAAGCTACATAAAAGCGCAGTTTCATTAAAGAGCTGCCTGTTTTATTTAAAGCTGCTAAAAGCGTTATCATATATCTATTTCTAACAGACCTTGAAACAGGACTTTGATTTTGGGGTAATTTTTGATGATTGTTTCACTGACGTACATAGTTTTCAGAATATCATCAGACTATCATTAGTATGTAATCTGTACAATTATCAATAATATCTGCTGTGCATAAAAGTACACTTAAGTATGTCAATCGGAATCGAGTCAGGTATATAAGTAATATGTATACATATGACTAATTTTATTTCATTATTCTAGGGACATAAAATTATTTCATTATTCTGCTGAATCGTTCAGTATACACATATTTTTAAAAAACGCAAAGTAAATGCAAAAAGTACACAAAATAACTTGATACAAGACAATATTGATTGCTTCAAGTAGAAAATAGAAATAATGAAAATAGAAAGCTTACAACGATCGATTACCCCATTATCAATTCAAGGTACTTCGATATAAAGGCATTAAGCTAACAAGTTTAAATAGTAGGTAAGTGTGGATCGTAAATTCCCGTTCCAGCTAATGGAAAGTGCAACAGCTGCCACGATGAATACTCGATATTTAAAGCTAATTGACCAGTCGCTTTCTCGGATAGACCTGATAAGTGTGGAACATAGGGGAGAAAAAAATTATTGAAATAAAAATGTAGGAGCATTTCAAGCATTCTTTAGCAATTAATAGAATATTATTTGTTCTTGTATCTTCTATCAATTGAATGAAAAAGACATAACTACTATTTTTTGATTATTAGAAAATCTTTTGCTTTCTCATAAAAAATGCTCGTAACTTTTGAACTGGTAGATTATATAGCTAAGAACCATCCCGATTCATCAGCTTTCAATTAAACAAAAACGCATTGAAATCAGTTCATCCATTTGGGAGCTACGATGCCTCAGACAGATGTCAAAATTATACGACCCCTTCGGTTTAGTCGAGATTTACAAAGGCACAGGTACTTACCACTAGATCTCATGGGGTTGAGGCCAAGTCTTCCGCGAACCTCTCCCCGGTCGCTGGCTGTGCTCATCAACAACTTGGTTCGCTCCATGTAGTCCACATGGGTCTTGAACAGTTCATTGTAACGCTCGTGAAGCTTCGAATATTCCTGCAGACAATTATATCAATTTAACTATTACTCATGGTACTCATGTAAACTTAGCAAGTAAAATTGTATGTATGGACCCATAGAGCGATTGGTCGTATAGGGAAAGGTGGAGGGTACCAGATCGCGTGGCAGGTCACCTATGCGCTGGACTGACCAAGTGAAATCAGCAGTTGGAAGCTGCGTATCTGAGTGCACCAGACAATCTGCTAACAGAGAGAGATGTCGGGAAATCGTACAGAGAGCTCTGTCCGCCTCTACCAACGAGGTGGACGTCTCAAAGTGACCACGACGCTCTGCCAAGAGCTATACGAAAGAGAAGAAGAAGAATCCGCCTGTAGTGAGAAACACGTTAACGTTACGCAGACATAGGAAAAGCGTTAAATTAATTCGGTTGAAGTTCGTAATTTATTAATTTAACTATGTTTCGAAAGTTTATTTTCTGAAATTGAAGTCGATCACAATCAAAAAGTGTTTCATAACGATATAATAAATTAATGTGTGAAATATGCCACAATACCTATATCGATCGGAGCTAAAGAGTGAAGTATTAATGCAATTCAATTTGTGTGGCTTTTTTACGATCCAATTGAATAAAAGAACAAGCGGTATCGACTTATCGTCTAGCATTTACCACACCTTAGTACACTCGCTTCGTTGGGGCAATTATCAGATACTTTTATTTAAAATTCAAAGCTTAGGTCTATTTCAGTTTAAACATAAAAGGCAAATTTTGCTTAGTGCAATATAGGTGTAGCGTCTGCTCTGCCAATTTCGTCACCGCTTAGAATGATAAACGGATCTGCGGGATACTGAGAATTGCGAAATCAATTTCGAGTTTCAAATCAGTATAAGCGCTTTTACTTTATCTATTAAAACTAGTTAGTAATCCAGTAGAAAAGCTAGAGCAAAATAATAAAATGAGAATTGATCCTTCATCAATAATTTTATCTAGATCATAATCCAGACGTAACCATTATTGACAATATCATCCTAGATTAAAATGCTTATGAGCCAAGTCCTTCAAATTGTAATTGAATGCTTACATAGCCCGAGCCTCATTAAAATATCATTCGTGAAATAGGGCAAGCACCCCGCTTTTTAAAATGTGACCTGGTTTTCAAGTAACCTGTACTATTCCTACGATAAAAAATGGTAGTAAACGTTATTGGATTAGCACAAGAGGATTAAATTGTTTGTCTACGTATTTACTTTTTATCTATATCTTATAGAATGTATTGAAGTATTTACGAGCCAATCGATAGGCAGCCATGGTAATAAATTTAACATCCGTATTTAATGAGATTCAGTTATCATACTATTCCTCATAAAATCTGGACAGTCAAATGTCACAATTGGACAATCTACACTCGAGAGCCATTAACCCGGATTCATTAATCCGGGTCACTTAAAGAATCCTAAAAATCTCGGAAACTAAAAATGCTAGGTTAATGCAATAAATTGTATTTAATAGACAATATAATACTCCTTAAATGAAGGTATTAAAACTTCTTAGTTATTGTAAAGTTATATCATAAAAAAATCAAATTTGAAAAAGGGCCACTTTCGAAGATGGAACTACGAAATTACAGCATTTGGTTTTGCTTTTGTTTGTAATCTGTCATTTATGTGGGTACATAAACCATGTTGATAGTGCTCTATATTCATTATTCAAGCTGAAATTATGTCGCTTACGCCTGAAGAATGCACCAGAATACTTACAATGCTGGAAACCGGCCGGAGTCAGCGCGATACAGCCAGGACTGTCGGTGTGTCGCTGTCAACAGTACAAAGAGTTCTCCGACGTTACGAAGAAACTGGTTCTAACCTACGCAGACCAGGAACGGGCAGAACCAGGTGTACCACAGCACGAGAAGACCGATACTTGGTGAACACCATGCTTCGAAATCGCTTTCTCACAGGAACTGAACTCACAAATCAGTTTCGACGCCTCGGAGGAAGTAACCCAAGTGCATGGACAGTAAGACGTCGGCTTGCTGAATCTAACTTAAAACCTCTTAGACCTGCAAACGGCCCTAAACTGGAGCGTGGGCATCGTATTTCAAGACTAATATATGCCCAGAGCCACGTAAATTGGAGTATTGAAGATTGGTCAAAAGTTATGTTCTCCGACGAATCAAAATTTATGCTCTACAAGCACGATGGAAGACACAGAGTGTATCGAAGACCAGGGGAAAGATTCAAGCAAGCATGCATCGAAGAAAAAGTAGCCTACGGTGGTGGGTCTGTACTTGTGTGGGCCGGAATTTCTTTTGAAAGTCGCACAGAGCTGGTGATCATAGAAAACGGCTCTTTAACTAGCGAAAGATATGTGGAAGAAATCCTCAATGATCACGTTGGTCCATTTATGGTCAATTTAGGTGAGGATGCTATATTTATGCATGACAATGCCCGACCTCATACAGGTAGGATTGTGAATGACTACCTTCAAGAGATGAACATTACTCGTATGGAGTGGCCAGCGCGCAGCCCGGATATCAACCCGATCGAGCATGCTTGGGACGAGCTAGGCAGATGCGTAAAACAACGAAACCCTCCCCCAATCACGCTTCGTGAGCTCAAAATTGCTCTCACAGAGGAATGGGAGAATATTCCCCAAAATCGTATAAGGAACTTGGTGTACAGCATGCCAAACCGCGTAAACGCAGTAATGGAAGCACGAGGAGGCAATACGAAGTATTAAAATTCAAGAAAATCGTAATAAAGTTCAAAAATTTCATGTTTCCTATTTTTGTTTTAAGGAGAGATCAGCAGTTTTTTTCTTTATGTAATTTTGTGTTAATAAAATGTATGGTGACTCTTATTTTTTTTACTTTCATTTAAGGAGTATTACATTGTCTATTAAATACAATTTATTGCATTAACCTATCATTTTTAGTTTCCGAGATTTTTAACATTCTTTAAGTGACCCGGATTCATTGCTCTCGAGTGTATTTTCACTAACAATGTATAACTTAAAATTCCCTCAAAACGTTTCAGTGAACAATAATGTATTAACGTTATTGTTAACTAAAACGTTTATTGTTGGTTTTAAGAATACGTCTCGGCTTTTCTTTTTACTTTGGTAGCGGTACCTATACGGATTCCTTTAGTGAAGTTTGGAAACATTCAAATTCTATAAAAAAGTTCAACAGATGGTTGCAAAAGGTTCATATCACAAAAGAGCCAAGTCTCGTTCAAATTGCAAAATATCCACAAGAACTAAGTTGGTCTGTCGGAAGCAACTCGTTGTCGTTCTACCTTCTACATAGGTATGTGGACTCAAATTATAGCCTAACTTAAGCCAGGGTTTTTTTTTTATTTGATCCTCCCATTGAACAAATATTAGAATCTTATCATAATCAATTAAAACTATAAATATCATCACAAACAACTAACTTAATAAAACAAACTGGCCAAGTTCGCTCGTTAAATGACAGCAGCCGGCTCTAGTTTTATTAAACGGTTAATTGTGTACTCTGCAGCCACAGTCTACGTTACTATAACAATGCTATGTTTGGAGCGGTAGAGTCTTCATTTACGTCAACGTAATATGCACAGTACAGTAGGTACAAAAACACGGTTTTGTATTTCCTACTTAAAAGTGAAACATCATGAATTATAAGATATTATTTGCTTATATTGAGATAAGGGGACCGAGACTTACTCAAAACACATTGAAGAAAAGAAATGAATGTTACTTTTCATTTTATTAATACGGAAAATGTATACTAATCCCGCTGGGTATAAATAACACTAAAAAACATTATTGGTTAATGTTTTGAAAATGTAACCTACCCATTCGGATCTTTAAACAATCTATAAGATATATATAAATCAGATTATCTGCAATCTAACTAACTAATCGAACCAAAAACAAAACAAATTTTCTTCCGTCCTCAGTACTGATAAGAAGAAACGTTTCGTTGGCTTTCAGAGGATAAAAGACTTTACAAAATACGAGTGAAAATTAAAAACTGTCACAGACGCAATCCCGGCCCGCTAGAGCTTATTCTAGATATGAACTTTTTGTTACTCGAAACTGATTGCAATTATTGCAATATCTTCTGAATTTATTCTTTACCACTTTTACCTTGAAAATACGTATCATATCATCGATTACAATCATATTTTTCAGTCATTATCAACCTAGGCTTATCTTTGTTAGAAGTAAGCCATACTGTCTTCTGTCCTCGGTAATGTCAAAGTTTTTAATGGCATTTCAAACTTTAAAGACCTTTTTCTATTTTTATCCCTATAAAAACTATCATAGTTATCTTCAGGAACCTAAAGCCCTTTTGTGCATTCCAAAATATTACATAGGTACCTACAATAGTTTTATGATTTACTAACTTACCTTTTTCAACTCATTTTCCCTTTCTTCAAGTCTGCTTGCGTGATCTAAAGAATTCTTATGCTTGAGCTCCAGCATTCTGACTATGCTATCGAGGGCCTCCAGTCTACCTGTCAGCTCTTTCCTCTCGCCTTCGAAGTGGTCTTCCGCCTCGAGCAACTGTTCAGAACAAAAAAGACTAATCAGTTAAAAACATTTCGGCTTAGAATATAACACTGCAATTTCAAGGGCCAATTTATATACTCAGAATATTTATATTCTGTATTAAAGTAGAAGGGGTTAAGTTACGGGCACGCCGCAATCGCGGCGGTAAGTCCCCTCTTTGAGGAGTGGCTAGGGAGACGCCGCGGCGTCCTCACCTACCGCCTGACGCAGGTCCTCACCGGGCACGGAAGCTTCGGGAGGTTCCTGCACAGAATCGGGCGGGAGGAAACGCCCGGGTGTCACCATTGTGTAGATCGCCCGGAGGACACGGTGGAGCATACGGTGGGGGTTTGCCCTGCTTGGGCGGAACACCGCCGTGTCCTCGTAGGGGCGATCGGCGGCGGCGACCTCTCGCGTCCGGCCCTGGTTCAGGCCATGGTCCGGAGCGAGACGGAATGGGACGCCGTCGCCTCCTTCTGCGAAGCAGTAATGCTGGAGAAGGAGGCGGCGGAACGCGTGAGGGAGCGACAGGCCTCACGCCCCAGCCGCCGCAGGAGACGCCACGGGCGTCGGGAGCCGCGAGACGACTCCCGGCCACCGTAGGCGCGGGGCTGCGGACGGTGAGCTATGGGTGGCTCGCCGTCCGGCAAGGACCAGACCCGCGTCGACGGCGCGTTCGTGTTCCACGCGCGCCTCAAAGAGATGTCAGCATCATTGACGGGGCCCTCCCCCAGGGCCATAGCCTGCCGGGGCTGCGGGACGTTCGAAAGAGATACCGCGCCCCCGGTATACAAAAGGCTGAGGAAGGAACATGGATGGGTTTTAGTCAGTAAGAGTCTGACACTCCCACCCGCCCCACCCACGGCGGGAGGGGTCATTTGATGATTTCCCATCCGAAAAAAAAAAAAAAAAAAAAAAAAAAAAGGGGTTAAGTTACAAATTATTATGGAACTATAGGTTTATTTAACCAAAACAAAAAAACATTATGTACTCTACTCTAGTGTTATTAGATAAAACTGAGAAATGCAGTTCTGAGAATAAAGCGGGCAAATAATAAATTATTTAATATCAAATACAAAATTTCATTAGCCTCATGCATTAAATTGATTGTGATATCAAAATATAGTTACAAAAATTGTTGCTAAACATAATAGGAATTACGTAAAGATATTGGAATAAGCTTCTACTAACTTCATGGATTAAACTAAAAAAATGTAACACTTTATATAAGCATTAAATAAACTACATTATAATTTCAGTAGCAGGTTAAAATAACCTACACATACAAAGTTACAAAACATTCTAAGTTAAGAAATGAACATTTATTACATAGATTTCTGCACACAAGTACTGAAATAACTTTGGAATTAAATATAATAGATATTGTTAGAATGAAGCTATAATTATATGATTCATTTCGAAAGATGCAGGCTAAAATCGCTTTTAATAAACCTAATTAAGATATATTTCCGCATAACCAAAAGTGCTTGCAGCATGCAACTAATTTCAATAACATTTTGTTAGTGATTATAAAATAATAGATCGAGAGACAATTGCAGGTTGTGTCATGAATTTAAATTCTACACTGCTACTACCTATTACTTTTTATATGCTAGCCAAGTTCTATTAAACATTTTATTTTCTTTAATAAATAATTTATTGAATTTGAAGTACTTGTCCTTGTCTCTTCTGGATAAAGCACAAACAACTACTTTTCCATTTGTAAAGTTAGTTAAGGATATTGAATTGCATCAATACAAGGCAGGCAATGACTGTAAAATTGATACAAACTGAAATAATGACTTTAGATATATAATATGTACATTTAAAATCTGACAGGAAAATCAGCCACTATTCATTATAAATAGAATTTAAAGCTAATTATACTTTATTTCCTTAATATACACAAAGCTGAAGAGTCTGTGCCGAAGAGCTGTGGTAAAAATTATATATGATCAAGGGAAATGTCCTATACATCTATACTATAACAATATACACAATAAAGGATCCCTATTTAAATAGTAAATACCACATTTTATGTATCTTATTTAGAATTTATTCAAAATGTGAAAAATATTAATAAAATAATTTGAATTTAATGAAAACATTTGAAACAACAACTTGTGGAAACAATGTAGAAGCATGTTTCCATGTTTGTACATTTTCAGATTGAGAGATTCTCTGGGATTTTGAATAATAGAAATAATTTCACATGAAGATCTTGCATTCATTAAAAAATCACTTTTGTATGAACATACATTTTTGTTGTTTAAAAATATAAGTATAGATATAACATATATATATATAGATATATTTGACGCTCTGTATTAGTTAGTAGTGTAGTATATATATATATATAGTTTTTAGCTATTGTACGTTTTTTTGTTAATATGTAAATAGTTCTAATAAGTGTATTATTAAAGCCTTATATCTTTTAGAAAAAAAAAAAAGTAGATGTAATAGATAATAATTTAAATGGACTGGAGATATTAAGAAAAAAAGTAGGGTTACAAAGAAGTCTTCTAAGTATTAATATTATAACACATTATTTCAAACTTGTATTTACACTTTCAGATCATTGTTGGACCAGATGTTTTGGTCTTAATGAATGATGACTAACATAGTTTAGTAGCTGTGCAGAATGATTTCAATGAAAAAAATGGTTCTCAATGTATTGAGTTTCTATTTTAATGTATCATAAGATCATGTATCATTCAAGGTTATTACTAACATGTTGGATTTAAATTCAAACATATTCTGTTAACAAAAGAGGCCTAGTATAAACCTTTGTTGCATTCAAATTTTCAGAATATTTAATCAATAAGGTGTACTAATGACACACACTCCGGAGTACTCATTGATACACAACAAATTGATTAGTAAAGGAATGGCACCATTGTTCATTATATTTACTTTGATTATTAAGTAGCATGTAAAACAAAATAATATACTTAGTACTAGATTTTGATTTAAAAAAAATCATTCAAATTGGTTATTTTGTTTGGGAGCTACGTTGCCACAGACAGGTACATACATTAAACTTAAAACTCCTTCCTTTCTTGTTGGGGATAAAAAATCACAATAAACACAGAATGGTTATTACCGTTCTGTCATTTTATTAACACCTGATTACTTTCAAATGTAAACTAATGTGTAAAAATTTGGCCACAGCGAAATATTGTAACCTTGCTCGCAATGTTTAATGCTTGTTTCACTGGTGTGTATTGCAATAAAAATATATAACAAGATAAATATAATGTCTACAGTAATGACATTTATACAGATTATTTGCAAAGCTTGTGAGGTATTATTGTTAAAATAATACAATGTATGATCTGCTCATCAATAAATATCAATAAATAGCATATTACTATAACTTATAATGATACACAATCCTTGATACAAATACCAGATGCCTATTTCTATATAGCAAGCTTGATACTGAATCATCTTGTTTACCTTGGGGTGCAGATAACAGAATGGATGGCACATTCCACCAAAATCAAGCACAAGTCTTGAGCAACTCTCAACTATAATAACAAAAATAAACCACGAAAATATGCGTGCATTTAATACTGAGTTAAGTAAACTACTAATACGTTCTAAGACAGCCTTGTGATGCAAAACAAAGGAAGACAGTCAAGGCCCCTTCTTTAGGAATTGTTTTGTTCACTTACCTTCTGCTCTGCGTGCTTCCTCGCCGCCTTCTCGCGCTCGTATTGCGTGACCAGCTGTTCATTGTCTTCCCGCAGCAGCTCCAGCTCCACTTCATGTTCCTGGTTCGTTTGGTACGCGGAGTCCAAGCACTCGAGCACATTCACCAGCAGCGGCATAAGTGTCTTCACGACATCCTCGTCGTACCGAGCTATCATTCGTTCGAACTCCTGATATATGCTCCCTGCCAGTGACTGGACCTTCTCCGACATCACAACGTGGGAGTCTTCATGGGTCCCATAAATCGTCTCCGAAGAATCCTCGTACATTTTGGAAACAAATTGTAGTAAGTCAAGAAGTACTAAATCACTTTATCTGCCTCTAGGCAAGAGCGTCTAATTAAGATTTTCTTCAAACATGATTATGTAGTGGATAATATTATTTGATGACGCGATCGATCAGTGACTTTAAAAAATTGCTCCATAAGGCCAATATTTTATATTACAAACACACGTATTACATTGTACTTCTTTTAAATAAACAAATAAGGACACTAAAGTTCTACAGTCTTTAGACTGCGTAAATACGTAGGAAAAGAAAATAGATTTATAATCACACCATGTCTTGTCTGATTGAGTTCTTTTTGGTGACTGGTGAAAAAAAAAAAGTTGGCGATGGACGTTGTCGATGATATTAGGTGTCGGTAGTTTGGTAGCCCTACATCGTTTCCGGATGTATGACTGGAAGGGACATGTTCAACTTAAAAAAACAGTGATGATTGGACTCAGTTGTGAGAAATTATGTTGAAGGAAGTTAATAAATGCTCTGTGTTGTACTAACTGTGTCATAGACGGAATATCACTTCAAAACAAAAGTTCCTTACGGGAGACATAATATTTTTTAACTATATTCATATCGGAAGTAAAGTCCAAAGTGTATTAGGTATGAATATGAACTATTAAATAAATTATAGAAGTGAAGACTTATATTGAGAAAAGAATAAAAAGACTCTAATTGAAGAATTTAGACACATACCTGATAAATTGCGTTGATTTTTGTTACGCACCAACTTTGATTGTGTAACTACTGCAACACCGACAGCAGCAAATTATTTCGCGAACTGAATTATTACCACTAAGTAATACTGGTTGCTGAATAATGTTATTTCTTATGCATTAATTGGTTAGGGTCGTTGGCTGATACAATTCAACGACCTAGTTTACTTATTTATGTAACATCCCCATTAAAACTATACAATTATTAATAAATTTAAAAGGAAATTCAGGATTGTTTATAAATCGAAGACACATTTTGGCAAAAGTATTACTTAGGGATATTACACTATAGTTTAATAAGACTCGCACTAGACGGTCTTTAAGGTAATAGCGGGGCTGACAGCCCAGGTTCAGTCTTTCCCACTACTTTGCTGTTTGGACTGGTATTTGCTTATTCTATAGATTAATTATCTAAGTATTTAGATCGAAACATTAACATTAATTTGTGCTATTTAATTTAAACTCTTGAGGAATTGGATCACAATTCAATACAGCCTACCTTTAAGTTCAAGAATTTTGTCTAGCATTTAAAATCCTTAATTCGCTCTCGACGCGGTCGATCCCTTATGGGTAACCAGTAATCATCCATATCATACCGAGACTCCTCCGTGCCTTGGAAAATACGTTAAGCCGTTGGTACCAACTGTCATTTACAGATCTTTGACAATCGTTACGGGTATAGAAGCCAGCCTGACATCCAGTTTTAACAAGGGTTATTGTGTAACCCTGGTATAGAATTGGATGGTATGGCCTATCTAAATATGCAGTTTGTCCATGTAAAATACCGGTACTCAGCTGCATCCGGTTAGACTGGAAGCCAATTCCAATATAGTTGGGAATAGGCTAGCCAGATCTATACTATAAAAACTGTTTATCACAAATCTGTAGTGCAAAAAGCAAATACTCCATCAAGCACGCAAGACACATGTGAAGTGTGAATAACGAAATAAAAAATAAAAAAAAAATATAAACAAAGTCCTAACCTATTTTGTTCTAATTTTCCCAATATTAAATAAAAAAGCATTAAATGATGAATGATGATGTTTAAAGCATGAAATTGACATAAATGCAGCCATCCTTACGCCATTTTGTTAATTTCTGTGGCAGAATTAGAACGAAATAGGTTACAACTTTGTTTACATTTTTCGTAAAATCAATTGGTACAGACTATACCCTAAATGAGGGTCCATAAATCCTAAATAATAATGTAATATATAAGTGTAAATAATAGTGTAATATGAGAAAGGCACCTTAGTGTAGCACATTGTAATAAGGGCGACCTTAATTTAGGGCCCTGTTTCAGTGTAATGTAATAACCATTTCTGCTAATGCTTTAGTTTACTGGCAAGCCTAAGTACTTCCGGTTTCTTCCCAATTTTTTGGACTGCAATTGCAGACTCCAAGAATAAGTAATTGTTACTTATTCTCAATCTACGACTGTAGTGTAATGAGTAAAATTATATCCTAGTCCTACGTGAAGGCTAAAGACCACATTAGTTTTATTATAACCCTGACTTAACTACAATACTTTTCTTACGATTCGCTCTATTAAAATGAACCTTTTATGTAAACGATTCTAATTTGAGCCAAAACTCAATCAAAATAATCACTAAAAATGTTTTTGTTTTCCAAGACAATAAAATTTATATTTTTTTAAGCTGGCAATTGTAAAACTAAAATCAATAAACAGCGATTGGGCGCCGCCCCACCTCCTTCTTTCTGTGTCTGTCAAACTCTATGAAATACAATTTTGACTTTGATTAACCCACGTCATGTCGGAATTCTGAATTCATAAATCGCGTCAAATCAAATATCTGAGTTTATAAAGCTGTGTTAATTTTACAGTTACGCCGTTGCTTGCGTTTCTGTACGCGTAATGAAAACTTAACATACCGTTTATTTGTAGTCACTAACTGTTATCATTGATTTTTTATAATTAAGTACTCACTACATGTTCGTCCGGCGACAGTATTGATTGACACAGTTAGGTTTTCATTTTGCGATGGTCTTGAGAAAGCCCAATATGCCGAGTAAAAAGTCTGTAATATGGGCCTACGTGTTCTGGGTGTGCACCGGAATATTTGGGGGCCATCATTTCTACCTGCGACGCGATCGGCACGCCTTTGTATGGTGGACAACGTTGGGAGGGTTTTTCGTGGGATGGCTGGGAGAAATATTTCGTATACCTAGGTATGTAAGAGATGCCAACGAAGACCCAAAGCACTTGGAGGAGCTCGCCAACAGAATGGTCCAGAACAAAAAGGTAGGACATTAAAACTTCTATTTTCTGTCAGAACACAGTGCATCTATAGCTTTGGGTGCAGATAATACTACTTCTGTTCAATTTATTAAAAAAGGTGGTTTTATAAATGAACCTTTTTCTTTTGTATCACAAAAAATAACTTCATACCTTTACTAAAATATGGGAATTTCATCTAGAATAAGCAGACTTATTTTAGTTTTAGGAATTATGTTGAAAAGAAAATGGCTAACATTGTGACAATAGGTCTATGCTATAAATAACTTTCATTTGTTCAAATATATAAAATACAATACTATTCATTAAATAAATGTTGAACATTCATAATCACAATGAAACTCGGAAGTCAATAGTCAACTTTTTGACAAAAATAGAATTCCTTACATGCAATAATTATGCCTAAAATAAAGACAATGAAAATCTTCATGGACTGATTAAAATTAGTCAACAACATTTGGTATCCAATAAATGTGGATTTATATATTCACCTATTATTTTCACAATGAAGGCAGATGATGATGAAGTGAGATTTTCAAAACAAAGAATATTATGGATTATATCCTGAGTATTGGCACATCTTTTGTACACATGATAGTGATTTGATAGTGGTCAATGTAATAGAGAATGCAAACATTTTTGGGGTACGTTGGTTAACCTGAAAATCAGAGAACAAGGAAATAAAATTTATATCATGACTAGCATAGGAACGGTAATCAAATATTACGTATAGTCTGGCTAAAATTTAAGTGATGTTAACTTTAATTTTACCTAATAAATATATACATTAATAATATGTAGGGATTTAAACTTATTTAATATTAATAATATATATTTGGGATGGATGTTTGTTTTTCTAATTACTCTGGTTGTATTCTATTTAGAGACTTGAATTGCTGACCTTTGGGCGTACTACTTGGTTCATACTGTAAGTATGTATATGTATGGTGTTGGGTTAATTTTATTTTAATACTAAAAACATCTCATGCTTCGCTTCTGTGCTGACTCTTAATGCGTAACAAATGCAAATATTTCTAAAAAATATAAAATCATACTGATTTTATTTGTCTTTGATGACAAAGATATTTGACTAATCATGAACTCAATAAATTAAACATTACATGTATTATAATTAGTTTGTAATACAAAAATCATCAATATTGCCTGTAGGCGAAATTAAAAATTACGACCACATATTTTTATTATTAAATAAGTATCTTAAAGAGTAGCATACTTAATAATAACATTAGTACTCATATCTAAAATAAATTTTAAAGCTTCTTGTCATGTAATCGCCTATTAGTTTTGTAGATACTATTAGAAATTAAATCATACATTAAAAATCGATAACAATGGTTGTAAAGAGTAAGTATGTCATGAATGTAAAACCACTTTAGCGTGAATAATTTCAAATTGTGAATCTCAAACATAAACCTAATCGGCACGGTTTAATTAAAAATTGCAAGATAGTCAAACTTTATCAAGGTTTTACTTTAATGATTGCATCATTTTACTGCACAATAAAATAACTGTTTCACTTTGCTGATGCAATATGCTCTAATAAAAAATTTAAGCATTAGTTTGTATTTTAATTTTAGTACTTTTTACTAGTGATTTTCAGCTATGATTATGCTACATTTACTAATACATTTTGTACATAGAAGATGGACACCTCAGCATATTTTTCCATATGATGATGTTTGATCTAGGCTTTGTTAGGCTCATGTACAGTGCAGTACATGGTTAATATTAGTATCTCAAGTATCTCAAAATATTCTGCTTCTATATTTTTTATGATAGGACGGCAAACATAATATGAATACTGCACAATATAATATTGATATTAACATAGCTTGCACAAACCCTTATTTCCGATCACTGTACAAACCATGAATATATCCTGTTGACATAAATTAAACCTTTTAGGTTCAATAACTTTTACTAACCTCATAATGTTAACTCAGTGGCTGTAAATAACATACTTATTTATTATAATTACTTATTAAAGCGAGCAAAACTTTATTGCGTATATTGGTTAAATGGTAAGTTGTATGATTCCTGAAAGATTGCGTTATGTAATACACCAGCATTTTATTAGTGTTTTCAATGAGGCACAGTCGCTTAGTGTTTCATTCCTTTCAGATTAAGTATTTTCTGCAATATTGATTTGCTTGGAATAAGAGCTAAGAATAGAATGACTATTCACTAAAAGAGAAGACACATTGCTTGCAAACCTATTGCAGCATGTAGGACAATGTGCATTGCACTTTGAGTGAATACTTAAACTTTTTGTTTACACTAAATCCACTATTACCAAGTTGTATTAGAATCTGGTTACTGTTGGTATTTCAGTTGTTTTAGAGACAGGATTAGCTTCTCTATTCTTAGTTGTTTGTTACATAAAGACCTTGTCCTCCTTTGACTTTATGTCTAACATATTTTCTAGTATTAAGAGGGCTGAATAAAATTATAAGTAATTGCCAATCCTATCAACAACTAAGAATATGGAGGACGGACTGTCACAATGTCAATACAAGTACTATAATATGGATTCTTTTGTGTTCAGCCGCCATTCTCCATGAATCGGTTCACGGGTATGCTGATGGTGGGCTACTCCTGGGGACAAATGACGATGTTCGCCATACCTCCAGACTTCTGGGGCATGAATCTGAAGTACCTTAATCTCCTAATACCACTGGCAGTTGCGCTTGGTAAGTTGACTTGAATAGCTCTCACACGCAAACAAGCCGGAAATTTTAGCACCTTAAAGACCTTTTTATATAACTGATATCTCATGTAATTAAGTCCATATAATAAATATAAATGATACGAAAAAATATATTTAATTGCTTTAACTTTAATACTTTAATGTAAAAGTTCGCAGAAGTATTAGGTACGTTATATGTTAAAATAATATTGCTGACAACAAATCGGCTGCTTTATGATGTGATTTTGGATTGCGGTATTCTATTCTCAGTACGTATACGCAGTCTTTGTCTGGCGCTTCGATTCCTAAATTTCTTGGCACGGATGTGGTGTGGGAGTTACAGGGCGTAAAAGAAAAAGCTGTCACTGTCCATTTTTTTCCTATAATTTTTATGTTACACAGGTGTCTGGACTGTGGGCAATATCGGACGCGAGCAGGGATCCCTGAAGTGGCCGGTGATTGGCGCTTACATTGCGTACCCCGTTCGCTACTACGTGTATGACGATAGTCTCTGGTTTACCTGCATGTTACTTGCCTCGTCCTGCGCCTTCGACTCGTACTCCAAGGAATGGAGAAGGACCCCTAAGAAGAAGACCCACATTGCTAAGTATGTTTTAATACTACACCACCCTAATGAGCTATTTTCCTATAACATACTCCTACATTTATTCTTTTTGATTTCTAGGCGTGTTGCCATACTAAGTCTTTGTGCATGCCTGTACCTCGCGCTGTGGTGTAGCTACTTGTACTTCCACGGAACAATCACGGACAGCGAGGGCGACGAGGTGCCAATCTACGAAGCTCTACACCATTTTTTTACGAGTCCTTGGTATGTATAGCCAGGATAATTTTAGTGAATTTTAAACCTAAGAAGATCAAATCAATCACGATCTAATTGAAATACATAATTTGACTTGACCTTATTGTACATCTTTTTCGCCCAGGTGGTTGGATGTGAAGCAATGCATCACGGAAACATACCAGTATGCGCAGCATCATGGTTGGTATGAGGTGTGGAAACAAATTATTGATCTTTCTGATCCCCACGGAGAACAAAACGCTTATAAGGTAATACTATCATCACAATATGTATGTATTACTCGAGCGTGCAGTCTGAACAGATGCAGAGAGCAACTGTGTAAGTACAGCAAATTTGGTGGGTCTCAGACTTGGTTTCAGACTAACCGTAATGACTGTCACAGATCATAAACATCCAGGACTGGCTTCTAGGGCACTCTTGAAATCAAAAATATGGTCGTTCTCGCACCAGCGTAGCTAACCCTAATCGTTCGACCGGTTAGGGTGTTACGCAGCGCCCAACTAACAACGCCTATATGAATTTATATTCTGAGACCACTTTTTTGTTGTTCAGACTGCACTGGCGAAATCTAAAACGGCGAAAATGTGCCCTCTCGAAGATCCGTCGTTGGCTTCATTAAGCCGAATGGTAACAACATTTCTCAGTTGTAGTTGTTGTTCCAATATTTTTTTTTAATTGATGTTTAGACTTATTTTAGTAAATTCATAGTTGCACTTTATGTTTTTTTATTTTATTTTCTTGCTTTTACTGCAATATATGCAACTGAATGAAATGCAGAATGTTTTTGGCTATACATTTCAAAAAGTCTCGATGTCTATGTGTATTATGTTTGCGTCATATCTTACCGAATAATAACCCCAGTTTGTATAATTTATGCCCACATTATAGTTACACACAATAGAGTTTATTTTTAGCTCTGAAAGGACCATGGGCGGAATCGTCCCCACCCATCAACAGAAATGAAATGTAGTTCAATCGATACATCTTATCAAGATGATAATTTTTTACTATGGGGACGTTGCCCAAATGCATTGGGTTTTCCTAGTATCCTAACTTTTCTATGCAAATATTTCGTACACGATAAAGGACTTGGTGATAACTGAATTTGATACTGTGTACTGTGTGTGGACGGCGGTGTATAATGTGATGTGATACTCCATATTCGTGACCTCGACGTGATAAACATCAGCCAAATCTCCTGATGTCAAGAGCTTCAACATCGTTGTCAACTCTCCCTCAACCTCCTACCATCATCGAGCAGCAACCAGCGTGTCACCCAGCCAGCAACCACTCATGGTTTCTTCGGGTTCATGACCACCTAGCCTGTAGCTAACGCGCAAGCCTGGTCACACCCTTCAGTCATATCAAGCAACTCGGCACAGTTCAGTCAACAAGCAGATGCCATTATACATAAACTCACCTGGACGACGCATGTATCCAAGCGTCATCCACACTGCGACACTCCAATCCACTGGAGAATCGCAGCAGCATGAAGACGCGTTTGCATGCATATGCAAGTGCATTTGATCCGTCGACCTGCGCGGCTGTTACTTAGCCATGAGCTCCTCTAACGAGCAATAATAATACACTGAATATTTTTATTTGCTTACTATAAGCATTGTGAGGATAACTCCAAAACGGCTAGACCGATTTTCATGGTTTTTGATTAGTTGTATTTGTCTCCATCCCAAATGGCAGAATAAATATTAAAACATCGGAAAAATAACAAAAAATAAAAATATGGGGCGGTACCAAGTTCGCCGGGCCGGCTTGTTAATAATAAATTATTTTTATAACCCCATTGATTTGTGTAAAAAAAACGTTTTTATATCAAATAGTGGATACTTTAGGAACAATTGGCACCAGTTTCATTTGTGTTGGTAGGTGGGGACGGAGCTCATACATTTTTGCCCATGGTCCTTTTATTGGGCAATTTTACTGATTTCCTGATGTACGGCTACCTATTTTACTTTAATTAAAAATGTATCCTTTTTGTAGTGCATGTTGCTTGCCATGAGATGAACTAAGATCCGAAACATAATTAATTAAAAAAAAATAACTTATTCTACTTTGAATCTTCTTCTAGGAAAACCAAAATGCTTACTTAGAGATGACTCCAGAATTCCACGCATTTTAGTCCCTTAGTCTCCATATTAAAGTGAAGTTCAGGGCTTCATGTCTTAAAAACTTTACTGCGCCGAACACCTACTTAGTACCTATACAATAATTATAATTAAATTACAGGTGCTCGGAGTTGATCGCGATGCTAGTCAACAGGAGATCACGTCAACTTGGAGGAAACTGTCTCGGGAGAACCATCCCGACAAAGTAAAAGACGAGAAAGAACGCAGAGCTGCCCAGGAACGCTTCATGGAAATCCAACAGGCCTATGAAATTCTGTCCAACAGCAAGCACCGCAGGAACCGACGCAATAAGAAGGATAACTCTGAACCGGTGACCGGGAAAATTGATTTGTAGAATAAGCGGAAAGGTGGCTCACACTTGCTTATTTGCGAGTCTTGGCACCACTTTTTGGGAAGCTTTTTACTGAAATTACGCAAAGTACTGATTCTTTCAACATATGGAACAGTGATTTATGTAGTATTTACAGGAAAGAAGCCAGAGAAGCTGAAATTTTTTGATGATTAAATTGTAGGCGTCCCAAAGTTATGTCGAGAATTATTGCGAACAAGTGCGCATGCGCCACCTTTAACGCATTTAACTTGTTGAATTTAAAACCAAAATAGATCATAAGACTTATTTTATCTTAATCTTAATGTATTGTATTTACACTATGGCCACATCCACTGAGAATGAATAACCTAGAGGTATCACAGTTTATTCTGGGTATAATTCAATCGTCAGCTGCTCTGCTCAGATCTAGTTTTTTGAACTGTTCTGTGATAAGTAGGTGGATGAGGTTTACATAATGTTTCTTATAATATATTTGGCTTTCAGTAGTTAAAATTTGAAATATATTCAAAATATGTGTAATGTTTACTCGAAATTGTAGTTATGCAACAATTTGCTGTTTTTACATAGTTGCCCCATCAAGCCGTATGTATTGGCTTATAGTATTTGTAAGGTGTCTACCATGCTCCAACGAGCACTAATTTTTAAGCATTTGATGCCAATCAGGCTACAATTTGAGCTTACAGTTTTCTGGTAAATACTATTATGTATTAAGGGAAGGTGTTCGAAACACCTGGTTCGGCCTATGGACATTTTGTCTTCCTCTTCTTGAATTTTTGAGATATTTTTGTTAATTTACTCGTCTTCGTTATATTAATTCTGAATCTCAGACAATGTTTTTATTACCAACCAATTACTAAATAATAGGTTTATTATACCTTAAAGTATAGGTAGCTATATAATTAGCCGTTTTGATGACTGTTTACTGTAGCTACATTAATATTACGTATTAGTGAGTAGGAAACTTAGTATTGGGCCAAGGGTGTTGTAAACTGCATATTATAATCGTGAATTATTATTTATTTATATTAGCTTAATTAATTGATGTTTTGTATGCATTTAAAACACCAAATTTATTTAGATTATAAACTACTGTTAGCCTACTTAAGTTATTAAATTAAATCTTATCAATTTCTTGGAACACAAAAGTAATTAAGCGCAACGCGACGCCGTCCATTCTTTTTCGGAACCAAGTTTTGATAAAGTAGTTAGGATTATTTTAATTAAATTTTTTATAACAATTGAAATTTAGGAAAAATACAAAATTTGACTCAATTTTTAGTAGCGGCAGTTTTGCAAACCTAAAAGATTTGCTGGCATCGAAGATATGTATGTAATCAATCTCATAAAACGCCAGTCACGGACAGTGTACTGGAGTGAATCATGGCATTCCTTTTAATGGTCCTTTGTAAGGACACAACTATTGAGTTACCTCAACTTTTTTATTTTGTACCTACTTGTAATTGGTATTTAATTATTTTGTAGTTGCAGGGAGACGTATAACACGTTCTCTCAAGTTAAGACATTTTATCCGACAGTAAACTTACATAATTTATTTTTTTAATTTACGGTTTTGTTATTAAGTAATTTATTACATCCCGTTTAATGAATAGTTTATAAGACGACTGCATTTTTTATTTATATTCTATTTAAACAACTGATAATATTAGTTTATATTTTTGTAACAATGTTGTACTTAATCGGAATGTTGTATTTTGTTCTACAGTATTTTTTTTATCTAATAGCAGTGTTTTTTTTCTTAGATTTTATCTACGTGTACGGTGTCAAATTATTAAATAAAATATGACTAATCAACCGTGTCTTTTTTTTTTGCTTAGATAAAGATATTTTTAACCGACGAAAAAATACGGAGGAGGTTCTCAAGTCGAAGCCTATATTTATTGTATGTGTATATTGTATGTGTATGAATAGTCCGATTTTGATCATTCTTAATTTATTGAAGCATGATCTGAATTTAATTATCATTGTCTATATCTTCTATACTTATAATAAATCTGTAGAGAGGTCAATTCTGTACTTGAAATATATTTCCAAAATAACTATCAGGGGGTGATTAGGGATCGATAGTGATGCCAAAAATACAATCAGTAAAATTTTTGTCTGTCTGTATAAACTCTATAGAAACAAAAACTACTCGACGGATTTTAACGAAACTTGGTACAATTATTTGTCATACTCCTGAGATGGTTATAGTATACTTTTCATCACGCTACAATCAATAGGAGCAGAGCAGTGAAGGGAAATGTTGTCATTTTGTTTAAACGCGCTAATCTCAGGAACCGCTGGTCCGATTTGAAAAATTCTTTCAGTGTTAGATAGTTCATTTATCGAGGAAGGCTATAGGCTAACATCATCACGCTAAGACCAATAGGAGCGGAGCACCACTATTCCACGCGGACGAAGTCGCTGGCAGAAGCTAGTTGAATTAATAAAATAGTTGGGCGTTTCGCTATGAAATAGATGGTCACTCATCCACAGATTGACCGCGCCAACCTTGATCGGTCGAACCACGCGGCTGTTACTTAGCCACGAGCTCCTCTTAGCCTTCCACAAGATGACCTATTGAGATTATTATTTATTGATCTGTAGTAGGTATGGCGAAAGGGTTGTACGGAATTTGTTTACAACTTAGATTCAAAAACTACCGCTACAGTGTGTGGTAGGGCATTATGGATTAAAAGAAAATTATCTCGTAATGTCCTATACATTGGATAAAAATATAGAAAGGCATCATAGCGATTTGCTAAGAGGCACACCACCATCAGTTTGGGTGTGATTACCTATCACACCCAAACTTGATGATGGTGGTGCCTACTATTTTCTTCACAAACAGTAACTAGGCAATCTAAAAGCTAAGCAAACAATGCAAGAAAATCGTCTGACTGGAACTATTTACAACAGTAAGAGCCCACATCGACTGCCATCTGTGAGCCAGAGAGGAGCCAGGAAGCTGTGGCATTCAAAAGCGCGAGGTGGCGTAGTACGCAGTGCTGCGTGTAAAATACGCCAGGTGGCCCCACTTATCTGCGGACGGATACGCTTGTGTTGCTTCTTACTATCCTACACTATACTAATATTGTAAATGCGAAAGTCCGTGATGAATGTAGTAATAGATTTTACTAAGGAAAACGCGTTTTAACTAAAAACTGGCTTGAATGGTAACATTTTTTATGTACGTTTGTTACTCTTTCACGCAACAATTACTATTATGTACTACTATACTTTTGAGCCGTTTGGGGTTGAAACTCTCGGGTCGTGGGGTCCGAGCGCCCACCTTCTTTTTAAAGAAATATCCAAGCGGCTTGTTGACACTTCCTGTGACCCGAAGGCTGGCTTTTATTTTGGTCAAAAGCTAAGCATTGCCATCCAACGTGGCAATGCCGCCAGTCTCTTGGGTACACTCCCAGTTGACGGCGATGAGGATGAATTTTTTGACGCAATATTTTAATATAATAGTTTTTTTTTATTTATATTGTTAAGAATGTATATATTGTAAATAATGTAAATACTTTCTGTCAATAAATGATTACTAGTTTCACAAAACAAAAAAAACTATTATGTATATTACTATTATATATATATATATATATATGTATGCGGATGTTTGATGCACACATAGGATACCTAGTTACTTTTTATCCAAGTCACGAAAAGGTTCCCTCAGGATGCGAGTGAAACTGCAAGAAACAACTAGTAACATAATAAATGTGAAAGTAACTATGTCTGTCTATACTCTCACTGGAAAACGGCTGAACGGATTGACATGAAATTTGGTATGGAGAGAGAAGCTGGGGAACCTGGGGAAGGACAAAGTTTCGTTTTAATCCGGATGCGCGGGTGAAACCACTTCATTCATTCAATAGCTTTAAATTATGTTGTGTGTGTACCCAGTAAGTAGACATGTGTAGACAATAGCCATTGTACGATACCAAGCTGTTGAATGGCTTAATTAACTAAGGGATATATTATACCTATATATATAGGGAAGAAAAGGTTAATGACTGACACTTTGAAGGATACAAAATAGCATTACCTAAAGGTGCTACAACCGAATGAATATCTACAACTGAAACTGAACTAGCTTGGTTTTGATATTTGAGAGCATTTCATTTCGCTGCCGCTGGTATATAGCGGTAAGCTAACACTGGGCTTACGGCATTCATGCACAGATTAATCTTCTGCGATCACATACCTGCACTTGCAACACGATTAAATTTGCAGGTGACCGGGTTACATTGTTTTTTTTCTAATTACTTTTAAAACATAGGAAAATTTTATGATGTTTTCATGCCGTACGAACTATAGTTTACCTAGGTACTCATGGGCGCGGGCGGGGGTGCAAAGAGGTGCACATGCAGCCCCTGCCATTGAAGAAAATACAAAAAATATAACTCTAGGTTGTTGTTAAAAGGAAAATCGGCTTAAATATGGATATATAATAAATACGGCTGGTCCAGGAACCCATCACATAAGTGCATGCACACATTAAATAAATAATTTAATGTATCTTCTAGAATCTTTTCCTCTTTCCGAATATGTACCTACTTAATATCGAAAAAAAAATGTAGTTACAACCTTTCTTTTTATGACGGCAGTATAATAGGTACCAAATACAAATGAAAACCGGCCATGCGCGAGTTGGACTCACTCAACTCACCTAGAATTCCGAACTATAGTAGGAAAAATATCCACAGTAGATACTCGTAATTATCTTGTTTTTTCCGTCCGTATAATTGCTAATTACTTCAATACAATACTAATTACAAAGTTACGGTATCCCGATTTTTTTATTTGTTGGGTAGGTACCTACTTGTGATATAATATCTAAGTTTCTGCCTGCTTCTGTCTGCTTCTTGCCAAATTTAATGATTCTAGTTCAACGGGAAGTACCCTATAGGTTTTGATTCCCTTGGTCTTGACAGATAAGATAGGCAGATGGACAACGAAGTGATCCTGTAATCCTGTTTATTTTATAAGGGTTTCGTATTTGGATACGGAATTCTTATAAAAATAAACGGTTGGTAAAATAGGACAAGAACTATATGCTATGGGTTAGTTGTAGCTGCATTTTCGACACATGAAAGTTGGAGATAGCTTGAGTGGAGGAAATATAACCCTCATGTACAGTTTTACGTCCAAGTTTAAAATTGCAAACTGATGGTTAGTTTGTAGTGACGTCAAACTTCCACAATGGTAATGCGGCTTTATCTAATCAAGTGTGTTGCTAACAATTTGTTGCAGAATGTCGTAGATTTGCTGATATTTTCTTTTTGCTGGTTAAGGCGCTATCCACACATTTTCGGGTCAGTGCTATCCGTGTTCCGAGTTGTCCGTTTCAATGTTCCCGTCAGGGACGTGCCATGCGTCATCCGTATTGAAACACGATGTCTTTATTTAACAATGAAGAATTTGCAATCCTTGCAATAGCGCTGGAAGAAGAAGCAGATCACTAAGAAGACTACAGCCGGCAAAACGTATGTTTATTAAACGTCTGTCAATGTACCTATATAAAAATCGGATAGCACTGTCAGAGCATCCGTGCACCGGGACACTGACGACCCGGGTGCGCCTTCAAATGCGCCTGACAGCCTCTGACATGGAGTTGTAACAACAACTGTTTTAAAGATAACAGTAGGAGACGACCGCTTAACGTTCCCAGGTACGGGGGCGTATGACCGCAAACTCCCTGACTTCGGGCTAATTTGTGATTAAAAAAAGAACCCACAAAGATTTCGGTCCGACACCGACGGTGCTCCGACACGTGTTGTGAGCTCACAACAATCGAGTTTGCGACCTCTATACCAACGAGGCAGTCTTTGTCTGATATTATAACATACTGACTTGAAAATTCAGGCGGTTTTCCTAATGTGCAATTATTCCAAATTTGACCGGTGCGTTCATAGGGTCATAAGTGCACTTACGACTCGAATGAATACTTACATAAATAATTAATTATGGGTACTACTAGCTTTCTGTCAACGGCTTCACCCGTGAGGGCTACAAACTTTGCCCCCCTTTTTCATCGCTTTAGGGGAATAATAGAATATCGGAAAATCCTTTCTTATCGGATACCAACGTCATACAAAGAACATACTCTCCAAGTTTTAGGTCCCTACGATCAGCTATTTAGGCTGTGGTTTTATTCGTTAGTCATTCAGGACAAAGCATTCTAATGAATAAAAGATTAGGCACCTACATTACATCATGAAGAGCAAGAAAATAATTACCTATTTTAGAATTTATTTTCGAAATCTCTTGAGAAACGGTTGTTTCCAGAAAAATATATTAAAGAATTTAATAACCTACAATCTGCATCGTAACTTTAAGCACGATTTGCTAAAAATATATTTTCTCGACCTTACCCTTGAATAATATAAGACTCGTGCCTCGTGTTACGTGATCGCATCAAGTGACATTTAAATCAGAGTTAAGAAGGTCAAAAGAAAAAATCTGAAAACATTAGTTCAGTTGTTCTTTAATTCAAAGTTGGAATATAATTTCTTAGCTGTTTCACGCGGCTTCGCGCACCAGGAAAAAAACTACCTTTTTTATCTTATATCTAGCTATTTCCTACGGTTTCACCCGCATCCCGAGGGAACTACTTCGCGCATCCGGGTAAAAAGTAGCCTATGCCCTTTCTCAGGCTCTAGAATACTGTTTGCCAAATTCCATTTAAATCGGTTCAGTAGTTTTGGCGTGACAGCGCGACAGACAGAGTTACTTTCGCATTTATAATATTAGTAACGATTAGTACAGTACATATAGAATTTAGCTATATTAATTTTAGGTTATTTTTAAATTCTCAAACCCCGCGGCGTCGCCCGTCTTGCACAACCGTGCTAAGGGTTTTATTTTATTTGCATGGGACCTTTTAATCTTTTTCTAAAATATAATCAAAATGGGTCTATTCCATACTCCAACACTATACCATACTCCTTATTCCATCAACTATGCCAATGAAAGACCCGTCAAAATCGGTCCAGATATTTTGGAGCTTAATCTCCATGTATTATTAGCATGACATTACAATCAGACTATTCCAATTTTTATTTATATACTTACTATAGATTTTTGGGTTCTACTGTTTTAATATACCCAAAATATCACTGTGGGGAAAGGATTCATCTTTATTGAGAACTGAGAGAAGAGAAGATATGGAGACATCTTGATTCTTCCAGGTAGGTACTAGTTGTCTAGGGTGCGCTGGACGTTTATAATTAATCAGACAAGTTACAACTATAAAAAATAAAGAGCGTAAAATAATAAAAGAATATAGGAACAAGGTTGTATTAAATTAATAAACTATGACAGTCAGATTGGCAGAATAATGTACCTCCTGCAACCAAACAAAAATAATTTATTCAAATTAGTCTGAAAATCAGCACTCAAAAAAAAAAAAAGAGCAGTGAACTTTCTGTATGGTTTTTTTCTAGAATGAAGAAGTGGCGCAACAATCTTTCCAGCATTTTTTTTATCAAAACCTTGGAGAAGTAATTAGTAGGGAATCCCTAAAGTAACTTTATAGTTGAGTAATTAATAATAAACCCTTTCAAGTGATGCAGTGATGTAGCAACGAGCAATGCAATTGAGTCAATTAAATTAATCGGCTTTCGATTCGACCAAGTGTCGGTGAGTGAAATAGTTACTTTTCATTTCTCATACACGGAAAGTACGCTTGAAGTTACCTGATCAGAGGGACGAAAGTAGTACTTTTCGTCTCGGGGAAGCGATTTTCCCTGCTGTTAAAAAAAATAAAAACTATGTAAGCCATGTCCCTCTATACAGCCACTCTGTTATATCGCGGCGTAAAATTGCAATAAAAAATATTATCAATAATTTTGTAACATGTCTTTATACTTACCCAGGTATTTCTAATTTAGAATTCAATTAATTATTAATTAATTTAAATAGATTTGAGCAAATTTTTTTACAAAAAATAATTTACTATAAAAAAAATTTATAACTGACAAAAAAAAAAACTATGCAAGCTATGTCCCTCTATACAGCCACTCTGTTATATCGCGGCGTAAAATTGCAATAAAAAATATTATCAATAATTTTGTAACATACAGGTAATTCTAATTTAGAATTCAATAAATTATTCGTTAATTTAAATAGATTTGAGCTAAGTTATTGACAAAAAAATACTGGCTGGTAGAATGCCACAGAAAAAAAAAGAGGCGGGCAATCGATCTTCAATTGTTTCGTCGAGTGCTAATTATTTCCGTTTACAAATAAAATATTGTTTGTTTATGTAATCAGGGGGGTTAGACAAGTGGCAAAACGCTAACGCTAACGCTAACGCTCAATGTATGGGAATGACATATAGCTAGTCGTAAACGAATGTCATTCCCATACATTGAGCGTTAGCGTTAGCGTTAGCGTTTTGCCACTTGTCTAACCCCCCAGGTTAGTATTTCCTTTCCTCATATTCGAAATGAAAAGTAGAGTGTTTACCTCGGGAGAAAGACCTATGTAAGCCCTCGAACTATTAGCGCTCTCGCTACGCTCGTGCGCCAAACCATCTCGGGCCTAAATAGGTCACTTTCATCCCTTGTGTAACAATCTACTATTAAAGATGCTCGTTTAAATAAATAGGAGGTGGATGAAACGCAGCAAAAATCCTCAACTTTTTAAACATTTTCCTTCTGTTTTCCTCTTTTGAAGCAAGGGTGTTTAGATACTTTGGAAGCCCGTCATTTTTGAAGCCATAGTAATGGATTTAAAATGCTTTTGATTATAAATAAACGTACCTCTACGTGTTGAGCATTAGCGGAAATTCTAATTGTAAGGAGCGAATTAGGGTAGGGAGGATTGTTAGAGAAAATTGATACTACTACTATTTATTTATATTTTTTAATGTTTTTTTTATATATCTTTTGTAAAAATATTTAAAAATATAAATAATATGTTTAAAAAATAAATAAAATGAATAATGTTACATTAAGTATAGCATTTTGAAAACGAATCTTAAAGTGAAGCATAATATTATACATTCGTGTATAGGTTTTTCAGAAATTCCACCCCTACCAAGTATATGTGTGTAAAACAAATGTACACCACATTTATTTCAGAAACCAACTTTTCAGATGTTAGAGAAATGAAAATTCGAAAGGAATTAATATTATTATATTTCCTATTTTTATTCATGTGCGTCAGGTCATTTTATTGATTGGTAGTTAGCAGCCGGGTAGGTAAGTGTCAGCTATCGATGATCTATGATCACAGACATGTATCTAACTAGATGACGCAAGTACATAAGTGTATTTAATCTAAGCCGATTTAAATGTATTTCATATTTCAGTCGGATTGCCCTTTCAAGGACTAGAAACTATTTCAAGGACAAAATCTAGTCTTATTGAATAGCGCAATATTTTTACTAATAGTTGGGTAAGAATTTTCTCTTGGCCGGTATCACCAAAATGACATTTCAAGATGGTGGCTAGCGTTAGTTCTCCTGTCAGCCACGTTCATAAATAGCCATGTCGGACTATAGATATGAAACATGAATGTGTCTAAGATACGAGCTAGATTAATAGATATCGTATCTAATTTCAGATTCAGGTAAAGATTAGCAGTCGATCAGTTATGATTGGTTGTTTTATTAGCTACTAGCTTCTGCCAGCGACTTCGTCCGCGCGGAATAGTGGTGCTCCGCTCCTATTGATCTTAGCGTGATGATATATAGCCTATAGCCTTCCTCGATAAATGGACTATCTAACACTGAAAGAATTATTTAAATCGGACCAGCGGTTCCTGAGATTAGCGCGTTTAAACAAAATGACAACATTTCCCTTCACTGCTCTGCTCCTATTGATTGTAGCGTGATGAAAAGTATACTATAACCATCTCAGGAGTATGACAAATAATTGTGCCAAGTTTCGTTAAAATCCGTCGAGTAGTTTTTGTTTTTATAGAGTTTATACAGACAGACAAAAATTTTACTGATTGCAATTTTGGCATCAGTATTGATCCCTAATCACCCCCTGATAGTTATTTTGGAAATATATTTCATGTACAGAATTGACCTCTCTACAGATTTATTATAAGTATAGATTAAACAGGTCTACTATTAGTAGCTATAATTAGAAACTGGATTTTTCCCGCGGTTTTACATCCCGGGGGAACTACTTAACGCACCGGGATAAAAATTACTAAATACTAACCGTTTCCAGAGTTCAATGTATCTGCTAGGTACCTATTCTTTTGAAATCGGTTCATCCGTTTTACCGGTAAAGCGTAACAAACAAAAATATATTCAATTAAAATATTCAATAACAATCGATCAAATAAATAATAAATAAACAAACAAAGTCACTTTCACATTTATATTATACTAGCCTTCGGCAAGCTGCTGTGCCTGTGTGGGCTATACGAATTCAAATTAAAAATGTTAAGGAGTAAAGTTAAGGGGGTCCTTAGGGGTAGAATTTTGTAGATCCCTTCTTATCGGATGCCTACGTCATACAAACAAGTTTCAGGTCTCTATGATCAGTGGTTTAGACTGTGCGTTGATTTGATCCGTCAGTCATTCAGGAAAAAGCATTTTATATGATGTATAGATTTGAACACACTTGTCTCCATCACGTGTCACACTGCTGAACAGATATTTGTAGTAAAAATTAACAGAGGGACATGTTGTAAGTACTTACTTCGTAAAATTGTTTAATTTACTTTGGTACTAGCTCTTTCCCGCGGTTTCAACCGCGTCCCCAGTGAATTACTGAACGCACAAGGATACAAAGTAGCCTGTTTTTTTTGCGGATGGGAAATCATCAAACGATGAGTGGAATCCCAACGTGAGTGGGGCGGTTCGGAGTGTACGACTCTTACTGACTAAAACCCATCTATGTTCCTTCCTCAGCCCTTTGTATTCCGGGGGCGCGGTATCTCTTTCGAACGGCAGGCTATGGCTCTAGGGGAAGGTGTCATCGATGCTGACAGCTCTTTAAGGCGCGCGTGGAACACCAATGCGCCGTAGACGCGGGTCTGGATACAAAGTCACCTAGTACAACCTTACTACTACCTAGTAGTAAGGTTTCACATGAACGCGCCGTCGACCGCCGGCGCGTTCGTTTACCACGCGCGCCTCAAAGAGCTTAGAGGTAGAGTAAGTACTTTACCTTATTTACTACCTTATAATTATTATATCGTAGGTGTTTCCCGCGGTTTCACGTTTCGAGGGAACTGCTTAACGCACCCGATTAAAAAGTGTATAAACTGTCTCCACGGTCACCTCTATCTCCGTACTAAATTTCATTCAAATCAGTTTAGTAGTTCTCAAGTTATGGAGTGACCAAGGGAAATAGAGATAAATTGAAGTATGTATTATATCTATAGATGAGTAAATAAATTATAATTATCAATAACTTTCAATTGTGATTATTCGTGTCAGCAAATACAAACAAGAAATATATACACGACGTATATTAATTGGATGAATGTTATTCTGCAAACTCGCCTGTGTTTCCACGCTGTTTGCGTGGTTCCACTGAAGGTAGGGTGCATTCGAGCGGGGATGGCGTATTGCAACTACAATATTCATAGTAGGTTCCATTCTTAGTTTTATTTAGGATGTGTATTTTTAGTTTCGTCACGTAATAAATAGTAATGTTGTCTATTTGTATCACCGCTCAGTCCACAGGTGGGCAAACAATATAGAAAAATATATATATTTTTATTAGATACCTTAGCTTCTCTATAGGTAGTGCATTTTTCCCAAACATATACTTACCTACTTACAAACACGAGGCAGCTCCTCTGCTCGGTCCGACTGTTGGAGACTATCGCCATTAACCAGACAGAAATACGAGGATTCTTTTCCCAGCAGTGGAATGCCTATAGAAACGTTATACTTACAATATCATACATACAGGTACTCGGACGTCGTTTTCACCTCCGTTCTATTTTCCATTTGCGAACTGTTCTATACGTCATCTTGCATGCGGTTTCAGTCTTATCATTTCATAGAATTATGCTTAGGATCTGAGTTTTTCATCAGAATCGGTCCAGGTAACAAATAAATAGACAGGGTTACTTTACAATTATATATATAGTTAATTTACCAAGCATCCACAGACGATGCTTACAGTGAATTAACTTTTGTAGCTCATTGATCAACTTCTTAATTAAGGCGGAATAAATTGGCACAGGTTTATTAGGTAAATGAAATAAATATTACTTAAAACATACATATACTTGTTTATACGAAGTAGTATTATTTTTAGTCCTCCTTGAAATATAGGTTCGACATGTATCTATCTTATGACTGAAATTTGGATTAAAAAAAAATGTTTTATTTTGGATGGATGGTTGATCCAGTATCACTCCTCTTCATTGCGGTGTAGGTCGCCGTTACCTGTTAAAAATACAAGTGAAGAATTAGGTACACATTTTTATAAGATTACAAATTACATATAGGTATGAGCATGTAGTACGCCCCCCAGAACAATGGAGTGACGATCTACGTAAGGCAAAAGTTGCAGTAGTTGGATTTTCGAGTTTGTACAATAGTTGTTGATGTTGCAGTTGGTGCAATAGGTAGGTAAGAATGAGTTGGTTAAAGGAAAAGCCAGTAAGGATATGCTTGACATTTGCATAGGGGATGCTAGGGATGATTTTGCTGCAAAATACTCCTTTCATACACTGCAGACGTGAAACTGCAATAAATATGAAGACGTATAACCATGTATAAAGTAATGAATTTTTATTTGTTTTATAAAAATAATGTCGCTTCTAATTGATAAATTAATTATAGGCGTTGATACGCTTCTATGAAAATATCAACAACGGAACTGGGTGTGTTCGCAGCTATATTTATGAGTACCGTACTAATTAAATAAGCATGACAAGCACGACTCACAAAAAATATAAAGGAACACGATGTTTCATGTATTTCCCTGCATTTACGACCCTTCAAATACACTAGATATTTATTTTTATAGACAATTAAATATATTATTACACAGTGTGTTGTGTAGGTTCACTCATAATTTTAAATGTACTCAAACACCAGTAGGTATTCTTATTTTTGTTTCGTGCGGAAACCGAACCCAGGAGCCGGAGTCCCGAAGCACAGACAAATGACTGCATTTGCTGAACTTCTCTAAGCGTTTCATCGCTTTCTCTTTCAATGTTGACATGCATCTGTAAACACGCGGCACAACCGTGCAACTAAGAGTATTACTGCTTTCATATAACTGAGAGCGGCGTATTGTTCACTTGTTCATAAAGCTAGTAGCAAAACTAGTTTCATTGTTGTGTGCGCGCCACAAAGAGCCAACAATTACGAATTAGAAAAGTTGTAATTTTAGTGAGTGCATAACTATTTACGTCGAATTAGGATTGCTTTAAAATAAGTGGGTATAAAATGCAAGAAGTAAAAAATATTTTTTTCCACTCTTTTTTTTTCATATTTATGATCCCAATTAATGAGCGAGCGCGGTGCTTAATGTTTATGGTATGGCAAGTGGGAAATCGTCTCAGGCCCGTGTGTCGATGGTCGGCGTAAGGCTGGCGGGCCCCAACCAGGCGGGCGGCGACGATCGATAGGGCGGGCGCGGCGCTGCAGTCGGCATACACCGCCGCCTGACGCCTGCCGTCCTAGCCTTCCGACACTTTAGCGACCACTCGCGTCGCGATAACTCGCGACGATGCGCGGCGACCGCGCCGCGCGCGACACGCGCCACAATAAAGACCACGATAACTTAAAGTCTTCACTTAAAAAGGGCAGTAAGTCCAAAAAGCATCGGGTGATCTTCGATGAAAGCGCAAACGAATTTTTCGAAGCTGATTATATTATCGTGGTGCGCGATGAGTGTGGGTACTCTGATGAGGGCGAAGGCGACGAATGCTCAGGATGTGGCGCGTGCGAACGGTACCAGGAGCCTGAGGCGGGCGCGCTCAGCCCGCCCGAGGGGTACAAAGACATGGGGCTGTTCAACCGCGACGGGACGCTGCGCGAGCAGGCCTGGTGGGAAACTGGCGACGTGCTGCTGGTGGGAGAGCGCTCGGGCACCGTCTTCACGCCACAGCACCTACAGCTGCTCCGCCGTCTGCAGCGCGAAAGGATGCTACGCTCTACCATCTGTGCAGACTGTGACGCGCACGCCGCTCTCCACCAGCCCTTAGGTGAGTCACCTCTGACTTGTCCTTGGCTAGGACGAACTGGTCCAGTCGGCCTTGCTTCGCTGACATTTCGAGTTTCACGTCTTACGGAGCTGAGCGACAAAACACTTCATATTCCTCGCAGACGAGAGCGCACGGTCTGCCAGCATGACCGATACACATTGTGAAACCTTACGTGTATCGACGTTTCTAGCGTTCAATATCTGCTAATTATATTTAATTTTCATTATTTCATACGTGTTCGAAAAATACGGATTTGTATATAAAATTAAAAACATTATCAATATTTTAATATTTTCTATTACTGCGATTGTAGCCTTTATTGTACTGCCAAGCGAAATGTCAACTCGGTGATTAGGATAATAGAACAGTTACTATTTTAATTGCAATGTAGCTGTAGCGAACTGAGTACTTGTCATATACCTAATAAAGAAGCGTTCAAACTGAATAACAACAATTTAGATCATGTTAGATCGTTATTAGAACAAGTGATGTAACTGGTGTCAGGTTTCAAAACAACCACGAGTCTATTGTTCTCATCTAAAGCAAGAGCACTCATTGCTTTTTTTAAACGTTCACGGTCGTCCAAAGACACTCGAGAGTATCAACCGCACTTTCTGAATAATCAATATTATTCAGAAAGTCACCGCTTTGACACCCAAAAACTAGTCGTGTTAGCTGAAAATATTTGCTCCGAGGTGGGTCCTTGCCCTGATAATACGTTCAATCAATAACGCTCGCGTCTCTCTCGTCCCCAAAAATGGCAATCCTACCCTAGTTATTCGGCTATCGTTTAAAAGTTCAAATACCTAATAGGACAAGGTTCGCCAAGTCCGTATGTCGCAGCTTTCCTAACAAGTATAAAAACAAGATATAATTTAAAATATATTCGATTCTAATGATAAATAAACAGAAGCTGAAATATAAAAAAGGTTTTATATTTCAGCTTTTATTATAAAAAAATATATATTATTAAGAAATGAAATAAAAAAAGTAATACGTCAAGTAAATCTCAAGATCCTAATACATTTGACTCCTATGACCTTTGAAACCCATCTATGTTTTAGGTTAAAGTTTATTTTGATATAAGTTGGTTCCAGTAACGTTCTTGTATTCAAAGGTTGTCATACTCGTATAAAAATATTGCATATATTATAACATTTGTCAAGCCTTTTGTTTGCCAAACTAAATAAGAACATAATAAAATTGTAACCCGACAAGTGTAGGTTGTGTGTGATTTCTTTGTGCCCTTATACCTGTGGAGTTTGTTTAGCAAGATTTTAGACATAGTGAGCCCAAAAGGTTGAGTATCATAGTACTATAAGGCGATGTCTATAATATCGCTTACAAAGAATTAGCCGAACATTTTTAAGTTGACACCAAAACACAAAAAAATGTTGCACTTGTTTTCTTTAACTGCAAACGTCCAACCATACGTTTAACTGAATCATAAATTAATATTTACTTATATTATCAAATTCTCTTACTATTTGTCAGTTCAAAACCGCAAGTATTCCAACGTTATCGTCTTCCATTCATCGGTAAATACATCCAATCCTGAGCTAGTTTACACAAAAGCGCTTTGAACTTCCTTTAGAATTTACTGAATGTGTGCTATGAAAATATTTAGTGCATTTACCTGCGTATAATAAAACCGCCCAAGTACAAGTTGAACTCGTCGGACTTCCGTATTTTGGAAGAAAAAATATAGGCCTGTGGCCTTATCTCACACAAAGAAGGCATGACTAATGGTCACCAAGCCTGCTCAAGGCGGCAATTTCAGACTTTTAAGTCCAGTTTTCCGCAATATTTTTTCCTTCATCTTTAGGTAGAGGAATCTAAGATACACTTAGAAAGTACTTACCAACTTTGAAAATGTCACATTGTTACTTGCTAGGTTTAAAACCCGTGCAGGTGCATGCGCCTCAAATCCTATGCCATTTACAATGTCTCAAAATATGTCTATCAACTATAATTATTAAAAAAATCGATTCGTCTATTGTCATTACATTTCTAAAACTATAAGTCATGTAAGCAAACGAAAATATATTAAGCTCTCTGACATGACCTAATAAAACCACTTTAACATTTCAAACAACTCTTTGTCATAAGTGAAAAATTACTTTTCAAATTCCTTCATTTCCAATACATATGGGCAATAATTTTGTAGAACAGTTCCAATTCGTAAGTCGATAGCATTATAGTTCCTGACATAATCAGCTGTGACAAACGCACCGACAGACTATTACTATACTAATAAACATACTATTCGTGCGGAACCCATAATAGAAATGATTATTTTTTATAGTGTCTCTAAACAAAAAAAAAACCATTATCTGCTTGCCCTATTTCCAACCTATGTTGGGTCGGCTTCCACTCTAAAAGGATGCAGCGAGGTACCAGAGTATAATATGGAGCGATACTATCTGATCTTAACAACCTAGGTACCGGTTAACACGACAATCCCTGGGAAGACTGATTGCCAGAGTCTTGCTTTCTGACTACCCGTAACGACTGTCGAAACTATAGGTGATAGCCGGGACCAACGACTTAACATGCTTTCACCTGGTCACCCATCCAAGGACCAACCACGCCAAGCGCAGCTTAACCTTTGATTGATCGACCCGTGTGGTTGTAACTTAGGCACCTACGAGCTCTTCAAGTAAATTTTTATTTATTAAATCCCATCAATTCTTACTGGAATATTTATCCAATTTGAAATCTAACTATTAAACTACATATTTGCAATAATTGTTAAATAGTTGCAATAGCACCTTAAAAGGTAGGTAATAATTGAGTCTCAACCAAAGTTTTTATCAAAATTAAGTAATACAGAATATTATAATATATTTAACAGCTTTAGAATAACAATTAAACAAATATATTAGAATGGTGGTAAATTGCTGTTGTGTCTACCTTTTTTCTTGAAACAGGAAGTTGGTGGGAATACTACGAGAAAACAAAGTGTCAGTTTCACTCATTGATAAAATGTAATATTAATGAATGAAACTGACGTAGGAATGTTTATGTTAGTAGCCGAAGAGATAAATTTGTTTAACAAATTACTGAAATCGCTGGCTTGGTTAGTTCTGTCTGTAACGAATTGAAGTACAACAATATTCGTTTTAATGAACGCATAGCGTAGCGCGTAGCGTTACTTCATACATTATAGTCGGTCAGCAGTATCCATTCCAAAGTAAAAAATAAAACACATTATCCTCCTTGCGTCGCGCAGTTGGGCAAAGAACAGCGCAGAATAAACTTGATATGTCATTATCATCACAATGTAGTAAATATGCGTGAGGATGAAGTCGCATAGTAGCAGGAGAAGAAACATCGCATGCGTAAGCATATGCCCACTATACAAAAAGTTTTTAGTCCTATCCCATCCTATTAATAAATAATAAATAAATCCTACCACTAATATTATAATTATACGCTTGCTACTTTATTTACGCAAAAACAATAGAAATTTAGTATACACAAGACTTATAACCTGGATTACCACATCATCATCATCAGCCTATATATTGTCCCACTGCTGGGCACAGCCCTCGTCTTCTACAGAGAAAGCATGAGCATTGATCACCAGATTTGCTCAAGGCGGTTTGGCGAACTCAGACTTTTCAAGTCCAGCTTTCCTTACAATATTTTCCTTCACCGTTAGTCAGTGATGTCTAAGATATACTTAGTACATAATTATGACTTCAAAAAAGACACATTGGTACTTGCCAGGTTTCGCACCAGTACACTCATACACGAGAGGCAGGTGCCTTAACTAATAGGCCACCACGCCACGACTTACCATTAACACATAGGATACTTTTTATCCAGATAAGTGAAGTAGTAGTAGTAGTAGTAGTAGTAGGTACAAAAAATGATAGACGGTACATATGTACCGTCTACGACCATCTGGATCATATGATCCAGATTGTCACGCATCCACGGATCGACCGACTGACCATTGATCAACCGTGTCGAACATAACTTTGCCTTGATCGCGTTTCAGCTTTAGCGAAACGAATATTTTTTTAAGGATTTGGAGTTGAACCGGAATGACTATTTCGAGAGTTTTTATTTAGGTGTACCAACAAGCGTTGATGCTACTGCAGATAGTAAATCGCATGTTTGATTACCATGGGGTCTGGTCTATTACATTCAGCCGGGTACAAGTCCTGACTCCGATCTGTTCCCAAGAAATTACCGGTAGAAAATTGAACCACGAACCATGTCCATAGTAGCATTTGCAACTGATATACCAAAGAAGCAGCCAACATTTCAAAAGATATTAAAACAAATCTCATCTCGCAATAGTTCAGCCAAACGGCTTAACTACACTTGAATGAATTATACGTATCTATATATAGAATTAGGCCATCCCTTTGTCTAGTTGGAAAGCCGGTATGTTCGATAAACGCTTGGTCTCGGGCAACACGTTCAAATCAATTTGTCACTATTTCATTTGATCGGGCAAACACGTATCGGTCAGAAGTGAGATACCTACTCGTAGTTTATACGAAATCGAACAAGTAACATTAAAGACGTAATTTAAACACATTCTTCATATATTTGTATATTAATAATTCTTCTGAATGTGTGTAATTGTTTTGGAAGTATCACCTTACGTACGACCGGTTAAAATGGTATTTTTAAAGATGAAATGCTGTCATTAAATGTTTGCAATACCTTAGGTGTGTTAATTTAAACCATTGTTAATAAAAATACGTTATCCCATCATTATTTATGTTGATCTTTCCATTACAAAGCGAAATCTAACCGTTTAAATAAAAATCACAAGAATCTACCAGATTGTATTTAATAAATATGTCTAGAAAGTAAAAATATTAAAAGGGTATCCTTTAAGCTATGGCCAATTTAATTTGTTTTGCATTTCTTATTATAATGTGGTTATCTCGCAAAATATAGGATAAGATTTGTTGCCAAAATGTAGTTGCCAAACAATATAAAATCATCGGTATATATGATCAAGTGCCGAATAAATAATTTTGTATTTATTATAATAGTTTTGTCGTGATAACTGTATAACCAAACTAATTTTAAAAAGATCATGAAAATTATATGATGTATATGCCAAAATTCATAAAGCTCCAAAAAAGATAGGTCGACCCGACGCCATCATCATTTCAACCAAAAGACGTCTACTGTTCGACATAGGCCTCCCTAAGGAACAATTTAATTCAATTCAAATCATTTACTTCAATTAAGCCTAATAACAAGCACTTTTGAAAGTAAAAAAAGAGGAGAAGAACGGGCAAGAAACTCCATGGTTAATCTTTGTAAATAAGTTTTAACAATTTTCATACCTTTACATAAAGTAATGACATGCAAAGATCATGTAGATTGAAAGTTGAAAAAATAGGAAAGTAGTAGGAACCTGGAGTCCTCCTTCAAGCAACCACAACAAGGAACATGGAATCTATCGTTGCGGCCGGATTGGTAAATTTTCGTAGCGCGCCAATTTGGCTCCACCCCTTTGAACATGTTTTCATGAAATTTATTAATTAATTTATTTATTAAGTTGCTAACGAATTGTATTATTTTAACTACTGAACGAAATAAAAAGTAACTACTGTACTGATGATAGAATAACAAATAAAAAGAAGTTGCAAATTGGGACCGATAACCGATTTATTTGGCGACAGATTTACCATTCTGAGCACGAAGCAATTATTCAAGAAATAAACCTATTACTCTGATAACGAAGTATTATTCATGGAATAAACGATTTTATTGGTAATCCGTCTCTTAATTTAGATACATATTGACATTAATTTTATATTTTAAACCTGGCGACACTTTATTTATCTGAGAACGAAAATATTTCGTGGCGATAGATCTAATAATTAAATGATACAAGTTAATGATAAATATATACTTTGCTGACAGAAAATTCAACTTCCATATTAAAATATAGATAAGGTATTTTTTTAAGACAGAACTGTGATAAGCTATCAAGACTTAATTTTTTTTTATCTACCATAAAGGAAAACTGTGAAACGTAAAACAAAGCGGAATCCATTTAGGTTTGATAACTAAAAAAAATAAAATACGTAGCAACTCCGGTGCTCCGTTTATTAGGAACCTATAACAATTTGATGGTTTGCAACTTTGAACATTAAATTTGTGTGTTATTTAGCTGGATAAACTTACACAATTGCTTTATCATTTGTTTTGATTTTTTTAGTGCAACTAGTGTGACTTTTCATAAGAGCCTGCAAAGGCCTATTTGAAATAAATTTTTTGATTTTTTTGACTTTTTACCACATTACCTTAGGATCGAGACTAGGAAGTCTAACCAGATGCAGTTGAATACCATAATTCTACATGGAAGAACTTTCTGCATGACCTCCACAACCCAGTTATTGTGTAGTACGGTACGCTGTTATGGCTACTTGGTAAAGAGTTGTTAGTTGAAACAAGTATGCACAATTTTCCATGTTCACATTAAAACAAAGTTATGTTTACAAAATTATGTGATGTACAATTAATAAAGGAATATAAAATGAACACGTAAACTACCTTTAAACCCTATGCAAAATGCTTGAAATAGAATATACCACGCTATTTATGACAGTCAGCTGCAAAAAGGGGTAAGTACCTAATAAATAATACCGATTATTCTATTCAAATATTTCAGGCCGCCGCCGCATTATTATCCAATTGTTGATCTAAATAGTGATTTTATGAAAATATTAACGATCCCTATATAATCATAATCAGCTTAGCTAATATTTGTCCACTATTGGACATAGGCTTCCCATTATGTGTGCTATTTAGCTTGGGCTTCAGTTTGACGCACCAAGCCCGTACATCGTATATAATGCCTAATTACCTATATTTTATCTGTAGAGTAAATTCACTTAATTTATTATATTTGAGTATTACATTATAATTGAGTAAATGAGTAGGTATGGTATAGACGGACATCTTTTACTACCGGTACCTTACATTGAGTATGGTTCGACACGCATTTCGCAGGCTTAAACATGAATGAAGGAAATTGATGAAGCCAAAATTCGTTATAATAACATAAATTATTTTTATTACACTTTTTACGTAAATATTTAATATTCACAAGCTATAATTAATATTTCACTTTTCATAACTTTCAATGTTTTGTGTTTTCATCTTTGCCACTTTAGTGATTTCCAGTAATTAAAATATTTAATGAAATGTAAACTCAATGTGTTTTACATCGAAAATTTAACTACTGTAATTAAACCACAGTTATTTGCGATGAAATGTATATAGTTAAGTATAATCGCGATAAATTAACGAATTTAAATAGTGAACAATGATACGGTGGATTTTTGTAACAGCTAATTAAATGTCTAATGCAATTAGCTCGGTCGAGTTAAGTTTATCGCTTGTACTGACAGCTAATTAGGAAAATTATGATCTTAAAGCTAAGACAACGCCCTATGAAGTTGTTGGAAAAATATAAGAGAGTTCCCAAGAGGAGGTTCTTAACTCATCGGAATCTTTTATAGCATTGTATAACTGATTCAGGCTAAGATAGAAGTGTGTGCTAAATAATTAACAAACATGCTTTACGAACACTCCAAGATGAATATGTAGCGTACCTGTGAAAGTACAGATTTCCATAAACGTATTTAATAGGCAGCCTATTCGTTTGCCTATCTGTTGGATAAAAAAAACATTGGAACTTCATCCTACTTTACATCCACATGATTAATTAATTGTGATCGGATGCGGGTGAAATACTATTTTTACAAATAGTACTTAATTTAAATCCATGAATTCATAATGAGCTCTTTCATATCAAAAAAGAAAATCCATTTTTAATGATGGTTGAAAAGTTTCAAATTTACGTTTTTAGCATTGCAGATTAATATAAAGTACATGGATGTAAAATGTGTAATACTTAAAAAAAACAGCCTATTATTTAAGTTGGGTAAAAAGGTGAAATCAAGTGAGTAAATGTATTTTTTTTAAACTGCCCACAGCCACAACATGACAACGACATATGATGTTAACGACCAATATTGATGCAACTGATCGCGTGGACACCGCTGGACTCACTTGATTGACGTGGCATTACTCCTCAACAGAAGGATTAATGTTCTGCCCTATATGCTTCTATCATATTTTTCCTTACTGGTCCACTTCTCGCCTTTAATACAATATTTACTTCCTTTTTAACTGACCTCAAAAGGAGGTTCTAGGCTCGGCCGTATATTTCAATGTACGTTCGCCGATTTGTCCGGAAATGAAAATTCTTTTTTTTTCATTATATTGATATACTATTATATGAATATTGCTATTGTTTATAGCCCAAATCCTGAACCGGTAACAATAGACATTTTTGGTGTTCAAGTAAATCCGATTAGCAGTTTTCGAGTGAAGCTTAAAAAGATAAACATAAACATAAAAAAATACAAAAAATCAGCATCGTTTATCGATAAAATAGACAAATAAATGTGCAGATTTTCCCCCGTTATAATTTTAATAGATCTCTTTTATGAATGCATACACATATGAATGATATAAACATCTTCTCAGAATGAAGGTTTATCTGCAACATTGAAATATGATTTCATAATTCGAAGTGTTAAACACCATGAATAACGGAACCAAGCTTACATTCAATTAGAGAACTAATAGCCGTAGACTGTAACTGACGCGTAGGCCGTAGCCACAAATCCGTTCCTAGAAATACTGAAATTCACGCGTCATCCTAACTCAGTTTAGCTACTACGGCTACGATAACTGCTACGAGTAATAGTCGATGGCATGGAGTTCAATGCACTTTGTATACAAAGGAACAAGTGACTCAAACTCGACGTATTTTGCTTATGATTGATTCCAATCAAGAGTTAGGAAAATAATAACAAACCAATCTGTCAATGGATGACAGAGCATTTAGTGATGTCCAATTGTAATGCCACTTTTAAAGCAATTAATTAATTGATTAAAACAATTAAATGAATAACTGTACAGCAAAACTATACAACAAGTATAATCTATGAAATCGTATACTCTTCTCTTTATACTAATTTAATTATAATTAATTGCATTGTTTAGAAACATAATTAATTGAACGCTCTATTTGGCAATCGATAATTTAGTTTTCAATCCTGATCTTTGACAACTATGGTCTGGTAAGTACTGAGTGTTTTATTCTTTTTCCATCTGACAATCATGTCTTTTCAATTTGACAAGTACTAACACAATTTTGTGTAAGATTTTTCAAATGCAATTAAATATATTATTCAATCATATATTAGTGGTAAAAGAGTTCAAATAATAAGTTGAAACCTACAAATTATGAATCGATGTGTTACTAATTCCATTTGGTGGGTGATAGTGTTATTATTTCCACTACATAGGGTTGTTTACTTTTTCCTTACATTCATTTGAAATGGAGAATAATAACAAGGGTAAATGTTATTGAGTGGGAGGAATCACTTGATGATTTCCCCACCCCTAAATATAAAAAAGTTTGACTAGTTTTTTCCTACCAGCTTCCAGTCTTACGGTATACAGCTGAATACCAGTATATAGCTATTACCTATCTACCTCCACAAATCAACTCTCGGTCTCAACAACTCTTGGTTAGATCCAGATTTATTGAAAGGCTCTTATACTATATTCAGCGAGAGTTTGCAGCAATGCAAATATTGGGATCGTCAGCCGTGCTCGCTATTATGTCGCTGCTTTTAAACATGTAAAGGTAGATTTACGTCTATAAAGATGTTGCATTGCGTTTGTTACGGAAAAAGTCATACACACAGTTGCACCAAAAAATACTTTTTAGTTATTCGTGAAACGGATGAACTGTCATTCAAGATCTGTCAAAATGGTGGAAAAAATTGAATGATTTTGCTATTATTTTATGTTTTTCGTCTTAATATTTATGATATATGTTTTCTTAATTATAATATCATAAAAATATTAAAAGTACGCTAATTTTTGATATCGTGTTTTGTGGTATTCGTAAAAGATAAATGATAAAAAGTTTAGTGCAACAGGCTGGTAGTGTATTAAGGGCCAAAGTACCATAATCTACATTTTTAATTAAATTAAAACATGTGAAACAAGTATGCAGGCAAGCAAGTCGGAGCGGGCAGAGCGCTTATCACGTACCCGCACACATTTTTACTACCTACATGCCAGAACCCTGAACTTCGCTTATAACTTACTTTCCATTTATTTAGTTTAGTAACGAGGAGTTAACAAGAGATAGTTTTCAAAGATAATAAATTGTTTGATCGGTTCTTAAAGGATTTCAAACAATCTAAAGTTAACCCCGCAAGTACGCGTGAACATATTTGTGAACGTGGTAAAGTTGAGACACTATTTAATCTATGTTACACCTCGTGCCGGAGATTAGACCTTGGGCATAAATATTAAAAAAATGATCACCTACTTACACGCCTACACGTGTAAGATTTTTGAGGAAAATTGCAAATGCTTGAAGTCTATCTACGTTCCAATTTCAAAATAGAATGTTTTATGTTTTTCGCTTATTCACTAATTTGAATCAGAAGAAAGTTTGAAGGCGTTTCTTTGGTATATAATACAGCATTACTTAGGAATAATGAATAATTAACGAATTATTATTCATATTCATAAGCCAATACTGTACTTTACTCATTAACAATACTGTACTTTTCATAACATTTTTGAAAAGTAAACGAAGCTAGCAAAATTGTATATTTGGTCGTATCTCTATTGATGTGATTTCTAAATGGATGGTCTTGCAGTTTCACAGAAATGAAATGGATATTTTATTTTAGAGGTAAATTGAGCTAAAGCAGCTGGAATTGAAATATGATCTCAAATATTTATTTCTGTAAGTCAATTTTTTTAGATGACGAAGACATTTCCTAACTAACGACCTTAAGGGGAAATTCCGAAAAAACTCAGGAGAAACCAACTTGGCCTTGTTTCAACGAAATGTTATATCGGAAAAAAGTAATCGTCATTAAAAGATCCGATCGTCGATCATCATTAAGAGAAGCCTGATAAACACTCGAGCGAAGTTCGGAACAAAGTGCTTGTTTCCCAATAGTTTGCGCGTAGAGCATAGACATATGCTTTCGGAATAACTATTTAACCGACGAAAAAAACAGAGGAGGTTTACAACTCAACGCGTATTTTTTTTTTCATGTATAACTTTTTACAGAGTAGTCCGATTTTAATAATTCTTTTTTTGTTTGGTAACTTATTCTTCAGAAGTGGTTCCATATAAATTTTATCAATATAGGTTCAGCCGTTTTGTAAGTATATTAAAATTAACGGTCTACAGATAGACCGTCTGGTCATACGCCCAAACTTAGATGATCTGGATATTTAGGCTTATTGCAACATAGAACGTAACATAAAAAGTAATTAGACCGAGATACCGAAAAGTGAAAAAAAATACAACAGACTTCCAAAAATACTGAAAAGAGAAAAATTAGTTTTATTTAAACGCTAGATATATCACTCTAGAAGTCGGTGGCAAAATACCAACAACAGTAGCTTGGAGACACCGACTTCTAGAAACTTATTTATCTCTTTTCAGTATTTTTGGAAACAGAATGCATTTTTTTTATTGTAAAGACTATTGGCAAAAACGACGAATTAGCCCGGCATGAAGTATATATTAACGAGCAAAATAAATATATAGGTATCACACTGGATTAATAAATTATCACTGACAGAAAAAAAGGAATAAAAATGCTGCTTATATGGCTGCGGCGAACAAGCAATTGAAAAATTACACTTCACTTTGTTTGGAAACACCTAGAGTAATAGAAAGATACACTTAACCTCCACTTACTTGCCAGTGTGCCAGTCCTGTGCAGTGCTACGTCCATGCCTAACCTAATTAGCTAGTTATCTCAGGCGACACTAATCCGCTAAATCAAAGCTCAAGTAATTATGATAGTGTTCTGTATAATAATTCCACATTAATTATATTACACGCTCAATTAATTGAAATACCTATTCGAGATCTGACATGTATTTGGGTCAATTTTCTTAGGAATGGTAGGTACCTAAATAAGTAATAAGTGGGAGGTACTGTCAGACTCTTGCTGACTAAACCCCATCTAGGTTCCTTCCTTTGCCCTTTGCGTTCTCGGGCCGTGGTAATTCATTCAGAAGCGATCGACGAACGATGCCGTAGCCCGTGCAGATCCATTATCCTACTTACATTAATGTTTAAGCACCTAACTTACTATCTACGAGGAAGCGATTAGCCACGAGTACCAACTATCTTCAAGGTACGTATAATAGATGTTGGTCCTAAGTTTAACAGATTAATAGATCAATAGTTGATCGCTGACTACAGATGAGACTACTCTCTGTACATTACTTTTCCGCAGGGACGAGATCTATAAAAAAAAAACTCTCGCTCAGCCACGCTAGCTCGGTTCGCTGCATATTTGTTGGGAGACTTGATTAGTGCTTGCGCATATGCATTATAACATGAACACAAACATATTAATTTACGTATATGTGAAACGGAAGAACTGTCATTCAAGATTTGTCAAAATAAAGTAAGTAAGCGCGGGCCGCATAGCGCGGCAGGCGAATATAAATGACCTCCGTCGCGCTCTTGTTGCCGTCGGCGTTCCAGCCGTATTGGAACCATATGGCTTGGTACGTGACGATGTCAAGAGACCATTCGATATGTCATTATTTCCATGGAAGATGGGTAGGTCTTTAGTGTGGGACGCAACCTGCGTCGAAACTCTTGCACCATCCTATTTTGCTAGTTCTGCGTGCTGTGCTGGCTCCGCCGCTACGGCTGCGAGGCTGCGGCTGGAGAACCTCAAGCGGCGTAAGTATAGTAGTAGTATAGTAGCCTCATCGGAAACTATACTTTTGAGCCGTTTGGGGTTGAAACTCTCGGGTCGTGGGTTCCGAGCGCCCACTTTCTTTTCAAAGAAATAGTCAAGCGGCTTGTTGACACTTTCTGTGACCCAAAGGCTGGCTTTAATTTTTGTCAAAAGCTAAGCATTGCCATCCAACGTGGCAATGCCGGCAGTCTCTTGGGTACACTCCTAGTTGACGGCGATGAGGATGAACTTTTTGACGCAATATTTTAGTATTAAAGAGTTTTTTTAACAAAGTATAAAATTGAATAATTTTGCTATTATGTTAACTTAATTATTATTACACGTCACTTCAAGTCTGCCAAGTAGTTAGTATAGCTTATTCGCACTTCATGACTACCTACATGAATAAATTATTAGTTCTAAAAGCTGCCTTCTGCCTTTCATCATTATGTACAATATACTGTAAATGTATGTAATATATCTACAAAGAAAATATATTTACATATCCATTATATTTTATTTATTGTATTGCATTCTAAATGTACAAAAAAAAACTGTTCTTTTCTTACTTCAATTAAATTTGTAATGTGATTGTGTATTTGAGGTTGGTAGACATAAATAGGAAGATTCACAATATGACATTATTTTTCAAAGAATAGGAATTCCTAAATATTGGAAATGGTATAAAGATCAAATGAAAAAAAAAATGCCTTTAATACGTTATTTGAACAGAAAAGAAAAAGAAAATTTATTTTATAAAATATGTTTTTGGATTCGAACACACATCTTTTCACGTATACATAATACTATAACATTTTCACAAATTACAAAGAGGAGGCGCTCTTACTCTCGGTCCGTTCATATTTTTAAGTTTTAGTTGTTTTGTTTTAAGACAATAATTTTTTCAAGTAGTAAGAACTAATAAGTAGGCTAGCCAACCTAGCTTGTGGGTTTTTCAGTAATGGATACTGTTCAAGTTATGTAGAACAAAATTCATCAAGCTTTAGACTATTGTATAAGAACCACTTGTGTAAACATTTTAATGACAACAGCTGATTCGATTTGCTATCACCGAGAGGCGAAATCGATTAAAATAACGTCAAAACTATCGAACGAGTTGAGAAAAAAGACCTCTCGTATAATAAAATAAAATAAAGTAAAGTTGATGTTTATGCATGATCGGAAACACTGAACTCGCCGCATGGCACAGCTATCGTACTGTTTCTCTACCTACTGTAATTATGTAATCGTAACATTAACGTAAATTGTTTTTTCATTACAATACAACAGTTACGACAAGAACCACCTGAATCATTAATAGATATGAAAAAGTCTTCAATTTGAAGTAAAAATAATATATTAGGAACGATAAATCTAATTTAAAATATTCAAAAATATTTATTAATTCGATCACATTAGGTAATACATGCGTGATAGGACCACAGTGTTATAGTGTGTAACGGGTTTGTGCCCAAAGGCCATGATTAGAGCCACGATTATATGTTGTCATTAATGCTTTCTATTTTTAAGATGTGATAATGGCCACTGAACGTAATAAAAGACATGACCAGTGAGCTACTGTTACAAATATAATCGTGACTAATTTTAGACATGCGTTGGGTTACAATAAACTTAGTAGTCTTCCATTTTTTTATGAAGGTTTAATTGCTGCAATTATTTAAACCTTCTTTTAAATAAAATTATGCATACCTAGTTGATACAGATTTTGAAGTGTAATTTTCCTCTCAATTATTGGCCGCGTAGTTTAATTCGAACTTTACTTTGATACTGAAGAATGTTCGAACAAAATGTCAATTACTTTAATCCTATAAGTAAAAATAAGGTATGTTATAAATAAGAACTATTAATACTTACTCTAAAATATAGCTAAAGCGAATTAAATTTCTTCGTCTGATGTCAGCATGAAAGAAAGGTCATTGAGGCGTGCAGTGGTTAAGTTGCCGAGTCCTTGCGTACATTGACTCTCTCCCTGACCTATCAGATGTTGTTGAACTATATCTAGTAAGGTGACCGCGTCGACTGCAGGGCGGGCGCACTCGCAACATAAAACATTATGAGACTCCTTGACATATATCGTAATTTCTAACTCAAGTGCATAAGTAGGCGTCACACCATTCCAGAATTGCTATTGTCTCTTTAACCCCGGAGCGTGAACAATGCTTAACGACCTAAAGATAACGTGTACTCAACAAGGTTACACGTACGCAGTCGCCCTATCGCTAGCCAAGGATGTCCGTTATATCTTCGAATTGTTGAGTTGGTGATTAACAACGGAGTAGTCAGTCATAGCTCTGTATAGGAAAAATATCATAGAGTTTGGCCTTATTAAAAAATCCTCTATCACTCAATATAGTAATTATAGCACCTAAAAAATAATTAAAGTACCTTAGTAACTATCAATAAGGCGTGCCGAAGTTTGATTTTATCAATGCCCTTATTTAGGATGTCAAAATTAAATTAAACTAGATAATAATGCTGAATAATAAAACGTTCTTCCTGTATAGAGCATAGCATTCAGTGACATAACACTTCGTCGAGTTGTTTTTCAAAGTAATTAGCGCTAAGTAAAATAACTTCTTCTTGCACCTTCTTTTGAGGTATTGTGCTGTCATCGCGAACAAGGAGATAGGGAAATGCAATTGTAATTAATTTAGCTTAGGTACATTGTCTAACAAAAGATTTTATTCCAGAAAGATAGCCAAGGCGATGTTAGTCACGACTCCCGCAATTTATGTTCCACATAAAATTATGCCAACAAACAGGGTCGGCCGACGGGATATAATTAGTTGATAACAATTACAAGGTGTTTTTACTATGGTACAATTTACAATTGAAATTGTCGAATACTTACAAAGTGTGTTTAAAAAAATGCAGGAAACAGAACTATCACAAATATGTCGCAGTAATTGCCAAATTGTGTCTAAATTTTAATCACCAGGTCGCATTGGAACGTTTGATATAGCTATATAAGTATACACGTCTGTATGTGTATTATCGTTTGCATTAATATGTCTGAATTTCATTTACTCTTTGGTAGTGACTCGTTCTTTATAAAATCTTTTGAGAGTTTTACTAGTGAACTTAAACTGTCTGGGTATTTAAATAATACCGAATACGTTAATAAATACAGCTGCAAGTGAAAAACATCACAAAGGCATGAGTAGGTATGTACGGAGTTACAGAACTGTCACGTGCTAGCTAGCACATACACAGGCTCCGTCCATTATCCGTGTGAATCGTCTAATTGTTCGTCTCCAAGCCGCATCACGCATGCGTTGTTGCCCTCATATTCAATGCGGGTTGTAACGGATTGTTCATGCTTGGTGCCATAGCTATAGAGTGTACGTCTATTGTATTTCACTCGAAAGGTAACATGAATGTATCCACCAAAATTGTGGAAAGAATATTAATGGATCAATGTTATAGAAATATGAAGGTTGAAATACATCGCCCTTTGAGTCCCTTTTCGTATTCAATCTGGTCAGCTTAATCTCTAACGTTTATGAATGAAGTACCATCAGCCATTGATACACTTTCTGGGACACTGAATGGTAGGCGTCCCACTTCGAATAAAATGTTGTGCGCTATGCAATAAGATTATATCGTGTCGTTCATGTAAATTACGCTCTTCTAACAATACCCATTGGTCTATGCGGGAAAATGGCTAGTGATTGGCCCATGTGCAAAGAGCTTTCGAGTCGACTGAGGGCCACTCAACTAAATCGGTGCACAGACAAGGTCTTGACACATCTATATAATCTTGGAGTTGAATAGATATTTTTGCTAGACATACATAATTGTTAGTGTATTTAATTGGGGTTATTGTCAACTGTTCCAATAAAATGCTCAGAGGCCACTGTACATTCGACCTTCAGACGCATTTAGGGTTCATCGTGCCAGTTAGTGTGGCAGTAATTGATGTAGGTACATTAGTTACATTACCTACATTTAATATGTATAGATGAATATAATTTAGGAACGAAGGAGTTGTTAGGTAGACATCGTCACGTAACGAAGAAAAATATTACTGTCGGAGACTTTCGGTTCTGTCCGGTATTTCGGATGTTAGATACATGTCTGTGGATGTTAGCATCTGGTGAGTATACCCAAGTGGCTTATAGTTTAGGTAGAACTAGAGGTCGCGCTTGAAAAAGGTACCTGACTCGTCTTAATTTTAACTAAAAATGTAACAAAATGAATGCAATGGCAACTATCAGTTGTCATTCATTTAAAATTTAGTTATGTATGGTAAATACAGCGATCTCATTTTCAATATACTTATTAATACCATTGTGGTGTTTTGTTTAAACACAACAACTTACGCACATCACTGAGTCCTATCTATTTATTTAAGAACATCTAAGATTTGCCAATAAATGGGCTTTTACAGCAACATTTACTTACATAAAAAATACCGCAATATGACGGACGTTGTGGTAATTAAAACAGCTCTGTAGCACACAATTTTGCTTTTATAACAGAATTGAAACTCGCTCAGTAAACTGTACTCTTTGAATGTTAGTACTGTGGGTAGCACAGAAAAGTTTGCCTGCACCGGCTCGGCTGTTGTGTAACATGCTAAACACACCTTTTACTGCGAGTGGTTCTGACCAGTTTTTTTCACATGTTTACATTATTTTAAAAGTTGTTTTTTATATTCTCAGGGATAAATGATTCCCCCATACCCATTGTTATCTTTTATGCAGTTTATAGCCTTATTCGAATAGGATTAAACATATGAGAGAACAATACTAGATATTAAAATGTGACAATAATACCATGTTGATACCACATGACCTAGTTAAAATTTAAAATTTCAAAACTCCACTTGTCCCCACATTTTCCATTAATTTTTTTTTTATTTAGGTAGGTATATGTTTTGTTTAAAATTATTGAAATTTAAATAATTCTTTATCAAGCGGCATGATTTAACTTTAACTTAAACTTAAACCCTAGTAAGTAGCCCGAACTCTGTCAACCAGTCTTTGATATTTGGGCTTTTGACAGGGCTGACTATTCACAATCATAACGACCTAAGTCGAATAAGTCACTGTCAAATGATAATCGAGATCAACTGCTTAACTTGCATTGGGATACGGAGGGTGTTCGACTATGTAAAGGGTGGTCAGTGGTCACCCATCCACGGACCAATGACATGCCGCGTAGCATGATTTATCCACAATGAGCCACGGGCCCTTCTTATTTTATGTACTTTGTACATTATGTTCATAAAATGGTAATTTTATATCAATACGATGATGAATATATTTTCGTTATTCTGTGAATATTTTTGAAAAGACAAAATCAAATCATATGCTTCAGCGCAAATTGCCACGTATTGCCTCAACGAAAAACTACCTCAACGAAAATATAGCTACAATTTTATTTTTATTTTTTTCAGTACCGCTTCTTTGTGTACTAGAAAAATGTTTTAAATATTATCGTTCGTAATTTTTTATTCATTATTTGTTTATACATAGTTTTTCAACATTCTGTTTTTGTGTAATACTGTAAACCTCTTAGGGCCTCCCACTACGGGCAGCCATATTATCTCAAAGTACCTAAGCGACCGGGCTTTACTCCAGTTTTTCTGAAAAAACACGAAACACAAAATCTCAAAATCGTCAGAGCCGTTTTCGATTCTCAGAATAACGAAAACTGCTCGATTCTAAATGTAATATAAAAAAATAAATTAAATAGAAAAGGTTTGCCGATAAAACATTGTCTACTAATATTATCGTAAAACACCTGGTCGTTTTCTTGTACCCTGTTAAAATTTAATCTACAGCAATTACACCATCGCGATCTTCACTTAAACCATTCCACTTAGCTATCTTAGTTATTCGCTTAATAGAGTACGTACTATCTTCCGTTCTAAATATATCTCTATCAAATTCGAGCAGCTAGCTGAGCTACGAACCAATCTAGATGAAATTTTCAAAATGAGTTTAAACATGGCCTTGAAATTACATCCGTTTCTAGAACACCCGGCTTAATTGCATTAAGAAAATCTTCTGTGTCTGGACATTATAATTGGTTCTTGTTACAAAGTTTGGAAAGCGAAATATCCGAAATAATTAGGGTTAGTAGACATCAACCTAAATATTTATGAGTGATGATAGGAGTAAACTATTATTCTCAGTATCACAGCTTTGAATTAATCAGCATTTTTTCTTTACAAACAAACTTAATTATGCGGGCATAAAAATTGCGAATTTACTGGGTATTTTTTTCCTAAGTTCGGAACAGAACAGAAATAAAGCTTACTTTTCTGGTAATATACATTTTATATTCATGACTCGCTGTCCACCCTAGTCATGTGGATGAAAGAACGGGGAGAGGATAGACCAAAGTAAGGATGCATTGCCTGAAAGATGAAAAAAGAACGAGTGCATTATAGTACGAGAGAGGCCACTATAGATAGAAACATATTGCGCCGACCTTAAACAAATTGGTAACAAAAGATGGCGGAGTACAATAGTTGGTTATATTCTGAGAACTATGAAAAGTTATTATGGAAGTTCATGTTCCCTCAGTATTGAGTAAATTATTACTAGTTTGTGTGGTATCGTGTGAAGCCCAGCTCTTAGATCTACAACACACATGATTGAACACCTCTGTTTGATAATAATTAACAAGCAAACAACATCTATCATCAATAGGAGACTCGTCTTAATTGAGGACTTCTGTTTAAGGTTTTATGTGATGATTAATGTAGGAGGAGTGGTTTATTTTCAGACTGCGCGAAAGATGAAACAAATGTATTTAGTATTGTATTGTATATGTATTTTTACTTTATTACTATTATATAACTATTATTTTTATTGAACTATCTGTTTCCCGTAATTTCACCTGTATCCCGAGACAACTATTTCACGTCGGCGGATAAAACTATCCTATGTTCTTCCCCAAGTATTAATAAGTAATGTAATATTAAATATCATCTTGATTAATTCAGCCGTTTCACTGTGAAATCGTAACGGACAATCCTTTCGGATTAATACTATTAAGTGCGAATTTGTTCCTTAAATTAGTATTATGAATTCACCACAATGGAAATGGTTAAGGCGCGGATACATTTAGCCGACAAGGAACCCTTATAGTTTCGCCAAGTCGGTCTGCCTGTCTGTCCACGGTGGCCCAACACGCACTTGGCCGGTTTTTTATTCACATTTTTACTTTTGGCCGCAGTTTCACTCGCGTCCCGAGGAAACCACCTAATAACCTATGACCGCCTCCAAGATCTCCTCTAACTCTTTAGCATTCCTAATAAAACGTATTATAATTATTATGGATATTCTTCTATAATTAAAAATCAGAGTTGGGTTTGTTCGAACACATAACTCGAGAACGGTCTGTCTCTATCCCGAAAAGCAGAATAACTATTAAAAACATTGGAAAAAATACCAAAAAAATGGGGCGGTATGAAGTTTGCCATACTAATACCTATTTAAATATAATCTACAATCTATTGCAAAACATAGCTACTAACTGTAACCAATGATTTAAATTGTTGGTCCAATATACGCTGGTGTTAAAACAAGGCCGTAATTACGTTCAGCGTGACCATGTCCTCAAAATGAGCAGACTCAAACTATTTATTTATGTCACCGAAACCAGTATATTGCATTTTGGGAGCTAGTAACTAATTAGTTTTAGTTAATTACCATTATATTCCTAAACACGTATCCAAGAGTATAATATTGCAGGTACATATGTTTGATTTTGAAAAATAAACCGCGCTTTCAAAATGTTTGCAAATAGCCGAAACAGACTCCAAGTTATTTTTTTATATTGACAGATCGAATGGGAGAGAATACAGTACAAAGTTACGGTAAACATTTTTCAATCTAAAAATCCATGAACACTTTTATGGTTACCTTTTGCAAACGATATACAATTCATATCGTTTTTCAAAAGGTCTATGAGTTATAAGCGGACACGACCAATCAAAAAATTATTCTGACAGTATTTCCTATTCAATGTAAAATATTCAATTTTATTATATAGAAACATACGAAATCCTTTACATATCACTAGATATAGTTTAGCACAAATATATCAGTAACATCATGCAGTAACGACGAATTTATTTTACGAACTAATAAATTAAAAGCTGGCAAAAACTGGTGAAACTAAATATACCTATTAACAGGAATGCCTGCCTGTACCTATTAACAGGAATTTCAATGGCAAACATAATTATATTTTTTTAAATTTTATTTTCTTTTTAGAAGCTTTTTGACGTTGGTCCTTTGGCGTCTTGCTTTGCGGCGATACAAGCAAGGATTACGTTAGTTTTTCTCTTTGACTGAATTCTAGTATTTGTAAAAAAGTTGCATAAAAATAGTTTTCAATTACTGATTGGTTACCAGTTCAAATATGGGTTACTTTGCAAAACTCAATAAGTATACCATAACTTATTGGAATTGAATTTTCGTTTTTATTATTTGTTAAAGAAATAATGTGAACGTGCTTTTTTGTCATTTTACTAGATTTAATTTAATGAAACGTTATATCACTGGCATTATAAATATGACTTTTTAGGGTTCCGTAGTCCGTCAAGGAACCCTTATAATTTCGCCATGTCCGTCTGTCTGTCTGTCCGCGGCATAGCTCAGAAGTTCTTGTTACTAAGAAGCCGAAATTTGGTATGGATATGTATATTAATGACGCCGAGAAAGTGGTATAATAAAATTTTGAAAAAGATTTTTTTAGCGTAGCTCCCAAACACGTAAAGTGGGGATGAATATTTTTTTTCTCGCGTAACCCTTCGTGTTGGGTATCGTTAGATATCTTTCAAAAATATTATGGGTATGTGAAGACCATTTTTCGATTTAGCGAGCCATTTGCGAAATATCTAGCTTTTAAGTGCGAATTTTTGTTCGATACGAGCATCCCCCCACTCTAACTTTTGAATGGCTGTACCTAGAAATGTGAAAAAATTCACAGACGTAGCACATGTAATAAACTTATAAGGAAAACTATTACGGCTAAGTAGGCTTAACCGGTTACAGAGTTATAGTCGACTAACTAAGACCTACTACGGAACCCTACTGCGCGTGGCTCGACAAGCACTCGGTCGTTTTTTTATTATATCACTAAACATTTTTAGTGAGAAAACGTAATAAATAAGAATATTCGATATCTGCAGAGATTTCTTAGTATAAGAATACTACGAAATCTCGACAGATATCGAATATTTCCTTACGATCCTATACATCAAATACTTGCTGCCGTATGCAATGTGAAAACCTGTGTAGCCGTAATATTACGAAATAGTTATTTTTTCAAAGCAGACTTAAGTGTATAATCCCGTGTTTTAGACCTTCTTTATAAACAACGATGAATTTTTTTCCAAAGGAAAATTATTCTGCATAAAATAACATTGAATAGTTCTGGTAAATATTGTGCACGATATAAATTGATAGGTAAATAGCGTAAATTTTCCAGTGTGGCCAGGCAGGTCGTATCGGTTCCGCAGGGAATTTATAATTTGTGCCAACCTTTTTACTACACCCCACGTCTGATCGAAATCTGTGAACGATTACATATTGAAGCTTATCCCCTGCTTGCTCTTCTCGGTGACACGCTGGTTTCAAAAATAATACATCTTTATCGTGTAAACCTATTTACATGACAAGTTTTTTTTATCAGATCAGGGTTTTTTTTACCATGACGTGCCAAATCAGGATTATTTTCGTTATCAAAAAGAGACGGAGTTATACGACGTTAGTAGCTGTATCACGCTCTCAAACTTGAATACTGATTGCAAAAACACTTGGTGGATCCATGATCCTACAATATACCCAGTTGTCAAAACACAATTTTCCCAGTTGTCGAATTGTGCTTATGAAATATACTCATCAGAATAAATAGTCTGCGATACATTCTGATAGTCATAGGGGCCTAACGAATCGCTTTTCGTTTTTATGCAACACTAGGCATTTCCATATTCATAAACGTTCTCAACTTCGGAATACAGGGCTAGTTTCGAACAAAGGTTGTTATCGAGCTGCATTAAACTGCGGAATGGAAACACATTTGCATGGATATCCTGAAATGCGTTGTGGCCGTATTAATTGATTAATTGCTTGAGGCAAATCCAATTTCCTGTAAGCTCCAGGTAAAGCTAGCAGGCTCTTTTCAAACGTACGGACACGTTTCTCGTTTATTTTTTCACTAAAGTCAATTGTCTAAGAAATTCTGGGTGGTGTCTTATTGAGTAATAAATATTTAATTTACGCGTAGTAATTGTTGCCTGTGTAAAAAAATGAATACAATAGTAATGTAACAAAGTCCCTCCTAATAAAGCACTTTATATTTTCCCAAATTATATTTTTTTTCCAGATTTTATTTCAATTTTGCTTTCTTTACAAACCTTATTCAGACTATTGTGAACGTTTTAAAACCAAAAATAGCCGAATAGGAACCATTCATTCCCAAGTAATGCGCTTATAAACGAAAGGATTTCATTTATATTTTATATCTAGCTACCATCCTCGTCTTCGCATGGGTGCATTTTTTTTGTTATTTTTATAAAAACCTTTCATACAAACTTGTTATCAGTCATAGCGGTTTACCGGTTCTCAAAGGATGAGCTTACAAACATTCGGCGGTTGATTTTTATAAATAAGAATATCTATAACATGCAAACATGCATATATGCATAACATGTATTAGTATAACAAAACATTAAAAGTGTGGCTTAGGCTGGAACTTCAACCCTACTAGACCAGCAATTGAAACTTCTTTGAAATTTGTTCTAATTTTGACCGTAACTTTAGCAACGAATTAGAACTTTAGGGATAAGTAATGGACTTTGATAGACTTTAGGTCTTTATTTATTAATGTCCATATATCAGAAATACTTCTTGAATAGGAGCTCGTTACACGTTAAGCTGTTGGTGTTGGTCCCGGTTGTCATCTAATAGATCTTTGAAGTCAGAAACTCTGACAACCAGTCTTACCAAGGGGTATCGTGCTACCCGGTAACTGGGTTATAGAGGTCAGATGGTCATGTAAAACACTCGTGCTCAGTTGCATCCGGCTTAGACTGGAAGCCAACATAGATGGGAAAAGACTAGGCTAGATGATGCACAGAAATACTTTTTATGCGAGGTACAAATATATAGAAAAATATTATTTTAGTTATTGAATGAATGAAACCCGAAAAACATCGAAGCGAAAGGTGGACATGGACTTGTAATCCATCACGGACATGTTTTAAAAAATCTAAAATGCGAATCCTCGTTCTCGGTGTTGAAATTCGAATATTGAATATGATGGCCGTACTGCAATGTTATAGTCTGCCTGTATTTCCTAGGCGAGGGAAATTGAAAATATTATATTTGTTAGTTACCTTTCAGAGTGTCGTTGACAAGACCTCTTTGCGTCGTTCACGAGTGAGCTGAAGTAAATAAAATAAAATACAAATGGCACGATTGAATGTAAGTTCTCGTCTAACTTATTTTAAGTACTATGTGGGGGTAAGTCACAAGTTTTTACCCACACTGTTATTTTTTAAGTAAAATTAAATTCGACTAAGTTTAAAGTCATATTAAGATGGGTTATAATTTTACAAATTGTAGATAAAAAGTTTTGTACGATTAGGTAGGTACTATACTAGCTTTTTTTTACTAAAGAGTTTGGGTAATAGTTTCAAAGCTTCAAACGATTTTTGGTAGATATAAAACTAATTTCTAATTCCCTCTTGTACCAAAAAGGCGACATTTTTGTAACACACGTGCACGACATTCAATTTCGATACCTTTAAATATAACCGCCATTATCGATCGTGACCAACAAATAGATGGACAGGCAACGGCCTAAATTGTTTATTTGGTAGTATTTCGGCCAATTAATTTTAGCTCTGCGTGGAAAAGGGCTATATTTTGCCTCAGATTCTACGCTTCATTAGTAAATAAAATTCAAATGTTACATATAATGATAAATTATTTACTACTCATCTGGCAAATAAATAAAAGTAAGACATGCAACCGAAAGGTCTTGTGAAACTCCTTATCGATAAAAATCCTTATGGACTTTTATGTCTATTTGTAAGAAGTGGTAATATCTAGAACTACTGAACCAATCTGTATGAATACTACATTAAGCTATACTAGTTACTCTAAAATCATGTTTTGTGACGGAAATAGATTTCAAACTAGTTATATTCAATCGCATTTCAGAGCAGATGAGATTCCTCGGATGACGGCGCGTTCTCGTCACAAAATCGATGTTACGCATAAAAAACTTATTAGTTATATTTTATGGAAAACTTTTAAAACTAAATCTTAATCCTTCCCCAATTAATATTATAATTGCGAAAGTAATAATTGGGTGTTTGGTGTGTTTTGGAAAAATTGTTTTGGATTGTTGTGTGTTTGATTGTTTTGGACACCACTAACAAATAATTCCAAGACACTACTTCTCTAAAAATGCACTTAATTTTATCTGTGTAAACCCTACTTATTTTAATTTATTGTACACTAGCTTCCCGCCAGCGGCTTCGCCCGCGATATTTTAGCTAATGGATACAAAAACTTGACAAATTATATACTAAAACCTTCCTCATTAATCACTCTATCTATTAAAAAAACCGCATCAAAATGAATTACGTAGTTTTAAAGATCTAAGCATACATAGGGACAGACAGCGGGAAGCGACTTTGTTTTATACTATGTAGTGATTTCGATTTTTAGTGGCTTTAGAATCAATAAATAGTGAGTTAATTGAGTTGGAAAACTAGTGATGTCATCGTCACTATTGCTATACAAAATCTATATGAGAGAAATGCGTTTTGGCAGCTCATAAAAACAATTGATTGGTGGTGTCAAAGTAGCGAATCAAATTGAGTGAAATTTGGTATGGAGATAAATGGAGACGGGTATTGAGACTTTTTAACCAGGTTCAGTAGATTCACGACACGAGTGAAACAGTAGAAAATAGCTAGTAAGAAATAAAAGCCACTTAAAACAAAAGGTCTAAAAAACTGGCGATGTAAAATCAGCGGAAAAAAAAATAAAAAATACCAGAATTTGTTGCTTTTTTGTTGCTAATTAGTTGCTAAAAAAATAATTTTGTTGCTCCGTCCGATCGCAAAAAATCGGCAATAACGCTAACTTTCGATTAAGATAGCGTGGAAATCACTGGATGTAGACTTATCGATCAAGCGAATAGGGGTCAATTTGTTGCTAATTTGTTGCTGAAAGATGTTAGGAAAAAAAATAAAAAATAATAAAAAAAAAATAAAAAAAAAATGATTTTTTTTCTTACCATAGCAATATGGGTATCAAATGAAAGCTAGTAAAAAGACCAGTTCAAATATATATATCATATTATGTTTATACTGCTGTTTTATTTAACACAAAAAAAGTTCAGAATAAAAACATAAATTTAAAAAAATATAATAATAATATAATAAGAGTATTTTTACGCAGTCGGGTTTTTTGAATTTTTTAATTGATGTTTTTTTTAAATTATGTCAAAATGGATAATATCCACGCCAGCTTAATTCTTGAGATTTCCGTGAAAAAGTTGAAAGAAAATTTGTTGCTGTTTCTGCTAGATCTTGTCTGAGTACAGAGAGTCGGCAACAAAATAGAAACGGAAAGTCAAGAGACGTTGAAGATTGTTTTAAGAAACACCCGGCCACGCGAACTTAACTCTTGACTTTACCGTGGAAAAACTATAGTGAAAATTTGTTGCTGCTCATACTGCAGCTTGTATCAACATAAAAAGTCAGCAACAAAATGGAAAAACGGAAGTCTAGAGATGTTGGAGATCGGTTTACAAAAAAAAACGACCACGCCAGCTTAACTCTTGACTTTTCCGTGGAAAAACTATAGAGAAAATTTGTTGCTGCTCATACTACTGCTTGCTTCAGCATAGAGAGTCAGCAACAAAATGAAAAAATGGGATATCAAGAGAAGTTGGAGATTGGTTTACAAAAAAACCGGCCACGCTAGCTTAACTCTTGACTTTTCCGTGGGAAAACTATTGCTACAATTTGTTGCTGCTCATACTGCTGCTTGTTTCAGCATAGAGAGTCAGCAACAAAATAGAAAAACGGAAGTCAAGAGATGTTGGAGATCGGTTTACAAAAAACTGGCCACGCTAGCTTAACTCTTGACTTTTCCGTGGGAAAACTATTGCTACAATTTGTTGCTGCTCATACTGCAGCTTGTATCAACATAAAAAGTCAGCAACAAAATGGAAAAATGGGATAACAAGAGAAGTTGGAGATTGGTTTACAAAAAAACCGGCCACGCTAGCTTAACTCTTGACTTTTCCGTGGGAAAACTATTGCTTCAATTTGTTGCTGCTCATACTGCTGCTTGTTTCAGCATAGAGAGTCAGCAACAAAATAGAAAAACCGGCCAAGTGCGTGTCGGGCCACGCGCAGTAGGGTTCCGTAGTAGGAGTTAGTTAGTCGACTATAACTCTGTAACCGGTTAAGCCTACTTAGCCGTGATAGTTTTCCTTGTAATTTCATTACATGTACTACGTCTGTGATTTTTTTCACATTTCTAGGTACAGCCATTCAAAAGTTACAGGAGGGGTAACTCTTATCGAACAAAAATTTGCACTGAAAAGCTAGATATTTCGCAAATGACTCGCTTAACCAAAAAATGGTCTTGACACACCCATAATATTTTTGAAAGACCTATCTAACGATACCCCACACGGAGGGGTACGCGAGAAAAAAAATATTCATCCCCACTTTACTTGTTTGGGAGCTACCCTAAAAAAAAATATTTTTCAAAATTTTATTTTACCACTTTCTCGGCGTGATCAATATACATATCCATACCAAATTTCAGCTTTTTAGTATCAAGAACCTCAGAGCTATGCCGCGGACAGACAGACAGACAGACAGACAGACAGACAGACAGACGGACATGGCGAAACTATAAGGGTTCCTTGTCGGACTACGGAACCCTAAAAACGGAAGTCAAGAGATGTTGGAGATCGGTTTACAAAAAAACCGACCACGCCAGCTTAACTCTTGACTTTTCCGTGGAAAAACTATAGTGAAAATTTGTTGCTGCTCATACTACTGCTTGCTTCAGCATAGAAAGTCAGCAACAAAATAAAAAAAAGGGAAATCAAGAGAAGTTGGAAATTGGTTAAAAAAACTGGCCACGCCAGCTTTTGTAAACCGATCTCCAACATCTCTTGACTTCCGTTTTTCTATTTTGTTGCTGACTCACTGTACTCAAACTAGCTGCAGCATGAGCAGCAACAAATTGTAGCAATAGTTTTCCCACGGAAAAGTCAAGAGTTAAGCTAGCGTGGCCAGTTTTTTTGTAAACCGATCTCCAACATCTCTTGACTTACGTTTTTCTATTTTGTTGCTGACTCACTGTACTCAAACTAGCTGCAGTATGAGCAGCAACAAATTTTTACTATAGTTTTTCCACGGAAAAGTCAAGAGTTAAGCTGGCGTGGTCGGTTTTTTTGTAAACCAATCTCCAACTTCTCTTGATATCCCATTTTTTCATTTTGTTGCTGACTCTCTATGCTAAAGCAAGCAGTAGTATGAGCAGCAACAAATTTTCTCTATAGTTTTTCCACGGAAAAGTCAAGAGTTAAGCTGGCGTGGTCGTTTTTTTTTGTAAACCGATCTCCAACATCTCTTGACTTCCGTTTTTCTATTTTGTTGCTGACTCACTGTACTCAAACTAGCTGCAGCATGAGCAGCAACAAATTGTAGCAATAGTTTTCCCACGGAAAAGTCAAGAGTTAAGCTAGCGTGGCCAGTTTTTTTGTAAACCGATCTCCAACATCTCTTGACTTACGTTTTTCTATTTTGTTGCTGACTCACTGTACTCAAACTAGCTGCAGTATGAGCAGCAACAAATTTTTACTATAGTTTTTCCACGGAAAAGTCAAGAGTTAAGCTGGCGTGGTCGGTTTTTTTGTAAACCAATCTCCAACTTCTCTTGATATCCCATTTTTTCATTTTGTTGCTGACTCTCTATGCTAAAGCAAGCAGTAGTATGAGCAGCAACAAATTTTCTCTATAGTTTTTCCACGGAAAAGTCAAGAGTTAAGCTGGCGTGGTCGTTTTTTTTTGTAAACCGATCTCCAACATCTCTTGACTTCCGTTTTTCCATTTTGTTGCTGACTTTTTATGTTGATACAAGCTGCAGTATGAGCAGCAACAAATTGTAGCAATAGTTTTCCCACGGAAAAGTCAAGAGTTAAGCTAGCGTGGCCAGTTTTTTTGTAAACCGATCTCCAACATCTCTTGACTTCCGTTTTTCTATTTTGTTGCTGACTCTCTATGCTGAAACAAGCAGCAGTATGAGCAGCAACAAATTGTAGCAATAGTTTTCCCACGGAAAAGTCAAGAGTTAAGCTAGCGTGGCCGGTTTTTTTGTAAACCAATCTCCAACTTCTCTTGATATCCCATTTTTTCATTTTGTTGCTGACTCTCTATGCTGAAGCAAGCAGTAGTATGAGCAGCAACAAATTTTCTCTATAGTGTTTCCACGGAAAAGTCAAGAGTTAAGCTGGCGTGGTCGTTTTTTTTTGTAAACCGATCTCCAACATCTCTAGACTTCCGTTTTTCCATTTTGTTGCTGACTTTTTATGTTGATACAAGCTGCAGTATGAGCAGCAACAAATTTTCACTATAGTTTTTCCACGGTAAAGTCAAGAGTTAAGTTCGCGTGGCCGGGTGTTTCTTAAAACAATCTTCAACGTCTCTTGACTTTCCGTTTCTATTTTGTTGCTGACTCTCTGTACTCAGACAAGATCTAGCAGAAACAGCAACAAATTTTCTTTCAACTTTTTCACGGAAATCTCAAGAATTAAGCTGGCGTGGATATTATCCATTTTGACATAATTTAAAAAAAACATCAATTAAAAAATTCAAAAAACCCGACTGCGTAAAAATACTCTTATTATATTATTATTATATTTTTTTAAATTTATGTTTTTATTCTGAACTTTTTTTGTGTTAAATAAAACAGCAGTATAAACATAATATGATATATATATTTGAACTGGTCTTTTTACTAGCTTTCATTTGATACCCATATTGCTATGGTAAGAAAAAAAATCATTTTTTTTTTATTTTTTTTTATTATTTTTTTATTATTTTTTATTTTTTTTCCTAACATCTTTCAGCAACAAATTAGCAACAAATTGACCCCTATTCGCTTGATCGATAAGTCTACATCCAGTGATTTCCACGCTATCTTAATCGAAAGTTAGCGTTATTGCCGATTTTTTGCGATCGGACGGAGCAACAAAATTATTTTTTTAGCAACTAATTAGCAACAAAAAAGCAACAAATTCTGGTATTTTTTATTTTTTTTTCCGCTGATTTTACATCGCCAGTTTTTTAGACCTTAAAACAAATTGCAAATACAGGTATGTATTTTTTTAGACAACTTGTCAAGTAATATAATAACTAATATCAAAGGCACTACTACAGTTTCAGCAACAGCTGCTCAGTAGACGGTAAAGTATCACTTCTTAGAATATGATGTTCATGTTATCAAATTTAGAATCTTCAACTACGTAGGAGTGAATCTAGCAAACGCTGACGCCTTGATGTGGGTAGTAGTAGATGTTAGTTAGGTGTTAATTAATGTTTCAAGATACATTACTAAACATCTCAGAATAGACTGATATTTACTTACATATATCATCATCTTCCTAGCTCTTTCCAACTATGTTGGGGTCGGCATCCAGTCTTGTGGAATGCAACTGCTTATCTGATCTCCACAACCTAGTTATCGAGTAACACGATATCCTGAAAGTCTGACAACCAGTTTTACCAAAAACTGGTTGTTAGACTTTCGGGATTCTGACTACCCGTAGTAACTGTCAAAGATCTATAAATGATAGCCATGGGCTTAACTTGCTTTCCAAGGTATGAAGGAGTTTCAAGCCCGGTTAAGCAGTCGACAACCTTCTAGGTTGATCAGCGAGATGCCATCCAAAAAAAAAGTACGAAGGTGTTTTGCTATGACATAGATGGTTCATTCTCGGACCAATCGCGGCAGAGCAGCTTAACCTAAATCGATCGACCCGTGCGACTGTTATTAAGCCAGGAGCTCCTCGTTATATTTACTTATTGTTATGAACGTATATTGGGTGCAGGCTTTTAATTAGTTACGTACCTAAAGTTAATAAAAAATATGTCACTTTTTCGTTGCTTAATTAATATTTTGGGCGGCCATAAATTGACTAGTGTAATAATGGCTTTGTCAAAAAGATATTATCATTCATATTCTATAAAATGTGAAATTACATATATTTCTTATGTATCTGAAAGTACAGATACTTGAAGGTAATAAATACCTGTTTTCCTAAGTCACGATCACTTTAAGGAGGACAAAGGGGTTATGGTCTTTTTAAGGCTAGACCTTGTCAGTAATTAATAGCCTTTTAAAGAGCCATGGAAGCTGGCTTAGCATTGCAGACACTGAATTTTGGCCTATCCCGACAGATAGTAGGTACACATGCACCAGTCATCAAATAGCTCAACTCTGTTAAACGGAGTTCGACGACCCGTCGTACGACGATATTAAATCTGCAGGACATTCACGTAGTCCATTTATAACCACTAAAATCCACCAGACAGATAAATGGTCTTACGAAATAAATATAAAGCACAAGCCTACACCATTAACGTGAAATGTAACATAAAAAATGACCACATTATTGTAGAAACAAATGAATAACTAAAATGCAGTGTAGAAATGTGAAATGACAATAAAAACAGTCATTTGCGATTAATACTATATTTGCAAGGTTTGTAATATAAATGAGAAGAACTAGGGACCATCAGAGCCACATCCATTGAATTAAAACCCCATAAAAGCTAAAATAATAGTAGGTACGTATGTAATCAATCTTTGACAGTTGACAGTCGTTATGGGTAGTCAGATTCCAGAAAATCTTACTGAGGGGTATCTTGTTACCCGGCAACTGGATTGTGTCGGGCAGTCGCCCCGTAAAATACTAGTACTCAGCTGCATCCAGCTAACCTGGAAGCCGACTCCATTATAGTTGAGAAAAGGGCTAGGTCATCAATCATAAGTAAGCTGTAAAGGATCGGATTTCCCACTTTTATTCTTTTTATTTGTGTTCAAGTTAAAAGTCTGTTCACGAGAATTAAATATTAGAAAAAAGAGCCGAGCATATTGACTTTTTCTTAGAAAAGAACGCTGTGTGAACCGACGTCGAATCATGCCGATATCTCAAACTGGAGTCGAACGTGTGTGACAATTAATAAAAAATACACCTTTTAGCGTAAACACGAATTCCTATTTGTACTCGCGATGTTAAATTTGGTTTACAATTTCTCGTTTCTGTATCCTAAAACGGAGTGGATGTTCGAGAATCCTGATCGATTTTCGTTTTTAGACCACCCCGATTCCGCCCGGCCCACCCTCAACCTTGTGAGTGAAAGTGAATTGGATAACGGATGTCATGAATTATATACATTAGTTTTCGATTATTAAACCCAAAATAACACCGAAGTGGGTTAACAGGGCGTCAAAAATATTAATGACGCTGGGTTTCGTTTTAGTAGGTATACCACTTTTGAATTCTTTTAGGTTAACGCGCAGTTTGTAGTAATGAAAAGTTTTCTTGCTAATTACGTAGCTGGAATTTGTGATTCATATTTATGATACATTTTTAGTTACATACTAAATTACCGATTTAGTTATAAAAAGACAAATAATTTAGTTAATCGTACATTCATTTGCACTAAACGAGTAACTACACTTTGAAATTTTAAACCAATTTTTTTCCATAAAAGTATATATTTTTTTTTTTCAGTAGATGTAAGTATGAACCCTCATTATTTGTATCTGTTCCAAACATGGCATTTATAGTTAATATAATTATCAGTTGTGTTGTGATAGATGGATGGACAGACGAACTGAAATCATAAGGGTTCCTTTATACCCTTTTGGTTCAGAACCAAAGAAATTAAAATTGTATCACCAGATTATACTTAGTTGTCCGGTAACGGACATAGGAAAAAGCTTAAAAACTGGAGAACAAAGTCTACTCATCAAACTAACAAAAAACAAATCCCTGACGTGTTTCGTATATCAGAACAAAGAAAAATCGACCTATAAAGGAGAGCTTAGCATCCGTGTTAACATACAAGAAGCCCTATGATAATCTCATAGTCTATCAAAGAGAAAGAAAGAAATGTGTAATTATATTAACTACAAATATTACTCAATTGAGTAAAAGTATCCAATAGTATACACCATTAAATAACTTGAATCTTTTCCTGGAATTGATAATATCAGAAAATAGGTTCCATAAAAATATTTCCGTCGAGGTATTCTTTAAAGTTTTATAAAGGCTTTATGACATGTGCGGTGCTGTGCGTAAATAATATTTGTATTTCTTCACGAGGTATGATAATCCTCTTACGTACTCTTTGCTGTGCTATCACATAAAGTATTCACATTAATATGGTTTGGCGCTTCCACAAATGCACAGAAAATCCCCTTTTGAAATAAAACATGAGACATTGAATTTCATCGTGTTAAGTTTATTATTTATATCATGGTATTAGGGTTTGCAACTTTATTGGTTGTCTCTCATACTCGTCATCCTAGCTAATATTATAAATGTGAAGGTGAGTTTGTTTGTTTGTTGCGGTAAAACGGTTCAACCGATTTGAATGAAATTTGGTATGGAGATGGAGAGCTATCCTCTCTCTCCAGAGCCAGGGAGGCTCTGGCACACCTACATAGTTAATGTAGGTGTAATCGTCAGCAACATGAAAGAGTTTTGATACCTCGCCAGTTTTATTTGTTATCCTTAAATAAATTTAGCTTTAATTTTTTATACGCTTTTATTAGCTTTACTTGTAAATAACTAACTAAAAAAACATTTTTACAACAAAAATAATCCGATTTCCAAAAACACTGAAAAGAGAAAAATAAATTTTATTACGTTAAAACGTTACTTAAACGCTTGTCGGCTTGTCATCGTAGGAGTGTCTCGTAAGCTACTGTTGTTAGTATTTTGCTAGCTATCTGACCTTCACAACCCAATTACTGGGTAACACGAAACCCCTTAGTAAGACTGGCTGTCAGACTTTCTGGCTACGTAACGACTGTTAAAGAACAACTCTACAAATGAAAACCGGGGCCAACAGCTTAACATACTTTCCGAGGCACGGAGGAGTCTCGCTATGACATAGGTGATCCATCCACGGACTGACCGCGCCAAGCGCAGCTTAATCTTCGGTCTAGTTTCTTAGCCACGAGCTCCTCGCTGCCTATATTTATATTTTTTGTATTGCTTGTATAATAGTTATTTCGGTTTACAAATTCAATATTGTTTATCTATTATTTTATTGAATATATCTAATATATAGTAGAAATGGCTGGCCGTACAAATCTATGAGCAAACCCGGTGAAACTGTCTGCGCTGCAGATTGAACAGTGGATATTTTTGACGTGACGGGAGATGCGGGCGAATATCGGATTTTAAGTCATGTCTGAAAACGAGATTCCTATGGCTTCACATAGTTTTGAATGTCAATCACTAGGCCCAGGTGTGAACGCCTAGATATCAAATTTTCCGAACCATGCGCCACTAAAATGTATCGCGCACTTTGTGGAATATCTGTAAATACCAATATAAAAAAAATGGTAAACTTGTTACAAAAGAGGAACCATGAATATTCTTGACCGATTTTTTTTCGTAGGAATTTTCTTCATAACGCTTTGAAACGGGCTAATAGCCTCAACTATTCCATTATGACTAACTGACAAACTCGTCATCCTTTGACAATTCAAAAGTGCCTGTAATTAATTAATGGCCTAATTCCAATAAATAATTTGAATTTTGAAATTTGTATTCCTGCTAAAAACCACGTCCTGCAAATATTTGTTTCATATCGTTGTGTGGATTCGTAGTATCATTTAATGTGATGACCTAATTAAGTGAGTAGGCATTTCTATTACTAATAAATTAAATTACAACATATTGGTGAAAGCGGCCTAAAACTGATCACTTTATTAAATGCTATTAATATCACGCATATATTACCCGAATGTTTGGCAGTGCTTATGTACACACAAACGATTTAACAATTTGTTGTGTGTACATGGTATACTCAAATTTCGTTATCTAGCATAGATACTAGTAACACTAGTACATAGATACTAATAAGCCTGCTGACATTAACGGGTAAGAAATGTAACATCGAAAATTTTTGCTTGACCTGCAACCAAGACACAAACCTACGAAACGTTTACTTAGGAATAGAATAAACAGTTTAAAAAATCGTAATAATATGACCCAAAGAGTTGGTTTCGGCTCAGAAAATGCTTATTTCTTAAACAAAATAGGCTAGCCACAGATCACATGCTCAGCAGTCCTAATTTATGTGAAGCTGGTACTGACTCGACACTGTGTTACAGAAATGGAGTACAGCTATGAAGAGGAGGAGGCTAGTGACGTGGAGGCGGACTTGCGCCCCGTAGCGCGCCGGACTGCTAAACACATCGCCGCCGGGGAAGAGCGGCCGCGAATCAATTCCAGCCAGCAAACCACACCGACAGATGGTAAGTACCACTTTCTAACATATTTTCTTCAAGTGGACAGTGGAAAGAATAGGGTCTCGTACATCGTCATAGAGAAGGGTATTTTTATGCGATATTGATGTACTTATCAACTGGTAATTGCGTTTGGTACTTATTGATTGAGTAGTTGTTGTTACAATTCTATGTCAGGGACCGACATGTGGGTCTAAGATGAGTGGGCTGATACTAGGGCTTGTTAGGTTGCTAAAACATCCATCCCACACGATAAGCAAAATAAGTAGTACTTAAGTAATTTTATAAAATAAGAATTAAAAAATAAATTGCAATTGCAACACAAGGCAGCCAACAAAATATCTTCATAAAATTCGTGCAGTTAATTTGCAAACAACCTTTTGTTATGCAGGCATCAAGCAGTAATTGCATTACACTGATTGAAAGTTTGCTCGGACTAACGGACGAGGGCGCCTCGTCAATGGAATGCAATTATGACGTCACGTGTGAACTGTGACCCCATGCAGTTATTGGACTTCAGTGTGTGTCCCACGAAAATGTATTTGCACCCTTTGACTCGAAGTTTCATTTCCTGTAGAAATATTACAGCATCGCAATGCCAATGTGTTTGAAAGCAATTTCATTTTTAACCGATTAGTCCATGTTGGAAAGGTGTCTGGGGGCAATCTTCAAATAACTTTAATCTTAATTTAATTGCAGTGGGCGATATTAGATTCTTTGTCAGATACGTTTTAGTTAGCGTAAAAATCCTATTCTAAAGAATCATACAATGTTCTTGAAAAAATAATCTAACAAATGATTAATTAAGTAAATATAAATTATTTCAATTACAACAGCCAAGTTTGTAAAAATACACATCCAATAAATAACTTGCAGACATTGTAATCAACAAATACTTTGATGTTAACAAAACGCTGTTGACTGTGATAGAGTTACGCAATTAATAGTGTATGTTTTTTTAATTAACAAAGAAATACTCGTCGAAGATAGTTTATTTTGTTAGTAAAATAATTGCTTTCCAAGTTATTTAAAGTAAGGTTGGTAAATAAAATAAAATATTCCTATTATTAAATTTATTCCTCGCAGTTATAAAAATGAATTCAAAACTGAACGCTGGCTTTAACTTTTAAAATTCGTATCGTAACACAATTGAAGGCAGTTTTTATAAATTGTTGCAAATTCAGCGAATAAACGAATGCAATTTAATTATGTTTCAGTTAGCTTTAAAATGAATAAAAACCGATGGAGGCAAAACTCATAATAAATGTACGAAATACGTAAGTGTGCGCGGGTAGGTACCTACATGACAGCAGTGACCGACTTTTTCATTAGAGACAGAACTTAGTGACATCTGAACAGAACGCGCCTGCCATTCACAATTAGCTTATTCATTAGTTTGCGGAACGTTTGTATGCCGTGGGCACTTACCTACCTATTGGTCAGTAGGAATAATGTCGCAAAAGGACTAATAAGTACTGACTGAAGGTGCGTATATATTATATAACATACCATGTTATAAAACGTTGTTATATAACATGTCTCAGTAATGTGGAGACTGAATGTTATAAAACGTGTTATAATAACAAGTTATCCAACTTATGCGTATACTTGTACTCGAAATACATATCATATAACATTGATAATAATATATTGCACTGTTATTCTAATGTGTAAAGTATTATTACATGTTGCAATGTTGAAAAACAATGTAACATAATGCGGACGTGTTATAAAACAGAAATTACACAACATGACACTTAATCTTTATACAGATGATTTAATTAGGTACACGAAAAAAGAGCACCTCAAACATATGCTAGGGGTTGATGTTGGAAGAATGTGAAATGACCCTCGAATATTAAGTTATAAAACTACTCAAACAAAAATACTGTTCCAAAATTCCCGTAACGTGCAATGGGGTTGGTTACAAAGGTAATTGAAACTCTTTGCAGTTCCACGTACCAAGAGCAGCGAGCAGTACGGCCAGCGCGCAACAAAGAAAATTAAACAAGTACTCACGTACCTACGGATGTTATGTTCAGCGATACATACCTCAAAACTACTGGGGCCATACCACCACGTGTGCAATCCGACACACAGCTACTGACGTCATATAGGACTGTCTCTTTTTCACAACAAAACGATTCCTGCTTTGGCACGTCATGGTAAGATCCCTGATCCGATTTTGACAAATAAAGTGTCTTTGGATTTATTTCAGTATAGACCTATATATTTAACAGTATTAAGACTCGTCACAAATGTACAAATGATCGACGAGTGCATCCTGGGCGGTCCGGTTACCTGGCCCCATAAATATACTGAATATGTAAAAGTGAAATAGTAGCAATCATTGAAATAGAGAGCTATAAATCCATGTACGAGTACCACTGTATTGTTAATACAATACAACTCGGTACCAAACAAATTAAAGTAGATTAATCTGTATGTACGCGGTGGCCTGGGTCGGCACGCCGCGCGCCGCCGTACCGTGTCGCCGCGGCCAAATTATGTTTTGCCCTATATCTTATACAGCAGCAACAGTGTTGTTTATATATATCTAACTTTAGAAAGATATATTGTGGTAGCATTTCTGGGAGTTGTCTATCAAAAAAGTGTGCGGAAACAAAGAACAATGGTATTAAAGGTTGCAGTTTGTGAATGACGTGCAATTCGCAAATGTCCGGCGCAAATATGGGTCAAAATTAATAACCCATCCTCATTCACGGTACAAACCTAATTTGCTAAGCTGACGCCAAGCCGTGTTAATTAACATAGTTTCGTGATTTCCATTAGGCGTAAAGCCTAGCTATTAGTCGATTTGGCACGTACTACTTCACTTTCGTATCACTTCGGCCACTCAACAGATTCTTGGTATTAAGTGGCACTATAATGTAGATGGCCAAATGGGGGTTAAGTAATATTGTGGATATCACATAAATCTGACCTACCAGAATTAGAAAGTTCACCTACAATTTTCACTGAACACGTAAGTCTTAGCATGTAGGCGGGATGTAAGAATTTGTCTACCTTTTTAGGGTTCCGTAGTCCGACAAGGAACCCTTATAGTTTCGCCATGCCCGTCTGTCTGTCTGTCTGTCTGTCCGCGGCATAGCTCCGAGGTTCTTGATACTAGAAAGCTGAAATTTGGTATGGATATGTATATTGATCACGCCAAAAAAGTGGTAAAATAAAATTTTGAAAAATATTTTTTTTAGGGTAGCTCCCAAACACGTAAAGTGGGGATGAATATATTTCTTCTCGCGTACCCCTCCATGTGGGGTATCGTTAGATAGGTCTTTCAAAAATATTATGGGTGTGTGAAGACCATTTTTTGGTTAAGCGAGCCATTTGCGAAATATCTAGCTTTTCAGTGCAAATTTTTGTTCGATACGAGTTACCCCCCCTCTAACTTTTGAATGGCTGTGCCTAGAAATGTGAAAAAAATCACAGACGTAGTACATGTAATGAACTTACAAGGAAAACTATCACGGCTAAGTAGGCTTAACCGGTTACAGAGTTATAGTCGACTAACAAACTCCTACTACGGAACCCTACTGCGCGTGGCCCGACACGCACTTGGCCGGTTTTTTTATAGGAAATCATCATGAATGCTTCCTCTCGCCATTTAGAGTGAGACTCTTACTGACTAAATACCATCCATGTTCCTTCCTTACCCCATTGCGTTTCGCGCTGTAACTCCTTCAAATACCCCGCACTACCTACTATCGCTATATGTCTGACATTTAGACAAAATAAAGTCGGTGTCTGACAAGAAGAACCTACTTATTTCATGTGAAACGTAAGTACTTCGCTAAAATTTTCAATTAAAATCGGAGTGCCGTTTTAATTATCTTATAACTATAATTACTAATCTTGTTTTTTTTTTCATTATTGATGTAAGACAGGCAAGAATTTTAATAAAACGATTCAGTGTTATACTGCTCGTAAGCTAAGTTTAGACTACGATAGAAATTGAAACACAAATGCCAGATATAAATGTCTATGCTGAAACTAGAACTAAGTGCTAACTAAAACTTAGCAGATTTCGGTGTTGCTACTCTCGCGAATCGCGACACTTACAATCGTGTTCAATATAAATTTCATGCTCCCGTACATACGCAGACACTCGGTGTACGATTATGTTACTGTGAAAATTCGATCTACGGTAAAACTTGAGATAAACCAGTAAAACTTTAGATTCACCAACTCTTAATGATAAAAGCCCGAAATGTTACGTAAACTCGGTAAATCTTAGGTTTTACCCCAGAGCCACAGTAAAATATTGAATATATAATCGTCACCTACCCTTGAAAGACGATTGAATGGACCCGAACATGACCATATCAATGTTATTTTATTTCCCAAAAATTGCCGATGATGCTTTCTCTTTTGTTAACAGTAGTGTTTCCTAGTCAGAATCCATTTTGTCTCTTACTGTACGCCTCAAATCGCAGCATGTGCACGACGTTAACGTTGCGTTCAGTGGATGCGCCACGCTACCATCACGTTGGCGACGCTGCGCAGCTTTATATTTTAATATTTTAAATTAACGCAAATTACTATATCTGACCAAAATGAAAATTATATACCTACCTACCTTATTAATGAAACCGAAGCGAGTTTTATAATTGTTTGTTTTTATTTTCCGGAAACGAGCGGGCGAAGCTGTTCATTGCAGAGAAACACGCTACATTTAAGATAAAGCTTTTATTACCTATAAATTAAACAATGTTTCAGGTGTTAAATAAAAAATCTGATGTTAACCCTCATTTTGTAGTAGGTAGTCGATTTTAGAAAGCTATTTTTTTCTGGGCTGTCGTGGATATTACTTATATTGAAATAATATATCATTTACTTTAGGAGATAGAGGTACAGTTTGAGAGATCGGATGGAAGATACCGGAGGTGGCGGTTATCACCGACAATCGCATGCGCAAGGAGGGTTGTCGTCAGGTAGGCGGCCGGTAAAAAAACTTCGTTAGAACCTTTGCAGCATGGCTAGTGAAAAAGACACGCTGATTTTAAAAACTTTGGAAGCATTTCAGTCACCTATCCCACGAAAATTTACACTTGTCCAAGCACATATTTGCGATATTTTTCCAATAGTTCCAGTTAGCACTTGACATGCACAAGTGGACGAACAATAGTTGGAGACAGAGCAACAGAGCCTTCATGGAATCGTGCTGCCTCGATCACAAAGGTAGCTCTACAATACGGAAGTACAAAGCCGCATTCCAATTCAGTGAGTTGCGAATAGCGGGGTGGGTGTCCCACCCTGACCTTTGCCTTGACTGACTGGAGTATCCGCACCGGTATGGTAATAGACGGTGAACTAGTTTGACTATTAAATATCACTTAATTACTATGTATCTGCTGATATATTCCTCGGTTAGGGATCTGACATGATGTTTTATTTGGCAATTTTAACCCTGGCGACGGTGAGGTTTAGGATTAACCCAAAATATGTGTATTTCTTTGGTACAAACTATTAAAATGTCTATTTTTTTCTCAACATCCTCGCTCCTTCCTTATACTATTACGTGATTTTTCCAAAAAAACTTCCTCCTTTTGAGCCTCACGTGAATAATGGAACCCTTACGTGTACGATTATAAGAGAAGATCTAGTGTCTGTTTTGGAGCTGTTAATAGTGGATAGGTACAATTGAATGTATATTTATTTATTTAGATAAGTGTTCAAATTACAGTAACAAAAACACAAAGCGCTGTACACTTATGAAAGGATAAACATGGCTAAGTGTAGGCGGTAGAGACAAGGTATTTTCCATGACAAATTCCACTTTATTTAAATATCCGTCCAGTCATCAGATATTGATTAAATCTCGTTTACGAAATCCAATTTAAAAATGTATTTTATTAGTTATTATATCCTGGCAGTGTAAATGTTTGACGTAGTAAAAAAAATTCGAATTGCCAATGTTTTAGTACACTAGTTTATATTGCAACAAGTATACAAAATCAAGCGAATAAAATCCAGATAGACATTTCACTAGTGAATCTCAGATTCCAAGAGGATTTTCATGACATTTCATTTAGAATGAATCTGATGCGATGCACTGAATCAAATAAAGTTGTGCAGAAGAGTGTTTGAAGTCAAGGAGAAAGACGTACGCTTCTTTCAAATTCAGTCATTCCAGAAATTCGACGGGTACTTACAACGCTCGGAGCCATCCTTCCCCGGATAAAGTTAGATTTTGTACATTTTGTACTCTCTTACGGAGATCCTAACTAATATTGTAAATGTGAAAAAGAATTTATTTGTTTATTTGTTATACATTCAAATTTCGCTTTTTGGTATGTAGATGATACTGTTATAGGCTATTTAACCGGATGTGTTTGTAGTTCCGTCGCAGCTGCTCTTTGGTAGGGAGAGGGAGGACGGCGAAATTTTTTGAAGAAATATTCTAAGTCCAGTTGGGCCCTATCTCACAGCTGCTCTTTGCTAGGGAGAGGGAAGAAGGCGAAATTTTTTGAAGAAATATTCTAAGTCCAGTTGGGCCCTATCTCACAGCTGCTCTTTGCTAGGGAGAGGGAGGACGGCGAAATTTTTTGAAGAAATATTCTAAGTCCAGTTGGGCCCTATCTCACAGCTGCTCTTTGCTAGGGAGAGGGAGGACGGCGAAATTTTTTGAAGAAATATTCTAAGTCCAGTTGGGCCCTATCTCACAGCTGCTCTTTGCTAGGGAGAGGGAGGACGGCGAAATTTTTTGAAAAAATATTCTAAGTCCAGTTGGGCCCTATCTCACAGCTGCTCTTTGCTAGGGAGAGGGAGGACGGCGACATTTTTTGAAGAAATATTCTAAGTCCAGTTGGGCCCTATCTCACAGCTGCTCTTTGCTAGGGAGAGGGAGGACGGCGAAATTTTTTGAAGAAATATTCTAAGTCCAGTTGGGCCCTATATCACAGCTGCTCTTTGCTAGGGAGAGGGAAGACGGCGAAATTTTTTGAAGAAGTATTCTAAGTCCAGTTGGGCCCTATCTCACATTTGCTCTTTGCTAGGGAGAGGGGAAGACGGCGAAATTTTTTGAAGAAATATTCTAAGTCCAGTTGGCTTCCTCAAAGCACTTAATAAAGATAAACAAGTATATAAAGAAAAGATAAAAGATAAATGTTGACTGAATTCATACAGCCATGCTATAACTACGTTCCGTGTAGGGCCCTAAACAACCGTATCACTTACACGCGGTGGGTTCTACAACTAACTAAGTACTCAAAAACACTGATTCATGAGAATCAGAAGCTATAAATAGGTGGTAGGTTATATGTGTCACTTCTTTGTTGTAAAAACCTTTCAAAACAGAGATTTATTTCGTTGGAACAATTCTATAGTTTCATATTATAGTCCTAATAGGTTATATAAGTGTTTAGCTCCTAGTTGCCTGTCTCAGACACGTGCCGGTGACATTTGGTGGGAAACCAGAGAAAGGGGAGTATGGAAATGTATTCAAATACGACTAACTACAAATATTATTGAGTTTCTCAGAAACTTTTAATATTAAGGCCCTTATTATTAATTAAACCCACGGCCTGTTATTAATCTTTAATTTTAATAATCGTTCATGTTTATACCATAATGAAATTCAGCTCACAAATCATCGTCTATCCTACCAAGTTCCTTTTGGGATGTCTGGGGATATCATATGCTGGAAGTACACCCGCAAGTACCGGTAGGGCTTCAGTACTGACTGTTCTATACGCTGGCTTTGAAGTAATTTACGTCGTACCGCCCCTATGGTGGCCCTATTGGCCCAAACAGGTGCCCCGTAGCACATACAACCTAGGTAAGTAGCCCCATAGATCGTTTTTAATGTTAGAAATGACAGGCCCCAAGTAGCTTTAGATATTCGCGTTAAAGCATAAAAGTTCTTTTTAGCTTTTTCACCGACGGTATTTATATGGTCAATAAATGTAAAATTTCTTTCTAGAACCAGACCGAGATAGCACACTGACTCTTTTCGTTTCACGGGAACGTTGTTAAATTTAATAGAAGGCCACGATTTAAGATTTCCTTTTAGTAAAAGCTGATAGGTTTTTGCGGTGCAAAGGTTAAACGGTTTCGATCACCCCACTGAGATATTAGACGTAGGCATGTGTCAGCCAAAGCCTCTAGTCCAGCCCGAGTACTTGACTGTATGAGCAGAAGGCCATCGTCCGCGTAACCGGTTAAGGTACAGCCGTATGGAAGCGGAATCGCGAGGAAATCATCAAAACCTAAGCTCCATAAGTATGGACCGATAACTGAGCCCTGAGGACATCCCATGGTTAGTGCTTTCGACGTAGAATGATGCCCGAGTTTAAGTTTCGCGGAACCATGTAGGAAGTACGAGCGAATGACAGTATAGATGTTTCGGTAGCAACCGCGGGTTTTAAGCTTTAGTAGTAACATTGGCCACCAAGCATTATCAAAAGCCCCAGAGATATCGAGGAAGATCCCAACCACGTATTTATGTTCAGTTGAATTAACTATTTTTCTGACAGAGAGTGCTGCGTCTACCGTAGATTTTCCTAAAGTAAAGCCAAATTGATTGTTATGGAATTTTGGCCCGTCTGGCAGCAAACGTGGAACTATAAGGCGCTCAAGATTTTTTCCTAAAGAAGGTAATAGTGTTATAGGCCGGTACGACTTAGGGTCGTCCGGGGGCTTGTCACCGCTTTTTGGAATAATTCGTATAAAGCCACGACGCCATATACGAGGGAAAATGCCTTCCGCAATACAACGGTTATAAACAGTTAAAATGGCGTCACCCGCTGTTTTACACGCTTCTTTAATCATTCTATTAGATATTTTATCTTCCCCTGATGCTTTATTAACAGGTAGTCTTTTGACAACATTTACAAATTCGTCAGAAGATGGAAGGTCTGACGCTGGTGATTCAGGTGCCACTGCAGCCCACGCTCTGATCTGTTGATGGTAGTCGTTGTCATTTTCAGGAATATCATCAGGTACCAGAAGGGTATGTGACCAGATAGGCGTTATGCTCATAATATGTAAAGGTATGACGGATGCTGCTGACATCCATAATGAGCTGATTCGACTATACGCACCGAATAATCATCTCCGTGGCAGGAAACATAGACTGCTAGACGTGCCTACATGTCGGACCGCAACCCGTGCTGCGTTCCTAGTACCGCGCGTGATGACCACGCTAAATAAACTCGTGGAACCCAACCCAGACTGCGATCTATCGGTGGATAATTCGACCAAAATAATGGTGAAGTGCCTGCATTTTTGTGAGGCTAATATTATTTAATGATAGTTCTTAATTTACTTATTATATAATACTTTGGTTTATGTAAAAATCAAATAAAAAGTAGCGGGTTACTGTGTTGCAATCATAAAATACTCATCTAATCTGCCAACGCTGGCACGAGGCGGAAGGCGACACAGCCTGTCGGCAACACTATTTGACACAATAATCATAAGAAGTAGGTAAGGCCTCCCTCGTCGGCTCCAAGTCGCGAGGCTGCGTCAGCGGAGGGCTATAGACTTAATATGTGAGTAAATCTATTTCTTATTATATACCTCTTTTATAATATTATTGATTACTACTGTGTTACACGACATTACTGAATGACTGACGGATCAACGCACGCACGCTGATCGAAGAGACCTGAAACTTAGAGGGCATGTTCATTGTAAAGCGTAGGCATGCGATAAGAAAGGATTTTCCGAAATTCTACCCCTAAGGGGGAGAAAAATTTTAATTCGTATAGCCTACGCGGAAGAAGCCGCTGCCGGAAAGCTAGTTATCTTTATGGTGGTAAGTTTTTAGTCGAAACTACGATAGGTTTATGCATGTACATTCTTTTAATACGAGTAGGTACCACATCATATTATGTTTTTTTAACAGTCAAAGTCAGTTCAAATTAGTATCTAGAAAAAAAGAAAATTATTTATAGACAGTCAAAAAGTACTTTAAACTTAGTTACAATTTAAATAAGATGACACAAGGGGGAATCTTATTTTACTCTAAAAACGATCTTGTCTCTAATTTCCGTATTATTGCATTATCTGTGCGCTCCGTAACCTGTAATCAGGTAAACCGATTTGATAGTAATATTTTAAGCGATATTTTAAAAAACGCATTTAATGCCCTTTTTCTTGACAAGATTATTTATAGAATATAGATTATTAGATTCTACGCGAATAGTGGCCTACATTCGTATAAATATTCACAGCAGTTGTAATTATATGGTAGGTAAACGAACAGCTGTGCGAGCACTTGCCGCATTTGTCGCTTAAATTCGTCAAATTTGACATAAGCAAATGATATTTGACGATTTTAATCGATTAATGCGTCGACGAATATATCGGTACACGCACTGCAGTATTGATATAATTAGAGTAAAATCCCTTGCGCTAATAAAATACGATTGCAACAGTTAAACAAGGCTGTTAGATGTTTCAGTGCAAGCACACTGACTGACAGCAACTTGTTAACTCACTAAACATTTGCTACAACTCGCTACACACTACTGCAATTACTGCAGACTGCAGTAGGTAGTGAGATCGCCTCGAGAGTCTTCAGTTCTATCTGACTGACGAACGATGTTCAGGCGTATGTACCTACGTCTTCAATCAATATTAATACTTGTTGATTGAAGATGTATGATATAAGATTTGTGAAGATTTCTTTTTGATAAGAGTTGCTATGGAGTTACTTGCCGGGTCTTCTCCATAGGACCCACTCCTTGGAATCGGGCAACTAGCTTAACGTTTCATAAGAGCCTGCAAAGACATATTAAAAAAAAAGCGTTTTATTAGGAGGCTGTGTCTAATCTTTGGCATGATCACAGCATTAACCATTTGACGGCTTTCAACATTAGCGAAATTACCTCAGTATTGGGTACCTACACGATAGGTATTCAATTTTTTCTCGGTAAAAGTCTTTTGTGAAATAAAATGATGATGTCATAAAAGATCATACTGTTTTTATTTTACTTGGAATTGATGATATTCACAAGTACAACACTTGTCCATATATTTTACCGTAAAACGGAGGTAAGACGAATTTTTAACGAAGCCACGCTTTTGTATTTTTGAGCGGTCAAAAGATTAAAACAGAAGCGATTCCCACCCCGGCTTCCTACGTATTCACGACTTTTCCTGTGAAATTTCCAATTGTTTTCTTACACAAAAACTTTGTCCTGACAATCAAAACTCTGGAGAGAAAAAACAGAAATATTGGTCCAACCGTTCTCAAGTGATGATCTTTCTTACATGTGGCATACATTTTATTTTATTTATTATACTATATGGAGTATCTACGGGAATCAAATACCTACGATTTTTCTTTCTTTAATAAGCACATTACTTGCTATAATGGCAGCTATAAATTTTATCATGCAGGCAAATAGAATTGTGTATTTTATTAATTGTGTTCATTGAAAAGACAATATTTTGAAAAGGTTTTATTGAATGTGTTCAAATAAACACAACAAATAAAATGTAAGTCTTTAAACAAACAGAAACGCCAGTAAAATAAATACATGTCTCACTGAATGTTTTAATTTTATATCAGTTTCGTTGCATACCTGTTACGAAAATAAATAAGGACGAGGCGAAGCATTTTGAATTTCGCGTTTGGTATGTATTTATTGTAACTTCTGTTGATTTTTATTTATAAAATACTGTCGTATTCGCATGCGTTATTTTGCGACTATTCTGTAAATATATTAAAATATTAGAATGAATTATCGTGAGGAAACGTGGACCACCTACAATGATGCAATGGATGATAATACTTATTCACAGTTGGGAAACGTTTGCAAAGTAAATAGAACGATTTAATATTCCTCACCACTAATTCGGTAGAGTTAACTCTGTCTATCATAAACCGAGTAAAGCCAGGTAAATACACCTATCTCCGCTCACCGTACCCAGAGGCTATGTGCTATATCAACTCTGTCTGGGCTGCGTCGATTGTGGATAGGTAGTAGGTGTTGTTCGGGCCGGTAAAATGTGTTAAAAAGTTTTTTTTTTATTAATTTTTACAGCTTTACAGCGCGGGTTTTGTATTCAATATTAAATATAAATGCCACTTCTGTTAAAGTTCTATAATTCAAAAGTTTTTCTTATAGTCTGCATATGGATGGGGAAACAAAAACGGGGAAAATGAAAAGTCCTTTTTCTGTGGGCTTTGTATGATCCGACCCCATTTCTGTCCATAATTCCAACCTTAATTCACTATTATGACAGAACAGTCTGTCTGGTCAGCTAATTCCAGATAAAAAATATTAATCCCGCGTTTTGTAATAATACTGTAAAGTACTCGGTACCTACACTCTTTCTTCGACGAATTAATTAACAAGTCTGATCATTAGTTGTGGTCAATATGCTTGTACTATTTTTATAAAACAATGTAGTGTTAATAAAACCGATGTGAAAATATTGAGCGAAGACAAAAGCGTGCATTCGTGCAATTGAATAACAATTATGTTTGACTTTCATGTTGATACAAGCATACATTGCACTAAAGCGCTTAGCACAACTGTGGCACAACTAACTAAATTAATTACATTACACGCTGAATTTTCAAAAACTTTGTTTTACTTTGTATTATAACACAAGTGGGTATTTGGAAAATGTTGTGTTGATCAACTTCATATTATCCCGAACGTCACCGCACACCACACGGTTGTCTCATGATCATCTACCTAGCCTTTTTCTAGTTTTTTTTGGGATAAGCCCGCCACACTATTCCCAACCAATGTAACAGACTTTTTGGCTTCTGAACCGACTGTCAAACATCTACCGATGATAGCCGGGTGGTTTTGTCTAAACTTTATAATTCATACTGTATATTTACATGTATTATTCATACATACGATTTAATATATTTCCAACAGTTGTAGATATATTTCGTAAACTTCAGGTAATATTTAAGATTATTTGGTACACTTTTCGTTATTATTTACATAGTAGTTAGAGCCATCGAAAGATAAACAACATAATAGTGCCGATTCTGACTTACACACGACTAAACTAATTTTAGAATATCATGCTCTTTTTCTATTGCGAAATACAAGAAGAGGATAGCAAGTAATTCAGTGCTGTCAAATTAAATGACAGATGACATTTTGTTCGTACAGGTTTGTTAATTTAGTCGAGATGTTACGTCGTGATGTTTAATTTGTATGGAAAACTATTTTTTTCTAATTTGACAGGTGTTAAAAGTTTGCTATCCCTTTCTTATATTTGTTGATGGAAAGAGAGAATTATAGACTAAATTTAATTTAGATGGTGTCAAGAGAATCGCGGCCAATATCAAACTATGTGATGTTAAGGTTCTTAACCTTAGTAGGTGTATGCAAATTAATATTTTGAGATGGAGATAATAATTTTACTTGTATAAAAGAATCGTGTTCATTAACATGTAAATAGCACCCGCGCGCAGCTGGGGCGGGTTAAGTTATATTTCTAGGAATGTCTATGCATGGCGTGACGATGCGTTTATGCCAAGATTATTAAGATTTCGGTTATACCATGTATGGTAGGATCTTGTTATACATCATTATATTGGCTGTCGTGTGTCTGTACCAGCGCACTATTTCGGTATTATTATTATAGGTATTGCAGTATTTCCCATGGGTGGGGTGGGAAAGAGTGTCAGACTCTTACTGACTAAAACCCATCCATGTTCCTTCCTCAGCACTTTGTATACCGGGGGCGCGGTAACTCTTTGGACTCTCTCCCCGGGCTAGTTGTTTCCCTAGGCTTCCGAAATAAAACCCACCCGATTAAAAAATATTTCAATACACCGTCAATATCGCAAACATATAAATTGTAAAACCAAAGCAGATATTTAGTAAAATAGAAAAAAAATCGCAGCACTGAGTAGTTTTTATGCAAACCTACGCATGAAGCCTTCCCAGTCACTACTTTTTATAAAGTTTAGATATTATTTTAATAGTTGACGTGCTCGTACTTACCGACTAACATCGGAAAGTAAAACGGGAGAAGCACTTGAGTTCACTCGCCGTGGCATGTGTGCTCTCGTTTGAAGTACCTGTAAATAAAATGCGAAGTTTATTATATGGGGAATGCTTCCAAGATCGTAAACAAGCCAGCAAATACAGGTTGTAAAAGGGCAAACAACGATTACTTGTTAAAAACAACCGGTCAACGGGTGCCAAACTTAGGTGGTAAGGGTTCCGTGCCATTCTATTTTAAAACTAAAACTTTTAAACTTAGGATTATTGTTGAGGTATTGGTGTGAAGTGCTTTGTATTTTTTAATAAACTAAGTTCCGCATTCTAGAACAGCACTTAAGTGTAGATCTTGTCTTGAGCATAGGATTGAAGCCTTTTGATCGGCTAATTCTAATTTTAAGTGGTGCTTGCGTCAAGTTCTGTTAGTAATTTCGTAGATTGAGGATTTGCACGATTTTCGAACTTTGTAGGTAGACGATGATTTTAGTTATATTCTGCACGTCATGAAGAGCCTTTATAGTTGATAGTATAGTTGATTTTGCAATTTTTTAAAAACAAAGTTAACCTCCAAAACCTTATAGTGCAATAGTTTCGGTGAAAATAAGCTAAGACAGATAGACGTAGAATACAGAACGATTCTATAAGTGTTCGACGACACGAAACATATATTCAAGGTCAGAACCTTAGTTATGTCTACCTGAATTGTTATGAAATACAATCCGTTCCTTTGTAGACTGTACTTTGCCAACGTTAAAGGAATTTTATTATTTTGTAGAAACAACTCATAATTACCTAGCTGAAACAAATAAACTAGATGAGATAAAAAAACAACTTTTTAGTCATAATAACAACAGAACCAACGTGACTCATTTTTCGTCCGCGCTATACTTTATTTTCTCCTTTTAAGGGTCTTAGCGTACCTAATATTTAAGCCTGTAATCTTCCACAATAATTGGGCAATTAAATGCAACAAGATTTTTAAAATCCAAGCGTTAGTTACAGCGCGACAAACTACAACTTTACAAGTTTAAATTAGTACCTAAAGGGGCTGCGGGTCGTTTGAAAAAGAAACCGCGCCCCCGGAATAAAATGGGCTGAGGAAGGAACATGGATGGGTTTTAGTCACTAAGAGTCTGACACAACAATCATTGATGATTTCCTATCACAAAAAAGACCTGTAGATAAATAACGTCTACGTACCGTGAAGACCTACGATATGCAGTGTCCATGATAAGAATTTGAGCCAACCGTGTACCAAATGCATTTGGGCTAAAAGAATTGTCGACGACACAGCTAGAAATGTTTGTCTATTTTTCCGCAAATATCACAGCCAGGTGAACCTACTTGCTTGTTGTTCGCTCCAGAATGAAAGAAACAACTCGGTTACCGGAAAAATGAAATGGTGTCAATACCGTGAGCCGAGAGAAATTAAAAATGTTTTCTCTACTTTCGTATAAAAATACCAAACAGAATTTTAAAGATATATATAATGTATAATTAAAAATTTCGCGAACACATGCTCAAAATTACAGTCTATTTTTTTAGTTAAAATATGAATCAAAACATTGAAGCCGTCTTGTAAAAAAGCTTTAAATGATAAGAAATATCAGCAGTATATCTGCTTGCAAATATTACGATACACGTTTATTTTCTATTTTAAATATATCGGTTTACTGAAAGCTCATTCACAAAGACGCTTTTCAGAAACCACCCGAGGCATGAAGACTGCAAAAATCTAGAGATCGTAGCTTCATACAGCGTGGCTTACTTCGATTACGTTCGGGGCGGCGACATATCGACAGGTTGCAGGCGCGACGTAAATAGCTATAGTTGTTAAATTGCTTTGTAGACAAACTGTTTTCCGCAGTTGCATCCGCATCCCGAGGAAACTACACGGTTAAAAAGGCTAAAAGTACCAAATTTAAGAAGGCACATGATTAAAAATACTATAACCTGCAGGATTTCATGTATCTCCGTACTAAATATTCAAATCGGTTCAGCCATTTTACAGAGAAAATGTAACAAATAAACTAATAAACTCATTTTGGCGTTTATAATATTAGTCAGAATATTAAAATTGACTATTTGCTGTCCCACCAAAGCTTTTAATATAAATGTCCCGACCAACGATCGTTACATATTTGTCATTGATTGTACGTGGCTATGATTAGTTTCCAATACGTTTATTGTGAACAAGATTGATTATTATAAGTATTACCGCTAAAAACTAATTAATAACTAGGTATAAACAATACCTACTGAAACTAAACTACTTATAAAAATACCACTCTACCATAAAATTTAAATATTGTCAGGGGCCTTACCATGACGTGCCAAAACAAGATTATTTTCGTTATGAAATAGAGACGGAGCTATACGATGTTAGTAGCTGTGTCACGCTCTCAAGCTTGAATAGTGATTTCAAAAACACGTGGTGGTACATGCCCAGTACGAGTATCTTTTCCTGCAAATATTCTAACAAACTATATGTTAGTTAATCACATAAGGCGGCGAGGATCGTGGTTTGCCGGAACGTGCGCCGTTTGAAGCGGGATGCAGGCACCGGTTGAAGCGTTTATGACATACTACGGAACCATCTAAGATGCTAACTCGACCCCAGAGTATTGACATTGCTCATATAAAAATTCTCCAACGTCATATTTCTTAGGAAAAGAGATTTCATATTTATTCGACTTGAATATTTCCATTTATATGAAATTATTTGATAGAAATGCTGTCATATCTATTCATTGTTATGTTATGTTCAGTGAAAGGTTATGCCTAAACTATGTTTAAGTAATATAGTCAAGATAAGGAAAATTTATTATATAATATAAAAATATATATTTATGACACAAAGAGGAAAATAATATTAAAGCTGAAATGAAACAATCGTCAAAGTATTATATGGAAATTTCTAGAAACACCCAAAGGGTTTGCCTCATTGTGTAACATGTAACTCGTATAACTAGTTACCACACTGTTGTGTGGAAATGTTTTCTCAAGTTGAGATAGTCTTACAGTTGATTTTATAATCCTGCTCGAAAACAGACTTGTGTATCATAAATTAAGCTGTTTGTTTATTATAACGCTAGCTCTTTCCCGCGGTTTCACTCTCGTCGAGGGAACTACTTGACGCACCTGGACAAAAAGACAGCCCACAACCGCCTCCTTATTATATATAAACAAACTCACTTTATATATATTTATCTCTATTTCACATTTCATCCAGGTTCAGCAGGTATACCATGAAAGAGTAACAAATAAACAAACTCACTTTCGCATTTATAATATTAGTTAGGAATAAAGGATTAAGATACGACAAACACCTGTCAATATGTTTTTACTTGGAACAATAATAATTATGTCCATATAAAACTGATTAGGTTTAAATTTTAAAGTCGAGACAATACAAAACAATTAAAATTTAAAACAAGTACCGAAAAAGTTACAGTTATCACAAAGAAACGCAAAAAGGGCAAATATTAGCCACGCAAAAAACTTTTTATTTCACCGTCATTTTCATGTTTAAATAAAGCCGCGAAAGAGTACTTATTATTGGCATTAAGTGGGCATCAAAGCCGTAAATCGTTTAAAACTCTCCAGAAGTAAAAAATAATAAAAACAGTTTTCCATCGCGTAGCGTATTAATGGTGTTTATTTTCTTAGCGGAAAAATGGTTGAACAGTCTCTCATAAAGCAAGCCAGTTTTTCCAGTTTATTGACAAATAAAAGAATAGGTAGATGGGAGTACAAGAGCGACGGCTGACGGAAACCGTTTGCTGCAATACGCTGTATTGTACTTTCTTGTGTAGACCAACAAAAGCGGCAACAATAGTTAATCTGCCAATCCGTTTACTCAAACACATATCTGCAATATTTTACAAAAGAAAATCGCCTTAATATTTTTCCCATATTCTTTTATCAATGCTTTGTTCAATACCTTTAGATTCTTTAGGAGATAGTGCATGAATGGTCGTATTTGTTGATGCTGCATATGGGGTACGCAGTTTATAACTGTGAGCTGAAAACAAATTAGGGTCTGTCCCTATCTACAATCCCTGCAAAGTCCTCATTGTTGACCCGAGTCCGTAAAAAACAGTCATAAAGTGGAGTTTTTATCTGCTATAAGTAAAAGCAGCCGAGAGACCGTAAATGGTGACATTATGATACGATAAATGAAGTTTTTGCTTCACTTCAAGTCCCGCCACTTGTCCGTCGCATTGCGCTTTTCCTGCGGTCAGAGTAGCTTGAACATACCCAGTACTATGAACTAATTTATATTTAAAACCACCTACATTAATTAGTACTTTAACAAAGTTATAGTATTATCTTGTTGTTTTTATGGCTTTAGTACAATAATCCGCTTGTATAGACTTTACTTTTTCATGTTGTTGTTGTGAGCTGGGGAAAATTAGTTGTGTTACCTGAATTTGATGATATTATCATTATGCTATAACTTTAAGCAAGCAATCCTTGAAAATACATAAATTTATTCTAGGTATCCCGGAAATTTCATGGGGTACTGTACTAAGTTTTACAATAAAATACCATCCAGTGTTCTCCAACTAGATGACACTAAATTTAAATTGTGTATTAAACGCACACTATGTAGTCAGGCATACTACAGGCTTGAAGATTATATTGCTGACAAGGATGCTTGGCTAACTGCTGGTCCTGCTCCACATTCACTTGGACTCTAATTAATTCACACCAGTAATAGTTGGTTATAATATTAAAATAAAATTTGTTTGGTATACTTTTCATGTGTTGATTTTAATGACATTTTGAATTTGTATCTTTTAATAATTTTTTTTCTTTCTCTTGACTAGTATTTTTTTTTTAATTGCTAGATTTCATTTTATTAGACAGAATAAATTGTAGCATTTGTTTCATCTCTCACTGATGTACATGTGAGTACCATGTAACCATTTACTAAGTATTAATCATAAAAGTCTACTCGTAAAAGTTTAGTCTGGCATTTGGAGTATGTCATGCTCGCTTAAAGGCCTCGCTGATGGTGGCGCGTGTATTGGATCGTTTGATTCCCTTCAAAATGGTTGAGTTAAGCGGTGCTGATGCACGCGTCAAGTTCGTGAACGGGCTCTCTAAATTGCCAAGAATTAGCATATTAGAATTGTTAAATGTTAACATTTACATCGTTCTCACATAAAAAAAATCATTATTGATGTATACAGGAACATTGTAAAACATGTTGAAAAAGAGTAACCATGGAGTTTCTTGCCCGTTCTTCTCCATAGGAATCTACGCTTTGGAACGGGCAAATAGCTTCAACTTTCTTTTCGACAAACTGACAGACTTATGACTCTTTGACAATTCAAAAGTGCCTGTAAATGGTCTAGTTGAAATAAATGATTTGAATTTTGAATTGAAGTTTGAATTGAATTGCTCTAAAAATTTGGATATTTAGAGATAATATTTTGCGTCCTAAGTTTATTTACCGATAATTATTGTGTGTTATTAATGAAAAAAAAAACGGCTACTATAGTTCCATCAATTAATAAATGCTACCTATCAAAAAATTAGACCATAAAAATAGTTCTAAAGCATAAAAAAATTGCGGGCTAATTTGAAATTGCAAAAATGCTGCATTATTGTTTACGCTACTTTAGCAGGTCTAAATAGAACAACTCTGGTAGAGACTGTTTGATTGATTACCCAGCACATCAATGACAACTACGACAATCTGTGGCTGAACATATCTTTGACGGGTCTTTCCTGACTTGACTGACTTATCTCAAAAGGTAAACAACTTGACTTGAATTACTAAGGTATCAGTTTCAGGGTATTAATGGTTCTGACTTGACGGAGTTCTGTCTTCTGCTTCAAAGTATTTGATTATTATTAACGGAAATTAGAGGCCTTTCGCACAAAAAAAGTTTTCCGGAATTCGTCAAAGTTTTATTTTTGCTGTGGTATCGGGATTATTGTTGACTTTAATAATGTTCTTTAATATCACAAACTACCGCAGTGGAACGTAGTTATTATAATAACATAAAAAAGATTTTAGGGCTTTTATTGCGCCATTAAATGGCAATGACCTTGTTAACACTAACCATCATTCTAAAAAATACTACACCAACGGGACACTGCGGTAAATGTCTGATGAGCTGTTCTTTTATGGGATAAAAAAGTAGAACAAAGAAAATAAAATACTACGACACTTCAATACGGCTAAATCACAAAACACGATAATGAACTTCCACTGAACGGCTTTAAATTTCTTTTAAAAATGTTCGTAGTTCGTAGCAAACTCGATTGGATTAATCTGCTGTATTAGCACGTCAATGCCAATGAATTTATAAACCACCTGCGGAATAATTGGCTTAGCAGTATAGACCGAGATAGATTAAACGGTGTGAAATAAAAAAAATAGACATACCTATGTTTTTAAATTAAATAACAGTTTAAAAGGTATTAGTTTTTTATGCATTGTTTAATTCAGTCAAACAAAGCCGTAAGCTTAAAGCATAACAAAATGATATTCATTATTCAAACGCGGAACGATTCCGCAACAATTATATATTTATTGCAGATTTAAGCCAACTCTGAAAAATAGTTCTAATATAAATATTAACAAGTTTATAAGTTCTATTGCTGAATATTTAAACACCACTTAATTATATTTAAAGCTTGCCTTACGTTGAGAGACGTTTGACTCATCGCTTACAAGTATCTCAAGCTTAAATACTTTGGGTAGAATCACTTGCGGAACAAACAGCGTAAACTTGAAGAAAATACTAGATGTTGGGGTTGATTGATACTTTAGAGCAATGAGGTCTGAAAGCCTGTCCACTATGACGCTATATAGCCAAGGGTTTAGTCGACTCCACGCGTGACCAAATGGCTGGCCTATATTTCGGCCAAAGAATCAGCAATGCTCAACATGGTCATACAGCCAGGGCACGATTCCCGTTGACAGCGATGCAGACGAATATCTTTTTTCTTATAATTTTGAGGTGATACTACTAAAATTAATACTTTCCTCTACTTATGATTATCCATACAAAATTCCTACCAAATATTATGTTTTTGATTATGACTGTTTGATCATTTATTAGGTTCGCCTTAACAGCTTCACGGGTTTGAATGAAGGAGCCAGTTTGAACCTACTCACAGTTTTAGTAATTTTTATTCCGTAAAAATATCTTTCATACGGCAAACAAAAATTTTAAAATTATTAAATCCAAAAAACAGAAAAGATTTTTTGAGTATTTTCATATCAAGTAGGAACCTTAGTTGCTCATGATGGCACGTATCCGAAATTTCCTTCAAGGCACGACAAAAATATTGCTTCATTTTTGAACAGGTCAGCGCTGTCAGCTGCTGTTGACAAGTACGAACAACGTCGCGCGTCCTCCAAATTAAAGATACTAAGCAACATTTTCTTTTTAACTTCAATATACGAAACTAAGAGTAAATAGCATTGAATTCAATAGCGAAACTTAATGTTATAAATAAATGATTATTTTTGTTCCTAAAATATATTCTCTGAAAGTACTGACCCAATTAAGAATAATCTTTCTCTTTTAGTTATAATTTAATTACATAAATTAAAGCACAAATTTTATTTTTGGAGAAAGGATGAATTTATTATTATTGTGTAATTATAGCTCCACTTAAAGTGTTTTAAGAGTAGAAGGTTTGAGAATCTGGCCCCAGATTACGGCGAATACTTTTTGCTTAATCCCGATTAAAAATAATATACTTAACTAATATTTTACTGTTACCACAGATAAAATAATACTGCTGTTACTTATTTTTTTGCTTATCAATGGGTATCGTATGTAACCCGGTAAGCGGGTTGTGGAGGCGCATATAGGCGCTCCATATTAAACACTAGTACTCAGCTGCTCAGACTGGAAGCCGAGCTCAACATAGTTGAGTAAAATCTAGCCAAATGATGACCTAATATTTTACCTAACATCAAGAAAACTAATTAATCTACCCCGACTCCAACGGCCTTGCAAATATCATTGTTATCCAACAACAAGAAGGGTTAAGAATCTCACTGTACCTATACCAGTAAGTTTGTGCTCTCGCAAAACCGGCCTGAACAACTGAATCGATTGCAAGAAAATGAGGTTTACTTGTATTGATCATGCTGTAAAAAATGATAAATGATACTTGCAAACTTAGGCACATTCTGCGGCAGGTTTATAGTTCGCAGTCGGGTTTTAGTAGTTTGTTCAATTATTACATTAGTCAAACATTTTCTTTGGGCAATGATTAATTAAAGGAATCTCATGAGCCATATTTTTAGACAAAACTACCCCATACTACAACTGAATAATAATGACTCAAATAAGGTGTACACAACTGGGAACAAGAAGCAAACCTAAGTATGCTTTCAATTGGGTATAAAATTTTAGACTTTTAAATATCAACCTAATGGTTTTCCACCACAGATAACTGTATCTCTATCTTTCCTCACAATATTTTTCCTTCACCGTTTGACACTAACGGTCAAGATTCGATAGAAGAGTAAACTTCAAAAGTAAATAATAAAGACTTAAAAGGTCATATTTTAACCTTTCATACGCTCTACGGACAGACCCCGTCTAAAAGGCCTGTAGCAAGCTTGAGTTCGATGAACCAGTTATACTAGTTAACTGGTTAGCCCATCATCCCCATCAGCTTTAATTTCTAGGTACCTAGAAATTCGATCGAGTTCATGAATTATAAAGTGCTTAATCATGTACGTACAAACAGATTACCGCATTAATTATGCAATATACATATGTATGTTCATTGTTATTTAATTTGTGCGTTACGTTGTAATTAAGATTTCGAAGAACGAATAGGGTGTTAGTTAGTTTTCCAATATCGGTTGCCAATTAAAAATCAAAATAAATTTTATTTCAAAGTTTTTAGTTTTTTTAAAACATAGGTGCTTAGGTACCTGTACCTAGCTGAATGATGGAATTTTTATATACAATATTTCCTACTAATATTTTATAAATGCGAAACTTTATATATTATATAGGTAAATGTTTAATTCAAATTCTCTCGGAACGTAATTAATATCGCGGTTGGACTAGCTATATTCATCTCTTTTAGATAAAGAGCCAGCTTGCAAAATGATTTACAAATTCCAAACTGTTATATTAAATAGTTTCATCCTAACAACTTCTATGATAGTGACAGCTAAATACCACATATTGCATGTACCATTTTTGAATAAATAATATGCAAAAGGTATGCGATATTGCATTCATTTGAATGAGTTGGTATTTAGCAATTCGGAACATGAAAATGATAACGGGAAACTCGCACACTCGCGTTCCGTATAGTAACGTTTAACAACATTAGTCCCAATTTTCTGCCCTTAAAAAATATGGTCTGTAGAGGTACGTCAATGAAGGATGGTCCTTTTGTCCATTTACGAGCGAAGCGGCGCGGGCCATCTGCGCAACGGCATTAAGCACCTACCCAATCTACCTAGTCAAACGTAGCGCGTTCTAGGGACCAAGAACCCGGGTTCCAGACCGGCACGTCGAACAAAGGGGACACTTCTAACTGCCTCGATTCAGGCATCCTTTTGTGAATGCGCTCTCTGGTAAATAAACGAAATAGTTGGTTGTGTTTCAATTGTTTCAATTGTGTAATGTACGTAATGAAAATGGTTATTTCTGTAATTGGGTAGTTTAGTTTAGCGGTAATTGAAATGGCAGATTTATTCTTGAAAGTATGGTAAGGATATAAAATTTGAATTTATTTATAACAGCAATTAACCTTACCTACTTAAAGAAGTTTATAAATAAAATACCCAAGACAATCAACGTACTATCAAGGCGACGTGGCGATAAGGAGAGGGGGTGATATGGGCGATTAATATCGTCTCCCCGAATCCGACATCTCAAAATTGTGACGGCCTACCGGTTTCGTTAAAGGGCCGCAATGATAATAACGCAAGCGAGTCGCTTCCTTGGTTATTGTCAGGTAAAGAAATAGGCAACTTAACTTTTTAATCTTTGAACCACTAAACGTCGTGATCTAATTGTGATGGCCAGCCTCATCCTCTCATGTATGTCTGTCTCATTGTGAATAAACATACATACGAAGTTCTAATTTAGGTTCCAATTCTAAATCAGATTTTTGAATCATCATCATCGGCCTATATATCTTCCCACTGCTGGGCACAGGCCTCTTCTCATACAGAGAAGGCATGAGCATTAATCACCACGCTTGCTCAAGGCGGATTGGCGATTTCAGACTTTTTAAGTCCAGGTTTCCTCACGATGCTTTCCTCCTCACCGTTAGTCAGTGACGTCTAAGATATAGTAGTACTTAGAAAGTACATATGACTTTAGTGAAGTCACGTTGGTACCTTCTTCCCGGTTTCGAACCTGCACACTCGTACACGAGAAGCGGGTGCCTTAACCACTACGCCACCACGACTTTTTTTTCGAATATTTATTTCATTTTTGAATAGTAGCAGGTTAATGATTTACTTTCAGTACCTAGTAGCTACAATTAAACTTAGTAAGAGTTAATTATTGGCCCACTGAAAATGCAAGAATGCAAATAGTTGTATGAGAAAATTCGCATCTTTTCCATGTTCCTTGCATGTCTGATCAAAAGATAATTGACATCAGCCCTGTATCTATTTATAGGTTGAAGGGCTTATACTTAATAGCAAACATCTTTGTGAAAACAAAGTCATAGGATTCTTTGCACTAATAAGAATATTGCGTACCATACATTTTTCTTTACTGTTATTAAAAGTTATATAAAATAAAATAAAGTAGGTAATGTTAATGGCTACAATTCCAACAAGTTACTGTAGGGACATTTATATTTGTATAATAATGCGCTTTTCATTACTTTCTCGCTCTGCATTTACATAATATGCCCCTAGCAAATTAAATGAACAAAGAAGGACACCATTAATTATAATTCCTTTCTAAATGAAATAATGCACATTTTCTGATGAAGTTAATCCCACTTTCATATTTTAATCCCAGTTATGTGTGGATATATACATATATTTATTTCTTACCCTTTCGCGTAAAAACCACTGAAGGGATTGGGATGAAATTTGGTACACACATAATATTATATAGCCTGGATTAATACATAAGAACTTTTTATCTGGGTGCGTGGAGTAGTCCTCTCTCTATTTTTTAATATTTTCGGAAACTTAAGAATGACGAAACTCATCTGCGTAGATCTCTTGTGCTTAGTCCTGTCAATAGTGAGAAGAGATACAAATAAATATTTTTTATACTAAAAACAGAAAACAAATAATACAAAGCATGTATACGTCACCGTAAAACTACTAAAACAGTAAGTTTATAATTTTACGAGTAAGATTAGTTATAAGGTGAGAAAAATTGTGAACTATGTACGTTTTAATTTTCCGGAAGTTTATTTTTGTCCCGTATCAAACCGTCGAAACGTATTATTAATTATAAGCTATCGAAAATGAAAACGTCATATAATATAACAGTTGATGCAGTTCATATTTTACTACAGCTTATAATCTTACAAGTAAGATTATAAACTAACGGTACTCACAGTCTTACGGTGCGATATATTACATATAATCTTGATATAAAAACAACAATCTACTCACAATTCATGTTCGCACCGAACAGCAAACAAGAAGCCATCAGAATAATACAAAAGCTAGACGCATAAACCAGAATAACTTCTAAAACGACAATAAACAATGAAGCACTCCATGATTATTTGAGTTGTCCAAGTAGTTGGGAAGGGGAAGTGACTGGCAAATAGTCAATATATCTTCAATCTCTATCTGTCTTTATTCTATCCTATATTTATGTCTATCCTAACTAATATTTTAAAGTATATATATATTTGTACAGTTTTGTTTTATTTTTCGTTTATTTTATTATTTATTTGTATATATATATATAATTATGTTAAGGCAGTAGGTATATTTAAATATTGTAAATATAATAGAGATAAGTTTCTGAATAAATCATAAATGTCAGTTGTATATTTTAAATGCATAAGCGAGTTTGTATGTCTCTTACGCTTTCACGTAAAACGAATACACCGATTTGGATGAAGTTTGGTTTGGATGTGGACCTGGTAGATATTTTTATCGGGATGCATTGTTGCCACGGGCGCGGCCGGCACGGCCACTATAATAAAAACGTAGATGTCAAAGCCGTACATTGGAATAATTTCACAAAAACGGGTAAAACATTCCAATAATGCCTTTTGAACACAATACAAAAGTTAAATATCCCACGCCAGCCGGAATAAATAAAACCGGAGAGAGATAAAAGAAAATCATTATATAGGTAAATAAAACGAGGTAAGAGAGGATGAGATTTTCAAAAATCAAATCTCTGACTTTTGCAGTTGATCTTCCAAACGATATTGTTTTATGTAAAATATAATATCATGATTATCATCATTAATCTATGAACATTGTAACTTCCTAAATAAATATTTCTTAATATCATGAAAAAAAAAACACCAACATCATTTACCCTCCAGTGCCTACCTCAATGAAGAAAAATTTACAAAAACATTTTTCTAACGTTTTTTTTTAATAAAGAGGACTAAAGGGCAGGCGAAGGAGACAGCAGTCACTTATCTGTAATTTCCGATACGGGCACAACCGTTGGCAGTTGTCTCATAAAATTCGGCCATATTTTACGCTCGATTTAAGGCCTGGAAGCTTGACAGAAGGAGGCTCGGAGGAACGAGACTGGCCTTGACCTGCGCTATTTGGGGCGCGCCTAACATTCCAAAGTATGGGAAAGTTACTCGCATCGCGAATACATATTGTCAACAACAAAAATATGTTGCAATACGTAGCGACTTCGAAGATGTTACTATTGATAAAAAAATGTTTTTATTGATACGAAGCAACTTATAAACAGTACTGAAATTACATAACTACTTATATCAATCAACATCATTGTGTGAACATTAACAAATAAGTCTACTTTATCGTTTCTCCTTCGTTTAGATAGCTAGCTGTTTTACGCGGTTTCACCTGCATTCTGGGGAACTTTTCGTGCAAACGGATAAAAAATATTTAATGTAATAATAGAAGTTATAATCTATGTGGGCACCAAATTTTATTCAAATCCATTCAGTGGTTTTGTGTGAAAGTGTAACAAACATAGATTCTAGGACAAATCTCGCATTTATAATATCAATAGGATTTAAGGCAAGGAAATAAATAAATAAAAATTATCGATCTTTAAAAATATTACGCAACACTATAAAATGACACAATCAAACCACCCCACCACGGACAGGAGAATGCTTGAGATTTTCTATTAAGTTGCTAAGTTGGACGAAGACGTTACTACAACAAACAAGTTGCTTTGCTTACTACGCACTTCTGCGAAGACTCTTTCAATTTCTAAAATAGCTGGGCAGCTGTGTAAAATTGTTGCTTTTAAAGCGACTAAAAAAAGAAGGAGGTTCTCAATATGATCTAAATTTAATGACAATGATCACGCACGCATTGCTTCTGATGGAGAATAAATAGACTGATGAAAGAATCATTAATTCGTTAGGTTTTAATTTCAAAACAAAGGTACGATGACATTACAATACCTGTGTTCGCATTGCAAAAAGTATTTAATTTGAACCGGTAAAGGATATTGGGATTAAAAAAACACAAAACAATAACGACATTGGTTCGCAAGCATTTTGGCAGATAAAAGTTATTTTTCAGTTTGTTTTTTACACTGGCCGTTTTTATGTACAAAAAATTAAACCCAGTTCCCGCCCCAACGTGAAAACATTTTATTTTTGTTTTAAACTTTTTCGCGTGATGTAGTCCTACAAAAAAACGCTGTCAAAAATTATCGCAAAATTAAATAAAAATACCTACATCTATTTATACGACATCAATGAATAGATCGTGTTTAATATTCTACGCAACCGGTTGTATTCAGTGCTGTAGGCATTATTACGTGCATATGAAGCGAGACATAATTATTCCATGTTTCGGGGCTCAAATAGGCGCTCGGAAGCTGCATTCAGCTTGTAGCCAGCGGCGCCTGCGGTGCCCTGCCCTGTGCGATAGGTATACAATTGTGGTTACATGACCTCTTCTTATGCACTATGACTCATACAAACTAGTGAGTATGTATGTCGTTTTAAACATAGCGTTAAACTTTTTTAATTTTTTCCCCACCCACATTATATGTTAGCCAATAGCAATTTAAACGTAAGGAAACAGATATAAGGTATATAGCAAAGTAAAAAAAATATTGGAAACAGAAAATGATAGGATGAGTTTTTATAAAAAGATACTGAAATAATGAAAATTATTAATAACACAAAGGAGGAAAAGTAAAATGTTAAAGATCGTCAAATTATTTTTAGGAATATTATAAATTGTTTTCACTTCAGGTTCGCACGGTAAGCCTGCTTAGATGAAATTTGGTACGAAAATAGATTTAAACCTATATAGTATCCTATGACTTCCACTTAAGCAATATTTTTGGTACATGTTGAAGTTCCTTCAGAATGAAAGCCGCGAGAAGTAAAATATTAATTGTACTAGCTCACCCGCGAAATCGTAGATAAAGTCTTGTATACAAAAACAATGCTTGAGCCTATTAACACTAATTTAATAAATAATTAATATATAATCGCCATTTTGATTAGGTATTTAATTTCAATATATAAACATTAGCCTACTTTTAGTAAGCGATAACTAATATTAAATCACAAAAACTGCTTATGCAATGCGTGAGCTCTATGAATTCAAATTAAAAATGACCAATTTTCGTACCAACTTTGCCTCCCTTTTTCACCCCTTTGGGGGTAGAATTTCGGAAAATCCTTTCTTATCGGATGCCTACGTCATACAAAGAACACATCCTCTAAGTTTCAGGTTTACGATTAGGTTTAGGCTGTGCTCAGTTTTAGGCTGTGGATCAGGTTTAGGCTATTGATCCGTCAGTCATTCAAGACAAAGTATTTTATAATAGAGTTACTACTAACTACCAATCTGTACAGAGTATGTGAGTAGTAGTTACTCTTACTATGTCCCTAGCTGAGTGGAAAAATAATACTCTTTGTTATGTATCTCTTTGTATTAACTTATGTGTACTGCAGTCCTTCTACCACAAACTTTTCAGACTGGCGTAAAAAAAGCCCTTGTAACACAAATAAATCTTATATCACATTTTAATCATCAATCTGGAATTAAAATATCTTCATAAAAATGCACTTTATTTATTTACTAGCTTCTGCCCGCGACTTCGTCCGCGTGGAATAGTGGTGCTTCGCTCCTATTGGTTTTAGCGTGATGAAATATAGCCTATAGCCTTCTTCAATAAATGGGCTATCTAACACTGAAAGAATTTTCAAATCGGACCAGTAGTTCCTGGGATTAGTAGCGTACGCAAAAAAAGTATCTTTTCTGGTTGATTTCTTACACCTTGTGTCCGAAAAACCCAAATATCCTACGGAACCCTATTTTTTTTTCCAAAATAAAATTTAGCCTATGTTACTTGTGGATAATGTAGCTTTCGAATGGTGAAAGAATTTTTTAAATCGGTCCAGTAGTTTTTGAGCCTATTCATTACAAACAAACAAACAAACAAAGTTTTCCTCTTTATAATATTAGTGTAGACAATACACTATTTAGCATATAAGGTATCTTCTTATCGCGTGAGCAGTAAATTTTACATACCTAACAAGCCCTAGTGTCAGTTTTATCAAATTTCCCTGACAGCCTCAGATATAAAATTTTAACAATGCCTGCTATATTTTAGATGCATTCCCAGGCACGAGGGTGTAACACCACCCAATTCTTGGCTCCTAGTTGTATAGTGAAATTTTTGAAAACCCTCGAAGCGATTACGGCACGACCCGGGATACGAAACCGAGACCCCGTTCACAGGTCTAGTGGTAGCATAACGCAACTGCCTCGTTAGGCAGTCCAGAGATAGGTATAACCCTGAACCATTAATCGTCACATAATAGCATTTACATTAGCTGCTCAACATAATTAATTAGAGGGACATAGTGTTAATTGATTGCGTACGGATAGAGATGTAATCAGTTGCTACTTAGTCCCCTACTGTGTTAGCCTGTAGTTACACATCGCCTATGCTGATGTCTAAATCGCTAAAGAATATAGATACATAGGTAGCTGCTATAATAGTCTAGGTCTGGAAGCTAGAGGATCGAGACGTCTTTATTTATTCAACCACAATCTCAACGCTAAGTTTAGACGATGCAGGCCGTTACCACCTACCTACAAAAAGTCGTTTTAACCGATTCCTATATAACAGAAGATTAGGTTCTCCTTTCGATGCGAAAGGAGAACCTAATCTTCCTTGAAATCAAATTGTATTGTAGTTTTAGTTGACAAGCATGCAATCCAATACATAACATCTCAAAGCTATCTATACATTTTGACCTAACTGTGAGTCAAAACGGATGACAAAACTGAATTATTTTGATAACATATTTCATACTAGCTGCTTCTATTTATCCTGGGGAACCTACATTCTTCGCGCATCAGGATAAAATGTATCCATGTGTTAATCTAGATTATAAACTATTTATAAAATACCAAATTTTATCTAAGCCATTCAGTAGCTTTTGCGAGAAAGAATAACAAACGTAGGATGATGTGTATGATATTACAATGAATGTAAGTATGAAAATGTTGAAAGTATTAAATAATCGATACCAAGTTACGTGGCATACGTCAAAGTGTAAATTACGTAAAGTTTGAAGCATCCGCCCAATTATTCAACATCAACACTAGTCTACCAATTCCTGTAGGTATTATTTCAAAGAAAATTATGAAGACGATAGATATATGGAATACCTACTGAAAATTCATAGCATACAAAATACTCGTATTTTCTTAGCAGACGCGTTGTAGATAGGTAACTCATAACCTCATCTCATAAGTAGTCATTTACAATATCTATGTAAGCAGTACCTCCCTGCTTATGTATGTATTTAGTTTGGGAGCTATAAAGTAACCTATTATGTGGGTAGACCTCTGAAAGCACGACCCTTGGTTTTCCCGCAGCAGAGTAATAAGGCCGATTAAGCTTCCTAGCGCAATGCCCATCCACTCCGGAAAATCTTATTACCAACAGTTATTAGGCCACCGCTTGACCGGATTAAATCGCGCTTTATTTTTACATTATTGCTTAAATTAACATGTTTATCAATAAACATCATGCAAACACTAGTATTTTATCCGCTTATAGGTATTTTCATTAAGCTAATATTGACGAAACAATCGTTAATACCAGGAAAAATACATTTGAACCTGTGTTTGTAATAAAATATTCACGAGCGTGTCGCTCTTTATCAACAAAACATTTTTCAAAGGAAATCTTTATTCTACGAAAGAACTTAAATTGCCGAGTTTTATTTGTGTTACTGATATATTCTTTAAAGCGAACATCTAGTCATCGCAGCTGTTTTATTTTGAAAGTAGCTGTTGACTAATTCACTCAAAGATTTAAGGTGTGATTTCAACATGCAGTTCGTTGAATTTTCTGACAATACCTATTAGACATGAGCGTAATTGTGACAGTCTGACTCACATAGTGCACGGGATAAGGCGACAAGGCAATATACAAAACCAATACAGGTTGAGTTACGCGAATTATCAATGTATTGAAAATGAAAGAATTTGAAAAATATAGTTGTTTTCACGACGAAAGTGGGTTTACTAGATCATGTGGCATATCAATAACAGGGCCTGATCTGCACATTCTAAAATATTTCTTATGGTTTTCGAACTGTAATGAAAAGTGCCCAAAAGTATGGCCAAGATTAAAAAGCGATAAATCGTAAATAGTGAACCCCGATAGAAGAAAAATAAAACTTATTCAAAGCATCACGGTTTTAAAGTAAATTCTTGTTGTTTTGACGAATGGATTTTGTTGCGCATATTTTTCATTCACAAGTGGGGAAACCTCAATGCCTGAATCCGACTCGCAACAGGGCGATTTTTCATTTGTCTGGATTTCGGTAAGTAGGTACGGTACCTACATGATGTCTTAGCCAAATGTCTAGATTCCATTTGTGGTGGAGGAGCGCACTCAATGGTTTCGTGGATATCGGCTGCTTGTCAGTCAACATCAAAGGAACGTACACTCCTTTGTAGGGTGAACGGCAACCGCTTTCAGAATACGTTAACGAACAGCTTTTGAGCCATCGTCAACTAACAACGGATCCGATTTGCACTGACTGCTATTAGCCTAACATGTATTTAAACCTACCACGATTGAATAACCTATAAGCTTTGAGCGAACACTGACTTAATCTTCACTAAGTTAGATAGATAGATAAATACCTAGTAGTTGTATCCTAGTATCCTATCTGTCTTCAGGGTCTATCTCTATACCAAACTTCATCCATTCATCGCTTCAGCCGTTTTACCATGAAAGTGTAACAAACAAACTCACTTCCGCGGTTATAATAAAGTTAGGATTGCTGAAAATTCGAAATTTCGATTTCCACGAATTCGAAATTCTCTAATTTAGTGTTCCTTCGGGTAAATTTGGTATTCACTAATTGGATCGTTATTTGCGTAATTTTAACAATGCATTTCTACTATCTTCGGTGAGAGTATCACCGTGTAGTCTACTGTTTTGAATTATTCGCAACAGCTCATAGAATCGACAAAATAACGACGAAATAATTTCATTAATTAAATTCTTTTTGGGTTATTATTCGGATTGTAATTTATCATAAAATTCATATAAGCATAACTCTGCGATAATAAATCTAGATGATTAAAATCTAGTATGATATTTTTTAATTACGACTTCCTTAGGCATACTCATTCGTATGCAGAGACAGGCATGGCAAGGAGTTGGCGCCGAGCCAATCCTTCCACCTCGTATTGTAAGCCGCCAGTTTAGGCTGACATTCAGAGCCCCGCACAAATGTACGCGAATACAAGCATTGCGGAGTGTGTTAATATAAACACAGGGGTCCCATGTGGTTGGATGAGCACTGCTTTATTCAGCCTGTTGTTTTCTTCATTAGAACCGTGCCACTAAACCCTTGTCACAGTTTTTGTCTGGTTTCTCTGTCAATGGCCTAAGTAAATTCTTTTGGACTCTTTATCGTGATTATTTGCTATATGACACTTGAGTTAACAAGTTGCAAGTTATGGTATTTTGAGAATACATACATAAACCGCAAAAGAATATATACCACAGTGCCTATTAACTGGTTTTAAAGAATCTGAACCATAATGGTAATATGGAAATATAAAAGACCCCATTGCGCGTCATTTCTTGTCTGTCTTGTCGTCAGTCACAGCTGACTACTTCAGGAACTACTTATGCTGACGACTTGGAAATTTGGAACACATATGAAGAATGATTACCTACACGTATTACTTGAATGAATGACGGTATAAGGGAAGTTGGGGTGTGAATTGTTATCGTGGGCTTACTTTGTCTTAAGGCATATCATATAAAAGCACTTGATCTACTCATTCTTATTATATTTTTGTAAATCCTATAAAATTATGATGATAAATTAATAAAAAGACATTATTCCTCCCCATGCTTCTTAAATTTAAAAATAATTATCACAGTTTAAAAGTAATCAGCAAAACCCTTGAACAAACAGACTTATTATGCGGACTTTTCCTTCCGAAGTTCGGAATCATTGGTGCGCGAATCTGACTAGCATCTTTTTTAGTTAGAAAAGTAAAATATTTTCGTAGCTAAAAATATTCCTAGAAATTGGTATAATATTGAAACCACCTGTATCAATATACGAACAAAATTGGAACTAGACTTCTACGTACTTGTATCTGTATCAAATAAACGACAAAGCGGGATGGATTTAGAGTTGTACACTTCTCTGCACTTTAATTAGGACATGTTACGAAACTCTAGCTAAATGTATTACTTTTTCATACTACTTGCCCATAATGTCAGGCGATAATCTAATCTTGCAAACCTCACTTTAAAATAACTCATTATAGGTTCGAATATTTACTGCAGATTTGCTGTGTTCAACAATTAAAACGGAAAAATAAAAGAAATAAATACCTATGTCACTGGGTATAATATACATATTTACCTACATACATAAATGTACCTACATATACATATTATGTCCATTAGTGGAACATATTTTGGTTATAATTTTGTTTTATTTTATTTATTTCGCACTAGTTCTGAATAATACCTATTCTACTCGGGAAGAGGATCAAATTAATTTTATACATTTTAAACATAACAAAAATAATAATAAATACTATTTCATACTTTTGTTGTAGCTTTATCAAGTAGAAAATGTAGTACATAAATAGTTGTGTTTATTAAGAATATTTACAGCTTTTTGATTGGAAAAGGAACGGAAAATGACGTGGTGTAATAAAATATAAAGATTAAAAAAATCTATACACACATTATCCATGCAAAATTGTTATATATTTCATAAGCCATTGTATGCTGGATAGATCATGCTCCTTATACCTTTAAGACTGCATATTTTTCTAACACTCCATCATGAAAACACATTGTGCCTAGCTTTCACACTAATTATGTCGTTTTAACCTGTCGGATAATCGCTGGTGGAAATGTTCTAGTTCAGCGAGTAACAATGGTATTAAGGCAGCTAATATGATTTGCCGAAATGATTTACGAAATACAGCGAGTATTCGCTGGGTATTGCAAAGCCGATAAAACCCATATCTAACCGAATAGGATGCTGCCGACCGGCGATTATTCATTCAGAATATTCCAAATTGCACCTATTGTGTTCATTTGGATTAATTATTTATATTTACACCTTGTATTTATAGCAACGAAAATACATATAAAATGCTTTGTTTGTAAAACATAAAATGTTGAATGACTGACGGATCAGCGCACAGCCTAAACTGCTGATCGTAGTGAAACTCGGAGGGTATTGTATGACGTGGGCATCCGATAAGGATTTTCCAAAATTTTGACTAAGAGGATGAAAAGGGGGAGCAAAGTTTGTATGAGACTCTGTCATTTTTAATTTGAATTCGTTTAGCCCACGCGGGCGAAGCCGTTCGCGGAAAGCTAGTAATTTATAAAAAATCAGACAAGCGCGAAGCGTATTTGCTCACTGAGTGTACTTTGCAAGAAAAAATATACGCAGTAAATATCAATATAACTGTCTGGTTTTTCCAGTTTGCATAATTATGCTTGTTTGTAATTCTGTTCATTTCATTATAATTGTTTATGGATAAAAGTTAATGACTATCTACTCCATTCGTTTAGGAGTTTTCGCTTTGTAAACATCGGAAATAAGGGGTAGACGCTATTTTTATTCATCTTTTACCATGTATCAAAAACAATGCTGATTGAAATGGGATATTAAATTCTCCGGATATGCACGTCAGAAACAAAGTTCCTTACTCATACGGAGCATATCAACATACCTTGTATAATATCATAGAGAGAGATATAGTATAGATAAAGTCGCACAGAGGGGTTTTCTGCTTACAAAAATAATTTTAAACATCTTACATTTGTAAGAAAATTGGAAAATCATTATAAATAATTGATATTAGTCTCAATAATTAAATTTCAAGTCAATAGCATTAGCAGTTCCTCAAAAAGCAGCTATAACATACAAAGTGGCACTATAAGGGCTCCTTCTAATAATGATGTAGTTAACATTTAAATGGCAATTTGACACAACTTTTTAGTGACTATGAACCGCAAGGTAGGATCAAATACGTCCAAACAGTAATCACTTTTGCAATCACTAGGCCAACGAAGCATTTCTTGCTGACATTCGCAAAATATACATATAAGGTACCTAAAGAATTTTGTCGTAGCTCCCAAACTGAGCAATATGTTCGCTCGACTGACAGAGATAAATGGCCCCAAAAGTAGCGACATTACTCATCACAGCTAAATAAATAAAATTAGTAGGTCCAACAGACATGAGAAATAGTTTATGACTTTTAACTTTATTACTTAAAAAAATACTAATTACTAATTTTATAAATTGTGTAGCTTAGCCAACACGATGATAGAAGAATAATTTTGAACAAATAGGGTGTGGAAACTTAGATAAAGGAGCCAAATGCGAGTTATTCTCTTAACATTAATAATATTAATGTACTATTATATTAAAACATCGAAATGTTTCCTAAATAAATTAATGTTTTTTCTTGGTTTGTTCTGATTATAACTACCAGATGATTATTACCAGATTTTATATATCGGATTTCATCGTTCATTTAGAGTTTCTTTCCTTTAAGTATGCAGGCGAACAATTCCTTCTAAAACATGAGCTAGAAGTAGTAAAACGATTACTCCAAATGAGCATTATGATATTGCTGTCATCGTGCATATAAAGGGCCAATCATATTACGAGTATGTGTTCGGAAAGATGAATACCAAAAATGAAAAGGATACTTGAAACTGTTGTATGTTTATTTTCATTTGGTTAAATACTGTTGCAGTTCACGAAAAGCTCATCGAATTTATTAGGAACACATCAAGCGCGGTACAGCGTAGCGTGTATTGGGATTGTTGTTCTTTTGCTCTCTCGTGATGCATTTCATTATTGGATGCAAACCAAATACCCAACAAAAGATTAACGACCCAGCCTCACCGCTTCGTTAGTGTGAGCGATGATCGATGTATTGGGAACTATCTATTTTTTAATTACTTAATCCTACCAAATGTTAGCATACACTGTATTTACACTCACATACGTAGTCGTAAGTGAATTATGTGTAACTTGCTCGCAGAATACTCATCTATCTGTAGGTACATATAAAATGCTTCGTCCTGAATGACTGACTGACGGATCAACGCACAGCCTACACTGCTCGTAGAGACCTGAAACTTGGAGAGTGTGTTCTTTGTATGACGTAGGCATCCGATAAAGATTTTCCGTAATTCTACCCCCTAAAAAGGCGGGCAAAGTTTATATGAAACTCTGTCACTTTATCTTGAATTCGTTGTCTCTTACGCTTTCACGCTAAAACGGTATCTATACTAATATTATAAAGCTGAAAAGATTGTTTGTTTTTTTGAACCCGCTAATTTCAGGAACCGCTGGTCCGATTTGAAAAATTCTGTCAATGTTAGATAGTCCATTTATTGAGGAAGGTTATATATCATTACGCTAAGAACAATAGGAGCGGAGGATTACTATTCGCGAACGAAGTCGCGGGCAAAAGCTAGTGAGATATATGACTTCTTCTTTCGTATCTATAAGAAGTGAACATGATAATGTCATGCCGTGGTAAAAATGTTATCCAGTCAGAAAAATGGTTGCCAGGCTACATGTCCAACAAATCTGTTAAAGTACGCACGTAGAGGCTATTTATAGCCTACCGTATGACCGAAATGCATAGATACAGAGTTGAATTGGAATGAATTTTGCGTGTGCGTGGAATTTCATAATGTTTCATTTCCAAAGCATCGTTGAATGATTTTAAACTCTATTCAATAGTAATTCTGATTTGTTTCAGAATGTTCAGTTGTTCATTTCATGAATACGATTTCAATTAATCATTTTTTTTGGCTTATTTGTTTGACAAACACAAATAGAACTAAGGGCGATGATCTGGGTTCCTAAAACTATGATAATAGGTCTGATACATGTAAATATATGGTTCTGCACCATACTAAGCCCGTGTTATATCTTGTAATGTTGTATTTTTTAACTCTAATGCTTAGGTACTGTAACTGTACAGAAACTATACCCAAGTTCTTATAGTATTCTGTTCTTAGGAACGAAGATTTATGAAGGTGTCGTGAATAGATTAATCATCTCACTAAGTAAACAGCGTGAGATTAATAATAATTGGTCGTCGCGAAGCTTCGATCGCAGCAATTAACAATTATTTTATCTTAGCAAACAGTGTTTCATGATTTTATTTTACAATCTTAATTTTAGCGCTACTCTAAGCGTATTTGTTTACTGTGGAGTTTGTTGCGCCACTTCTTCTTCCCAGCAAAACGCATAAAAAGTAGTGAAGGATGGGCGTTTAAAAAGCGCTGTTTTTTATTTATTTTTCATGTTTAATGTGTAATTTTTATTTATTTACTAACAAGTTAGTAGTAGCTAAAAATAGTCATGAATTCAGTTACAGTGACCTACAGTTATGTTGATGGCTCACAAAATTCAATGATGACTAATCTGCTCGAGCGGAGACTCACGCGACACACACAACTACTCTCAATAATCTGATTAGCGCAGATGGGATGTCGATTGGAACGGACGACGGACCGACGCGCGTTCGTCACTGTCCGATCAGCCATCATCACGTTCATATGATTTATTTGCTTTATATAAGAAATGGAGTACAGGGACAGACAATAGAGGTTACCTTTGGTGCCGAACGGATTCAATAAAAAGATCAGCTAACCTTATTTTGCCATAAGCCGGTGTATCGTATTTCGACCCGAACGATAACTACAGACTATTGAATAATATTTAAATAATATTTTCTGACAAGTTACCAAGTTTTATTTATGCTAAGTAAAATATGTTAAGTTTTCCTGAAATTATTTATAATATTAGAGGATTTATGGGATTCTGTTTCTGCACTGACTTCTATAAATCCACGCAGACATTTAATTACACTTAAAATCTAGTCAGCGCGAGAATTGCACGCGCAGTTAGGCTCCCGCGCAAATTATTATTATTTGGCAAATTATGTAGGTATAGCTACGTTTTAATTGCAGCTGTAGGTCATTAAAACGTGAAACTTTAGACTATGCACAAATTGCAGTAAGAGAACGAAATGAATAGGTAATAATCTTCTATTTTGCACAAACGTTAACAAACAAAGCCTCAACACAGATATTACGTTGCGAACGAAGCAGAGCTGGCGTGGTGCCAATCTCACCTTTCAAGCGTGACGCCCGGGTGACGACGACGTACTCGTATGGTCCAATATGGAAATTGGAGAATTTTCCACGAACGGAAATACCGCAGTCGGCCGCTTACAGACCGACGGCCGCAGCGTTTGTTAATGCAATGTTTCCACTCGAATATTACTTATTGTAGTTTTAGAAATAAATATTAAATTAATAAAATGATAGACGAATAATTTCTCAGCTTTCTGGTACTGAGAGTAGCTGAATTAAATTGCGGATTAGCGGACGATTTATGATTACAGATTCCTAAAAACAAAATTCTGTCCATTGCTAAACGCATCACTTAAAAGGCTGGACCGATTTGGCTAATAATTGTAATAGTTCAAATAAGGTTTTAAGTCAATAATACCCGTAATTATACCTACGTTTAAGGATAGAAATTTAGCGTTAAAAAAAACTACGTTTAAAAAAACCGACTTCAAAAAAAAACTAAAAAGTATTAAAAAAGTATAAAATAACTTAATAAAGATTTAACACAAACCTAATACCTTTAATATTAATAAAACACCATTATTTGTATGTGTTACCTATTGACAGGTTTAAAGTCGGTGCCAAGCCAAATGTAATAGTGTTACTCATTCAGGTATTAAAAAGTTTTCATCTGTTTCACATTAATTCACATTGTTCTTTAAGTTTATTTACGTAGGTTAATCTTTAGGAATTTCATTTTGTTTAGGACTTGGCACCGACTTCAAACCTGTCAATAGGTAACACATACAAATAATGGTGTTTTATTAATATTAAAGGTATTAGGTTTGTGTTAAATCTTTATTAAGTTATTTTATACTTTTTTAATACTTTTTAGTTTTTTTTTGAAGTCGGTTTTTTTAAACGTAGTTTTTTTAAATTTATTTTTTACTTTTTAGTGTCTGTAATAAGTTGCTCTGTAAACTACAGTATTTTTTACAGGATTTTTATAGATTACATAAGGAAGGCTATAACATTTCGTTGTTTTTATTGTCATAATTATATGTTAAATAGTTTTTTTTTAAGTAGCTATGGGTAGGCCTACGAAAGGTGCAGCTTTAAACAATATAGATCAAGAAACGGGAACGGAAAATATAAATCGACTCCGAAACAATTACGTCATCGATGTAAACAAAAATGTAAAAAATGTTCACAAAATGAAAACTACTGGGCCAAACCATGTGAAATTTTTATGGGACCAAATGGCATCTATTCCGCATCAAACTAAAAAAGAATCACGTAAATCGGATCATAAATCTCAGCGTAATCGGTGTACATACATAGAAAAAAAAAAAAAAAAAAAAAAAAAAATACCGATCGAATTGAGAACCTCCTCCTTTTTTTGAAGTCGGTTAAAAATACAAGTAGGTACTTTACTTACTCTTGGTCGTCGGTGGTTGGTGCCGGTTCTAATGAAGTTCACAAGCTTACCTACTGAATAATTACATAAGTGCCAACTTTTCAATCAAATGCATTAATTACTAGGAAGCATTTCCAAAGAACATTCCGTGAAATTCTATTTATAACTACTAAGAGCCAATAGTAAAGTCTCTGCATTCGTCTAAAAGCTACTTTGGTTTGTTCAACTGTTTAAATGTATTTTACCTGGCATCCCCTCCATTAAAAACTAGTTAATAAACTAGTCTGCATTTATTATTCTTTCTTTAATAATATTCCATGTAAAAAAATACAATGACTAACGTTCTATGGGGAATTATTATTTATTACTAGCTGTTTCCCGCGGTTTCATCCGCGTCCTGGCGGAACTACTTCACACACCTGGATAAAAAGTAAAAAATAAAAACTAAAACCTTCTCCAGGGTCCTCTCTAACTCCATACCAAATTTCATACAAATCGATTCAGCTGCTCTCGAGATTTGCGCTCAGCAACACATTCAACGATTCATTTTAATATTATAGAATTAATAGGTACCCACTAGCGACCAATGCAGTTTTTTCTAAATAAGTAAATCTTTTACTTTGACGTACCACGAATAGTATCTGACGTTATATGTCTCGTTGGTGCCAATGCGTGGTCGCTAATGTGACCATATTTAAAAATCATATTTGACAGGCTAGAAACACATTAACAACTGTTCAACTTATTTAACTTTATAGTGAAATAGTTATTGAACTCACAATCAAAGTTAAAAACAAAGGCGCTATGTTAACAGGGGTTCTAACAACTCCCTCTACAAATATACACGTCCCGACTAACTAAAATATAACGAGGAAGATCGTACGGTAGACCTACAGTAAAATATACACGTTTCGTGCTAATTTTGATTGCGAGAAACAATATAATATAATTACGTCTAAAGGTTACAAGCTAAGCGAGAATGATGTAGCTGGCAACAACAGAGCATTAACCTTTGTGGCTCTCAGCTCACTACTGTGGCCCATTTAAAACTAGCCAGAAATGCGACATCAATACTCCATGTTGAAATTGAGGAAACAAAATAAAATGTTGTTTGTGACTTCCATTACCCGTAATATCTCGTTTGTCCACTTTGTTTTTCATGCAGGTGACTTTCAGTTCCATCTGGCTCAGTTTTACATTTCATAAACCTTTTTATATGGGGCGTTCACAACAAAGAGATTGAGGGTTGGGGAGATTGGAAATTTTAAACATAAATGTATAAAGATTTTTATCATTTTAAAACTGATCGTAGATATGTATTTTTTTCTTTTAACTTGAAACTTGAACAAAAATTAAAGTTAAAGTTTTTTAGGGTCCCGTGTCCAAATATTATCATGATAAAACAGTGAAACTTTTTATGAATTATGACTATTTCATGAAATGTTCGTCTTTTTATTATATAATTGATTCTGCGATGCCGCTACGAGCGTTAAAAATTAAAAAAAAGTTCTTGCCCCCACGAATTCCCACCTCTAACTCAATTGTCTGGCGTCAAATTGAATTTGACGATGTCGAGTTGTATACGTCTGTCTCACCGAGATATTTTGTATATTTGGTACTAGTACAAGTATATAGTAATCTTGGCTCAAATGAGTTCTGCATATTTTTAAATTTTGTTGGAACTCGGGACTGAGTCAGCGGAAGCAGATAAAATGTTCTACTTATTTCAAGTTACAAATGCGGTGACATTTATAGCACAAACTCTAGAATAGTGGAGAACAGTGTCTCTGCTGAATAAAAAACTGATAAGACACGACTTTCTATTAAAATAACTCATCAAAATCAACAGAGTATAATTTATTTTTTATAACTCACTGGCTTCAGCCGCTACTTCATCTGTAATAAAAACTATCCTTCGTGCTAATCCAGGTTATAAACTATGCCCGAATCTATTGAGCGGGCTTTGTGTAAGAGTCATATATGTGCATACATACATCCATCCCCATTTCGCATTTATAATATTCCAGAAGATGGAGAACGTTGATTTAACTTTTTTTCTACATATTAGGCACTGTTCTAACCATAGTTACACCGAAACCTTGAAGCTTATAAGTTAATCATACTATATGCAGCTTTATGCAATGAAACAATAGTAGCTTCAAGCATGAATAGTATCTAAATTGCTCGATACCGACTGCCTCATTCCTCATATACATAAATTAGTTCTAGTTATGTATGTACATTGAGATTCAACGTACTAAAATAAATTTAAAACTCGCACAAGCGGTGCGGTTGGTGCGGCGATGAATGAAATTGACATGAAGGTACCCCGGTAACTCGATAACTGACCATCGATAGCGCGTTAAACGGATCTTTATTCGAAAGCGGTGTCAAATGAAATGAAAGATACATTTGGTAAATAATATTTACGATTCAGTGTTGACATATATTTTTTATGTAAAATAAAATAAGTCACGTTCGTCGGTCAGTGGTTACACGTGCGAACACGGGGACAATGCGGCAGGCTTGCGTGCCTTGTTGTTCTTGGCTAAGATTCTTCTTCTTGATCGATTCCTTATGACGAAGGGACGTGATTACAGTGCCTCGCCACCGTCTGGACGGCCGTCTGCAGGCTGGTCCCAATGGGTTTTGAGTCGTATCACCCATCTCGTGGGCAAGCGTCCTCTACTCCTTTTCTCCATGCTAGGGTTAGCTTGGATAATACTAATAAGGATAATAATAATAATAATAATTCAGGTACTTGAACCAGCAGTCAACGTCTCGGCCCAACGACTTTCGGATCAGGTGCGCGTTATCCAACGCAATCACAGATTGGACAACGCCGCACTTGATAGGCTGCGCTCAGAGGTGCTGAACAACCTTATGGTATCGACCTCATCACAGACCGCGGCTCCACCGTTTGTTACGGTCGGAGTCCCGCCGCGGTCCAATCACGGTGATGAAGGTGAGGACGATAGGGTTGTAACAGTAAGTAGTCAGTGCAACGACCAACTGGGGAGTGCCCTGGAAGATGCGATCCGGGAATTTAGGTTCACTCCTGTCGAATTTAGACCACGTCTACCACGCTTGCCTATGCACAAGCGGAATAGGGCGCTGGTGTGTACTTTGGATTCGCTGTTGGATAAATACTTTGAAAACAGCGAAGACCTCTTCGATACACACTCAATCATGTATTGCGCGGCTGTGGCGGCATGTCGTGTGGCGAATGTCAAATTTTCTGACAGTGATAGAGCCACACGACCAAAACCAGCCATCCCAGCTTGGCAATGCAGGATTGAGCGTCGTGTCGAGGGGGCCAGGGTACTCATCGGCAAACTATTATGCTTCAGGGAGGGTAATACCCGACCAAGGGTGATGCGCTTTGTGAGACGGGCATTCACGGGGACTGGAATTAGTCCTCGTGAGTATATGTCACATGTCACAGAGCGCATCGACTTCCTGAAGCAAAAAGTTTGTGCATGGGCAAGCCGTATTCGTCGGTATAAACGACGGGTGGAACGTTATACCCAGAATCGCATGTTCCAGAGCGACCAAAGGTGGGTATACAGAGCTTGGGAGCGACCTGAACATACTGTGGCTGACGTGTGCCGCCCAGATGATGACGCCACTAGTATATTTTGGCGCGACATCTGGTCGGCACCCGTCGGCCACACTGAAGGTGACTGGATGCGTGATGTTGAACGAGAGTGTGAATTTATAACAGAAATGGAGGAGGTTAGCATCACCTCCTCCGATGTGGCCAGTGCAGTCCGTCCACTGCCAAATTGGAAGTCACCAGGACCGGACGGACTGCACAATTTCTGGCTTAAATGGCTACAAAGTTCACACCCTCGTTTGGCATCGCAATTCCAGTTAGCTTTAGAAGCCGGGTCGCTACCACAGTTCCTAACTACAGGAGTTACCCACCTGCTCCATAAATCAGGTAGTGCCGCGGAACCTAAGAATTATAGACCGATCACTTGTTTACCGACGGTCTATAAACTTCTTACATCTATTTTGAGAGCTAAAATAAATTCACATATTGACAAACATTCCATCATGTCAGTCTCTCAAAATGGATGTAGGAATGGGTCCCGTGGCACTAAGGAGCTGCTCCTCATCGATATGGTCATAAGCCAGCAGGTTCGTCGATCCCGAAAGAATCTGTCGACATGTTGGATAGATTACAAGAAGGCCTACGACTCGGTCCCTCATACATGGCTCATGAGGGTGCTGGAGCTGTATAAAATAAATACAACTCTACGCACCTTCCTTGCGTCATGTATGGGGCAGTGGAGGACGGTACTTCGCTATCCAGGATGTCGAACGATTCAAGGGAACGACGAGTCTATTAAAATTAAGCGGGGAATATTCCAGGGTGACAGTTTGAGTCCACTTTGGTTTTGTTTAGCCTTGAACCCTCTCAGCACTCTACTAGAGGGTTCGAGGCTGGGCTATCCTTTGCGGAGAGGTGGTCAGGTTATATCCCACTTGCTTTATATGGATGATTTGAAACTATTTGCCCCTACTAAACTGCAACTGATGAAGCTACTAAAGGTAACTGAAACTTTTAGTAGCTCCATCAGGATGGAGTTTGGTGTGGATAAATGTGCAGTTATGCATGTAAAGCGAGGAGGGATTGTAGAATCTGAGGGACTACAACTTTCAGATTCTATAAACCTTAGATCACTTTCCGCAACTGATACTTACAAATACCTGGGTATGTCGGAGGGGTTAGGCATCAACGCGGCTGACGTGAAACAATCGTTACGGGAACGGTTCTTTGGTCGCCTGAATAAGGTTCTGAAAAGTTCCTTATCAGGTGGCAATAAGGTCCGCGCCTTTAACGGTTGGGTCATGCCAGTCCTGATGTACTCCTTTGGCATACTCAAGTGGACTCAGTCTGAACTTGACGCCCTGGACAGAAGAGTTCGGTCACTGTTGACTGCAAATCGGATGCATCACCCACGATCATCGGTGATGAGATTGTACATCCCACGGAAATGCGGGGGTCGTGGCTATTTAAATGCTAAGACCCTTCATAACCGTGAGGTGTGCAATCTCAGGGAATATTTTCTTAAAACCGACGTGGGTATGCATCAGGATGTAGTCGCAGTGGACAAGGGACTCACCCCGCTGTCGCTGGCTAAAGAGAATTGGCGCAAACCTGTGGTACTTACCACCAATGACCGCAAGGAGGTATGGCAAGGCAAGGAGCTACACGGACGCTTTTTCCGGGCTCTTCATGGGCCCGATGTAGACTTTATGGCGTCCGTATCTTGGCTACGTTTCGGCGACCTGTTCGGGGAAACCGAAGGGTTTGTCTGCGCAATTATGGACGAAGTTATGTTGACGAACAACTACCGGAGATATATCATGAAGGACGGGACGATTGACATATGTCGGGCATGTCATCGTCCAGGTGAGTCTATCAGACATATTATCTCTGGCTGTTCTCGTTTGGCTAACGGTGAATACTTGCACAGGCATAACCAAGTGGCCAAGATCATCCACCAGCAGCTTGCTATGCAGTACAAACTTGTGGATCTTGAGGTACCATACTACAAGTATGCGCCCGACCCAGTTCTCGAAAATGACCATATCACGTTGTACTGGGATCGGTCTATCATCACTGACAGGACTATTGTAGCCAATAAGCCTGACATAGTGGTGATAGACCGATTAGCGCGCCGCACAATGATCATCGATGTCACCATTCCCCATGACGAGAATCTCGTGAAAGCCGAGAAAGAAAAACAAATAAAGTATCTCGACTTGGCGCACGAGGTTGTCGACATGTGGAATGTGGACTCGGCAGTCATTGTGCCGATAGTCGTGACGGCCAATGGCCTGATGGCCAAGAGCCTCGACCAACATCTCAGGAGGCTCTCGTTAGGCGGCTGGGTCAAGGGCCTGATTCAGAAGGCAGTGCTCCTGGATACTGCACGTATTGTGAGGAGGTTCCTGTCTCTGGGGCCCTAACCACCGGTAGCTTGGACCCTGTTCCCGATATCGGTGGATCCCTGTTTTTTATATTTTTAAATGTTTTTTTTTTATATTTTGTAAAAATATTTAAAAATGTAGATAATATGTGTTAGGATAAATAAACGGAATAATAATAAGACGCGTCGTGATAATGCCGTATTTTTTTCTTAGGTAATGTAAGCCCGATACAGGCAGCACTTATGCATCTGTCTGGTCTTCTGGAGGCCCGACTGAAATGTGACCGTCTATCAGGGACCGTACCTAGATTCAAGCCAAATGCCGCTCTCATATATCCCTAGATTTAAGCCAAAAGTTACCTAATAATAGATTTAATTAATAATGTTTGAAATTCAAACATTAATCACGGCTTTTTCAGTAAAAGTAAATAAACCTAATAATCTAAACTAGATTTAAATGAAATGAGAACAGAGAACAAAGTTCTTTAATTAGAATTCTATTGATTTCAGAAATATGTTCAGAATTCTTGTTACTAAGGCTTTTTAATATAATTCAGAGTATTATCATTTCTATCTAACCGTCAACTATCGGAGATTATTACTTGATAGTCGTGATACTTTCATATATCTTTTGTATAGAAAATATGTTATGTTATTAGTATAGAAAAATAATAATAATACACGATTGGGAAGATAGATGAGCATGCTATTTGGATAAAACAACATGTTTCGTATACCATTTTTAACTTTTAAAGTAGACAAACTGTAACTCAATTCATAAAAAGACCCTTTTGTATGGAGCGCAGTCAAATTCAATGACGGGACCACACGGGGTCGGCTTCATGCATTGCAAATATGACTTGTAGTATGGAGGGTACAGGCTAGGAGAACTATCTCTGTGTATGAAAAGCGTTCCATAAAATGTGGTAAATAAAGATGGCGCTACAGTACACGGTGGAAGTGTAAATAAAAAAAGCGCTTAACACTAACTACTATAATTACCAGTAAAAGTTGACTCGGTATACTTCAATCCATCTGTAATTCCATGAGCGTCATTCTGTAGGGTTTTTGAACTTATTATTTACAGCTTACAGCTGGGCACTTTTTTAACTTTTCTATCATAAGAGATCGTTCTCCTTACCTCTACCCTCCACAATATGTAGTGAACGTTAGAGCTGGGCGCCTTCTCGTGGCGTGTTTGTGTGTACGTGACGCAATCACACCTACACTTTGTACTACAACCGGTACGTAACCTAGTGTGATAGCATTGTCTAACTCATTGTAGCGTCCTATTGTTGGAAATGGGTGGCGTTACACGGCTGGAAAATTTGACATAACTTATTTGCTTATTATGTGTATAATTAATTTAACTATTAATTAGTTAAACATCGGTAGATATTGAAAATTACTTGTTTAATTTTGTACGCTGTAAATTACGGCAAAACATGCCGCCATTATATATCTTTACTATCTTATATTACAACATTATATTGTGTACTGTATACTCATGTTATACAAATAAATGTATGGTTATCTTTTAAAAATAAAAACGGTAACCGCGGTTTCATTTGCGCATTAATCACGCACTCTAATAAAACTATTCCAAAACTTACTCAAGTTTAAATCTATCTCCTTTCAAATTTTATTCTGTTTAGTGCGAAACAAGCAAACAAAAGCAATCATATTTTTTAGGATATTACGTTTGCTTTTCCGTCAGAGATAAACGGAGTAATATACCAAATAAGTATGTGTAGTACACCAACATTGCACCACTGATGTTTTAAGTCCCTTGCAGATGGCGAACCTTTTTCCATAAACTAACATCAATATAAACTCTAGGATAATACTGACAAACGGCTGGAAAATCCAGTAACACTTGTAAATCGAATCCACATTCTCATTGTGCGATCACTAACCCACCGGCCACGGCCGTAGATAGGGGAGGGGGCTTGTGGGGCAATGCCCTACCTTGAAATCACAATGCCCTACCTTAAAAATACATAAAACTAATATAGATTATTATATGTAAGTAAATTGTTTGTTCATAGTTTGAGATAAAAAAATGTAGTAATAGGTGATTGATTTAGGAGCCCGTGCTTCGAGGGCAGATCAAATATAATAAAATTTTTACTTCTGTAACGCCTCGCCTCGTGAGGAGCGGAACCATTCGATCATAAGCACTGGTAGCACTATGCAACAACAATATAGGTACATTTAAATAACACGAATCCATTTTTTTTAAATAACAGATAATCATTCTTTGTATAAGAAACATGAATGATACCCGCGCGTAATAGTATAACAAAATTCAATATAATACGACTTTCGTAGTATTCGTAGTAGAATTCGTAGCATTCGTAGCGCCCGGTCAGAATCAAAGAAAATTATGCCGCTCGTAGCTAAGCTCAGACGTCATAAGTATTTTTTTCGATATAGATTTAAATACATATTCGTAATCAGATTTATTACAATATTTCAAATATATACTTAACTCAATATCGAAAAAAATATATTACGTCTGACTATGATAGTAGTTTTAACGCTGGATAAGAGTTTTGAGCTATTACATATTTTGCAAAATTTATTCCCTACCTTATGCTGCCAATTGCGATAAGGCTAGCCTTTATTTTCATATTGTAACATGAAGTAACAGAGTTATACATCAAAGGGTGAATAAATAAAAGCTTAGTGTGTGACGCTCTGCTAGATGCAAACCAACTAAATTCCACACGCACTTAATGGCATTCCATTTCGGTTAGCTGCACATATTTTCTCACATATTTGCATTTTAATATTTCGACTGGATCTGAACTTCGCGTCAGGTCATAGATTAAAGGGAACCATCGACTGAAACTATATTTTTTTCCAGAATGTGCCGCGGAGATCTGCACGGAAGATACCAAGCCTGAAATGCCAGCGGCACCACTAACTAGTAAGTCTTTGGCCGGCTTTTAAAAAAAACTGTTACGAGCTTTTTGTCGTTAGTACACTCGGTGCATCCCCACGCTCGCAAGTAAAAAGAACAAAATAAAACTTAACTCGAATTGAAACCACTCAACACTCGTTCAAATCTCGATAGTGTGGCGCTTCAATGTCCTCGAAGACTTTTAGTTTTTTTTGTTAGGGTTCCGTAGTGTAACAATAAAGCCTAAGAAATGGTGTATTATTCACTATCTACTGGTACATACTCTTAGATTGAAAATAGTTACGTATACATTTTAACGATATAAAAAATGAACAAGATGGATCATAAAAATGATTATAACTTTGAAAATGCATATTAAAATTGAGTGATGTTATATTATCATTTGCCTAGCTAGTCTATTCCCCAACTATGTTGTGGTCTACTTCCAGTCTAACCAGATAAAGCTAAGTAGCTGCTCAGTGTATCTGGTTAAACTGGAAGCAGACCTAGTGTTTTATATGGATCAACTACCTATCTGACCTCCACAACCCAGTTACCGAGTAACACGATACCCCATTATTAAAACTCGTTGTCAGACTTTCTGGCTTCTGAATATCCGAGACGACTGTCAAAGATTTACAAATGACAGCCGGGACCAATGGCTTATGTACAGAAAAGCCTCGGTATTACATAGAAATTCACCTATCCACTGGCCGACCGCGCAAGCGTAGCTTAACCTTGATTGATCGACCCATGCAGCTTTTACTTAGACACGAGCTCTCCTTCTTCAAGTCCAACTAGTCCTATACTATCCATTTTACATGAACCGACTGCCTATCTGACTTCCAGAAACCAATTACTGAGTAATACGATATGCCATGCCGGCTTCTATTGCCTGTATTACAGCATGGTACGCCAGAGTTAACTAACTAATGATAAGATAATAATATAACGGATATCCGCTGTTTCCGCCTAATTCATTGTTATTGGTTCACCTAATCGAATTATAGCTAAACAGAAAGCGCCCGCGCTAAACTGCAAGCAAACACGCCACGAGACCCACTTTTAATCCAACAGGTTTCATAATAAGTTGTTTAACTAGCTGATATGTTATAGTCAAATACAAAACCTTTTTACATAATATTACTTTTTTTTTAATATATACGCGTGGTAAGAATACTTCGTGGCCCAATTTTAATCATATTATCCGCATATATGAGCAAGACTTGGCATATTAAAAGTTTATTTGCAGAAAAACGGCTAAAAGTTATTTGTATATAAATTTGTTTTTTACGAATTAAGGCCGATTTTGGACACAGGCACCTTTGTCTCTGTCACAAAAACTATCTCTCTATTACGTGACTGAGTGTATAGTAACAGCAAAAACAATATATCGGCGAGTTTCAAATATAACTGTATTAACTTCCACGATTTCGGATCGCTCATTCGATTTTTGATTATGTCTAAAAAGCAATGCAAATAGAATTCCTGAAACTGCACAAAAATCTTTTCATGTTTTTTACCCTTTCAAGGTAGTAATTGAATTTCAAACAAAATAGAAGTGCTATTTATCATGAATTTGTTTATAAATTCTCTACTAGAGTATATCGTATGATTGAATTACCCACACAAAGGTAGAAAAACTAAAAGCTGACGACCAATTTTGTTCAAGAATTTCAATGTTTATTTCAAATCTCTTAATTACCTACTACCCAGCCGTTTCAACCGCATTCTGAGGGAACTATGTGTTAATCCAGGTTGTAAACTATGTGTGAAAAAAAAATCATCTAAATCCATTCAACAGTTTCTGCGTGACAGAGTATCAAACATTCATACATCCTCACAACTTTAAAATAACTGTCACTCAAAAAAAATGGCGGTAGGAAGGTCGCTGGGCCAGCTAGTTTATAATACTAAGTAAGGTAGTAGCTAGGATATTAGGGCTGGCAGACTAAAAAACATAAGTCCAAAAGTGAAACTTTCCAGGAACAACTAAAAACTGTATAAAAAAATAGCGTTAAACTATAAATTCAACTTTATTGGAATATTGAGATGTTTTTAATTAATACTAACATGCACGTAAATATAATTTGATAAAAATATAATAAAAAGCGATTTTAGTGACTTATGTTAGAAAGAACACTGTGTACCTAGTAGGTACTTGTGACTTAAGTGTATGAGAACAGTAAATTTAATTATAAACTATGTTTTAGTTGGCATTCAAAAGTTACTTCTATGAACGTAAAATTAATTTAGCATGCATCATTTATATACTAGCCTATATTTATAATTTATATTCAACTATTTATTCATCTTCTTCACTATCTAAAATATCAGGGTCAGTATTACGTACATTGTTCACAGAAGGCAAATCTAAATAAAATCTATGAAAAACGTCAGGTATTAAGGAGAGTAAAGAAATCAGATCATCTTTCTTTTCTTTTGATATCGGTAAGGGCTGTATCGATATAACAGGAATAGTGTCAGAAACTCGACGTTTCAAGTTAAATTTGTAAAAATTACATTCCGTGTCCAATGTGTCTTTGTAGGAGATTACGCCAAATTCAGAATCATAGCGCAACCACTTTTTATCGAGCCATTTAAATTGTCGCCCTTCTACATCTTTGTTTCTTAATACTAAAGGACCCTTTAACAATGAAAAAAAATCCAAAAAGTCGGAACTGCGCATTTCGACAACTTCATTTTTTTTACTGCTCGATCGAATCCAATCATGCGGGTGATAAATCTGCAAATCCGTTTTATTTTTCTTTTTTTCAATGATGCTATGATCCGTGTCCACTTCCAAGTGGCTATGACCCGGAACCATGAACTTGTGGTCTATGACATCTATGTCTAATTTCTGCAAAGCCCAAGTCAACATTGAACTGACATGAGAATTTCGGTTCTGTTGTGTAATGGCTCTCATAGGATGGAAATGATAAAATATGTTCCTTAATTTCTTGTCTTTTTTCATCAGAAATCTTATGTTTGGGAATACTCTTCCCATCGGTTATCATCTGTTTGAGTGCCACCTATCGACGACCGTTTTTTCGTGGCAACTGTTTTTATAAAATTATCGCTTTCGCCTAACGTCTTTAAAAGGCATCCCTGACAAATGGGTTCACGCTTCCCGTGAATTAATAAAAAATATTTGTATGTTTTCATGCGATTCTTTTGTTGGTCAGGATCTAGTGTGCGTTGTCTTTGAGTGGCCTTGTCGTGTATTTCAATTAAAGATGCCATATAAGTTGTTCTCTTGAGATATGTTCCCATTTGCCAATATTCTTTGAAAATAGCTTGTCTATCGTTCAATGATATACGCTCCTTGCATTTCATTCGACACGTCCCTAGCTCTTTGATTGTTCTGCTGGAAACAACTTTACCTTTTAATGTTTTATATGATTGACCTGTGTTGCGTTTTATTTTCTTTTCTTGTTTCGTAATGCGAATACTTTTTTTTGGAGATGTTTCGACCGTATGTGGCGTGTCGGCTCTTCGGTCAGTATCAGTGGATGTCGACGAATCTACTGCTGTTTCAGGGAGTTCGAAATGTTGATCCAGAACAGAATCATCACTTGAGAAATCCATTTCTCGATTAATAAACATGACGCCAGTGTGGCCTGATGATGTTAAAGGCATTGGTTCTTCTTCCGCTATTGTGCCTGTAGATTGCTGTTCATTTCGTTCATCTAAAAATAAAAACATACTGTAGAGGCTAAAAAAAATATTATTTTAATCATTTATTTATGATTGATGCTAAAATGAACAAATCACTGATGATTTCTGCTAAAACTACAATGAAAGATAAATATATTACTTTCTGTTTCTGATTTAAATCAAACATGGCAAACTTACCTTTAACATTTGTGTTTTTCCTCATCACCATCTCAACTAATTTCTTTCCTCGCTGACAATCCATAGTAATTGGGAATATTTTTTAAGTAAAATGTCACACACCACAACTGTTCTGTTAACAAATCAGAGCAAAACTAACTCGACTAGTGTGACCCAAATCACTACAATTACCACTTCAGTTTTTTGTAAGCAATAAATAATAATTTGAGTACCTACCCTCGAATTAAAAATCGAGATAACACGACGCACTTGACGTTCCTAATAACATAAGTCACTTTCTGTGTCCATGAAGTCCGAGAGCTTCAAGTGTTCCATTTAACATAACTCAACTTATGTTTTTTATAACGCCGCAAGATTAATGCGATTCAAGAGGTTGAAAAAGGACGCCACTTAGATTCAAGCCCGAACAAGCGATGATGACTTATGTGCTTTAGTCTGCCGATGTATTGATTTAAATTAATAATTTTGGTACAAAGACAAAAAAAAAGCATTTTTTTGACTTATGTGCTTTAGTCCGCCGACCCGACAATTTTATACCCACATCTTTACACCAATCATATTCTCTGTAATGGGCCTGGCGGTATCGGATATCCGACGGAAGTGAACGTGTCCCTATTGCTGCGATACGACAAATTGCCTCTAACAAACCTACAGCCACCGGTATGCCACAATACCGATTTGTGGGAATATTGGTCAAGCTATACACATCGCTCGATGTTATAGGAGGTATATTTAAAAATATGGACTAATTTCAGGACAATGATAATAATGATAATGCTCATTTAATCTGCCTTGATGTGTAGAAATGTTGGCAATGATGATAACCTAACCTTCGCATATCTTATATAGTTGCAGGATTAGGCATGCATCCAATCTGTAAAGCCTGAAATTAGTTTTTTTCTAAAAATTTTGTAAAGGTGTACAACGAGGAAAGCCAAATTAATCCGTATAACGTCGACTAACAGGTCGGGCGAATGCGCTTTTCCGCAGCCGACGAGAAAAAGCAGCTGAAACCAGTTCTGTTTTTTCGAAGCCAATCACACACTGCTCGAAATGCACTCTCTCGTAGTTTGCACGCATTTAAATACAACCAAAGACATAAACACTAATGAACATAGTTCAGAAACGATTCCGCTTTATGAATTTAATTAATGATATGTTAACATCAACATTCACACTTTGAATTGCGCTTCAGACAGCAGATTCGCTTCAAAGCATAGGTAGGTACTTACATCATTTGAGAGAGGTTTAGGTAGCCAAAGATAAACATATTATACATATCTTTGAAAATCATAAAAGTATTTATTTTATATTCTTCTTTATTTTATTTATTTTATCTTTACTATTTTTATGTACACACATTCGAATGAGAAAATGAAAAACATCTTTTTGATTTTGTATAGTCGTTTAAAAATCAGATCTAACAAGCACTATAACTTACGAAATTACAAATTACCACAATAAGATGTTGTCAACATTTTTTGGAATGGAACGGAGGTTTGACGGTATTGTTACATATTCTTTGCCGAGAATTTATTAGTAACTTTTGTCAACCTATCATGTTAAATGTTATATTAAGGGCGGATCCAGGATAAGGATGTTAGTTTATTGTTTTATGATTGTTCGGACATAACTCGCTCATATAATATAAACGAATTTAGAAGAAGTTTTTTTGTTCAAAAGTGGTTTATCTCAGTTTAAGATTTTCCATTGAAATTGTGTTTACGTTGATTGAATTGTTTTGTAAATATATAATTATTGGGCTATTCTAAGTCCGTGTATAACTAGCCTTATAGTGGACACCCTAATTAGAAGATTGCCGGGGGAAATTCTGGGAAGAAAATGATATTTCTAATTACTATATAATTTTGTTTGCTTTGGGATATTGTTTTGCTCTCCAAAAAAAACAACACTCAAACGTGGAAAATACAACCTACTTCCAAAAAAACTAAAGAGATAAAAAAAATATTTTATCCATCAGTAACCAAGAGCCATCGACTTTTGCACGATATACATATATATGTATTTGTCCACAAAAAATCGTCCTCGTCGTTTTGACATAAAACATATTAATTGTATCCAGTTGGACACATTTCAGTAAGATTTATTTTTCCATTCTTGTACTTACACTATCAGCTGGTTGCGCCAAACTTTTTATCTACACTAATATTATAAAGAGGAAAACTTTGTTTGTTTGTAATGAATAGGCTCAAAAACTACGGAACCGATTTTAAAAATTCTTTCACCATTCTAAAGCTACATTATCCACGAGTAACATAGGCTAAATTTTATTTTGGAAAAAAATAGGGTTCCGTAGGATATTTGTGTTTTTCGGACACAAGGTGTAAAAAATCAACCAGAAAAGTTACTTTTTTTGCGTACGCTACTAATCTCAGGAACCGATTTGAAAATTCTTTCAGTGTTAGATAGCCCATTTATTGAAGAAGGCTATAGGCTATATTTCATCACGCTAAAACCAATAGGAGCGGAGCACCACTATTCCACGCGGACGAAGTCGCGGGCAGAAGCTAGTTATTTATACTTTTACTAATATCTCAAAACATGATATTAATTATTAGCATTTTTCATATAGATGTAACAATCAAGTAAAAATGCATCATAAATATTTAGGCGAAAAACATAAAATAATAACAACATTATTCCATTTTCTCCTACATTTTGACAGATCTTGAATGACAGTTCTTCCGTTTCACATATAAGTAACCGCATATTTGGTGCCGGCACATAGATATATTAAACGGTAGTGAAATAATAAATCTATGTGCCGGCGTAAGGTCCTTTTTCACTCATAGTAGTTGAGTGGCACAAGACCGTGACTATATATGACACAAGTAAGGGGACTTGAAAGCTGGATTCGCCCTTGCGTGAAATGGTGTTCGTCGCCCACAATAATCTCGTTTAAGTCTATTATTATTTTATTTCAACGAGGCTGATGTGTCCATAATTGACTTAGGGCATGCCGCAGAAATAGGATGCTGCAAATAATACTATGATTATAAATATCTGCCACAGCAAAGAGCCGACGTTAAAGGGAGATACCGGGGGAAATCGAGCGAAATATGATATAGCCTCGTATCTAGGCCACTTCCATTTATTAGCAAGAGTTAGGCCAAGTTGCAGATCAGATACAGCCATGAATATCAGATAGTTCTGATGTTTTATACTTAACGTATATTAATAGTTAACTTAAAGCAAAGTTTGGGAGTCTGCTATATAAATAGATACACCAATTTAGCAACACATTAGGATGTGACTTTCGCCGTAAGATACTGCCCTTTCACAGCTCCTTAATTAGGATGATAATTTAAAATTATAATATTATAAAATAGCTGAACCGCTTTAGAATTTGGTATAAAAAGTAGCAAGTAGCATTTAATACCTTTCACCCCGGTTCGTATCGAGCTATTATATGATTAATACGGTTAGAAAGTAATTTAATAGAGGTACTCGTACTACCTGGCTGCTTTATAATTTAATTTTAGAATATCAACCAATTAAAATAAAAAATAATAATAAAATAATAATGTAGTTTGAATACGGCAAATCAAGCTCCTTCATGCTGCCAAAATACGTACTTCTAGAATATATCTATACTAATATTATAACGAGGAAAGATTTGTTTGTTTGTTTGTAGGGTTTTAACTAAAAACTACTGGACCGATTTTAAAAATTCTTTCACCGTTAGAAAGCTACATCTTTACGAAGTGTCATAAGCTATATTTATGTCTAGAAATTATTAGGGATCCCTACTAAAACTTGAATAATGTAACCCAAGGTATAAAAAAATGTCCACGCGGGCGAAGCCGCAGGCAGAAAACTAGTTGCATAATAATCTCGTAGGTGTGAAAAGTCAAGTATTGTTCAGGGATAAAGGTGTCTTCGTCTCATAGTAATTTTATTCTTCTACTACTCCTTTGGTGGACTTAGGATTAAAGTCTTGTATAATATTAAATCCGATATAAACCACGAATTGTTACGTTTGACCTTTTACAGAATTATTTTTAAAAAATCTTCAAAGATTAACCACATTTTTCTTAAACATAAAAAATCTTATATCATTGCTAAGGATTGCCTTAGTTTTGCGTTGCCTTGTTTTGTTTTATTTGCCCTCTTTCGTGGCCGCCATGAACATAATAATATCATGCTTATTTAACGAACCGAAAAAAATAATAATTAAAATTTAGTTTAGTTTAAACTAAGCGAAGTGAAAACTTCCTACAAGCCGGGTTTAATTTGAATAGATATTTTAAACTTTACTAATCTACAAATTAACGCTAAATAGCTTTTAAGTGGTTTAAATAACGGTTAGAGTGAGATTTTGCTAATTTGTTGCTATACCTACAGTGCGTTAAGAGCTTTCTAAGTAAGAAAGTTGATTTCTTTGGTAAACAAACTACGTGGTAAAAATATTGTGACTTGTTAGAAGTTTAAACATAAAAAAACTTGTAACAAGTCTCACAATATTTTTCAAGTAAAAAATCTATAATTTTAATTACCTTGGATATTTAATTGTCACACCTGGGAGTTTTCATCCGTTTTTTTCCTATTTATTCTGAGAACTGCTTCTTATATTTATGTAATAGCTGTTTCCCGCAGATTCACCCGCGTCCCGAGGAATTATAAAACACACCCGAATAAAAGGCCTACAACGGTCTCCAAAATCTGTACTATCACTGTTTTAGCATGAAAGGATAAAAAGAAAATAAACAAGCTCACTTTCATATTTACAATATTACTCGGGATAAAATAATTTACATTTAACCCGTTCAATCTTATTAACCACTTAAGTTTAAAATACATGCCAATGCCACTTTCATTAACAAAATATCGTACTGGAAATTTCAGGTTGTTTGAATCTCCCGAAATACAACCGTAAATAAATACCAGGCCTCGTAAGCTTCTTAGGTAATATTATTTAATTCAGTCCAATGAATTCAGAATACAATTAGTGTGGATGTCATGCCAATTGTGAGCTCAGGAATTTGATGCAAAAATTTATCATTTTACGTAGCGCAGAGAACAAATTCTATATCTAAATTGGACTTAAAACTATGTTACAATTCCAAGCACCTTCCCTTCGTAATTTAACGTTTCAATTAATCGTCGGAAAGTAGTTGCTTTAATTTGAAATCTTGTTCAGATTTCTCCTGATCCAGATCTTTACTGTCTTGAAAACTAATTAAGTATTGTAAAATGTATTTATTGCAAAATTATTTAAATGTTGCAAGTGAAAATAATAATTTGTATGTTGTAGGCGAGGACAGCGACACGGCGGATACTGATGGCAGACTATCTTCCGAGAGCTCTCCGCTTCCGCAGCGACGGGGTGGCATATTGAAAGGGGGGAGGCTGTGGAAGTCATTGGACACTGACAAGGATATGAATGAACAGGTGATCAGATGTTATATGCAGTTAAAGCATTGAACACGATACCAACAACTTTTAAAGTGCTGAGTGATTTTACAAGGTATATTTAGTTGACACGTAAATCATATGACATTCATTTCATTACGACTAAAATACCTAAAATAAAACTTTTTCCGTTTAATTCAACTTTGGCTTTTACCCGTTGCATAAATACAGTTACTCACGAGATTGTAAACAATTATCCGACAAAACGGACGCATCCTCGGACTACGCCCACAGTTCTACTTAACGAAAACAATTTACATCAGCGTATTAGTTTATTTCCTAACTGCCCGGTAGCTGAATTACCAGGAAATTTGTTTGAGGAAATTTATACTGGAACGTAGGAATGTTAATGTTATAATTGGTTCTGTAAATAAAGGTTATTAAAATTAATTATGCTCCCTTTAAAATTCCGTGATGGTCTTTCTACGAAATGAAAACGATGGTATTCTAGATACGGTCAAAACGTGAATAGAGTTAATGTACAATTAGGTTATTCTTACTTTTGTATAACAGAATGATGACCAACGCTCTACAACCACCGCTAGTGACGAAGATGGCTCCATCACGCCACGATCCGTACGATTCCTGGAGAGACCCAAAGATTCAGAGGAAGAGCTTCCGAAGAAAGAACCAGAAGCCGTTCAGACTCAAACCATGGACAGCGAAATAATAACACAAAAGGAATATAACACCACAAGTACAACACATAGGTAAAGCGTCTGTTATTATATGCCTATAGCGGAACCTTCAGCCTTTTAAAAATATTATTTTTAATTAAAAATGTTCAATCCGACACGGATTAATATGGATAATTGGGTAGTCGAAAACAATTATTTATAATTATCTATTTTAAATTCAGTTTTTATTTTATTATTATCACGTTAGCCCTACGTTAAGCCTTTGTCCAACAGTGTGATAAAAGTTTACCCTGGCCTCCTCTAACAAGTGCAGTATCACCATGTCATCAGCTTGGTGCATCCATCCTCTGCCTGCAGCCTTCCACAGATCATTACTCCCCCTTGTCGGGGGGCTTCTTATACTACGTTAACCTAGCCGTACATATCTAACAATACAAGTATTAAATAACTTGAAAAATATTAATTAGGCTGATGATGAAGAAGAGTGTAGAATGAAAGAAGAGTGTTAATACATCATGTATTAACACTCTTCTTTATAATAAACTAGCTGTTTCCCGCGGTTTCACCCGCATCCCGAGGGAACTTATTAGCGCACCCGGGTAAAAAGCCTAGCCTATGTTGTTCCTCAGGGTCTATTCTATCTCTGTACCAAATTTCATTTATATCGGTCCAGTAGTTTTGGCGTGAAAGCGTAACAGACAGACAGACAGAGTTACTTTCGCATTTATAATATTAGTAAGGATAAATACTCACCTAGGTGAGGTGACAGAATAATCTGTACCAATTGATTTTACGAAAAATGTATACAAAGTAGTAATATATTTTAATCTAATTCTGCCACAGAAATTAACAAAATGGCGCATTTCATGCTCTAAACATCAAGATTCATCATTTAATGTTATTTTATTTAGGTATCTACGTAGAAAAAATTGAACAAAATAAGTTATGATTCTGTTTACATTTTTGATTTTTGTGTTGACTATAGTACCTTTCTACAAAACCCTTCTCGTTTTATTACCATTACATTATTAACCACTTGGGTACATAGATTAGGTTATAGAGATTTTAACATTAAAACTATCAGACAAGCAATTGCTGTTCGATACAAGTAGCAAGACATTAACATTATACATTTCGAATGAACACTTTAATTATACTAATAAATTCAATTTGCTGATGTTACAGCGAAAATGTTTAATATATGTCTAAGACTAGAGTTTGCTTAATTAAGATTGCATTATGTTTGCAGCAAGATGCTTGCAAATCAAAGGTATGACTAGTACTCCAACTTGACTCTAACAGAAAGCAAATATATTATTGAGACGGTAATTATTGGCGCTAGAACTTTGCCAGCTTTGACACAAATTTCGATACGTTCATTGAAGTGTGTGGATGTGTGCTGATGTCGTGCATCGGTCTAGTCTATAATGAACACTCCCCACGGAACAGAGGACCGCCCGAGTTGAATGAATTCTGAAAGTAGGTACCTATTTACGTACCACGGTACGTTCCTACTGCTAAAATTGAAAATACATTGATTTCTACCTCCACCCGGTGATACATTTTTTAAAAATTACTAAAGAACTTATATTTTATTAAAATTTTAAATAATCATAGTTCCAATGATCGAAAAATAAATATCAATACCAATATTTACTCAATGAATAAGCTTACCTGAATCTGGTATGGGATTAATTTTACCTGTAAGAGGCATTCATCCGCTTTCAACGCGAATTGATAGTTGCTGTTAAATATGTCAATTATTATTTATAAATAAATCGTATCATGTAGTCACTGTAAATCAGTCCAATTATGGGACAAGGGTGCAACGTGACTATTATTATTTACAGACACATTCCGAATAAAAAAATGTAGTTATGTACCAACTAATTGTAGGTGTACCTATGCCCGAATAAGCGCAGTTTAAATTCATAATTTTCTGATATAACTAAGAATATACTACGTTGCAAAATAAAAAAGGTTAAGGAGTAGGTACCTGCAAAGGAATTACAAAAAAGAATACTATTTCATCATTGCTGCAGTAGCAAAAGAATTAAGCTGACATATTGCGTCCTAACGATATTCATATTACCTATATAGACTGGAAACGCCGCTCATCCTAACGATCAACGCGCCGAAAGCCAATTCAGCGGTTCAGCAGTTGTTCAACAGCGGCAGGCCACCGCCGCCCGCGATCGAACCACAGTTAGTCACTTCTGAAACGCTGAGGTATGAAAGCTTCATTTATTTTGCAATTTTTCCCAGCCTTCTTTATTGACCACCTGTATTTACCACCTTTTGTTATACTGCTTATTTTAGCGCTTTAATTGTAGTTCTTTGCTTCTGTTATTAATATGAATATATTTTTTATGTTAACTGATATTTATTCTTGTTTAGGGCTTGGGACGCGGGCGGCAGGCCCAAGACTGAGGAAGCCGCGGTTCGCCGCGTGGCTGAAAGAAATGCACTACGGTGCTCATTACTACGAAGCGAAGCTAGGAAAAAACAACAACCCAAGGTAGGTCCTACTCTGTGGTTTAAACTAATTTAATGCATTTCATTATTCTCGAACACTATTTGGTAGGCACCTACTGGCACAGACTAACAAACTCTATAATATATACAAAATTTCATTTGTAAAACTAACTTTGTATAAAACAACTGTTTGGCGTCTAATGTGAAAGGAACTACAGTCAGTTTCATTGAATAGAATATTATTTTTCATCAAACCCAATGTGGTTAAATTATCACACAATCACTGTTTTTTATAGCTTCATCTGGTTTTTATTTTGCTGAAGTTGTTATTTCGCCACTTTTAGATAGGTACCGCTTTTTATATTTCATATTCCATTGAGTCACATAATTATTTTTTATATGTAAATCTTCTGTAGGAAATAATGTTTCTTGCTAAATTAAAACAACCAATGATTGTCATGGTTACAGAATAAATAAAAAAATCATGAATATGTGAATTTAATTCACAATCAAACATTCTATTTAATAGGTACGTCTTTCATTTGCTCCATAATATTTTTTATACTGAATTGGTATTAATATTTCATCTATTTTATTTGCAATCATTTTCATGCATTTTTTCAGTCGAATCGGTTGATCATTTCATTCTAAACTGCCTCTAAATTGGACATTCCAACATTTTGTTTATTTACCTTTTCATCATTTTCTACTGAAACGAATCATAACAGTGCTGATAATTTTATAACTAACAAATCACTCTGGTAGTAAAAATTACTGTTTACATGATCAGAGGGATTACTATTTACCTAGTTTGTGAACTTTGAATAAAATTTAATTTGGCGTTCAGAATAGTTTGTTTTTGCCTTCAACTTTTCACTATAGCTGTGGTCTATAGCAGCCTCAGTTCCTAAAATAGACTGTTAATAGTTATACCTTTGAAAAACGCGAGTACCTAAATAAAATACGATCGAGCAATTCAATTATTTAAAATTGAATTAACAGCTTTCTGTTTGAATTCTATCTGAAATAATATTAATTGAAAGGTGAAAAACTCGCATTTCGTTCTTTTAGTATTAATTCGACTTCACGCAAAATATTTGATGTCGGTGAAATAATTATTGGACGAATTTCAGAAAGGAAATCGTATTTTATTGAGCAGGTGAATTAATAAATCTCATTTTGCCTCAATAACTATTTGGCGTGAATAAGCTTACCGGCCAAAAGCATGGTGAATTCGAAACAGGTGGTAACAAATATTTAACTTGGGGGAAATTGAAAGATAACTTGTTACGTTAAAATTTACATTTTTAAGCCAAAAATGTTTAGGCAAATTGTGTTAAATCCACTGAATAAATAATAATAGGTATAATGCCTCACAATTTATGTAGGCACCTTACATTAAAATTTTATTGAATTTTGAAATTGAAAAAAAAACTTAAGGATAGATAATAAAACAAACGAGTACAGCTTGGCAAAAAAGTCTAGAAACGGAACTAATTTTTTTTATTGCTGGCAGCCCCTGGCAATTAATGTCGTTCTGTTTATATACTCTGTGGTTCTGTGTCGTTCGATGTAAACAAAGCTCGCGAGTTACTTATTTTGTTATTTCGACCATCAAAACGTTAATAAAACCACGTTATAATAAATAAAACCATTCGGAGTACTAGCAAGGAAACAATTTATAATGTTTATATGCGATATCTGGTCGAACATGAGGCTTAAACTCTTCTTTCCGATCTCGACGATATTTACCAAAGTACCGCCATTATGACAGGTACAGCTTGGCAAAAAAGAGTAGAAATTAATAGGGGCGCCACTTTACCGTTCGTGTGGCAACCCGCTGCGACCGTATAGCGTACCATGCTATCGTCTTGATACTAAGCTGTATTTTTATAATTCATTAAAATCAGTAAGTATTATAAAATGTAATAACAAGTATTCACGTCATGTAACTGAATACAAATTACTTATAAGCACTAATAATGTAAGCACTCCTGTGTTTTCAAATTTTTTTGGGTATAAAAAAAGGCGTATGAATATAGCGTTATTATATTTGATTTCAATAAATCTTCTTCTAAATATTCCACGCCCGCCACATCCATGTCTTGGCTAGAGCTAGCCATAAACTCATCTGCGTCACACTCAGATTCAAGTCTATCATGTTGGAGATTGATTCCTAAACGTTTTATGTCCAAGTACGAGCCCTCTCATAAATTCATAATACTCCTTTTCTATTTTGTTAACATGCTGGCATGAATTCTTTTGAACTCCTACTCGGTTATAGATTGAAAAGCACGTTCGGTGCTTCCTATAAAGATAAAAATAATGATTAAACCTCTATCAATAATTAATGTAAAAAGTTTACGGTATCTATCTAGTTTGTTTTTGTGATTTTAAATGCTAGTTATAACAAGTATTATATTATCTTGTGATCACACTCATAGATAAGGTTATGTAGAAATCGAATTTACATATTGCAGAGTATCAAGGCTCAAGCCACTCAAGTATCAAAATAATCTAGTCGCGCTATACCAGTGTCAAAGACAAAACGTAAACATAACCTATATGCTCGATGTTTATTGTTCAAAATTTCACTTATTTCGTATTCAAGCAATTCAAAACCAAATAGAGATCATAAATTAACACTTGATACAACTAAATACAACAAAACAAACTCTTACATACCTGTCATAATGGCGGTACTATGGTAAATATCGTCGAGATCGGAAAGAAGAGTTTAAGCCTCATGATCGACCAGATATCGCCTATAAACATTATAAATTGATTCCTTGCTAGTACTCCGAATGGTTTTATTTATTATAACGTGGTTTTATTAACGTTTTGATGTTCGAAATAAAAAAATAAGTAACTCGCGAACTTTGTTTACATCGAACGACACAGAACGACATTAATTGCCAGGGGCTGTCAGCAATAAAAAAAATTAGTTCCGTTTCTAGACTTTTTTGCCAAGCTGTATGTAAGAGCTTGTTTAGTTGTATCAAGTGTTAATTTATGATCTCTATTTGGTTTTGAATTGCTTGAATACGAAATAAAGGAAATTTTAAACAATAAACACCGAGCATACAGGTTATGTTTACGTTTTGTCTTTGACACTTTGGTATAGCGCGACTAGTTAATATTGATACTTGAGTGGCTTGAGCCTTGATACTCCGCAATATGTAAATTCGATTTCAACATAACTTTATCTATGAGTGTGATCACAAGATAATATAATATTTGTTATAACTAGCATTTAAAAATCACAAAAACAAGATAGATAGGTACCGTAAACTTTTTACGTTTAATATTGATAGAGGTTTAATCATTTTTTTTATCTTTGTAGGAAGCACCGAACGTGCATTTCAATCTATAATCGAGTAGGAGTTCAAAAGAAATCATGCCAGCATGTTAACAAAATAGAAAAGGAGTATTATGAATTTATGAGAGGGCTCGTACTTGGACATAAAACGTTTAGGAATCAATCTCCAACATGATAGCGCAGTGCCTTTGAATCTGAGTGTGACTCAGATGAGTTTATGGCTAGCTCTAGCCAAGACATGGATGTGGCGGGCGTGGAACATTTAGAGGAAGATTTATTGAAATCAATTATAATAATGCTATATTCATACGCCTTTTTTTTACCCCAAAAAAAAATTGAAAACACAGGTGTGCTTTGCTGCATTATTAGTGCTTATAAGTAATTTGTATTCAGTTACATGACGTGAACACTTGTTATTACATTTTATAATACTTACTGATTTTAATTAATTATAGAAATACAGCTTAGTATCTAGACGATAGCATGGTACGCTATACGGTCGCAGCGGGTTGCCACACGAACGGTAAAGTGGCGCCCCTATTAATTTCTACTCTTTTTTGCCAAGCTGTAATTCACTTAACAACCAGAAATCTTTTATAAAGTTTGGCATCAAAAAAAACCGTACTATGGTAATAACTACAAACAGATTCAATGAGATTATCTATTATTCGAGAAGGCAAAAACACCGCCTGGTGTATGCTCCGCATCTGTTCGTAATTACCGCGTTGTCGTTAGGGAAATCTCGGGACTTTCCTGACTAATTAAAATATAATTAATTCATCCATCGATATTTTTGGCTATTTCAACAAATTAACGAGGTTAATGCCCAGAAATTAGAGTTGAAATTGAGTATTTCTGTGTTTCGTAGGTAATAGAATGAGATCAACTAGACTACTACTTTGGAGATGAGGCACTTAAAAGGTTCACTAGGCCAGTGAACCTTTTAAGTGTCTCATCTCCAAAGTTTGAAAATCCAATAAATAAATAGCAGCCCTATTTATTTCAGATTTTGCTTTGATGATTTAATAGTGAGATGATATTAAATAGAAAGCAATATTCGTTTGCAAACAAACTTAATTATGCGGTTGGGAAACAACAAGACAATAAACTCTTTACTGCGACAATATACTTTTTCCTTCTAAAATTCAAAGCCCTCTTTCGCGAGTCCGAATCTCATATTGACGCTTTTTTATACAGGAAATAACATTTATTTATAAGTAGCTTACCAGGTTTTGAATTTTTTATCGGATGATTATGTACGTACGCACATACGGTGTACATAAATAGCTAATACTGAGCTCATTCGGCGATTCGTCACCAAGTCTCTATGGAGGTACCTGACCTGACCTGGTTTCGTTTAAAGAGCCTTTACTTTCGCTTTGACTTTTACACAACCTTCGTATTAATACGCCTCTTAATTATGAAAATGAAATCCGATACATTTTCCGTGGAATAAGCCGACACAATAAAAATTCTCGTCCAATTAATATATTCAGGAAATTTTGCAGATAAATGCACTATAACATGAGCTTCGTTAATTATAGCTTCGACCATCATTATTTTATATTTTCTTCTAGGAATTTTCTACATTATCTGTTGTTGCCCATGATATTATTGCTGCATTTTTTGGAAGTTGTTTCTGGTCTCGATTAAGTATATATTGTGTTATTTGTACTAGTTATATACAAATGGTGTATTTTCTGTGTGTGTCCAGAATAAATGTTTCTTCTTTCTTACTTCTCTTTCAATATGAATTCTTAAATGTATGATGAAATACTTTAATTTGACATAATTATATTTAAATATAAAATGTATACCGAAAAATAGTGTGTGTGTGTGCCTATGAATTACAAATTGCAGTAAATGCAATGTATAGGTATGTAGGCAGCTACTATATGTATATAGTACCCGAATTTAATTAATTACGGACGATAGCGTCACAATAACGTAATTACTTGTAGTAGGCACCTACTAATAATTCAGTTGTACCATAAATTGTTTATTTACCACCGCTGCTATGAATGTTTATTAAAATGTTAATTAAGTTTGTTAGTTACATCAAAATAACTCTTTGCTGGCGTGAATGTATTTAATCCTAGCGGTCAGCGGAAACTTCGAAGTCTGAAGCAACTTACTTAACAACTTGAACGAACATTGAGGAGGTGGCGGAGCGCCTTGATTGTTACTTTAGGACGACTCAATCAAACATTCAGTTAATATTCTGAATGTGAACAATTTAAGTGTTACTTTACATTTTCATATTTCTTCTTTTTTTAATATATGAGATTATTTGACTACGTTTGACAACATCTCACCCGATATTGAGTGACGATGAAGCGGAGGATGGATTACGCAACCTCAAATATCGCCTAATCACTCTCACCTTGAAGACTCTAAGATTATACGAAAAAAAACGTATTAACGTTATTTTTCAAGGCTATTGCTGCAGAAGACAGTACCTTCTGCCGGTGATATGGAAGAAAATTGCAACTTTGTGCTACAAAGCAAGTAATGCAAATGTCAGCTTCAGGTCTAAGAGGTAAAGAGAAATAATTAACCTTTATAGTTTCCCAGAAACGAAAGCAGGTTACAGGTACCTAGGTACTGTTTTGTTTGATGTCCTTCTGAAGCTAGTTTCAATTACTACAGATTGTCCTTCCTTGCAATATTGTTCACTTTGTAATTTACGAAGTATGTTAGATTATTAAAAATGCCATCTTCTCTAATAGGACTAAGGCTAACGTCAGGAAATTATTAACAAATGCCATCCTTCCTTTAATGAACGCCTTTTCATTGAGACATGCAATTTGTCGGGCGATATTTTTAGTTAATAGTATCTACTTGTAGGTATTAATCTATACCATTTAAAATACTTTGTCCTGAATGGCTGACGGATCAACGCACAGCCTAAACCGCTGATCGTAGAGACCTGGAACTTGAAAGATGTGTTCTTTGTATATCGTAGACATTCGATAAGAAAGGATTTTCCGAAATTCTACCCTTAAGGGGTGAAAAAGGGGCAAAGATTCTATGAAACTCTGTCATTTTTAATTTAAATTCGTATAGACCACGCGGGCGAAAAGCTAGTTAACTTTATAATTAAACTTCGCATTGTGCCGTCTCAATATTCTTATTTTATTGTACTGGTATGAGGTAACTCCGCGAGTAATTTCCGCTTGCGTGTAATTTAAGATTTTCAATTATTTAGTAGATTCAGAATTCTAGGAGAATTCCTGGAATTGAAAGAGCTTTTTTGAGCAAATAAGTGTTATAAACTTGTTGTTTGATTTAGACTTATACATGAAATAAGGTATAAGTAAATACTTACATATAATATGAATAGCATATTTTACTTCATCTTCTATACTTATAATAAATCTGTAGAGAGGTCAATTCTGTGCATTAAATATATTTCCAAAATAACTATCAGGGGGTGATTAGGGATCGATACTGATGCCAAAAATGCAATCAGTAAAATTTTTGTCTGTCTGTCTGTCTGTCTGTCTGTATAAACTCTATAGAAACAAAAACTACTCGACGGATTTTAACGAAACTTGGTACAATTATTTGTCATACTCCTGAGATGGTTATAGTATACTTTTCATCACGCTACTATCAATAGGAGCAGAGCAGGGAAGGGAAATGTTGTCATTTTGTTTAAACGCGCTAATCTCAGGAACCGCTGGTCCGATTTGAAAAATTCTTTTAGTGTTAGATAGTCCATTTATCGAGGAAGGCTACAGGCTATATATCATCACGATAAGACCAATAGTAGCGGAGCATCACTATTCCACGCGGACGAAGTCGCTGGCAGAAGCTAGTCCTTACTAATATTATAAATGAAAAAGTAACGTTATCTGTCTATCTTTCACGGTTTAGGTGAGATAGTTTGAACTTGGCAAAGGATATAGGAAACTTTTTATACATACATAAAATTGTCTCCTTGGGATGCGATTGAAACCACGGGAAGCAACTAGCAAATTATCGTTAAGTATGTTACAACTTATACAATGATTTTTTATTTGGTCTACATATCTACTTGAATTTAACTTGAAAATCTGCCCTTTCCCTTATTCTGCTTCATATAAGAAAAAAAACCTATACAACTACTTTGTTATTATTTATCTTCTTGTAAAATGAGAAAGCGTAGAACTAACGTTCGCTTGTCCCTATTCGACCTGTCATTTCCAGGCACACAATGAGGCTACAGCGGTCCGACAGGGTCGCGTCGAGACTTACCGATTCTGATCGGTGAGTCGACCTTATGCGTTGGGAGGTCACTAGGTTTTGAAAAGAAAACAATATTTAATTTAAATAAATGTCAATCCCGACCAGTTTTGGAAGTGCACGATAGATCGTTCAAAAGAAGAACTAAGAAGTGAGCGATTCCAATAAAACTACTCTGGAAGACATAATAAATTTACTCGTAGTGAAAAGAAAAGCGCTAAGAGTTTTGTAGGTAAACAAGTTATTTAGAAATACTTGGAATTACTCATAAAAGTTTATTAAACTTGAACTGAAAAGTGATTAACACGTAAATAAATAAGCACATTTTATGATAAAATATTGTATTTTTTTCTTTTATGTTGATGTTTATAAGGCCGATATTTATTATCCGTAATAAATTAATGAAATGTAGTAGTAGTTAAATTATTCTCGCTGGAAAACTATTAATTAAAATTAAGTTTTACGATCATAAGTCATGCAAATCTTGTACCGATTTTTTATAACTTCAACATATAACTGACACGCCCTGGTGATGATGATATGGATCATACATTCGTATTACCCATTTACGTATTTGTGTCACTTCATCATTTTCATTTTCATGATAAATTGAAAGCATACAAGTTTAAACGAGTAGCATGTCGGACACACACGGTACATAGAAAAGAGTACACTCATGAAATAAAAAGCTAATAAATATCTGACAAGTATTGAGGTTCAACTTGTTTTATAATATTTGAGTAGAAACTCGAACGATGTTATGAAGCAAGTGCAATGGAATACAACTTTTTATAATTACATGTAAGTCTATAGAGTTGTAGGTACTCTTCTATAAAAGCAGAGACCTGGCGCGCGTGTTGATAATATTGAGTTAGGAAAATAGAGTACTTTATACAACTATTATGAAACGTTTTAATAAAGCTTACAGCACAGTTAGACTACACAATTTATAAGTAGTATCATTCATATAAATATAATGTTCAATAGCAGCCGTCTCAAGTGGAGACTATTGTAGCCCGTAGCTATTCATGTACTTTCATTCCCAGCAAGTTTCAACTCACTGAGAATCGTCGTTGGCAATCCATACAACGTGAGACGGGAAACGTCTATTGTTGCCATTGTCTTGCAGTCGATGAAACAATTTGCTCACTATTATGTAGCCTAACAATACGTCCTCTTTACAGCAGGAAACGACGTCACTCGCTGAACGCATACGATTACTGACATGCGATGTTGAAGACGAGCCTGAGGACCAAAGATCGTCGCCAGCGGGGGCCAGCGCCGACAAGATGTCCAGTAGCAGCGACAAATCCAGCGACAAGTCATACAATAGCATTAATATCGACAAGAATAGCGAGAAAGCGTTCGGCAGCGCGTCTTCAAGCTCGTCTTCGTCGACGATATCGGTGCCGCTGCCCACGCGCCAACTGCCTCCAGATCTAGGTGACGTACATCAGGAACCGCAAAAAGTAAGTCCAAAAAATTTATCAATTCCACTGATAATCTTTCTCCACTTTATTTCCCGACAGCGCGACGCAAAGGAGTGGTAATAATAATATGTTTCATTAGAACAATATGTCAACACATAGATAATGGAAGGTCGCTTAGAGGTCTAAAAACTGCTGTGCTACTATTTGCCTTCTTATTTCTATTTATAAAAAATATTAATGTATTGATTAATAGCTCAAGTAGTTTATTTCTATGTGTTGCAATGGTGCTGCACAAACTGGTGATTATCGGTGGATGTATTTCTATAGTGCATCTATACAGGGATAATCGCCGGTTGTGTGTCAAAATTTCATTTCCATAATGTTGACACTTTGGCTTCTGCGTATTGGCTTCAGACCCACGTACGCCTTCTAAAGGTCCGGGACTCTGTAGTCCCGTTTATGGTATAGATATAATGTATTAATCAAAGTATGTAAGTTATTCCGAAAGGAACTAAATAAACCTGAGGAGCACGTATCGTAATTTACCGTGTTTAAAATGTAGTCAGAAATTAAATACCAACATAATTTAGTCGACTTGGTTTACATTTTCTATCTCATTGGAATATAGCTTCATGCATACTGCGATTTTGTTATTGCATTGATTAGTTTAATAAAAAATGTGAAAAATATGATTTTGATATTAATATTGGAATCGGATTCTAAATATTTTTATTCACTATTTCCGAACATTAAAAACAAACATTTAATATTGGCAATTTTTCAGAACCTTCTAGTTTTTTTTATATACGAGCTTTGACTGTTATTAAACATTCGCTACCCAAATTCATCATAACGTTCACATACTACGTAATACATACGATATGTGTGTAATCGTACAATAGAAGTGCTATATATGTATCTACTACCTGGCACTATCTATGACAGGATTCTATCGTAATGTACTACTCTGACGCCGTACTAGACAAGAGACGATAGATCAAATGACTATGTCTAGTGAAGCGATAATTACAATCACTTCAGATAGGCCATCCAAGCTATTTAGTTATTGTGTATGCTATGTGTATGCTAATTGAATAATCTCATAAACGTATGTACCGTTTATCTACAGTATTTCTGCTTAACTAGGCATATAATCGCAACACCTCAAATCATTGCACATCACAAAAATACGGCCTGGAAAATTATTGGCACTATTTATTTTGTTGGGTGTGTATTTTGCACATTGTTCACAACCGTTTCAGCAGAAAATAAATTTATTTTTCTCTTTTCAGTGGTATAGAAGTCTGTTGTATTTTTATGAGAAAGATTTTATTTTTTTTCTTTTGAGTGTCCTTTGGCTAGGTAAATTTGCAATATCAAAACAAACGACAGACTTTTCTCTTCATCTTCTCTCAAACTAGCAAAGCTGTGGTGAGCTGCTAGTATGTTTAATAAATCTGAAAGTAAATCCTTCTATTTGCTGTTTGCAACGCTTTCATGGTAAAACGTTTGAATTTTTATCTATAGTACATAGTTGGGAAGGATATAAGGATAGTTTTATCCGGGTGCGTAAAGTGTTTTCTTCAAGATGTGAGTGAAACCACAGGAAACGACTAGTTTTCTTCATGTGGTTTTCCTAAGAGGCACAATCTTTATCTCTTATATAGGTATAAATACTCCTCACACTAATTATTGCTGTGCGACTTTATTCGGCTAATTAACTCCACCGGAATCTTCAATATTTTTCCTCTTATTTCCCCATAGATTAACATTTGGTTCGTCATCATACTAATTGGAGTAGAACTTTTATCCGATAACATGAATGATTTAATTTTTCTTAGATGTGAATCATATTATCGGGTAAAAAGTATCCTTATTTAACTTTATTTTTAAGTATTCTTTAAAATCGGCTCAGCGTTTTAACTGTACCTACGTACCTTCAACGCCCTATTAATTCATGGCACGGGCTAATCCTTACTTAGCCGATTGAAATTTTCACGTAATACGGACTACTGATGTATGTAAAATACTTTTGAACAAAAGTTTTTATCTATCTATTAAAAATCTTAATTTGTTTATTCATAACAATGAAATCCGCATCCAAATATTTTAAAGTTCGTTTCATTTTAGTGTATACTCAAATTGAATCATCGATTAATAAATAACCCTTAAATGCACCAGTGTGGTGATTTTCAAAGTTGGATATATGTCCAAACCAACCACAAAAGCAACGGTAGTTTAGAGTTTAGCCACTGAGTTTTATATCCAGTTAACTGTTCTGTAACTTGCCAGAGGGGCGTTAAAAATCAGAAAAAAGTGACTAGGTATACATTTGAGTTTCAAAAACTGTTGAGTTGAACTGTCCCCGTTGATTGTTTCAACCTTTTTTCTCAGCAGGCATAAACTGCACGTTGTTTAAATTAAAAATACACAAAGAGTTGACCGCTGTGGTCGGCTACGAATAGTCCGGCAATGCGGATTGTATAAGCTAATTTAGTCTCGTGGCAGTTTCGTAAACTAGTGCTAATAAGATTAACCAACCCATTTTAGTGTTTCCTTACCAATTAATTTATGATTCAAGGGATTCTGTTTCCATAATATGCACATTCAAATACTTAAATTTATTAGAAAATAAAGCAATTTGAGCAGTAGTTAACTGTACATATACGAATGCAACTATGTAATACTAACAATATGACTAACGAATACTAAAATAATAAAAACTTTTTATACGACTAAGGGCTTGTTATTATGACTAGCTTCGTTACTGCGATAGTACAGTAAATAAGCAGTGGTCGAGCAGATAAATAAACTCTCAAGAACTTTGAATCAATATTGACTCTAATAACCAGGTCCACGAAAAGAACAACGTACTTCAAGGTCTTGATATCGTGGTCACAGCAACTTATAACGGCGTACTTATAAACTGGGTGACTCCACAGCTGAAACCTGAACCGAGAAGGCAGTTCCTCTCCACGTTGGCGCCCCTGACAGCGTGTGTGGGCAGCGCCGCCCATCACGAGGGCTTCTACTACGTACCCCCGGGTGACCGTACCTCGGCCTCTTCAGCTACAAACCTCGACCTGCAAGAGCATAATGATGCCCCGGCCCCAGACGTGGTCGCAGGAACTCCGGGTAAGCGGTCAGGTCTGTAATTGGCTGCACACAAGTTTTAGGTACCAAGTTTTCGGTACTAAACACTGTAATGTTTAGTAAAGTTACCATCTAAGTTTCTACTCACTAATTTTGAAACTAGATTTTGATTAGTTGAAAACTTATTACGCCTAAACTTATTGCTTATACGTTATCTACTTATATGAAAGTTTAGCTTTTTTGTTTTGTATCTATTATTGAGCTTAACAGCCGTTTATAAAATATGCTACTATAGCATAAACATAATGGTATCCGTAAAATAGATTAAAAAGTGGCGAAATAAGGTTTTTTTGCACCTTACGTGTATATCATTTACTTTTTATTATACCTAGCTACTTCGGAATAAATTTGCTAATACGATAAAAAAGCTATGCACAGGAGGATCAGCTCCATTAAACGCAATAAGAAATAAAATGGATCAGCAACGTTGTGTAACATTTGCATGAATGTAACAACGTCCATTTATTATTCATGTCGCTATCTGTAGCCTGCTGCTGTTAGGTACTTGCAAGCACCTAGTACAAGCAAACTTTACCCGCTCTTCCTACAAGTTTACACTGTTATTAATAGTAACTACTAATTTTCAAACCATTTTGGGTTCGAGAGATTGAATTTGAATTAAACCGTTTTACATTGCAAATTAAATTGTAACAAATATCCTAACCTATGTGTTATGATTTACTTCGACTCGTGTTTTCGAAAGTACCTATGAGACTTGTTTTCATTATAGTATAAAATATTTACCCTTAAAAAACCTAAAAAGCAGTGTGAAAAATATGGCAAGAAATAGGAAAAGCTATGCAGATTCTTCAATCGGCATGGTTAGACCAAATTCTTTGGTCTAATTATTATTAGCCAGAGAACCAGTTATTTTTTTACTGTATTTTCGTAAATGTAATTTTATGGTAACAGATTAAAGGCCCGTAGCCAATGAACATATGCAATAATAAAAGCTTCACATATGCGTTAGTGCGAAGATGTGTGCTGAATTATGTAGATAAGTCTACCATTTCCATTCTAACCAGTTCAAACTGGTTGGTAGCAAAAATTTGTAAATTTTGAAAGATGCTTCTTCCCCGAAAATAATATAAATACATATTTGCATATATAGGTGCTGGTGAAGGAGATGATGGTCTGGCTGCTTTTGCCAGAGCAACAGCTCCGAGGACTGAAAGACTGAGACAGCGGTACGGCCAGGAGTCACAACCCGTCAGCAGCGATGACGAACATGATGATTACGGTATTTTGTTATTATACTAGCAATTAGACACTGAACATAAAAGCATTTATACTTATAGTATCGTAAAATGTGATTATGTCCAACTCTATTCAAGTGATGCGCTTATCAACGACCAAAGTTCCAAAAAAACTCATCATCATCTGCCTAGTTACTGGGTAACGATACCTCTTGGCTTACCAAGAGGTATCGTTAACCAGTTAAGATTGGTTGTGAGACTTTCTGGCTTCTGATTACTCGTAACGAATGTCAAAGATGTACAAATGACAACCGGGACCAACAGCTTATCGTGTTTTCCGAGGCACGAAGGAGTCTCGCTATGACTAGATGTCACCCATCCACGGACCGACGGCACCAAGCGCAGCTTAACCTATGATCGGTAGGCCCGTGCGGCTGTAACTTAGCCACAAGCTCGGAAGTTACAAAGAACTAGGCGTATTAAATTACTAGTAATAATTGGCAGATCATCTGTCAGAATTCTATTTATTTCAAACATAAAACATAATAAAAATAACACGGTGCAAGTTGTTCAACAAACTTCCAAGCTAAGAGATAAAAAATAAAGTATTCTGTGATTCGTAGAACACCTTAAGACGACTTTATTTCCTATCATTTTTCTTCATTCAAAGGAATTGCGTCGCTCGATTGCACACTTTAATTTTTATATTCACTCATAGCATCGTAGGTTGAAGATAAAATGTTTTTCTTTGTAAAAATGAAGATAATATTATGTGTAAAAGCATTGTAGAGAGACAATTTCCTGGAAAGTTGATATGTGACTCATCGTTTATAAAAATATATTTGATATCTCCACTGTTTTTGCATGCTATTATCGAAATATGATATTTTAGGCTTCCATCGTCGGCCGGCTGTACGTGGGATTGCTATCAAGCAGCAACTCGGGGCATCAGATGAGATATTGCAACAGATGCAGAACGAACTGCAGCCATCTCCGGGCACCACTCCGCAACAAATGCCTTCCCATGCATGCCAACGCACCAACTCGAACTACTCCTGGCCATATTATTCCGAAGCTAATTTGAACTCAAGACCTCAAAGCAGAGCCAGTGCCAATTCTAACTGGTAAGTTGTACGAAGAACTTGTGACTACTTTTGCTAGTTCCTTGCCTAGATGATGAACCAAATTGTGCTATGTTGACAATTTGATGGATTTTTTAAAGGATCGATGACAATGGAAATTAAACTTCATCGAGATTCCTCGACTAGTTCCTAACTCAATTACTACCATTAACAATTTAACGGCAGTTATTGAGATAGGAACTAGTCAGCGCATCTCAATAGATGCAAAATTGTTGAGTTGCGAACTGATTTTATTTTTCTATTCCACTTCAGCCTAAGGCACGCAACCAAACCCACCAAATATTGAAGTTACGCATTATTTTTTATTTAAATTATTTTATTTACATTCCACATTATTAACAGAGTTTAGATAGTATTTTAGGTAGTATTATCTATTATTTCTATAAATATAGATCTAAGGATGTTTGAATAACTAAAATAAAACGTATCTGTTATTAAGTATATCGCATATTTTGAAAAGCTATTATTATAAATATAACTAAAATATGCGTTACGATACGAATTTTATTAACAATCTATCTAAAAAATAAGCGTATACTAAACAAGTTTACCGTTTATAGGTCGAAATCTTCAGACTACATGCCATCGTCTCGGCCGTGCCAAAGTACCCCGGTACCGCAGCAGCACTCAGACGCGTGCTATGCGCACGCACAGAACATGGCGACCTATGCTCATTACCAGCAGCAGCGGCAGCAGCAAGAGAACATGTACAGAAATTGTTCTCTATATGCTAATATAGGGTATGTTTCTTTATACTTTTTGATCCGTTTGATTCTTACGAGCGGTTCAATCGTGGTTGAATGGCGAATGGTCACTTAATCTCAATCATATTAAAAATTAATTTCACATTAAAAACATTTTTAACCATATTCGATTTCGGACAGTCAGAGCAGTGGTGGCCTAGTAATTAATGCGTTCGTACGAGAGTTCAGGTTCGAAACCTGGCAAGTAAAAATGAGACTTGACTAAAGTCATATGTACTTAGATATGACTTTAGAAAAGAAATTAGAAAAGTCAGTGACGTCTAAGGTATATAAAGAAAGTATCTAAGGTATACATAGAAAGTACTATCTGACTGAACACTGACTAACGGTGAAGGAATACTTCGTGAGGAAACCTAGACTTAAAAAGTATGAAATCGCCAATCCGTCTTGAGCGAGCATTGATTGCTCGTGCGTTCTCTGTATGAGAAGAGGCCTGCGCCCAGCAATGGGACAATATATAGGCTGACGATGATGATTATGATGATATTCGATTTGGAAAGCAGCAAATTAATTGGGGCTCTTACCAATCTCAGGTGTTCAGACAGCAGCCAGGAGCTGTACAGCTCCCAAACGAGCTCTGAGCAGACGTCGCCAGTGCGCGCTGTGCCGCGCTGCCGCCGCCCCGAGTCCCCGCCGCCAATCAGGAGCCACCACCAACTGCTGTACCTGCCATACAGTACCCACTATCATTACCAGCACCACAATGATTACGGCACACAGCAGTGGCAGCAAACCAACGATTGTAAGTTATCCGAATGGCGCATGGCGTGCTTTCATAATAGAGTATTTCCTAATATTTGCATATACATTACCTACAATATGGAATACAATTTCTGACATTCCAAATACCACTTGCCTACCTAGACATGTTCTCATTTACGAATATTCCAATACCTATAGAATTTCAGTTCAATCCAGTTTATTGGATTATTTTTGACCTAATTGGAATAAATTATTTAAAATCTCCCACACATTCGATCGAAATACATTATTTTAAAACACCAGCTAGACTAGGCTAACTAGGGGTTTACTGTGGCTACAGACAACCGCATGCACTCGTACTACCAGCAACAGACCCGCAGCGGGGCGAGCACGCCGCAGCCGGCCGCAGCGCAGCCACAACGCGCGCACTACACACATGCACTACAGTTACAGGTACGTAACGTACTTTAAATGTCTAGCAAAACAGTGTGTAGACTAATGTACTTTACTATTTAACAACGAGCTTACCTATCATATTTTTAATACCATTATAGCGATTTATAAGTGCCAAGCATAAAACCTTTGGCATAAGGAGACACTTTAGCATGAAGATTATATCAAGATGTGCAATCTTTTAATAGGTACAAAAACATTGCACGTAATTTGCCTAGAAAAAACTTCTAATCAGCAGTGTGTTTGTGACATTCTGAACAATGCATTGGAAGAATGGAAATCTTTCAAAATTCGCTGAAAACGAGACATTTAAGAACAGTCTTAATACCTACCTGACTGAAAGTGAAACTGAGATACCTTGACTGTACATAGTCAAGGTTTAGGCCGTCGTAGTTACCGCAATAGCTAAACAATCAGCTCCGCTTTGGGTCGTTTATAAAATATACAGACAGACAGGCAAAAATTTTACTGATGTCATTTTTGGCATCAGTGTCGATCCTTAATCATCCCCTGATAGTTATTTTGGAAATATCCTTTCCTGTACAGAATTGACCTCTCTACAGATTTATTATAAGTATAGATAAGCTTATCCAGTAAGAAAATGTTCCTAAAATGAAATATGATACCTTCCCACATTAATCACTTGCATAAGTTTGTTTGGTTATGAAACTCAACTGTCGTAAATAAACCAACTTAGCAAATCCATTTGCAAGCAGTTCACCATCCGTGTTTCAATGTTTTAAATAGTGGTATGAAATGCGAGAATAAACTTTCCTACACAAGTTTAGTGAGTCGCATGAATGTGAAAATTTAACTTAAACTTATCCGAGTGCTTTGAAATTGTATGGGTACCAAGAATACAGTTAGGAATAAACTTTTAGCTTCGAACGAGTAGTGAACGAGTTCTTGTCCCAAAGCAAAGTAAACTAGCTATTTCATGTGGATAAATTAGATATCAGAACAAGAAATCTAGCTTTATCCCGATGAATTTGGCAAGTTTCTGTTACTGTAAGGATTCTTTTGAAAGACCTTAAAATTACAGACAAAGATTGATTTTCTTCTTACTGTTATTTACAGACGCTGTGCCCAGCACCTGCCAGGTACAGGCCTGTGCCAGCCCCTCAACCTGGAGGGGGGAAACAGATGATATGTTACTCTGAGAAAGTAAGTGGGTTTAATAGCCATTATCTACTACTAATACCTATCGTCATATTTAATAGTCATTATATTCGTTGTATATCTGTTATACGGAGAAACTATTGAGAAGAATTAGATGTTGTCGTTCTCAAATTAGCGTTCTATGAGAAATAGAATCCCTATTCCTCTTAATAACGCCATAACTTAAACACGACCTAACCGATTTGAATAAAATTTCGTGCTGAGAGGAGTTCTGGAGACGGTTATAAGGGGTCCGAAGTTTCCTCGGGATGCGGGCGAACCCCGAGAACAGCTAGTAGTTCATAAACTGGATTAACACGGATAAGTTATTTTATCCAAGCTGTGTGCGGACTAGTTACCTCAGGATGTGCGTTGAACGATTTATCGAAATCCAATAAGTACCTACCTAGTTTTATCATGAGAGAGTAAATATATACAACATTTCGCATTTATAATATACCTACTTGTATATATTAATAGCATTACCGTCTAATCTAAATTGACTATTTAGAACAACCTTCATGACTTCGACTATTGTCTATCTCCAGGTCGCGGCTCCGATGTACCAGCCTGCGCCCGGCTCTCCTTCTAGGGCTGCAAGGGGGGCCCCAGAAGGTGCACCGTCGGGGGTGTCGGCGCAGCAAGCCACGTCGCCCATGGCACCTCCCACGAACCCCGTCTACTACGCTATGAATGTCTGACGGGGGGACTAGGTAATCACTGTTTGATATTCAATTTAGTATTCATACATAAATATGTATCAAAAGTTCTGTCCTGTGCTATTGCTATTGGGTTTTTCCATGTGGAATTTTTCAATAGCAACCCAGCTTTGTGCTCGTTTAGGGCTCGCTATTCGGTACTTAATACTTTTAAACAAAACATCTAAAAGGTATACAGCTCTTCCTAACTCTCAGGGGTTAACATAGGTAATATACCTATCTAATAAAGTTTAATTTTGTTTTTCAGGTGAGAATCGTGGTGGGCCCTACAGGAGAGGTCCGTGTCAGTGTTGAGCCGCAGACGAATGCAGCCATGCCCACACAGAAACAGTAATACTCCAGTTGTTGTTTGTCGAATCCTGCGCGAACATGCGTTAGATGAAAGGGTCCCCATTTGGTCTTTGTCACCAATTTGCTTGTCAATGTTGCATGTTTCAAAAAATATACTAATGTATGTCTATGATCTGGAACAGCAGGGATGTATTGGTACAAAGTAGTTCTGCGGAGCATAGACCGTATTTTTTTGGGACCGAATGCAACAAAATCACAGCTATGTCTTCGTTGTAAAATGTATATAATAATTATTATTAACAAATCTAGTTTCTGGGTCTACGTTGTATAAGCATTATTTTACTGTCGATAGATTGATGTTATGATAAATCGATATATTCAGTACCTACTCAGATGGGCTATGGCTATTTCTAAATTAATTTTGTTGTCGCTTTAATCAAAAAACCAAAGATTAAAACTGAACCAAACTTATTTGCTATAGTGGATAAAAAGATTGAATCATTTTTACGTTTACCTAATTGTAAGTTTTTTGACTTGCTCTGTATTGCTTATAATTGATACGTGAAAGGCTTTCATACCGAAATATGTAGTTGTTAAAGAAAGCACTACGTTACCGAACATAGAATAAGTTTTTCATAAAGTTGTTGTGCAAAAGATGCTCCGCAGTTTGCAATATCTACTTATACAACGTTCGCTTAATACGTACTTATGTGTCACTAAAAAATAATATTGTTATATTTCGTCAAAGATATGTTAGTAAATACTTATCTTACTACGAAGAACGAAGTAAGAAGACGTTGATGAATTGCAGTTGGAAATTCGGTTGCTAAATATATTGAGTATCTTTAATTGAACAATATTAAAGAAATCTAAAATTAGTGTCTCGAAAAATAATATTAACTGAAAAACAAACTTTGTATGGACACGGCCTAGATGAATCAATTGTATATATCTTACATAGATTAAAATAAATAGCTACCTAATTCAAATTTTTGCAACAACGATTGAATTTCACAAGGTGAAGAAGTAAACCTATAAGAATGTTGGAAAAAATCTGTTTATGAATAAGGAAACTATAGCTTGCTCAGTTATTTTCTACATCATTAATGAATACTAATTAAATTGTTCCACGTTATGCGAACCAATTTTGACACATTTTATATTGGGTATATTAAATAACTTTGATCTCATTGTTGATGTTGTTTGTGAACAGGCCTTATTGGGGTCTGTCAGTCTATATATTAACAAACGTATTTAAGCCGCGCTTCCAGCTCGCTCACACATCAGTCTGTTATTATTGCACGTTTGCAAGGGTTAAGGCATTTGAATTCCAGTTCCTCGCAAGTCACACAGGGAACGCAATTGTCTAAGTATGGCGAATCAAGCAAATATCCAAAATCGAGTGCCAAAATAAGTATTAGCGACGTAGTGTTTTGAAAGAAAAACTATGTTACCTACTTGTAAATATCTACGAGGTTACGTTTTCCTATCGCCGGCCTAGAATCAATTAAGTTAATTAAGGCTTACTCATGATAGTTATTGATACCTGTGTAGGTACCTACGTTAAAATCCAAGCCACTGGCAGAATCATCTGAATTGTTATACTTACTACATAAAAATAATGAATATCGGCTGACTGGACAAAGGGACACCTCGATTTTCATACGACAATATTGTTGCTTAAAGTAAAATTACTTATGCATCGTTTAGTATTTTTTAAGACAATAAAATTTATGTTGACTTTATCGCTTTTGCTGATAATACATCGGTTATTTATACAGTAGATATCGTTTTTAAATAAGCATAAGATCAGCTTTTATGTGTTCTAGTATTGTGTAAAGTATTAGATGTAATTTCGGCTTATAATTATGTATACTTAATTATTATCGATTAGAAGTGCCTAACGAAGGCATAAATCTGTTAGTCACAATAGACATATTAAAACGAAGTCGCACAACTGCTAGACCAAAAAGGAAGACCAAAATTCAACGCTTTCCTTTAAAAATATACATAGAAAATATTTTTGAGAAATCGGCACTGGTATCATGCCGATAATCTTACACCAATTTAGTGTCATCTCTATAAGTGTAGAGGTAATATTTATGATCGTTACGTGTCACGGGCTTAATACCTTGACTAGTTTATTAGTCACGCTTCTAAATATCATGACAAATTGTACTTACTGCCGTCAACACATAAAGAAGATCACACATTTCCCGAAATGAAATAAATAATAATAATCGTTATCAGCGACATTCCTAGTTATAAAGTACAAGAAAAATACAGTTTTCCATGCAAGACAGAGGCAAGAATTAATAAGCTAGTAATAAGGTTAAGATGATACACATTTTACGTACCTAATTACTGAAATTTTATTGATAGCTCAAGAAATCTGTTGAAAAATTTCAATAAGTATGTAGGTACCTAGGTACTTGTTTGAGAGGAACGTTTCTGTAAAAAGTGTTAGGATAACAAAAAACGTGTTATACATGTAGCAATGGTTATTGTTACCGGAAAAATAAGAATAACCTGTTTTGTAAATTAATGCGGTGTAAATAATTAAACAAAATAAATGTGAAGCCAAATCCGTAGTGTAGAAGTAAAATAATTATAATTCGATTGACATAGGTATTATCCAGTTGTTAATAAGGTCAGTACTTTGTTAGTGAATTTGCCGCAGCTTAACAGCTACATTAAAGTTATTAATGAATGTTTCATGTACCTACGTTTCAAGGAGTGGCTATAATTGCCCACATTGATACCACAACTTAAATTACCTACTCGGTATTATACTTGGTAGTATTTAGACTTGTTAAATTAAACTAAATCAAATTAAAAATTGGTTATAAACTAATTTCATAAAATGTATAATTTTAATTTACATTCCACAGTGAATAAATAAGTGAATAATTAAAAAAAAACTTCTTAACATAATTATATCAATGTTTTCGGCTTTGTGAGATTACCTATTGTTTTGCTGCTTGGCAGTTTATTTATAATGAATTTATTATGATAATTAAAATACAGTGAGACGTACAGGTTAACCTGTTCAATTTAAATGTTATAATATTTATTACCCATGATCATCTCGTGATGAGATAGGTAGGACCTTTATGTTCGCCAAGCTAGTCAAACTCGCGACCAAATAGTTCCATTATTTTTAATAAAATATCTTAGCATTAAATTTTAAAATCTCATATTAATTAAAACTTTAAAATTTACACGTCTGATATGAAAAGGTATAGGATGCAATTTTTTATTGCTACCTATGTAGATCAATAAGGATAAAAAAGGTTTTCAAAACGTCAACTTATGTACGGTTTCATTATCTAGGTCTTAGTTGTGAAAAAATATACCTAAGTAGGTACTTACACATAAGAACAAAAGGCATGTTGTGAGTAGTCATTACATAGATATGTAAGCAGTTTATTTTCTCAGTCATTGAACCTATATACTTAACTCAAAAGTTTATGTATAGGTACCTACTGTGCAAAATTTTTATATACATTCTTCACATTTGGGAAGATGAATAATTCATATATAATAAACAAGAAGCTCTAGTGATGTTAAACGTTACTTCGGTCGAATCTAAAACTAGTAAATGGGCAAAATCCATTTAAAAAATGTAACTTTCAAAAAGTGTAGTCAAAATAATAATAAAATATCTGATTTTAAATAACTTAAAGTATTACCTTGATAAATCAATAAGGTACGAACCAAGTAAAACGCACATTGAACATGCCACAGGCAAAAGTTGTGATGGGCCATGATATTCCGAAAATATAGGTATTTCCAAGTTTTCAAATTCGGATCTTGATGTCATTGTTTTTTTTCTGGGTATGCTTTTACTCAGTACAGATAGAAACATGTTACATGTTTTATCTTTTTGTAAGAATGTAAATCAAATCAGTAGTACCTACCTACGTTATAGCACTGTCTGTCTAGTCCTGAAATTATGATGAGACAAGCTTTTAAGTGACCTCTTGGAAAAATATACCAAACAATCCTTAGTTTATTCATCATCATCAATACTCATAAATCTCGTAAATTATTCTCTTCAAAGCTCATGAAACTGAGCGTTATGTATCTATTGATATTTGGCCATTAATTTTTAGCAAACCTTTTGACGTGTGTTGTGAATATATTTATGTCCATGAAGTATTATTTCTACACTATTAAAGTAGTTGTTATCGAATTAAATGGTAAAAATCCTTTCTATCTGGTAATTATTATTCTATATGATAATTTTTATATGAATAATATCTAATGATGATTGGATTATTGTTTTTTTTATATACTAAGTAGGTAGATTTTTCCTTGTTTGTATTATGTGCACAACTGCACATGCTTATTAGTTTGATGAGTTTTGAAAGTTGTTATTCACGTATAAGTTATTATTGTTATTATGTCAATGCATAATTTATTTCAATTTAATACATAGGTATTAAATACCAAAATAATATATATATATGAATAGCATAAAAAATCTTTCCTTAGATGCTATTATCAAGACAGTAGTAATAAAATAAATTGAGATGTATAATGAGTGTTAGGGCAAAAAATTCGCCACAAAATGTTTCAAAATACCCATGTACAAATGTATTTGTAGATTGGTAAACCATTAAAAATTGCAAATATAGTCTTTTATTACATAATTTATGCTCCCCAAAACCTGGCATTAGATGGTAGGTATACCTATTTTCCACAAAACCGGCGCAAGTCGGACTAATATATGATAATTAAGTTAGTAAAGAAAAATTGCCGATTACTTCAAAACTGGAACAGAGGTCCGATATAACACACTGGTACTCAGCTGCATCCGGCTAGACTAGAAGCCGACCCTAACATAGTTGGCAAAAGGCTTTCTAGGCGATAACGAAGTATAGACCCTAATTAGGTATCTCAGAATTTTCGCCTCGCGATCTTCGTTGATAGTGGACCTAGTACAACAGTCGAACGCTGAAAAAAGCCCCACTTGCCTTCCACTTTTATTGTCACGTAACAACAAATTCAGACTTTTTCTTTTACTTTTTGTATCGGGATCAATGGATCATATTACAGGCGAGTTATTGTTACTATCTCAAGGTTACTATTAAATTCAAGGTTTTTTTTCTTAATGCAGTAAAGTCCAACAAAAAAATAACCAGTTCCAGTAATAGATATTATAATATTGCTGGAAATAATTATCTAAACCAATTTTAATTACCTACGGTACGAAAGCTGTGGGGTCATTAGGTATCTGTCCTGTTGTACAAGTTAGAAAATCGTGTTCAATTTTACGACTGTGTTAGGGTACTGTTCTGTTTTGTCAGAGACGAGTAAGTAGGATACATTTCGGATTAACCTAAGGGATTAACAAAGACTTCAAACTAAAAATTCTACATCACATCCTGTCACTAATCGCTGATAAGGTACGGTCAACTATGGCGCCATCTTCACTCGCTTATCGCTAAACCTGAAACATACGCTTAAATGACGTGAACACTTTACAAATTAAAATAAGTTGTTTGTTATCTATATTTTAATAAATTGTTCAATTATTATTTCATATTATAGTATAGATGGTTTACCATGACATGTAATGTACTTATCAAAGTAAATAAAAACACAAAAAATGTAGAATATATTTTATTTAAGCTACGATTTATAAAGATTGTGAAAACTGTAAGTATAACCAGAAATAAAAAATGTGCAAATATGTCTACAATCTACATCACCCTCTTCAGAACTCAGAGACATCATCCGTCTGCCCCAATGTTGCGAATTGTACGATTCGAAATCATATTCATACGATCTTTTAGGCGCTGGTACGATCATAGTATTCGAGATCGTAAGCAAAACATACAATATTTCTAAATTATCCCATTAAGAAACCAAAATGAAATACCTTAAATAGGAAAAATCGGTTAAGACTTTTTATAGCTATGGGGACTTATGAAGTTTATAAATGAAATACATAAAATAGGAAAATATACGTGATGAGCTTTGTTTAACTTAAAAGATCATCAAACGCCTGAGGACCACGCGTACAGCTTGGCAAAAAAGAGTAGAAATTAATAGGGGCGCCACTTTACCGTTCGTGTGGCAACCCGCTGCGACCGTATAGCGTACCGTGCTATCGTCTTGATACTAAGCTGTATTTTTATAATTAATTAAAATCAGTAAGGGCGGATTCGACCAAACTGGAATAAATTTTATTCTCGGCGTAGATATCTTATTACTCGAGAATAAATCAATTTCACGTTTAACCAACTACAATTCGAGGAATAACGAGTCTGTTCGGGAATAGTTACTATACCACCATTTTGCGTGGAATAAGAAGTTTATTAAAGGAATACTAAAATGGCGTCCTATTGACTTTTGCTGTCATTTTAATTCACTGACATTTTTTTTTTAATTTATTTATAGGGCTTTGTCGCTTGGCAGTTACTTTTCCACGCTATAATATGAAAAATTAGAGTTGACATGAGCTATGCTGCTGCACCCTCCCGTTTGTAGAGCATTTTTTTTGGCCGCGTATTACATTCGTTCAAATTTGATTAAACCTCTATCAATATTTTAATATTGATAGAGGTTAAAAGTTTACGGTACCTATTTTTTTTTGTGATTTTTAAATGCTAGTTATAACAAGTATTATATTATCTTGTGATCACACTCATAGATAAAGTTATGTAGAAATCGAATTTACATATTGCAGAGTATCAAGGCTCAAGCCACTCAAGTATCAATAGTAATCTAGTCGCGCTATACCAAAGTGTCAAAGACAAAACGTAAACATAACCTATATGCTCGATGTTTATTGTTCAAAATTTCACTTATTTCGTATTCAAGCAATTCAAAACAAAATAGAGATCATAAATTAACACTTGATACAACTAAATACAACAAAACAAACTCTTACATACCTGTCATAATGGCGGTACTTTGGTAAATATCGTCGAGATCGGAAAGAAGAGTTTAAGCCTCATGTTCGACCAGATATCGCCAATAAACATTATAAATTGTTTCCTTGCTAGTACTCCGAATGGTTTTATTTATTATAACGTGGTTTTATTATCGTTTTGATGGTCGAAATAAAAAAATAAGTAACTCGCGAACTTTGTTTACATCGAACGACACAGAACGACATTAATTGCCAGCAATAAAAAAAATTAGTTCCGTTTCTAGACTTTTTTGCCAAGCTGTACGATTATTTTTTTTCAACGAAAAAACAAAGTTGGCAACACCGGCTATGTCTATGAAAATGTTTGGGACTGAAAGACTCTTGAGTCCATGATCATGAATAAATTTAAAAAAATAATATGTCAAGACTATCAAAAATTGACGTGACGTGTCGGGTGTCGTATATATCGTAGAACTAGAAAAAACGAATTACTTATCATCAACTTCTACAGTGTTGAAAATCGGTAATTGTGTTATAATCACTTCATAAACTATTCTACAATGAGTCGCCGTGACAAAAAGGAAGACGAGGACAATAGTAGTACTTTCCAAAATCTGGATAAGACCACCCTTTTACAGGAGGCAAGATATTTCAACTCGACACCAGTTAATCCTAAAAAATGTATACATATCTTAACCAAGATCCTGTATTTGCTAAATCAAGGGGAAAAGTTGAATACTCAGGAAGCCACTGATATATTTTTCGCTACTACCAAGCTGTTTCAATCTAAGGATGTAGTGTTACGCCGGCTGGTGTACCTGAGCATCAAGGAACTCAGTTCTATGGCACAAGACGTCATCATAGTAACATCGTCTCTCACGAAGGATATGACGGGCAAGGAAGATCTGTACAGGGCGGCCGCAATTCGCGCTCTGTGCACTATTACTGATAGCACCATGTTGCAAGCTATTGAGCGTTATATGAAGCAGGCTATTGTAGACAAGAACCCTGCAGTCAGCTCTGCCGCTCTTGTATCTGCTCTGCATCTGTCTGCTACTGTTCCAGACCTGGTACGGCGATGGGTGATGGAAGCTCAGGTAATTATTTGAATCACAAATATTCTGATAAGCAGCAGAGAGTCCATGTATTATCAACTATTTATTTTCCTCATTGAGCTGTAAACTTCTGCTAAGTTTTTGTTATAATTGTACCTCCTCTGTGTTGTTTCTGCAAATGCTGCAAAGCAAGATTGTAAATAATACTGTACTGTTTTTACAAGTTTTTCCTCAGAATCTAAAAGCACTGCACACACTGCAATTAAAATGTTAGTGAATCATTATGTAAATCATTTAATAAAGTTAAATATACTTACTGTCTTAATAAAGCTGTTTGTATATTAAACCTATTTTAGCTATCAAACTGTTTTGCCCTTATCTTTCTAGTTCAAACATTTTATTATATTAGACAAATGGCTTAATTATGAATAAGGTTAAAGTTTACATAAAATGTCATTTACTCACTGCGAGTGTTAGTTTTGATGATTAATAATAATAATAATAATATCAATTTATTTCGGACAACTAAGAGATCCAGAAAGATTAGATGTAACTCTTATCATATAACCTAAATCATGATCCAATATTTGTGCATCACTGTGTAGTTGTTTCTTACAGTTTGATGTGGCAAGTTGAAGAAGATAGCACAAATTAGGGGAGGTTTGTGTCCAAGAGTAGATCAATGTTAGATAGGCTGATGATGATGGTGATTTCTTTCACCATTACTAGGCACATTTATGACACACAAAGAAAGATACTTTAATAACTGATCAGAAGTTGTGCAGATAATATTCTTCAGACTACATTTTAGGGTGTGGTTTAACTTGTTTAATTACCTACTATATGTATATGATGAAATAAATATGAGTTTGTTGCAAATGCGATTGTACTCATGCTTCAGCTTACATATACACCGTACTTGGTTTAGATATTGCGAATTGTGTAATTACATTATGTTATAAAAAATCAATTGCCATGCCTTGGTATTGCAGAAACTTGATAGTGGCTCAACTGATTTTGATAAAATGTGTTTGAATGGTTAATCACAATGAGGATCCGTAACGTTTTTAGTTGACAATGCAGATTTGTAGAGCTAAGTAATCCTTAACATACAGTGCAAAAATTTTTGATCTACGATAAAAATTGACGAAGTTATGACCAAATTACTAGCGAAGTTCACCGAGCGGTCGCCGCGATAGCTGTGACGTCACTCCAACGGTTAGCCGTTGGCAGCAGTATGGCGCGCAGTGTTTTGTTTGATTAATTGTGACTTTCAAACAAATTAAGTGTCCGATTTGTGTCTAATTCACCTTTTCAAACATGTATTAATATTGTATAGTGCCAAAATGTACAAATACTTCTATTATTACCTTAGAAAAAATATTTTTAACGTGCCGAAAAACGCAAAACTTCTTCAAAATGGTATCCTGTTGTAAAGAGATGATTGATGATGATTTTTTCAAGCCATCCTAAGTAGGTACATACTGAATGAATTATTTGTAACAATGAACGAGGTGGCAAAAAATAGCCATTGAAAACCAATATTAAGGTTTCCGTTATAGATCGACAAGTATATAGGGAACTATGAACTAAATAAAGCGCAAGTTGGTTAAATAGCCATCCGCGAAATGATCCGCATAGGAATGAACGAAAACAACATTTGTTTATCAAGATTTCTGTACCAATACATTATATTCATTATTTTTTACACCTACCTACTGCTGCCTCCACACAATCACCGATGATCGCGGTGATTTGCTATACATTGCTGCGTTGGATGAAAAACTCTCAAGAGTTTTTGAGAGTTCACAGCAATGTACAGCGATTCACCGCGATAATAGCCGATTGTGTGGAGGCCTAAAGATTTTAAATCAATATCTTAAGATTACTAATAAGTAACGTAGATTAACTTAGAACTAGATTACTGAGATAATCAAATGTCATGAAAGAATCCACCTTTGGAAGATTATCTGACTGAGCTCGCACAAAACCAGCCTCTACTTTATTAGTACTCATATTTTAGGACGTTTTATACTCAAATATCACAAAACACACTCTAGCAACACTTTACGTAAAATAAATTGCCAAATATACTGACCAACCGCGTCGCAGCTCCGCCGAATAGTGAAATATGAATGCAGACTGCGCTCGGTTCCGTTGGAGTGACGTCACACGCTCCCGCGGACATTAATTTTTAGCGGCCGGAACGGCAAATGTTTATTACTTAATATCTTCATAAGTAATGGTCCGATTTCGATAATTCAAAAAGATATATCATTCTTATGTCATAAAGAATAACATAGATACTAGTTTTATTGAATTTGCTATTACATTACTGATCCTCATTGGACCCGACAGGTGGCACTCTCATTAAGTAGAACAATATGTGTTGGTTCCAACAGTTATAATAATAATGGAATATCTCAATGTCATGTGTTCAAATTTCCCGAAATGACTAATATTATTTACTTTTTTTAAATGGGTTCTTCTTTTGAGGCCAAATGTGATCTTTACTAATTTGTTACAGTTTTCACATTTTGCTCTCTTTCTCTTTTTCAGGGTGTCATCACATCTGATAATGCTATGGTGTCATACCATGCTTTAGCTGTAGTGGCTGGGGCTCGGCGCAATGATCGCCTGTCAACAGTCAAGCTTGTTACAAAACTAGCCCGGACCCCGCTGCGGTCACCATACGCACTTTGCCTCCTAATTCGTCATGCAGCCAAATTAGCTGAAGAAGATCAAAGTGATGCCTCAGAACCATATGTAGATTTCATCGAATCCTGCTTGCGTCATAAATCTGAGATAGTGGTCTATGAAGCTGCTCATGCAATTGTGAATTTGAGAAAATCTGCCCGTGATCTTGCCCAGGCTGTCTCTGTGCTACAAATATTTTGTGGATCGTCCAAGGCTACATTGCGACTGGCTGGTGCTCGCACGTTAGCAAAACTGACTGCAAAACATCCTAATGCTGTAGCAGCTTGCGCCGTCGATCTGGAAAATCTCATTTCTGACCCAAATCGCTCTGTAGCCACCTTAGCTGTAACAACGCTTTTGGCTACTGGCGCTGAGAGCTCTATTGATCGTTTAATGAAACAAATTTCAAGCTTCATGTCTGAGATTTCGGATGAATTCAAAATTGTCGTAGTACGTGCGATAAGGCGCCTTTGTTCTAAATACCCGCGTAAACATCAATCACTGGCATCATTTTTAGCTGGGATGCTAAGAGACGAAGGTGGATTGCAGTACAAGACTGCTATTGCCGATGCTATAATTGCTCTTGTTGAAGAAAATCCTGATGCTAAAGAGACAGGCTTGGCACATCTCTGTGAATTTATTGAAGACTGTGAACATGCATCACTAGCTGTTCGCATATTACATATCCTGGGGCGTGAAGGACCGAGAGCTCGTCAGCCGTCCAGGTATATTCGTTACATATACAATAGAGTGATTTTGGAGTCAGGTCCAGTCCGTGCTGCAGCTGTGTCTGCTGTTGCTCGCTTTGGAGCAGCTCGTCCTGAATTGCTTCCAAATATAAGAGTTCTTTTGGCCCGTTGTCAATTAGATGACGATGATGAAGTCCGCGATCGAGCTATTTACTATAGCGCCATTTTGGATTCTGGTGATGCGCAACTCATCAATGACTACATTATAAACGTGCCGATACCTAACCCTGTACTTCTAGAAAGGGCATTGCTCCATCATCTGACCTCTGATCCTGAATCGACAGAGGATTTCAATATTGCTACCGTTCCGACCATAGCAGAAGAGTCACAGGAGACTAAGGAAACTCCAGTCGAAATTGAAGCACGGGCTCCGACTATATCTCGTGAGGAGCAATATGCTGAACAATTAAAGGTCATTCCAAGCGTTGAAAAACTTGGACCAATTTTCAAAACATGTGAGCCTATTGACTTGACTGAACCAGAGACCGAGTATCGTGTTCAATGCATCAAACATATTTTCGCCCGTCATATAATCTTTCAGTTTGAATGTCTGAATACACTGAGCGACCAGCTTCTCGAAAAAGTCCACATACGACTAGAATCTGCTCCAGGTTACAAAATATTAACCGAGGTCCCATGCGAACAACTGCCGTATGACAAACAGGGAAGCGTATTTTGTCTTCTTGAGTTTCCTGATAATCCGATCGAAACTTTAGGGACATTTGGAGCTACACTAGAGTTTGTGGTTCGTGACTGTGATCCCACAACTGGCCTGCCAGATTCCGGAGAAGGCTATGCCGATACTTATCCATTAGAAGAAATTGAAATCAGCTGTGCGGAACAGTTTAGGACACGAGCTGCGTCTGATGATTGGGAAGCGTCTTGGGAAAGGGCTGCTGCTGCAGATGAAGCTTGCGATACATTCGGATTGTCTCAAACCGATGTAGGAGAGGCTGCTAAGGCGGTATGTGAACACTTAGGGATGCCGAAATCAGCCATCACAGGCGATGCGGTGAAAGAAATCCGCGGTGGAGGTATTTGGCGCGGAGGGACCCCAGTGCTTGTTAGAGCACGACTGGCGCTAGCTGGAGGTGCGGTTACTATGCAGCTGGTAGCTCGCTCGCCCCGTGAAGACATTGCCACTTTATTATTGGCCGCCGTGGGATAATTAATAGTTCTAAGATTTCTAATCCCTGTTTTACATATGTACTTGTGCCTTTCCCTTCCTCCTCCCAAATTAATAGACATGTAGAGTAAGTTTTTGAGACAGGATTTCATGGCAAATACTGAACAAATAATAATAGCAGGACCTCTCTTATGGAGCCAATCAAAACTTTAATTTTATTGTGGTATCCAATTTAATAATAAACTTCAATTTTCTTTGTTACAAAAAGTGGTTCTAATAACAATCTTGTTTATGTTTCAAACAATAGTTAAAGCTTCACATCCAATGTCATAAAATCATTAAGTACCTATTAGTTTTGACTTTGCAGATAAGATTTATAATTGTTGTATATGTATATTGCCATTAACTTCAGTTCATTGTTAAAACTCAAAAACTAACTCTCTTTAATATTTTATTATGAATAATATCATTATCTGTAGGGTCTATAAATGTTATATTTACAAATCTATTGTTATTTTACCTGAACTCGTTTATATAAAATATTTAATTATTTACGAACAGTACATGTCAGCTAGTACCTACTTAGTATATATATTGCCAACATAAATGTCTATATTGTACGTCAGTGCAGTTATTACGCAATACAGATGTTGCATTCTATGCGCGGACTCTAACCTAAACGTAATAACTGCATACCCACAGTAGTGTCGTCACGATTTTACGAGATAACTTAAATATATATTTTATATACAATAGTAACGTTCGAGTACGCATATATCTATATACAAATGTTTGCTAGCATGATATATGATGTATTTATATGAATGTGGCATACAATAATACAATACTGAATTTACAAATTGTGATTTTTTGTTCACCTTTACTTATAATTCATTCTTTCAAATAAAAATAAACTGAACAAAGTGGTAAGCAACTGAACTTAGCATGTCTGAAATGTCAAAGTTATAATGAGATAAAAAGAGTCTTCAAAGAAATTGCAATTAGTATTGAAATAAACTAAAGTAAAAAAATAGTCCAAGTTATAATCTGACTTGCTCGCTAAGGGATCCATACTATGTAAGGATATTATTATCTAATTGGCTCGCCTATCTCACGTGATGGTAAGTAATACTGCGGCAGGTGATTGAACATTCTTCAACCTATTAAACCCTTCAAAAACTACTGATCCGATTTGGATGAAGTTTTCGTTATGTAAATGATTATATTTCAGTGAAGCTTGTATATTAGGATCTGATGATCTGAAGATGACCTTCGGAGATAGCCAATAGAACTCTTCAATTACTAACAGCAAAGGACCCGCGATTGCTGCGATCGTATGCTTGTGTATTGTTTTTTAGCTTTACATATTATAACATTACTTTTAACTGAAAAGCGAGAAATAAAAACCTTTTTTTCCAACCGTATCTATCCTATCGTTCTAGAAGTCGGTGTCTCAAATTAGGTATTGTTTAGCGTATTTTTCTAGAAGGATGTATTGGTTATTTTTCAATTAATACCTCGTGTTTAAAGTCGGTTCTATTTCTGCAAAAAATATTTTTATTTCAGAATAATTCGAGAACTAGGAATCAAAAAGAAATTAGAATGTGCAGATCAAGTCCTTTCATACGAGACCCTACATGACTTAGGAAACTTATAGGATTACTTAGTTTTCAGTCTGTAAAAACAAGGACCCATAGGGCACTTACTGTTCCCGCAAATTCTAAGTAAAAGAAAATAAAACGAAAACTGAATTTGTTGCTTTTGTTTAGAGTTTCCTTAACAACAATCTTAATTTCCCGGGCGAAAAAAAACAAGATTATTGCGTATTTTATTCTTGCAAATTTCGAAATCTCGGCATGTACGATTTTCATTTTATGGTCTCATAGTCAACAATGAACCTTTTTAGTTTTATCATGTAGGTACGCCTGTTTGTCCGTAGCATAGCTCAGAGGCTTTTAGTACTAGAAAGCTATTATTTATTTGGTATGGATACACGTATAGTATCAGGCCGAGAAGTGGTATTTTCTTTTAATTTAGCTCCTCTACTCCTAAAGTGGGTTTGCATCCCATCGTGTGGACATCGTTAGATAGAGGTATTTCAAAATGTAGATATATGCGAATACCAATGTCTGATTTCGTTATCCGTTTGTGAAATTTAATTTCCCCAACAGCCAAAGGTAGAAAGCAAACTGGTAGAAAATGCCTAAGGCGTTAAGTTAACTATATTATGTACAATGGCCGGTACCTACAAACATTATGTTCAAAAAGTCTAAATGAATATATTTTTTTTACCTAAGACGAGCGCCCACCCCTCTTAACATCTAAATGGCTGTTCCTTGATTTGAAAAAAAAAACACATCAGTTAAAAAGAAAATTATCGCAACTAAGTTAGCTTTACCTACCGGTTACATTATAGTTGATCGACTCAAATGTATTAGGAACATAGCGCGTGGTCCGACAGACATTTGGATTTTTTTTATGGTCTGACGTGGTAGTCGTGTCTTTAATATTTTTAGGTAGGTACCTACCTACTGGTTTGAAACACTACAGAACAAATTGATGTAGGTATACGAAATTTAAAGGCTCAGTACATGAATACATACACTAATCTACCTAGACGCGTTGTACTAAAGACTACTTATTGTTTTAATATTTCTATATTTCATGAATATGTAAGTGTGTACCTACCAATACTAATCGAATTGTCAGGAACATTCCCTGTTTGTTTACATTCCTTGTAGACATGGGCAGTGGACGGAACTGTTTAGATATCCTTAGGGTAAACAAGTCAGTCGCGGGTTGGCAACGGTGGTCTTGTTTTGTGTTTATCTGCCTGTGCTGCGGTTCGCCATGCCCGTGAGTTTTTATTATAATTATTTATTGACTGATATTTATTTAACTTTTTACATTGTTACCAAAATTTTGAAGCCTAGCAAAAATGACTATTCGAGAGCCTGCCGAGACTGAAGAAATCGAAGAAACGTGCCAAGCATTTTCACCACTGATTTTTAAATTCAAAAGCCATTTATTTAAACTAGGCTGAAAATCAGCAGTTTTCGTACGTCAAATTTACAAATAAGACGAGTCAGCGCCTTTGTTCCCAGAACGTTCCACACTATGTTTCTGATTCCCAAATTTTTAGCTAGGTAAAAAACCTTGAAGTCGCATTAACCTTACTCCCCAGATTCCAAAATTGAGCTAAAGGGAAACCATGCTCGAGATCGAAAGAGCCACGACAGAGTAGCTAGACTCTAGCTGCTCTGTCGTGTCGTCTAGCTGCTAGAGGTCCTTTCGAAAAAAGCTTCACACAAATGCTTCCAATTATAGAATCAACATTATTTTTCTTCTTATTAATGTGTGGGCTGCAGGTTTACTAACCTGACAAGCTACTGTAAGAGTTTTTTCTCAATCTTGCCTGACGGCCTCTGCCATACGACTGCTAAAGTGCCGAGATAGAACCCGAGATTCCGTTCGCAGCAGTCGTTATGTGACCACTAGACCAACAAGGAATCATTAAAAAACAGTCAAATTAAGCCAGGTCCTAATGAAATCGGGGGAACTCTCCAAATAAGTAAAACAAATTAGAAAAATGAAAAAAAAAAATTGCTTTTAATTGAATAGTGGGTGGAAGTGGGTTTTCTTGTATGTCTTTTAGTTCTCGAATTATAACGAAAATCGCACAAATAAAGACCTTCCCCCCTTATCTCCGAAGTTTGTGAAGCGTAAAATCTGAAATAATTAGGGATAATATTATAGGAAAAAATAAAACTATGTTTCTAAGTATTGCAGTTTTGAAGTAATCAGCAATTTTCCTTCTAAAGATCGGAACCCTCGGCCTCTAACTTGAACTTATTTTTGTATGACATCTCGCAGGTCAAGGTTGTCGACTGCTCAACCGGGCTAGACCGACTCACACCTGGCCTGTTATATTATCTTGTGCATTTGCATTCGTAAAGCACAATTTGGCTACGTGCAACTGATGGGGGCAGAAATTACCACCGGAACTACTCAATAATGCCATCAACAACAAAACAAGTCTCGCCACTCAGTTCTTCTACCGTAAAAAGTTGTGAGACCCATGTCATAACAAGTCAGTTAATTTATTCAGTCGCTACTTACAGGACCTTTCGTCTGAAGTAATTACGTACCTAATTAGCTAACCTATTATATTATATTCTATTCTATTCTAACCTTACATCTTATAGTGACCATATTAATATTAAAAAACTTTCATGTTTTAAATAAAATATATCATCATCTTGGTGTAAAGATTAATTAGCAAAATAAAATGCATTTTTTTTCAATGGGTACCTGTTAATCTACCTAATCATTAGTATCAATGTTTATGTAAGTTTTTGATAAGTTTAGAAAATCAGCGCAGCAACCGAATATACGACCGGTTGAGGGGGAACGGTCCCTAGCCTAAATTATCTTATGAAGCCGTAAAAATAAGGAATTCCTGAAATAAGTCCCTACGCTTGAATTTTTATTCAATGATTAGGTAGTAGGTACCTATTTTCGCTGACCATTAAATTGTTTCGATATTAAACTAATTTGAGGAAGTTTTCCCATAATAAAGTCTAAAATTGCGACAAACGGGACCTCTTGAATAGTTAAGTTCTGGAAACTTAACAGCGATACGGAAAACTATTTTTATTGCATCAGTAGAGTTGGTAGGTACTTAGGTAGGTAGGCACTCAAGACTATCTGTTCTAAAAAGTCTGGAAAATGGCAAAATACTCGTAGGCTGTGCATTGGCAATGACGGGCTGATAGACCGCCTGCCAGTATGTCATTATCATGAAATATCTATCTAAGTTACATCATGTTAGGCACATAAATAAAAGCTAATATCCCTTGGAAACGGTACGCTCGTGGGTAGGTAACCTACCTACACGACAAATGTAAGAGTTCCTGCATTAGAGAGCCTATATTTATATAATTATACACCTACCTACAATAAATACTGAAGTAGGTAATAAAGGTAGGTATATGGTTTTAGATTGAATATATGATAGGTACCTAAGTTAAATTAGGTTCAACCAATCAAAGGGCTCATAATCTTGTTTCTCTCTCGAGTGTCGTTCTGGAATATTCTAAGACTTAAATCTATTTTTTTTAATAAACTGCATTTATTAACGTCATTTACAAATCGTATATGAGAACAAGTTTTATATTTGCAATGAATAAGTGGACAATCTAAAGCCAACTGCCATTTTCGACAGTCCTTTTGTACGTAGGGAACGTCGTTATATTTCATACCCACCTACTCGTTAGGTTCCGAGGATATATCATCGAAGTCATGCGAAGGAAGAGTTTAACACCTAAAATAGTATATCTAATGTAGGACAGCGCCTGAAATCTGTACAGTCTGTAAAGTCGCCAAAGTCAAAGCATCTAGTCATGCTTAGCTTACTTAAAAGAAGTGGTAATATATCCTGGAAAAAGATTTTGGACAAATAGTCTTATGGTTGTTATTTTTTAATAATTTTCTTAAATAGATTTTTGTAATGATTTTCTTGAGAAAAAAATCAGTTTTCTGGACTTTTTGTTAGCAAATACACGATTTCAATTCGAAAAATCGAATTGTCCAGAAATTTTATTTTTATTCAAAACAATAGCCTAGCTAGGATGAAGAGTTGATTGAGAGATTGTTAATCGGCGACTGCGTTCTCAACTTTCTTCTGTTCGGGCCTAAATCGAAATACAAAGGTATATCGATCTTAAGAAAAAACGGTGAGTACCTAATAAGAGTATCGCGCGCACAGTATCGCGGGTACGCAGGCAGCGCAGTACGAATGGCAGAAGACCCCAGACTATGGTGCCAATCACGCCCCTCCCCCTCTCCCCCTAACGCCGGCACTGATTGGGATAGGTACATTAAATAGTAGAGTAATTACTCCCTACCTACTTATCCTGCAGCAATGTCTTGTTTTGTCGGGATGACAAATCTATACCAAATATCAATATAACTAGCTGTTTCCCGCGGTTTCACCCGCATCCCGAGGTGAAGTAGCCTATGTTGTTCCTCAGGGTCTATTCTATCTCTGTACCAAATTTCATTTATATCGGTCCAGTAGTTTTGGCGTGAAAGCGTAACAGACAGACAGACAGACAGAGTTACTTTCGCATTTATAATATTAGTAAGGATAAAGCTGAGGAGTATTTTTGTTTGTTTTTGGTACGATTTGAAAAATTCTTTCAGTGTTAGATAGCCCATTTATTGAGGAAGCCTATAGACCATAATATATCATCACGGTAAAACCAATAGGAGCGGAGCACCACTATTCCACGCGGACGAAGTCGCAGGCAGGAGCTAGCCGTATATAAATATGTACCTATAAAGGTACCTAGTATGCAGCCTTATATATTGCATGTCATCACTCACATCACGCGTCAGTCACGTGTTGACTGGCGTGGCATGGCGTGAATTACTTGCTGTTCGCTCCATAGAATGACTCATAGCCATTGATTGAGTCAATGACTGTTTTGGAATATTCCCAAACGCTAGGGTATAATGTACCCGGGTACAGGTAAACTTACAACAATGAAAAATATAAACGCGGGATGATTAAAATGGAAGAGCGCGTATGAATTTTTACAATAGCGGAAAATAATTTCCGCCGAAAATTTCTTTGCGGAAATACTTATACCTCTCAGTGTTGCAAGATTCGGAGCAAGGAGCAATATATTATTTTGTCAATGTAAATAACTACATTTCAATATACATTAACCAATATAAAAAATCTTTAAACTTGATAAAAATATACTTAATCCAAATCTAGAATTACGAAAACCACATTATGTAACAGGTGTAAATTACTTTTCAAACGTTAATCCATTATAGACAATTAGAGCGTTTTTCTTTGATACCTGTCATGTATAAATCATATTATATAAAAACCGGCCAAGTGCGTGTCGGGCCACACGCAGTAGGGTTCCGTAGTAGGAGTTAGTTGATTATAACTCTGTAACCGGTTAAACCTACTTAGCCGTGATAGTTTTCCTTGTAAGTTCATTTACATGTACGACGTCTGTGATGTGCTCGTATCGAATAAAAAATGCACTTAAAAGCTAGATATTTCGCAAATGACTCGCTTAACAGACAAATGGTCTTCACACACGATACCCCAAACAAAAGGGGTACCTACGCGAGAAAAAAAATATTCTTCCCCGTTTTACGTGTTTGGGAGCTACCCTAAATAAAAGTATTATTGAAATTTTTATTTTACCACTTTCTCGGCGTGACCAATATACATATACATACCAAATTTCAGCGATCTAGTATCAAGAACCTCAGAGCTATGCCGCGAACAGACAGACAGACGGACATGTCGAAACTATAAGGGTTCCTTGTCGGACTACGGAACCCTAAAAACCGGCCAAGTGCGTGTCGGGCCACGCGCAGTAGGAGTTAGTCGATTATAACTCGGTCATAGCCGTGATAGTTTTCCTTGTAAGTTCATTACATGTGCGACGTCTGAGATTTTTTTCACATTTCTAGGTACAGCCATTCAAAAGTTAGAGGGGGGGGGGGAGCAGTGCCGGATTTAGAGGTCCAGAGCCCTCGGGGCAACAAAGGAGCGGAGGCCCCCTAAATTTTAGGGTTAACGACGGAACCTTTCGAGCTTTTTTCGCCGAAAAATGGTTGATGATTTCTTTTTTGATGATAATTTGTTGATGATTTGAAAGTTTTTTTTCCGAAGTCTCTATTGTGGGGGCCCCCCGTTTGTGGAGACCCCGGGCTTTCGCCCCGGTCGCCCTCCCCTAAATCCGGCTTTGGGGGGAGGTAAATTTAAAAAAAGCTCGCTGAAATTGGTTCATCCGTTTAGGAGAAACGGTTCTACACAGAAACATAGATGACCTACCAATACACGTTAAACTTACAACACCCCTGTGTTTGTAAGGGGTTAAAAATATATATATAGCTACCCATTTCCCCTTAGAATATTACAATAATTTTCCTTAAAAGTAAATAGGTAGGGTAACTGCCTGTGTTGACTTCCTCTCCCCGTGATTGCAAAATGAGAACCTTATATGTATGTACTTACACACATAATTTATTGGAGGCTATTAGAAAGTAGAGTTTCCTATCAACCACTTTGCTTTTCGCCTACTTTGTCTATAAATAATACCTATACCCATTCAATTGTACTAGCCCATATGCGTAGATCGTACCTACCTACCTGTAACACAGGTACCTAGCACTTAGGTTAGGTACTTGAGTAGTACTAAGCGTTACTAATCTACCTGTTTACTAACAACAATCTACCACCCAAGTTTACTAACTTCTAACTTTGGAGTAAGTATAAATACCTACCTAAAACATCTTCTTTATATAACAACCCCGATTAAACCACCGTAATTAGAAACAATTATAGCAAATTTTAGGCAGGCAGGCTTCAAGAAGTTATCTAACATTTCATATTTCTTAAGAATTTCGGGTGGCGTAAGCCTGATAAGCCATGGGTTGTAGCTTATGAGTTAATAAAGCTCACTTTATATTTGGGGTTGGTGATACGGCATGTTAAACCACTTTATTTTAGAGTAGAGAGAGCTGCTAAGTGCGTCATCATGGCCACGCCACGCGATACCGAGTAAGATACGTTCGAAAATATCGCTATCTCGCTCGTCAGCCACGTGCGGTTTGGCATAATCCTAGAAAGAGAACTTCTATCCTACTCCTTCATAGAATGCTCACGTGTTTCTGAGCGTGAACCTTAGTGATGGTAATATTTATTTACTTGCAATCATATCGATAAGAATTAGCAAGCATAAAATAGTTTTTATTTATTTCTGCTTAAAAGTTAAAATGAGACAAAATACAATATTTAATGTAAAAGTACTATGTGAAACAATAAAATAAATATATTTAAGAGTATGATGATCCTTAATATTGTTGATTTTTGAAGTTATATAATCATTAAAATTGTAAATAACTTATAATAATATGAACTATATTAGGTCAACATTATTTGTTGATTAAAATGCCAGTACATTTAGATAGGAGATAAATATTTATCTTGAAATATTTTGATTTTCTTAACGCTTATATTTTCTTCGTTTCACCGATTAGTACTAGAACATAGTACCTACATACATAGTATACCTACCTGGATAATAATTTTAACTAAGTGGTGGTAAGTAGGCGTGCCATCAATAATCTGACTATACCCGAAGTTAGAAAATTGCATTGCAGTAACTAGGTATTAATTCTATAATATTAATCAATTTGAACGTTAACATTGCATCGATTACAGACATGCCTAATACTATTCTTATATCAATAAAGGGAAGTGCCACTGTTTCGAATCGATTTAAGTATCGATGCCATCTTATTCGTATTAGTATAGACTCGATTAAATGTGTTAAAGACAATGTACTTAATCATTATTTTATACGCCACGCCAATATGTATATTGATCAATTTAGACAGATGATATGATCAATTAATAAATTCATTACTTTTACATTATTGTTAAAGCTTCCATGTGCGAAGTGACCAAATGATGATTCTAATATTCATGGTTCATTTCAATTATTGTAGCATATATTAATTTATGTAGTTATAGTACATACCCAATATTTATTGTGACCTCTACGAGACTTTATTCAAGTATTTTATCTTTTCATGCAAAGTACCAGATTTATTTGAATACTTATATTGTGCCTGCCGACACGGAAACAAAACACTAAATAGAACGGATCAAAGTTAATTAATTATAAGCAATATTATTAACAAAACTTTTACTCAACACTTTATTTTATTCGGAATTCCTGAAATTGGCGTAATTTAAAACGAGTAGCAGTAATTTCACACATAAAATTTATTCGATTATTGTTATATACTATAATCACATAACCTCACGTTTCGAGTGGAGCATCACTACGAGCAACTACGTTGAGGACTGTGAACGTTTTTCATGAAGTAACTAAACAGCTCTCATCCGTTTGTTTGTTCTCGTTTTGCTATTAAACTTATTGGACGATCAATACTAATTTATTAAGAAATGGTATAAGTGCGTTGTGATTTGTTACGATAACTACGGGCAAACTTACTAGAAAGATACTTTAAGTGATTAAGGAAATTTAATTTGAAATTAAGTTGAGTGGACTTTTGGAATTGGCGTAACATTCGTAAGTTACATTTATTTTTAAATATTTGCAATATACATGTTTAGAAAATGTTGTGTTTTCTACCTGTACGATACGAATGTAGTGTGTTAATATTTGATTTTTACCTTGTACCTAATTACTTAAACAATGTGTACCTACCTAGCTATCCTTTTTCATCATTGTATTGCTATGCAAATGCAAACGCACGTAGTTGTACCTACATACCAATTAATTATTTTTCCTTACGCATGAAACAATTTTCGGAAAAAGTTTTTTCTTCTACTTAATAGTAGTACCTACAAATTAAAAAACTGTCAATAAAGTAATTTAAATTAAAACAACTCCAATGTGTCCTACCTTTGGCAAGATGGTTGTTGAATGCAGTAATTGCTGTTCTGACCTCATTACTATTTACCTATAGTGCCTTATATGCTTGGCGAATAAAGTTTCAATGAGAATTATTAGAAACTTTTGGTAGATACCCCATCACAAAAGCTAGCGTGAAGCCAACATTCCTTTGGTTCGAAATTTAAAAAGTTTTAGCATTCAGATCATGGCAACAGTTTATATTACACAATATAATGTGTTGGATCATATGCTGCATGTCCAATATTGCATTTGAAATTTAAGCTTGCTTTTGAAACTGCACCTCATATTTAAAACATCAATCAGTAATGTTCTGACATCCAAAATATCAATGAAGTTTATTGGTTTTTATTTCTAGTATTCATTTGTGTAACAAAATGGTCTTATTTGAGTTTCTATGAGTATTTCACTGATCTTGGATGTTAGCCCCTTGTATGGATGCACAAATTTGTGCAAAATGGCTGCCGCGGATGAAGGGTTGGGGTAATTTTAACCTTTAATAAATTATGTAATATGTAAAGTACCTACATATTATGTTTGAACATCTTTGAACATGCTTTCCTTAGAAGCATGCACACATTTTGTAGTATACATACAACTGAATAATCTCAGATGTGTATTGAAAGTTGTTATGGCACAAAACTACTTTTAAATAATGTGACAAATTAATCATTAAGGCTATAGAATTCTTAACATTGTTAAAGCCTACTTGTATGATAAATAAATTTTACTACATAGTACAATATGATACAAGATATAGTATGTTAAAAACATATTATAAGAAATTAGGCATTCATCCGCATCACTGTCAATGGGAATTGTGCCCAAAGGGCTAGCTGCATTGCCACATCTGATGGCAATGCTGATTATTTCGCACTGAGTCTATTAAATGTTTGCCTATGTCACGAAAGAGTATGTATGACACATCTGATGTGCAACACAATATTTTCACACTGTCAATCTATCAAAGATTTGTTCAAAACAGCTTATTCACCGATAGCGGTGAGACTGGGTACTACAGCATTGGCATCTGCAATTCGAACAGCTTCCTAATTGCCGCACTCAGTAATATTTGTACTTGTTACAAAAACATATTTTTTATTTTCATATAAACATATATGTGTATACAACATTTTGATTAATTTATTTGTGGCAAGTGCAAATGACAAAAATTATTCTGCCTATGTTGAATTGAGCACTGCGAGTGTGATAGCAACATTTATTTTTTTTAGCTTTTTGTGCATTGCATCATAATTGTGATTATATTTAAAGGTGAATTTGCTGGCAATATATTGATAATATTTAAAATCTAACACATCTTTATTTCTTTTAACAGTAATACACATAAATGCGATATGGACAACTTAGACGATTCAGAGAATAATGCGAAGATTTCAGATTCTGCATACTCAAACAGCTGCAGCAACAGCCAATCGAGGAGGAGGTAAGTTGAATATTCAGAAAATGACTTAAATAAGTAAAACAAATAACACTGGAGCTTTTGCTTTGATTGACATTTTCTTCCTTTATTTCAATATATTATGTTCTAAAATTACTATTGCACTCTTCATCCTCTCCTCTAAAAAAACTAACTTGCTATGCCCGACAGGGTCCATAATTGTTTCTTTTTAATATTACCTACCAGCCATTGTATACATTATGGGATGCAATAAAGTTGTTGAGTATTGAGTATTGATATTAAAATATTTGAAAAAAAGTGTCATATCATTATTTTCCTCGTATTTGGTTAAATATTATAGACTCACACAGTGTTTTTGTGATGTCAAGGTAACATTTATAGGTGTAACATGCATAGTCTAGAACATATGAAGTAAACAAAAAATACCAAGTATTAGTCACTATATTTAACACCAAATTCACATAAAGCACATAAAAATCACTATAAACTACACATTGCACACGAAACAACATAATAATCAATCACAACTAAACGAGATTCACTTCTTTTGTTTACAAGTTTATGCCAGGCGAAAATGGTACTAACTGCAATACGTATTTGTCGTCATAAGGACAGTAGTTGTTTATGCAAAGTTACCGCGTTAGTTGTATTGAATTGATGTCTAATTACCTGAAAGGCACTAACACCAGTTATTAAGGATGTAGTTTATTTAACAGTTTATCCCGACTACGGACATAATTCCGCCGATACGCGCGTCACTCAAGAAAATCGATGGCCGGCCCAGTTGTCAAAATAACTGCGTTTATGGCGCATCAATACCTGCATGTTTATGTATGCATTTATATTGTAGGGGCAACAAGTAGAGAGGTCTTCTTTCTTGTATTTTGTCTTAAATAATGAATTGATTGTGTTGATTAATTTATGTTATGGTGACATGGGAATTATATTACAACATAGTTTTATTGTGTTGCATCGAAAATATAAAAAAAAACATGTTTTTTTTTTTATTATCAGGTACCTATTAAGGTTTGCATCTTAGGTAAACAAATGCATATTCTATTGTAATTACACAGTATTTTTTATCTGTCGGTCTGTCAGTTCGGTCTGGGTAATTTCTGAAACGGCTGAACCAATTTTGATGGATCTTTCACTAGCAGATGGCTTTTGAAATGATAAAAGTAACCAGTGCTACTATTCGTAAAACAATTAAGTTTCCGCGCAAATACTTAAAATAAAACCCCCTGAATTTGTCCGATGCAGCCGTCAGTCGCCGCGGGGAGCTAATAACTATATTTTTAAAATTATTCCCTTTATTTAATTTTTATATATTATATTTCTTACATTTTTAAATATTGATTATGAATATACAAAAATAAAAAGTAGATTAAATTATCATTATTATAATCATTCTTTTGAATTGGTCATGAGTAAGTAGGGACCTACATGTCGATAGGGAATGCAATCTCGGCCTTTTTTAGCGAGATTAATCTCGGACGAAAAAAGGGCGAGATCTCGCGAGTTTAACGAGATTGCACTCGAGCATATAAACGTTATATAAGTCTGACTAATTGGTATATTTTGTTAATTAATCTGTAATATCTAATGGATCTACTGAGTAGATATAGTTTTATTTACTTGATAATAATATCTCAGTTTTATAGTCAACTCAACTTAGATAATATTAAGTTTCATTTTTTTTTACTTCTCGTTGTTTTGTAGAAGAAAAGACTGTTTATTTCTGTCATTTGTTATTTGAAAGATACGTACTTATATATTATAGACAGATACGTCAAACAATGTTTGATGCATAAAAGTCTATTGAAAAAAAAACCCTAATTTATTCAAATATTGTGATTATTTGCAAAAAAAAACCCACAAAACTGCCAATCTCGCGAGATCTCGAATTTGACGAGATCTCGAAGTATTGTTATTCATAAACTCGCGATATCTCGCTTGAGCTACATTTTGCATTCCCTAGATATGAACGGAGCGAGAATATAGACTAAAGATCACATTATGATGGATAACGTATTGCGAACTTGTGAGTGGTTGTTGGTGATTCTTCAAAAATATGTGGTTGGTTTTTCGACGCTGTTCGCTTCCTCACACGAATTATTTTTTATCATCATTATTACATTATCATTACCAGCCGTATAACATTCTATATTTACCTACATATCTATGTCATTATTTAACATAATAATTTTAAACTTGTAAACTCTCGGTTTCACCCTCGTCCTTAGGGAATTTTCTCCTCGCACCCGCATCAAAACTAGCTATAACCTTCTTCAGGATTGAGGCTATCTCTGTACCTCTTGGTTCAGTCGTTGCGGTGAAGTTCGAGCCGTGGAGCACCGATGGTTCCGAACTACGGAGTATTTACCCAGTAAACTCCCAAACATATTGTTTTACGAGAATCCGACCGGATTATTACTTCAAAAATTATACTTAGAATCAAAACGCAGTTAACGCGGATAAAGTAGTAGCCTATGACCGTCTCCTGGGTCTCATCTATTAAAGTACCGAATTTCATCGAAATCGGTTTCGTTTTGTCTTGAAAGCGTAATAAATAATAAATAAAGAAATAAACGAACTAACTTTTTGCATTAATAATATTTGTTAGATTAACTAAACCAGCACAAATCTTTTCCATGGTCCTGACTGAATGAATTTCTTGTTTCTGGACGTTTTTTTTTCTGATGGGAATTCATCAAATGACTCCTGAGGGTCAGGAGTGTCAGACTATGTTCCTTCCTCAGCCCTTTCTATTCCAGGACGGGGTATTACTCTTTCGAACATCCCGCAGCCCCGGCTAATACTATGCTGACATATCTTTGAGGCAAGCGTGGAACATGAACTCGCCGTCGACACAGGCCTGGTCCTTTCTGGACGGCAAGCAACCCATAGCTCACCGTCCGCAGGCCCGCGTCTACGGTGGCCGGGAGTCGTCTCTCGGCTCCCGACGCCCGTGGCGTCTTCCGCGGCGTCTGGAGCGTCTGTGCTCACGCGGCCTACCTCCTCCTTCTCCAGCATGACTGCTTCGCAGAAGGAGGTAACGGCTTCTCATTTCTCTCTGAACCAGGGCAGGACGAGAGAGGTCGCCGCCGCCGATCGCTGATGTCTGATAACTGGTCTATTATTCATATTTTTTTTCCTTACTTTAATGTATTTCTGAATCTTTTCTTCTTATTCCTTTCTTGGTTTTACCAACCTAACAAGCCCTAGTGCCAGAATTTTGCATCAAGGTAGTAGCCGGCTACGACGGCTTAACGTGCCCTTCTAGGCATGGGGCGTAACACCTCCATTTTCCTGACTTCGGGCTGCTTTTTTTTAATTTAAGTGATTTCGTTCTGACCCTGGAATCGAACCTGAGATCCCGTTCACAGCAGTCGCATTTTGGCACCACTATACGACAACGAAGCAGTCAAAGTTTACGAAAAATTGTTTTCTGTTTCTATAAAGTGTAATCTTGCTTACAAATGAAAAAAAAATCGCATTAAACTGGGTACCTACTTAATAGATCTTATTGATACTTATTTTTGTAGAAAGTAAAAAAATTATATGAGTTAAAAAAAAAGATGCCTTGAAAATCGAATATCTCACAAGAATGAAATATTTATTCAATGAAAAGTTAATAGGTAATATGTTACATACGTTAGATCGTCACGTGGATTACGTATTTGCAATGGTAATAGGAAGTGATATTGCAATGTTTATTCTCAGATAATTTAGGGCCAAGTTCACCGACAGATGGTTATATAATCGGCCCGTTAAAAGAAAACGTTTTTTAATCACGAAGCGGGAATTTGTGTTGTCAACTTCTTGTTCAACCCCGGATTGGTAATCGACTATTTTAAGAATAAAAACCCAAATGATAGGTTATCCATCGTATGGTAGAAGTTTTATGGTAAACAGCTGTTTTCACTTGGGCCTTAGTATTTAGTAAGTAATCCTCCCGAGTATCGTTGCAAATCCTAGCTCGCGTGCAGGAACTTCTCAATTTGCTCATCGCTGGTTAGATCATCGGAAACTCTTTTCATACGCTCTGTCACACGCCCGGCTAGGTGGCTGTGAATTGGATTTCTTTCTTTTCTTTCTTTCTAACATATTATAATGCCTTACTGCTAATCACCGTCGACATTTTTGGAATATTTCAAGTAAATCCCTTAGTTCAGTATTTTTGGCGTGGAGTATAAACTGATGAATATCCAAATAGACATACAGATTAACGAACAAAAATCTATAAATCGTTTTCTTATTATAGTCTGTACCATTTGATTTTATGAAAAATGAAAATAAAATTTGTTCTAATTTTCCCACATAAATAAAATAAAATGGAATTTAATGAATGATAATGTTTAAAGTATGAAAATAGACATAAAATGCGCCATCCCTATGCCGTTTTGTTAATTTTTGTGGCAGAATGAGAACAAAATAGGTTACGACTTTGTTTCCATAGTATAAAACAAAGCTTACCGCTATGTCTGTCCCTATGCATGCTTAAATCTTTAAAACTACGCAACAGATATAATGCGGTTTTTAAAATAGATAAAGTGATTCAAGAGGAAGCCTAGGTTTTAGTATAACTTGTCCAGCTTCTGTATCCATTGGCTAAAATATCGCGAGCGAAGCCGTTGGCGGAAAGCTACTTTTCATAAAATCTATTGTACCGGTTAACGATGGACATACTTTTTTAAATAAAAAAATATTCAGTGTCAGAATTTTATTACTGTTCATAAAAATATTTATTATCCCAAATGATGACCCTGATCACAGAGTCTGTTTAATGCCAAAGTAAGTGGACTTTAGCGTTAGTTACTGGTTTTACTTAGAAGTAACATTGAAATTAATAAACTTCTACCTAGCAGTCTTAATAAACTTGGGGATTTAAGGAGCAGGTTCTTTGCGTAAACGAGAATTTTCCATCGGTTTTAAAAACCACCCTTCTCGATGAAGAAATGGAAGCCTTAAAATTAATGTAAACATTTATTGTGGCAGTTTTGCTGGGTGGAGCAAAACTTTTTATAAAACTGGCCAAGTGCGAGTCGGACGCGCGCACCGTGGGTTTCCAGATTTCGGAAGGAAAATGTATAAAGCATAATTAATTCTTGTTTGAAAAGGAAAATTGCTGATAACTTTAAAAGTGGGATACTAGGAGGCATAGTTTTATTGTTCCTATACTATTTTAATTAATGGCTTTCAACCCGAATTATTATAGATTTTATGCTTTGCATACTTCGGATATAAGAGGGGACTGCTATTTTCATGTTAATGATCATTATTTTGATGAAAAACTAAAAGACATGAAAGAAAACAAAAATATATAAGAATGTGCAGATCAAACCCTTTCATAATGCTATCCACGTATTGTTTAAAATAACTATTTTAACCGTATAGTTCGTAGCGGGCCCCTTCCGGGGCCGAACGTCAAAACCACCGTAAGTACCCAGAGGGGCCGGGAATTTTGTCATGCGCCATCCTAATTATTTATGCCTATATTTATTTTGCATTCCATCGAATCTTATGTGTGTGTAGTAATTTAAAAACTGTAATAAATATATGTTCAGTTAACGTCATCAAACCTTTCATATTTAGCGTTAAAGTTATAACATTTACGTTTTGAAAATCACTACTAGAATTTCGTGCTTAAAATCCGCCATGTTTGTTTACATTACTTGTTTTTTTTTTAATTTAAAGATGTGAGGGAACGATGGTATGATCCGATTATTATTTCAAAATTCGATCGACTCGATTCATCAAATTAGGAATCGTTTTATTTATTTCATTAAAATAAATATTTGTCAAGTGAAAATGATGTAAAAATTAATGGAATATCAGTTTATCTTTTTGATGAAATTATAAATGGGCTAAAGGGAGCGTACATTATGCCCGGTATATTGTTATAAAAAAATTAGAATTTGTTAATCGCAAAATATTTTAAATATTTGTTATTTCTTTATAAATGTTATTTATACGCCAATAACTGACTACTAACAAGGGCCGGGTGCGTCGCCCCCCCCCCTCCGTTTCTACCACGTTCCCAGATTACATTTTTTGTGTAAGGTATCATTTGAAAGGCCTTTTGGTAAGAATTTCAAACATCAGTCTTCCAAAAGTCTGAACAGGGAAGGGGGGGGGGGTGATCAATAATGTAATCTTTTTGTCAAAAAATGCAACCGGCTTCCAAAACACTGAAAAAAGAAAAATTAAGTGTTTAGTGCTCCGAAGATTTTTTAATTATATGTCCTACGATATAGTTTCCTTTTTTTAATTAATTTTCTTGTAATACTCCCGAAAACTGGCCCCAGTACATTTAATTATTTTATTTTTTTCCTTTTGACCTCAAAAGCAAGTCGAAGTCCTAAAACGGTAATTGGATTTTACTTATTTGTCCGATAGATAACGATTACGAGTAAAAGATAATATTCGAATTCGGTGCCTACGTATAATAAAAGCCGGCCAAGTGTGCATCGGGTCGGGTTCCATATTAATACGTTTAATTTGGTGGTAAACTGGGTTGTGGAGGTCATATAGGCAGTCGCTCCATGTAAAACACTAGTACTCAGCTGCATCCGGTTAGACTGGAAGCCGACCCCAACGTAGTTGGGAAAAGGCTAGGCAGATGATGATGAGGAATAAATAGTACCTAATAATATTACTAAAATAAATAAAAAAGTTTTTATTTAATTTTATTCAGTTTCAACTTTTTTTATTGTATTCGATTATCGGTTAGGCAGAATGCTATTGCTAAATACCTAAGAAAATAAAAAAAAAGATGATTGGGTAGCACTAAACGAGTATTACTTTGTCTTTGTTATTATGGTAATTTTTGACCAATTTTGATTGTTAATTATAAGTAACTTATTGCATGATTATTAGTATGAATGATACTGCATGTCAAGTGAAAATATAAATATGTCCTCGATACACTATTTAAGAAAGTGAGTACACTCTACAGGTGTAATTTGTGAGTAATTTAAAGTAGTCTACCTTTTGGATAGGTAATAGATTTATGTAATTTATACAAATTTTGGATTATACTGACACAGTATGGCCTATTGCAAATCATTATTTATTAAATTTACTTCAAACTTATTGTTTTGACATCTACAATAAAGTATTTAACACTTTATATTTGTAAGTTGAAAGTTGATGCAAATTCTTGAATTCCATGTAACAATTCAAAATATCCCGCCGAGTCAGGGGTAGTCTTATATGTCACAATCTGGTCGAGCAGAGAGGTTAAACACCCACTTCCGCAATTTTTTCACAAAACAATCATATTTTAACTTCTTTCATTAGGAATACATATATGAAGTTTCTGAAATAAATATCTGTGACAGACGGACAGTCAGAAAAAACGGCACCATTATGGTTCCTTGTTATTTACAATTTTTCTTCGGAAACCTAAAAATATGCATAAAACCCATAGGTACCGCTAACGCTTAAAAGGATTCCGCTAACGTCATTGCTGCGAAGGGTTAATTTTTAAAAGAAAAACTTTCATTCTCGAATGAAAGGGCAACGGTCCCGTGGTACCGACCTTTCGCGATAATGGCGGTGGATTGCTTTCTCACTTCTCGACTGTACTTCTATCGGAACGGATCGGAGTAGCTCTTAAATTCGGAAAATAGAATATGTATTCTTTTGACTATAACTTAGACCGTACTGATCAAAACTATTTTTACAGTCATAGTTCCAAGTCAACACATTCTGGTAGCAATTCAAGTGGCAGCAGTGGCTATGGCGGAAAACCCTCCACTTCTGGAAGCAGGTTGGTTGTGTTTCATTGTATACAAATATTTTTATGTTTGACTTGCATTAGTTTCGAAATATTTTGACCATTTTAAATATTGTTCCAATTTGGGCGTGCTAAATCTAGTTCTAGTATTAGATTAGTTCGTATTCCTCTTTTCCTAAGAACTTAATTTATTTTGTGCCTTTTAGCAACAACTTGGGACAACCTCCCAAAAAAGACAAAGAACCAAAGAAAAAGAAGCTATTACCCCAAATTGAGACTTTGGTTCCTGATGTAGTTGTAGAAGAGGCTAGGGCACCTGAACCGGCACCAACTTTTGATGCCCCACAAGAAGAGAAGCTAGATGGTGGGTACCGCTTCTACTGAGATGTATTACAAAATGTTGTTTGATATTTTGATTAATATTTTTTCTCAAGTATCGCTTCAGTTTTTTAGGGTTCCGTACCTCAAAGGGAAGGGAAGGGAGGGGAATGGTCCTTTGTAGTAAACAGACAGAGGGGACGCGTTCTGGACTAACAAGTTTGGCCTAGGCTTTACCCGCGTAGGTCTGAACGCATTTTGAAAGTACTACTTTGGCCTATAAGGCACAAATTGCCTTGTCCGTAAATCGGGTTTGTTTAATAACATACTCTTGCTTTTCATATATTATTTTTACCTACTTTTATTCCCGCGGTTTCACCCGCGTTCCTGGAGAACTTCAGCGTATTTCTGGTATAAAAGTATTCCGGAATGTTTAAGCTTTTTAAGAAACGGTTTAGTAGTTCCAGATATTTTCCCTTACATACAAACGTAATCTTTACTTTGTCTTGAAAATATTAGTGATGATTTATTGCAATCTTTTTAGCCTTTTTCACGGTATGTTGCTTTTGTTGTGCCCGCGAAGTAAAGTTATAAAGCATCAACGATCACGATTCGGAGACCAGGCTAAGCGTTAACTAAAGCTTCAATTGGTAAAAAAATACAGATATAAACGGTAGTTCACCATTGGACACGCATCGAGATTTTAGAATGAGTCTATAATATACACTTCTCATCAAAAAAATCGAAACACCTCGCAGTTTATGATTTGATAAGGATTATCAGAAAAATGTGTATATTTAGGAATAAATGTAAAATGTCATTTAATAGTGAGTAGTATGAGGTTTTTAAATCCTAATGTTATTGTTCTAAATTCAAATTAAGTCTTCATAGATTTCGTATTTTGTATAATGAGTAATTTTTACCCTGTATGGAATATGAAGGAAATGGGTAAAACAACACGCGTAAATGAAAAAAAAAATTAAGAAACGTTTATTTAATAACTTGTATTCCCTCCGCGAGCTCTTATTACTGCTTCCATACGGTTCTTCATCGATCGGATGAGAGTCACGATCACATGTTGTGGTATATTATCCCATTCCTCTTGGATTGCATTTTGCAGCTGGCTAAGTGTTTCTGGGGCTGGATCTCTTGCTCGAATTCGTCTCTTTAATTCATCCCATAGATGTTCAATGGGATTCATGTCCGGGCTTCTTGCTGGCCATACCATAATGGAGATACCGACTTCGGTAAGATAATCTCGTACGACGCCCGCGGTGTGAGCTCTAGCATTGTCGTGCATGAATATGAAGTCGTTGCCAATAAAATGTGCATAGGGCATCACATGAGGTTCAAGACACTGTTCGATGTACCGATGAGAGTTTAGTGCAGGCAGCCGTGGCCCAGACACAAAGGCAAGTTCTGTCTTACCGTCGGCGCTGATTCCTCCCCAAACCGTCCACGAACCGCCACCATAGCTGACCTTTTCTTCAATGCAGCATTGTGCAAAGCGTTCTCCATCTCTTCTGTAGACCTTGTTCCTTCCGTCGTTACCATACAGCATAATTTTACACTCATCAGAAAACAGTACTTTGCTCCACTGAAGGTATGACCAAGTTAGGTGCTCGCGTGCAAAGTTAAGGCGCGCTCTTCGATGGTCTGCAGTTAATTTCGGCCCATTCGCTGGCTTATGCGGTGCCAATCCGCGTTCCTTCAACCTTCTTCTTATTGTAGAGTCACTTACAGCTACTCTTCGTACAACGCGAAGCTGCTGCTGCAGTTGAAAAGCGTTAAGGCGTCGATTTCGTAAAGAAGTTGTTACAATAAATCGATCATCTCGCTCAGAAGTGACCCGATTCCTGCCAGATCCTGAACGGCGCGTGAACGAACCAGTCTCCCGATAGCGTTTGTAGACTCTATGAACAGATGATAAGCTTAGATGCAATCTTGCAGCCACAACACGCTGACTAAGTCCAGAATCCAGCAATGCCACCACTTGGGCGGCTTCTGCGGGCGAAGTATCCATATGTTTTAGAAAAAAAAGTTTTTTCAGACGTCCCAAAGTCACAGTAAATGAAATAAGAAACAAAAAGTTTAAAGACAAGCGCTAATTTTTAGTTTTTAAACGAGAAACGTACTCCAACCCTAAATACACATTTGTCTCAAAACAGTGATTAATTTCATTTATAGGATAAACAAATGAAATTCTAATTTCGAATTTTGATTTTTTTCTTCTTACTGTAATGACCAAACTGCCAGCTACACAATAATGTTTTTTTTTTCATGGAATTAATTCTCTTTTGTAAAAAATTAGGACAAAAACAATAAAAACGAAAGTGTTTCGATTTTTTTGATGAGAAGTGTATATTTGTATATATTTTACCTTGAATATAATTATTTATGTATATTACCAGCTATTTCCCCTAATTTCATCCGCGTGCTGAGGGAACTTCTTGACGCCCGGATGCCCCAGGATTCAAGCTAACTCTATACCAAATTTCATCGTAATAAATGAATGAACGATATGGCAGCGCATAGAATACGAACAAAAAACGTATTTTTTATGTCTAGATATATATATATATCCATGTCCCAACTGACATATCAACGCCCATATTAGCTGAACTCGCGTTGTGTCTTTTTGCACGAGCTCAAGCTCCGCTTTGTTGATCAAATTTTAAGTTACATCATTCACAATATGTTTCGCTTTTTCTTCATCCTCAGGACCAGTGATTATTAATTCTGTGTTGCACAAGTTTCTTGTTTTGGTTCAACATATGAATTTATTTATCATTTATTTAATATTATTGTGTTATTTACTTATGTGCAATAAATCGCACCGCAATGAATGAAATAGCAAATCTATTCTCTACATGTTAATCGCACGCGCTATAGTTTTATCTATATGCTGTTATAAATGAGTGCCCATGCCCAAGGTTGTTGAAAAAAAATGTCAGGTGAACTACCAATTTTGCTAAATAATAATGTGGTGTGATCAATATTTAAGAATATTGATGACATTTCCTGCTTGTTGTTTATATATATCTTTATAAATAGATATATATTTGTATAAAACTGAACTACTTATTTTTAACAATCATTTAACCATATATGCTTATTATGTTCGCTTATGCAATCCAATTGAAATCGCCGCGGTCTTCGCTTACAATTTAAAAAAAAAAGATTTTATTATTTACTAGTGACTAACCAATATTGTTATAACCATAACAACAAAATGCAGTTTCAATCTAGTTGTTGGTCCAGAAGTTGTATTAAATCGATTTATTAATTATCGTTACAGAAGGCCAAGGCGATGAGCTATTCCAAACATCGTGTCAGTTTTTTAATACATTTCCCCCCTATATATTCTATAGGTTCTACATCAACCAGGATATGTGTAACTCACTGTGGTCAGTAGCCATATATATAAATTGTGAGGTAAAGTATATTCAGGGTAATAGTGTGATACCGGGAATGCATGGTATGTACATGTACAATTTATTCATTTTATATGAGTATTATTCGACATTTTTCGTTGTGGTGCCGTTGTCTTTTTTTTCAGATAATAATAAAATGTTTTTTAACACGTAGGTGCATTTTTATCTTCCGTCTGATTTTTTGTTGTGCAGTTATCCCGACGCTACCACCTGTGCATGCGCAGTCCGAGAAGGGCGTGGAGGACATGGACATATGTGCGACAGAGATGAACACATTAAACGATGAGGTATGTACTACTGTTGATATGTTGTAAACAGTTTGTCGTAATATCGATGCTCGTCGAGATCTTTGCACTATAATTGACTCGAGCTGCACATGAGTTACACTAGCCGCATGTTCGACAACGTGACGTCGTCTGCGTCGCCCGCGCTCTCACGCCTCATAACGCATTACACCAAACGCCGACGCCACTAATCGTTGACGTTGATTGTCAATGACGACATTCCTATACGATTGCCAATAATAACTTTACGTTTTGGTCACAATATCGGCTTATAGTTTGAAGCTTTGTACTCAGTTGGAAGCAAAATGGTGAGGATTAAAGAGTTCTGGCCTAAATAAATACTACAGTATTTAACTAGAACTCTTTAATTTGTCGTATATACAAATCTGTTATGTTATTTATATAGAAAATAGAATATTTTTTTATTCGATATGATATTGTTTTAGGTGGTTACGTGCAACATTCCTCAGGGTAATCCTGCAGCCAGCTTCGTCACAGGCCGCCCTCTCCAAGCTTCTTACTGCTCGGTAAGTGTCTCAATTAAGAAACCTGTGTACCTTAGGATCTTACCTTATCGAATTGTACAATTTTACATGTTCCGAAGCCGTTTTGGATAAGTTGATGTACATATGAAATGTTATTTATTTCTGTACGTAGGTACATTTTTCTTTTATACGTGTAAATTATTACGTGGAATTTTAAACTGAATACTGGGGTTCAAAATAAATTATAGAGAGAAAAGAAATATTCATCCCCACTTTACGTGTTTGGGAGCTGCTAACCTCGGAGCTATGCCGCGGACAGACAGACAGACGGACATGACGAAAATATATCATTACATTGATAACTACCAAATAATAATGAAATTAAAAAAATGCTTTTTAAAGATAAGGGCACTTCGCTATCACAAATAAACCGTGGTTGTATCTTAAAATAGTTCCCCATGCATGAATGATAAAAAGTACAGTCACATGCAAAAAATGTTTGCATAATTATAATCTACGATATTATCATTTGTCAATATGCTGTGTCGTAGTCTGTTAGAAAGAAGAGACTAGTGTCACGAGAGGTAATTTTTTGTAAGGTGTAAAAGCTAAAGCTATATTTTCGTTCTTCAGCGACCTAGGTAGTGGTCCTTTAAAAAAAATACGCAGCTATTTAATACCTACTTATTAAATGAAATATCTTAATTATCTTATCTTATCCTAATTTCAATTCTGTTGGATCTACACGCATTTTGCCAATGATTCTTTCGCGTGTAATGGTAGAATAATGTGAGTATGTGTAGTGATATGCATGGACTTCAGACCGGTCGCAGTCAGACAATTTGCCGGCTTTTATTGCAAATATTAATTACCGCATTGAAGCAGCCTAACCATTTATCTAACGTAATATATAAAGCTGATTTTTTTCCTTCATTCATTTAATTACCATATTATTTTCATTTTTAAATATTAAATTATAAAGTTATATAAAAAACATATAAAAAAAATACACCACCGGCAACGGGAACATGGTCCAAGCTACCGGCGGTCAGGACCCCAGAGAGAGAAACCTCCTGACTATGCGTACCGTATCCAGTAATACCGCTTTCTGTATCAAGCGCTTGATCCAACCATCTTGATTTTTTTTATTATTATTTGAACACGTTAGTCACACACAGTCTGTAATTTCCTCCTGCACACAACGGGAAAAATTAAAGCAGAAATCATTTGAAGATTTCCCATTCTTAAGAAAAAGGACGGTTATAATGCTACAAGCTTCTGCCCGCGACTTCGTCCGCGTCGAATAGTGGTGCTCCGCTCCTATTGGTTTTAGTGTGATGTTATATAGCCTTATAGCCTTTACCAATAAATGGGCTATCTAACACTGAAATATTTTTTCAAATCGTACCAGTAGTTCCTGAAATTAGTGCGTTCACACAAAGAAACTCTTCAGCTTTATTATATTAGTATAGATTTAACGTTACATAATGATCCTTGGGAGCCATGTGTATATTTAATACGAAAATATGTATATGTATATATACGTGATAAATCAAAGGATAATATATTATGCTTTATCCTTAGGTACTAATATTATACATGTGAAAGTAACTAACTTTCGTGGTATACCGGCTGAACCGATTTAAAAGAAGTTTAGTAGATGAAGATAGATTGAGACCTGGGGAGGGATAAAATATATCTAGTTTCTATTTAGGTGCACGAAGTAGTTCCCCCAGGGTGCGAGTGAAACCGCGTGAAACAGCTAATCAATAAATATAAAAAGGAATACCTATTGGTCACGCTATTACTTGAGAACGACTTAACCAATTTGGATGTTTGGTTGGGATATAGATGGAACTCTGGACATATCCGAAACTATATCTGTACTTTTTATCTGGGTGCGTTATCTAGTTTCCTCAGGACGCGAGTGAAGCCCTAGCTCGACCAGCCAGCCCACGAGCTGAGCTAATAGCTTTAAAATTCCCGATTATAATAATCATATATATTCTGATCCAGCCTGTCCCTTGCTGTCCTTCCCCAGCGACGCCCTAAGCCGAGGCCCGTACCCTACTAGAGGGTGCCCTTAGCGTGAAGTCGCTTAGTTTTGTAAGTTAAGCCCTGGCTGGAGGCCATAAATTCATTTAAGGCACTTCAAAGGCAAGCCCGGTTAAGCAGTCGACAAGCTTCTAGGTTGACCTGCGAGATGCCATACACAAAAAAAAACGCGAGTGAAGCCGCGGACAGCTAGTCATAAATAAAAATCAAAACATTAATACTACTAATGTAAACTACAACATAACTACATAAAATTCCACTATGAGGCTCATTTATACATATACGAACTACATGCGAACTCATTTTTATGAACTTAATACGGCTTAATAAGAAATAAGAAATTAATAGTGATGGCATGATTGGTTGAGCAATTGTTGCGAAGGGTGTCGCGGGTTCCATTCCCGCACGAGACAAGTAACATTGTTTTGGGGCTGGATATTTTCGCATCTGTAATGTATGTTTGTATGTGTGTATCGTGGGTGATACACACATACAAACATATACAGAACAGAAACAGATACAGAAGAAATTCTAGGGGGGCTACGTTTTATAAAAAAAAACTTTATGACTAGGTTTTTTAAATTCTTGTATACACTGATTAATCAGTGATGGCTTAATCAATTGTCAATTCTTAATTGCGTCCAAGTTGGTTCTCAAATTACGATTAATAAACGTATTTTGTACGTCTTAACTTAGTTGTGTAAAGTTGTGTTCATATCGATTTATGCTACTTATAAAGATGAATAGGTAGCATAAAGTTTGCAGACGAACGAAGTCATAAAATAATCGAATTTGAAATGAAATATAAAAACAAAACAATAGAAAGTACTAACTACCTACCAATTTCACAATATTGTAAAGAGAAATTTATTTTAATTTCTACAGAAAAAAGTTAGTCTGCTTTTTTGATGTCTAAAAACGTTACTAATTTAAGGTGAATATTAAGACAATAGAAAATACACGAACAACGTGTAACAACTCGACTCAAGCGAAGCAAACAACAAATTAGAAGTTGTACAAATGTAGAGATTTCAATAGACTATATTATTTTCCTTAGCTTTGAGTTTTCGCAACGTTTTGTTTCTGTTCTGTTGCTATACTTATTTTAAATTTCAAATCGAATATTCTCGATTCCTTTGTTTGTATCTTTCTATAATCGGTTCAATAGGAATGGTCTATGTATAACAGTGAACTGACAGTGACACTGATGACGCTGATGAAAAAACCTTATTTTTTTTAATGGAATCATTGTAATTTGGTAATTGTTTTCTATAGTTAAATGAAAAAAAAAAAGATATTGGTTAATGTTTAGAGATGATAGCTTATTATATTTATTAATAAACTAATACTAAAACCAATAAATACATTCAAATCCTCAATTCACTTATCTAAACAAAATATCGCGTTTCGTTGTATTTGGTCTTTTATATTTAGTTTTATGTGGGTAGAGTTGAAATTAAGATTAAGTTTAGAAGTGCGTGGTATCTAGTATAATAGAAATGTCAAGTTTATCGAAAAGTGGGACTTTGTTACGTGGCTATTAAAACTTTTGTTTATTTTTAATATTCTATTTACTATTCTAAGGCACAAAGCAAGCGATACCAAGAGATCGACCGCTTCGAGATGCGATGTGAAAATTCTGAACAGTTGCGTTGCAAGGTATGATATGGTCTTTAAACTTTTTTCTAATACTATACATTTTTTTTTGTATGCGATTGATTTCAATTAAACTGGAATTAATGTTTTACTATTTCGTCTTTCCATAAAATAGTAACATGTTTTTTACTATAGAACTTGTTTGTGTGTCAAACAAACTTGTCATCTTCTGCCTAGCCTTTTCTCAACTATGTTGGGGTCGGCTTCCAGTCTAAACCGGATGCAGCTGAGTACCAGTGTTTTACATGGAGCGACTGCCTATCTGACCTCCACAACCCTGTTACCGGGTAACATGGTACCCCTCGGTAAGACTAGTTGTCAGACTTTCTGGCTTCTGACTACCCGTAACGACTGTCAAAGATCTACAAAGGACAAGTGGTACCAACAGCTTAACGTGCTTTCCAAGGCACGGAGGAGTCTCGCTATGACAAAGATGGTCACCCATTCAGGACCGACCGCGCTAAGCGCAGCTTGACCTTTGATCGGTCGAACCGTGCGGCTGTTGCTTAGTCACACTGTAAACAAACTTGTACCTACGAATTGAAATGAACAAGGCTTCATGACCTTAAAATAAGTTAGTAAACTGAAAAGTATACAATATTCACAAATTGAAGGTATCCAAGGCCAAGGGGGTTTCTAAAGTTACTTCGTGAAAAAATGAAACGTGCGGCACGCGATCAATATTGTTTGATGACGTAGGTACTTCGCTTGGATTGTCGCAAAGTCTTCAAATATTTAATAAGTATAATTATTCCTTAGAAATATACAAGCGATCGCCAACGTGCCTTTTACAAGACATCCACGTAATTAACGGAACTTTTGTTTTATTGGGCGAACATGTTATTATTACAACTACTTCTTTTATTATTGCTGTGGTTATTTATGTTACATTTTTTTTGGGGGGGTTCGACTCTCCTTGAAGAATTTGTTTTACTGAATCATTTGATCGGTATGGTCTCAGCGATAGCTAGGTAGGATCGATGCTACTATTATTGTGTAGGTCGCTTAGAGGACAATAAATTCAGACACTTCAAATTGTACAAGGTGTCAATGAAGGTTCTATATTACTAATATCCAGTCAATGCGTACCATGGATTGGATTCTAATAGTATTTAAACGCACTTGCTGCGAGGTTCATAAAATTTCCACTTACGTATTGAGTTTTCGGTTTATAAATAGATTGAAATCAAACTGGGGAGATAATCGAGGTGGTACTCGTTTACAGGACGGATTCTCATGTGTGATCTCCATGCATGATGGAGTCGTGATGTACGCAACGTCGTCACTCACTACGACTCTCGGCTTTCCTAAAGACATGTGGATTGGCAGGTCTTTCATCGATTTCGTGCACCCAAGGGTAAGTCCATCAAAGTAATGGGTGCAAATATCAATGTACTTAATTTCCTCTATTAAAAAATCATCTAAAGGCTGTATATAACAGATCGCTTTCAGCGATAAGGCCGCCAATTGTGTCACCCTATGTAAACTATATTCCAATGACATAATATTTAGTTTGGTGTACATAATAAAGAATAATCTATTCTATTATACATCGATCCCCATTCAAGTATTTTGATCTTTATTTCTGAATAAAATTATTTTATTTAAAGTATTAATTACTATGTAGTAATTAGACTTATAAGCAGATATTAGGATGAGTTTCTGTGAACATCTGCGAACACATTTATTTCTATTAAAATATTTTTTTTTTTCACAGGACCGCAACACTTTTGCTTCACAAATCACAAATGGTCTGGCTGTCCCGAAAATTGATAATGGTACGCAAGAAAAAGGTAAATTGAATTACCTGAATCTATTGTGCCAATTCAATGTTTTTACCACTATTTTTGTGATATATTAGTTTTTGTTTATTTCACATTTATAAGGGACAACGGCACTTGTTACTTGTGTCTTTCTCCCAAGATAAATATCGCTTGTAACACGAAAGCTACTCTATTCAACACGCAATAGGCGTATTCTTGCACTTTTTAGTAGTTTTTGTTTAAGGAAACCATTTTCTAGTGTAAAATTGAATGATTGGCACATGGATGAATAGAGTGAATGCTGGCACTGTTTATTTTCCTCGTGTATTTCACAACTAAAATTGTAACAGTTTTAAGCAATAGCTCAAGTTTATTTTATTAATAAAACTATTAACTAATAACGAAATAAAAAAAAATTGACATAAGCCTTGAAATTATCCTTGGAGTTTTAAAGATTTTACAATTTTAAATGCTGCTTAACATTCCCATTTCTATGAATGTATAAGATACTTAAGGATAAGTATACTTAAGTAGCCACAAAAATAAAATATTTGATTCATCTTAACCAATACAACATGCAGAGGAAAAAGTTTCTTATTACACACTTTTCTCCAGAATTTAACCGGTTTTAGGACTTACATAAATGCATAACCATGAAATAAAAATAAAGCTACCATTATGTAAGTTTAGACTCACGTTTAACAAGTTTTCCTCAAACAGGCTTTCTGGATTTGCCTTAGAAAAGTTAGATCATTACATCAAGGAGCTATTTTTAAAACTGTAAGAATGTTCAAATTCACCTGAATGTTACGTCGTCATTCTTGTACTTCGATGAATTTTAACAACCAGCTTTCGCTTCTATGGTTTATAATTGAAATTCGAAATTCTTTTATAGGTGTTCATTTCGATATCACTGGTTTTTTATTTTTTTTCAACTTTACAACTGATAGAGCCCGAAGGTTGGTATTGACTGGTTACGTCAAGGTTCGTAAGTACCGCACCCTTTCTGTATTCATTTGCAATCAATTATATTGATTCACAAATTCGTTCAATTGATTCCTTTTTCATGAACGTCTAAACTTGGTTTATTTTAAAGTTTGTTTGTGTCTGAAGTAGTTGAGTGTTGGTAAAGTGGTTGAGTATCGCTTGAGGGCCAATACATCATGCTAGAAGTCCGTGCCTTAAATTAGGTATTATTTTGTGTATTTTCGCCACAGACTTCTAGAACTGTCTTGGTCCACAAGCGTTTAGGCAAATAAAAAATATTTTGCAATGTGTAGAATGTTTGAAGTCGGTTATATTTTTTGGAAAAATATAACCTTCCGATGCGTAAGATTCACCACCCCCTTGTGTAAGACTTATATTTGAAATCTTTACCAAAAGCCCTTTCAAATGATACCTCACACAATATATTATTTAGTCTTGGAAACTAGTAGGAGGGGTGTCGACGCAATTCTTTCCCCTCTTACTTGTTAGTGGTTAGTCATCGAATACACGCATAAACAAAGCAATTTAAATATATAGCAAATATGACAGTTCTGCTATGATCCTTACTTTACATTATCAGATCATGACAAAATTTCTATGGGACCAAATTCCATTCACAATTGACGGAGGGATCTGTGAACATACATAGTAAAAATACAGCTGATCCCTTCCTTTATAATGATAATTTCTTCTTTATTTTATTATTCTTGAATAAATAATATGCGCTATACGATATTTTGCACAAGTAGCCTCTCTGTAACGGTCCCAGGAAAGGACATAAAACATTTTATTCAGGTAGGTGAAAGAAATAGTGCCATTATAATGTGAGTGTTATCAAGGCATAATTTTAATGTAGAATAATTGAAGTTATACGTTTGAAAAATTACATTTCTGATACTCTATTATTTGAGCTATCTTGTTGCCAGTAGTCGAATTAATCTCGGTTTTACATGATATATTTTCTTGTTATAACAGAATAAGATTTTCTTTCAAATATGTATTCCAAATAACGTGTTTCTTATTTATATCATATGTTCTTCCAATTAAAATAATAATATTAATCCAACTTTTAAATATTTTTTATACAAATATTAAAAAATGTAATTAATATGTATTTAAATGATATAAACAGAATAATAATCCATAAATAGAAAAAGATGTATGGAACTCAAACTGTTTTTGGGAATTTCGTAGTTCTTAATACACTGGCTTGATTGACTTGACTATTGGGCACCATTAAGAAAAAAAAACAAAGTATGTTTTATGAAGTCATAGATATTTGCCTTACCGGTATCTTTTTAATTGCATGTAGTGTATTATCTTGTTATGTATTCGTTGTTCAAAAGGTTAAATAAATATGCTTTGAGTGAATCGTGACGTGACGTGGGGTTTCTGCAGTCTTTCAGCTTTCTTTTAGCATAGATTATATATATATATCATATATTTATTGTATTATATATTGATTTTATTGAAACTATTCATTTCAGTATAAAGTGTATTTTTTGTCTTCAGTTCAATTCCCAGCTAATTCGGTGTCGACTATGGTTTGCCGTATACGGCGGTACAGAGGCCTTACATCTGGCTTTGGAGTGAAGGACAGAGTGGTGGGCTTTATGCCATTCCTACTCAAATTAACGTTCAAAAATATTAGTGATGAAGAGGGAAAGGTTATCTACTTAGTCATACAGGCTACACCATTTTTCTCGGCATTCAAAAGTAAGTAAATTCTAGCGCATATACATACATTCTTTTGACCTATCAAAGAAGGTTTTTGCTCGAGCTCGAGTTATGAAGTCATAGAAAGTTCGGTTCCATATTTAATTTACTCCAAACGAGCAATGTTTTCAATCTGTTGCCACCCACAAAATTATCCTCATTCCAAACCTAGCTTCGATTAATAATGCAACTTTTCGAAGGTTTTTGCTTGCAAAACTTGTTTTGTTACGCAAACATACTTTCACTACGCTACTTATTTGTTTACTAATAACATCAATATTATTCCTAAAGCTCCGAACGAATTGGTAATGAAGGCGGTACCATTTGTGATAAGACATGCGGCTAATGGTCACATTGAGTACGTGGATCCGGAGTCTGTACCGTACCTGGGTTATCTGCCCCAAGACTTGGCTGATAAAGACGCGTTGATGTTGTACCACCCCGAAGATTTACTCTACCTACGTCAAGTGTACGACACGATTGTCAAAGAAGGAGGCCTGGCGAGATCCAAAGCTTATAGGTCAGTGTTACTTCCTCGATATCAAGTACTTTTATTGGGGACAATTATCGTGAAAAGTGTAAAGGTTTGCAGCGTTATGGTGCAGGTTTAAAAGTGCCTATATGGCTTTTTCATGCACCATGAGGTTTTTAAGCTTATCTTACTATGATACTGGGTAACGGTGAAGGAAAAAAACGTGAAGAAAAAAAATACCAAACTACCTTTAGCAATCGTGATGATAAATGTTGGGTTTAATGTATGAGGAGGACCTCACCCATACTACGGGATAAAAAGGGCGCCTTTAGCTTTTCTTGTTACAAATTATTATCTACCAGCTTACGATAACGTGATCGTACCAGATAAGGTCTTTCGTATGAAATTATCTGATAGATAAGTTTAAACGGTATTTATCCGGAGCCCATATGGAATTTAACTTTGTACAAAATTCCTATATAGAATTGGTGAAACAGGCTCTTTATTTATGTGAACAGGATGATAACACAAAATGGAGACTACATTCGGCTGGAGACGGAGTGGTCGTCATTTATCAACCCTTGGTCTAAGAAACTAGAGTTCGTTATCGGAAAACATCATATTCTTGAGGTAAGAATATTTTTTATGTTTTTAAATTTTCATTTCAATGGACTTCGCACCCTTTCTTTCTTGTATTTACTTTGTTTTTTTTCTAGGGACCGTCTAACCCGGACGTGTTTCAGTGTCCTGACCCAGACAAAACTATGAAAGTTCCTGACGAAGACAAAAATAAAGCGCAAATGCTAAGGGAAAATATTATTCGAACAATGAATGAGGCAAGTGAAATTATATTATAAGAAAGGTATTGTATGAATTAAACAGAAAAAAATAGAGCACTTATGTTTTTAAAGGCATAGTATTGGTAGGTGTTAGAGTGATTATGTTTACTGAAAATCTGCTATATTCTTTCGAGTTGTTGATGAATTGCACGAAATACCACGACAAGATGTGGAAATTGATATACATGTAATATATTAAAGTTTCATAAGTAAAGCGTGGGGTAATTACGAAAATATTCGCGGTGTCAGTTTTCCTTTTGCACGAAGAACAATTAAAATCCCTGCGACTAAAGTGAATTTGCGCAGAAGTCGACTAAAGCTTATAGTATAGGTTAACGAGTCCTTAGCTAGGCGATAAACTAAGCTTATTTCTTCAACCCGTTAGGTAATTACATACCTATTTAAAAAGCTTAACCCTATTTGCGAGTAGAAAAACTGGTTCTAAAAATGGCATACTGCGATTATCCATTCGAAGTACGCCAAAAACACTCTTATTGCAACGTGTACCGGTCATAAAGAGGCTCATGTTAATTGAGGTTTAAGGATTAATGAATACTAATGCGCCTGCCTGGCAGGCTGTTTATGAGTTATCCTCAGGATGGTCAGTTGTGCCGGGCGGGTCTCGGGTCATACGAACTGTTATTACAAGCTTTATTGATATAGCTAATGTTTATTCACATTTGTTGCTCTTTTTGTAACAGGATTCTATCAACCGTTGGGTGGTAAAAATTTGAATCTTCCTGTAAAACTCGATGTTTAGCTTTTTCGACTCATCCGTTTAATTAATTATGTTTACCTGAAAAAAATAAAAGTAATATTATTTTAGTAGTTATAAAATTATCCAAACTAAACTCTGCGGATAAAGTGTAATATAATATTACAATATTAAACAATGCTGTTAGTTAGTAAATATAAATATTCTTAGTTAATAAACAGATAAACGTAATTATTGAACTGTATATGTAATTTTTTATTATAGTGTCTGCTTAATTTCTGGTCTAAGACATGCTTGTCTTACACAAGCATCTACATAATATAGCATGTTATGTAGTTAGTAATATAACATATTATGTAGTTGCCTTTTATATAGTGGACACTATGTTTATTGTTGTATTATAATTATTGGTTTATTGTACAGGCTCTTACCAAACCAGCGGAACTAGCAAAGCAACAGATGAGTAAGCGTTGCCAAGACCTCGCTTCCTTCATGGAGAGTCTGATGGAAGAAGCGCCTAAGACTGATGAGGAACTGCGTTTAGAGATAAACGACCCAGACCATAGTTACTATGTGAGTTGATACAATTTAGCAATCCGAATATCCATAGGTATGGAACCACTATCGTTAAGCTGAAGCGGTGCTGTTTTGGCAATTGTAGATCCATAATCAACAGGCAACGACATCAAACGCAATTAAGAACCATGTTTCAAAGTTTGTGAAATTTTGAGCTCAGTACCCCAGAGGTTGGTACCCTAGTTCCCTCCCGGCGCAGCAACAAGCAAAAATCACGTTTTGCTCAACCGCCGCAAGCTTTCCATCTTTTACCCTCCCAGGGATAAAACGTGCAAAAACGCTCCAACACTTACCTTTGATTTGTAATCAGAAGCCTTACCAAATAATTTTACGCGTCTTGTGAAAATTACGGAGTTCCGCAACAACTTCCTGTTTTGTAATTCGTGTGTTTTAAAGTTTGGTTGTTTCTCATTTTTATAAGGAAAATTAAAGTATTTGACTCCTATAAACATGTGCACGTGACATAATATTTAATCAATAAGTTTCTCTCTTGTATCGAGTTTGCGTGCCGTAAACGTGACCGTTGGAGTGGCTTTATATATAACAGGTGGGTTTACTGCGAGGTGGGGGCACGTGTTTGTCACAACAGACAAGGGATATTACTTGTTACGTAAGCTTCGCACATGATTATATATCCGAGCACGTTGGCGAAAATTATTTGTTCTAGAAGTGTACGTAACTAATGACTATTTTCCGGTAGCAATGTTTAGCTTTACGAGCATTACACGGATACATCACCCCAGGCCTAACACAAATCACTTTCGATAAAGTATTTGTTTCGAAAGAGATTCATTTACATTGATGAAATTAATCATATCGTTAACTTAATATATTAATTATTGTTTTGGCTTCAATGATCCAATGAAGACCCCCTATATTAGTTTTTCTTCAATGTCTATAATGTATAGACGCATTTTGTACCGGCGCGGCATAAGAACTTCTTAAGACGACGACTACCGCCAATGACCTTGAGCAAATGGGCGGAGCTTGAGCTTCCCCCCCGCGACCCCGCAATGCACACCGCACGGTTGTCATTTTATATTTTGAAGAACTTTGACGGGTGACCATAATATTATGTAGAGATTCTAAGGACAGTCGCATATTGTATTTTGATATGCATGTCTAAGATATAGAAATAGAAATACAAATAACATCTGTCTGAGTAATACTTCGAAACACTAATTTTAAATTTCCAACCCCCACTGCATACTTCGTTTTCAGAAAAGCAAAAATATTTTCAATTTCTTTAATCTGCAACACACGTTTATCGATCTGAATTGTTACAAGTTTCAAGAAAAAATTCTGACAACTAGCATTCTTGAATTTTTTTATAAAAAGATTATTAAATTGACATGCAGTTGCTCAATTTTCATTTAGTTTTCTTATTACAATTCATCGGAATTCAATCATAACCTTGGAATTGGAAAATGGTCGAAATACCATATTAAGAAAAGCATTTAAGAGAAAAATGTACGGAAGTCTAATTATTTCAGAATGTTTGTTTTACAAACTACGGAGAGTTTTTTTTAAATTTAATTCGTATACCAAAAGATGTCGAAGAAAACATAAAAAATATTAGAATATGCGTCAAGCCTTTATATCAAGCCCTTTCATAATTATGATGACGTAGAAACTACACTTTGTAATTTTAATTCCCATTTTTCCTCGAAAGTAATAGGTAGTATTTTTCTACTTTATCCATTTGCGATATATTTGAACAATTATTCCAAATCGATAAGGTTAGTTATTCCTGAAGTAATTATCAGCTCTGACAGACAGACAGAGAAAGTCGCATCCCATAAGGGTTACTTTTTACTATTTTGGTTCGGAACCTTAAATATACTATTTGAATATATCTTTTTTTTTCGTTTTCAGTTCTTCTGTCTTTGACTTCTGGACCAAAAATTAAAGAAGATCAAGTCCTTTTTATTTATCAGGGCTTTAGCCAAAGAATTAAGCGATTGCCTATTAATCGGCTTAGGCCTAGCCAAAAATCGACGTTCTGTCGGATACTATTTGGTGTTGAAAATAAAACATAAGAGTGGCATAGTGAAGTAGGACCTTCATTTCTAAAACACTATGCTTCGTCTTATCTTTTAGATTGTGTGTATATAATGTTATCCCACATTAGATACCTTGACTAATAGATTAATATGTATATCATATGTGGCTTACTTGGCGTTTTTACTAAACTTCGAAAATGGTTGCTATGTAAAGCATCACTACCAAATGTTACCAGTAAAAAACCGGCCAAGTGCGTGTCGGGCCACACGCAGTAGGATTCCGTAGTAGGTCTTAGTTAGTCAACTATAACTATGTAACCGGTGAAGCCTACTTCGCCGTGATAGTTTTCGAAAGTTAGTTTTTTTTTTATTTTTGAAAGACCTATCTAACGATACCCTACATGAAGGGTTACGCAACAAAAAAAAATATTCATCATCATTTCACGTGTTCGGGAGCTTTTTTTTTATTCATTTTTACCACTTTTTCGGCGTGATCAATACACATATCTATACTAAATTTCAGCTTTCTAGTACCAAGAGCCTCTGAGCTATGCCGCGAACAGACAGACAGACGGACATTGCGAAACTATAAGGGTTCCTTGTCGGACTACGGAACCCTAAAAATAAAACTAATGTAACCAATCCAAAATAGGAAAATGGTCTAGCTAAAATAGTCAGACAATACAATACATTTTACATTTTACAATACTCTTTTAATAGCGTAAGCTTATTTTTTTATCATATTCTGCATATTTTTTTAAATTCGTCTCGTAGCAAAGAAACTCGAACCCAAATTCACGTGTTTAGAAAAATATTTTCGTTGGTAATAATTTAGAATAATGCCACCTTGTTACCCATGGATAAACCGTTTTATTTACAAACCATTAAGTTTTGTTCTAAGATATCATCCCATGCCCTGACTTATAGCTACTATTTCTATAAATTCCAAACTATTAGGAAATATTGTAATATAACATGAAAGAATTTTAATTTTGACGATTATCTCCGACCTACATGTAAAATTTAAATGAGGTATGCAATATTCTCGTTTTGAATACGCAATGTATTAAAAGAAATACATATTTAAATCCTAAAGTACATTTTATTATTTAGTAAGTCAATAACAAAATATATTTGTCCTGCCAAATTTAGATACACACATTTTAGATTATGACAGATTATGGATGATTTGGTTTGAAAACACGTTATTCACATCAAAAAAATATTTTATCCGCATGTAGTGCCTTTTCAATGTAATAATTATAATTCACCAGTCATCTTATCACAAATATAATAATTTATTTACATCGTAATGTGCTCGCTCTGAGTGACAGCGTCTACCCGTGACAGTGGTCACGGACGTACTGCCCCCGTCGCCCGGTGGAGCCCCTCCGTAATTTCAACTCAACGTTTTGACAAAAGCACAAAAATTGACGTAAATATACGATTTAAAAAAAATATACGTATACTAAAAGACAGATAATTAACTTTTCTATAAAATGGTACAGGTTTCATTAAAATCCGCTTGATAAATTCTATGTAAAACTCAGTTTTTCTTCTGCGTTAGACCTAACTTCATGATTTTTTTATACAATGTTATAAATACATAATTAAAAAAAACGTTATACAAAATTATCAAGCATATGCTCTAGTTTAGTATATATACTTTTCAAATCATGAAAGCAAGTCGTTAAAGCGTAATCATTAGCTTTAAAAGGGCCAAAGTCGTATATCGCCGCCTTAAGTGGCCTTCCCTATGCCCGAAAACGTTGTCTTCGATTATGCATCGTCATACGAATACTCTGTTATCTTCCAGGAAAGGGACTCTGTGATGCTCGGTGGCATTTCCCCGCACCACGATTATTATGATAGCAAGTCAAGCACCGAAACTCCGTTGAGTTACACACAGCTTAACTATAACGAAACATTACAACGGTAAGTTAAACAATTTTGACAGCAATTTTAAAAATCATGCTTTCTAGATATATATTATGTCATACATACATATTATACATAATATCTATATAAGAGGGAACGATGTTTAAAATATTTCAAAATAACTTAACAAAATACAATTTCTTATTAAATGTATCCTAAAAAGCGTTAAACCCTGCAAATTATAATGATTTCACGAAAATAATTCGATTATTTTACTGCATTTAATATTAGATTAATCGATTGTTTTATTAATTAAAACTTGGTTTTGTCTCAAAGTTGCAACTTATTATTAATATATAAACTGTTTTTTATCTGTCACATTTTAAAAGTGGTCTAACTAACGCTGGTTAATTCAAGTTAATGATTAATGTTACTATGACGTTTCCGTTAGACTAAACAACGTTTAATAAACACTCTCAAGACGGAGTCAATGATTTTAAAATTATCTATCATCATTACTAGACTATGTATGTAAACATGTTTGGAATGAATTGATGTAGAATAAAGTCTATACGACTTTAACTAAAACAATGTTGTTTGTTATAATTTATTATGTAAATTATCTGTCTGGCTTGATTACGATACTATACAGATACGATAATATCAAAAAAATATGTTAAAAAATCAAGATTTCTGTAGGAATCTCATGAATCTTTCTTTAAAACCAATAATTCACATATTAATGCCGTGATTTCGTGACTCATAGCCCGATCATGTGTCATAAAAAATATCGAGTGACGATTTTTTATTGTTCTGACTTTAATATTTTATTTATAAAAACATGTATTATAAAAAAATAAATATGTAAAACAAATCAAATAATCGGTGTACACTGTACACGCCCGATTATTAACCGAAGTTAAAATAATAAAAAAAAATAACTTGAAAAATTTGATTGTATTGATTTTTATGTACATTTGTGTTCAGGTATTTCGATAGTCATCAACCTATCTCCTATGAGGACTACAACACGGTCACCGGCGAAAATATTCTCGGACTGAAAGATACAAGACCTTTCATGAAGTATGTGTGCCTATTGTTGATTACAATTTTTATCTTGTGTTTTAATGTTCATCATAGAATATTTATCCCGCGGCAGATCAAGTAGTTCCCCAAAAGTTTATTTTTATTACAACAAACACAGTCTCCAATCATTTTCATGTGGGCTGTTTGGGCTGATCAGCAATTTTGAAGTCAACTTTACATTTAGCACTAGTTTATTCGCTATTTAATACGTTACAATACTATACTTTAGCCACGATTCTTTAGATTATAGTTTTGACCAGCTCAAACTGTAAATCTGGTGGTTCACGTTAATTCAGTGGCTAACTGGCGACACTTACATTTGTTAACTGGTTGTGGTGTTATAGAGATAATTTCTGTTACAGTCATTGCCTTTCCCCTATGGCGCAGCATTCGAGGGACTCAGGCGATATGACCTGCTCGTCTGACTCCAATGGGATGGTAATGGGCAGTAACAGCCCCATGATGCCTTTAGGAGACTATCAGCCTATTCGTCTTACTGAAGCATTGCTTAATAAGTTAGTAAATGCATGGTTTTGCAATAATTTATACAATGTTTAATTATATTTCCTATTTTATTATTTATATCAATTGTAAAATTTAAATATCGAATAATAATTTAAATTAATAATTTTATATTCCTTGCATCTAATTATCCTGTATCATTGTCATATCATGTATTTGTTATATTATAATATATATAATATTTATATTTGAAAAATGTATACAATAAAAACTTTTCTTATAGATCATTTAACTTTATTAGGCACAATACTGAAATGGAAAAGGAATTAATGAAGATGCACAGGGAGACTCGTTCTAGCAGTAAGGGCGAGAGGGAGAAGAAATCAAATGAGACGAGAAAGAAGAAGAAGGAGCATTTGGCGCGTTGTAATGCATCGTACCATCCTACCAGTGCTGGGGCCACTAATGTTGAACATCAGGTTGGAAATGAGATTTTACATTCGTTATTAGTAGAGTGAGAGAGAGTGGAGTATTAATTATTATTTAGTAACATTTCTTTCATCCGTAGCAGAATGTGTCACTATTGTAATAGTTTTGACAATATATATATGAGGTGATAGAATGATATTTTATGAACTGTTGTTCTTTGTAGCATGAGCTATCTGCTTGTTAAAGTGCAGCAAAATGGGACCTTCTCTTTGGGGTAGACGGTATAAACAGACAGATAGAATCTATAAATTAAAATGAATCGCCAAATTGTATGTAACGCGCATAACTTCCGAACGACTGCACCAAATTGATTATTTTTTTGTGATCTTTACTTTAAGGTGTTCACGCCATTTTTTTCTTGTAATTTTCTTTTATACAAATAAAATTACAAGAAAAAAATGGCTTTACAAAGTTCGCAGGGTAAGCTAGCAGAAAAAGTTTTTTGTTTTGTAAACATTCAAATCCACTTACAAAATTTTATTTTTACATTACAAATAGACGATTCAGCTTTATATATTTGTTTTTTTTTATTATTTGGTAACAAAACAGCCGCAACAGCACGGCTTGAAGCGCGCATCTAAGATGATGGATTCAGACGCGGGCGCTCACAAGCACCACTGCCCTTCCCCGCGTCAGGCGCGCCGTTACAAACGTACAATGATGACCAACCCTCAAGACGCACAGCCCTCGGCAGCTGTCACCACTACTGTCGGTCAGTTGGTTACAGGTATATCTGTGTTGCATGTTTGTACGTACATCGAACCGCCACTTTCGTCTATACCCCCCTTTTCGTATCGGGACGAACTACGTAAGGGGTCGTCCATTAATCACATGAGGCTTGAAGGGGGGTTCGGAAACAATCACGGAATATCACAAGAGAGTATAGTGGGATATCACGTGTTTTCATGCAAGTTTAATGTCTTATCTTGTCATTTTTATCAATGTATTTAATTTTAGAAAATTTAATTATTGTTAGTTTCAAAAAATATTGTTGCCCGAGGTGGCAATGAAATGAGATATGCACGTACATTCTATTGTTGTATCCATTAAAAAGATCAAGGGCTTTCTGTTGAAGAATCAGTCCAACAAAAACCATTTATGAATGAGGTTGGTAGTAAAAAAAACTCAAATTAGAGTTCATCGTGCTTGGCTGCCGATTCAAGAATTGTTCTAGAGAGTAGAGTAACAATAGCGTTTTCGCTTTGTATTGTCTGTAGAGCTGTGTGTGTCATTAGACAATTTGAAAACACTAATATTTTTATAACTAGAGTTATAAAAAAAATAGTCATTAGTGTTGCGGTGACTAGTGTTTTTTCATTGTTACCCCATTTTGGATGAAAAGTATTAAGTTTAATAACAACAATTGTGTGATTACAGCATCCAATCAGTGGCAAGCTCCTCCGGCTGATAACATGAACGCTTTCATCCTTGGCGTTGGCATCCCTCAACAGATGTCCATCATGAGCCCCATGGCCCATCCTATGCAGGCCATGCATTCTGTGCCAGGTGAAAAACCTTCTTCCGATTTAGAAAAGTTTTCATACAGAATGACCAGCCTCGTAACTTTAAAATTAGGAGCATCAATATATCTACTGTGATGTCAATACTTCTCAGTTAATGTATGACGATGTTTTTTTTTAAAAGTTAATAATAAGTACTAGTAAGTCGATAATTTTTCAGTTTTTATTTATTTCAAGAACTCCAGATAGGATCGCGAGGATGGTAGCAAAACCTCATTCCGACTTTTCTAAGTCAATAATACTTTGCATGAAAATCTTCGTAATATGTTTCACCGTATTAAATCAACTTTTTTTCAGGTGTATTCCCGATGTATTATGCACCGGCTGCGACCCCGCAACCCATGGCAACGAGTTCGGCTCACCACCACATTCCTTCAAGTAGCCACCACCAGTTCCCTGCACCCAGTAAGTTTAATAGTAGTTTGACCAGTATTAGACCTAATCTGAGTAGTTTAAGAAGTAAATTTGCTTTTCGTCAGCGGCTACGCCCGCGTGGGCTGTTTAGCCCACTTTGAATTTGAATTCGTTTGAATTCAAATTAAAAATGAAGTTTTGAATAAACTTTACCCCCTTTTTCACCCCCTTAGGTGTAAAACTTCGGAAAATCCTTTCTTATCAGATGCCTGCGTCATACAAAGAACACAGCATCCAAGTTTCAGGTCTCTACGATCTGCGGTTTAGGCTATGGGTTAATTCGTGTGTCGTCAGATGGTCAGTCATTCAGCCCAAGCATTTTTTGGATTCCGTAGTCGACAAGGAACCCTTATAGTTTCGCCATGTCCGTCTGCGGCATAGCGCTGAGGTTCTTGGCACTAGAAAGCTAAACAAATTTTTGTTTGATACGAGCATCCCCTATACGACCATCCAGCTATCCTTAGAATTAGTAACAGACGTAGCATGTAATGAACAGCTACAGAGTCATAGTCGACTAACTAAAACCTCAACGGAACCCTATTGCGCGTAGCCCGACACGCACTTGGCCGGTTTTTATGTATAGATAGATAGACAAACATTTATCTCCGAGGACGTCAAAACATTTGTATTTTTTTATTGTTACTTAAGTTTTGTACAATGCTCCTATCTGGGTTTAATGAATCGCAGCAATAGAACATTAGTGTCAATTCTTTTGATGAAATTACAGTGGTGATGTATGGACAGCCGATGTACGGGTCCCCTTTCATGTACTCTCCAATGGCGCAGCAAGTGCCATACCCCATGCAGCAGTCGAATTTGATGGCACAATCTATGCCACAAAACTCCAACAACACTATGTACCCCCTCGGTCTCACCAGCAGCAACTACGAAGAGGTATAAAAATATTCTAATTTTCAATATTTTCGTGCGTATTTTGAATTTAGAACGAACAACAGTTTATTTTTATTTGTATACTAGATAACACAGTGAACTTCGTATCACCTACATCTGTATTAACTTTTCTCACCGTTTAAACGTTCCCTGGACTACGACAAACATTTCAAAACCAAAATCAGCTACATCGGCCAGCCGCTCTCGAGTTTTAGCGAGACTAACGAACAGCTTTTTTTTGTATATAAGATTTATGTTTTTAGGGTGAGGTCCACATGCAAAGTATTTCAGATTTATTTATTTTATTTCAATCGAGTAAGTGGCCCGATGTTTTGTGTACACAAATATTCGTTGGTTGCTTCACCAGATTCGTTCAGTACCGGCTTCAGTTTTGATCTGAATAATTTAATGATAACTTGTGTACAAATTATGTTTCACAAATCATCTCGCAAGCATGACTGAAAAGTTACTATATCAATGTATATACCTAACACTAACAATGTTCCATCCAATAACAACTATATACTATTAATATATTTTTATTATAATTTAAGATATTATGTACTTTTATAGAAAACACAAACTTATTTTGGTATGTAGTGTTTATTTATATGGTAATAAGAATATTGTAACATATATTATATTCTTGTACATAAAATATAAAGTGACAGTTGCATGTGTTTATAAAAAAGGCCAAAATTATGCACCTTCGATTTACATATCTGATTTAATTTATTAAATAGTCTTCATAATTTAAAAATTAAGAAATATATGGATTATGTGAAAGTCTATAAATTATGGCTAGAAAATGAGTGAATACTGAAATAACAGCTGATGAAAGGGATGTATGGAAGAAAAAGACATGTTGCAGTGACCTGATGGGACAGGATGCAGATGAATGTCGTAATTGTGTATAATTATCAATTTTGTTATTTTTTTGCTTTCTTTCGTTGGTTTTTCCTGCTTGTTATTTTTTTCGTCTAGTCCGTCTTAGACAAAGTTTAGCATAGACATTTATCCGCCGTTTGAGGCAATATGTATTGTACTCATCGTTGTTGAATACCTGCACAGGCTTGTAAGCCCAGTTTGACGTTGAGGCCAAGCAATTCGCAAGGCGTTTTGTGGCGTGACAAGAAACGACCAGAATCTCAAGGCACATCCTCAAAAACAGACAATGGAAGCGCAGATAGTAACTCATCAACGAATGCGTTGAACCGGGTATGCAAAATAACATCTAAGATATATTTTAACATATTATTCAAACGATGCATTGCTATTTTGAGATATTTATTAATTTACAAAATATCATCACTAATCCTGCCACGTTTCACGTCACTAATGTATCATTTCAGTACCATTAATCTGATCATTGATCAAAACTATATGATCACATTTATCACCCGATTTAGTTACCGACCAACCACTTTTCAACCTTATTCTTAAGAGCATAAAGATGATAAGTGGTCAAACAGAAAGTAAAACAAAGGATATTGCCGATTCGATTGTTCAACTTTCTATTATTATATAAGTTTCCTGTGCTTCATTTTTTCTATTGCATGTTTTATTTATAAACCAGCTGCTTCGCGCGACTTCGTTCGCGTGGTTTGCAACCTCTACCCTACTCCTACCCAACTCCTACCTATCCTATGTCCGTCTCCTGGTTCTAAGCTGCCTCCCCTCCGATTTTCAGCCAAATCGGTTCAGCCGTTCTCGAGTTATAAGTGGTGTAACTAACACGACTTTCTTTTATATATATAGATTTACTATTACGATATTGTAAGATGTGGGCAATGGTCTCCCCCCATCCTTTTCCCTTCGTCCCTCTGTGTTGCTTTATTGTTATTTCTAGCGCGGTCGCTGAGCTTAATACACCTATACGCTGCATCGCTCTTAGGCCAACCTTGAGTTTTGGTCTTTTCAGACTCGAGATCGAGATTGTTTCTTCGCACTTTTTATAGCTTTTATAGGAGTTCGGAGCGCACAAGTCACGTTGGAAACAAGAAGTTTACGATATATTCAACTGAGGTCATATCTTCAAACAGTTGAGGCTTAAGGTTTACTTGTGGTGCATATTTTGTAGTTATTATTGTTCAGTCAGGATACCCTTTACCTAAATAATTTATTTTCGTTTCTACCAAACTATTTTGATGCATGATGTACATACGTTGAAAAATCACGATTTGCACCTCGCTTGTTACACTCGCTATCACAATCTCTTTTAGTCAGTGAAAACATTGTTTAAGTGCTAAGGAAGAAGAATTTAAACAATGAAAGTAATTGTGATAGTGAATGCATACGCGACAATGTGGTTATAGTTTCTCGGTGCACTAATTAACACGATGAAAATTATAATGACGATGATAAAATCCACTTAAATCTGACATCTATAAGTAGGTTTAACTTACCTTAATATACATGTAAACCATTCAAATTTATAGAATTCAATTCTTGCAATTTTATTAGCAGTTTTTTCAAATTTAACAGATATTTAAATTTGAAGATATTCAGATATTTAGATTTTCTACAAGTCAGACTAATAGTAGATAGTAAATACAGTCTAAATATAATAATAACAGATTAAATAAAAAATATTGTGGAATTCGTTTTTATAATTTTGAGAAATCCTTAAAAAAAACGATGGCAATGTCTATAAGACGTGTTTCCCTTCAGAGCACAGACGCTGTGCAAAACACTCCGCCTTCAAGGGAGAGTCGCCTCAACAAGATGAACCGTCTGGGCAACAGCGAGGAAACCCGTGAGAAAACTGACGGAGAGTCTAGCTACTCTTCCTTCTACTCTTCTTTTTTTAAGACTGAGTCCGGTAGTGCTGACGATAGTGGCGATGGCAAGAATGGCAAGGATAAGAAAATTAGGGTAAATATCTTCATTTTATACGTCATGTTTACAGTCGAGTAGTTGATTGCTAGACAGGCTCCACCCTCAGGATTCGACGACTTGCTCAAGCTATTTTATTTGTGGCCTGTCTTAATTGCATTCAGTTTATTCTTTTTGTTATCTATGTATATAACATCCTAATATTCGTACTTAGCTAACACCTGTTGTTGCTGTCATATACAGTTTCGTAACTAACCTTACCTATTTCCAATCAGCTACATTGTTACCCTTCGTCGGGGCAAGGTTATCTTGCCATCTGTGGTTCGTCAACTGATAGTCTTCCTTTGAAACTTTGTATTGAGACCAAAAAGTTTAGTCACTTTTAGCAAAAGGCGATAGTTTTTTTTAAAAAGAATCTTATCAGGTATTATGTGACTATAATATTTATGTGCATTACTTGTTACTTATTAATAATATATGTTTTTTTTTTACTTTTTTGCCTTCACATAGTAAGACGATAAAAAGGACTATTTTTTCAGAGCCCAATTAATGCCACATCTTCCTATTATACACCTCACCCTGTGAAGAAAGCGGCCCGAAGGAAGATGGAACCCCCATGGATGGAACAGGTATGTCTTGAATTTGATCAAATATGCACGATTATTTTGTAATCGTTTTATTCCCATTAATCACGGGTTCAGAGTCGAAAACTGAGCAACTTTTGTCCTACAACTTATGGAAAATAGAAAGAAAAATAACTAGGTACTTATTCACACAAGCTTGGTAGATGGAAAAAGTCGTTCGGTACAAGACAGGTTTTTCTCGTGTTTCCAAAAGTTGCTCAGTAATCGATTCTGAACCCATGATTATCGGGATTAAAACGACTACAAATAACCGTGTAGTAATAATATGATCCACAATATCTTGAAACTTCAACTGTACCCGGTATGCGTTGCAATGCCATGATTTGGTGGACCAGGAACATTCGAGGACGTAAGTTGTTCTAACTTAGCAAAATTTCATCACAGTCTTAGAATGGCTTAAGATTGCACAGAAGACAAATATTAAATTTTATTCATATAGGGCTAAAATTTATATTTTAGTCTGTATAAAGTAGAGTTCTCTATAATTTTTGAATGCATAATAATGCATGCAGCTAAATGCACACAAATATACAGACATGATTCGTAAGCCTCAGTGGCACTCGATTATAGATATAATTTTTTAATTATTTTATTTTACTCTTAGGTCTGCGTTACTTCGGAGCTGGTCTACAAGTACCAGATTCACACCAAGTCCATGGAGGAAACCTTATCTGCCGACAAAAAGAAAATAGAAAAATTAGAACAGGTTGGTTATTTGTTTACGTAATATTCTACATTTATTTGCTGGTCACACATCATGTTTTTAGAAGAGTTTAGTTCTGGACTGCTACCGCCTTACTCTTAAAAAATCCTGTAAACATTTTTTTCATCGTGTCCCGTGTGTTCGATTGATTGATATACATTATAACTTGTTTTGTAAACAAAACTTTTTGCTTTATGTTCTAGCCGTCTCTGGTCAACGAGCAGCTAAGCCAATTGTATCTGGATCTCCAACTTGAAGGTGTCGCCGCAAGGCTCACCCTTGAAGAAGGTATCACCAGCTCCAGTAGCTCGGGCGAAGAGACCTCCACCAATGTGTCAAAGGTAAATAATAAACTTTTATATCTAATCTAATATGAAGTGAAGAATTTACAATAAATGAATGAAATTTAAAGAAGGAAAAAGTAACCACGCTGGCTCGTACACTACTTCATTTCTACACTTATTTAAAATATAGTACCTTAACGACATGAATGAAATAATTATGTAAGTACGGCCTACGAAAGAAGACTGTTAAGAAGACGGCGGCATGATATAATACCATGTTGCGTTCAGAAACTTTTGCAAAGTGAAATCATATTTACTTCATCAAGCCGTTAGGTAACATGATACCTATTAAAAGTTGAAAAATCATGAATGAAGGTGGAAATGAGTACTATACACGTTTTTAGTTACATGTTTTAAAAGCGTATTTACATTATTTCAGAGTTCACGCAGAAAGCGAGAATATAGCAAACTAGTTATGATTTATGAAGAGGACGCGCCCCTCCCACCGCCTCCCGAAGGTGCAGTGGAAGGAGAAGGTGAGGCGTCTAGCTCTTCTACTTGTTAAGCGGCCAACGGTATACGTCTAGTTGCAAGGTCACTGTCACAATCGCAAGATGTCGTTAAACATTGCACAATAAGAGGACTTGTTCCTGCTCGACACTGAAGATTATAAAGTCAACAAACTATAGACTTTAGTTAACATAAGCAATACTTGCGATTTGTGCGACCTTTGCAGTGTAATCAAGAAGATTTCGTGATTACTACAAACAAGATCTCATTCTGTTCTCGACATGACTTCAATGGGTTATTTGTGTGGCTGCGATTTAAAGTCAACATTTATATTGTTAATTCGTATGGACTGCAATTCGCACCAAAAAAATATAGAATAGATTTTTGCAGGTTAGAATGTATTTTTTGTTGTTTTTATTTTTTTCTTGTGTATGTTGCAGATTTACATATTATTATCACGTTCAAATTATAGAGGAATGTTAAAAACATACAAGTTTGGTCATTATATCATATTTAGCTCTGTGTTATGTAAGATTGGTGCTACGGATAAAGGCGGATTCGGATGTACATAGCTAAAATAAATAGTAACGAAGATAGTTTAAGTAATTATAATGTCAAAGCCAGATTGCCCAAATGTCACAACTAATATAAATTCACTTTGTCATTTAGACATTCTTTCGACCAATGAGGGCTATCGTTTTTGGGGGCACCAGTTGGCGGTATATGCGATTAAGGTCCTGTGTCAGTCAACACAAAATATAAATATAAATAAAATGGAATAAACACATCAACTTTTTAAGTCCAGGTTTCATCACGATGTTTTTCTTATCTGGCACTAATTTTTCTTTAGTTTTTGTTTAAAGCACAGAAATTAATTGTGCTGTACAGACAATACAGATGTCTGTGATAATTAATCTAAAGACACTATCTTTGCATAAATCAAGAATCATTTGTATCTCAATCAAACTGTTCATAGAGAAAGAACATTTGACATTTATTAGTAACAGGTAGCCCTCTTAATAGTAAGTACCTACTTCAAATGGGTTAACCGTGACATGAACAGGAAGGTACACATATGTTTACACAATGTTTCCTTAGACAATGCATAGCATTCCAGTCTTTACTCTCAGAATAGGTTTAATGAAGTATTGAAAGAAGGAGTATTATGGGGCATCGAAAATACCCAATATCAATGTTATATTTTCAGAGATATATGTACCTAGTTATGTGTTATGTTTTTTATTAAGTATATAATACACACACTCAAAGACTTGCATTTACTCGATTACGCAATACATTGCTAATTTGTTCGTGCCATGTTCTTTTTAGGCATTTTACCTCTAAATAGCTGGACTGATTTAAATACATATATTATGTGATATGAGTGTCAGTGTTAGATATCGAATGAAATAAAAGTATTTTTTGGTATTATAGGTAATTTTTGCGTTATCGAGTGATTATAATAATATTATGTTAAACATAGATTTTAGATGTCCTGCATAAATTAAGTTATATTTTGCTATGGTAATGAGAATGCTAAAACTAAAATAGAAATTAGTTTAAGTAGTCCATAACTGTAACAGAGGCCTTAAGATATTTATGCAGACATTAAACCGATTAATCGATCAATCATTGGAAATATAATTTATTTTATGTTTAAATTGTTATATTTTGTGCGTAAACCAGACTTAAAAGAATGGTCCTACGTAGTTCATATAAAGTAGTATTTCATACAATTACATATTTTTTCCTATTTGATTATTGATATAGGCGACATAGAATTATAATAGATATGTAATTGGAATGAATGTGACTACTAGGCATTTATTAATATAATAAATGTGTTATCGATCTGTTTAAAATTTATATCAACTTTAACTTAGTAAAATGATTTAATCATATTACACATGTGTCGGGATATGGTTACGTTATTTAAAGAATTATAGATATGTTAAGAAAGACATTCATTCCTTTGATATAAATGCGAACAGAGAGTAATAATTGATTATATTTTAGTCTTAAATACAATTTAAGTGTGATTAGTCATAAGTTTGATACGATAGATTTTATATGCACCTATTTGTAGATTTGTTTGCGCACTAACTGTTACAATAAGTTGGTGTTACTTTAGCTTATAAATAAGTAATTACAATTATTATGAGGCGCATACGATAAAAATGATAATTTATTTTAAAACCTTGTGTAATGATAACGTTTTCTTGTTGTAAAAGTAAACATGTAGACATAATTATTTTTATCTTGTGCGTTCTTTGAAAAAATACTGTTTAGATTATTATTTTTAGTTACAATATATAATTTTCTTGAACTTATGCCATCCCAGTTCTTGATGGATAGTTAGTTGTAGAAGTGGTATTTTAACCGTAAAGTGATCAAGTCAAGATTTTTATTGTAAACTAATATACCACCACCATAAAAGTCTTCTTAATAAGTAAAATGGATTATGAGGGTCAGAGGGAGAATTACAATTTTCTATATTGATAAAAGCTAATTGGTTGATTATATTTTTTGAATAGTTTCCCATGTTCTAAAGTAGTTATACATTAATTATAAAAGTTTACAAGAATTCACCTATATTATGAGATTTCTGTGAAATAAATGATTGGAAAGTGATATTTGTTTTCTTTGAATTGTTAAAATATCGAATTCAGCATTCTGAAATACTGAAGGTCGATAAAGGCATGACGCTCCGTAAAGTCGTATACATTTTATTAGTACGTACCACATATGCAACACGTGCGCAACTTACCATCCTTACTTACAAACTATCTACACCGATACGTTACACTGGTAGTCAAGAAGGAACCCTTATAGTTTCGCCATGTCCGTCTATCTGTCTGTCTGTCCTTAGGTTCTTAGTACTTTTAGAATACTTTAAGAATAAACCTATAAACGTAAAGTGGGGGATGAATATTTTTTTTCTCTTGTATCCCGTCGCTTGGAGTATCGTTGAATAAGTCCTTTTAAAAAAAGTAGGTATGTGATGATAATTTTCCAATTAAGGGAGTCGTTTGCTAAATATTATGCATTAAAGTGCATTTTTTAGACTCGAACGTACATCTTCTGAACGGCTGCTCCTAGATAACTAGATTTGTGCAAAGAGATACAGACGTAGTACCTATATATTATAACGAATTGAAAGGAAACGTTTGAAGTTTGTAGCAGAGTTTGTCAATTACTTCCCACCATACCTACACTACACTAATATGTATGTGAAATATGTATGTGTATATGAAAATACCCGCAGAATGCGAATGAAAGCCGCTAGTCACTTCATCACTACCTACATAGTATAAAACAAAGTCGCTTTCTCTGTCCCTATATCCCTATGTATGCTTAAATCTTTAAAACTACGCAACGGATTTTGATGTAGTTTTTTTTAATAGATAGAGTGATTAATGAGGAAGGTTTTAGTATATTATAGTTTGTCAAGTTTTTGTATCCATCAGCTAAAATATCGCGGGCGAAGCCGCTGGCGGGAAGCTAGTAGGTACTAAGTAATTTTGTAATTGTCGATAAAACTCATGCCGAGACCGATACCAATAATGGAGAACTAGGTAGTTTATTTAGCGACATCTGTGTGTTCTACATTGCACTTTAGGTACTGGCGTGCAGGCAAGCAGTACCTAGGTATAGTTTAAATAATCCTGCATTTTCTCCGTTTGTCGTACGTGAATCCAGCTAGATGGCACAGAGGGCGTTGCTTTAAGAAGGTGGTTTTTGTTTACAGCTTTTAAATTATTAAGAGCCAAGTTTTGAATGAAAAAAAAAATGTATGAGTATGAATATTAGTATGAATTCGATTTTTGTTCAGTTTTTGGATAGAGTGATAAAAATTTCGCTACAGTCAGTGTCGCAATGACTCATCAATAACTTGTTGCCCGCCATCTGTATTCGTAGTTCTATATGAAACTGTATAGATGTCGCTAAAATCTTAACTCATTTTTTCTTCCTAGTTTTCTGAAATTATGTTTTGTAAAGTTTGTGAGGATCTATGAATGGATTAGCATGAAAATGAGTAGGTACACACCCTAGTTAAAAATTGGATTCTTTTTATCCGGGTGCAAAAAGTACTTCTCTCAGGATGCGGTTGAAACCGCGAGAAATAGCTAGTTACAAAATAACGCATTGACGACGTCTCTTTGGATTTCTAATACTCACGATTATTGTATGAATAAAAAAATAAAGTGAAAATAGTGTTAGGGAATCGAACCCAAACCACTCATTGCAAAAGTAAGATAAGCATTCATTCAGTGGCGGGGCTTGATTCTGGCGAGGGTAGGTTTTATCAAGCAAAACACTAAAAAACCGGCCAAGTGCGTGTCGGGCCACGCGCAGAAGGGTTCCGTAGTAGGAGTTAGTTAGTCGACTATAACTCTGTAACCGGTTAAGCCTACTTTGCCGTGATAGTTTTCCTTGTAATTTCATTACATGTACTACGTCTGTGATTTTTTTCACATTTCTAGGTACAGCCATTCAAAAGTTAGAGGGGGGGGGGGGGTAACTCGTATCGACCAACATTTGCACTGAAAAGCTAGATATTTCGCAAATGGCTCGCTTAACCAAAAATAGTCTTTACACACCCATAATATTTTTGAAAGACCTATCTAACGATACCCTACAAGGAGGGGTACGCGAGAAAAAAAATATTCATCCCCACTTTACGTGTTTGGGAGCTACCCTAAAAAAAAATATTTATCAAAATTTTATTTTACCACTTTCTCGGCGTGATTAATATACATATCCATACCAAATTTCAGCTTTCTAGTATCAAGAACCTCGGAGCTATGCCGCGGACAGACAGACAGACGGACATGGCGAAACTATAAGGGTTCCTTGTCGGACTACGGAACCCTAAAAGCACTGAACATTTTATAAATAAAAGAGAAGAAATAAAGGAATAAATAAAAAAAAATAAAGACAACACCAACCTTTTTGCAGCATCCGAAGAAAAGTTGTATTCTTTGCTCAATAGGAAAGACACTCAAGATACGATGGGATTTCCATATATCAGGACAAAATCTAAAATTATGATAAATAATGGTGGTGAAAAGCACGTCCAAATTATAGATTTATATATAAATTATAGATAAAAGAAAATTGTGAATGTTTTTCCACCAGAGCTGTCGGGTAGAAATAGAAATGGATTATAGAAAAAAGACGATCAAAAATGGCATGTCATAACTCGAAAGAACAAAATAAAGGTAACAATTTCACTGGTCAGTTCCCTTTGATTTTTTAGGAGCTCGTAGCTTAGTGTCCGGCAGTCAGATTGACCAAGGTTAAGCTGTGTTTGCCGCGGTCGGTCCATGAATGGGTGACCAATTGTGTCTTACCGAGAGTCCTCCGTACCTCGGAAAGCGCAAGCCCGGTTAAGCAGTCAACAACCTTCTAGGTTGACCTGCGAGATGCCATACACAAAAAAAAAACATACACAAAAAAAAAAACCTCGGAAAGCAAGTTAATCTGTTGGTTCTGGCTATAAACTCTAGATCCTTGATAGTTGTTATAGGTAGGCAGAAGTCTAATAACTAGTCTTTTAAGGGATATCCTGGTATCTAGAACTAAGTTGTAGAGGTCTGATATATACCATGTAAAATGCTGCAATTCAACTGAATTTGGTTAGTTTGGAAGCCGAGAGTGAAGAAAAGGCTAAGCAGTGATTGTATGAAGAAGTTTTATAACGAGGACAGCACACAGGACGAACCAGTCTACTTAGGTATTGGACAAGGCCATGTCAGTATGTAGATACTTACTGCCTCTACAAGATTTTTGACTTTCATTGGCAATGTAGCCTTTGAGTGGGGACCCATAAGTAGGAACCTAATTTTAAAATTAATAAAAAATACAAATTCCCTTCAGACATTCTTGTTCAAACCTTGAGGGTGATGAGTGAACAGATGTCCTTTCACGTACCTACACTGTTCAACATGGTCCGGTCCCATATTGCGCCACAAGGTAAGTTTTAAGTAATAACTCGTTGTGTCCAATAACATCCGCTTTAAATAATCACACAGGTAACGTGACTACAAGAGGCACTGTTATCTATTTACAAAAAAGACAATCATTTCAAATTCACAGCTCGATGGGAGCTATCCATGCGACTCGGAAGTTTTTAAAACGTCAGAGTTTAATGTTTCGCCACGTCGCACACATTATCAAAGGCATATCGTTACACTGTAGTTACTATATTCACGCACACACAGGTAGGATTACAAACACGCGCAGCGCTACCTGCGCAAGAGTCACATTCCGTCACCCACCTCCGCGATTGGCCGGCAAGCCTGCAAAGGCTTCGAACAGAGTTTAAAATTTTTAAATTTAGAAAGTTTTGCTCAGTGTTTGTGATTGTTTGGTACGAGGCATAATGTCGGCAGTGTTGTAAGGTGAGATATAAGCCATTTTGTATGTTTTACTGCTTTTACTTGATAGGTAACAATGTGAAGGAAACCGTTACATGTTTTCTCAGGTAGGTAGGTACCTATATACTTAACTACTTTATTTATGGTGGCTGTATCATATGTATTCATCCATTTGCGAATGTATTTAACCTCTTACCGACTTGTTGAGTGCTAAAAGGATTTATTCTTCTCTGGATTGCTCTACCAAAATAAGGTCTTGATTATAACGGCTATGAATGTCTTAGCGCTCCATGATCGTACATTTGTGGTATTCCACTTAACCCACTGGTGACTAATTCGCGAAATTCTGAAGAAAAAATCCGAATAGCCTCTCAGCGCGGTTTTTTTGCAGAGGCTTTGTTAAAAAACTGTGACATCACATTGTCAAGGTATACTATTATGGTCTGCAAGCTATTATTTTGCTGCATTCAATAAACACTTAGTAGCGATTAAAATTGACGAGCTATTGTATTCATTAAGAACTTCTTGCATGAACAATACCTACTGCAATTTGCGACAGTTTTTCTAATGTTCATCCTGATTTCCAGCAAAACTTATTAAAACAAGTCTATCGGATGCTTAGCGTCAAAGTGAATCTTCACTTATTTTATAACCGTTGGATCTGGGTTGGTTCGAAACTACTTTAGAAAATTTATTTAAATAACTTTTATATAAAATTGGGGAGCCGAAAAATCCTTTTCAAAGCTCTGCAGGAGATATGAAAATTTAAGAATGGTGTTATAAATTGAAAGCTAGACGAAAATCTGTTTATTATTTAATTTTTATCAAAACAAATCACAAATCCAACCTAGTTTTATACCGAATCAATCATATCTTTCTAAACTAATTCTTGTTTGGTTTGATTATAAGTATTACTTTTTCTATGTACATTTATTATTATTCTATTATGTTACTTAACATGAAAACTTTTAATTGGCCGTCCAGCACTCGTTCTAATTTCTCAAAAAACCGCAACTAAAATGCAAGTTTCCTTCAGCAATAAAATAAATAAATCTTTACTGAATTGATCTCTTATATACCTACATGTAGGCTACTACCATCGATCCGGTAAGACCTGGAAGTCCAGCAACTTTGGCCAATGATCTTAGTGGTAAAGTAATCACTTACCTAGACCGGACCGGGGTATTAGCGCTATATAAGTTTAACTATCTTTATTAGAACGTTATGTTATTTACACCAGTCTCACTGGCACAGTTTGCTTTGTACGGAGATTACATAAGATTAGATATTCTGGATGTAGGTGTCTACGGTTGGTGTCCGGTGAACTTATTAACACCTGCACAGACTCCTGATATAATTACACTCATGAATAAAATAGATTGCCGACACAATTCAATTTGAGAACCGATTTATAGTTTTATACAATTTTAAGTCTCAATTAAGTAGGACCTGCCTACAACTCAAAGATGTAAAGTCAATGTGTTTAAAAAGCTAAAATTATAATTGCCTTAGATTAATACTGGATCGTCCACCTTTACACAATTGTTTGAATACAGCAACACAGTATCCAGTGTAAATAATAGAGTCTACTCGCCTAGAATCCTGACTAGTCCAGAAATAGCTCAGACATAAAAAAAAAAAATAAGAAAATGTGCGCTTCGTTTATAGAAAATGTAAATACTAGTACTTAAAGTTTTCATACTTGTTCACTTATTTGAAACTTTGTATTGAGCGTAGAAGTTATAGTATAGCGCAGTACCTAAACTTACTAATATCATAAATGAGAAAAAACCACTTTCTTTTTCGTTTCCACGGCAAAACGACTGAACCAATTTAGATGAAATTTTGAACGGAAATAGATTCAATCCTGGAAAAGGACGTGAGGTAGTTTTCATTTGGGTACATAAAGGAGTTCCCTCAAGATACGCGTGTGAAACACCTAATACTTAAAAACAAATTTACTAACCTTGCACCAAAATTCTAAAGTGCAATAAAATGTGATCCATGCATTTTTATTACTCCCGAGGAAACATAGTTTACATAGGGGTCTTCAAGTCAAGAGTGAATAGGTTACTTCTAGGTAAGCGTGCTTCATCGTCGACCACATCGTCGCTTACCATCAGGTGAGATAGTGGTCAAACGCGAACCTAACAATAATAAAAAAAAAAAAAATATTACGTTATTTAAACGTCATCTGTCATTATCACATTACCCACCGGCAATTAAATTAGGCTCAGGTATACATAACAATCACGCAATTCCCGATGGACAGACTGACATTTCAATCCTACTGAAATATTTAAACATCTAGGTTTCCGACGACGTGTCCTCTATAGGTTTCGTGTAGGACCGCAATGCCCCCTTGACATTTACAATCCCAACCCTTAGATAAAATGGGAATTTTCTGACAGAAAAACCCTCTATTGTTGTTCATTCAACGATTAAGCAGTTGGTGTGTGTATGTGAGACCACTACAACGATGAATATGTGATTATTTTACATTCAAAATAAAACAATAGTTTATAAAAAGGCCGACAGATAACTTTTATCTGATGAATAAACATGTCAGTTTGACAAATTTTATAAGGAAAATATGTCAAATTTATTATTTAGTTAAAAGTTATCTGACTACTAAAAAAATGATTGAACACCCCGTTTAAGGTACCTATCATTAAATTCAGAATTTTAGATTAATACTAATATTACTATTGTTAAGATTTAAGTTTTCGCTTAAATTATTAAAGTAAGTAATGGTAATTATAAGACAAGTGTATATCACTAATTAGTGTGAGTTTAGTCCAAGTACCTAATTAGTTAATCCAGTTTTCTGGGAAATGCATTAACACAAAAAAGTACAAAAGATCTTCAACGACCTCTCGGATGGTAATAATATTAATGCCAAATAAAAATAACTTTTTGTGGACAAATTTTTTTTTAATTAGTTTTTTTGGTACCTTACTCAAATCAGTTTTTATGTTGCAATAAGTTTAAATAACCAGATCATAATAAGTAGGGGCGTATCTCGTCGTATATACCGTTATTTTTAATATATTTACAAAACGGCTGAACCTATGTCGAGAAAATGTATGTGGGACTACCTCTGAACTATGACTTACCAAACAAAAAAAATATTATCAAAATTGGACTACTTTGTCAAAAGTTACGTGGTGATAAAAAAAATATACGCGTCGAATTGAAAAACTCCGAATATAGGAATTTTCTAAAGTACAAAACCATGGCATGGGAAAAATGTATGCACCCTGGCTTAGAGACCAAAAAAGCTGAATAGTCAAAAACAAGAAATATTTTTTTAAGTTCTATTTAGAAATTTAGTTTTTAGTTCCCATTACCCCTTAAAACGTTATAGATGATAAACTTGTTCGACATTTATTCTGAATTCAGGTCAAACTGTAATTAATGTTAGTAGCTAGTGTATGGTGTGGTGCATTTTATTGATTTGTCTAATAATAGTCAATATTATGTTGGATATCCATACTTATTGTTACTGCTTGGTAGCCGGGCAACGTAATCGTAGGGCCCTTGGTAATGCTAGTGTTTAACAAGAAATGCAGAACTTAGTGTAGTGGACGGTCGCCTGGACTACTAATTCAATTTCAAAAATTAATTAATTTCTGTCTTTGTTTTTTTTTATCATTCTTAATTCATTATTTCCTAATACAAAAATAAATTAGAAATTAAAACTTAATTATATTTTAAATTATAACTTGAAAAGTTCCTTTGAAGTTTTGTAGATTAATTTTGTATTGAAATCATAATGGTGTTACATTTATGGAAGACACATAAGTACAGAAAAAGATTGATGGGGTTCAAGATAAAAGTCTACTTCGTAGGTACGTATGTATAATATGTAGGTATGACTGTAGGTAGGTATGTACACGTCATTTAAGAGTAATATAGTAAATAGTGTTTTAATAAAATAGTGACACAGGTAATGATATCACTTAATATGACTCAATGAAGTAAACTATTAAGGTAATTAAAATTAGTTATACATGTGAATTTTCTGCCTTATAAGGTTAGTTCCGTTTGTAGGATTATTTCATTTGTTTATTTTTTAAACACATTATTTACCTTTTTAAATATGTTTACAAACAATATATAAAAAAAACATTTGAAAAAAATAAAAAAAATACGATTATTATATAACAGTTTTTTTGAATAAATGCAATTAAATATTTCATCCGTGTTGACTTGTTGATGGTAACAGATTATTATTTTATTTTTGTTTTGCTTACTCGGAAACTGAGATCTGGATAAATATGTAAGTTAATTTTAATATTATTTTCTGTCCGTCTTTCAAGGCCCTTTCAGTGAATTAAAACCTAGTGGGTATTGTCTTATAGCTAAAGTAAAGGAGTCTATATATATTATAGCTAGGTACGTCACAAAAAAGTGAGGTGAAGTGGGGTTTAATAAGAATGTAATTACTAGGTCATGATTATGATGTGAACGGGCTTCTTATATAGTATAGTCCTCTCTTTTAGATTTTTAAGTGCAACAAAAAATATGTAAAAAATACCGCTACCGCTACCGCGCGGATTTAAAATTCGAAAAATAAAACCATGATTCCAAGAATCACAGTTTTGAAGTGTTTTTCCATTTTTAACCGACTTAAAAAGGGAGAAGGTTCTCAATTCCATCACTCCGCCAATTATAAATTCATTTGATTGATGCTCTTTTAGTTAAAGTGATACTTATTCATACTATAGCTTGTCCCATATAAATTTAATCAACATCGATTGAGTAGTTTTGTGGATAAGTGAATATATACATATATGATGCATGAATATAACAGGTATCTGCGCATACTTGGATGATTTGATGATTTATATATACATACACGTGTTTATTTCTTCCAAAAGTCGCATTTCTTTTATTCGTTAACCTATGTAGCTACATGTAAAGAATACTGAATAAAGAGATAAAATTGTTTACATATTTGTAGGGTTTCTCTGAAACTACTTGATCCGATTTGTGAAAATTCTTTCATTGATAGAAAGCTTTTCTATTCCCAAGCGTTGTATTGTGATACAAATAAGTTTGTATACTAGTTTATAATCCGTTAGTTTTAATCCCAGCTTAGCTTTTAATGGTAAATAGTTTTATTGTGTATTTATGAGCTATCAGTCTTGTATATTCCTTGGGAAAATAATAAGATAAGTAGGAATAATCTATACTATTTACTAATTAATATATACTCATACACTGAGAGGAGCTCGTGGCTAAGTAACAGCCGCACGGTTCGACCGATCAAAGGTTAAGCTGCGCTTGGCGCGGTCGGTCCGTGGATGGGTGACCATCTATGTCATAGCGAGACTCCTCCGTGCCTCGGAAAGCACGTTAAGCTGTTGGTCCCGGTTGTCATTTGTACATCTTTGACAGTCGTTACGGGTAGTCAGAAGCCAGAAAGTCTGACAACCAGTCTTACCAAGGGGTACCGTGTAACCCGGTAACTGGGTTGTGGAGGTCAGATAGGCAGTCGCTCCATGTAAAACACTGGTACTCAGCTGCATCCGGTTTAGACTGGAAGCCGACCCCAACACAGTTGGGAAAAGGCTAGGCAGATGATGACACTGAATGACTCACTCATCAACGCAGAGCCGAAGAGGCTGCGTTTAGAATAATGTAATTTGGATAGAAGATGCCTTTAATTGCCTAGATAAGCAATAAGAAATTAATTAATTAATTTATTAATAGAGAATTTTGAAAATTCAATAAAAAAGTTCTTAATTACCTTTGTCGCATCTATAGGAAACTAGTAAATATATGTAATGAAACCAAGACTTAAAAATTCTACAGTCGCCTATCTGCCTTAAGCAAGCGTGGTGATCAATGCTCATGCCTTCTCAGTATGAGAAGACGCCTGCGTCCAGCAGTGCGACAATATGATGATTTTGTTGATAGGATTATTGAATGGCATGTAACGTTTTCTGTTTTAAATAAAATGAAGTACTAAAGTCTTTTATGTAGGTAGGTACATGGTGATTAGTGAATTTCTATCTGTATATGGAAACGATATTAATTTGTTGCTTCAATATTTAAACCTACAATTTACATAGCATGCCAAATAAAGTTTTAAATATCGAATGAGAAGGTTATCGCATGCTAACATTTGGATGATGTAGTAAATATTATGTAATTCAATATTTATTGTTTCCTTCAAACAATTCGCTGCCCGCATAAATAGTGGAATAAATGCAGTATTATTAAAAACCTTATGAAAACGTGTTATCCCGGCAGGTGAGCAAACAGCAAATAGCATTTGAGACAGCTCGGCGTAATATCCGGGCCAGGACAGTACGTCCCAATCATATCCGGCCCCATCCTCGTTCAAGCGATGACATATTGGTGCATTCAATTTGTTATAGGCATTTCGTTTCAGGTCGCTTTTGTCTCATAAATATTTTATTAATAAATATATATATTTATATATAAATAGAATATAAAAATTAAATTGTATTTAGTAGGTAATTCCAGCTTTATCAAGCCCAACAGATCTGGAATGAAAGAAAGTGTTACAGGACAAATAACAAAGGCAACAAAACACATTTGATTCCAAAACTCATAGTTAATTCAATAACATAAATCGTATTGCGGATTATTGATTGCATTTTAAATCGACATAACACACACTGGTCAAGGGAACAAAGAAAATGATGTGTGTAACTTTAGAACGAACAGGTCTTGGGAAAACCGTCAATCGATAACACATGCATCCTATGCATAAAATATAACTTATAACCCATAGTTTATATTGTGACGTCATTCACTACAATGAACTAAGTAAAGAACAACTTTGTGTCATTTTATCTCGCTTGCACTCTTTGTTTTTTGCGAACAATTATTCTGATAAGAATCTTATCTTTCTGAGTTAGAGTTTATTTTTCAGTGGGGTATTTAATGTGATTGTGAGACGTACATGGATCGGGTTGAGACACTCATGGCGGTGTTAGGCGCATACCAATGAGAAGGAAACAATATGGTGGTGTAGGTGTTTGGAGGCGCCTTCGATTCGTCGCTTTCTTGCCTACAGTCACGCTTAGCGATGACGAACTCGACCTTGTTAGTTAAAACGCGCGGTTTGCGGGGTTGTTCGTCAATGCCAGATAACGGTTGACGCTGATAATGTATAATTATAAACTTTAATGAGACATTTTTGTAGAAAAACGCTCGCGGAAAATATAAATGAAGGCTTGTATGAATTTTGCGCGTAGGTACTCGTTGAATGCAAACTCGTAAAGAGAGTGGAGAACTAGTTATTCTTGTTACTGAAGTTCACGTCAAAACCTTATTTACATAAACCAATTTTATAAAAAGTGGTTGAGTGCGCTTTTGGTTGTATAATGTATTGTAGCAGATAAATAAGTACCTTATAATGAAGCTAATGAATTTATTTATATCTATTCAAGACTAATTCCGTTGGGAGGTAGGATGCACAGCGGAACGTGCGCGCGCGCCTCCGCTTCAAGGTGATCCACGCTTAGATCATTACATACCATTCGTGTCACGTTTGGCCAAATACATAGCACACGCCTTAACTAACCTTATTTATTATTGAAATATTCCTCAAAATAACTTGAATCGTAATAACATTATATAGCTTAAATATTTAAAAACAATCTCTCCTTAATCTATAGAACCTGACAAAACTAATCATACGTACTAAGTAGCCACTAAAAATTCCACTAACGGACTCCTGGCTCCATCATCAGATCAGCTCAAAGATTCCAAATAATAATATTATCATTCGAACTAGGTATCTACGCATTATGCATAGGTAGGATTTCATTTCAGTACAATATTACCTAGTAGGTAGTGATTCAATTTTTATATTGTTTGTTAGTCGATTGAAGCTAATGAAAGCGTGTTAAAAATGTAACCTAATTAAGATATCCTGAACTGCTATCAGTCTACTGTGGTAGAGCGGGGGGGGGGGGGGAAAGCTCGTATCGAACAATTTGCACTGGATGAAGATTACAGAATTATAATCTTCCCTTATTTTTTATCAATCTGTAATTTTGAGTGTTATTAATAAGTTCGGCATACAATAGAATAAATCCAACTTCCTTTATGTTCCTGAAAATACTGATATTCCATTGATCTATAAGCATATACTCGAACATTTACAAAATATACGGCAGCACAAAGATGACACCTGGCATAGATTCCATAGAACACAACAGAATGGATATTACAAAGGAAAGGATTGAGGACAGGGATTCGCAGACAGCTTGCGGTCAAGCTTATATCTGCATTTTTAATAAAATATACTAAATTCCTCGGCTGTAACGTTCTGGGAATTTTAGATATTGTCGCCTTTTTCCATGAAACCAACCAGCAATTTTATACCTAGCATTACACTCAGAAGTTTACACTACAAGTCCTAGAATTAACTTGTGATATGCCAGCAAAAATTGTTATTGATTTCAGGACATTTCTGTCAACTTTTCTTTGAGTAAAGTTGAGTCGAGTTGAAGTCTTTTGAAGGCTTTTTCTTGCAAAACGCTTTTATATTCCCAATGTTACGTACTCGGCAAAATTCCAACGTTGAGGAACCCGCTCAAATCAATCTTAGTTAGGTACGCTCATGCTCTCGGAACCAATTTTACATCTGTAAGGCTTAGTCTTCAACTGTGACTTGAGCGATTGATGCGTGAATAATAAACAGCTCGAGATGTCAGTGCACCCCAGCTTTATTTATTGTTTTAAATTCCTTACAATACGGTGCTGTTTATGAATTTACTAACTGTTTTTCGTGTTTTCATCCACGTCTTGAAATAACTACTTGACGCAATCGAATAAATATCTACCCTGTCTTCTTCGTTCCAAAATTCATATAAATAAGAGATTGAAATAGGTATGTATATGTATATATTATATTTTTTTTGTTATATTGTACATATATTACAATATGTATGGCATGTAGGTATGCTGTATGGTATGTAGGAATAAAATGTCAGCGGAGCTAACATCAAATTATTGAGTCAGAGTTGGTATTCTAGTTAATACGGAACATCCACCAACAATGGTACTATTCACCTCCCACTGCTTCCCAATATGGATTAAGCATGGCATATTTGGTGCCGGTTGCCTAGCAACCATAGTAAAAACTTAAACAGTACACTTGTGATTCAGAACAAATGCGTTTACTTACAATCATGAGTAAATCGTGTAAAATGTTTGCGCCACTGTTTCCTCCCTGAAAATTTGTTTAAAAGATATTGGTGGTATGTGGCAAGTGGTAGTGGCGAAGGCTGTATTTGTTTTGGGCCAGGTAACTGTGTTTGTGTACCTAATACTCTTTGCGACGTGACTAATACTTTGGTTTCAGGTGTTAATTCTTTACACTACTAATATGATACAATGACTGATTTGTATGAAAAATAACATTGGTGTTATGATCGAATTTACATGATATTCAATATATAAATATATATATATATATATATATATATATAATATATATATATATATAAATATACACGGAAAATTCTTTAAATATATCCGTTTCGCGCGGTTTCACCTTGAGAGAACTACTTTACGTGCCCGGATAAAAAATATCCTCAATCATTGCTTAGGTATAGATTGATCATCATACGAAATTTCATCTAAACCAGTTCAACTGTTTAACTGTGAAAGCGTAACGTACATACAGACTTACTTCCGCATTTATAATACTATTAAGTAATGTTTCCAATTTCATAGAATATAAAATAGTTAAGAATACAATTATTAATAATCGATCACTCTGCACATTTGGTTAATATAAAAAGGATTTTGACATTTAAGTTCATACAAATAACGTTAAATTATTTTTTATTTTTTGTATCGATAAGTAATTTATTAATAATGGCCAGTAGATCAATCGTTATTGAAACTCTCGTATTGAACTATCAAAATTATTATCTAAACCAAGCGCCATAGGTTCTACAATTCCTCGTCTCTTCGTACCTATTGTTTCATGTTTGGATAGTCCTGCACAAACCGGGGATTATCCCTGGATGCATTTCTATAGTGTATTCATGAATAATCGCCGCTCATGTGTCACCGTTTCAAAAATTGTTTCAAAGGGCTTTATTTGTTTGCTTATTAACTTCAGTCCCAAATTCACCTCAGAAAGGTCCGGGACTACTGAATAACGTGCATGGTAGAGAATCTAACTAAGGAAAAAATCTTTGACAATATTGAAAAGGCAGTTTAAGTCAGTGACAATTTTGATGAAGAAAATAACACGGAGAGAGAAACGGAATATATAAATATGAATATTTAACTACGTAAACTATTACTTTCGCAATTATTGTCAGAGGTATTGTCAGTATGTTTAGGAATTAAGTCACGTTGATCGCGTGTCTGTTTGTTAACGCTGCGTGCTCTGAGGGAAGGCACGGGTGCCTGCGCCGTCAGACGTGGTTAATTCTTTATTGCCTATACCATAAACTTCGTTTTCAAGACAAATGCCTACCCACCTCTAATTAGTGTTAGTAGGTATCGATTAGTATCCGATTTTGTATTTAGAATAGATATGTTAGAGGTTTTGTTAAGCCTATTTTTTTTTTCCAAATTGTTACATTGTTCTTTAAAAATATTTATAAAAGATCAATAAACAAAAACGCCTACCTATGGATAAATACAAACCTGCTAGTTACCTGTAGTGTAGTAGAATACAATTCTATTTCGAAGTACTTAACCTGCATAGTAAAATACAGGATGACTCATCTTGCTTACTATGCAGCGAAAGTACGGTCGGTCTTTTTAAATATATTTTTTCTATCGGTACTTACTACCTGCCTTAACCGTTCTCCCATTGTTGGAAAGAATGCAACGGTTATAATTTGAAATTGTTATTTCGTTTATAACTGAAGCAAATATTGAGAAGAATATTTTTTTATGTTGCTAGCTGATTTAGTAATGTCTTACTAATGTGGATATTGGATAATTGCCATTTTATTACATAAGTTTTATTTTTAAATACCTATAATAATACGTAAGACTTACATAATAGGTATGATAAGGTCATTACCGATAGTTATACCCATCACCGTTAATGTAATGATGATGAGGGTTGAAGTTAGGGATTGTGCTCTAATATTGATTATTAACATGATCTATTTAGTTATTGAATAAAGTATTTGTATCAATATTTACCTGAATACATGTCGTTTTCATTGCGATATGTGCATACCAGGAATTTGTCCATAAAAGGAAATAAAATAAACATGCACAGCAATGGAGTTCTGTGCATGCATACATTTATTAATTTAAAAAAAAAACGTCGCAAAATAACAGACGCGTAGTGTATATTCCAGGTTTCAAAAATAATAATATAAAAAGCAATTTAACAGACTGTAAAAAAGTTTTTTTTCCGAATGAGTGCTACAAGCGAGCCAGCACTTTGATGACTCATCGACAACCGGTCGTCAAAGGCAAGAGTAAATTTTAATATTTGTTCTGTCGGTAAACTCATGAATGTCTATTTATACTGGACGGTAGTGGACGACACGGTGTGTCTACAACGACAAGCCTCCCATACAAAATATATAAAATAATGATTTTCACATTGACATTCTCGTAGGTTCCTGAAATTTATGGTAATTGTGCCAAAACGTCTACAAACTTAGCACCACGTAAATGTACCTACAACAAATAACTTGTTTATTTACGTATGTTTGTAGATAATATTTGTTGTATTATAAAAAAATAACAGTAGAGAAAATATGTGGTTTAAAAGCTGTAGGTAGGTACCTATCACACAAACAGGTTTTTCACTTAAAATTCCTTTTTTAATAACTCCTTTTCTTTTTTATACTACAATATTCAGTTCTTGTTTTACTAGTGTTGCAAATATTTACATTATTCGGTACACTATAGGGAAACTAAAAAAAAGGCAGTGGGTCTATGCACTATTGTATAAAAAAACTTTTTTCATCAACGTTAACGTGACGTCCCATCCTATGTAAAGAGCCTTACAAAATAAACATATCGTACCTATATTTATTCGTGCTTATTGACGAGTCGACAGAAGGAATAAAATTTTATTTTCACAAAGGTGTAATTATGCGTTAATTATTTACGTTAACTCTATCGGAACCCAGTACGTATACGGTTCAATGATTGTATTACATAATTGTCAACGCCAGAAGGGAAAGTAAACTTCTTGATTACCGAGGATGAAAGGCTACATCCATATTCCCCGTAAATAAAGGAAGAATGAAAATATTCATTCAAAATAAACAAAATAATATTAAAATGAAATGCGAAAAAAAAATAAGAAAGTAAATAGGTATTCTGAGGTACGTCTAAATATTCGTTCGCATTGTTAACAAGAGGTTGTACCTACCTACATGAAAAACTGTTGCAAGGCCATGCTAAGAATTGCCTCATAATTTAGCCCTAGCCCTTAGGTCACCTGAAGAATCATCTTATTATTTTTGTTATGTTAGACTCATGCGGTTCTAATAGATAATTGAATGAAAGGTTAAATAGAAGTTATGGGAGCCCGCTTTTCAACCACGTGTATGTGGGTTCTCCGCCAACATTAGTGACTATTTCGAGAGGATAATATCGTTAATCCGTTTTGAGCAAGTCTCTGTCCTAGACAGTTAAGTTATATAAGCCAATAATACATAGGTTCATATTATAATTTACACTCATTCAGTTCACATTAGAGTTCATTCATTTCTTGCTGTCAGTTGCTGTAAGTCATCATCATCACCTATCTATATATTGTCCCACTGTTGGGATAAGGCCTCTTCTCATACAGAGCAGGCGAGAGCATAGCTTGTTCAAGGCGGATTGCCGAATTTAGACTATTTAAATACAGGTTTCCTCACGATGTTTTCCTTCATTGTAGGTCAGTGGTGACCAATATATTTTTAGTACCTACTTGCCGAGATATGAACCTGCTTACTCGTACTTGAGAAGCTAGGCCACCACGCCTTTAGTACATTCTGATATTATTCTAGTATTAAATGCATTAGTCTCATCTCGCTCCCACTTATCCATGCAACTCTGCAGTCTGACGTAAATAACTTATGCTAATACTGTGCCAATATAATCTGCAAGTAAATGAAGTTTATATAGAAAGAGGACTCAACGCTTTCTCTATTACAAGAGGTAGCAAAGTCGTTAAAATTAACTATATATTACAACTTGACAGACTAATATCAACTAGACTATTTTTTTCACGAAGGGTTGCGAGTTTCTTACATCCAACAACATTGTACTATCCGGGATTCGAACTGAGTCATACGTCACGATCAGTTGGCCAATGAGGCAGTATATAATTACTAAATCTGTCAAAAATTATATTATAAGTATATTTTTTCCGGAATCTTTTTCATTTCAACCTAATTAGTCAAATTTTTGTCACATCCAATCACGGAAGCACTGTCATTGTTTTTTATGACTTCGTTATTTATTCTATCCTTACTAATATTATAAATGCGAAAGTAACTCTGTCTGTCTGTCTGTTACGCTTTCACGCCAAAACTACTGGACCGATATAAATGAAATTTGGTACAGAGATAGAATAGACCCTGAGGAACAACATAGGCTACTTTTTACCCGGGTGTGCTAAGTAGTTCCCTCGGGATGCGGGTGAAACCGCGGGAAACAGCTAGTTGATATTATAAATACAAAAACCTGTGAATATGTATGTTTGTTACTCTTTCACGCAAAAACTACCGAATATATTTGGACGAAATTTGGTGTACATATAGTTTATAACCTGGATTAATACATAGAATACTTTTATTCCGGGTTCTCGAAATTTCCCGCCAGGACGCGGGTGAAACCGCGGAGAACAAGTTGTCTATAATATTGTATGCAATATGCCATCCTTTGATAGGTAATACTAGAGAGGATCTTATGTCAGCAGCAATACTTTAATAAGCCCTTCTCCATTAACTAAGTCCTCTTTGTTACTTTGTGTCTGAAGTTTTTAATAGTGTGGTTACTCTTTTGATATTAATAATTAATTTGATTTTAGAATATCAATATTATTATGATATGACGACAATATCGCCTATCTGTAATGAAAATTTAGTAGTTGGAAAACCTAATCCATTCCAATGGATAGATAGATAATTATGAATGTATGAATGAAACTGATCCAAAAACTCACACATGAAAAACCTTTGTGGATTTGTATGCGGATATAGTTTTGTTTTATGCATAAAATATCTGTTATAAAATATAAAAACATTCCAAATTCTCTATTATATACAGCTACTTTTTATTTCGTATGAATTATTTAATAAAATTTACAGATTATGTCTTTTACCCTTCATTAAAATTTATAATGATTTTTGGAGTTCATTATTATTTTTGAAACTTGTATATTATTGTCCCACTGCAGATCAAAGGCCCTTCCCCCTTTCCACCTGTTTATAGCCGTTAGAATATGTATCTGCTCATGCAATTTAATACTTTTTTTGTGAACTGATCATAATATAGTATAAGTTTATCTATCGCATGTATTGATGATGGACACAATTTTATAAAGATTACTAGTATAATATTTTCATATTTTATAGTATTATCAAGTATGTCGTAATTCATATGCATTCTGATACTAAGAAACCATATTTCGCTTTACAGATCAATCATGTCTAGACTAGCATGCCTGCTTGCGGTGGCTGGCGCTGCGTCCGCCCAGCTCACGCTGGACGGCATCAGATGCGGCCAGCTGGTGTGCCAGCTCGAAGAGTACTGCTCGCCGGACACGAACCGGTGTGCCCCCTGCAACATTGTGTGCAACAAAACGAGCCACAACTACGATGCTGGACTCTGCATCAAAGAATGCCAAGGTGAGCCTATAATTCGATTGTCTTATTATTCTAGTGGCTGCAAACGCAACTACTTGTGATCGGAGTCTCGGGATCCAGCCGAAATCGCTTAGTAGGGTTTTTAAAAAATGACAAAGCAGCATGGAGTATGGTAGTTGCCAATGTTACACCACCGTATCTGTGACGTCGTCTCCGGAGAAAAAACTCCAGGGCTTGTTAGGCTAGTAAAAACTTAAAGCCCACAGGATAGGAAGAAGATTATACCTAGTTTAATGATATTTAAATTAATACAAACCTTTTATCAGAGTTGGTCATGCGTCATATTTTTGTCATCAAATAGAGAAGTGATTAAAACCTTTTTAGCTTACATACGTATATATGTACACACATATATATCAATACGAATGGAATATGAAAAAGTAATTATTTTGTTTGCCACGTTTTTCATCAGTTATACATTCGAGATTTTTTACTACGCGGAAATAAAAAAATCATTTTGTCATATGAAAGAGAAGATAGCCTGGACATGTTTGATTATTTATTTTTTTGAGCTCGGATTTCCATGGCTTATGAAAACTGACTGCACGCTTTAATTCCACGAATATGATGAAATTGAAATATACAAAATAAAGAAATATTACATGTATGTTGGTAAACATTGTGTGCTTTCTGAATTGCGACCGAAATTCTTAGTAATCTCGCCGTCGTATTTCCATCAGATGGAAATCCTTGTAGTCATAAAGATGACTAATATGAACAAATAATAATAGAAGCCTTAAGAGTGAGCAATCGATTATTCACTCAGTTGTCTTAGTTATAAAGTCTGTTATCATTAAACAATAAACTTTACAACCAGTTTCGTGACCGCAAACCGCCTACGGTTCTCGCTATCTCTGTTTAACTGTGATTTGTCTCGCTTGCACTTGAGTAAAGAATGTGTAGGTTTCAGGTCAAGCATCTCTTATGAGAGTGGTTTCACATTTATACACCCAGCGACACGGTAATGTGCAGATGTTGTAGAGAATTATGAACGCATACGTGCTATCGCTATGATCCTTGTTTAGAAGTGATCTTGACATGGTGACATAGTAATTCTTTTATGAGATACTAAGATGAGCTCGTTATTGTACCAGCCAGCCGGTGCTGTAAACAGTCCTCTTGATACTGTGAATTGGCAAAAGGCGGACGCTAGGTACCTACCTTGCTACCAGACTTGAACATATTTCAATTTATTGGTGTTGGATAGAATTCAATATTCGGCATGTAGGTACTCGAATATGAAATAAACAAACCCAGACCAGACTCAGACACAGGCTTTGAATAAAAAAATGGCATATCTACATGTACATGACATAAGTACATATACTTTTATCCGCGTGTGATTTTCTTTAATAAAAATACTTTACAACCATGTGTTAGTTGTCAGTTTTGTAATAAAACTGTCCCTCAGAGAGTTAGAGAACTGATTTGTACGTTTAGCAACCCACGTTTCGTACTATTAGGTTAGTAAGAGGTACCTACTTTACGTTTTAGAAATGTAAAATAAAAAACTTCAAATTTTATTAATTAAGCAATTGATCGAAAGAAAAACTAACAAAACGAACACAACTGCTTATTTTATTGTAAGGCTTCACCGACTTGCTTTTAAACGTGCATATTGTTGTGTCAAAAATATAAAGAACGAATTCGAATTTATTTTCTTCAAGATTTTTAAGGTACAATAAAGTATAAAGAAAAAGTTTATTTCTTTACATTTTCATCAGAGCGCACTCGGACGCTTCGCGCTACGCTTATATTACCTGAACAATTTTAAAGTATCAGGTGCATCCTCCTGTACCAAGTTACTCAAACCTCTGCGAATAAGTCGCTATACCTCGCACATCACGAGTTATAACGGCCTCAATAGAATGCAGTCGTACGATCATTGGTAAGGGGTGTAACAATACCCATAAAAGTCATGCTCTGTTGATTCCGACAGGTACGGCACGCACACATGCGAGACTTACGCACACAACCACAGCTCTGTCTGTGTGTGTAGCGAAGCGTCTGTGTGCTCAAATACAGGTGGCTCCTTGTTTACAAATTGTGCAAGTGTAATCTGTTTTTGTCACATATGCCGCGATGCAATTAAATGCGTGCTTTCAGTTAGTTTGTCTGTAAACAGAGTGAAGTATGCGAGAGCTTTGAGTGTACTAGTATTACGGAAAACAAAAGTGTGGGTACTCTCTGCCCATTCTTTAGTTTAGCAAAGGACTTTACGTTTATGCTTTTTTATTTAAAGAAAATATAAAATAAATGTTTCTTTGGAGTACCTACTTAAATACGGACTGGAGGCCCGGTAATTTTAGTACAGGATGTTATATTTTATTCATCGGATACCAGAGCAGCAAGTTTCTACAAATTTATTCTTCAAACGTTTTATAGCCGATAGATACTTTTATGAAGTGTTTTGCGGGTGGTAGTGTGTGTGTGTGTGTGTGTGTATGGTTGTGTGCGAGGCCCGGGCAAGCACCTGTCGGTGCAGCGCGACCTGCTAATTGTTTGCTTGGGACATTTTTTTCCCATTCTCGTTGTGTCAACATTACTCGGTCCTATTTTCTGTTATCTCGGAGCCTTTCAACAAAAATACCTACCATAGCCAGGATTCCAGTTTAAATTTTCTTATTACCTCTAGTCCCATTTAATTAATTCAATTATTTTCTTCTTTACATTGACATAATGTTAAAAGGAATTTCAGTCAAGCAGTTCGTAATAGTCATGTAATGATAAAGTATACAAAGCTTAGACGTAGCAACAAGACACTGTGGATGCACTAAAGGGATTCTAAAATGCTTTTACAAGACTAAGATGGTAATTAGCCGACTAGTCTCCATCACCAGCTGCTAGCCGCAAGGGTTCGTATCCTGAACAGTTAAGAGAAAACATGATGAGTTTTTAAATGTCAAGTATGAGTAATGATAATAATATTATAATGACAGAAATTATATTTTACTATAGGTACCTATGAGTTATCATTCTCCTACCCTTATCCCAAATTATTTGGAGTTAGTCATGTATTTTTCTTCGATACAATGAGATCTCTACGAGTATCAGCAATCGTCTCGCATCACATGCCCATACCATGTCATTTTAATTACTATACGAGTAACACACGATTAAATGAAGTTTTCTAGACTACAAAATAATGTAGTTTCCATTTTATGAAAAATTTTATATTTTCTTGGGCGCGCAAACTAACCTTCAAATTCATAACTAGCTTCAGCCCGCGACTTCGCGTGGAATAGTTACTTTGGGTTAACGCTAACTTTGACCGGTGCTCCGCCCTTATTGGTCTTAGCGTGATGATATATAGAGTATAGCCTTCCTCGATAAATGGGCTATCTAACACTGAAATAATTTTTTAAATCGGACCGGTAGTTCCTGAGATTAGCGCGTTCAAGTAAACAAACTCTTCAGCTTTAAAGATGACGTCATTCGTCTAATAAGCCTCTTTACTAACAGGTTTGGCCCTTTCTGTCAACTTAATTTTAACTCGACAAAAAAGGGCAAAACAGTGTAATAATTACAATAAGTTAAAATAGCAAATGGATTTATTATGAATAATATGGTTAGGGTTTAGCTTAGTGGTTAGATTGAAAGTCGAGGCCCAAATACTTGAGAAAAGGCTAGACAAAATATGATGATTTACCACTTCTCTACTAATTAATTATACCTTTACCTAGGCGCCTAGTTCTGCCATAATTTACCCCATAAATCTGTAAATACCTTGAAACGTATAAACGAATGTTTTCTGAATTTTTTACTAACTTTTTTTACCATTTTTTATAGTTTATAAGACCCAGAAAGTTTCTTGAGAATATTTTGGCACTACTACATAATATGTCAGCTGAAACGAGAAATTGATTATAGTGTTTTAAAACATTGAAGGTTTTTACAACATCATTCGACACGTCTTACGTATTCAGCGTGAGCCAAATTTTTCGTGATTACGTTTTCACAGTTACATGATTGAACACTTTACATAAGAGATTTTTTGCTAGTCTACCAAGTGTCATTCCCGTCTCTAATTTCTTTGAGACACAAACAAAAGAGATTTTTTTAAGTATTAAATGATTTTGGATGGTAGGCAAAAAAGTTGGAAATGTGACAAAACTACTAGTACTATTCGTTAGACTGAGAAAAATACTTTCGCCATAGCCAAGGTTTTTTAGTGTTCTCTACCCAAAGGGTAAAACGGGACTCTATTACTAAGACTCCACTGTCCGTCCGTGTCTGTCTGCATGTCACTAGGCTGTATCTCATGAACCGTGATAGTAAGACAGTTGAAATTTTCATAGATGATGTATATCAGTTGCCGCTATAACAAAAAATACAAAAAAAAAAAACGGTCAAGTCCGCGTGGATCTGCACTGAACGACATACATAGTTTTGTAAATCCTGTACCATGGTACGGAACTACTCATATTAGGGACCGACTCGCACATTTTTTTTTTTTTTAATTTACTACACGCGGATAAAATCATGCATGGACATTACTTGCAAAATTTCGTATTTAACTTGGTACCTTACATTCGTGTTCTTTTTTTACAGGCTACCTCCTCGACCTGAGGTACATGCGAAGGTCTGAAGACACTCATCCTCCTGGGGATCTGAGCGGTAACTTTCTATTTTTATCTTTATTCTAGATGATTTCTGTGTAGCTTTAACCATTAAGGTTGCACACGCGACGGAAGCTTAAAAAATGGAGTAACTTCTCCCGTTTTCCCAACATTTACCTTCACTGCTCTGCTTCTATTGATTGTAGCGTGATGAAGAGTATACTATAACCAGCTCAGGATTATGAAAAATAATTGTACCAAGTTTCGTTAAAATCCGTCGAGTACTTTTTGTTTCTATAACGTTTATACAGACAGACAGGCAAAAATTTTACTGATGGCATTTTTGGCATCAGTATCGATCCTTAATCACCCCCTGATAGTTATTTTGCAAATATATTTATGTACAGAATTGACCTCTCTACAGATTTATTATAAGTATCTAGACATATCCTTTGTTCTGAATTTTATGCTTTTATGCGATTGTTTGCTTGCTTCCAGTACACGTATTTTTTGTACGTTCTTGCGAAAATGTTAACGGCAAAACGTTGAAATGTTTTATTTAGATGGGTTAAAATGTCAAGGGCCTAAACAATAAACGAATGTGAAAAACAATATTTTGAAATTTATAATAGTGATATTTATGATTATATTGTCACCAAACGAAGTCTGTATCGTGAATCCCGAATTTAATGCCCGTAATTAAAACTTAGATTAATAACGACTAGAACCAATGACTAGTTTTACTAGAGGGTGAAAAATTTTGATTATGGTGGTGATGATGCATTCTTATAATGCTGCACCAAAAATTAATGCAATTGATTAGCATGAAGCTTGCAAGTGAATTTATTTCTCTACAATCCCAACCTGTAAGCGGGGGTTAATGAGTTTGACGCCAAGTAATAACAAAAGCAATAAGGTAACCTTAATCTTCATTTTTATCAGTCAATGTTTGAGACAATTGTTCAACAACATTACTAATTACCATACATTACGTCAACAACGTTCGAAACACAACAGAAAAATAGAACTACTGAGAAGTTCTCATTAAATTAATCCGTAACAACAAGGTGCTATTCTTATCTAGCTGAAGATATTATCAATATTTTATGGGCTACGTAAAAACAATTTAATAAGGCTTATGGGATTAAAATCTGTATCGAAATGTTTGGCCTTTACAGAATCTTTTAGACTCACCTAATACAATTTGCTCTAGTGATATTAAATAAATATTTATCTCACAAAAAATCTAAAGTTTATTTTCTTTTAAACAAGATATAAATTGGTTTCTACGTTTTATATGAGAATGTCCTTTCTCTGTCCAATTGAGCGCTTCGTCGGGTTAATATTGAATAAGCTGAGACTTTGTCGAGCTCACGGACCAAATCCAATTGTACACAAAAACTAGTAAAAACAATTTTATCATTTGATATTCTGTTGGATAGCGTTGTGCATTTCATAGATATTGTAAGTTTTTGCAGGTTCTTGAAGTAGCTCTGCGAATATCCAAGTTTAAGACTTTAATTGGTCTGTAGACATGTTTACTGCGAATGTTGAATAAAGTTACGATCGCGCTTCTCCTGGAGTTGTGCTAAGCAATATCGAAACTCGACAGATATGTGCAAAAGCTGCTAATATGCATAATAAATGTTATATGAACACATTCATTATGCATTTAACTATGTTTTTTGTTGGATTTTTTGTATACAAGTTAATTGCTTATTGGTATATTGGATTTATTTTTATATACTCCAAATATATGCATAACTTTATAAGCTTTTGTGAATATGTGCCTACGAAGATTTTTTTGCGGGATAGCATTTTAGAGCGCACGAAAATAAGGCAAAAATCAAGTGTTGTTTTTCTAATTCATCAGCCGTGCTCAAGGAACAACATTAAAACTATAAATCACTTTGTTATCCGCAATTACTATACAGTGTAACATGCAGCTGGTTACTCTAACTTTCGCTATAAATTATATGTTTAGAACAAGCAGACATCTAATGCCTGGACTAAGTAGCGTACCTTAGTTACCTCCCCGCAACTATTATTCTTCATTGACAACATTAAGCGTAGTTGTACAAATGTTGTTTCGTCTGAGTTGTATGATGCTATTTTGGGCCTTATTTTCATTTGTGTAGTATAGATTTTCGTAGTGGCTACGACTATAGGAATTATATTCCAAGCACAGAATTCAGTGGACATCTCAATGCAGGTGTACATGTATCTTTTAGGGCCAATAACGACGATTAGGAGAAAGATATCAGACTACAGCTGTCTCACGCGGTTTCTCCCGCATTCCGATGGAACTACATACTTCATTCACCCGAATAAAAGGCCTTTAACCGTCTCCAAGGTCCCATCTATATCCATACTAAATTTTATCTATATCGGTTCAACCCTTTCACCTTGAAAGCGTGACAAGCGTAGAAATGAAGGGGTTTTAACTTAATTTATGTATTTAGATACATATCTATGGTCCAACCTTTACTTCAGTGAAAACCACCATGAACATGGTTTTCTTAGCATATGTAACGTTCTAGCGATGGTCATAAAATATTGAACGCAGTTGCAGCACATTTATGCGATTGCACACAGCGATGACGAACATTTTAATGCTCCTGCTGCCTAAGCACTTATTATTATACTAACTTTGTTAATTATTGTTGGAAAGTGGTTGACAAAGCTAATGATTTCGAAGGTGTGCAGCGTCAAGCGCAAACTGCCCTGATCATCAGCGGGGTGGCACTGGCCGTTTTGGTGCTCGTCTTGATCATCGTCTGTCGTGGCAAGTTCTCTTGGCGATACATTAAGCAGAAATTTCAGCCGGCTAAGGTTAGTCAAATTTGTTTAGTTTACTATAGTACTAAGTACCTATAATAGAGCTCTCTTGTTTCCCGCGGTACTTTAATGCACCTGGATAAACCACCACCAACACCTTACCCAGGTTTCAATCTATCATAATGACATCTAAATTGATCTAGGAGTTTAACTGTGAAAGCGTAACAAACCTGTATGTCAAGTACCTATGAGTCTACGGATCGAAACCTAGCAAGAATGTATATATGACAATTCCGAAGTAATATGTTTTTTTTAAGAAAAACTTGGCACAAAACGCAAAATTGAAAATATAAATAATCAATCTGAAATGCTCGTACCTTCTCTAGAAGAAGAGGCCTTTGCCCAGCGGTAGGACAATAGACAGGTCGATGATGATGAACATTGTCACTGATAACATATTCCAAATTAAATTACAGAACCGTGTCAAGCAGTACCCAAACGATCTGACCCATCACAACCCTCACGCTGAGATGCCCAAACCGAAACACGAACTTAAACTAGAGATACGTAACCCCGAACCAGCGAAACGACCGCAGCAGCCTCTGAACGCGAGAGACCTAGAGACCAGGACATCACAGACGGAAAAGAGTCAGGGAGCCACTACGCCTAAGACGATCAGCACAGCGCTAAGTAACCGACACCCAGCTGAAGATACTACATTAGATTTTTCGTACGACAATATGGGGATGAACGTGACCCCGCCAGAGCAGCCCGCTACTAGCCACAAGTTCTGAGGTCCGGCAGTCAGCTTCGGCGGCGAAACTATCAGGTTCATACAGGTCACCAGTAGCGTCAGTACTGCCGCCTCAGAATAGTAAACTTTACAGTATATTGCATCGGCTTAAACTCAATTTTACAACGCTTCAACGTTCCAGGCTTATTAAATAAGCATACAGGTAACGTGGGTTTTACGGAGTTTTGCAGTTAAGAATGCATTGCTGTCCGAGTTTCTTATATTGAATGGACTTTTCACGAATATATATAGTCTCCGACTTCAGTCCGAATCAATTATCTAAGTACGATTAGTCTGGATATGATTGATATTTCAAGTAATTTACATAATCTGTAGTTTTTAGAAAGTCGCCGTAGGGGAATATGTGACATTCAATTAGCAATAGGACTATAAACGACATTGAAGCACACACTAGACAATAGCAACACTTTTTTGGAGTGTAATTTTTGAGTAATTTATTCTTCGTACTTTTGTAGTATTTGTTGTTGTAAAGAAAAATAGTATCGATGCATCGAATTTAATCCTAGCGATTTTTGCGATAACAAGTTATTAAAGTAATAAAATAGGTAAGTGGTGTTTCGATATTAATAATTATATTATACAAGATGTGACAAAGTAAACGTATATCCTTATACATCTAAACTGGAATGTTAGAGATATTAGTTCTCGCTTGTTTCGACTGTTCAACTGAGCCTACTTTGAACATTTTTACTATAGTAAATATCTTCTTAAAAATGGCCGAAATAGATTCGAGAACAGATTCTGAATAAACTACTTTATGGATTCGCGTTTATTATGTAACATATATTTTAGCATTTTAGGTTAGTAACAATAGGTATTTGTATTTATTATATTGAACAAATAAGTAATCCGATCTGTAAGTTGTAACACCAACATTTGTAGTTATATTATTAATTATTTATAAGAAAAGTAGACCCTTTTGGTGCAGCTAAAATTAATGTAAATATGTAGCTACTTATTATAAACCCATGTTACATTAGACTCATTAATATATCAGTAGAAGTACTTGTTTGTATATTATAATACTATCATTATGATACGAGTGTATCACATCGCAAGATTTCACATTATTAGTGAGTAGGAAATTAACTTTTATCGTAATTCATATTTCGTAAATTAATAAATATAAAAATAAGTAGGCGGTATCCAGGTGTGATACAACAGAAAAATACATGCTTCTTTTAAATGCAGATTGAAATAATTTTTCAAATTGCTTAATTTCGAATATTTATTGATTATACAATGGCTAGCATTTTTTAATAATCTGATTTATTTGTCAGCCTTTAATAAATCGCGCAGCTAGCTACTATATTTTGGCAACCGTTTCATTTACTGTCACTAAAAAATAAACATTGAAAATTGATGGACATCACATGGGTACCCCGTATATTATAATTTAATTAATTCATTGCGAGTATGATAGACGTGTATTCATTCAGCAATAATTCCCGTACACGTAGGTATGTATTATATGTATATTGTGTATTGTAGATACATTATTGGATTCATGCCGGGTCGCTGCTAGGCACAATTGATGAACATTCACAAAACATTACTTGGACGCGACAATTTCAATTTCATTTTCGTGCAGAATAATAGAATACGCTGCATAGCAAAACATTTCGATGAACCTAATTAATGCTGTACCGCGAGTTTCACAATTGAATGGACAAGGTTCATTTGATGGGGATAATATACAATGTTTATTAAAAGAGGTATACAATTTGACAAATGTGTAATGTATCATTTAAAAAAATATGGATATATATAGATATGATTTTTTTTGAATGCGTATTCCATTTTGTAACAATTATTTTACATAAAGTTAATAAATTAAATTAAAAATATATACTAAAAATAAATTGTCTCGTTCTGTTTTGTAAAAGAAATTTGATTGGGTCTAAAGATTCCCAGTATATTATTACAAAAGTACTACCTATGTATAATAATAATAATTTAAAATATATAATTAAGAAACATATCGTATGCTTATATTATTATTGTAATTTAATTATGTTGTATATTTTCGAGTTCGACTCGGGTTAAATAAATGTTCAGCATGGCTGAGGTAGTTTTTTATTTGTGGGTTATGTATGTTAAATGTGTATGTTATATATTCATGTTGGTGTCGGATGAATTTTGTTACAGTCTAAATTAACTTTACTATACTTGCATGTTATTTTGTTGAGATGTTTCGTTATATGATTAACAGACGTGGGTGTGTGGTCGTGAGCTGTGCAGTAGACCTGCCAGGAATGCTTGGTAACTTAAAGCCGATGCTCCAAGTGTAAACTCTCTAGCATCTCGAAGGCTTACGTCTAACTACACTCATGTGCATACAACTACACTATCCCGCACATCCCGTGTGTGTGTGCTTCAAAATTATCTTGAACAATATAGGAATTAGTACAATAATATCTGGGAACATACGTATGTTTATGGTTATACTGCCTTGTGGAATTTCCTAATGTAAATTATATCCGCACCGGCTACTGGAAATCTTTACCTTTGCAGATATTCTTGCGTAGGTCGGTATAGAAAAAGGGCACATATCGTCAAAATCAGCTGCATAGGCATGTTACATATTAATACATAATGATCCGGTTTTCCTTTACTAACATATCTGCAAAGGTGAAGACAATACCATGTATGGCCGCCATTAATAAGAAATCTTGAATAACATCAATATTTTGTTTTTGTGAATTGCATTTATGTACTGCTTTTATTGTTCGTTTTAAATGTATTTTATTGACGCGTATAAGCTCACCAAAAGACATATTATGTTAAGTGTGAAAGAGATTACGAATTTCTCATTTTATTATAAAGATATAATCCGTAAAATATAAGATAGGCATTTACTGTTAGATTATAGCATTTCATGCTAACGACAGTCAGACGAAATTAGCGGCTCTTTGATTGATTTTAGTTAGTTTTTAATAATTTGGAGGCGATATTTGTTTAGTTTAGATTGTATTATGTTGTTTAAAGCATTCCCTTTAGTGCCTTTTATTTAGTTTTAGTTTAGCTTAGCTTGAGAATTACACGTCAAATCAAATTCAATATTTCATGAATAATAATATTCTTTTTTCAATTAGTAAATGACTACATAAATACTAAGACGCGTACAAGAAGAACCAGATGTTACTCTTAGATATGTTGAGGATCAGACAAGTACTTATCAAAGTATCCTCCAGAAAAAAAGTTTTTAGAGAGTCTCGAGTTGTCCTTTTGTCAATACTGTTCCAATCAGTGTTAGTGGTCCGAAGTTCGTTTTATCAACTAAACTATATACAAGTGAGTTGTTTCTTAGGGAGTACAAAAATTGTTTTTTTTAACGAATGTAATCTGCCACAAATATTGGGCGAGGTAGGAATGCAAATTAAATATCCTATGTATGAACTTTTATCTTCGAATACCTGAAGAAACCTTTACGAACAACGTGGGTATTTAAGTTGCATTTCTAATTTAATATCAATATTACTTTCGTGATCGGTTGCGACATTCCTTTGAATACCTTTACAAGCATATTTATAACTAAGGAAAAAGAGATCTGTATTCTGAACAAGTAAAAGAAATAAAGGTTTATTTTGGATAAATAACCTTTAGGAGCCGTGGTATTTTTGGAATAAAAGTAGCCTAAGACACTCTGGCTTATATGCTATGTTTATATAATAACCATGTTGTTCCGTTGCTAGCTTCAAAAGAAAATATTTTCCCAATTATGAGTATGTATAAAGTTATGCAATAATTATATTATGCTTCTCAGTAGTCGCACTCACATTTTTAACGTAAGATGAAACTTGGTGATACAGGTTTTACTTTCAACCTCGTATTATTTTTCATAATATTTAAGTCTGTTTTATCATAAGTAAGTGAACTGTATTTTTTAGCTTAGGATGTATTGCTACTTCAAGTTCATCAAGATGTCTGGTTTTTCAATTATTTTTCACCTTTTTTATCGGATTTAGAAAAAAATCTATATATTGGTATTCTGGTTGCGATGGCGTATCATTGGAACTCGCTGGTAAATAAAATTACGTAATCATTGATGGATATGTGCTCGTAATAGTCTATGAAGGCGACAAAAAGGGTGTTACAGTATCGAAGTATTAAATAGCTGGTAATAATAGCCTTTGTTTTACAACTTCCATTGATGAATATTTAGTTGAGGGATTAGTTGGAGAGCTGTTTCGTAATATCATGATTTGACTTAAACAACCTTTGTGCTCTTCGGGCCATACCACAATACAAGTGCGTTGGAATCAGCCAGGATTATCGTGTTGTGATACTTGTTAGTTTTGCTTTTATCATTACTAAATAGCATTAATCTTGCTATTTAATTGTAACTTAAACTTTAATTCCATATTCAGAGTTATATTTCTTTTTCTACAGAATTATTAAATCCTATTCCGATTAGGTTAAATTCTTATAGGTACGTACTTGACACTCTTTTCATTTTTTTTGTCGTAATAATATTATGCAAAAATACAGATAATTGAATTTATTTAAATAATTTATGATTTTAATGAGAACACACCTATTGTTTTTATCTACGTTCATGGGGAAATTAAGAAGTTATTTATCGTTGCACAAAGGTAGCCATTGGTTTAACCACCAATGCGGTGGTCACCAGTCCATCGTCTTCCTTCCTGTTTAGTTTATACTTAACTATTTAAAGTCTACATATAAGTTCTATTAATACAAAATACTTTATAATAATAAGTATGTAATTAATTTGTGTGCTGTGTCGATTGCTTTTAAATAAAATAATAATTGTAATCATAGACCAATTTCAGTGCACATTTTATTAGGCTATTGTTTCTTACTCACCAATTAAAAAGAAAATGTTTCGAAAAACTACTTAATTTGGTACTTAATATTTATTTCTGTATGATCTTTGGATACATTGCATAAAATGTTTGTTTGACTTATGAAGCGTATGGGTAGTTAGATTTTATTTATGTTACACAAAATACATAAAAAGAACATAACTTATGATTTAGTAATCTTCATTAATACATTATCATCGGAATCATTGTAAAAGAATAAAGTTATTTATATTAATCGCGCTAGTGATGGGAAACCGTTTAGTTTATGACTGCACAATGTGCACAGTTGGAGCGACCTACAAATTGGCCTCCTAATCCGTCGTCTTCCCACCTTGTAGCTGTGTTAGTCTGGTGTTTGATTATATTGGCTTTGCACATATTTGCGTAGTGAAAACATTGCCTTCGAGGCCCTTAATCCACTGTCTTCCTAAGTTAGTACTTTGTTTTAGGAATCACAGTTTCCGAGAGTCCCTGAATAAATCCTATAGTCTAGGTGTGTTGGGAATTTTCACTTCAACTATTCTCAACTATGTCTATTATAATAAGCAATAATTCATGCTTTTGATGTTTACTTTTACGAATATGAACATAACACCATTGTGGAAGTATCCTGGTTAACCAGTATGCAGCTAAGTTTTCAATTGGATTTTCGATTTTAATTCCCTTTCATCTTATTCCATCACATGTAAGTGTTAGTTCGGTGGTCATTCCTTCTTAATCATAATTACAGAATTAGGCTTCTAGTATAGGCATTTACATCAATTTTACGATCAGAAAGGACTTGCAAATACCTATTTTATGCCTTATTTTTAACTAAACCTATTAAAAATGTTGTTCCAGGAATTGTTTGATATATATTTTTTATTTTATCATTCGTCTATGTTTTGTAGTGGACGAATTAATAATGTGTTATGTGTTAGCTAAATATGATAGATTGTAGCTTTTTGGGTCAAGTTGAATAAGGTTTATTTTAACTTTCAAAGCCATTACACCCTAAACCTAGGTTTGTTATCTGACGAAGTTCAGAATATGCAAGTCGTTTTAATTTTATGAATGCACAAAATTACACAGTCGGAGGAACCTCTACGGTCTCCAAATCCATCGTCTTCCGACCCTATAGTTTGTCACATACCTATCTTACCAATAAGTTTTCATTACAATCCTTGTACATACTTTGCTTTAGTGGTGTTATAGAATTTAAAAGCAATCGGGTATATATTTACTCCGTAATGTTGTAAAATATAGTCACTTATAATCCATGGTTTCTGAATATATGAACTATTGGATGACTAAAAATAGATAATTATTAATATCAGAATCGGTTTTCACAAATGCACAGTTTTTGTGGTCTTTATTTTGTTCTTAACTAAGTTAGTGATGGGAAGTAGGTTTTGGTTTATGATTGCACAAATTTGCACAGTCGGAGCGACCTATATGTGGCCTCCTGATCCATCGTCTTCCCACCATATTCTTGACTACTTGTAGTATGCTTTATAACTTTCAGCTCCTATTACTGTTGAGCGATATGCTTTAAGAGATTTAATTTTCTATCTGATTAAGGTATTATTAAAAAGCACACGGGGTATTAATTAATGTGTTGGTCTTCTCACAGTTGTTTGTTCTCGTCATTATTTAATTATCTTCAAATAATTAATATGTTGGTATTTATGTACTAAAAAGTTATTAGTGTTTTCAGGCATCTTTATGATTTGAAGTAGCATTAGTTATAATAGTAGAAGATCCGACCCTACATCGACATTCATCGGGTTGATAATAGAATCAAACATATTTTATAATAAATTTCGTATAATAGAAAATATATTAAAAGTGGGTTGACAACAAAAATCCTGGACAGAATATTTTTAATTATTTTTTAAAAAACTGTTTTTTATAAAATTTTGCAACATGATGATAATAATAAAAATTTATACTGGACTTAAAGTATAAAACATATAGAATGTGCAGACGTAGGGTTGACTATTATTTACCTGGACCAACTACTGGGTTGACAGGTATAAAAGGTATGTAAATTCTAGTTACTTGCACTGATTTGATAATAGAAAAAAAATTATATCAGAATAAGCGCTGTTTTATTCCGAACACGATGATATAGGGTTGACTGCAAAAAAATCGGTCCTAATAGGGGTATACAAGTTTTAAAGATTTAAATTTCAACGCGTGTGGAAATTAGTGACAGAGAGATCCGAGGTAAGTATACCGTGTGATAATAAAGGACTGAACATTGCAGTCGTGTCTGATGGGATCGTGAATATAAGAAAGTGCACATGCTCGGTATATAAACTATATATGGAGAGTAGAGGTACCCCTGCTACCCTCCATATTGTAAACAGTACGCGTTATTTTGGAGCAACTGACATTTGAATTCAGTATGCGTTATTTCGGAGCAACTGAAAATATCTTTTTTGTCTTATTTTCTTGGGAAAATTTTAAAAAAATAATAAAAATGTGAAAAGGTAGAAATTGAAAAACAAAAAAAAAACAGGCCGAGGTCCTTCAGAAAAAATATTTTTCAAATTATTTGTTTGATAAAAACGAATTCAACGAACGTTAAAATTGTGATATATATCGAATTCTATTAGATAATAATTGGAGGAATCATATATTATGTACTTACTGAATACTCTGTAAAGAAAAAATTATAGTCTTCATGCTATTTACTTCGTAAAGCAGTTATTTTTTTGTTGGTATTGTAACCAACGAAATTGAGTGCTGCTTTAGTTAGTTCAACTTCATGATAATTCGAGAGGTGAAAGGTAAAAGGCTTAAAGCGACATTTTATAAACTTTACAGGAGAGCCATTTAAAGATCTAAAATTTCGAAAAAAAAACGTTATAAAGAAACTACTACTCCTACTTTAATGAGGATCGGGAATCTTTATTGCAAACAATCCACTGATGTTTTGGTATACTTGTCATAAAAAAAACTGCTATAATATAGAAAAGAATGGTCGTTTAATACAAAATGATCTATACTGTCTTATTTCTAGAGTAAGGAAAAAAGATTAAACTGCCAACAGTGTCTATCAGTTGACGGCAAAATGGTTAAAGTGACTTTTCAGTGTTATTTAGTAAAAAGCAAAGTGATTTAAATGACTTAACTCAATGATAATGGGAAGGGCTATTTTGTTTTAACCACCAATTAGGTTTTGATAAATACTCACATTAGGTGGCTTAGGACACGCTTATTATACTAAATGAGTTGTTTAGAGTCTCGTCTTTGAAAAAAAAAACATAAAACATAGTTTTTTATGCCAAAAAATAATGAATGAATGTTGCTGACAGTCAAATGGTTGAAGCGACACTGCATAGTGTTAGACGAGGAAAGCAACATGTATGAAGCGACTTAACATTAATAGTTAGCTACATCGAACACGGTTAATCTGCCATTTACTTGTAATGTTAGGAAGAGAATAAAGGCTTATTTTTTTATCACAACGATACAGAATAATACGTATTTTCGATAAAATATAATATCATAAGTCATTAGCTACTCCAAAATAACGCGTACTGTTTACAATATGGAGGGTAGCAGGGGTACCTCTACTCTCCATATAGTTTATATACCGAGCATGTGCACTTTCTTATATTCACGATCCCATCAGACACGACTGCAATGTTCAGTCCTTTATTATCACACGGTATACTTACCTCGGATCTCTCTGTCACTAATTTCCACACGCGTTCAAATTTAAATCTTTAAAACTTGTATACCCCTATTAGGACCGATATTTTTGCAGTCAACCCTATATCATCGTGTTCGGAATAAAACAGCGCTTATGCTGATATAATTTTTTTTCTATTATCAAATCAGTGCAAGTAACTAGAATTTACATACCTTTTATACCTGTCAACCCAGTAGTTGGTCCAGGTAAATAATAGTCAACCCTACGTCTGCACATTCTATATGTTTTATACTTTAAGTCCAGTATAAAATTTTATTATTATCATCATGTTGCAAAATTTTATAAAAAACAGTTTTTTAAAAAATAATTAAAAATATTCTGTCCAGGATTTTTGTTGTCAACCCACTTTTAATATATTTTCTATTATACGAAATTTATTATAAAATATGTTTGATTCTATTATCAACTCGATGAATGTCGATGTAGGTCCGGATCTTAGACCATAACTAACAATATCGAAGTAGGTTCTTACGAGGGATTAATATAAAATTAATATAATATAAGGATGATATTGATATAGGTAATAAGTAAGTTCGTAATTCCATTACATAGAGCCATCACGTATAGACACCGCATATAATCATGTTAAATAGCACACAATATTTATGTAGATCCGATCGAATTTCTGATATCTTATTACTCTTTTTTAATATCCTAACGAACATTTGTATAGATTGTCATTGTGACATCACTGAGAAATTTCCTCATGGGAACATTGCGCCTGAAACATGTACGTAGGTGGCTTATCAAGAAGTATATATACATTTAACTGAAGGCTTAAAGAGTGGGATGAATGATAAAATAAAGATCTGTGACTCATTTTTCAGATACTCTAAAAAAATAATATATAATGCTCAGTTGTCAAATTACCCGTAAAATAAAAAAATATTTATTTGCAAATTAGTGACACAATTGGATAAAAAAGCTTTGTCTCCCGAACTAGGTAGTTAGCCTGTATCTCGGGAGACAGTTCCAGAATAATTATAATATTTAATTTATTTGTGGTTGATTTATTTTAACACCCAACAACAGGGAAATTCACAATCGCATTTGAGCTCTCTTCAAAAACATCTTGGTGGGCGGTTTCTTGTTACCTGTAAGCTTCTTATTGGCTAGTATATGTTTGTTCATAAACTATCCTATTCTTGGAACGTATTTTCAATACCAGACACATTTTATAGATACACCGTATTCAGACAAGACTACCCACGAGTATACACGAGTATTTGGTACAAGCGTAAAACCCGTTTACACGTCTCCAGTAATATATACTCAGACAGATGTTATAGTTTTTAGTACCTCGAAGGAATACGTTCCATGGAATTCCATGTGAATGTTTCTCTAAGCTAAACTAGTCACTATAATGAGTTGCTGATTTGCATAATTGGGGCGATGACAGCAATAACCAATAATTCTAAGACACGACTTTCCTAAAAATAAAAAACATTTTATTTTAAAATTAGAATTGTGTTAAAATCAATACATGATTAGTTAATTTACATAAAAAATATGTGACGTGACTTGTATGGATTGTTATAGGAAGTCAATGAGAGAAAAGTCTTCTGAAAAGTATGTCAATTGTTTAATGGTGTTATCTACCCAATTATCGTGATACCTAGCTATATAAGTACCTACTCAAAAAAAAAGCGACTCACTAAGCTTGCACTCTGTTGAAGATATACTAGAGATGTGTAAATACCTCTTTGCACCAATTTTATGTATGAATTATTCAAACACTCATTCGAATAATTCATCTATAAAATTGGTTGCATTTTAAAGACTTAAAATACATTTTAGAACGACATGAGACTACTTTTAATTTGAATGAATAGTTTTAATTATTTAATTAATATGGGAAAATGCTCTCCATAATACGTTCCGTTCGACAAAATTAATTTAACAAAAGATCTGAACTACAATTTGAGGAATCCTACTTGTTAGTACATTAAGTTAGATTTGCATCACATTTTAGTATTAGTAAATATAGAAAATGAGTCAATGTAATTGTAGTATATAAGTATTATTTAATATTAATAATCGTTTTTAATATAATTGTTATATTTAGGTTTCTTTATAACCGTCCATACTTTACATTCCACTAGATTTAGACGAAAATTACACAATTATAAAGATAATTAGTGATAGGGGTTAAGATTTGTGAAGTAACGTTATTTAAACTTAGGTTTTATAGAGTAATTATAAAAAAAACATCACATTTTTTATCACAGGCATAGAAATTATAGATTATAAGAAAATATTTAGAGGAAATATATATATATATATATGTATTTCTTAAGCTGGAGAAACTCCTGCGGCATTAATGCACTTAAATAAAATAAGTAGGGTCATTGCGTCGGTTACGCGACCACCTTCGGTTACCGACCACTTGACCGACTAGGTTTCTTTAATTAAGGATAATAACATTTCTATGAGACATAACCATAAAAAAAATATACCAAATAACTTTGGAATAGTTAAGCATTTAGTATTTAATACATTTTAAATTAAATGCTTTTACCTAACTTAGAAAAAAGCCTTTCAATTTTCGTGATAATCGGTGATGTGCGAAAATACAGTGAATTTGCAAATAAAACAGCGCGACGGACAGCGTTCAATGATATGTTTTGGTACTTTGTATTGTATGTTTAACCAATATGAAAGCGTGGTTAGTTCAATTATTTAGTGATTTCGATTATTTAATAATAATTTTGCTGATTTTTATCTTATTTTTCACTAAAATCCAGTGGTCGCTTACTGAAACGTAATTGTAACTGATGCGTTAGTAAGCGGCCGGGTGGTCGTATACTGATTGGTTCAGTCTTATTTCATTTTGTTAATTATGATCTCATGGTTTCAAATTATGATTACATATTTTTGGATATAGTATAACTTAGGCATGAAGATACGTTTTTTCAGTAAACGACCACATGTTTTCTTTGTAAATTTTTGACAAATGCCTATCAAAATCAGTGCAAATATGTGGCCGCGCGCGGTTTGTGAGCAATAATCTATGGAATTTGACATCAGTTAGCGTTCACCATGGTGTAGTATGTAATAAATAACATTTGAGTTAAGATCCTTCAAAACATACCTTTGAAAGTCAAAGTAAAGCTCTGCTTGCCGCGGTTGGTTTGTGGATGGGTGACCATCTAAATAATACAGAGACTCCTTCGTGTTTCAGAAACATGTTAAACTGTTGGTCCCAGCTGTAATTTTGACTTTGACAATTTTGATAATCGTTACGACGATTAATTTAACGATTTGGGAAAAGGCTCGGCAGATGATGTTGCGGGAAGTCAGAACCCAGGTGTGACATCCTCTCTCTTACAGAAAGGTATCGGGATACGTGGTAATTAGAAAGTGGAGGTTAGATAGGCAGTCATTCCATGTGTGTTCAACTGCATCTGATGGGACTGGTAACCAACCCCAAGATACTTAGGAAACCCATAGGCTGGCATATCAAGTATGTCGGATTCCTCGAATTACTATAGAATAGTATAGAGGGTCTACTAAGAGGAAGAAAACGTGACGTTATCGAGACCAAAAGACCAGAATGACCCAGTATTACATGCGAAGAGTGAAAAGCGAATTAAAGTGGCTTTCAATCCAAGCTCGAGATAATCGATATTATATTCAAAAAACAATGAAAAATCATTATTGGTGTTGATGATTATTTGTTTATAAATATGTTTAATTTATTTTTGCATCAATAATAATAGCCTTATAATAAAAAAAACACCTTTAAAATAGTGGTCGGTAACTGGCATCAAGTGGTCGCATACTGACCAAAGTGGTCGGTAACTGACGTTTTGGCTATTTTTGCACATTTTCGATATTTTTTCCAAATTTATATATGGAAGTGTATTATTTTTATTTATTTATATGCATCTTGACTATATTTCTGAATCATTTATATGGACAGTAACGATTTTGCGTACATATTAAGTAGTTTTTAATTCCTTCAAAGTGCGCAAGTCAGCTAAGTGGTCGCTAACCGGCGCAACGACCCTAGTTTTAAACAATTATTTTAACTGTAATGTCCGCATATTCCCGCACCGACTGTATGAGAAATGAATTAAGAGATTAACGTACGCAAACTCGCCTTGATGTGTTATACATGAATAAGCAATGATAGGGCTCACTAGAAAAAGTGCCAAACGTAAAGCTCCTCCCAATGGCAATATGGACCCCACTTCAAAGTACCTAAGTCCTATATTATTTAATCAAAATATGCATTCAACTGCCAAATAAGATGTAACACAAATCTAGCATCAGATTAAAGAAATAATATCGGTTTAACGATATTAAAGTATTTGCCGGAGAATACGCAGTACTTTCCAGTACATTCTTCAACTCTCTCCTGATTGACATGTGCAATTAATTTTACGTCAGTGAGTATTTACCACCAAAATAATTATCTGTGTTTCGTATTTTTAAGAGAACTCCGGCTCATTGAATGTTTTTATGACAGAACTGGGAGAGTTTAAATTGTTCACTTTTCACCATAAAATATTCTTGTTATTATATTGTTTTATCAATCAAGCGTATTACTAGTTGTAATTATGTAACAAGTTTTGAAGTACTTAATGTATGTAGCAGCAAATATTTTTACACTTTTGAAACCTTACAATTAGTTTTTAAGGTAAAATTATAAAATAAAATAGGTTTTAGAATGTAATCTTTAATATTTGTATATATATGGAGCCCTCAGGAATTCCGTCCAATAAATGAAGTAATTTAAGAAAATAGGATATAATATTATTTAAAAAATATAATTCTAGTAGGTATTGTATAAGATAGAAGGATTTGCACTAAATAAAAAATAAACTCTAAATTTCATTTTTTTTAAATAATAGATCTGAGTTAATTTACAATTGAATAAGAATGAAGACAAGATATCATGACACCTTCTACGAGGCTGTTCTTGTTAATTTTAATTGGTTATTTCACATTAGCCACAATCAATAATAATGCTGTATAATAAATTATTAAATAAATAAATAAAATTCGACAGTAGAGGCCACCATTAACTTTGCATTGTTATATTTATATACTTACTTTTTATACATACATACGTATGTTCTTAATACTATTGCATGTTATTAAATTTTGCACTTTATAGTAGAATCGTTTAGATATAGATTTATGTATATTCCTACTCTATTATTCATAATTTTAAAGCTTAAAGGATTACAACCAAAATTGAGAAATCTGGTCCTGTCATATTGTGACGGCGGCGGCGCTAAGAATTATATTCTAGTGTTCAATGTAAATTAAATTGAATTTGGAAATAAATGTTTAAGAATATTCATTTGTTTATTTATTAATGACACAAGATAAGCTTACTTAGCTGGGAAAAGCTAGGCAACAGAGTAGCCATCGAAATTTTTAGTAATGAACATAAGTTTTACAATTAAAAGCATTTTTTTCGGATGGGAAATCATCAAATGCCCCCGTCCCGCCGTGGGTGGGGCCAAAGGGAGTGTCAGACTCTTACTGACTAAAACCAATTCATGTTCCTTTTTCAACTCTTTTGGCATATACTGCAGTCCCGGCAGGCTATGGCCCTAGGGGAGGGCCTCGTCACTTTTGCTGACAGCTCTTTAAAGTGCGCGTGGAACACGAACGCGTCATTGATACGGTACTGGTCCTTACCGAACGGCGAGTGATACATTGCTCACCGTCCGCAGGCAGTCAGTTTGACAGTCGTTACGGACAGTAAGAAGAAAGAAAGTCTGACAACCAGTCTTACCACGCTGTTAACTGAGTTAGAGGTCAGATAGGCGCTCCGGCTGCGTCTGGTTAGACTGGAACCCGGCCCCAACATTGTTGGGAAAAGACTAGTCTATGCTTTATGCACTTGCATATTTCGAATGTTTGTCACACGAATATTTCAGAAATACAGATTGGACGAGTGGTTATGCGAAAATTAAAATTACTGACAAAAAATATGCGACAAGTGGAACAAAAATTAATATCAGACAAGCATTATTGATTAACATGGAGTTTAATTTTCGATATGCATACAGTTTTGTTTAAATTAATTTAAAAATATATCGTTAATCTAGTAGTTTTAATTCCCGTGGAAAAATCTTTCTGTAGTAACTTTAGTTTAAATTCTTATTTTTTTTTATACTGTAAATATTGTAAACAATAACAAAAAAATGGTAATTAATAACAAAATTTAAAAAAAAATCATAGTCGTGGGCTAGCTGTAGTTGGTTTTAGCATTTATAATTTCGTTTGAAGACTGTTACAAATTTTTGGCGCGCTTCCGTCAGCGGGCACGATACATCACTCACGCGCAGTCCACAGTTGTCGTTTCCATATGTATGCTGTCCTAAAATTAAATCATGATTTCCAAGAAATATGACGCGAAACGTCGTGTTTTGACTTTTGATCGTTAATCATTAAAATTTAAATATTATACAACTGTGGAAACCATTTAATTGGCAATTTTTTTTCTTCTTTTTGAAAATATCAAAAAGCTTGTGTCCCTTGAAATCAATCGCATGTGGTTCGTTATTTCATTCTACATTAAATATCCATATATGAACTTTGGTGACGATGAAAAATAATTAGCAATATCGTGGGCACTTGGGCGTGGGCGCAGCAACTGCTCAGCTAATAATAATAATAAATTTTATTCATAACAAAGTGCTTCATACACAAGGATTGTATTTGGAGCCTCCTTTTAGACAAACAATGCCTGTGTTAGGAGATTCCGCTCTTCCATATCATAGATGAGGTTACATGTTACATAGCATCTTTATTGAAGATTTCGGTATTGTGAAGAAGATATGATGTATATGAAAAAAACAGTAAAAAATAAAATGAGAATTAGTATATAGAGTGTTGTGTGTGGTGTGATGTGGTGTGGTGTTGTTAGTGATATGGTGTGGTGTGGTCAGTGGAGTGGTGTGGTGTGGTGTGGAGAGTGGTGTGGTGTGGTGTGGAGAGTGGTGTGGTGTGGTGATGTGCATGGTTATAGTGTGTGGTTACATTACTCATGAAAAACCAGAAGAACTTCCGTATCCTCATAAGAGAGAGACTTAATCCAGTTTACTATTATTTTTTTACACACATAATAGTTATGATTGTGTATGTAAATTTTATTATTAATCCTGTGTAGTTGAGCTGAGAGATGAAGATATTGTCTGCTACTAAATATGGTTTTACATAGGGGAACTATTGCAATTTTATGTTTTCTCCTTTTAAGTTTCAGCTACGACTAACACAGTCGTTGGTTGTTGGAAAAGTATTTTGTGGTTGCCGTAAGGTCCAGAAGTATAGAAATCTTGTGTATGAGATAAAATATTTTCATGTTTTAAGTTTTGTACAGTTTTGATTCCTAGTTTGGACTCTCTGCAACTTTTGTCCCAAATTGTTCCTGTAGCTGTAGTGTCCTGTATATAAGACGTAAAACAAAATAAACTCTGTACATGTCATTTTTGCCAACACAGAAAACTAAGTCTGTCTAAATAGTAATAAGTACGTAAATTGTTACAACTTACCTACCAACGCATACTTAAGTAGGTAGTAGATTCTTAAAAACTCAATAAACTTCAACATGGAATAAGAAGCTTTTCAAAAATAAATATTAGAATATATTTTTTTAAACAATTTTTAAATACGACACCTGCAAACCGTGTAGTATTTTTTTTAATCCTGTAAAGTTTCTAACGGAAACTATATTCCAAGTTTCAAACAATACCAGCATTATAGAATATTCATTCTGCAAAAGGGTGCGCCGCGCGCCGCTCTCCTTTGTAAACGGCGGAGTTGTGCGTAGATCCGACTTGTACGTCCGGGTGGTCTTGAATGTTTTGTACTGTACCAATAGATACCAACTCCTAGCATTCATCAAAAGGGAAAGCTTCAAGAATTTTAGTAAAGAAATAGAAATATTGGTTCATAACAGAATTATAAAGATTGACAACACAGAAAGTAAGATGTAAGTTGTAAATGAGGTGTATAGATAGACACCTCGGGGGTTAGACAAGTGGCAAAACGCTAACGCTAACGCTCAATGTATGGGAATGACATATAGCTAGTCGTAAACGAATGTCATTCCCATACATTGAGCGTTAGCGTTAGCGTTAGCGTTTTGCCACTTGTCTAACCCCCCTCATGTAGGTACCTACATACAACATAGCAAAAATGAACGTCAGCATAATAGCAATAGCGAATTAGTTATGCTGTTATGCTATTTTGATTCGATGTTCGTATTTACGTGGATTGATATTTGTTTTTCCGATAAATCTATAATCTTTTATATTATAAAAATTAATCGCTGAATGTGTTGTTAAGGGCAAATCTCGAGAGCAGCTGAACTGACTTTTTATCCCGGTGCGGTAAGTAGTTTCCCCGGGACGCGGGTGAAACCGCGGCCAACAGCTAGTATAGAATATTGGAAATAAATAGTCTTTTGCTTCCACTAAAGTTACATTGTAAGCTGTGGTTGCTTAAGATTGAGTGTGCAAATTGTAACTGTTTTATTTGATACCAGCTTCTATAGTCCACATTGTGCATCATGCTTTATTGAATATATTTTTTTAATCGGTTCGGTAGTTACGAAACAACTTTGCCTTAATAGGTAAAGTACATATTTATAATACTATATATAATATTAGTGTAGATATTGTTAAATTTGCTTTAGGCATATTACATTATTTTTTTATGGCGATCCTTAAATAAAATGAATAAATAAACACTATTTAAAAAAATAACATTTATTGTTACCAAAAATACAAAATGTAGAATTTCACTATCGTCACCATCAAATACTTATATTGCAGTGAATTAATCAATTGCATTTTCGTTAAGTTTTTCTTCATAAATAACTTCGTCCCCATTCTGCCGCCTTGTCTTTCTACGAGTCTTCCATGGAGGTCTTTCGTAGTCACTTAGCATTTTCTGTAGACGTCTTCTGATCATCTTTTGCTTATGTTTTTCTAACATATCTGAGTAAGCATCTGAGAATGGCATTATGTTAATGCCGCCATCAGGACTAACCAAGCCTGGTATACCAGGGACCATGCCCATTCCTCTTCGTGGTAGCATGGGTAAGGGCGATGAAAATGGTGGTGGATATGGCCCGGGATACGGTCCCGGATAAGGTGAAGGAAAAGGACCCTGGAAAGGAGCTGGGTAAGGAGCCGGGAAAGGAGGAGGATAAGGTGAACCATACGGTGGAGGATAAGGTAATGGATACTGGGGCGGGTATGGCATTGGGTAAACTGGTGGTGGTGGAGGCGGCAGAGGAATTCCAGCAACTGGCACCATTGGGTTTGTAGGTGCCAAGGGAATGCCAAAAGGTAAAGGCATTGGAAGAGGCATTATAGGGTGAGGAACCGCTACTGGCGGTGGAGGGCCTGGCGGTGTTATGTGAGGGGGCATCATTAACGGGGGTATGACTGGTGGAGGAAGGATCGGCATCGGTATTGGCAGAGGTGGAGGCACTGGCACTGGGATAGGTATAGGAATAGGCGCATCTGGCCCAGAAGCTGTGGGAGGAGTAGGCAGGTTTTTATAGTTGCAGTATTCTGGTACGTTTTTTGGGTACCAGTAAAGAGGGTTGCATGGATCATGGCCGGTTTTCGTTTCGTTTGTTCGGGGTTTGGTAAATGTACCGTCTATTGAGCATGTTATGTGTTCCAGTGAGAGTAGTATGAAAAGTAACTGTGAACAGAAAAATAGGCTCTTCAGAAGTAGGTACCTACAAAAGGGACATTGAAAAACTTCGAAAAAGTAAAATTAAAATTTAATAAATATTGATTGAGATATTGCATTTTGAGTCATCATCATCATCAGCCTATATATTGTCCCACTGCTGGGCACAGGCCTCTTCTCACACAGAGAAGGCATGAGCATTATCACCACGCTTGCTCAAGGCGGATCGGCGATTTCAGACTTTTTAAGTCCAGGTTTCCTCACGATGTTTTCTTTGATCGTTAGTCAGTGACGCCTAAGATATACTTAGAAAGTACGAATGACTTCAGAAGTCGAATTGGTACTTGCCAGGTTTCGAACCCGCACACTCGTACACGAGAGGCCCTAGCCACTAGGCAAGCACGACTTTTTTTGCATTTTGAGTAGACTTCGCATATTTACATCTGTTTCAAAAACTCTCTGATGTTAAAAAAAATCCAATACGTTCTCAATATGCAAACAAACTGTGCGACAAAAAATGCAGAATAGCTTTAATGAAAAAGAGTTTTTTTGGCATGGCTCCGAAAAAACATTAAAAATTTGCCCTTAATTAAATTAAAAAAGATTCTCTACTCACTATTAATGGAAAAATGTTATTATACTGTAGAAGATTTTATGAATGACTAGCTGTTTCCGGCGGTTTCACCCGCATCCCGAGTGAACTACTTAGCGCACCCAGGTAAAAAGTAGCCTATGTTGTTCCTCAGGGTCTATTCTATCTCTGTACCAAATTTCATTTATATCGGTCCAGTAGTTTTGGCGTGAAAGCGTAACAGACAGACATACAGACAGACAGAGTTACTTTCGCATTTATAATATTAGTAAGGATAATAATTTTTAATATTGATATGTATTAAATGTAATTTTAAAGACTGATTTTGAGATTTTTAAGACTGTTTACTAATTTCCTCTTAATTATAAATTTTATAAGATTATAGTTCCTTTTCTCATGTAAGAGTTTAATTTTGTTTTATTCGTATGTTAGTAGTTAAATTGTTATTTTTTATGTTTTTCATTCAATATTTGTACGCCTTCACGGCAAAACATAGCGCACTTATAATACCAAATGTAAGATCTTCTAAATGTAAAAAACCTATGTTTCACAAATAAACGCTGATTCTGATTCTGATTTCTTAACTAAGCTAATACAACAGTATCCAATATAGTTTTACTCAAATTGTTGTTATTAAGCAAACAAGACTTTGGCGTGATTTTGTACACATGGAGTAAAAATGGATTGGAGATTCACGGTAACACATGGAAGCATATATTTTTCTTTATCATACCTTCTCTATGTAAGGATTTATATTCGATTACAAAAGGATTTTATTATTAGCTCTACAGTGTAAGAAAAGTATATCCGACTTCATATTCTTCTTTCATTTAAAAAGAAATAAAAAGTGATCGGCGAATATTACAATAGGTAGAAGCGTTAAGAACATGGTATTATAAACTATGCTTGAGATGAAGCAGCAAAGCCAATAACAAAAGAATATCGTTATAAAAGAATAAATAGAGTGAAAAAAAAAGATATTTCAGTATAACCACGACAATCGCAAATCTTTCACAGGGAGTTATAATTGATAAATAGTATAGTTCTAAGTAATTTAACTTTATTATTTTAATAGTTTTTACGAAGTTTCCTGATATTCCTAGATAAAGATATATCTGTGTCCTTTTCCAGGTTTTATAAAGCAAACTAAAATTTCATTTTAAACAGTTTAGCTTAGCAGACATGTAATTACTTTCGCGTTTATGAATTATTAAGGATTATATACAAAAAAATATTCCTTACCTTTAATTTTGACATGGGTTTTGTGTGAAACATTGCGCTCACCCCAGCAGCTCCTGCTGATCAGTCTCCTGACTGAAGTGTTTCTTTCCAACAAGGGGGTTTATAAACACTGTGCAAGCTTGAATCAAACAATGAATCTTTTCCAATGTGGACAAAGCAATCTTACTTTCAGACTACAATACTAGAAATAGGCGCTCGTAGTTTATTTGTCTTTATTTCTGCACTAATACTTACACCTGTGAGTCCAGATGTTGAGAATCCTTTTTATTGTACATCGTGCGTGACAATAATGCTATTAAAATTTGTTCTTGTTCAATTGTCTTTAATGATTGGCAGCACAAATGTTAAGATTAACTAGGAGCAGATTATTCAAGATTTTTTAATTAAATCAATTGAATCAATTTGTAATCAATCAATGTTTTTTAACACTAGTGAGCTATTGTTTTACCATTAGGTTACTAGTTTGACGTTGATGCATTTTTTTTTTGCAAAAACGTATAAAAAATAAGGTCATAATTAGTGAATACAAATAATTGGAAAATATAATGAGACTAAGGCCCTAAATAGTCTATCTAATATGACGTATATTTTACGGAATCGTGTACGGGTTAGTACCTAGGTAAAATAAAAATATTTCACTGCTTAGTACATGCATTTAATAAATAAGACAATAATAAAAACAAAACACTTCTACAGATTTGCCCAATTTTTCATCTTAATTATTGTGACGACACCTTTTTTAGTTTTAGCTCCATTCTTGCCTTTGCCTTTTTCATTTTTAAATTTTTTATTCTTCTTTTTCCCATCCTGAGGATAGTCTTGATTATAGTTGTCCTGTCTATACTTTTTATAGGCTGCGATATATTCTTTTTGTCTCTTCTTAGTAGCCTCAGCGTAAGCTTGGGCCATCGCTCTTCCTATATTCTCAGTCCATTGAGATATAGCATAATAATCATATAAGGGGGCAGGACGCTGGTTCGGCTTTGCTGTAACAATTGGAACGCTTGGATCTGTCCGATCTCAATTATATGATTAATAACAAGAATATGTACCTATGGAGGAGCTCGTGGCTAAGTAACAGCCGCACGGTTCGACCGATCAAAGGTTAAGCTGCGCTTGGCGCGGTCGGTCCGTGGATGGGTGACCATCTATGTCATAGCGAGACTCCTCCGTGCCTCGGAAAGCACGTTAAGCTGTTGGTCCCGGTTGTCATTTGTACATCTTTGACAATCGTTACGGGTAGTCAGAAGCCAGAAAGTCTGACAACCAGTCTTACCAAGGGGTACCGTGTTACCCGGTAACTGGGTTGTGGAGGTCAGATAGGCAGTCGCTCCATGTAAAATACTGGTACTCAGCTGCATCCGGTTTAGACTGAATGCCGACCCCAACATAGTTGGGAAAAGGCTAGGCAGATGATGAACAAGAATATGTACCATTATTACGATTTTATGATTAGTATAGGCTGTTTGGTTTATGAACTAAACAGGTCAGCCTGAGAATTTGATGTATAATTGGCTGGTTCTAATTGGTTAAATAATAATTTATAATTGGTTAGTCCCGCTAAAACTCGAGAACGGCCAGGCCGATTTAGCTGATTTTCGTTTTGAAATTTTTGCTACAGTTTAGGGGAGGGTTTAAAGAAAAAGTTAAGATACTTGTAGGTTATACGAAGTACACCGGGTCATGTAGTAAGTACATATGTATTTATTGAGTACTCAAACGGTATTACTAGAAGTGTGGGTAGTGTGAACCAGTGGTAAAAGCGAATATTGGGAATGCGTTCTTTCCATGCTAGAAGAATATCAACGAATTTATGTTCTCTCAAAACAACATGTTGTTTCTTACAGTATAATAGTTTTACCTAGCCAGCAAAACTTTTGCCAGGGCAAAAACGATAGGCATACTAACGTTATTGCCCTGCCTTATACAATTTTGGTTGAGTTCAGCGCAGCATGACCTTGCTCCCAAGTGCAATAATTATGTTCAGATTTTATGCGTAGTGTGGTTTTATTACGGATTAAATAAATAAACATTATGCAACGAAAATACATATATTTTTATTAAACTTTAGTAAAATTTTTTATGGTTTCTTTATCATTTGTTTCTATGATAGTCTCCATACTTCCGTTTTTTATCTTCACTTTGTAAAATTTATTTTTCCTGTGCTTTTTTTTATTTTTTTTCCTTAATTTAATTTTTATCTTTTTCTCTACGGATTTAGTAGTATTTTTTGCACTGTCGTAAATATATAAGTACGGCTTCGATGGATATGCTGCGTAATATCCCGCTGCAAATTCCTCGTTTCTGTTGTTTATAGCCTTGACGTAGTCTTGGGCCATCGTTCTGATCATATTCTCAGTTTTCTTTGGTACATTCGCGTCGTACAATACAACAGGATGCATACCCAGCATCACTGTAACAATTATATTAAAAATGGGGGATCCTCATCTATTTTTTCGGAACATAACAAAAAGAATAGAATCATCATCTGCCTAGCCTTTTCCCAAGAATAGATCACTTACAGTCTTACTGGATACAGCTGAATACCAGTATTTTATATGAAGCGATTGCCTATCTGACCTCCATACCGGTAGCAGTAGTTACCGAGTAACACGATAAGTACGTACCGGTACACCTTAGTAAGACTAGTTTTCCTCTGACTACCGGTAACGACTGTCAACAACACATAGGAAGTGGTGAAGGGCCGGCGTTTTGGAGGCTGTCTTTTGTAAAATTGACATTCAAAAAGTCTGCTGATTTTCAGCCTAGTTTGAATAAACGGCTATATTTTATTATTTTTGAAATTTAGAAATATACAAACGATTTAACGTGTTTTTCCGAGACACGGAGGACTCTCGGTATGACATAGATGGTTTCATGGATGTATGGTCACGGATAGACTATGGCAAGCGTAGTTTAAATACACATCTATCACAAGCCAGGTTAAGGTTACTGATATGAATAAAACTATCAATTAAAACAATATATGGTATAGAAAAACTACTGTATTCGTAATTGATAATACATTGCCTGTTTTTATATACATATTTTTTTAATATGATACTAGGTATATTATTATAGGTATATTATTATATGAGTTCATAATAAATTATAAATAACAATATCAAAGCAAAGGTCCATCTTTTTTCATCATTTCCAAATTTTTCGTCTCTATTATAGTGACTACACCTCCATGTTTCGTCTTCACTCTATAAACTTTGTCCTTTTTGTCTTTTTCTTTTTTATTTTTCTCTTTCTCTTGTTTCTTCTTCTTACCTTCTTGAGCATGAGTTTTATTTTTCGCACTGTCGTACACATATAACTGTGGTTCAGAAGGATAATTCCCGTAAGCGGCATAGTATTCTTCGTACTTCTCTTTAGTGGCCTTGACGTAAGCTTCAGCCATCGCTCTGATCATATTCTCACTCTTCTTCGATATGGCTTGGTTGTACAATGCAACGGGACCCAAGTTCGGCATCACTGTAACAGTTGGAGAGCTAGGACCTTTCTTTATGTCTTCTTTTAGAAGTTCTAACATTTCTTCGTACGGGGTCAAAGGTATGGTTTTAGTGTAAGGTGGGCCATAAGCTTCATATTCCGCACTGGTTATTTGATACAACGGGAAAGGAAATTCATAAATTTGTTCAGGATAGCTAAATTGAGCGTGATGAGATTCTTTGACATAATCTGTATCCTTATGTTTTTTCTTTTTTTCCCTTTTCCTTGTAATCCTGACAGGAGTTTTAGTTGCTAATCTGGCACGTATTAATTTCTCGAAAACGTCCGCGCAGTAAGCGGGTAAATGTAGCGGATGCCAATAGAACGGATTACACTCATTAGCGTCTCTGTATCTCTCCTCGAAATCGAAGTGGTCCATATACGTAACACCGGTGATGGATGGTGACGTCATTACTATGATATCGTACTGCACTAATATTGGCAATATCCATTTTAGCTGCAAATATTAATTGATTGAGTGCATTCATTTAGCGATTTCTTGCAATAATAATATATCAATCGTTACGTCTGTTTATGTCAGTCTGAAGTACAAACTAAATGGGAGGAGGAATGAAAACTCATAGTGACTTTTGTCCATCATAACAAACATTAAACAATATTATATTAATATTAAGAAGAATTCGTTCTAATGAAAGTTTTATCAGCAAATGATGTGTTTCAAATATCTACGATAAAAGTTTAAACGAATAAAATATAAAAATAAGGCGCCCGCGTCTGTATTACGGGCAAACTTATTAAAAGTAATTATCAATGCAATATTGTTATAGATTATTTTATTAATTGGTATTTTAGCTTTAAATCATTATGTAATTGAAATAACGTATTCGCAGAACTCGTGAACTGAATTCATGCTTGCTGTAATTTCATGCCAATATGTAGGCGTATCGTATTTACAATTTACGCAATGATAATGAAATTCATATTAATTAAATTGCAAATAACTCTTGATATCACTCATAACGATGTTGTCAACTATTAAATTATATGACTTGTCGTGTGTTGGTAATAGTTTTAAATCTTTTAGATACACAAATTCATGTAACTAAAATTTAAGACAATTGATGCTGTTAAAACGTTATTCTTTTTTATAGATCCGTAATATTTGTTATAATACTAGTATTGAGTCAGTTACACGAAATATACAATCAAATGTCTGTCTTAATGCCAATATCTACCATGCACGGAACTACAGAGTCCAGAACCTTTGAGAGGTGAACCTTTGAGGGCCAACAGGCAAAAGCCTTTTTGTGACAACTATTGAAATATAACAAATAATCATATTAATAGTTCTGGATGCACCAGGGACATCTCCGGTTTATGCATGACTATTGCAAAATTTGGGTAGAAACTACTTGGGCCATTGTGATGAAACAACAGTGGAGTAGATTAGGGGGATTTATGAAAACCCACGATGACTGCCGAAACAATAGTCAAAAATATAGACGTAAAAATGGTAGGCTGAGACTCGCCAGCTCATTGACCGAGCCCTTAGAAAAAGACGCAAAGGGGGTAATGGGAACTTGAGCGGCTGAAGGGTGAGGATGCTTCAGTGGGCTTTAAACTCAACAAAGTATTTATTGTCAGTCAATATAATATTTTCTTAAAGTTCGTCACGTGTGGAAGGCTCCTAATCTGCTTGAGACTTACCGTCATTATTCTTTGTTTTCGGTTTATAACGCCAACTTCTTTCATTCACACTTTATTGGCACCTACTTATCGCATTTTTCAGTTTATTTTTTCAGATAGTTAGCCTACGTCAGTTTCTATTGTACTACCACCTGCACAGTTATGCAATAACACATTCTTGCCAGAATTTTATTGTAAATACACGTTTAGATAGTTGGTTATTTTAAATAAAAACACAAAGTTGTCTAATGTGTTTTTTATTGCAAACTCTTCATCCTAAAAAGTTTCCTATTTGCATTTGTTGTAGCTGCTCCGGTATTCCTGCGTTTTTTTTTTGGTTTGGATATCTAAAGAGTTTTATAATGACAGGTTGTATCACTACCGGTGATTTGGCACAATCACCTGGAACAAAAAATACGGGAGACTTTAATTTCTTCGTAAAGAGGAGGTCCTCTGTTACATGTGGGAAATGGTTCGATTTGGAACGAGACTAACAAATTTCTGTCACTGTATCTTGGAAATCTATCCACAGCCCTCTATTGGTTGGTATATCACTTCTACGCAGATGTACGTTAATGAAGAACGATTGCAAAGTATATATTATTATGAAATTACATAGTTATGTTGCTGGTAATATTACGTACATAAATGCGTAAGCACCTCCGTATTACGCTTTCAAACGAATACGGGTGAACCGTTTTCAATAAAATTGTGTTAAAAATAAGCATAAGACATAAGATTATTTGGCTGGGTAAAGTAGTTCCCGCGAAACCGTGGAAAGGCTAGACTAACTAATATTATAAATGCGAAAGATAGTTTGTTCATTGGTTACGCTTCTACCGTAAAATTGAACTGTTTTGGATGTTTGGTATGGAGGTAGATAAGACCTTGAAGACAGTTATAGGCTACTTAGTGCGTTAAGTAGTTCCTTCGGGACGAGTGAAACCGTGGAAAATGGTATATCGATGCCGCTATTACAAAATAGGTTCAAGGTTAGTTAAGGCACGTCGTCTGGATTGTGTTGAAACGTCGAATAATGGTACGAATTAATTGGAAGGGGTTTCATCACACGGTTAAAGGGGATGCCGTCATATCAATTAAAATTAAGTTTACTTTTTTGAAAGATAATTTTATACAGTAGTGGTACACATGCCGAGTAAATGCTACAAGAGGTTCTCAACCAGTAAACCCGGCTCGAAATATTATTTACTCCATCATCTGTTACTAGAATATTCCGGTTCCAGTTTATGGGATGAGTAATGGATCCAAATACTTGGCCCTTGAACACTTCATGATTTTCGTCAATTTTAAGCTCTGGTCTGTTTTAAAGGCAACTGTGTAAGTTCCGTTCGTCCACAGTTGGAAAAAGGCCTCCTCATATATGCATGCCTAGTCTGCAGCTTGACGCTTCCAACTTCTGCCTGTAAACTTTCACAGAACGTCTCTCCATCTTCTCGGAGGACGTCCCACACTACATTTAGCCTAGCCGTGATCTCCAGTCAAAAACCTGTTGGCGTTGCATAGGCGATGCTATTTTTTTAAGACAAACCCGTATGTCTGTGCATTTTTCTCGACACCGTGTCTCATAGCGTCTTTGACGCAGTATATGTACTGTCTAAAAGTTTTGCCCAACCTAACAATTATTACTGCCGAATCTATTTTGTTCTGTTATTCACAGTTTAGTTAAAATAAACGTGCTTATTGACAAATATGGGTCTTATTCTTCTTTAATCGTAATTCTGGTACTTATCGCTATTTCGCTCGTAGAATGAAACTATAATATTTAAGTGCATACAATTGAATAACCTTGATTTAGAACCCTGCTGCAATCTATTTTAGGCTTATATTCTAAGAAAGTGTTTATAATTATCTCACAAAACTTTACAGCAATCGTCAGATAAAAACTTTTCTTTCTACTCACAATAATAATAATCTGGTACACCTACCTGTATTCGGAGCTATATTGCCCAAATTAAGAACAGGATCTTGACTTGTCGAATAGTGGATTAACGAAAAAATATTTAATATAATTGCCACAAGCATTGTTATATCTGAAAATGTTGTATAAAGTATTACAGATCCACATTGTGCAAAAACATTAAAATTTTATGATAATAAAACAATAAAAACATAATGCAATATTGGAACATTTTATTATAATTTTTAGCTTTCCGTAGTTGATTTTTCTTCTTGTTGTTTGAATTTACCAGCTAGGTCGTCGAATTTATTGTCCGTTACGAATGCAGGCATGTACATGTTCCTTGGTGGGCAGCAGCAGTTCGCTTCAGGATCTGTATTGCTCCGCCTGCTCCTGAATCCTTTATATTTAGCGAGGTTCTCTTTTTTGTTCTCCTCAGATTGGTCTAATTTCTTCAAATCTTCGCGAACGTCTTTCAAGTCCTCCTTTCTTATAATTCCTCGCATATTTAAGAAGTCTGCCATGTCTTGATTGACTTTAAACTCAACAACGCATTCTGAAAATTTATTGTACTATGTTATAGTCATTTTTGTTAGCCTAGTGGCAGACACTATTGAATAGTATGATTGGATAAACAAAAAGTTTTTTTTAAGAAAACAAAGTAATGGCCACTTCTTAATCCTCTTATTATCTTAATAATCTTAAACCTATACAGAGATCAATCAAAACTTAGGAGATTTAATCCGATAAGAATTCATGTTAAAAATAAAATAAAATAATATTATAATATCTTATCAGTTTCGTATAGTTAATAAAACTACCCTAGACAAGCTTAATAAAGATAAAGTTTTTATAGCAATTGAATTAGTTTTACAAGGCTACATACATATTCTGTCTGTATTTATAGTAGGTAATTTAAGTTTATATTTGACTCTTAAAGCATAGATGGCATAGATAGAACAAGCGAAGAACCTACATGCATATAAGCCAAAATATAGAAGAAACCAAGGCAAAGGCAGTTGAGTTCAAATACCTATTGCGGTTTGTACCTTGTTTGTAGTTATTAAAACAAGTGTTACCTTCGTAAGGAGGACAATCGCATCGAAAAGAAGGCGATTTTATCGGTAGGTTTTCATGTCTTCTGAAGAAATATTCAATTGGTTCCTGAGGCATTGACCACGACCATCTATCCCACGGCATCATTGTCTGCTCCGACTTCAAGATCACACAAGCAAAAATAAGAGCGATGCAAAGAGTCTGTGAAGAAAAAGGATTCATTATTTAAATTTTAGAAATTAGGAAAGTTTATCATTCAAATAATTAATATTATAAAATTCAAATAAATAATGTAAAATAAATATTAAGTAATAAAACAAACAGCTTCAGATTAAAATAATATATTAAGCAGAGTGGTAAGTATTCTATTGTAGTTTGTAATATCTAAACATTAGTTTAATACCTATTATATTTTATATGTCTATTTCCATTAAAACATCAGTCGGAGTAATTCCAATTCTATGAAAAATAATTTATAATTTCATGTTTTAACTAAAACAATCAATCATTTGCTTTTAAAATTACATTATCCTAGTACATTTGATTTACGTTTTTGAGATAATATTTCTATGATTAAAAATTACGATGGATGTAACGAAACTGCGAACTGTCCATTAATTTTTGTGGAGTCACTGTAGTAGGTAATATTTACCTCTACTACCCAACTGCGGCAAGTCAAGTCAAGAAATCGTGTTCCTATTTCAATCATATTATTTACAGGCACTCTAATGAATCCAAGGAGTTCCAAAGTCTAGCTTTATCCTGATACATCAACCCATTGAGTTTGTTTGCTCACATTGGTGTGATTATATAAATTGACTTATGCTCTGTATATTTAGCCACTGTCAATTCGACCTTGTTATATACAATAATCCTATTGTATCCAAGAAACAAGGAAAAAAATAGAAATGTATGGATATACATTTCTATTTTTATTGGTTACAAGTCTGATACCAACGTCCTTCTTTCTGTATGATAATCAATTATATGTAGGAAAAATGGTCGCAGCACAATAGTCCTGTCTCAATATTAATTAGGTATCTTGGCTAAAAGCCAGATAATTCACCAGAAAGGCCAATTTTCCGTAACTTTGAAGTATTTTTTGTATGTCGTATTTTTAAAGCGCTGACTCTCTTATGATAGACTTTTTTTAGTTTGCCGACTAGTGAGTTTAATCCTAGAAGCCATAATACTCATAATCATCATAGATTTTTGGGTAACCGTGGTCATAAAAATTGTAATCCGTGCTAATGTTTTCAAGATATGATAAGTCAGTTTCTTTTCTAAGCACCATTGCTTCAGTTTTATCTGTCGAAGCCATATGAACATAATCATTATTTTCTTGTTGTTTCTCGGTGATGATTACTTCAGATATGGGGGGAAGGGTCCTGTCCTTTTTCTTTCTATGCTTCAAGCAAACGTCAGGTGGGAAATATGGGCAACGCATGACGGGTACTGTAGTGGTAGGCTCGGTGGTGGTGGTGGTAGTAGTAGTAGTGGTAGTAGGGGCTTCTGTTGTAGTCGTTGTAGTTGTCGTAGTGGTGGTAGGGGCTTCCGTTGTAGTTGTAGTAGTTGTCGTAGTGGTCGTAGTTGTTGTCGTAGTAGTAGTAGTGGATTTAGTGGTAGGAACTAAATTGACTTTCAATATAAAACATGCAGTTGGTGTCGTCGTAGCTCTCGTTGTATACTTTTTGAAAGGTGCTGGGCTTCTCGTATTGTGCAAGTACTCGAAGTCCCTACGAAAAATACGTCTGTAAGCCTCTCGGCCTTTCCTTCCAATGAACAGTGGGAACTGGAAAGCGATGTTACCGCCGTCACTTCCATTGCATCCACCCTCACACAATTTATAAGGAGCGGTGAACATTAATAATCCGGGTTTCTCTGACATTTCTAAAATGAATTTTTGACACAATAGTTAAATTTAATTACCACGCACTATGGCTTCGTGTTCCGTAAAAGTTAAATAAATCAACTTACTCTCTCCATTAACCATTTTGCGGATAAACTGTTCTCCGTCAGCGGCATTCTCAATATTATCACCGATCTCATCAATTGCTTCTTTTTTTCGTATTACGTTCCCAGTTATCAGCGGAAATGAACTAAAAACAGTCAATATTTTTAGATACACATAACCTTGCATCATTAATGCCTGCAACCCAAGTAAATCTTGTTCACCTTTCCTATTTAGCGAACTCTGTATTACGACTCGATAATATAACGGCAATAATGTAGCTAACGTGAGTTTTATGTTTAACTTCCTTATCGATATAGTTTTCATATTTATTGTAAAAATATATGAAGTTTAAAAAAAAACATGTCAAATAAAATATAGACGTTTATCAGATTGTAATGGAATTAATCTAAGAATTATTATTAATAGATCTAATATGTAAAAGTAAAGATGGAATAAACGATGTTAATGAGACCGTGTGGAGATATTTCTCATAAATCTCGCCTGTTAAGATACCGCCGGTATCGGGAGCGCGATGTGATTGCGATTCGCTTCATTTGCCTACAGAGTGAGCTTTATCTTCAGTTTCCTTATTGTGATTCATTCCGACGTCGCCCAGCGCTAGCGGGACATTGGGAAATATTTATGTACAACGATTTATATCTGTCACTGACTCCCAACTCTTTCCAATTGGCGAAAGAGTTCTACACAATTGTTTCGCTGAGCATTGTATAAAAATAGTCGCCCAAGACACTGGCCTAGAGTAAGAAAATGATAATAATATATCTCCGGCTGTGAGATAAGTCATGTGTTTTTAAGTTTACAAGACATTGTTCAGAATTATATGCTACTTTGTTACAAGGTTTACGATGATATGTGTTTTACGTGTCTACTAAAATTAGTTTATTAGAGTTTAATTCATCATTGTAAAATGCAATTTAAAAACAAAATTATAGATTGGTGGCATCTCGCATATCTTGTTTTTTAAATTACACAATTTTATGCCAACAAGCATACGCTACGTAGATCGTGGTGGCCTAATGGTTAAGGCACCTGCATCTCGTGTACGAGTGTGCGGGATCGTAACCTGGCCAGCACCAGTGTGACTTTCCTAAAGTCATATGTACTTACTAAATGTATTTTCATCCTAACTTTGCTAACGGTGAAGGAAAACATTTTGAAGAAACCTGGACTAATAAGTCTGAAATCACCAATCTGTATTGAGCAAGCCTGTTGATCAATGCTCAAAGCTCATTCCTTCTCTGTATGAGAAGAGGCAACAGTGGGATAGTAAATACGTTGATGACATTTACTTCAGAGCATCGGAAATACTCGTATCAAAGACGGCACGTTTGGCGTAGTACCTGAGCAATGGGCAGTTGCGCTGCGTGTCGCGGATTCGATTCCCGCACGGAACAACTAAATATGATCCGGGGCCGGGTGTTTGTCCTTCTGTAATGGGTGTTTGTGAATGCACCCATGATACAGGAGAACCTCAAACTGAGAGGCACATTTAAAAAAAACGAAAACAAAAAGACTTCATAGATGATTTACGATTCCAGAGATAAAGCTGAAAAATATCATTGAATTATGTAAATACACCTATACAATTCAAACTGAAACCTTGTCACACTGCTTGGCATCTTAACCAATAAATACGGTAGTGAGTTTGTTCGTTCTTTCACGGAAAAACGGTTCAACTCAGATTTGGATGGAATTTGGTATGGAGATGGACCCTGGAGTCGGGGTTATAGGCATTTTTTTATTCAGATGATTTAAGTAGTTCCCTCGGGACGCGGGTGAAACTGCGGGAAACAGTTAGTAGATAATACATACTATGAAAAAGAGCTCTTCAAACAAAAAAAATCGAATTATAGATCACTTTAGAAAACTGAGACTTCTAATTAGTGGAGTGCCTGGAGCATTCAAAACCGTAAAACCTCGGATTAGAGTTATAGTGAATGAATTAATATGATCGATGTGGGATATTGTTTTTTAAACTATAAATTGCAATGTTTACCCATTTTTTTTTTGTGCTTATCATTGTTTCATTGTTTAAACAAATTATTATGAAATAATAATGTTTAACCATATATTTTCACTTTAAACAGTATTTTTTTTTATTTATATGTTAAATCTTACCTGAGTAGACATATAGGAACATTTTTCAAAGATACCTGTGTATAAAAATAGCAGTAAAGATCTCGAACAGTGGAGGGGAGAGCGGAGCGACAGCTACTATGTACAATGAAATTTCTCGGCTAGTTTAGTTGCAAGTAACACGTATTCTGTGAATATTGTGTTTCTATAACAGTAAAAATTTGGTTTTTTACCCGACTGCGACAGAAGGAGGGTTATGTTTTTCGAGTGTATGTATGTCCATTTCTTTGGCACGCCCTATAGCCCAAACGTCTGGACGGTTTTTGACATATGAGGTGTCGTTCGATTTGTCTAAATTGTAGTAGTGACATAGGCTATATAGATTTTCAAACTGGCGCCCGCAAATGGCGGAATGGGAGGGGCAGTTGATTTTTTTTTCCGTAGCAATATGGGTATCAAATGAAAGCTAGTAAAAAGAATAAAAATAACAATAAGAACAAAAATATATACATTTTATTACAACTTGAGACATGTTTTCATACATTCTTTAACGCTTAATACGATTCGTCATCCCGTTTAATACGCCTAACGCCAACACATATTACCTCTGCGGCAGCGGCCAGCGGTGGAAATAGAAGACCCTGATAGCAAGCGACCCTTGACTGTGCATGATGCTATTCTAAACATTGCAGCTGCTTGGGAAGCAATTAAGCCTGAAACCATTCAAAATTGTTTCAAGAAAGCAGGTTTCAGAAATAACCAGGTTGACGTCGTGTTGGAAGAAGAAGAACCCGTAATACTGCAGGGTTTTCCTGGATATTCTTCCATTGTACGAAATTCAATCAATTGAAGATATTATTGAGAATGTGAATAACACACAAGAAGAGGCTGAAAGTGATAATGATCAAGAAGATGAGTCAACTCCGATTTTGTCACACGCCCAGGCATTATCAGCAGTTAATGATTTAAGACGCTATGTAACTTCTTTGAATCAAAGTGAAGACGCACTACAAAAGTTAAATTACGTTAAAAAACTTGTAATTTCTAATGCCTCAAAATCTTTTTGTCAAACTAAATTAAGTGATTATTTTAAATAACGTGATAGATACACGGCACTTTATATAACGTACATAATTTTGAAATGTACAATTCAATACCTAATATTAATACATACGTATGTAGTAGGTCCGTTTTTATTTCCCTATATCCCGCATAATACGCTTTCCCGCTTTAAGACGCGTTTTTGGTTGAGTCCCTGTGAAATCGTCTTAAACGGGTTTTACTGTATTTAAATAAACAGATTTTGTACTAATATTTTTTTTTCTTTTCATTAGTCGTAATTAATTACCTTATTTTTTTAAATGTACACAATAGAGTACGTTTCATTTATAATTAAACTGGCCGAGAAATTTCATTGTACATAGCAGCTGTCGCTCCGCTCTCCCCTCCACTGTTCGAGATCTTTACTGTTTTTTTTATACACAGGTATCTTTGAAAAATGTTCCTATATGTCTACTCAGGTAAGATTTAACATATAAATAAATAAAAAATACTGTTTAAAGTGAAAATATATGGTTAAACATTATTTTTTCATAATAATTTGTTTAAACAATGAAACAATGATAAGCACAAAAAAAAATGGGTAAACATTGCAATTTATAGTTTAAAAAACAATATCCCACATCGATCATATTAATTCATTCACTATAACTCTAATCCGAGGTGAAAACCCCCAGGCGCTCCACTAAATAGTGAATAATGAAAATATTGTCGTGGATCTAGGTAATTTCTAGAAGCTTCTATTTTCCATATTATTTAGTAATAATGTATACATCCTAGCATTGCCCTTTGTCGGGCTTACAGTCTAATCTAACATAAGTAAATGTCTCAAGAGACTCTTGATGTGTTTAGCCATTTTAGTAAAATTAGATCAAAATAATAATATTCATATACAGATAAGTTTTGAAATGATCTACTTTTATTATATTACGTTTTATTGATTGTACTCGTACATACATACTTTATTGTCATATTCAGAAACAAATTTTGTATTTGATTTGAAGTAGGTACTCAGTCGTCCATCCGCATCCACCTTTTTATTATACACTGTTGGCCGGTGCAACATATGCCATATTGCCCTGTCCTCAGCTTATTGCATCCAACGTCTGTCTGCAATCTTTCCCAGTTCAAATAAGACACCGTTTTATCAGAATAATTCTGACTTATTTGTTTATGTCCTAGATTGATTGTCTTCACGTCTTAAGGTCTTTGGTGTGGGATGCAATTTGTGTCGACACCCTTGCTCCATCTCACCTTCCCAGTACGGTGGGCTGTGCTGGTGCAGCTACTGCAGCTGTAGAAAACCTTAAACCCTAAACCTTAAAACTTAAGGGCATGGAGTCCAAGTGCCCGTCTACTATTTCGTGATGTCAGTAAAAGTATGGTAGACTCCACGCGTGATCAAAGGGCTGGCCTATATTTCGGTCAAAGAATCAGCATTGCCATCCAATGTGTCAATGCAGCCAGCCAGGGCACGATTCGCGTTGACAGCGATGCGGATGAATATTTTGAAGCCTCATTTTATTACTATAATTTATTATTTTTATGTTTTTATTATTGTAAATAAATGTAAATAATATGCCCCTTAGACACTTGATCTAGAATATACTTGTCTAGTAGATCATATACTACAAGTTGAACATCAACGCTATATCATGCCAATACCCCCCCCCTCCTCCTCTAGTCTAAGACTACGACATACTGCGGTGCTATCGCATGGCACACCCATCAGCGTCACTAAGATGAATCGACAGGCACCTCATTTGTCATAACTGGTTGAATAATTCGGGTCCAACGACATATACATGTGCCTAGAACCAATGGGTACTCCTGTTTCATTTTGTGTACAGTATTGATGACGTCATTGATCAAAGTTCTAGTAATCTAGACATTGCCCAACGTAGCTCTCAATTGGTATAGTTTACCTGATAAATCTGAATCCTAAACAATATTTCTCTAGAATCCATAAAAGTATAAAAAAACATGGTCAGAGGGTAGATCCTCTGAATGAATCATGAATGTACTTACTGTATTTTTGAATTGAATTTACTCTTTTATATTTTTTAGTTAGTTTACTAATTTATATGCAGCAATAAATTTTATTTAATAATCGCTCACGATAGCGGTTTTCATTTATTTTTATATGCTTCGGGTAGTATTATTTTATAATAAAAAAAAAACGGTACGCAAAACGGTACATTCATGTTAGGATCTCAGAATAAAATACATTTTCATCGATTTATTGAATTCAAAGTCAAATGTGAATTTCAAGGCGACTTAAATTCAATTGTGGAACGGAAGCCAAATACACCACGGTGTTTAGAATGCAATCTTAAGTGGTTTAACGATAATACCTTTGACGTCTAGAGGTTGAATATCAGTTCGAGGAAATGTGCAACGGGTATAATTCCATCACAGTTATGTACTTACGTTATTTACGGCAGCTTGTTTAAATTCCACAAAGAATGAATATCATGTGAAATATTTGCTTGAGTCGGTTAAAAGCTCGCTGAATTTAATTTGATATTTGAATATAATCGTAGAATTTTCGGTCTGAATTCCTAAAACTTCCTCAGATTATAGCACCACGTATAGCCGACGGACGTAAAATGTACGAGTTAATAACTCATATTTACACTTCGTTCTATTAATTTAATGTTAGGTGCTATGTATTTGTTTAAAGGATACTTGGGTCTGGTTAGCTTTTTGATTTGTCAGGTTAATATAGAATTCCTCAACTACCTGAGCGAGGTATTTAATCAAAATAGTCGGACTACCGGTGCAGAGAGGATTTCGCAGGTTCGTTGTTTGAGCGAGAGAGGGGCGATGCTTGTGGGGGTTTGACCGCCGGTCAACATACACGGAACCTAATTAAGGTGTCTAGCTGTCGTTGGTATGATTCCAGATATTGATTAGTTGAAGTATTATAAAATATAATATTCATTCAATATTATATTTTCAAGTTCTATAGCTAGTATTTGTCTTAACTTCCTAATTTATATTATAAATGCGAATGTGAGTTTATTTGTCTGTTTCACTTTTACGATTAAACGGCTGAACCGATTTGGATGGAATTTGGTATGGAGATAGTTGGGCACTTGGAGACGGTTATAAGTTTCTTAAACGGATGTGCGTAGTCGGGAAATCGCGGCCAACCGCTAATTGGTCATAAATATTGAACTTTTAGATTTGTGCCAAATTTTATTGAAATCTCTTAAATGTTCAAACAGAGAAAGACACACGGAATTATTTGGCATAGTATTATAAAAGTTCAACTTATTTATCTAGAGTCTAGAGGAAATATTTTTTGAGAATATATTACGGTAATTACAAATAATACAAGTACGAGTATCTTTTAACACTCAACGGTACATCTCTATGTATGTATTCTATACTAATATTATTAAGAGGAAAGATTTGTTTTTTTGTTTGTAGGGTTTTGAATCAAAAACTACTGGACCGATTTAAAAAATTCGTTCACCGTTAGAAAGCTACATCTTTACAAAGTGTTATAGGCTATATTTATTTCCAGAAATAATTAGGAATTTCTACTAAAACTTGAATAATGTAACCCAAGGTGTGAAAAAAGGTCCACGCGGGCGAAGCCGCTGGCGGAATACTAGAATATAATATATTTGCAGTCTTGATCTTTGTTCTATTATTATATTGCACGCTGTTGTTAGTGCTGTCCACTTAATCATAGCTAATAACTTGTTCACCTGCACTTCATCAACCTTGAGATACGAACGCATCCGTGTATACGAATATGGGTGCTTAATATTGTTCGTTTCGCATTCCAAAACATACAACTGTTTAGTCTGTGGAGCACTGGTTAGGTAATAAATAATAACTGTAGCTTTTTTTAACTATGTTATTCTCAGCTTTCAGTCTAACCAAATGCAGCTGAGTATTACAGCCAATTGCACCACACTTTTTATCATACTTGATACTTTTACGAATATCACAAAACATGATATCAATAATTAGCATTAGCTTTTAATATGTTTTATAATATCAATAAATAGCTATAGCAGTTAAGCAAACATATAATCATAGACATTTAAAAAAAAACCATAAAGTAATAGTAAAATTATTCAATTTTATCTTCCACTAGCTTCCGCCCGCGACTTCGTCCGCGTGGAATAGTGGTGCTCCGCTCCTTTGGTTTTAGCGTGATGATTAAGAGAGCGTGATGACTTATAGCCTTCCTCAATAAATGGGCTATCTAACACTGCAATAATTTTTCAAATCGTACCAGTAATTCCTGAGATTAGCGCGTTCAAACAAACAAACAAACTCTTCAGCTTTATTATGTTACTAGCTGTTTCCCGCGGTTTCACCCGCATCCCGAGGGAACTACTTAGCGCACTCGGGTAAAAAGTAGCCTATGTTGTTCCTCAGGGTCTATTCTATCTCTGTACCAAATTTTATTTATATCGGTCCAGTAGTTTTGGCGTGAAAGCGTAACAGACAGACAGACAGAGTTACTTTCGCATTTATAATATTAGTAAGGATCAGTTCTTCCTTTAATCATATAAGGAGCCGCATATTTTTTTGATGCAACCAGCTGTTATTGTGTTAATTGTAGTCCAATGAAAGAATCAATGGCAAATCAACGGAAAGTCACTGGCCTTTAAACAACTATTTCTGAAAAACTATTCAACCGACACAATAATTATGGCGTTTGTACATAAGTAGAATTATCAAAATACACCATCCCCTTATTTTCTATCCTTCTTTTTGGTAAAGGCTTCTTCTCATGATAAGGCATGTGCATTGATCAGTGCGTTTACTCAAGGCGGGCCTAGCACGAACGAAATAGTATAATCGCAACGTTTATGTAAACAATTTTCGAATCAAAAATACAACCATACCAAAGCAAAATGTATATTTAAAATAGGTACATAAATAATAATTTGCAGCATCCAACGATATGATTTAACTCATTAATTTAAATAAATAGTATGTTAGAAGCGACTGTATTCCATTCATAAATCGGTTTCGATAAAAATACTTTTTCGAAAGTGATTCGTGTTAGGCCCACAGGTTACTTCACGATGTTTTCCTTCACCATTATTTAGTCTAAGATACACTTAGAAAATTCACATCCAGGGTCCAGTTAGATACTTTAAGGAAAATATTTACTGCTGTATTTAACATTGTCGCTTTAATCAATCATTTACCTAAACTGACTGATTGACCGAACGCACGTCGCACACATGTTGGTTGCTGCACGTTTAAACAGTGTGAATGGTGGATTAGTATTGCTGGTTATACTGAATTTGAGTTCGGTGACGATCTCACGACCATGTTACACGTTGCTAGACTAACCACTGCGCCGATACCTGTACAGGGGCAATCACAGTGTGGCCACAAACATAGCTACACAAGCGGCCAATATTGACGAGAATAATATATTTAACCACTGACATACACCCATTGACAGAAAAAAAGAACACTTTAGATAACAACTTTATTACAGTATCTAACTTTCTCTTATCATGTGACTTACAGGTGTTAATTAAAAGAGAATTTAGAGAGAATTGCCTTTTATTTTAATAAACAATGTTAATGCCAAGAGAGTTGAGAGAGAACAATTTTAGTGACAAGAGAGTTGATAGAGAACTACCTTTTTTAACCAATGTTTGAATTCAAATAAACTTCTAAATTCTAAATATAAAAAAGGTATACAAAAGAGGTTGATTGCTGGTCACCAACAACAGGTTTTACTAACTTAATAAATAACCTACCTTTTAGGAATGGTAAATCATCTAATGACTCCTCCGCTGTGGGTGGAAGGAAGAGTCAGAGTGTTGTATTTACCAAAACCTATCAATGTTCCATCCTTCGCCCTTTGTTTTCCGGGGCTGCGGTAATTCTTTCGAATATCTCGCAGCCCCGATAGACCCTGGGGGAGGGCCCTGTCAATTAGGCTGACTTCTTTTTGAGATGCGCGTGGAACACAAACGCGTCGTCGTTCGGGCCTGGTCCTTACTGGACGGCGAGCCACCTATAGCTTACCGTCCGCAGTCCCTATCTCTTCCTGATCACATCAGAATCGTCTTATTGTACAATAATAATCTTCTGCGTAGATGGCTAGCCCCCATTGAACCTTGGCCGTGGTGATCAAAATTAATTCCGGGTGACAATATTTATTGCCAGAACAAAAGGTGAATTGTTGCGTTTATGATAATATCAATTAGAGGTGATTATGATTAATACTGAACGTAAATCTGAAATGAGTGGCCGCTGTATCTATCGACACTGTAACAAGAGCTGCAGTTTGGCATGACTGCGGTCGGTTAATAAGTTGATTGATAGCAACTATGCCGTGACGGGCTGCCAACCAATCTCACAGTGACAAACTGATTAATCTGGTCATCCTAATCTTTTCTTATATTACTATTATATTTACTTAAATTAACACCGATATCCTGCCCTATATTGTTGCGACATATAAAATATATTTTTAATTTGTTAAAACAATATCTTTAATTTTATGAAATTTATTGAAACATTTTAGAATATGTTTTGATGTTCTAGATTAACTCCCGACATAAAAACCAACAACCCAATTACTCAATATTGTACAGGTGTTTAACATCAGAGTTGTTTTATCAAGAATTTTTTTCTTTCTATTTTTATACTAAAAGCGAAGATACAAATACGACTGATGCCGATGATTAAAATGTATCGAACTGCCAGATCGATCAATTATTCGGTCATTTATAAATTAATTGATGAGCCTCGTCCGCACGAATGATGCAGATAGATGATGCAGTGTCTCTGCCATCGAACACGGCTCACTAAAATTGACGATCGATATTATGCGGTGACAGAATGACGGTTATCAATATCATAATTATGTGCAACAGCACTATTCCTGTAGCACAAAATAAATATTAAAAACTTAAATGTTGAATATTTCATTTGTTTTTTCTTGTGACATTTTGTCACAACAATGTGTACTGCAAGTGAATGGGGATAGTTCGAAAACACTTCACTTTTAACGGTTTGAACTTTTTTACTATCTGAAGCCTCGTTAATGATAGATAGGTACTCTCAATGCTCCAACCATTTTGTAACATTTGAAACTGCACATCGAAACACCCATTTAACAAAACTTAGTTATAGAGTTACAGTCGAATTTGAATGTGAACAACATTTAATGCACATGTAAAATGCTGTAAGCTGGAGCGAAAATGCTCACTCAACATGAAGTTTGAGTGAATTCTTTAGTACTGGGAAATTATTACCTAAATACCTGTAGCGCAGTAGGTAATTAAAATTGCAACAGTATCGATGTCACAAATTGAGCGTTCTATTTTTAAACATCGAGTACCCAATCGATGTCTGGGCTCCCTTGGTCATTGTAACATTTAATTATCTTCAATTTGGCTGATTGCCTACTTTACCTGCTAGGTAGCCCAACGCGTTGGCCCACGCCCAAGCGATTACATTCACTGAACTGTCAAAGATAAGTTATTTTAGATATCTCGACATTGAAATTTTGTGGTGCGCCCACTGAGTGCATGTGTCATGCGATTGTGACATTGAACGTCTTGTGTTAAGAGCCATATTACTTGCTTCACGCGTCACGACAGAATACTGACACAGATACTTTATTACCGTACAGTGCTTTAAACAAATCATTTACTATTGGTGTTATTAGTCATCTCACAACTATGACTGTCTCCATTAGCGAGTAATGTCTCAGCAGTATTTTAAAGAGAAAGTAGCAATATTCTGAGCAGAATACAAATGAACAAAATTGTGCCCTTCTAATTAAAATTTTTGAATGAATAGTCGTGTTATCCATAAATAACATTATTAATTATTCATTCATAAATCACTTTTATTAAGAAATCAACGCGTAGAATTATTATTTTTAGTGAAATAAATGGGAACCATTTATCTGGATATTTAGTTAATATTACCTTATTTGTCATTGTCGGGATCGATTGGCTGATTATTACCTGACTCTTGATATTAAATACGGGAAATAGACGCGCCCGCATATTTTATTTAGTGTTGTGTTTATACTCATTTGTTAATATAATAATTAATACTTTTATTAAATAATGTGATTGTCACATAGGTTGAGTATGTAACATGATATAGACAGTTAAAGCTTAAAAGCACTTAAAATTCTTTGATCGTTATTTCTTATAGTGAGAAGTCAGCAGGTGGCCGTCTGTAGTTATTGTTTTTCGTAAGAATATGAAGTGGAGTGGATGTCGGTCCGTGTGGATCGGTATATTTGGAATATCTATTAATTGATGTATATGTTACACTTATATGTTATAGCATGTACATTCATGAACCAGATTGAACACGTGTAGTTGTATCAGCACCGCTGTAAATCATCGCATGGAAGATATTTATGTTTAGTTCCCGTGTTCAGGTGTTATCTTCCAAGTCTGTACGTATGTTTGCCTTTTGCGTGGTATCGTAGCAGACTAAGTTCTGACGTGCATTAATAGGTTTATTCTCATGACTGTAATTTTAAAACTCTTTAAAAGGGTCTAAGTATATTTTACTTAGTACTTTTTTCGCAAAGCTTATTAATGTGACTTTCGCATTGCATTAAAATGTCAATTCCAAGACCACTATAAATAAATCAGTTTACAAGTACAGGGGGTACGCAAGCAAATGAAACCAAGTAGTTAACTTAAAGTTTTATTGTCTTACTCAAATAAGACAGATATTAAATTAGGAATGCGGACGGCTTCCGATCAGTGTTATTGTAATTTAGTACCGTGGCGGCGGCGGCCGCTGATGCTGCTTCACGCCAACGTAATCCTGTAACATCGACATAAAGGTCACGCCGGCACTCCGGAGTGGGTCCGCTGAAGCGAGGTCAAGCGAGGGTGTTAGAGCGAAGCTAGATGGAAACGGTGTTAAATCCGAGTCTGGAATACTTCCTCGAGATGAGGGACTTGCTATGGTAGCGCTGGAACCTGGCGCCCGTTGATATGTGGCGAAGGAGAGACGAATCTTTGGAAGACTTTTGGCTATAGCTGCCACCCTTGGACAGGTAGGTGCGGAGCATGCGCTCGCCCCAGGTCTGCGCGCGCGGCCGCTCCACGGGCAGGCCCTTGTTCCGCCTGTCCAGGTAGTTGATGACGTCGTTGTAGTAGTTGTGCTGGTAGTCGTACAGGTAGTTGTATTGGAGGAATCTGGGCCTGAAACGTGACGGCAGCTGTTTACAAATGATTCGCTCTAAATAGACTTGGGCTAATTAAAGAGAAATGTTCGCTGTGGAAGTTTATTCAAATATTTATAATTATTATTTTTGTATTTAAAAAAGTAATTATAAATATTTGGTTTATAGTTCTGATATAAAAATTTAAATCCTAAAGATTAATTATTAAATGTAAAGAATGTGTTGTTTACAATTTAATCTGAACGGTTATTGCTTTAGTTTTTTTAAAGAAGGTTTAAAGTTGGTTGTCACCTGATCCAGTGTTTAAATACTAGTTTCTTCGGTTCAGTTCCCATGACGGTGTTCTCGGGCGCAGGGGGCTCGGCCTCTACGGGCTTGGCAGCCGCCGCAGTCTCGGCAGCTGCTGCGGCTGGCTCCGCCGGCGCAGGCTCTGCCGGCGCAGGGGTGTCTTCTTCTACTACATCGTCCCACATCTCGCAAAGGGGTACTCTGCGATCAAAAACCACTACGTTATTGTTGCCACTTGGTAAGAGAACTTCACTAGTATCACGACCGGTCACGGCACTGCATCACAGACCTAACTGGGTTTGGAGAAACGTGTGGTGCGGATGCTCGTTCGTCTACGACTGTCAGCTCCGTCCCCCGGTGGCGTACGCAGCCTCCCGATTTATCTCCCTTTGACCCCACCTGGCTGTCGCAAGCGCTGTTTGCGCGATTCGCTGCCAATGATGTTCTGTCAATACGCTGACCGTGCATTGTATTGACAAATTCCTAGTCGTTTTTAATTAGTGTGCCAAATGACGCATTGCTGCTTTTGATCTAGGAAAAGTGTTTGTCATAATTAAAATGTTTGTTAATTGAATCATATTGTCGGGTTTGCAGTGTAACTAATATACTGACATTAATATGTTTAATGATGTATTTCGTAATAATAAATCAACTCGCTATTACAAATTGCTTTTATAAGAATTTGCGATTACTATAATAGTCGTCTCCACATGAGTGTATTAATCGTACCGAGGTCATTAGTTACGGATGTCAGATAAAAAGACAAAACAAAGAAATAAATTTACGTTAGATCGTGTTTGAGTTGGGTGGAAATGAGCCAGATTGTCACTAACTCGTACACAAATGATGTCACATCTGTTGTATAAACTCGGAAGACAATACCTACATTGATTTATTTTTATGAATTTGTAAAACATTACTTTGTATCACATTTGAGCTTATTTCCAGCGTTAGCAAATTGTACAAGAACCAAAGTATTTCTTTATATAACATCAGCCAACCTGCTTTTGGCCCTATCTTTAGCTCACATTTATGAAAATCAATCCCATGAAAACATAGTTCATATCGCATACGTAGGTATTCTAGATAAATCACTTATAATTTGTGTGAGTATTTTGAAGAAGAGGAAATAAATTGTCCTGGCTGCAGTCTCCTGTAATAATTACGCAGACGTTCCGCATGTTTTATTATTATTAATGACAATGAATTGGTGATTACCGAACATTTCACACTCACGCTGATATCAATGAATGCGGCGGATGCCAAGACTGCTTAAGACAATGTATTACGTCTCGGTCAAGAGACAATATGATTAAAATAAACGATCTATTTGGTCGGAAAGATTGTTCAGCCTGTGAGAAGAAGGTATATGTACTGTAACTGATAATTATAATAATTTATTACCATTATTTTTATATACGGGTTCAAATTCATGGAAACTACTTTCTAATGTATCCAAGGACCATATTATTAATCTTTAAGATATACCTTACTCTTTAAGATTACTTTCGTTTCGAGCAAAAAAAATGCACTTTAAAGCTAGATATTTCGCAAATGACACACCTATAATACCTATGTAACGATAACCCACACGAAGTTATAAGCGACAGAAAAAAAAACCATTCACACTTTAGGTGCGTGTAAGATCTCAAACTTTGTTTCACCACTTTGTCGGCGTAATCAATCATATCCATACAAAATTTCAGCTTTATAGTAATCACTAGCTTCTGCCCGCGACTTCGTCCGCGTGGAATAGTGGTGCTCCGCTCCTATTGGTTTTAGCGTGATGAATATAGCCTATAGCCTTCTTCAATAAATGGGCTATCTAACACTGAAAGAATTTTCAAATCGGACCAGTAGTTCCTGAGATTAGTAGAGTACGCAAAAAAAGTAACTTTTCTGGTTGATTTCTTACACCTTGTGTCCGAAAAACCCAAATATCTTACGGAACCCAATTTTTTTCAAAATAAAATTTAGCCTATGTTACTCGTGGATAATGTAGCTTTCGAATGGTGAAAGAATTTTTAAAATCGGTCCAGTAGTTTTTGAGCCTATTCAATACAAACAAACAAACAAAGTTTTCCTCTTTATAATATTAGTGTAGATAACCTCTGAGCTATGCCGCGGACAGACAGAATGACATGGTGAAACTATAACGTTCCTTATCGACTACAGAACCCTAAAAACAGACAACTCAGTAAAATTACTAGTTAAAATATTTTTAATTATTATCACTTACTCTAGTTTCTAAACGTAAATCGCTAAGTCAGAACTATATTTAGAAGTCACCTGATATTGATAACGACATCGGTATGCAGAAAAATATTCTCAGGTGAAAAGACGTCTGATATGTGGCAGTTAATAAATAATAGCACGTGACTACGGATCATGGGATACAAAACTAAGTAATCTCGTCAAGCTTTTTGTTGCACTTATTGTTCGAGAATTTTCTACCGCATGATACGTACCTTGTTTTTGTTTACTTATACATATGTAACTATTGTTTATTACACGTGATGCATATAAAGTATATTAATACTTATCGGTATCAATAATAGCAGTGATTTTGTGGTCTAATTTGGGTGATGAGATGTTGATAGCCTGTTTATTGAAACCACGTGCTTTATCAATCGGCAAGAGAGAGCTAATTAAGGAGGTTTGGATGTTATATTTTGCACCTGGTAACGATTGTTGGACTCTTTCTTCCTATAAGGAAGAAAGAGTCCAACAAACAAACTATTACTATTAAACAGGCTATTTCCCGCGGGTCCATTCACGTCTTAAACGTAAATTTCTACTTCTCATACTACAAATTATTCCAGTGTTTAAGCTATGTCCTAAACTAATCTTCTTCTAAATTAGTTTAGCTGTTTTCTCGTGAAAGCGTTACAGACTGACGAACGACGAACGTACGTGTAATTCTAGAGTTACACGTAGTCAAATCAATACAATCAATTTCCTTTTTTAGGGTTCCGTAGTCCGACAAGGAACCCTTATAGTTTCGCCATGTCCGTCTGTCTGTCTGTCCACGGCATAGCTCAGAGGTTCTTGATACTAGAACGCTGAAATTTGGTTTGGATATGTATATTGATCACGCCGAGAATGTGGTAAAATGAAATTTTGAAAAAAAAAATTTTTGGGGTAGCTCCCAAACACGTAAAGTAGGGATATTTTTTTTTCACGCGTACCGTGTGGTTTATCGTTAGATAGGTCTTTCAAAAATATTATTCGTGTGTAAAGACCATTTTTCGGTTAAGCGAGCCATTTGCGTAATATCTAGCTTTTAAGTGAAAATTTTTGTTCGATACGAGCATCCCCCTCTAACTTTTGAATGGCTGTACCTAGAAATGTGAAAAAAATCACAGACGTAGCACATGTAATGAACTTACAAGGAAAACTATCACGGCTAAGAAAGCTTAACCGTTTACAGAGTTATAGGCGACTAACTAAGACCTACTACGGAACCCTACTGCGCGTGGCCCGACACGCACTTGGCCGGTTTTTTGTCTTGAGTATGTTACTATTTGTTAACGATAGGTGTTTTTTCAACTTTTTCATTGTTTCACCATTTTCATTGTTGATTGGCAAATACAATTTTTTTTATCTCGCCATGAACTGGTTTTTCACTTTAGTACAACAAATACTATAATCTAACTGTTTTATTACAGTTATAGTCATTATTGTGAACTAGAAATTATACTATTTTTTAATTAATATAAAAATAGTTGAAATTATTTTTCCTTTGTTAGCATCGGTTTTTACTCTAACCGGATGCAGCTGAGTACCAATTTTGTACGTAGAGCGAATGCCTATCGGACCTCCACAACCTAGTTACCGGGTAACACGTTACCTCTTTGTAAGACTGGTTGTCAAACTTTCTGGCTTCTGACTACCCGTAACTATTGTCAAAGTTCTGATAATGATAGCAGGAACCAATGGCTTCACATGCTTTTCAACGCACGGAGTAGTCTTGGTATGACATAGCTGTGCACCTGTTCAAGCGCAGTTTAATTTTTGATCGATTTACTCATGATTAGTGCTTATGCCACTTCTGTATGAGAAGAGATTTTAGCCCAGCAGGGGGACAATAAATAGGCGGATGAAGAAGATGCTGAGACATATTCGAACTATTTTTGGACATCATATTTCGTTCCGGACCAGATTGAACATTTTTATAATGTCATAATATCAAGTACTATTGTTGCTAATACTGTGAGCGTTATTATTTTAAAGAAAGAAATTGTTATTTTTCACTTAGGTGGATTATTTTGTTTATCAATAAAATAAATAAAAATACCGTTTATTTTTACCTGTATATTGTTGGAGCAATTTTAAATTCTGCGTATAACGGATTACGCGAATCTCCTAACTTATTTGCTTGCGCTAAGAATGATTCCAGGTAAACATGCTATTCTAGTAAATTGCGTTACAAAGTAAAAAGGAAAAATATTTCTTCAACGAAATTATATTTATAGGTAATCTAAGCTTTATCTATTTATTTATCTATACTAATATAATAAAGCTAAAGGGTTTGTTTGTTTGAACGCGCTGATCTCAGGAACTACTGGTACGATTTGAAAAAAATCTTTCAGTGTTAGATAGCCCATTTATTGAAGAAGACTATAGGCTATATATCATTACGCTAAAACCAATAGGAACGGAGCACCACTATTTCACGCGGACGAAGTTGCGGGCAGAAGCTAGTACGTATATAAAATGCTTTGTCCTGAATGACTGACGGATCAACGCGCTGCCTAAATTGCTGATCGTAGAAATCTTAAAACGTGGTGGGAATTTGTATGACGTAAGCATCCGATAAGAAAGGATTTTATACCCCTGAGGAGGAGAAAAAGGAGGGCAAAGATTATATGAAACTGTAATTTTTGATTTGAATTCGTGTAACCCACGCGGGCGAAGCCGCTGGCGGGAAGCTAGTTAAGTATAAACTAATTCTATAACCTTTTTAGTCAGTAAAGTAGACAGAACCGTTAAAGCAAAATTATTCTTAATACTATTCATGAGAGAAACTATCATAAAGTTTTCGTACAGAAGTCTACATCATGTCCTATTCCAGTATGGTCGTCGGCAGCTAAATCGACAAATGTCGCAACATACGTTAGTGTCAGCAAACGCGCGTAGTGACACTACGCGACACAGGTGTGGGCCACAGTCGGTGGTACATACATCACTGGCGTGCCATAGTCCGCAACGACAGACGATCCTATGTAATGTGGTCAAGCCTTTATCTGGTGCAACCCGCCCGCATGTCCGCCGTCTAAATTAACTGGTTGCGTGTTGTATCACTGGCATTTTCATTTACCTCATAATTAGCCGACGAATTGGCATTTCAGTGAGCAATTACAGTTCGTGATATTGATATTAAATGGTTTGGAATTCATAATTATTAGCTGAGTCGGAATGGAAGGTTTCATTATGTTTTTTGACTGCAAATGTCATCGGTTTCATTTTGTATTCATTAATTAAGGATAGTGATATGCACGTTACCTACCCAATTAGAAAGGGTATAGTTTAAAATAAAATTAACTGAATAATACACATGAAAGTAACCATTTACGGTAGAGTTTATTTTGATTGTAATTATAAGTATAATAATAATTAATAGCTGTTGCCTGCGCTTTCATTCGCGTTTTGCGAAAACTGCCTCGCGCATTTGGATAAAAACTATCCTATTTCTTATTTTATCTTATTCTTAAAATTAAATTCATATTAATAAGTATGTAACACGAGCGACAACTGGCTGCCGTTGCGACCTAGTTCTAATTGGTTCTTAGTAACCTATTAAAAATTGCTTCCCTATATTATGATGACATTAGCGGGAAACCATAAGGACCATTGTTATAAAAATGCCTTTAATATCTAAATAAGCCACTCACTCGTGTTCACTAATGAAAATATCGGTATCATTATTGTATTTAAAGCTAATATGAATTAATTAAATATTCACATAATTTTAGTTCAAAATATCGTTTTACCAATAGAATGATATTTTAATAATGATGGTGTCATCAATCCTAATTATGGAATAGTGTAAATGGCTTCAATTAACATTGTTGGTCCCATAAGCCGCCATTTTGTGTTTATTTACTCATCATCATCAGCCTATATATTTCCCCACTGGGCTCAGGCCTTATCCCATACAGAGAAGGCATGAGCATTAATCATCACGCTAGCTCAAGGCGGATTGGCGATTTCAGACTTTTTAAGTCCAGGTTTCCTCACGATGTTTTCCTTCACCGTTAGTCAGTGACCTCTAAGATATACTTAGAAAGTGCATATGACTAGGTGATGAACCCGTACACTCGTACACGAGAAGCGGTGCCTTAACCACTAGGTCACCACGACTATTTTAGTTTATTGACTCAACTCTTTCCATTGTTGTAAAATATGTAGAAAACAACATATGCGACGTTTATCAATCAGATTTAGGGTCGCGTGGCAGACTAGTTCATTTGATGAAAAGATCAAATTCTTTAATGAGAATATTATTAGCACAAAAGTAAATCAAGTATTACGCTAGTGTCAGGCTTATCTCAAACCGTCCGTTTTATATTATCCTAATTATAAATACACCTTAATTTAAGTTATACACACTATCGCATTGGGTGTAAACCTGTTAGGATAAGTGTTTGATAATAAATAAATAAATAAATAAATAAAATTTTCATTGGCAACAGGCCTCGTTAGCAATAACTAAACTTATTGTGATATCTTCTTAGTAGGTATTTTTAAATTTGGGCCCTCATTAGCAGTCCTTATTGAGAAGTAGACATGTGTAGGAAGATAATACCAAGCACAAGGAATTGTTGCGAAAATAGGTTGAATATTTAAGGTAAAAATATATATTTTCTTATGAAATAATAAATTCTTCTATCTATCTATTACGCCTTGGTTTATCGATTCGGCCTTGTTTACGCATGTTGTTTTTCAAACCCAGGATTTGTTATTACTAATCTATACTTATAATAAATCTGTAGAGAGGTCAATTCTGTACATTCAATATATTTCCAAAATAACTATCAGGGGGTGATTAGGGATCGATACTGATGCCAAAAATGCAATCAGTAAAATTTTTGTCTGTCTGTCTGTCTGTCTGTCTGTCTGTCTGTATAAACTCTATAGAAACAAAAACTACTCGACGGATTTTAACGAAACTTGGTACAATTATTTGTCATACTCCTGAGATGGTTATAGTATACTTTTTATCACGCTACAATCAATAGGGGCAGAGCAGTGAAGGGAAATGTTGTCATTTTGTTTAAACGCGCTAATCTCAGGAACCGCTGGTCCGATTTAAATAATTCTCTCAGTGTTAGATAGTCCATTTATCGAGGAAGGCTATAGGCTATATATCATCACGCTAAGACCAATAGGAGCGGAGCACCACTATTCCATGCGGACGAAGTCGCTGGCAGAAGCTAGTATAAAATATAATATTAAAGTATGCTGTTTTTTAAAACATGTTAAAAAATGATGGTGAATGGTTTTGCAGACACAGTTGATTTACTTACGCGTTATTCTCCATAAGTACTCCACTACTTAGATACATGATAAGTATGTATATAGATGAATCTTAGGCCAGTGCCTGCGAAAGCTTATAGATGTTGACTTTATTTTTTGACTTGCTAGAAATGTATTGTTCTGTATTTTATTATTTTCTACCTGACCCGGTGAACTATGTAGTATCACATTTTTTTGTTCGTTTTTTTTTATTAATGTTCTTTTGTACAGACCTTGTCCTGACAATAACGAATAAAAAAAATATCCAATTTGGTACAGTCGTTGGGAAATTATGCACGAACATACATTTCGGCGATTCATTTTTATTTATATAGATTTCCTATCAATTTATTTGCAATTAAAAACGACATCGAAAGTCCGCATAGGCAGACGATGTAAATCAGTGAAAGGATACATTCTTCAGTTCCTATATAGTACAACACGACGTTGATTGATGTACCCACCCACAATAAAATATTGACGGATGATTTGGCTGCAATCAACGGTCATATGCTGACCTACTTAGGTGCCAATCTACAGAGTGTTACAGATACAGTGTTTAGAACAATCAAGTTGTTCGTAAGTGGAATTTGCATACGTAACTATCTCCCTGGATATCATGGAACCTGATGACGATTTATTAGATCTAATTCCATGAATTTCATAGCTAGCTACTGACTTATATTAATAGTATCCATCCAATACCTGTACTCGCCCTATCGTAGGATAACTAAAACACGCGTATACACAGTCGGAAACTCAACGTACCAAGTGCTACGTGGGGTCTGCTACGTAGTGCTACGAACAAGATGAGCGCTCGTAGAACAAGCGGTCCATGTCTACGCTGCTACGGAGAATTAACTATGGCGTCGCATCGCAAAATTTAGCAAGTCGATATGATATCCTTAATTCTCTTTAAAAATTTTTTTTGTGTTTTTAAGTTGTTCCGTAATATTATCATAACAAATAATAATGAAATCAGGCTTGTTTTCCCCGAACGTAGACCTTCTTATATTAGTAAAACGTGTTGTTATCGATTTCTGGCAAATTCCACGTGGAAAAATCCAGAGCGAGCATTCAAAAGTCTCGTTTGTAACCATTAAATCAACGAGGTATCAAATATGATCAGCAAGCTAGATGTTTAAAGAGTAAATAATTTAACTTATTAATTCCACAATTAAACAGCACTATTGTTAATAAAAATAAAAATTAATTGTAATCCTTTTACGATAGAAGAGAACCGATCAATAATAATCTCAGTAGCATTTGATATTCAATCTTTTAAAATGATTTTACAGAAAACTTTCAGCTTCAAACTAATCTTTCGAAGTGGTTCTGGCTTAGTCCGTACCACACGGCGAGCCAGCCATTGCTCACTGATCATAATACAACAAGGACTTAAAAAAAACACTTTATCTACTATAAAATAACAGTATCAATCATGATGACATTTTATCATACGTACGCATTTTGGCTCTTGCATGCCTAGCGAGTCTAGCGATCGTTGCCGGAGAAACCAGGAGAGGACGTGGAGGCATGAAGACAGTCAGGAAGATTGAAGATGATCCAGATCTTATTTCTTAGATAGTCTTTACATAAAATGAATTATAAAGAAGTGCCATTGAAAGTTATTTACGCACAGTTTCGTGCACGAGACGCGGGTCACTAGCCTCAGGCCAGCACGACTGGCAACCGCATTTGCTGGTTAATTCTCTGATCCGAATGAAAAGCCTAACACCCGTCGCACCAAACTTTTTATCATTTATACTTTATACTCTTAAGAATATCACAATAATTAGTATATTTTTATTATATCAAGATATAGATATAATAATTAAGTAAACCAATAAAATATTTAGACGAAAAATATAAAATAATGTCAAAATTATTGAATTTTATCCTACATTTTGACAGATCTTGAATAACAGTTCTTCCGTTTCACATATAAGTAACCGCTTATTTTTTGATACAACCGGCTACAAGTGTTCTAAAGTGAAAAAATGGACGGCGTTTTTCAAAACAAACTTTCCAATACATGCATAGATCTGTCCGCAGCTTCCCGTCATTTTACAATGCAATTTGACATCGACGTGGAAACTCGAAAGAGGGACGCGGTGCCGCCTATCCAATTTTCCACTTAAAATTCATATACCATGACAGGTAATTCAATTACAGTGCACACCCTGTAAGAGTGTGTTCTCGATATTACTATGCGCTCGGCACAATTAGTCATTTTTAAACCTTGTACTTCAAACATTGTAAGCAACTAATTGTGGAGTTAGGTACTTTCCAGTTTTAAATACCCAATCAGGAAACCAATTTTAATATCCAATCAAAAAACTGCTAGGCAATTTTTTGGTTATTTATCCAACAAAATTGCAATCAGATTTTTAAAATTTCGAATGATAAAAGTTAATGGGTTTCTCACACAGCTAACATGACTTTACAAACACTAATTTTAAATTTGGTCCTTTAATCCGCATTCAACAAATTATAGGAAACTTTGCTTCATTTTAATTAATATCAACAATTTTGAAGCCGGTCATAACAGACATGGACAACAATGACTGGAATATTAACAAAACGGCATTATTGATGGGAACATGCTTTTGAAATTTACTGATCGTGGTAACGAGCGAAGTCAAAACGTCAAGCAAATTTCAGAAAATAAATTCGTTTTAATTCCCACGTCGTATTAATACAATAATATTATAATTACAATACCTGTTAACTTCAATTAAATGCGCCACCTGCTAACTGAAACTGTGGACGTAAATAACAGCCGCACTGGTCGATCTATCATAGTTAAGGCTGGGTAATAGGCCAGTTTTAAGAAATTGAGGGGGTAAAGCAGGGGAAGTAGCTCCGCCCACTGCGGGGCGCCCCTCTCGCAGTCGTCGTATCGCGAGGCCACTACTGTAGTCACTGCTAGGAATAAGTAACTCAAGATTTTCAATTTTAAAACATGTAAGAATCATGTATAATAATTAATTATAAACATCGTGTTCATGCACAGTATTTTTATTTAGAGAAGTAAGTATTATGTAGTACCTAATTTTTAAACCTAACCAATTCAAAGGACTGTTATATAAAACCAATCTATTAATTTCGATAATACTGTTGAAATGTGATAGCATTTACATGTAAAAGGTTATTATTTATAAATGATTTCTGACCGGAAATTATCAAGACTAGCTTGTTTTTACTTCTTGATCCCATTCAGACTTAAATATTAGCCTTTATTAATTTTATCTAGAGAAACTAGCTGACACCAACGGCGCCGCCCACGTCTTCTAATTTAAGAGTTTTTTTTATTTAATGCAGCTTAAGCAATTCCTTACGCTATCTACGCTTAGCTATCTTCCAGTGAAAGTCCCATCGAAATCAGTTAAGCCGATTCACTTCACTTTGCATTGAAGATGTGTAAGTAACATACAACTCGACAAATCAACTTTTTCAAAAAACTGGCCAGTGCATGACATTTGCTGTCGTGTATATATACAATCCAGGTATATACACCATCTAAAATCTCTTCTAATCTGTCTTTGCTTACTATACTTATTAAAGGAATTAAACGAGTTTTCGTTTTTTGTCAGACTTAATTCTTTCAAAGACCTATTGAAGTCAACACTGCCTTAAAGGTTTTCGTTGTTTTCGCTTTAAAGTTCAAGTTTTGAGTCTCTAAAAATATTACATTGGTTTCGAAACAAAAAAACTGTAATGGAAATGATTTTTTATTCCTGCCATAATGTGTCTATAGATATATGTCAGCATAAGACTATGAATAGTGTTTGCTGACGACAATTCGTGAACTGTACCAAGTTTTTAGAATATTATGTATTCATTTTCGTTGGTTCATAGTCGCTGTGTGTCAAACCAAAAAAATTGTGAACAAACATGTACTTATCACTCGTAAATCTGTAAACCATCCCTGATTAGTCGGTTTGCAGCAGGTCATTCTGTGTCCAATAGCAAACAAACGATGGGAACAATTAACACTGGAGTCAATTAAAGGAAAATAATAATTATTTGAGATCAAGTTTCATAATCTTTGTTTACATATTTTATTAACGATACTAATATACCTACGTTACATGGTAAGAAAATAAAATTCAAAATAAATAAATAGAAAACAAAACATAACTATTGATTGTTACATTTATTTAAAAATGTCTTAACATCAGGTATCCACAATTAGCGCGCAAGGTGTATTTTGATACTTTGTAGTACCAGCTTAGTACCAATGTTTTATATGGAGCGACTTCCTATATAACTTCCACAACCCAGTTACCGGGTAATACATGTATTATTCTTAGAACTACTGATTGTCAGGCTTTCTGGCTTCCGACTACCAATAGCGAATGTAACAAAAAATATTCTGTTCGTGGTCAGTCATCGACTACAAGTTCAAGTTCTGCTATGATTCTATGGATTTCCGTTTTATATCTCCGAAGTTCATGATAAATTTTATAGAACCACCTGACAAAGATATGCTATCTTTTCAAACAAATAAAAAAAAATCAGAGTAACCGGGAAACATGCATCAAAAAGATTCCGACGAATTAAGAACCTCTACTTTTTTAAGTCTATTAAAAAGGCAATTTCCTGTAAAACATATCTATGCCCAGCTTAAACTGCTAATGATAGAATTTTGTAATTTTGACAGAACATTGACTTTATATACAGTGGGTGTAATTTCAGAAAAAATGTAATACTCGAAATAAACATAAGTTGACCGCGACTTACCATCGTATGCATAAAGTAGACGGTTCGTTTGCGCGGCTTTGTACACGCATTTATAATAAAATTGATTGCCATATACTACTCTTAAAATTAAAATTAAAGAAAATCTTATAAAAAAAGCCTATTATAATTTAAACCACTAATTAGCTATAAAAACAGATGGCAGCTGTAAAGTGGATAGTATAAAAGTGAAATTAATTGTAAATTCGGTGTATTATAATTAATATTGTAAAATAAATATGACATAATATATAAAGTTAAACTGTAATAGACAGCTGTGTTGCTGGGAAGTTTGTTCATCACTGCTTCTTCTTTGCAGCCATAAGACTAGGAAGTAGTGAGTGAGAGTGGGTGGGCGTTTTGGGGTGCTGTCATAATGTATTTTGACGTGAAAAAGTGCTAATTAAATTAGCCTAATTTCAATAAACGTTTTTTGAGTTTGAGTTTTGAGAAAGGCTTTTTCGAAATTCATCCGCTAGAGGGGAAAAATAGGGGATGAAAATTTTGTATGGAGCTCAGACATTTTTTATTTAAAAGAAATGTGGTAATTAGCATCTAAGTGTAAAGTAAAAACAATCTTTAATTATTTTTTTAATTTCACTCCTTAGCGTAAAAAGTGTGGCGTACGCAAGCAAACATGCCACCAGAATTGGAAAAACTAAACAGCTAAAATTATGTTGTCCACGCGAGCGAAGCCGCGGGCGGAAGGCTAGTAATATATATTTATACCAAGCTACCAGGTTGTCGTGTATGACAGCGAAACACAATGAATTACAAAAATAAATTATGAAAATAAATGAATTTTATAAATGAAAGCACATATATACCTGAAGTATGCGGCCATTGCATTTATTTTCCTATTTTTAATTCCTGGTTACGGCCTCGTTATACTCTAAAACAGGGGTTTCAAAGCACAGTATCAACAACAGCTATCATCATCATGTTTACCATTCACCTGCTATTTACACCCCTTCATATCAGTTAGTTACATTATAGACGTTAAAATAAATTCCCTTTTACATATGAAATTTTAATTACGTACGTTTAATTTTTATAAATCAATTTTATATTTATTTTCTGAATGCGAAAGACCAACTGTCATCGGATGACAGAGTGACATAGACCACCCGCCTCTACGGCGGTGCGCCGTCTGGTCGATGAAACAGATTTATGCAAATAGTTCATTCAGAAAAGAGATGCAATACGAAGAATATTTGAAATGAAATCGACGGCAATTTTTACACGTTTTTTTTCAATTTGCTCGATAAATACACCATATATTTATATAATATTGCAGTTGTACCTTGTTCACGGAATTCCCTTTCTTTTGGTTATAAAAAATGTGATGGTAATCATTGAAAATTTTGAGAACTACGCGACGAAAAATTTTTTCGAGAGGTTACTTTAGAATTATTTTTTTCAATGTTCTAGATCATTTCTTTAAGATTTTTTTGGGGTTGTACCTGGATCATATACTTAATTATACATGGTATTTTTTTCTGGCTTGTAACTTGTACCAACGTCTCAATCTAGGCGACGAAAAATTGCCTATTTTATAGCTTTTTTCGCAAAGGAGCGCCTTAAGCTACGCTTGGCGCGGTCAGTTCGAGGATGGGTGACCATCTATCTCATAGTAAAACCCTTCCGGGCTTCGGAAAGCACGTTAAGCTATTGGTCCCGACTGTCATTTGTAGATTTTTGACAGTCGTTACGGGTAGTCAGAAGCCAGAAAGTCTGACGACCAGTCTTACCATGGGGTATCGTGTTACCCGGTAACTGGGTAGTGGAGGTCAGATAGGCAGTCGCTCTATGTAAAATACTAGTACTCAGCAGCAACTGGTTAAGGCTGGAAGCCGACCCCAATATAGTTGGGAAAAGGCTAGGCAGATGATGATTAATGTGGTACAAGTAATAGTTAAAAAACCGGCCAAGTGCGTGTCGGGCCACGCGCAGTAGGGTTCCGTAGTAGGAGTTAGTTAGTCGACTATAACTCTGTAAGCGGTTAAGCCTACTTAGCTGTGATAGTTTTTCTTGTAATTTCATTACATGTACTACGTCTGTGATTTTTTTCACATTTCTAGGTACAGCCATTCAAAAGTTAGAGAGGGTAACTCGTATCGAACAAAAATTTGCACTGAAAAGCTAGATATTTCGCAAATGGCTCGCTTAACCATAAAAAATGGTCTTTACACACCCATAATATTTTTGAAAGACCTATCTAACGATACCACACACGGAGGGGTACGCGAGAAAAAAAATATTCATCCCCACTTTACGTGTTTGGGAGCTACCCTAAAAAAAATATTTTTCAAAATTTTATTTTACCACTTTCTTGGCGTGATCAATATACATATTCATGCCAAATTTCAGCTTTCTAGTATCAAGAACCTCGGAGCTATGCCGCGGACAGACAGACAGACAGACAGACAGACGGACATGGCGAAACTATAAGGGTTCCTTGTCGGACTACGGAACCCTAAAAATGGGTTACGAAATTTACTCGCTCGACCTTTTTGTAGGATGTCTCAATAATATTACGTAGGAACAGGGTTACAGGGCTTCACAAACTGGAGTTTCTTAAAATATGCTTCTTTTGTTTTGTTTTTCCTTATTTTGACATCAGCAGAATAAACATTGAATTACATTTAAACGTGTATTTCTTCATAGAATTTATACTACTTTCTTATCTCTTACTTTACTAAACTTTGAACAACTAGTGGTATCTTGACTGGTATCAAGGGCTCTTATCTAACTAATAGCCATGCGGATTAATAGATTAGCAAAGTTAAGCTCCTCTAGCGACGGTCAGTCCATGGGTGAGTGATAGTTTTCTTAACATAGCGAGAACCCTCCGTGCATCTGAGAGCACGTAAACCTGTTAGTCCTGAGCCTCTAAATGCAGTTGTGTCGGATTGCCGACCCATCGAACTATGAGAGTGAGGCAGTAGAGAGTGCACCTCTGTTAAACTCAGCGTTTGTGCACTATAAAATCTCCTGCATACCCACCTGGCTAGTTTTCGTAGTAATTGGCCGCCATGAACGAAGTCGGTCTGGAAACATTAAAATAACAACTGTTTTCCTTTACTTACAGCAACAACAGCCGTAAGTTAATATCCTGTATAAATAAAAAAAACCTTACCAAAACACTCATTCACTTGTTTCATGTTGTTTAGCTGTACCTAATCTTGCGTATTCAAATGTAGGTAAAGTATGGGGGATTAGTTCAAATCCTCCTAAGTTATAAGTAGGTGTCGCCATCTAATAAAGTCTGTAAAAATGTCACTACAAGTATATAATCTTGTGGTGACTTGTACCATTTGCGATAGATGGAGTTAGCGCAAAATAACTTCATTTACATAATTACTAATTTATAATAGTATTCTGTATAATTCATTAAAAAAAAACAGAAAACATCAGTCGTTCTGTTTTGAAACTAAACGAGCAGTTTTATAGCAGTGGTATACCATTAGACAATTTTGTACAATATATCAACAGTACCTAGTATCATAGTACTTAAATAAATAAATAGTGAGTACGTGATATCAGATATTCAGAAAGTTATTTTCTTGATATAGAAAAAACTTCACGTATTGGTGTTGCTAAATCACTCGCCGTACATAATGCCTCAAAATTTGCCTGTCAAATGCAAAAAAATCAGAGATAAGCGCGTTTAAATATAAGTTAAGTACTAGCTGTTACCCACGGTTTCACCCGCATCCTGAGGAAACATTGCACACCTGAATGGTACCCAAATGGTATCCGCTATGTTAGTCCGGTTTATAAACTATATGTGTACCAATTTTCATCCAAATCCATTCAGTAATTTTAGCATGAAAGAGTAACATACGTACATACATCCTTACTAATATTATAAATGCGAAAGTAACTCTGTCTGTCTGTCTGTCTGTTACGCTTTCACGCCAAAACTACTGAACTGATATAAATGAAATTTGGTACAGAGATAAAATAGACCCTGAGGAACAACATAGGCTACTTTTTACCCGGGTGCGCTAAGTAGTTCCCTCGGGATGCGGGTGAAACCGCGGGAAACAGCTAGTACTACATATAAACATCCATCCTAATAATCGTTCGTATTTATTATATTTGTAGAATAACAAAAGAAGTCGAAGGCAGAGTATCGATTGCGTGCTTATCTGTAAGCTCAAATGAAAGTAATATTTTTCAATATAAAACTTTGAGTCTACTAGTAGTCTATCGCGTTCATTACTTTTTACTTAATTTTCAATGATTGCATGTTTCCAATGAATTAATAAAATTGCATATTCCAATGGATTAATAAAGTTGTTATAAGTGTTTCAGCACTTCAATAGTTGTATATTAAATCTGTTCTGAGTATATTGCATTCGTTATTCCATTTTATTAATTACAAAATATTTCATCAAACTCGTGTTGTGAGTTTTCGATACAATAAATTGATATTAAATTGCTTTATTTACTTTAAATACTGTCGGTGTTTATAAAACAGGAATGCTTTTATAATTAATTAAATTCGTTCATGTTTATCTCAGGACCGGTGTAGCAGATGATTCCTGAAGTAGAAACCACGTATCGGCAGACGTAGCTTGGGGCAGCTCTCAGCTTGATGGGATGACAACCTTAGAAAGGACACTGGAATTGACTGGATGTCGAAGACCGCATCCAGGTGTGGCTCAACTTGAAAGATTCTTCTGTCATGAATTTGAATGGAACAAAATCTTTGCATAGTATGGCATCACACCTGTTTTTATCAAAAGGGTTGACAGAAAATATACTTAAATCTCATTGAATAGGGTCGAATTTTGCCATATCGAGACTCTGAGCTGTTACTGAGAAATGCGTAATTGATATACCCAATCTGGGAATCGAACCCGGGTTCATGTTCAGCAGTGGTGATCTACACTAGATCATAGAGACAGTTGACTCAACTTTCTAAGGCCCAACTTCACCGACAACGTAACGGTCCGATTAACTTAAAATAGGTGTTTACCATAAATTCCAACTTCCAACTTTCTATAGGTGATGTATTATTTAATATTTTTATTCCTGAAACGGTCGATTACCAAATCAGGAACTAGAAGTGGGTAACACGAAAATGCTAGCTTCCTGATTAAAAAATGTTTCTGTTTATCTGGCCGATTACGTTACCGTCTGTCGGTGAACTTGGTCATAAGAAATTATGACGTCATGACGTTACAGGATTTTACACCCCGGACACCCTGGATCAAGATCAAGGGTACCTAATTTGTTGAAATAGTATTCATCGATTTTTTCTTAAATCCATTCAAAGGTTGTCTGTAAAGATCGCTTCAAGGGATAAAACCGCCCATTGTGTCAACCTTTGTAACTATTATTTTCAATAGCATATATTTTGTTTAGTATACCTACACAGTAAAAAAAATGTATTTTATTCTATTCTAGTTTTAGATGTGTGATAGAAAAGTAACATACCAAAAATAACATTAAATAATTTTTGTACATCATCATCATTCACTCGTAGTCGGGAAAAATGAATCCAGATAATATCAATGTTTACCCAGAACTAGTCAACAACTAGAGATTAGAAATGAATTTAAATGAAACAAAAATAGACTTTTGGGTGTGCGTTAGAGCGAGAGGGACAACACTAATTTGAAGTACGTCATGATACCATACAAGCGGGATTTTGACGTCATGGTAACAATTTGCAAATATTTTCTTAAAATAACATTTTATTTTGAGGCATTACTAAATAATAGAGTGGTGGTGACGCAGTTATTCTTTGTGTATGTTCACAATAACTTATTTATAATAGCAACCAGCTGATTCCCGCTGCTTCTTCGCATTCTGATAGAACTGCTTCACGCGATAAGCTATCTCTCTATACCAAATTTCATCTTTAAGATGAAGTGTTTACTGTTAAAGCGGAACATGCGGATAGAGTTATTTTCACATTTATATTATTAGTATGTTATTATGGGTAGGTCCCATCCGCCCCGGTGGTCCCGGCCCGGTGACGGGACGGTTGGGAAAAATTGTTGCATCGACCCCGGTAGTGCCGGCCCCGTCGTTCACCGGGGTGGATGGCACAGATGAAGTATCATCTACCCCGGTGTGTTTTCTAACGGGGCGGATAGAACAGATTGAGTAGCATACATCCCGGTAGTGTTAAAAGCGGGGAGAATATAGTATTATTATATACACAAAACACATGAACTGAAAAATAAAAAAAAGAGTTTGTATGTAACAATCAGGTTTATTTGTATAAAAATACATATAAACAATGATATCAATCATATATTTAATAAATTGTTGGTTGGTACAGTTCAAATCTATTGGAATCAACACAGTGTAATCGTTTGCTGAAGTGTTTACATCGGGACGACTTCATCCGTGATGAACTTTAGAATTTATGGATGAAAAAATATGATTGATATAATTGTTAATGTATATTTTTATACCAATAATAAAAATGATTGTTACATACAAACCCTTTTTTATTTTTGAGTTCATATATTTTGTGTATATAATAATACTATATTCTCCCCGCTTTTAAAACTACCGAGGTGTTTGCTACTCAATCTGTGCTATCCATCCCGTTAGAAAAACACACCGGGGTAGATGATACTTCATCTGTGCCATCCACCCCGGTAAACGACGGGGCCGGCACTACCGGGGTCGATGCAACAATTTTTCCCAACCGTCCCGTTACCGGGCCGGGACCACCGGGGCGGATGGGACCTACCCGTTATTATAATATAGTACACTAGTGGCCCGCCCCGGCTTCGCACGGGTAGGTAGTCTTTGTTTTTTAACCGATTTCAAAAAAGGTGGTTCTGTATTTGACCGGTATGCATGTGTTTGTATGTCCCCGATTTTCTCAAAAACTACTGATCTGAATTGGATGAGAGTTGTCGTTCTTCAAATGCATAGTTTTCAAGAAAGGTTTTAGTACAATATATATTATTGGGATCTGTTGAATTTCTTCGCAAATAACCAATGGAACTCTTCAATTACTAATAGCAAAGGAACCACGATTGCTGCGATCGTATGCCTGTGATTGTTTTCACTGTTCTATAACATAACAACACACCTCTATGCTTTAAAGGAGAAAACAGACATATAGAATTCACCCTTATTAAAGGTGATGAACATTTGTCTAGACATTAGGATATTGTAATTTATCTAAATTGCAAACTGAGCCACTAAAAAGAGAACAGAAAAACTTTTTTTCAAAAAACAACTGGCTTGGAACACAATATAAATAAAAATAACTAATAGACATAATTCTAGAAGTCGGTGTCTCCAATTAGGTATTGTGTATTTGCATTCTATTTTTGCAAAAAAAAATGTTTTCTTTTAGGAATGAAAAATCATGTCCCGAGTCTTCTCGCTGATTAGGCCCGTCCTAATCCTTACCGGACGGTTAGTCACTTATTGCTCAAAGTTTGCAGGCCGGACCTACAGTGGGCTGGAGTCGATTCCTGGCTCCAAATGTTGATGACGTGGCTGGGGCGTGCAATTTGTCTCTCCCTCACGCAACCCGCTATCTCCTTTTCCAGCATGACTGGTTAGCATTAGAAGGTGACTGCTTCCTATTCCCACTCTCTTTGGACCATGGTTTGAACCAGGGCCGAAAGTGAGAGATCGCCGCCGCCCAAGTGGGGCAGACCTCCACCGTATGTTCCACCGTGACCTCCAGGTGATCCTTACAGTGTCGACACCCCGACATTTCCACTCGCTTGATTCGATCCAGGAACCTCCCAAAATAACCGTGTCCAGTGAGAACCTACGTCAGGCGTAGGCATTGGATCTGCGGTAGGTCAAGATGCCGTGGTGCCTCCTTAGCCACTCCGCGAAGAGAGGATTTAACGCCACAACAATCCCCACGCAGGTTCATCCGTATTATGATTTGTTTATTAGCAAAAGGAATTCTAGATTCTTAATTTCTGAAGTGTGGAATAGAATGAATTCAATGGAAAGCGCAATTTTTTATCCCACTCTTATGTATGAAAAGCCCTTTTCATGCATGGAACGCATGGGCATTAATCACCATGGAATAACATCTACACATTATGACTTGAAAGCGCTTACTTTTAACAAATTCGTAACTTAATTCTTGAAGCCGTTAAGGTGAAAGGTATTATAATGTGATATCAACCAAAAAATAAAAATAAATAAGTAAATACCAATCTCAAAAAAGAACAAAAATATGTGGGATTTGAACTCGATGTAACCGATTCGCATGATCATGAATACAGCCCCTCCACTACAGCGTTCCTTGACATTTTAGGTAAAATTGACATTCTAATACAACGTGTTTTCAATTTGAATTACTGCTTATCTTCTTTACAAACGGGCGTGATGATTTTCATGTCAAAGATAATAGCGAAAATGCATATAGGTAAATATAAAAACTTGATAGGTCATCCCATTACAAACTTATTTCAATGCCTCACTGCTCATTCCCCATAATATTTAGTGTGATGATTTGTAGCCTAAAACTTGAACCGATTCATAACAAACATCTTTGGTGAATTTCAAGTAAAACTGTTCAGACCTTTTGGCGTAAAGCTAAAACAGATTTGTTTTCTTACAAACTTAAAATCATAATTTTTCACCCTAGGGCTAAAATCTTGAAAAACTGTGAAACACGTGTTTAATTATTTTCATTTTAGAGTGTTCCTACAAAATTTGAGTTTAATCGAATAAGAAATAAAACTTACTCCATACAAACTTTCAACCCTATTTTAATATACTTAGGGTCGGAATTTCCAAAAATCCTTTCTTATTACTTGTCTAGGACATAAAAGGTACCTCCTGTCCAAATTTCATTACTCTAGGTCCAGCCATTTCGGCTCCGCGTTGATGAGTCAGTCATTCAGTGTATGAGGTTGTCATTTTATATAATAGTATAGATAAAGGATCAATAATTTATCTATTGTTTTTAATACACAGATTCTTCTCAACGAATCTGTGTTTTCTTTAAGTAAAATCTTTAATTTAGCAGCATATGTATATGTAGATAATTGAATAACTATGAGTTAGGTACCTATTCGCCCATCCAATCTTCGGTGTATATCATTCAAAACATGTATTTTACATGCGCAGTTTAAGATATTTCCATTTATATTCCCAACTGTGACCAGTATTACATTCAATATTACCTTGAATAAAAAGTAATACAGGGCGTTATATGTGGAGCTCAATTTCGTATAGAAAATATACTATTGTACCTACTTCACCGTAGGAACGAACAAGAACAAATACTTATTAAAGAATAATATTAAAGATGAATCTTTGTAATAATTTGGAAACTTATCGTTTCGTTAAAACAATACTCATTACATGGTTTTGTCAATATTTTTAGTACAAGAAAATACTTAGATTAGTTATGATTTTACTTTTCTTGATAATAGGTATATTTGATTTGCAGCTTGTATTTTCTGTTCATATTTTCAAAGGACAAAGAAGGTCAGCATGTACCAATATAAGTTAGAGATTAATTAAATATTCACTAGCGCTGTCTATACTTTTTAGTTTCCCCTGTTTGGTGTCAACATTTAATTTAGTCTAAACTTCTTTTTAGATAAATAACATGTGTGAGGATAATGATGCACCATACCTAATTAAATATCAGTAATAAAAGTGCAATTCATCACACACACTGAGACGTACAATCAAACGATTAGTAAATGTAAAATTATTCTATTAACTCTTCAAATAGAAAACAGGGCAATAAATAGCATTTCATTTTATTCTATCCAAATATAAAATAGACATCAACTTCGACCATTGTACATAGGCAAATGCAGGATCACACATTCTAGCAAACTTATCTATCTCGAAACGAAGAGAACTCACTGTGTCCTAAAACGTGTCGTTTTAGAGCTGAGAGCGACGAGAGAGTAACAAGATAACTACGTTTGTTTAGAAAGTGACTTGCTTCTTTTCCCTCTCAGATCTGATGGTGACCTTGGAGGAGGCAACCGTGGTGTCGGAGGCTTCGTTGTCGGCGACGAGGGCGCGGAGGCGAGCCGCACGCTTTTCTCTCATGGCCGTCCTTTCGCTCAGTTCGTTCATCTCGTCTTCCAAGTCAGTTAAACGCGCTCTGGTGACCTTTGCTCGCTGTGCGGCTGCGCTTTCATCATCGGATTTTAACGCCGTCCATTTTGTGAGCGAGTTCTCTTCGTTTAACCTGCGTGCGATGCGTTTCTCTGTGCGTTCCTCGTTCTCCTGCAGGGCTCTCCTAGCGCTGCTGACCTCAGACTGGCCGATGCCGACGCTCTCGAGAATTTTGTCGGAGATCCTCATGCGGTTTTCGAGATTGGCAACGTTAGTATCGAAGTCGATGTCCTCAGCGAAACGGGACGACTTTTTGCCGGCACGCAGACGCTTCAGGGACTCCGTGATCTGAAAATGTTATACAATCATTGTTAGTTTTATGGATGAAATAAGAATTTTAATGTTTTATAGTTTAATAAACTAGGACACGTTTGTTTACGTATTAAAGAATGCTTGCGTTCTAATTTCTTTTATTGTAGTTATTTAGTACTGGCTATTTTCCGCGGTTTCACCCGCGTCCCGAGGGAACGTCTTAACGCACTCGGCTAAAAAGTCTGCTTCATCTACGAACCCAAACGCGTAACAAACAAGCAGACTCACTTTGGTATTCATAATATTAGTAAGGATTCTATAGGTGTGTTATATTAATCTAGTAATAAAGACAGTTTGAATAATCTTTTCAATGTATGCATCAAGGTTACAAAGATAATCTTGTAACCTTCTGTTGTCTCGTTTCGACTGAAATGTAAAACTGAGTTGATTCGTCCATTTGTTAAGCCATCATAAACCATTTTGCTTGTGGCATGCAATAAAAATCTGTTTGGGATTCGAGTGGCTCATGTCATTTGGTTTGGCAGTCCTATCATCTGTAGTGGCCGAGCTATTTCGGTTCAGCTATCTGCGAGCCGTCATGTGGGTAACGGTGTTGTACTCATTGTTAAATTTAACGTTCGAACATTATTCAACGTATTTATGTTCACTTTGAGTTTTAATTTTCAGATAGAAATAGCATGTTATATACATTGTAACATATGTCACAGTGAAAATAAAATATTATGTGAGGATTTTGTTTAAGAAAGATTGTGAATTATGTTTTAAATGGATTACATTTAAAATTTAATGATCGTGTAGTTGCTATCATTTAAACAAAATTTCGTTAAATCTACACTAATATTATAAAGAGGAAAACTTTGTTTGTTTGTTTGTTTGTAATGAATAGGCTCAAAAACTACTGGACCGATTTTAAAAATTCTTTCACCATTCGAAAGCTACATTATCCACGAGTAACATAGGCTAAATAAAATTTAGCCTAAACATAGGCTGCCTATTTTTTTCCACGAGCAAAAACATTATCCACGAGTTGTTACTCGTGGATAATGTTTTGGGAAAAAAATAGGGTTCCGTAAGATATTTGGGTTTTTCAGACACAAAGTGTAAGAAATCAACCAGAAAATTTACTTTTTTTGCGTACGCTACTAATCTCAGGAACTACTGGTCCGATTTGAAAATTCTTTCAGTGTTAGATAGCCCATTTATTGAAGAAGGCAATAGGCTATATTTCATCACGCTAAAACCAATAGGAGCGGAGCACCACTATTCCACGCGGACGAAGTCGCGGGAAGCTAGTCTTATATATAAAAACGAATTGATGTTCGTTAGTCTCGCTAAAACTTGAGAATGGCTGGGCCGATTTAGCTGATTTTGATTTTGAAATGTTGGTCGTAGTCCAGCGAAGGTTTAAACGGTGAAAAAAATTAAGATGTAGGTGATACGCAGTTCACAGGGTTATCTATAATTATAACTATCTATACTAGTCCTCTATAATTATAATCTTATTAAAGATTTATTTGTTTAAAGGGTTAGAGTCAAATCATTCAAGTTATTTTAACGCTTGCACATCACAGGTACAACAGGTCCTAAGTGTTCTCAAAATCCATTAGATCGTATACATGAAAAGGAACAAGCCCAGTGTATTTTTAGTACATAAAGTAAACGCAGACTCGTAATGAGTATGGGTTGAGTTTTTATCTTGTTTGCAGGAAACAGGCGATGCACTACACTCACTCACTTTACTACATTACCTATCTCCCTGTTTTAGTTAAAAGGAGTTTTTCTATTCATTTTCTGCAACTCTCTACAAAATGCTTTTTTCGGGAACTAAACTGCAACTTTTAAGCAGATTAAAGGCTGTGTTTGACGGCAATAGAACCCTATAACATGGCACTTAGGGTCCCAAACAAAACTGTGAAACAACGAGATGCGATATCGCAACGCGGAAAACTGCAACGCAAATTGTTGCGATGCAATTTCGTGCGACGCGACGTCTACCTTCTACGTCGTTGAGTTGTTAACAAGAGGGACAAAACATCGCAATAATTCGCTATGCGAATCAACTCATAATTTCATGCGGTGCGTCGTGCGAGTTCGTATATTTCTACGATGCAACGTTGCATCTTCTTATTTCCCTCAACTATTACTGTATTTGCATAATGGAATACAATCTACTTATTCCCTTTACATAAATGCTATTTCAAAATAAAATGAACAAGTTACATGTCCAGCCATAAATAGTTGTGTGCCAGTATCAACGATATACTAATTGAATTGTAACTGCGTTGGTCCATTGGGTGGAAGTGTCCGGGGACCAAACCGCAATTGTCGATAGTTCGAGCGTTGTACGAACGAACCACTCTAAATCCAGGTAACAATGTATGCAGAGCATGCAATTTAAACTACGTTGTGCTCTATAAATAAATTCATGTCGACATAAGAAAGCGGAGATGTTAGATTATTTATTTCAAACGGTAATGTAATAATGTATTTGTGACTCATAAGAATTTTAAAATTGCAGTAAGTATGCAAATAAGCGGATTGGTTTAAAAGCGTTGTTAGTCTAGATGGCGATGTTTGCTTTGTAGGGTATATTAAGGTAATAACTTTCATACAATAAAAATAATGTGGTTTAAGTAAAGACTGACTGCAGTCGACTCGAGAAAATCAGATGAAAAATGTTGTCCTTTTATCAGAAAAATTCAAATGTTATCTTGTTATTTTAATACATGTAAAGGAGATTTGTTTACGGTAAAAAAAGGGCTTTGTTCAAAATTCTCTTTGTTGAATATTTTTATTATGTCAGCCAGACGACCTGTATTGTTTCCTATGAGATCAATGTCCATTGGGGAATGTCTATGGCTTCATTTAAAAAAAGGCCATGATTAATGAAAATGGAATTTCAGGTATTGTACATTGTATTCTTATAGTACAGTGATGTATTCATATTGACTCTGTGTCTGAACATGTAGCGAGCCAAGAATGATCTTAAGTCTTTGTCACGGTCTTCAATCTTCAACAATCTAAACGTGTTGCGTCATAGAAACACAGAAAATGTAGTGTGACAATTTATATTTGATCTCAGCGTAACTGACAGGCTGACATTTAGTAAACAAATTTATTCTGTGGACTTGTAATAACATTAATGGTGTTAATAAGTAGTTGTTTGTATGCATGATAGATATTCAGGCGTATAGACACAAATACATAATAACTACATAGTTAAGTAACATTGAAAAAATAGTATATACTAATTAAGTGAAAAACGAATATTCAATTGACATACCTTTCAAAAGCAGTTTAATATACATCGCTATAAATGTTTATCTTAATTATAGTTATAATAACGAAATGTATATCATTGAACTATTACAATGAAATATATGGCAATCGGAATCGAAAGATATGGAGCTACGTAACTATGGTGCCGATATGCCTGAATAGCCATGCTATTGTTAACTGTAATCTCAGTATGTGAGTGATTTCCCTTAATACAACATTTGCCATGTTTGAACACACATTCGCTGCCGCTTCAACAGGTAGCCAAGTGTAGTGTGTTTTGTTGATGTTTATCATTCTATTAATGCAAGGAGATAGTACTCAAATCTCACACTCCTACAAGTAAAATGCAATCCTAGTCTTCTCATAATAAGAAAAGTTTTACATCTCGCTTTTGCCTACTTTTGAACGTTTTTTAAAACATTATCCATGCACTAGGAATTACTCAGAATGTATCGTGAAAATAATATATAAACACAAACACCCAGACCCGGTATAAATTCATTTTCCCGATGCGGGTATCGAGCCTACGATAAGCAGTGCAGCGGTCAATTGCTCAGCTGCTACGCCAAATTATACAAACTATGGAATTATGAAAAGTTTATCGATAACTCAGCACCATTAAGTGTTTTTACTCTACCTGTTTGAAAGCATACCGCTGCGAATGCACAACCTAATTAGCTTTAAATCTTTTGAGTTTGATCAAGTTTCTTTTTATACATTAAATCAAAATTGAAATACCTAATCGCACAGACTTAAAAAAAACACAGACGAAAAAAAACATTGGAAGTTTACTATATCCCAGCTTTGCGCAAAGTGCTACAATTTTCTTTTGATTTTAAAGTCTTTATTTTGCCAAGCACTTCAATTTAATATTTTGTACCTTTTCTTGGAAAGCAACCTCTTAATGTTGTTTTATTTTATTTCATTTTATATGAAAAGTAAATATTGAATAACGCAGATATTTACTGCTGGTAATAAAAGCCATTTTTTTAATTTAACAGGAAAAATGCTTAGAAATTGTAAAGCACACTTTTTTATAATTCCTACTGTTATTATAATTGCGAAATTTTATGACTGTTACTCTTTCTCGTGAAGATTGTTGAATGGGTTTGGATGTAATTTGATGCACCATAGTTTAAAAAACCTAGATACTTTTTATCCAGGCGCGATAAGTAGTTTCCTCAGAATGTAGGCGAAAACCCGGAAAAAAGCTAGCACAAAATAATTGTGAATGATATCACTTCAAATGCGTATTTATCTTTGTTAAGACTACACTTTGATCTCGTTTTCTCAACCCTCGAACAGAAGCAAATTCATTTGACCAGAAGCTTTTTAAGGTAAAGCAATTATTATAATTAGTGTTGGAATAACAGCATTTATACGTTGAAGAATTGTATTTATCTTTAAATAAATACGTGAAATAAAGAAAGAATACTGCACGCACGGAGGTGTGTGAGATTTGGATATGAGAGATATTTTGAGATTTTGATATGAATTAAAGTTTACACCACAATAAAAAAAGGGTCGAATTTCAACCGGTGGGCCAACACTAGTACATATTATAATACAAAACAAGAACAGTAACAAAATATCAAAATTTCCCCGATGTCTACGACGTGTTTGATCATAAAATAGCTTTTACAGCAATGCAGCAATCTTTATTCGACAATAAAACATTAAACAGGGTGATTCAGGTGTTGTAAATATGTCGCTGCGGATACTATATGACTTTTTGACTGTTTAATGACATTTTATACGTGTTTAACTGCGAGGTCTGAACCAGGGTAGCGAAATGGTTTTATTTAAAAATAGTGCTGTTGTCCTATTTTTATCTTACTGATTTATTTTTATTATTTATCTTATCGTATTGAACATTTGGCTAATGGCTAGTTTCACTGCCGGATAAGTATCGGATAATTTACTTGTTATATAGTTTCATACAATTGCCATCCCAATTAGGAACTAATCTGGTAAATAATCTTTATCTAGAAGCATTAAACAGACAACTCTAGAAGCAACAAGCAGCAAACAGAAATTTAAGTAGCTTTTACAATTATTATGTTTTTTGTTTAGACGTTAATTGGACAGCAATTGTTTTTTTCCATTCCTCAGACGGAAAAAATCTGAACTCGTATAGAATCACTTTATTGTCGGTCTGTCAAGACCCGTTACGGATATCAAAACGTACATTTAGGATATTTCCCGATTACCTGAAATCCTGAGAAACAATATCTTTCAGTGTTAGTAAATCCGCATTTAATTATTCCTTTACTTTAGATTTATATTTGTATTTAAAACACATAATTATTTATGCTATTAAAAATTATAATCAAAGAATAATTTAGGGGAAAAAATCCAAGAAAATTGTACTTCATTGTATGTGTATTTTTCCTTCCTTCCTTCCTTCTATACCCATTATGAAAGTAAAACTGTTTATTTGTTACCCTTTTTTATTTATTATAATAATTAAGGTATTTTTCATATTAAAAAGCAAGTGAATCCTTGGACAGTAGTTGGTAGAATATAAGAATGTTAGGCAAAGCTTAACAAGACCTCCTTCGGTTCAAGTTACGTCATTTGATATTCCGTGGCTCCTGAATGCATCTAAACTTTGGCGGCGCATACCCCTGAGCTGATGCATTTCTAAGACTATTTTTGAGTTTCCTATTACAATAGTTTCTTTGTTATGAATAAAATAAATAATATGTTACTATGAAAAATAACATCAGTAAAATTAGGTTTAATAGTTAAATTTTATGCTTTAGTAGTCGCTAAGGTCCTCAGAGTAATTTACTTTTACACCATAGAAAACTCGGTAACAATACGGAGTTTTTAGTCTCCATGCCAAATTTCATGTAAATTATTTTTGCCACTTTCTTTCAAGGCGTCACAGACAGACATACAAACAGAAATAAAGTTACTTTCTTAAGTATAATATCCTGAAGGTCCTTTTAATCTTGCAGGTCAGAGGAGGTAAGAGCGACGAGCTGTGTCCGTCCACAGAGGCATAGCAAACGCGTTGGGATCTCAGACACAAAGCTAAAATGTCTCATGTGTCTACACTTGGATTACACTGGCACTCATAAACTTCAAACCTGAACACAGCGACGTTGCTTTGCGGCACAAATATTAATTATGGTGGTAATATTTCTTTAGACGAGTTTTTTTAAGGCTCAAATAATATTCGCAATTTTACATTACAATTTTATTTTACCTGTTTATTTTGCTGACCCATTTAACAAATAACAAATGTTTATCCTCTACACGTTCCTGTAGCATTAATCCGATTAATCCGATCTGAATAAACAAGTAAATCGGAGCTTAGATAAAGCTTCATAAAAACAATATTTATTACTAAAACTGCGTAATTGTAAAAATATTTACAGTAAGGTAACAATTTAGTAATCAAAATGAACAATGTAAAGACTATCTATATTTCTAAATCAACTTTCATACGTGATGTCCCCTCACTGTCAATTAATGCAGGCGTATATATTGTGTTGAAAATAGAGACATCGACATAAATCTCAGGTACATGCGCTAGGCTCGGAGGGGACCAGTCCATTGACGTATGTAACAATATCAATTATCAAACGGTGGCGTGATTGCAACGTTGCCTTTGACACGTGACACGTCACTGCATCACAAGCCGACAATACGAGTACACGACAAAGGCGATTGCGGTGGCCTTTCAGAGTCCACGAGGGGACCTTTTATCGGGAATGTGCTATTAATTTAATGAATTTATGGTATTTTAATTAATATGACAAATAAACACTGCTGCATTCAAATACTGTTGGTCACATTTATCCATTTTTTTGTAATTATTTCTCTATCATAACATACGGTGTGATGTGTTATGATCAACGAATTAGAAATGTTTTCTAATTCGTTGGCTATGTACTGTTTATTTACCCCAATAAAAAATCTAAGTCTTTATTTCCTAGACACTTAGACTATGATTCTAAAACAAAGACAACGATTAACCTTTTGCAGCAAGGTCAATTTAGCACACTTCACCGAAAACAATATGAAGATACTAACATCAATTCTCTTGAGATATTTTGCCTTCACGTTGAAACTCTGAGATTCAGCCGGCGCCGTAACAAAGGGGTAAGGAATCCAATATATTGAATACCTTCATTGAGTTTGGTTAGGGTTGGTGCACAGACCTCCATTGTGCTCATATTACTTCGCGACAGCCCTGAGTACCTACTCCTGTACTGATCATGCATAAGCCGTATGGATTTTATTAGAACCAAATATGATGTCTTTCCTTATCAAGTATGCAGGGTATTTATCTATGAAAAAATATTATTAGATCACCAAGAACAATCTTAATAACCTTGCTTGTTGTTAATATAATTTTGGCTAGTTTCAGTCTAACTAGTAGCGGCCGAAAATCAATCTATTACATTTATGCCATGCCTTCCAAAATCGGTAACTGTTTTACGAACAGTGAGCCTAGCATGAACACACTAATGTAAATGTAAGAGGATTTTGAATGGTATTATATACTTGCTTCTAACATACTATTTGTTGAAATTAAAGCCTTTATTCATATCTTTGGTTGGTACAAATTGTATTTTGAAAATCTCTTTTGGTTATGGTTAATGATATTTTAGATTACAAATAGCTTACATTAAAGTCATAATTAAATCAGTTCGCTCGTGCTGGGCCTACAGTGGTCAGAATTTCGACCTTATAACTGTCACTTGTCAATTAAAGTGACATTGGTCTGCGTTCATAATTTTATTTATCTTCGTTCTATTATTATCTGTTATTTGCGTTTCCTGCATTTAAACAAGCTATACATACTTAAATGGTAATTAAAAATGATGAAGCATTTGTGCTCAAGTAAAAGCGGCTGCCTAATTTCAGTTTACGCCACGCTTTTTGATAGGACAATAGAAAATTAATACTTTGGACGGGATTCTTTTACAGCAAATAAAAAACCGTGTTTTAGAATGGCGTCAACGGTCTAACGTGTTGAATATGCAAACATTTCATGAGGAAGAGTTTTCACCGGCATGTAAAATTATTGCTACACGATTTTAAGACAATAGCTCGTATGCAGAACTGCACATGGTTCATTATTGTACGGCAAAATTTTAATGTTTTATAGTTAGTACGCAAAAGCTGCATGATTTGTTTAGTGAAAGTCAATGTCAGTTCTCAGAGTGGACAGACAATTCATTTTACGGGAAAAAATCTTCATAGAAATAATATGCAAATAAGTAATGCTTATTTTTCCATATAAAATATTCTGTAGATTTTCATATATTAGAAAAAGAGTCTGGAGCTTAATAAAAACCTTTAATAAATAACATTGAACAAACTTATTTAAAATTACAGTTTATTTACGATTGAAGTGTAACGACCTAATCTTGCACTTTAGCGAGTCCTTTTTCAGTACGCAATCTCGAATTGCTTTGGTTATAAACTCTTATTACAGTTTCACAAACACATTATCTGTTTTAACAGAAGGTTAAGTGAATAATAAATCTATCAACTCGTTAAATTTACTTCGTGATTAAATTGCACGGTACAGGCGAAATTAAGTTTTAATAAAAAAGGTTTGCAGTATTTTGTCACAAGCACAGTTCTTTGACGATGAATTTTTAATCTTTCCGTAAATATTGCAGTATTTGTTCACTTTATCCATCGATACTATTCTGGTTAATTTACACCAAAATCATCAGTACCTGTTACTATGATCTGGTACTGTTTGCTTTATCATATTTGCAAATAGCAACCGTTCGGTTTGCACATGGCGTTAACAAACATTGTGTAATTCACCTCAATGCTTTTGAAGCACAGCCGGGAAATATCGACGGGTAAATATTGCCAAAGTATAGCTCGATGCATGAAGGGTGCAACTAAAAAGTTGTTTCATTGCACGTATTCCTGTTTAACTAGCGTTTACGCGGCGCGTCTGTAGTGGTGCTCGTGTTTTTCATCATTTTCCAATCAAAACTGAGTGTTTTATGCAGTCAAAATGTGTATAACGACTTTATTAACTAGGTATAAGCTGGTGGACGATCCGAGTGCTACAATAAATAATCATTACTATTTTTGAGAACATCTTTGACAGTTTCATTCTATTCCATATACTTTACATTTGAATAGAAACGATCATACCTGCAAGTACAGTTGCAAACTTATAATTAAACTAGCTGTTTTCCGCGGTTTCACCCGCATCCCGAGGGAACTACTTAGCGCACCCGGGTAAAAAGTAGCCTATGTTGTTCCTCAGGGTCTATTCTATCTCTGTACCAAATTTCATTTATAAGATAATAAGATAATAAGAATAAGAATAAATTTATTAAAAGAAAATAAGGGTTACATAGTTTCGAATTATGCTTAAAAAATAGATTTCTTTAAAGAGTTACAAATAAAATAAATTTCAAAGACTTCCTGCACTAGGCTGGGCCTGTCCCGCAGGAAGCTTATAAGACTTTCTTTGTTAGCACAATAGTATGCTTAATCGCAGAGTAACACTGAGTGAAATTATACAAATGTACTGATATGGTGAAATAATGATGTAATACAATCTAAGGATAGAATATGAATGGTGAAATCTATAGTAAAAAGATTAACAAAATTAAACTTATACAAAAGAAAAACAAACTATATTATTAATAGAAGAATTACAACTAAGTGCATTTAATGCCTATACTTATATATAATTTTTAAAAGCTATGAGATCTTAAAATATTATAATAGTTGTCTTAAAAAGTTTTCTGTTTTATCGTACGTCCAGTCTATTAATTCTTTGGTAATTTTAGTCTTTGCTTCACGAACTGATAGGTTTCTTAAATTATTAATTTTGGTATAATTGTTGTAGATAAGGGTTTTCATATAGGAGCTGAATCTTTTGGCGAATTCAGTTTTGGCGGGAATGATAGGTAGCTTGAAAACTCGTTTCCTTGCCATGTTTTTGTAGTCCGGTGAGTTTAGCACTTCTTTGTGAGTAAGGAGAAGTATTTTTAAAATGTATAATCTTCTAACGCTAAGTAACTGTGTTTCTTTGTAGAGGATAGTAGTTGGGAAACGGTAAGGCTTTTTGATCATTGTCTTAAGGACTGCACGTTGGGATCGTTCTAAAGTTATGAGATATGAGGAAGCTGAGCCACCCCACGCTAGGATACAGTAGGATATAATTGATTGGCATAATGTGGTGTATATTGTTTTTAGTAATTTGAATGGTGCTATGTCCCTTAACTGTTTCATCACATGTATTATTTTTCTAACCCTAGCAGATGTAGCAATAATATGTTCACTGAAGTTAAGTTTTTCGTCTATAACCACACCTAAATATTTTGTATATTTTACTTTATTTATTTGCTTGCAAGCGCATGTCTGTAAGTATTTGTAGAGACAAATGTTGGGAGATGGTGTGCAAGTATGTACTATTAATTTTAAGTCGGAAGGAGGTGCTGAGGACGCCGTCTTGTGGAAGCATATGAAATTAGTTTTTGACGTGTTTAGTGTAAGTAAATTATTATTCAGCCAATGTACAACTAACTGAAGACCTGACTGTGCCGTAGACTGCACACTATCCCACGTTTGACCATGAAAGATTATGACTGTGTCATCTGCATAATTGATGATGTCTGCATTTTGTAATTGCATTGAGGAGAGATCATTCAAGTATACTAAAAAGAGCGTAGGGCCTAAGATACTGCCCTGTGGTACACCGAAGGTTATGTCGTGTGTGTTACTTGTGAAGGAATTAGTTTTAATGCATTGCTTTCTACCGGTAAGATAACTGCAAAACCATTCTAGACAAATGCCTCGTACTCCGATAGATTCTAGTTTCCTTAGAAGAATGGGTATTGACACTGTATCAAAGGCCTTCGCCAGATCAAGAAAGACTCCGATGCATGACGAGCCTTTATCAAGGTGATCAGAGATAATTTTTGTCAAGAGTGTTACAGCATGTTCGGTGGATCTGCCCTGGCGAAAACCAAATTGTTGATTTGATAAAATATTGTTTGATTCTAGGAAGCAAGTAAATTGTTTGTTAGCAATTTTTTCAAGAATTTTAGAGAAAGTACTTAGTAGAGAGATAGGTCTGAAGTTATTGGGGTCATCAATGGTACCACTTTTATGTATTGGTGTCACAGCAGCCACTTTCCAGATATCTGGAAAGATGCCACTGGATAAGCTTAGGTTGTAAATGTGCGTTAATGGTTCGATGATGTAGTTTTTTATATGTTTTATCATTCGGTTAGTTACTCCATCTAGACCTGGGGCACTAGTATCATTGAGTTGGAGGATAAGGGATTCGACTTCATCTGTATTTGTTGGATGTAGAAAGAAAGAGTTTAGAGGAGAATCAGTCAAGTTAATTTTAGAGGCTAGAGAGTCCTGTGTCTCGTTGAGTTGAACTAAGATTTGATTTGCAAGGCGCTTTCCTACGTGGGAGAAGAATTGGTTACAAAAGTCTAGTGAGTCGGTTTCAGTATCTTTAATTTTGCAAAGGTTGTGCGACTTGTTTTTAGTTGGAGCATGGTTTGTGATTTTTTTTATAACATTCCATAGCCTGTTAGGATGATCTTTGTTGTCTTCTAATGCCTCTTTGTCATATTGATTTTTCAGTTTACGAACAAGATCCTGATAAAAGTTTCTGTAGCGTTTATAAATAAGGTTTTTAGTTGGGTCATTGGGATTCTTTTTAGCTTGCATATGTAGCCTATCTTTATGCACAGAACATCTGATCAAACCAGGGGTCATCCAGGGTTTGAGTGTAAGGTTGCGTTTGATTATTTGCACAGTTTTTGAGTTGCGTTCTATTATAGTTGACAGGCTATACATGAAATCTACAACAGCAGTGTTCGGACAAGATTTGCTAATTATGTTCGACCAATTTGTATCTTCTAATTCCGACTTAATAGACTCAAAATCATACTTCACTTGGAATATTTTCTGTCGCGGAGGTTTGGGGATATTTGTGCAGATGCCGGCCATGGCCATGTCATGATCAGTAACCGCTGAAGGGCATACAATAGATTCTATATTTCCCTTAGTGTTGATGAAGATGTGGTCAAGACATGCTTCGTTACGTGTGGGTTTATTAATAGCGGCTTTGAAACCTAATTGTGCCATAAGGCAGATATAGTTAGAACAAGACTCAGGGCGTTGAGTGTTTATGTTAATGTCTCCAGTTATGATCTGACAGGGACTATTAGGCATGTTCGTGATAACAGTTTCAAGTGAGTTAGTAAAATTATCTGTGTTTCTATAAGAAGGAGATCTGTAGATGCCGAGAATTGAAATGAAATTAGGAATATGAATTTGTAAGCAGTCTGCTTCAAGTAGATTAGGTTCAGATACTGTAGGAGTCCAGCAGCTTTTGAGGTATATTACTACACCACTAGCTTGGTTTGTGTGTCTAGTTGTCGCGTATGATGTATACCCATCTATTTGGTCTATTGCCGCATTATCAATCAGCCAGCACTCTGTGAGGACTATTATGTCGAATTCTATATGCATTCTTTTTAGTGATACTAGAAAACTGTTTAAGTTACGACGTAAGCTTCTAATATTGAATGTTACAATTTTAATGTCGTATTTATTAATTATGTTTTTACAATGCTCGGCAATCTCAACTGTGTGGCACATTATATTTAAAGAATTATCAATATTATCTAAAAGATCCGTGGAAACCATTTCTAGAATATGGTGTGTTAAATTTGCACCTTAATGGTGTGTGAATAAGAGTGTATTTTTTTTTTTTGCCACATGGTAGGGAAAGCCGAACATAGTATTTATATTTTGCTGTAAAGAAGCATTATTCGCAAGAGAAAGGTTGCATTTAGTTTTCATTTTTAATCTGGCCACTAACATAAATTTTCGAGATGTTATATCATTAAAACTGTTGTGATTGCATTTAATTTTCGTTTTTAGTCTAAATGTAAACATACATTTTCGAGATATAGTATCATTAAAACTATTGTGACTGCATTTAATGTTCGTTTTTTGTCTAAATGTAAACATTGTGTAATGCTTTTTTAACAAATTATACTTAACAATAGGACGGAGATTATAATTAACATGGTATTCTGGTAATAATAAGATATAATATAATATAATAGTTGTTGACTTACGTAGAAAAGATAGAAGAAAATATTTTATACTCTTAATTAGAGCTAATCGGAGTACCAAACTTTTCATGTTGGTTGGCAGTAGGAGTATCTTCTGCTGGGCCAATAAATTGGTCGATATCAGCGCGCGAGCGTATGGCAAAGGCACGAAATTTTCTATCCTTTGTATTTGCAGCTTTCCTTGCATAAATGCAACCATTACGTACCCAACAGAAACGAAAATTATATAGGGAAGCCCTTTTTCTTGCTTCGCCAAATAACTTTCTGTTAGCATGAGTGAGGCGTTCGTTGAAGTAGAGAGAAGATGTTGTTCCGCTAACGATATCTGATGAGGTAAGATTGCGTCTCGACTTCGCTGCTGATAGGAATTCATCACGTTTTCCTCTGCGAAGCAATTTAACCACGACGGGTCTCGTTGTTGGGGATGCTGGGGCAGAGGTGGTAAGTTTGGTACCAACTCTATGTACTTGGTCAATGTCCGCTTCTTGCAGTTCAATTCCCAGCTTTTTAGAAGTTACCAAAATCATGTGCGTGAGATTTTCTTGAGGCTGCTCAGGTAGTCCAATTATTTCGAGCTCATTCCTCATCTGGAGTTGTTCCTGAGACCCAATGTAATACTGCAGTTCGGTTATTGAATCGGTTAGGCGTTTTATGTCTCGGTCCTTATCCTCAAGCCGCTTTTCGTATTCTTCCATTTTCTGGGTAAGTGTACATGACACGGAGGATAGTTGAGACTTTACATCCTTTACATCCTGTCTGAGAAGACGGATTTCGCCGAGTAGAACCGCAACCGAAGGTTCATTTTCGATGTCCGTAGAACCGGCTCCCGATTTACTACGGGTGTTACGCTTAGAAGTAGAAGTCTCGTTGGAAAAGGAGATGTTCTGGGTACGCTTTGGTACTATATCTCCAGTTACCGGGCGATTTTGGCTCAAAGACATATTGTTTACGTCTTGCGAGCGCGGAGGTCTCAATTTCCTAGAATTCCGTGCGGGCCGCGGCCGCGGGGTTGAGGGACGCGGTCGTGCTAGCTCCGCGAAAATATGCGCGGAGGAAAGGTCGTAAGCGCCGTGCAATATGAGGCGCTTACGCGTACGGCCGGGACACTACACTGATCACAGAAATTGGGAGAACTTTTTTGATTTGTTTATGTTTAAGTTGTAATAACCGTCGTAAATCGGTGACTATTGTTCAATAAAAGACATACACAGCACTGGTTATTTTGTAAAAACCAAGATGATAAACTATTTAAACACATTAAACGTAAAATTCTGTTGAAAAAACACATTAAACCATATTTTTGGAATTAATTTGATAAGCGCGGAGTAGCGACAGTGTTACCTGCGCAATGCAATTGTTAGCGTCTATATCGGTCCAGTAGTTTTGGCGTGAAAGCGTAACAGACAGACAGACAGACAGAGTTACTTTCGCATTTATAATATTAGTAAGGATAGTGTTTTCCTCTGAAATAAGTTTTATGTATTTTATAAACAAATGCCTCCTTTATTGTTTGTTCTTAAGATTAGCAGTGACGCAGCTTACCTACATGAGTTCTTTACATTTCACTCAGGGCTATAGAAAAGTCAGTAAGTGCTCGTGTCACTAAAAGAGTCCTAGAAAAGGTTTTAAGTACTAATACTTCAGACAGTTGACTGTTGACAATAAAGTTGGTCAAGCAGCCCTAATCGTAAATTGGAAAAGTTCGTATTATAGAAAAACATAAAAATACTGTTAATATTATATAAGAATCCAATGAAATTTGAAATTTATACGTAAAGCCAAAGGATCCTTTTTTAAAGATAGGTACGCGCAAATGTTATGAATAAAAAATATGGTCGAATTTCGACAACACCAGATTATATTTAAATATATTCCATGCGTCCAGTCCATTGTGCCTCTGCTTAGAGAGCCGTAAGGCTCTACGGTTCTACAGCCGTTGCAGTAATCAAGCTATCGGTTGTCATGGCAACGGAGCCAAGACATCCTGTGGGAATAATGGCCGTTTGCAAACACATAAGGTTACACCATTCACCAAATTGATGGATATATAGATGCATAATACCTTGTCTGTACAAAGCTGTTTTCAACCAACCTTTGTTTGCTTACTAGAGGTAGGCCATTAGTTGTATGAACCTTGCCTAAAAATTCTAAGTAAGAAAATATTGGGATATATTGGTTATGGAAAAAGGCCGTAAGACTGAAATCGCCAATTCACCTTCAGCATCCAGTTATAGTTATATATCCAGTCTCTTGCTTTTTCTGTATTAGAAGTGAAATTTGCCCAGCTCTTGGATAATACATAAGTTGATGATGATATAAAGAAGAAAAGTAAATTCAATGTATGATCCAGTTTTAGTTCTGTCATATTGTAAAGTTCAAGTTAAACGTTTTATCGCGGATATAAAAAAAATGGAAATTTCTTCATAGAGCCCTATGTCTCTGACGAGGGACCACAGGCTCGCATCATCATCATCATCTATACCTACTTATTGGTTATAAAAAAAGAAAAACACGCAAGCGAAGCCACGGGCACAGCTAGTTCGAGACGATAAAATTATTTTGCAGATACCTACATATATTTTTCCCTGAAGTTGTTGCAGATTAACGAGACGAGGAAATAGCTCGGCTTGTTATACGCCAGTTATTATGCGCATCTGATAGAAAATTGTTATAAAAACAATTAGATGATTTACATTACATTGGATAAACAGACGGGTAGATTTTTTTTTATCTTATATTGATGTTTTTCTGCAAGGTGTTTCTTTATTATTGCATAATGTGTTTACTCTGGTTTTATTTATAGAATTTGTTCTAATTACTGTAAAATACTTTATGTAAACTGTGTTATAGGTAATATTATCTCATATTTTTATTAGAGACTAGCTTCTGCCCGCGGCTTCGTCTGCGTGAAATATTGATGCTCCGCTCCTATTGGTTTTAGCGTGATGATATATAGCCTATAACCTTCCTCAATAAATGGGCTATCTAACACTGAAATAATTTTTCAAATCGTACCAGTAGTTTCTAAGATTATCGCGTTCAAACAAACAAACAAACTCTTCAGCTTTATTATATTAGTATAGATAGATATAAAGTTGTTTTAATAAATATTTCTATATTTTAATGAGTAAAGACATAGGTGTTATACCTATTGTTTATCGTACGAAGTAAGCCTAGACAAAACACCTTAAGTTACACGCGTGTTTCACACGCGCGGAAACTTATTTACTTGGTTGATTATCGATTTATTGATTATTGATTATAGGCAACTATTACACTTATTGACTATTGAAATAAACTTTTGTTTGGATTTGAAATACGCAGTATAATCACGTTATAAAATATGCTTAGCGACACCAGCGGGGTTAGACAAGTGGCAAAAACGCTAGTAGAATAGAAAACAAAATGTATGGGAATGACATTCGTTTACGACTAGCTATCTGTCATTCCCATACATTTTGTTTTCTATTCTACTAGCATTTTGCCACTTGTCTAACCCCTTCGGAAGTAAAGACAAGATTCCCAGGTTTATCCTATTACATTAAAGTTTGTGAGGGTGTTTATAATCTATAGATTGTAGATATATGTTTAAGGTAGGTACTCTTTCATACAGGATATTTCCTTCAATATGCAAGTATATCTACGGATTTATTATATATTCTATGAAGAGTTAAATATCTAGTTTGTAATCTTGTGTAAAATTAAAAGACTAAATTTTTAATACGATTATTTCATATTTTCTACGAGTGATTACTGTTGGCTCTAGTCATCGAATATGAAATACCTACATAATTGAGATAATATGGAGAAAAGCATATTAAATTATTTTATTTAGCTTTTTACGATATCATTAGAGCATTAAATAAATTAGGAATACCTAGTCAGTGATAATTGTATAATGGCCGATTTATTTTATTGAATAATTCATGATACTTTTTCTCTATAATAACTACATCTTCAAAACTTTATTCACAAAACTTCAATTAAGATTAAAATGTGTTAAAATACTGTTTTTATTTTCAAATTACTAAGTAAAATCACTAATGCATTAGCTTTAGAATATTAAATTGATGGAAAATAAAGCTGTGTCTTTGCCAGGGAATTTCCATAGAAATCTGAAACAGGTCCGTAATGAAACATAAATAATTCACTGAAATAAAGTTTACGAGAGTAATTTTTGCGAGACTTATGTACATACTAGTTATTTGCCGCTGTACCACCCGCATCCAAAATGCACACTGCGCGCGTTCGGATAAAAAATAACCTAAGAGTTAATCCAGGTTATACACAATGTGTGTACTAAATTTCATTCAAACCCATTCATAGATTTTGCGACTAATTGAAAAAAGCATAGTTATATACATCCTCACAAACATTTACTGTGTAGGATTAGCTCAACGATATAGGAGATGTACAAGGAATATCCGAAAACGGAGTTATTTTTTTTAAATACGTTGTTGATGTTGTCTTTCTATCATGTACTTACATGCAAATGTTGGTTGCACATAAATATATTATTATATTATATTATTATAAATACCAGTCCAAGTAAGAAATGTGTTGTGTGACTAAAATGCGATACGAATGTGTGCCAAACATCTGTCAAACGTCATAAATAGACTGAAACTGTAAATGTGTCAGCTGAATATTTTCACAGTATTATTTACTAGCTTCTGCCTGCGACTTTGTTTGCGTGACCTTATAAACTGGGATAAAAAGTAATAATAATAATCTCTAGACCGATTTCGGTCACGGTGGTCAATCTCAATGACTAGCCTAGGAGATATTATAGCAGACACAGGTGCACTATTCCGTCACTCTCATAGTCCGATGGGTCGGCAATCCGATACGACCGGTGAGAGATCTGGCGCAGGATCGACAGCTTTACGTGCTGTCTGAGACACGGAGGAGTCTCGCTATGTAAAAAACCATAGATAGATATATGTTACTAAAGTGACTAGATGTGCAATCACCAATAAAGGTTGTGACCAGTCATAATTCATGACATCTGTCACTTGGTAGCCAGCTTGAATCTATCAGAGTGACAGAAGGACGATTTTAACAATAATATGGGCAAATTTGTAGTAAATGTATGGGCAAATTTGTAGTAAATGCCATCCTTATCATACAGATGTCATGAACATTACGTTTCGATTAGTGTGAGAGAGATAGATATAATTTTACATCAAAATGATTACTAGTTTCAAAGCTATGTCTGCATTCTAAATAAAAAATGGTTACGTTTTTGTGACCGCGTAATGTTCGGGATTGCATCTCTATTGATATATCTCGATGAAAAAAAACGGTCACCCATCCTTGGACTGACCGCGGCTAATGCAGATTAACCTTTGTATTCTATCGATCCACACGGCTGTTACTTAGGTACGAACCCCTCGATAAAAGGGCCATCCAGGTTATAAACTATATTTGTACCAAATTTAATGTAAATCCAATAAGTAGTTTTTACGTATTTCGTTTAAATTGTAAATGTGCGGTCGTTCAGTTAGAAATTTGAAGCTAATTTTACGTTTCAACGCGTAGATTCTTGCTTAAAAGAGATTCCACGAAGGATGAAAAGTTATCAGTTAATGGTGCTTCATCAACTGATCACTTTTAGTTATTCTAATAAGTATCAGTTTTATAATCATACGGATAAATCTCAATTTATGTAGTCAAAGTTTGAAACATCTTACGTTTACCTGTATGTAATCCTCAAATATGACTGGTAGCTGGCAAAAAAAATCAAGGTTCAAGTTATATTGTTATATATATATTGTTTGTTATTGTTAAATTTGGTAAATTTCTTATGTGCAATGTACGTTAAAAGACAAAGTATCTTTCTACTAAGAGTAACGCATAGATGGCTGCCTATGTGGAATCACCCACCTGCACAAAACGGTGCACATGTCACAGGACACGTGTCTGCACCTGTTTCGAAGCAACTCATAACATTAAATATAGAACGATATTTCATTTTCAATGTTGCTGTCTCAATGCATATTAGGCAATGTAAAAATACAGGCGTTTGTCACTAAATTATGATGCTCAACGGTATTTTTAGGTTTTCTGTGTAGGTAGTTAATAAAATGAGCTGTTTTTTCCAAGGTATTTTCATCCTTTCAAAGCGATGACAGCTGTTTATTCATGTCGGTACACAGACGAGACAACGAACTAATTTTTATTCCATGAAAGTGAATCAAGGTGAAATATTTTTTGGCAACTATATTGTACAACCAAGTTGTGAGTCAAATGAGTAATTTTTAGGGCTGTCTGACAGCAAAAATAAAAAAATATAATGGTTTATTTAAAGAGATATCGTATATTAGCGTTTTATAAGACTATAAAATAATCTCTGACACATGTTTGCCACTTGGTCCTTTTACGTAGTTATTTACGTCGAAAAGATGATGTTAGCAAATGAAAACCGCTGCAAAAAATATTTGTGAAACTGACTGATTCAGCTTTAATTTTTACTCATATCTACTCAGCATTTATTATGTCTTTTCTTAATACCTTCCGACGGAAAAACACGACGATTTCCAATTCATAAATATAAATAATGCAAACCTAAATTAGATGTTGTTTTGTGTTACTTTTTTCGTGAAACCGTAAAAAAATCTTTATTTAGGGATTAAGAAGAAAGTCCGATATGTGACAAAGTCCCAGCCAAGTAGCTGGTTTCATCGTATAGAAACCAACTATAAAGTACTTTAATAGCGTTAATATGTCGTCAAATACAAACTTATTGCTAAGTTACTCGTACGTACCAACATCGGTTTAGTATAAGTGTAGGTAGTTTGTAAGTTTAGCGATGCGACGCCGATGTCACCTTTGACAGACGATGCGACGTGTAAGCCTTTGCTTCAGACGGGCACAGGCTTTCAGTGGATTGAGTTCCTGACATATGTATTAATACCAATTATTAGTGGATATGTTTCGCATCAAATGTCTGTTAGAGGGGCTTTGACTAATCTATGATCTACACAAACTGAACATAGTATGAAACATCCACTAGTGAGGCTTCAAATCTAATCGTTTATTTGCGATACACAGTTACAAAGGTCTTAAATACAAATGTGTTCATTCCGTGATCAGCCACATGGGGCATACAAAATATAATATAAATTAATAACTATTAGAATTATACTACATAACATAATAATTAAAGTAAACAACTATACTAATCATGTTGATAGAAAATCACCGTTAACATCGTTTTCTAACAAAAAAAAATATTTTATTAGTTTTAGGCTGTTCCGATCTACACTGACGGACTAATAAACTGCATCAATGTTCAACACGCACCTACCTTTGAAAAAATAATTTTAACCAAGTATTCCAACTTTTTATACAAATTTAAATTGAAACCTATAGTTTGGTTCGTTAAATTCATAACAGCGTAGTATCATTATCCCTAAGTGTATGTTTGTATACTGGAAAGGGCCATTCAATTTTTTTTAAACAAAAACTTTGATGCAATTTCTTTGTCTGGGGGTATATATTTCATTTTACTCTCTAAAGAACGAAAGTTCCGGAATAAATTAGTTGGGATAAAACTGTTAAAATAATGGTTTTTATGAAATCCTACCCATCGGTGCACCTACGAGTAAAATGAAAGAGACGACCAGTGACGTAACAAATACAAAATCCGGTTTGCGGTTTGATTAAAAATACGGGATTACAAAGAGGGCTCAGTTGAGCTCTATGAAAAAATTAATTAAGGAGTGAAGCGATGCTTTATTGTACTTTTTACATTATTTTGACTGTGTTGATATACTTGATTATCCAAATGACTTTTCAGAGCTGGATGGCTTATACCTGTTTGAAGAATGAACAAACATGAAGATTTGTCTTCCACCACATTATATATTATTTTATAATAACCATTTAGAGTGCTTTTCCACGCACAGTGACATATTGATTGATGTAACCAAAGAATTTCATAAGTATTTTTCTTATCAGATTTTTTCTTTTTACAATTGCCAAGAATGCATTGCATATATTAAAGCCACAAGAAAGTGAATTTACTGTTCTTTTACAAGTATAATCTGTTTTACTACAGAAAGTATTTCAAAAAATCTCTATCTTCAAAATCCATATGAATAATGATGAATGCAAATGCTAAAAACGACATAGAAGAGGATATAATATAAGTTCATAAGTTTTCAAACGGATATGGAAAAGTTTTAAAATAGGAAGTCTCGTTGAAATATGATCTTGTATACGAGCTGGATTGCATGATATTCTTATTTATTCTATATTTACTCGTAACCAGCAGGTACTCAAACTCGTCTCAAAGAACTCATCTCTTTATATTTCTTGATTTATTTTTATACTGGTATTGGAAAACTATTTTATTGCAATTCTTCATGTGCAAATATTAGAGCTAACCATTATAGTATAAGTACCTTCATCTTTCAGTGTGTTACGCGTACAATAATTTTGACCTAAAATCACTTCGGGTAATAAAAACGTTCACTCATAAACGAGCAGAGGTTTCAGCATCAAAATGCCAGTATCGGTATTACAAAAAATTGTGAGGATACACATTTAAATAAAAATACTCGATAAAGTCTAGCCGGGTCAAGTACGTAATACCCAGCATAACATGATAGATTAAAGTGCGAGTCGGCCGCAAACGATCCGTGGCGTATCGCGGCAGGACGTGTCCTAACAATGACGGAATAAAATACGGTCGCAGCGTGCAGACGTGCTTATGTACACTAGCCATGCGGTGGACGGGCTATATGCAAAATGTATCACATTTATTCCCGTCACTCAGGGCGCTTTACATGCTCGACGTTGGCGTAGTGTGAATCGGCCCTAATCTGCAATATTCGCTTTTGAATTCAGCCTCGTATTCCTAGCAGCTATTCAGTGGCTCCCTTCGCCAAACCCACTCGAGATCAAATCCGTGTTTTAAAAACTTTTTATTTAGTCTTGATATTTTTCAGCAGTTTAGATTTTCTGATATTAATTCGATATTTTTAGAACTGTTTTTTTTGTTCATCCAATAATATACTTATTGATATTTGACTTTTTATATTATTTCATAGAAACAAGTTTGTCAATTAAGTGATCGACATATAATTTTATTTTTATTATTTTTGTAGAAATAAACATCTCAACAAAGTTCATTATACAAAAAAGGTAACATAATAGAAAACGTATGATTGGAACAGATCCTCTTTCCGAACAATGGTCAGGTCAAGCTTTGAAACTCTGTCGTCAAACTACCTGATTCCTCTATTCGGGCTTGCTCGAGATTTGCACCTTTATGCAACTTTGCAACAACCAATAGGTATGCCTAACTAGTAAGCCTCGGATTTCTAAAGTCCATCCCGTCTTTGTTCAACCTCCTAGAGATATTATATGAAGGTGGAGAATTTTGTAAGTTGTTCCATCCAACGTTGTTATTCCAATACTTTTGTTGAAGTATCTATATAATAATATGAATATCATCAATGTTTCTTTGTGTTGGAGCTAGTAGTCATTTTATATTTTTTTGTTAGGTTTATATATTCAGTATTCAACTAGTTTTTTTAAGTGGGGAATGACGCACCTGAATAAGTAGTCTATAAGCATCTCCAGGCTCCCATTTATCTCCATACCAGCTGGTCATTTATAATGCGCTACGTTGAAAATCCATTGAATTCAATTTAATGTGCAAAAAATAACTGCGTAGACACCTTTCTACACAAAGAGTTATTTATAGCACATTGAATTATTTTGCTTATGGAAAATTGGCACTTATAATATTTTACGCGTATTATGTTTCCAATACGAGTAAGCAAAGCAATGTATAGATAGTATTTTATTAGCGAATTATATCCCTCAAATATATTAATTTTAATGTTTATTAACGTTTTGTACGATCTCCTAAGTAACAGTAATAATTTGATGAAGTAGAGTTAGAATTGAGTTTATTATAAATTTAATAATTAATTTAAGTCACAAGTTCCTTACTTATCTGGTTATAGTTGACGACAATTTGGAAAAAAAAATGGAGACAACGTAAGTCCCAGTCAAACAGAGAAGCTTAGGAAACCAGTCGTGGTCTTGCAGACCAGTTACCAAGTCTCGTCTGGGTTGCTCGGCTACTATTGCTTTCTAAAGCCGTCTGGTATCATCAATCTAGTATAGAGAGTACTACTAAACTAATAGGAAAAAATATTTTCTGATTAAAAATAAATGCCCTAGTTCAATAGCTTCCCTTTTTAAATCACTTCAAAAATGGAATTAGATAACCAGAATATCGCTCTAGTTTCATAAATACGTTGATGAAGATTGATTCTCAAAAGATATAGTATCTCCCTTTTCATAGCGATTTAATATATAAATGAAATTAAACTGTTACGGTAATGTAAAGACTTATGTACGTTAAGAAGTATAAAATCTACCTACGTTCATTTTTTTTTTCTAGAAATCCAATCAGTTCAAATTTATTTCGGAGGAATGAACGCTTTGAAGTGATTATTTGCTTAACTTCTTGCTGAAATATAAATTTATTTACTAGCTGATTCCCGCGGTTTCACCCGCATCCTATTTTAGTGATGGGAAATCAATTATATGACTCCTCCCGCTTTAGGTGGAGCGGGAGAGTGTCAGGGTCTTACTGACTAAACCCATTCATGCTACTTTCTTTTGTCTTCCAAAGTGATACAAGGAAGGACTATATATACATATATATCGCTTTTTAATATTGTACATTAGTGAAATTATGGGAGTCAGTTTCAAATCTCATTTAGTTGAAACTGTGATTCCCCGCCATAGTGTAGCGTCCTCAGAGCACTTGGCTTATTTATATAACCAGTTATGAAGAGCTAAGAAAATACGTGGACCACATACATCCGTAAGTACAAACAGAGTTCTGCGCATCAAGTGAGGAATACTCATATTAAATTAACTAAATTCAGACTCAATTAGTTGATTACGTTGAATTCATTGGTTATAAACATAGTGGTTGAAGCGAAATTTATGTATACGAGCTTTGCGCCAGCGGCTACAACCGCGTGAGCTATATGAATTCAAATTAAAAATGAGAGAGTTGCGTACAAACTTTTGTCCTCCTTTTCCACCCCCTTAGATGTAGAATTTTAGAAAATCCTTTCTTATCGGATGTCGTACAAAAAACACACTTTCCAAGTTTCAGGTCTCTATGATCAGCGGTATAGGCTATGCGTTGATGCATCAGTCATCCAGGACAAAGCGTTTTATGTGTTGTATCCTCGTAAATAAATTATTTATGTAAAATACATAGTACACCAACGTAATGTTAAATTATTATTGATGAAACTTAACCACGATATCAATGTGTTTTTACTTAAAATCAGATCATGATTCCGAGTAGGGGCTTTCATTGATATTGAATTCGGCTTTACAAATTTAAATCAATTGAAGTCGAATAAATAATAAATTCGTACCAGAGACGGGAAAACGTTATTTCAGTACGTAGAAGCAGCTCAAAGGAAAATATTGTAATATTTTTACTGAGAAATGTTAAAAAACCTTTTACATCTGGTAAATAAACAATCGGATCAAATTCTAGGAAAATTGAAATTACTTACATCATCCGAAAGTTCCTCGCTGTCGAACGCAGAGGACAGAGGCCTGCCCCTCTGTACCCTAGCTCCCCTAGAGTCGAACAGATCATCAATAGGGGCCTCAACCTCATCCAAGGCGCTCTTGATGCGGTGCTCGACGTCGGCCCGGATACGATCGCGGTCCGGTTCGGTAGCGCGCGGTGCCGGCGACTTGCCGTCCAGGCGGTCCAGCACGGGACGGTAGTAGCTCTCGCCTTTGTCGAAATTGCAATCGTAAACGCGTGTGCGTCGGGTCCGGCCTAAGCGACTCATCTTGTTGTCCTGTGGATGATAAAATATTGATTTAAATGCACGTTTTAATTCTGATATAGAAGTAAGTTTTAATACATTGCAGAAAATATCAGAATATTTATAACTGACTAAATAAAATTAAAGAAGTGTCTTTTTATAAGCTTTTTACGTGTTACCTAGACACAATTGAAAAAAAAAAACTGTCCTTTTATTCAAGATAATCTCCAAAACGAAGCGCCCAATTTTCATGGTACTTTAACTGGCTAATTGCAGATTTTATAAGGAACAATGAAAGCTAATTTCAGAAAAATAACATTATTGTACAATATATAAAACCTTTGAAATTGTACAACGCGGAAAGCAGCTAGTCAGTAATCGTAAAAATAAAAAAACGCATGTCTATGACAAACAATGGACTTAGGATCAAAGGAAAATTATGACAGTCGTTTTAAATTTAAGATAATATAAATACGAGTATGAAAATTGTCAAAGGATGTTGAATTAACGACGAATACAAAAGCTCTTTTCTTCCATTTCATTTTTCCTAACCTAATGTTGTGAAGCTGAAAGACTGAAATGTTGTGTTTTATTTTTAATTCAGTCATACACCATAGACCGGGCACCATTATTAAACTCGAAAGACAAAAGACGACGTGTAAAAAGTTCCGGCAAATAACACGATTTCATAGGTGATTTTGTTTTGCAATAACAGAGTGCAATGTTGTACGGACTGCATTAGGAAGACTTCTCTGTCTGTGCTTTGAGGTGGATTTATTATGAGGGAACACCGACCCTCCTTTATTATGCAGTTGGCTTTTGAATGCGAACATGTTATTTATAAGTACAGTGTGGGTTTATTTTCAATGAGCACGATTATTTGTTGCTCACATATAAATTCAATTATTGTCGGGTTTTTAAGCTAGCTTTATTTATAATTTTAAGTTTGAATCAAACCATTATTACTTCAATATTACTGAACTAAAGTAAAGAAATTAGAAAATTATCAATCTATAGAACAGATCACACACGAATTAGATCTGTGTTGTCTTATAATGCTGCCAAAATGTACCTATTAAATATTTATTTAATCAGACCTTTGATGAATAAATTTTATATATTTTTGATGATTGAAGATGAAAAGTATGCTATGTATTCATTCAGGATTATAGTTTTTTGTAAAAGAGGATTAAACATACATAACATATCCAGCCATCCTCACAAACTTTCGTGTTTGTAATATTAACATGATGTTTGTATAATAGAGGCTGGCATGCCTGAGTCGAGAACCGATCCATTCATATCAGCATTGTCCACTCATTGGGCCGTGAAAGTCAGATTTCAGTCGTATGTTGTTCACTGAAAAAGCTCTATTGTTCACCTTTATCTATAACCGATATCAACATATTGTTTAGCTACGTATATTTGCCTAAATTGCTTAGGTATAATTCAAGTATAAACTCCTAAATATTTTAGCGCGCTCTTCCTTCTAATTAAGCTAGACAGCTGTGGTGTAGACGACCAGTATCACCAATAATAATTAATTTCTCCATTACAATAGCGTCGCTTAAGGCGTGCTCTACACAGGGGTAACGTTCCGACTCGCTTTCGGAACTAAAGACAATGGACGAAAGGACTTCTGAGACTCTGACTAAGTAAAATAATACATTCAACATTTTAAGATCTATACCTATGACACCATTATATATTTTTTTCTAATATCACTCATACGAACTGAGAATGTTTTTTTATTTACTAATATTTTAATACATGTAACATTTAAATATTATCTTTCAATAAAATTAATGACAAACTATTATTTTAGTGAAGTTTTACATGACATTATTACACTTTTTACGACGCTCAACTTTGTCGGAATACACGTTTGATAATGATCGCACCTAATCGAAACTATTGACGTCACGTGATCTAAATTCAAATTCGTTTTCAAATTAAAAGTTATACTACATTACGTAAACTATTTTAGATGAAGAAGAAGACTAAATACTAAGCAGTAACCATTTTTGTGATTCAAGTTGTTTTAGAAATGAAAGGGGCATTAATAACTAAAAATACCCTAAAGTACCAATGTTTTACATGGAGCGACTGCCTGTCTGACCTCCGCAACCCATTTATCGGGTAACATGATACCCCTTGGTAAGACTGGTTGTCAGACTTTCTGGCTTCTAACTACCCGTAACGACTGTCAATTCAAAATTCAAATGTTTTTATTTCAAATAGGTCTTTGGAGGAACTTATGAAACGTCAAGTTAGTTGCACGGTTCCAAGGAGTGGGTCTTATGGAGAAGAACCGGCAAGAAACTCCATAATGATCTACAAATGACAGCCGGGGCCAACTGCTTAGCGTGCTTTCCGAGGCACGGAGGAGTCTCAGTATGACATAGATGGTCACCCTTCCACGGACCGACCGCGCCAAGCGCAGCTTAAAATTTGATCGGTCGAACCGTGCGGCTGTTACTTAGCCACGAACTCTTCGATCGATGATCAGAATACTAAAACATGCAAATGAGTTAAATATAATGTAGCTGTATACCTAGAATATAAAACAGTATTCATATCACTCCACTGTAAGTAGCTAACCGTTTACAGGTTCGGAGAATTCATAAGTCTGGCTTGATTTTATTGCTTTAGCACTCAAAAGCCTTAAGAGATTCAGGTATATCTATTGAGAACACTTATTCAAAGGGTATTGCTGGATCTTTAAGAAGTTTATATTTATTGATTTCAATTTATTAGCATGATTTGTTCCCGCGATTTCATTCGCCTCTGAAAAAATCTTATTCTCGCTTCTGAATAAAGTCCTTCCGTGTGTTTTTACAAAATTTCATCTACATCGGTTCAGCTGTTTAGCTTAACAAACAAGCAAACAAACGCATTCTCAATAATAATATTAGTAAGGATTGAGAATCTCTCATTTTATTTCATTTTGATATTTTAATTATGAATATCACACCTTTTTACAGGTGAAAGAGGGGAATGACCGCTGTGTTTTTTCTAATTTATTTTCAGTAACAACACACAATTGTTTGCCAATTTACCTACTTTTTTTATTTAATCGCGCATGCGAGCGAAGCCAGCACATCTAGTTATTAATATCTATGATTAGAAAACCTCAAAATTCTTCATGTTTAATCTTAGTTTTAAGCAAACTGATTATTGATCCCTATCTGAACCGTTTCAGAACATAACGATCCGGTTCCATTACGTACCGTATTCCTATTATGAATGATTTGTAGCTCTTATCGAATTACACGGAGTGCTGAGACTTGCCCGGGGCGGGCAATTACCATAACATTCACTAATGAACATTACATTTTCAAACATGTTATGTGTCGAAAGCTTTCAAATTAATGAAGTATATTTTCCTATTGTATTGTCTCACTATACATTTTATATGATAAATAGAAATCAATACATGAATATTTCGGTACAAGTTAGCTTTTTCTACGACGCCTTAATTAGCGTGTTAGTTACACAGGTGGTGTCTGTCAAATGCCAGGAGCATTCGGTTATATTATAATGCTTTAACACAGCTCTTCACCCTAACCATTATCCTAAGGTTGACGCCGCACGTTTTTGTTCTCGATATCCAACGGGTCTTAATTTGTTGATTGGCTTGCGAACTCTGCTTGCGCGATGTAGGAATCTTCTTGCCGTTATTCTCATGTAGCAGATACAGTTAGGTGTCGCTACAAAAACTTTTATAGATATGTTGTGTATCATACAATTCATTCATATGCCTATAATTATCTTTCCTGAATTTTCTCGATTTGTATATCGAGTCATATTTTTACTCCAAGTTGTATTTTTATAATAAAAGTCCTTCATTTCTCGTCATGAGGTGTCAAAAATTTCTCATAAATTCTCAGTTACCAGTGGCACGTTCAGTCCTTGCCCTATATTCTAATTTGTAATTCTATCCTTTTCTATTACACAATATAAAAAATATTAATTAATTAAACATTTTTATCCATATACATACATAATAAGCGTGAGTAACTGTATAAGAACGTGAAGTAGAAGTGCATTGAAATTACTTGTCTTTAATTTTAATATTTAAAAATATTGGTAATTAAAAAACCTTCTTAATAACTTTGACTGGTATTGGAAATACTTTTAAATGATGGTATTGTATATAAATATTTCAGGTCAATAAAGTAGGTACCTACTATCTTTTGAAAAACAATATTGAAAAAAAATACTCATCAAAACATTTTGTTCACGTTGCAATGCGATAAACGATGAGATGCATCAATTTTATTTACAAATACTTATTTTCAAAACTTGCTAACTGCATCAAAATCAAAACATGCGTTAAATAAAACACGTAAAATATACGAACGTAGGTAACGACACGAAAATAACTAGTAACCTGCTAGATAATGGTTATACTGAAATAGTTTTGTTGTTCAAGCGGTCCATGTTTCAGCTGAAAACACGCGCCCGGTTTGTTTGTGAAACTATTAAAATCTTAGCTTGTGTATTTTATGAATATCACGTTAGACACACCATGTTCGTTGTAAAAACAATGTTTCGAAAATTAAATTCACCATGGCGGACGCAACAATACGTAATATCCTGTTACCGACGACGGTAAACCATATTTTATGTTCACTAGCTGAACCAAAATAGAGACGGAATCTTTTAATTTGACAAGACAGATGTTCAAGCCATACATTTTGATGTTATCATACGTAAGTCCGAGGTTTTGGCACAGAATTGAAAAAAAAACCAACGCGTATTTTACTTCAATGAATTTTTATATAAACATAATATAAATGTTTACTACACACAGGAATATCTATGAACGTATGATCAAAAAATTATATAATAGTATCGGCAATGACCGCAGCGGCATTTGTTTAGCCTATCATCCCCTTCTGATACATTACCGTCGAACAGTGAAACCAATTCAAAATAGAATTCGCAAACATTCGATATCGGGATATTTTTAGTAACGAAAACCGGGTTTTTAGTCGGACACGAGGTATTGTAATATGCACTCGTTCAACGCTGAACGGCTAAAAATAATCACGCAATAGGAATTCGAACGCACATTACCGGTAACCAATCCTAAATTAAAATTTGGAGATGAAATTTAATTACAGAAATTTGCTAACAATAATAAAACAACCAGCAGATCCATTTACAAATATCGCACAGCAAATAAATATAATAGAAAGAATTCGCTGAGGTTGCATTGAAAGTGAATCTTAAAATGTGTACTGACCTGGAGCGTGTATAGGCGGCGAGAAGGAAGATGGGACTGGGCAGTCGAGCGGCGGCGGTGCGGCGCGTGAGCAGCGTGGGCGAGACTATGTTTAACCGTGAGCCACACAGAAATAATACTGACTTTTGTTCCGAATGATTTCCTTGTCGGAAAAGAACTGCAACAAAACTGAGAAAGCCACACGAAGCGCGGAATTCCGAGGATATGTAGTGCAGCGCTCACGTTTGGCACTTATATCGTCTCAACATTCCAAATATATAGTCTGATAAACATTGGCGCAAAGATTCTATAAAAGGCATTCACTCAGAATATCTATAAATACTCGAATCACAAATCGTAATGAAGAGCTTACGTGGTAATGACACATCCAGTAGGTAGTAGATCTTTTTTATCGTATTGTTCATGGCTAAAGATCGTGGCCGCCCTGACGCCCTGCCCTATACCTTGACGGGGACGAGCTGTTTCTACATCGTATATACTATCTTTAGTTAACCTCAAGAGAGTATTATAGTGAGATTCATTTGCATTTGATTGGACCAGTTGGTCTTCCTCTATTTTCCTTACTTTAACCAGCTAATCAAATCGTAATGTGTAGATTCTTGAACTTTAGTCAGTTGGGAGCGGATTTGTTTTTTGTTTTGATAGCCAGAGTTTCCGGCATTACATCTTGAAAGTCCGATAAAGACAAAAAATATAATTATTACCTTCTTGTACCTACATCCTTACCCTCCCTACCTTTGTTGTTTAAACAAAGGTGGGGTAAGTCCACCTATTTTTATTACTTCCTATCATAAAAATTCTAGAGTTTTCATACAAACCTTCGTTTCTTGATCACCTTTTAAGATAAATTTCTGAAAACGCTAAATACACACACACACGTTTCGTCCATTTTAAATACCAACTTAGGAAGAATTTTAAAAATTCGTCCTTGATTGTAACGGTGTAGATCTGCTGTTTGAAAATATTATGTTCCTAGGTTCAGAGGTTTAGGCTCATCGCTGATAAATTACTATGTCTGGACATCTATCTATATATATATGTAATATTTTAAATAAATTATATATATATATAAGCTATTTTACGTCTTTCGCCAGGTCGTAAAAAGAAACTTATTGATTTGATCATAAAATCCACGAATGATCTTATCGAATAAGTTTTTTTTTCATTCCAACCACAAACCATTTTAATATTATTATATTCTCTATTTATGTTTACTAATACAATTTTCATTTACTTGGCATCCTATTCTCTTATTCTAGGTGGCTATCTGTAGTGTGATGAAAGCTTACCTGTTGCATTCGTAGAGTAAATAAATTCTAAAGCAAGACGTCATGAGGCCAATTTGTGTGACCTTCAGGTCAGTTCAGATGTCCAACACAAAGGTTAGAGCTCCAGATTAAACCGCATTGGGATCTTTCAGTCGGTAATTGAAGGAATCCAATTTTATCTCTGCTGTGATTCAATCAAGCTTGCAACCTTGAACTTTAATATTATTTTCTTAATAATGAGGCTTGTGCAATATCTTGTTTCGTTCGATAATTATAGTTTTCGTAACGAGCAAGCGGCATTCATTTTACTTCGTTTCGATACAAATGATCATGCTCCCAACATGCATAATAGTTCATTTGGTAGTCACGTTTCCAAGTCGCGTGGGGCGTAATCCCCTTATACCCCATGGAAAGGGCCAAAATAGGGTATGCTGGCAAGCTGACTCCATTTTCCATATTACGGCAGGCATATTTCAAATCGTAACGGGATTAGGAAATGTCAGTGCAACTGAAATATCGGTACGGAAAAAAGTAACGTCATTAGTTGCGGGACAGTCAGCCAACGCCGACGAGAATCGGAGTGGGCAATTATCGATATGAAATGTAGTTACGATCCCTGTTACAAGTTTCAGGGTTGCTTAATTTATGAATCAGATTTTAAATACGCAGTTCACTTGGACTATGGATCATGTAAATGGTAATTACTCTCTCTGACTTTTATATAATAATATCATAAACTAGCTTTCCGCCAGCGGCTTCGCCCGCGATATTTTAGCCGATGGATACAAAAACTTGTTAAATTATATACTAAAACCTTCCTCTTGAATCACTCTATCTATTAAAAATCCGTTGCGTAGTTTTAAAGATCTAAGCATACATATGGACAGACAGCGGGAAGCGAAAACTTGCAGGAGGACGTAGGATACTTTTTATCTGGATGCGTGTAGTAACTTTTACTAGGGAACCCACTCAGGATCCGAAAGTAACCGCATGATGCAACTAGTGTTACATAGAACGTATTGTTATTGTTTGGGGGCTAGCATAAGAAAACATATTTTAGTACTTTGAAACTCTTTGTTAAATGTGCACAGGTAGGTGAGTCAATTGCCAAGAAGATAACTCAATTGGATTAATCTTCATAAAAACTCCTCAAACAAACTCTTTCTCCTAATATCGAAAATTGCTGATTGAAAGTTAGCAATTTATTTAATTATTGTTTTAAGCCGTTTAGTTTCAGGGAATGTTAAATAAGGACTAGGATTGCAGAAAGTGGGCAGAGGTCTGGAGGCACAGACAAATGAGCGGTACACAATACCTTGTCACTTGGCAGCCGATTTCAATGCCGCCATGTCTGCGGTATTGTTTCACGAATAATAATTAACTATTTCCAATATATTGTACGATACGAAACGAGATTTTTGTGCAAATATTGCCTCAGTTCACGTCAACAAAAAAAATAATTAAGAAATGTTCTACTTATGTTACCCAATGTTTTTAATTTCAGTTTTTTTAGTCTCGTCATAATATTTAAACAAAGCATTTACGAAAGGGTGCTTCTGAGCCTTTATAGTGACACCTATCTCGCTACATGAGAATGACGGCACAAATCCTATATCGCGCAAGCAGAGTTCGCATAAGAATTCACATATATAGGACTTCCCAACATCAACCATCGGGCAGTTGTCCGCCAGTCAATATCACCCGCCTGGCTTGAAGATCCTCCCTTTTCAATGGAGGGATCCCACACAGTGTTCCTCCTAATAAACCTAATATAAAAACAATTACGTGTTATGGCCAAAATTGATAAATGATTCATCGTAATGACGGGTGTATAATTTTGTATACTTTGTATGATAGTAATGCATTACACTCACTTTATAAAGTACGTCGATGGCTAGCAGATGATAACATGTTTGGTGGCGCAATGCAAGCATCTGAGTGGGTTATGTTGGTACACGTAGACTTGTAACGTAAAATGATGAAACATTATGAATTTGATAGAGATAGGAAACAAAATACGGCCGTTCTAGATGCCCGGTAGATTTGACACATCAAAAGGGATTCGCTGTACATACACTCACAGAATGAAATATTAATATCGTCGTTCCGCCTACAAAAGTAGCTATGTATTTTTTTAGAATTTCAATATTAGAACTAGTTATCCTTTCTAGATGGATATATCATGAAATGGTCGGCCATATCATGAAGGGCCTATTCTACAACCTAGCTATGACATATATATACATACTAGTGGCCCGCCCCGGCTTCGCACGGGTAGGCAGTCTTTGTTTTTAAACAGACTTCAAAAAAGTGGTTCTGTTTTTTTTTTTATATATGTACCCATATGTATGTGTTTTTATGTCCGCGATTATCTCAAAAACTACTGAACCGAATCTGATAGGAGTTTTCGTTCTTCAAAAGCATAGTCAAGTCAGTTTCAAGGAAGGTTTTTAGTATAATACTTTATAGTATATTGGGATCTGATGAAGTTCTTCGGAGATAGCCAATGGAACTCTTCAATTACTAATAGTAAAGGAACAGCGATTACTGCAATCGTATGCAAGTGATTGTTTTCACTATTCTATAACATAACATCACACCTCTAAGCTTTAAAGGAGAAAACAGAGGTATAGAGTTCACCCTTATTCAAGGTGATGAACATTTGTCTGGACATTAGGATATTGTTATTTATTTAAATTACAAACTACTACACTCAAAAGCGAACTGAAAAGCTTTTTTGCAAAAATAGAACTGGCATGGAAAATAAAATTGAAAAAAAACTAATACATCGTTCCAGAAGTCGGTGTATCCAATTAGGTATTGTGTTGTGTATTTTTGATCTATTTTTGCAAAAAGTTTTTTTTTTTTAGGAATAGAAAATCATCTCCCGACGCTTCCCGCTGTGGGCGGAGCGGGGGTAAGTGTCAGACTGACTTAAATCGATCCATTATGTTCTCTTCTTCGCTCTTTATTTTCTTAGGTCGCGGTAGCTCTTTCGAACAGCGCCCCCAGGCACTTTTCCTGGGGGTGGGCCCCGTCAACTATGCTACATCTCATTGAGGCATGCGTGGAACTCAAACGCGCCGTCTACGCGGGCCTAATTCTTACCGGATGGCCACTTATTGCTTAAAGTCTGCAGGCCCGGGCCTGCAGTGGCCTGGAGTCGATTCCTGGCTCCAAATGCTGATGGCTAGGCTGGGGCGTGAGGTTTGTCTCTCCCTCACGCATCCTGCTATCTCCTTCTCTAGCATGACTGTTTCGCATAAGGAGGCCACTGCTTCCTATTCCCACTCGCTTTGGACCATGGTTTGATCCAGGGCCGAACGTTCGAGGTCACCGCCACCCAAGCGGAGCAAATCACCACTGTATGCTCCACTGTATGATCCACACAGTGTCAACACCCCGACGTTAAGGAACAGGACAGGAACCTCCCAAAATATCCGTGTCCGGTGAGAACCTGCGTCAGGCGTAGGCATAGGATCTGCGGTAGGGCAAGATGCCGTGGCGCCTTCCTAACCACTCTTCAAAGAACAGATTTATATTTATCGCCACAATTGTGGGGTGCCATGCACTGGGCGTACGGGTAATCTTGATGATTAGGAAAAGCTGGAGAACGGTGAATTATGTCCGAATGTATGTTTTATTGTTATATCTATACGACATCGCGTGCCAACATATTCGCTAACAGTTAGGTGTAATACAAACGATCCTTACTCAGGTTCATCAGAATACATTCAAATGTTTGGCCTTATGATCTGTTAATTAGCAAAGGGAATTCTAGATTCTTAAGTTCTGAAGTGTAGAATAGAATTAATTCAATGCAAAGCGCATTTTTTTTTTGGCTTTTAATTATTCCACTGTTATGTATGAAAAGAGGTCATTTTTATACATAGAATGCATGAGCATTAATCACCATGCTTTATAAAGTGGAATAACATCTAAATAATATGATGACTTGAAAGCGCTTACTTTTAACAAAAATATTATGTGAAATTAACTAAAAGAAAAAGAAAATTGTGTATGCACCAAACTCAAAAAAAAAAATCTAAAAATATGTGGGATTCGAACTTGATGCAACCGATTCGCATGATCATTAATACAGCCCCTCCGCTACAGTGCTCGTTGACATTACAGGTAAAATTGACGTTCTAATACAACGTATTTTCAATTTTAATTACTGCTTATCTGCTTTAGAAACGGGCGTGATGATTTGCATGTCAAAGATTGTAATGATAGCGAAAATGCATAATTATAAAAACTTGTTAGGTCATCCCATTACAAACCAATTTCAATACCTCACTGCTCATTCCCCATAATAATCAGCGTGATGATTTGTAGCCTAAAACTTGACCCGATTCATAACAAACATTTTTGGTGAATTTCAAGTAAAACTGTTCAGACGTTTTCGCGTAAAGTTAAAACATATTTTTATTCTTACAAACTTAAAATTTGAATTTTTCACCCTAGGGCTAAAATCTTGAAAAACTGTGAAACACGTGTTTAATTATTTTCATTTTATAGTGTTTCTACAAAATTTGAGTTTAATTGAATCTTAAATAAAACTTACTCCATACAAACTTTCAACCCTATTTTAATATACTTAGGGTTAGAATTTTCAAAAATCCCTTCTTATTACTTGTCTAGGCAATAAAAGGCACCTCCTGTCCAAATTTCATTGCTCTAGGTCCAGCCGTTTCGGCTCTGCGTTGATGAGTCAGTCATTCAGTGTATGAGGTTGTCATTTTATATAATAGTATAGACTAATATACACTATGCACACACAAGAGAGTATAGAACAGAGGCGTCATGGTAGTGACGTCACGACATAAGTCAAGTCGGTTTTACCAAGGCCAAGGCGTGCCAATAGATATTTTAAATCAAAATCATATCGAATTTACAATAAACATTGCGTGGGGTGATTTTGTAAGCAAACTTCAGTACCCAACAATGATTAGCATTAGTTAAGCATGATAAAGCGTAATGGAAACATACTTGGAACTGCAAAGTCGTGCCACATTCTGCAGTCAAGTAGAATATAGACGGTAAATTAGTAAGTTTGTCCTCTTGGTTTCACTTGTGTAATGCATATATATGTGTAGTGCACATAATCTTGCAAACTTGTAAAGACAAACAGCTTCTATATACATTTTCATAATAATATTATAGTGTTTAATACGTGATTATTCTGTATTGATTACACTGAAGGTTTTTTATTCTTTGCTGCATTATTCAAAGCTATATTTGCCGTAAAATTTTGATAGATATGCAATTTCAAAATTTATTTCGAGATATTTAAATTTTATGCCATATTTTTTTTTATCCACTCGAAAAAGATCAAGAATTACTTACCTATAATTTTCATTAGATTTATGTGACGTTACTATACTCCATTTACAATAAGATTAGACATTTAAACGCACCCCATTTACCGTTCGTTCAAATGATTTTGAGTTCTATTCCGTATAGATAAGGATGGTGTTGACAGCAAAATAATGTTTACAATACCAAATATATTCTGCATCTGTTTTTGTCTTGTGATAATAGAGCTAAAATCGTTTGAACGAACAGTAAATGGGGTGCGTTTAAATGTCTAATCTTATTGTAAATGGAGTATAGAAAGTTACATAAAGAAAGAGTAGAATAATACATTTATGAACTTCAATTTCATTGTAAGTGTGCCAGGGATGGACATTATTATAGTGTTTATCCTGATGCGTAATGCAGTTTCCTCATGATGTAGGTAAAACCGCGGAAAGCAGAAAGACAAGATGTCGATGTCACCATTCCGCATGACGAGAATCTCGTGAAAGCTGAGAAAGAGAAACAAATCAACTATCTCGACTTGGCGCACGAGGTTGTCGACATGTGGAATGTGGATTCTGCTGTCATTGTGCCGATAGTCGTAACGGCCAATGGCTTGATAGCTTAGAGCCTCGACCAACATCTTAGAAGGCTGTCGTCATCAAGGGCCTGATACAGAAGGCAGTTCTCTTGGATACGGCACGTATAGTGAGGAGGTTACTGTCTCTGGAGCCCTTATCATCGGTAACTTGGACTCTGCTCCCCATATCCTAGTTTTTGTTTTATATTTTTAAATGTCTTTTTTGTGTGTTTTGTAGAAATATTTAAAAATATATACTAACATGTTAAGAATTAAATAAAAGAAATAATAAAAAAAACCGACTTCAAAAAAAAAACTAAAAAGTATTAAAAAAGTATAAAATAACTTAATAAAGATTTAACACAAACCTAATACCTTTAATATTAATAAAACACCATTATTTGTATTTGCTACCTATTGACAGGTTTAAAGTCGGTGCCAAGCCAAATGTAATAGTGTTACTCATTCAGGTATTAAAAAGTTTTCATCTGTTTCACATTAATTCACATTGTTCTTTAAGTTTATTTACGTAGGTTAATCTTTAGGAATTTCATTTTGTTTAGGACTTGGCACCGACTTCAAACCTGTCAATAGGTAACACATACAAATAATGGTGTTTTATTAATATTAAAGGTATTAGGTTTGTGTTAAATCTTTATTAAGTTATTTTATACTTTTTTAATACTTTTTAGTTTTTTTTTTGAAGTCGGTTTTTTTAAACGTAGTTTTTTTAAATTTATTTTTTACTTTTTAGTGTCTGTAATAAGTTGCTCTGTAAACTACAGTATTTTTTACAGGATTTTTATAGATTACATAAGGAAGGCTATAACATTTCGTTGTTTTTATTGTCATAATTATATGTTAAATAGTTTTTTTTTAAGTAGCTATGGGTAGGCCTACGAAAGGTGCAGCTTTAAACAATATAGATCAAGAAACGGGAACGGAAAATATAAATCGACTCCGAAACAATTACGTCATCGATGTAAACAAAAATGTAAAAAATGTTCACAAAATGAAAACTACTGGGCCAAACCATGTGAAATTTTTATGGGACCAAATGGCATCTATTCCGCATCAAACTAAAAAAGAATCACGTAAATCGGATCATAAATCTCAGCGTAATCGGTGTACATACATAGAAAAAAAAAAAAAATACCGATCGAATTGAGAACCTCCTCCTTTTTTTGAAGTCGGTTAAAAAGACAATATGATAAAATACCTTATTCCGCCCTATTTCATCTATACTATTATATAAAAAAAACTACGTTTAAAAAAACCGACTTCAAAAAAAAAACTAAAAAGTATTAAAAAAGTATAAAATAACTTAATAAAGATTTAACACAAACCTAATACCTTTAATATTAATAAAACACCATTATTTGTATGTGTTACCTATTGACAGGTTTAAAGTCGGTGCCAAGCCAAATGTAATAGTGTTACTCATTCAGGTATTAAAAAGTTTTCATCTGTTTCACATTAATTCACATTGTTCTTTAAGTTTATTTACGTAGGTTAATCTTTAGGAATTTCATTTTGTTTAGGACTTGGCACCGACTTCAAACCTGTCAATAGGTAACACATACAAATAATGGTGTTTTATTAATATTAAAGGTATTAGGTTTGTGTTAAATCTTTATTAAGTTATTTTATACTTTTTTAATACTTTTTAGTTTTTTTTTTGAAGTCGGTTTTTTTAAACGTAGTTTTTTTTAATTTATTTTTTACTTTTTAGTGTCTGTAATAAGTTGCTCTGTAAACTACAGTATTTTTTACAGGATTTTTATAGATTACATAAGGAAGGCTATAACATTTCGTTGTTTTTATTGTCATAATTATATGTTAAATAGTTTTTTTTTAAGAAGCTATGGGTAGGCCTACGAAAGGTGCAGCCTTAAACAATATAGATCAAGAAACGGGAACGGAAAATATAAATCGACTCCGAAACAATTACGTCATCGATGTAAACAAAAATGTAAAAAATGTTCACAAAATGAAAACTACTGGGCCAAACCATGTGAAATTTTTATGGGACCAAATGGCATCTATTCCGCATCAAACTAAAAAAGAATCACGTAAATCGGATCATAAATCTCAGCGTAATCGGTGTACATACATAGAAAAAAAAAAAAAAATACCGATCGAATTGAGAACCTCCTCCTTTTTTTGAAGTCGGTTAAAAATGACAACCTCATACACTGAATGACTGACTCATCAACGCGGAGCCGAAATGGCTGGACCTAGAGTAATGAAATTTGGACAGGAGGTAACTTTTATGTCCTTGACAAGTAATAAGAAAGGATTTTTGGAAATTCTGACCCTAAGTATATTAAAATAGGCTTGAAAGTTTGTATGGAGTAAGTTTTATTTCTTATTCGATTAAACTCAAATTTTGTAGGGACACTCTAAAATGAAAATAATTAAACACGTGTTTCACAGTTTTTCAAGATTTTAGCCCTAGGGTGAAAAATTATGATTTTAAGTTTGTAAGAAAAAAAACTGTTTTACTTGAAATTCACCAAAGATGTTTGTTATGAATCGGTTCAAGTTTTAGGCTACAAATCATCACACTTAATATTATGGGAATGAGCAGTGAGGTATTGAGATAAGTTTGTAATGGGATGACCTATCAAGTTTTTATAATTACCTATATGCATTTTCGCTATTATCTTTGACATGAAAATCATCACGCCCGTTTGTAAAGAAGATAAGCAGTAATTCAAATTGAAAACACGTTGTGTTAGAATGTCAATTTTACCTAAAATGTCAAGGAGCGCTGTAGTGGAGGGGCTGTATTCATGATCATGCGAATCGGTTACATCAAGTTCAAATCCCACATATTTTTGTTCTTTTTTTGAGATTGGTATTTACTTATTATTTATTTTTTTTGGTTGATATCATATTATAATATCTTTCACCTTAACGGCTCCAAGAATTAAGTTACGAATTTGTTAAAAGTAAGCGCTTTCAAGTCATAATGTGTAGATGTTATTCCATGGTGATTAATGCCCATGCGTTCGAAAAGGGCCTCTTTTCATACATAAGAGCGGGATAATTATAAACTAAAAAAAAATTGCGCTTTCCATTGAATTCATTCTATTCCACACTTCAGAAATTAAGAATCTAGAATTCCCTTTGCTAATAAACAAATCATAAGGCCACGGATGAACCTGCGTGGGGATTGTTGTGGCGTTAAATCCTCTCTTCGCGGAGTGGCTAAGGAGGCACCACGGCATCTTGACCTACCGCAGATCCAATGCCTACGCCTAACGCAGGTTCTCACTGGACACAGTTATTTTGGGAGGTTCCTGGATCGAATCAAGCGAGTGGAAATGTCGGGGTGTCGACACTGTGAGGATCACCTGGAGGTCACGGTGGAACATACTTTCGATCGGCGATCTCTCACTTTCGGCCCTGGTTCAAACCATGGTCCAAAGAGAGTGGGAATAGAAAGCAGACACCTTCTAATGCTAACCAGTCATGCTGGATAAGGAGATAGCGGGTTGCGTGAGGGAGAGACAAATCTCACGCCCCAGCCACGTCATCAACATTTGGAGCCAGGAATCGACTCCAAGCCACTGTAGGTCCGGCCTGCAGACTTTGAGCAATAAGTGGCTAACCGTCCGGTAAGGATTAGGACGGGCCTAATCAGCGGGAAGACTCGGGACATGATTTTTCATTCCTAAAAGAAAACATTTTTTTTTGCAAAAATAGAATGCAAATACACAATACCTAATTGGAGACACCGACTTCTAGAATGATGTCTATTAGTTATTTTTAAATTTGTATTGTGTTCCAAGCCAGTTGTTTTTTGAAAAAAGTTTTTCAGTTCTCTTTTTAGTGGCTCAGTTTGTAATTTAGATAAATTACAATATCCTAATGTCTAGACAAATGTTCATCACCTTTAATAAGGGTGAACTCTATATGTCTGTTTTCTCCTTTAAAGCATAGAGGTGTGTTGTTAAGTTATAGAACAGTGAAAACAATCACAGGCTATTAGTAATTGAAGAGTTCCATTGGTTATTTACGAAGAAATTCAACAGATCCCAATAATATATATTGTACTAAAACCTTTCTTGAAAACTATGCATTTGAAGAACGACAACTCTCATCCAATTCAGATCAGTAGTTTTTGAGAAAATCGGGGACATACAAACACATGCATACCGGTCAAACACAGAACCACCTTTTTTGAAATCGGTTAAAAAACAAAGACTACCTACCCGTGCGAAGTCGGGGCGGGCCACTAGTCGTTCAATAAAATAAACTATTCTACATCATAACATTTCAACTTTCAACATGAAATACAATCAGCGAAGTTATTTCCTACAGAATCGTGTTTAAGGAACGATAAAATTCTATCTTTAAAATTTTCCAAAAGGAAACCTCTTCGTACAATTGCCTGGTGCCTTCAATTTTACGAAACTAAGTAATTGCGTCTTCTTCACTGTTCATAAAAAGTATCTATTGATAGATGCAGCGGATGTTACAGTTTGTAAACATCTAGATAAAAAAAAACTGTTTTCTTTGAAGTATTATTGTAATGTAAGAGGGACTAATTACAGTCAGGGCTAGAAGTAGTAACAAGGATGAGTAACAAATGTTTTATACAAGCTGCTTCCCTCGTTTTCACTCGAATCCTATTGAACTAATTCGCGCGCCCGGGTAAAAAGTATCCTATATGTTGATCCAGGTTATGAATTTGTGTGGACCAAAATTCATCGAAATTCTTTAATTAGTTTTGCATTTCTACAACCGTTAATTAAGTAAACATATATCATACACATTTAGACGAAAAACATAAAATAATACCTAGCAAATATATTCAATTTTATCCTCCATTTTGAGAGATCTTGAATGATAGTTCTTCCGTTTTACATAGTAACCGCATATTTTTTTTAGTGCAACCGGCTGTTAGTGTACAAATGAAGTACCTATAGGTCTACACTTCGTTTGTACATCATTTGAGCTACATATCACATATCTAGCAGTACCTACTATAGTATCGTACGACGTAACACAGTTTCAATAGCTATCTGAAGTCACCCCTCACGATGCCATTAGCTCCATTACCTCGTAATTGAAAATCGAGAGCAGTACAATGTAAACACTAAGTAGCCGCTAGTCTGACTGTGACACTGTAGATACAATGTACCCTCGATACGAGGAATGAAAAAACAGCATCTAGATTTTTTAATTGCCTAATACACATGCCTTTAATGATGTTTGGTACAAAATATTCAAGACTTGATCAAAATCTTGATTTTTTCTTGATATTTAAAATCAGCACAAAATATTGCCTTTTCTGGATCAGGTTTTATAAATAAACTGTCAGAGAAAAAAAGTAGGGATCTGTACAAAATATAATTGCCTATTCCGTCTGATGTCGGTGATTTCGCCATTGACTATCTATACACATAATAATAAAATAATAAAAAACGAAAAACATAAAACGAAAAAGACTATCACACATAAGACACTAGCAATAGTCTGCTCCATTCAATTATTCTTGGAGCCATTTTTTTAAGTTTTTTTTTCTATCCTGATGGAAGCATTCTCCTGGATTTAGGCTAAAATATTTCGCTGTCGAAAATATTTTCGTTATAATATTTCCTTGAAGAAAATGATCAATATAGGACTATAAAAATATGCATTACTTTCCCGTAACGACTCTTTGACTATTTAGTTACTCCCGACCCCCAACTAATTTTTACCCGACTGCGACAGAATTGTGTGTGTCTCTGGCATTGTAGCTTCCAACCCTATGTTTTTTGTTTTTAAGGTGACTTACTACTTTCATGATGAAAATCTATTCACCGGCTTTATTTATTCTAGTTGGCTAATGAGAATGTGACAAACTTCAAAATTTGATAATTTTGAAACATCATCTGAAATCTGCGTTTTTTTGTCACTTCACGGTTAGACAAGTGGCAAAATCGCTAGTAGAATAGAAAACAAAATGTATGGGAATGACATTCGTGTACGACTAGCTATCTGTCATTCCCATACATTTTGTTTTCTATTCTACTAACGTTTTTGCCACTTGTCTAACCTCCCAGGTGTGCCTCCCGGTACACAAAATATATAGTATAATATTTTTATTTTGTGGCACCCCATCGGCCTCTTCAATATGCATATTTATTCATATCAAATAACAGTATTGTAGTACTAAATGTCTCTGAGCTATGCCATGGACAGATAAACGTACATGGTGAAACTACATATAAGGGTTTCTTGTTGACTACGAAACCCTAATGAAAAAACATCATAGTAACATTAGTCTAATCAGAAAAACCAAGTCAAAGGTAACCTGTAACCAAATCCAAATCCAAACAGAGGTTGTGAACACAAAATAGGTAAACAAATAAACAAACAATTGGGGGCCACCGTTACCGACTCGATATGTTTACTAAGTTAATGTGTGTACTCCGAATAATCGGCCTTCTTCACGGAGCTCGTGCGGTTAGATTTGATTTGTGCGTTGTTTGGAGTATCGGATATAATACTCTTAGAGTCCCTGCAGGCCACAGACTTTCTATCGGCCAATAGTTTGGTCGCTTTCTTAATCAGTATGAAGATGTATGAAAGTGCGCAAATTGTAGCGATTTACATCTTCATACTGATTAAGAAACCGATGAAACTATCGGCCGATAGAAAGTCTGTGGTTCTGCGAGAACTCTTAGAACGATACTCTGGTATAGATCCCAATTATTACGCATAAAACGTATATTCGGACCACAGGTAATACACAATAATAAACTATATTTGAAGGATATAGTTTTATATACATTGCTTCATACATTTGAAAGTTTATCGTATTAATCGTTATAAAAATGCAATGAGTATCATTAAATTACTAAATAAAAGATTTTGCATTTGAATTAAATCTTTAAATACATAAAAGCAAATCCCTATTTCCCTTGATGATGCCATGACTTGAGAACGACCTAACCAATTAGTTTTAAAAATTGATACGGAAATAGAGGGGATTCTGGAGACAGTTATAACATTTATCCGGGTGCGCATTACCCTCAGGATACGGGCAAAACCGCGGGAAACATCTAGTAATTAATAAGATTATTATCGAGTACACTATATGGTCTACCGTTCGACGGGAAAGTCCTACAAAGTTTAGTATTTCTTTTAAAGTCGACGACTACCTATTACTTAATGCCGCAAAATAAATAGGAACGAGCTCAATAGAAATACGAGAGGGCTTTACCTATTAATAAAAATGGAGCCAGACGGAGCTGCAGCCCCTTTAACTTATAAGGCTCTGGTTCCCATAACAACGCCATGATTCAATAAAATCCAGGTACGCACCATGGCCAAGTATGCTATAATAGAGCTCTGACGATCAATATTATATTTTGAGAATGCAAAATTGGAATTGCATGCGTTTAAAAGTCAGTCATGCGTGATGACTGTACTTATATGAAGGTGAATCCTATATTACGACGGAATAAGGGAGATACCTAATAAAATCGTGGATAGGAAATATGTTGGAATAAGGTAATAAAGTTGTAGATAGGAAATATGTTATTACCTACGACATCTTTTTCAAATGTTGTTTATCGTACCAATGAAACATTAAGTGAGAAAAAAAAAGCAAAAACTTATCAACACTGTATTCGCCAGATAAGATGAAACATAAACATTATATCATATAATTAGGTCATCATCTGCTTAGCCTTTTCGCAACTATGATGGGTCGGCTTCTAGTCTAACCATCTTCAGCTGAGAACCAGAGTTTTACATGGAGCGACTGTCTATCTGACTTCCACGATCCAGTTACCGGGTAACTCGATACTCCTTTGTAAGATAAGACTCAGACTTATCAGACTTTTTGACTTCTGACTACCCGTAAAGACTGTCAAAGATCTACTAATGACAATAATCAGGATGAGATGTTATTTTAAAGTTTGAGTAGGTAATTAAAATTAATGGGAAGGTATAGGCTTTATTACTCTATTCACGGTGCCTACTTTATAAAGCTTACAGGGTATTATTGAAAATAAAAGCTCTCTGCGTCGAATACATCCCCTAGCAGGTAATCCCCAAATTAGCCAACGGATTGTTATATTATAATACCTACCTACCTTGGTATATAATACGAATATCTCTTTGAGGGGCGAGAGTATGGAACGCTTGGCTTTGTGGTGGAATAAATAAAAGTCATTGAGTATTAAACGAGGCTTCCACAGAGGTACGTAAACATGCGCTTAGATGATGTTTATGAGTTATAATGAGTCCTTGTTCTTTGTAATCAGTTTTTGTTAGTTATGTTTTTTTTTTCATATAGATTAGACAAATGAAAAAGACGTGTGTCAATTATGTAGTATATTGATCATCTAGCTCACCCTGGCCAGTCAACTTCTATGGCAAACTAATCATTTTTACCATGGCATAACTATGTGAACTTGAGGAGCTCGTGGCTAAGTAACAGATTTGCATCAAATTAGGGTAATGAGATAGACCTTGGAGACAGTTAGTGGCTACTTAGTATCCTCAGAACGCGGGTGAAAAATACCTGGCCAATACATAAAATTAAGTTTACTTTTCTTCTACTAGATTTTTTGTGTCGCTATTGAAGAGTTTGTACAGATCTTCCACATTTATAGTATCCAACACTGGAAATGTACAATACAGTAAATCCGACTGATCGAAATGTTAGTTGCAATGATTTAGGTACCTAGAAACGGAGGAATCCGGTTACACCAGCAGCCGACCACAATACGCTTGGGCTAGTGGAGCTCGAACCTATAACGATCACAGACTCTACAAATTGGTACTGCCTTCAATAACTAGTGATACAAATATCGAAAACAAATTGGAATATATTAATTTTATTGTGTGAAGGTTTTCTGGCTGGCTTGCTTTTACGAATATTACAACAAAACGTATGTTTACAGCTAAACAGCTGCATTTTTTTTTAAAAGCTGTTAATTTTCCTACCGTAAATAAAATAATAAAAAATGATAATTCAATTCAATTCAAATCATTTATTTCAATTAGGCCTAATAACAAGCACTTTTGAAAGTCAACAAGAAAGAATTTAGTTGCCCATTCCAAAAAGTAGTTTCCTATGGAGAAGAACGGGCAAGAAACTCCAAACTCCAACTAAGATCAGCGTAAGCAAATAAAAACAATTTGAATCACTTTTATATTAGCCAGCGAGCGATTGAAAGACTAAAAAATCTACTTACATAAATAGTTAGTTCGTTTTAATATACGCGATTACGATGTTATATTATCTACTAACTTAAGTAATATTTAAATTTAAAAAAAAAAATAAGAGTTTTTTATGCCCATCCCTTTGTAAATAATAATAGTAGGTACCCATTATAAATTCCCTGGAACAATCCGTGAAAGGGGTTTGCATTCATTTTCTTTCTTACCTGAACGCAACAATTGTATCGGTAAGAATTCTTATTAGGTTGCAAATATGCCCAAGGCTAATTGGGAACGGGACGGACATACAAAAGTCTGAAGTTAATTAATACCTGTCTGATGAAATGCGTATCGTTTATCTATTGTTTGGTAAAACGAGGGAAGGGTTGAACCAACTTCGTAAGGAAAAATATACGCAGTGCACTGTGTGAGTGAGTAGTTACCTTTCTTCCGTCGGTATAATTAAGTTTAGTTAGTTCAAAGGAAAATTGTGACACTAAAAATTATTGTTGCGTTTTTCCTGTAATATTTAGATTGTCGCTTTGAATAAAATTCGCCTCATTTTATGTGCGTTTTTATTACACTTTAAAAGGAAACAAATAATTACCATTAACTACACTTTTCTCCAATTTTTTAAAATGTGTTTTTTGTAGTGACTCACTTGAAGGCGTCACTGCTGTTCAAAAAGAAAAAAAAACATTTTAGATATAACACGAGATTAAATTTATATGACAACAAGTATTAAATCAAAAATTGTAAAAAGAACCACTACAAGGAAACTGGCTTTCAAATGAAAAAAGCCGCGTCGAAATCGGTCCATCCATTTGAGGGCTACGATGCCACAGACAGCTACACACACAGACAGACAGACATCGACGTCAAACTTATAACAACCCCTTTTTTCGACGGGGGTTAAAAATGGTCTTTCCTACACACCCGCAATATTTTACAACGACCTTACCAACGGCAATTGAAATACATACTTTGCGAATATTTAAACTTAAATTAGGGTTTATGGGATAAAGCGCGCTGACTGACAAACGGAAACTTGTTGGCACACTTCAGCATACGCAGCCCTAAAAATGCATTAAAAATACTCGTTCCTCCTTTTATTTCTTGTATTTCCCTTTGCATTCCAGGGCCGCGGTAACTCGAACGAAAAATCTGAAGTACCTAACTAATTATTATTTCAGAATTCATTTCAAAAAAGTTTTTAGTTAAACAGAACCCAGACAAAACAGTTGCGTGATTTACCCGCATTTAGTTTAGTTTAGAGTTAAGAATAGTATACGCATTTTTGTTTCAACTTTATTTTTCTTACTAGTTAGTAGGTACCTAATTAATGATTATAAAATAAATAAAAGAAGGTCACAAAGGGAATCACAGAAGTAATAATGAAGTTCATAATATCCATGATTAAAACAAAACCCTTTATATTTAAAAACTTCCACATTTAACAAATGAGTAGGCTCGGCGAATTCTCAGATGGCTCATATTTTAGAGGGTCCCCTACATTTTATTTTCACCACCCGTAAGAGCCCGTTAGGGTGGGGAATTTTATTAATTCACTTCTCTTACGTTCACGCGAACTAATTACAAAGTCTCACGTTACGTAAACCTGGTGGGTGAAATGTACGATAGGTAATTTGAGTCCAGCGTTTGGTGATCTCTCCACTGGCTTCTGCGGCTTTCGTTTTAATAATAAAGGGCAGCTCTATTATACTGGTTGTGTCATATACGTATAAGTACTAGTTATTATTACGCGTACATACGTACTATATACAAAGACGTTGTACACTTTTGCATGAAAGTTGTCTTTGTTTAAATAAAATATTCGTGAACAGGCAAGTTGATATTCAGGTTGTGCAGCCAAATGAAAAATACTGGTAAAAATATCATGTCACGTGATTTGGTGTAAACAATACAAAATTATAGTATTATGGTAGTATTTGCTGACTTGTTTTTCTTTTGGTTTAGTTATATCTACATAACTTACAGCACATGCAAGTACTTGCATGTATCTAGACAGCCATGATTGAGTTGTCTACCTAATGATACACCAATAAAGAAGATTTATTACTCAATTTAAAATATAGATTTCTTTACCTGATGTTTACTTGCTACAATGAAATTATTATTAAAGTACCGTGTGACTTAAAATTGGGTCCAGGGGTCGTAAACGAATGTCATTCCCATACATTTTATTTTCTATTCTACTAGCGTTTTAGCCACTTGTCTAACCCCCCAGATAACTAGACAAAAAATATATTCTACGTGTTAATCTAAGATATAAACAATCGCGTGTGCCAGTTTTTGCGTGAAAGAGTAACAAACATACATATATTATACTATACACATCCATCGCAAACTTTCGCTTTTTTAATATTAGTAGGATTTATCTGTATCTTTGAAACCTATAATACTAGACACCTATAATACTATAATACTATTTCGAGCTTTAGATGCAACCAAGGTGATTTTTCCGAGTGAATCGATCGTAGCTTACGTCAGCAGAATGAAATGTATTATGTTAATTCTATATTTATACCTGACTAGTGTTTGAGTTCATTGATTTTTTGATATTGAGAAAACACTTCTATTACTGGAAAAGGAACTAAATTATGGTCTTTTTTAACCGACGAAAAAAACGGAGGAGGTTCTCAAGTGCACGCGTATATTTTTTATGTATAATTCGGATGGGAAATCATAAAATGATCCTCCACGTCGTGGATGGGGTGGAAGGTAGTGTCAGACTCTTACTGACTAAAACTGATCCATATTCCATCCTGAGCCTTTGAACATCCTGCAGCCTCGGCAAGCTATGGCCCTGGGTGTGGACCCCGTCAATTATGCTGATATCTCTTTGAGGCGCAAGTGGAATACAAACTAAATATGGGCTGGTATTTTAATATGGGCTAGTATTCCCAGAAAAAAAGTAACAATTAAAGGACGTCTCCTATCACATTCATTCACTCTAACATCGCATTTACTACTTCTAGTAGCCATAAGGTTAACATGAGTAGGTAAGTATATAATTTTATTTGTGTACTAGCTTCTGCCAGCGACTTCGTCCGCGTGGAATAGTGGTGCTCCGCTCCTATTGGTCTTAGCGTGATGATATATAGCCTATAGCCTTCTTCGATAAATGGACTATCTAACACTGAAATAATTATTTAAATCGGACCAGCGGTTCCTGAGATTAGCGCGTTTAAACAAAATGACAACATTTCCCTTCACTGCTCTGCTCCTATTGATTGTAGCGTGATGAAAAGTATACTATAACCATCTCAGGAGTATGACAAATAATTGTACCAAGTTTCGTTAAAATCCGTTGAGTAGTTTTTGTTTCTATAGAGTTTATACAGACAGACAGACAGACAGACAAAAATTTTACTGATTGCAAATTTGGCATCAGTATCGATTCCTAATCACCCCCTGATAGTTATTTTGGAAATATATTTCATGTACAGAATTGACCTCTCTACAGATTTATTATAAGTATAGAAGAAGAAGATAGATAAATTGCGTTGCTTATTAGGCATTACAGAGGACAGAGTCTCTCTCTAGTCTCTCTCTCTCTGTACTGACCAATTACCAGTAAAATAAGCAAATGAGAAAGTTTTTCGCTTCCGTACATAAATCTAGTTCACGAACTACTTCTGAAAAAATCTTCCCACCGTCTGACACATTTCAATATAATCACTACGTATAATCCATTGATCTGTTTCCAGCTATGGAAGATAGTGTTGGCATTCTCCGCATTTGACGAGAGAACTATGCAGTTCTCAGAATTTGGTAAGCAATTGCGGGTGAGGAAGGTATCACCATTTCTAAAGCTTAATCTAGCTGCGTACATATTGTATGGGGTTTAGAAAATATTTTGAGATATCGATATGTTGTGTAGGTTTTGCTAATGTTTACAAACAAGTTGAATAGTGTGCATATACGGCTCAAAGCTTCGACGGTCGTTTGATGTAACAGGTATTTCGATAGATAGTTTGTTCTTGTTTGATTGTGTGGAAAAAAACTTGTTTGCACCTACGCAGTGATGGATACAGTTGAGTACATATATCCATACTGAAAGCCAGCGCAGGGTTAAAAATACCTCTATGCGTTTTAATTGCTTCGTGCGTGCATAGAATAACTCTGCACCGTGCGGATCAAAATGATATTCATTTCACTTTACAGACTAGGTACGCAAACGACAAATTAGGTGTTATGGTTAACTGTATTTGTAACAATGACACCTAATTTCTGCCTTTAGGTACTATAAATACAAAAGTGATTTTGCTTGTTTGTTTTTTATGCTTTCACGGTAATGCAACTGAACTAATTTGGATGTATTTGGTACTTAAATCCGGGTGCGTCAAGTAGTTCCTTTGAGACGCGTGTGAAACCGTAAAAACAGCTAGTAACACAAGTATTTTTATGTCACAGCATACAGGGATGATAACCGAATAAATAACAGTTTTTAAGTTCTAGTCAAATATCATTTATTCTTATTATTTTGCATAGATTTCTCGCATTTTGGATGTAAACACATGACCATCTTTTTTTGCTACGCCGTAGTCTGGTAAAATGTAGTATTATTTTTACTTTTCTAGCACAAATGAAACATGGGATCGATGGCAGCCCTAGACACCTTTGTATTCTTCACGGATTTTAATTGTCTGATCTTGTTTTGCGACGCTTCGCTGTAATAATATTTTTCCACGGGAGGTCCGATGAAAGAACTCCCGTAGTGATAGTAATAAGCAATCGGAGATTTACAAATAATTTAAAGAGAATATTATACAATGAGTGGTAGTATTTTTCTCTCTTATGCTATTTTTTATTAATCATAACATTTATAATGTACCTAAATAAATACGTTAAAAAAGTGTATTATAGTAGATAATTCTGTAACTTTTTTTTATATTATTAACTACTTGCGAATTGCAAAAAACTACGACAAATATTATATCTATGACTGGCTGTTTCTCGCGGTTTTACTCGCATCCCGAAGGAACTACTTCGCGCACCCAAATAAACAGCCTATGTTCTTTTTCAGGCTCTAGACTTTCTGTGTACCAAATTTCATTTAAATCTGTTGAGTACCACAGATAGACAGAGTTACTTTTGCATTTAAAGGATATAATTAAGTTATGTTAAAAATCTCGATCTAATAACGCTAAACTATTACACATAACTAACATAAGTATCACAACCCCTTAAACTTTTATAAATGAGTCCTTTATCGAATCGCTAATGCCGGACACGATGTGGAAGTGAATTTTAAAAGGATATCCCCCCCTATTCGTATCGTGTACATATTCACTTTTCTATTCAAAGTAATGTTTGCAATTGACTGTAATGTACGACGAGAAAATAGGCACAGTGACCCTGGGGAATTACGAGCCCACCTCAAAACTTAGTTCGGAAACAGTAAATTATTCCAGTGCCTGCCAGTCTCTTGGGAAAAGAAGAATAACAGAAGAAGGTAGCAAGGTAGAAAGTAATCGATTGAGCTGGGGCCCGTTGATTTGTTGCCAGACGATATACAGGGTAATAAATACTTTTTTTATATGTAAACACACGGAGCCGATTGTCTAGGGTAGGTGGGCGCTATTTTTTTACTTTAGTAGAAACACATGTGAAAGCCAGATTATTCACATGTTACATTTGAATTGTCGTTTTTAGGCGTGACGGTACAGGTTGGAGTTATTTAACTAACAAGTACCTGTGATAAGAAAAAAAAATACTATCATGTTCGGTCAGCTAGTTTTGCGTGATACACAAATTGTGTTTTGGGATGCTTAAGATACTCCGCCTGGAAAGTAATATTATTGATACTAATTGTTTCCCACGATTTCCCCGTGTTCGAAAGGAGACACACTTGAATTAATGTATACCTACCTCCCCCCTTCTTCCCCAGATTTCAAGCTAAAATGTTATCTAAATGGGGTTAGTTTTCTGCGCATTTATAACATTAGTATTTTACATGGGGCGGACAGGGGGCGGCCTTCTATCTAACCTCCACAACCAAATTGCTGGGCTTTCTGCTTTTGACAACCCGTAACGACCGTCAAAGATCAACAAAATAATACCCAGGACCAACAGCTTATAGTGCTTTTTCAAGGCACTGAGGCCGGAGGGGTCTCAACATGAAATGAACGGTCGCCCATCTACGGGCTGACCGCAGCAAGCGTAAACACCTTCAACACATACCTTCAAAGGTTTTTTTTCGGGAGATTTTTTGATATCTTGACTCTAAAAATTAAAGCCAGTATCGTGCATTTTTGCAAAAATATCTTTTTTCTTGATGCTTGCGGTATATGTATCACGTTTATCATATTAAAACTTTTTTATTTAAAAACTCATTCTGACAATTAAAAATTCAAAGAATTGAAGAAGATTTTAATTTTTAATGTCAAAGTTGAAAATAGATTTTTAGTATTGTCGTATGGTGATTGAAAATATTATTGTCAAGATATACATACTATATGAATAGTCCATAAAATAATACATAGCAAAGGAATTGGAAAAAGGTACGATCACACGATCTATTTGTAGTAGCGGTTTTACTTCTAATGCACCTCCACTACAACTAAGAAGCTCGCGCTTTTTGATCAATGCATGATCAAAAAGCGCGAGTGGTCTTTACAAAAATAGACCTAGAGTAGACTTTACAAAAATAGAAGGCTTTCTGCTTTATCGGGATGGCACAGACTAGTCCATATGACGAAACTGGCTGTTTTCCGTGGACTCATTCGCATCTTGGGAGAACGACTTAATGCACCCAGATCAAACCTGCCCTAGGTGACCTGTCTTTTTAGACTTGTATCAATTTAACTTCATACAAAATTTCAGCTGAATAGGTGAATAGGCTATACCGTGAAAGCGAACAGAATGGTGAACTGACAGTTCCTTTCAGATTTATAACACGTATTAAAATCCTACTGTGATTATAATGCGGATGTAAGTTTGTTTATTTGTTTGTAACGTTTTTATTGTAAAAAGGCTGAAAAAAGTTTGATGAAATTTATATGGAGGTACATGGGCCTTACAGATCGTTAGGGTGGGTAGAGGCAGGTAGTTCTTCTTCCGACAGTTTCTTCAAGATGCAAGTGAAAGCTAGTAAATATTAATAAATACCTAAGGATACCCTTAAGGTTAAGCAAATTATAAATTTATACATAGTATCATTTAACACAAGGGTACGTAGGCGCTAAAAGCGTTACCGTTAGTAAGTTTATCAGCGTCGTCCCACAAGGAACGAGGCAGATAACGTCAGCGTGAATTAATTCATTTACGTTGCACCTTGGTGATGGGATATTTTGAGTGTAGTGTAAACACATTATAAAAATATTTAAGTTGATAAGTTTTCAAAGCTAAGTTGTTTAAAATATAACTATAAAGTTCTCAAGTACCTACGTATGTAAAAAAAAACTGACATCGGTTAAAAATAATGTCATTTTGACTAGGAATTTGTGTATTTTTTCAGATTTAAAATGGGTTGTATGCTAAGAAGTGACCCAATGACGCTATGTGGTATGTACCTACAACCGGAGGCAGCGTTCGATGTTATCTCGCAGCTCGGAGAGTTGAGCTGCGTGCAATTCGTGGACGTAAGTACTCTGTAACGATTTCAATTTTAATTAAGGTTTAGTATTGGTACACGGGAATAATATTGCCCCTTTGGCAAAATGTACTGAACAAACAGAGGCTTTGACCAATGACCACGCATGGTGAATCTGAATGCAATATTGATTTGATGGCAAGGCTGCAGGCAGACGTGTAATATTGATGAACATTTTTCAAAAAGAGGCAGTTAGTCAAATAAAAAATAATAAAAATTAATAAAAAATGTTAACAAAAAAATTATAAAGAGTTCACATTGCAGTTGTAAACGTTTAATCAATCCGCGTCTACGTATTTTAACAACTCCCTATTTAATTTAGATTTGTTTGTTGAAACCATTCCGATACGAAAAGAAATAATAATAATAAAGTATTTATTTTCTTATGATCTAGTTAAGAGGCACAGTAAAGAACATTGTTCTGTGTTTATACATCATTCGCCCAAGAAAAAACAGCAATGGGAATATTACTTAAATACTTGAAATATCTACAGATGTTTCACAACTGTGGATTCTCATAACATAATAATACAAATATGAAAGTAAATTTGTCTGTCGGTTTGGTGGTAAACTTATATAGAGACTGGTATCTATGATAGGTCAAATCTGTGTTATTATCTGGTGACCTTTCTTTAGAAATCATTATTTTGGCAATTTCAATAACTTATCTATCCTTAGATTTGCTTACTAGAGATAGGTTTTTGACATTAGTTGTATGGACCTTATGTCATAATTCTATCTCTAATAAGAAAATCTGCAGATTGATTATTGAAACTGGCCGTCAATGTCTCCTCCCGCAGTGGTCGGGAGCGCCAGACTCTGACTGACTAAAACCCATTCAAAATATGAATGAATTCCCTTCGCCCTATGAGTTTTAGGGCTGCAGTAACTCTTTCGAACAACCTCGCAGTCACCAGACTCCTTTTTTCGGATGGGAAATCATCAAATGACCCCTCCCGCTGAGGGTGGGGCGGAAGGGAGTGTGAGACTCCTACTGACTAAAACCCATCCATGTTCATTCCTCAGTCCTTTGCATTCCTAGGGCGCGGTATCTTTTTCGAAAGTCCCGCAGCAGTCACCAGAACCCTGAAGCTTTAATTTAATGGCAGCTGTGTAATATATATCATTGTGTCTAGAATATTGTATGTAGAAGTGTGTCATTCCAGATGCATCCCGACTTACAATTATTCCAAAAGCATTTCGTCATAGAAGTTTGCCGTTACGCTGAAATGGAACGAAAGCTTCGCGCTATAGAACATGAAATGATACTTAATAATATTGAGATACAAGAACAAACAACGGAATCTATAGCAGCTCCCCTTCATGAGATGGTGAAATTTGAGGTAGTATCATGTTTCTTTTAAACGTTCTCTTAGATTAGGAATAACTCTTTCATTGTGACAAACATCGACAATCACCCAGACCCTGAAAATTTTAATATCCCTTTCCGGAAATCGAATCCACGAATTGAAGCGCAGCAGCTAAATGCTCAGACAATACGCCAAATGTACCATCAAATTGCAATAAATGTTAGCAGAGTTAAATAAGAGAGATGAGAGAAACATATTTAAGTGCCAAAGAAAAACATGTAGAGTTAGAAAAAGTAAAAAAAAAGATCTAATAGAGTTGCTGCCATTAGAGCTAATGTCTAGAATAATGTGACAGATAGTCTACTTATAAAAGACTTAACTATTGAGATATATTGCGGTAGTCAGTTACATACCCCAACATAACCTGCATTCACATCTGATTCATCCTAGCGTCACGTCTAACCATTAGTAGTTTACCACTTGTGGGCTTAGCACGAGCGTACTAATACATATATTATTATAATCGTAACATTAACCGCACAACTAGTATTACTTAAAATGCAACAAGGGCAATTCATATCGACTTTGATTACATTTTCGTCGATATGTAATAAATAAATAGTCTTAAATTTAGATTAAATTAAATTAAATTTATATTATGAAAACTAAGTTTATTAAACACAAAAATCATCACACTTTCGATAAAGTTACGATTACATTAATAGTATCGTGCTATGCCCGACACTATCAACGTATACACTGACGGACTAAAAACTGCATCAATGTTCAACACGCACCTACCTTTGAAAAAAACATTTTAACATAGTATTCCAACTTTTTAAACAAATTTAAATTGAAACCTATAGTTTGGTTTGTTAACTTCATAACAGCGTAGTATCATTATCCCTAAGTGTATGTTTGTATACTGGAAAGGGCCATTCAATTTTTTTTAAACAAAAACTTTGATGCAGTTTCTATGTCTGGGGGTATATTTAGATTCTAATGAGCATGGCGTCCTCTATTATTACAGAATATGATAGAAAAATGGGAGCAAGATATTCAAGAAATGACTCAAAACGAAGTGAACCTATTGAAAAGTTATTTTGAGCTCACAGAGTTTTATTATGTGCTGACGTACATTGGGCCCTTGTTAGGGGAATCAGAAATACGAAAAGAGACCATATTAAATAGGTAATAACTATTATTGGGAAAGATTTGTGTGATATTTATAATGTTTTGTAGTCGCGAGTAGGTGTTTTACGTCATTATTGAGTCTTGTGTGGTATTGAGCCACAAATATAACAGCAGTCTTTGCCTTTTGTCGAAATATTTTCGGCAGGTAATTGTGCCCAATTTGACAAAACATAAATGTCTAGTTTAGTCATACTTGTCTCAAATTGTGAACAATTTTTGTCAAATTTATAAAATACAAGAATAATTTATAATTAATGTTTTTTTTATTCAATGCTGTTTTCGTGTACCAACATTATTTGCAAGACAAGTATGGAAAAAAGTAGTACCTTCCTAAACTGAAAATAGAAAACAATAAGACCATACTTTAGAAGGTTGTTTCTTATGCATTCATCAGGAAGGCTCCTCCAGGGGCCGCTGCTGCGGGAGACGTCGGCGGCGGTGGACGGCTTGTCGTCATAACAGGAGTGGTTCGGCGTACCAAATGCTATGCCTTTGAAATGATGCTCTGGAGAATCTCTCATGGCATCGTATACTACAAACAAGCTTCTGATGATAAGATACTTATTGATCCTCAAACTGTGTGTATAACAATTACGTTTTATAAGTAAAAACCCTTAGGGAAAAATCGAACTGAAAAGCATGTAACAAGCAAGAAAATATTTATAGCTTAATTAAATACGATGCAATTCGACCACTTTTTTTTGACTTTGGAAGTTAGTCAAAAAACACATTTTTCAAAAGGAAGAGGTTCTTAATTCACCTGTTTTAGGTTGAGTAGGTAGTTTTGTGAAAAATGACGTAGTGCTATAAACAGTCTAGAGGTATTTGTGTTTTTATCTAGATGCGTTTTTCTGATTCATATTCAAATCGTATCAAAAGTTTATGAAAAAATCGCGTAATTACGGGTTGAATTCGGCAGCTTTTTTAAAAGTTGGTTAATTTATTTCTAATCATAAGTGTAGGTAGCTTTGTAACTAATACTTCAAAATCTTCTCATTGAACAGCGGCAAGAAATCAGGAAAGTGGCGTTTTTAGCAATTTGCCAGGGAGAGGCATTAGCAGGCCGCATTCAAAAGATTTGCTCCGGGTTCCAAGTTAACACGTTTCCCTGCCCTCACACCCCTAAAGAAAGAATGGAATTACAGGATAAACTGGAAACAAGAATCACTGATTTGGATCAGGTAAGTAAACATGATCCGTTCTTACCTATATATAGTTCTTAGATACAGAAATTTAGAGATCCCAATTTAGTAATTGTTTTGACGTTACGTTTATTATTGTTTGCTATTTTATTATTTTTGGATATTAGAATGGTATTTTCATGATTATTCTTATATTATTTACTTAGTTTGAGGGGCGCAGCTCAGCAATAGCCGTGCGGATCGATAGATCAGCTAGGTTAAGCTGCGGTAGCCGCGGTCAGTCCGTGGATAGATAACCATTTTCTTAACATAGCGAGACCCCCCCGTGCCTCGGAGAGCACGTAAAGCTGTCAGCCCTGCGCCTGATCCCTCCTCGGTCGTTTCTGATTGCCAACCCATCTGACTACGAGAACAAGGGAATAGAGAATGCATGTTTCTGTGCAACTACTTGTGCAATGTGTTATCTCATGCGTACCTGGCTAGTCTCCATTGAGATTGGTCGCTGTAACCGAAATCGGTCTGGAGACCCGACCGACGTTTTACTCTCCTAACTTTGGCGTTTTTATGAAAACGACGACATCTACCGGGCTCAATTGTATTTTCAAACCATCTAGACACTTACAAAATTTCAAAATACACACAAAATTTCATCTAAATCTGTCAAGTCGTTCATAAGGAGCTAGGTGACTAACACGTACAGAGGTATGTAAAGATTATGAATAAACTCAATTTATAAGGATACTGGTTTTGTTTTAGGTTTTAAAAAAGACTCAATACCTTCGCTGTAAGACCCTGCGTGCTGTGAGTAAGCAATGGCGACTTTGGATGGGTCAAGTTAGAAAAGCTAAGGCCATTTATCATACTATGAATATGTTTCGGTATGAAAAATGCTTGATTGGCGAGTGTTGGATACCAGACTCTGATTTAGATGCTGTCAACAAAGTTTTAACGCATTGTTCCGTATGTCCATTTTAATTATTTTTAACCAGCGATCTGCTACAGCGGCATACCTACATAACGATATTTGCAAACAGCATCCCAGCGTCCGACATCTTATTTTGTGTACATTCGCACACCATCTTTTACCCTTCTTTAGCGCAAGCACGGTCATCAATACGTCGAACAAAATATGAAAAACTAAAGATAAAGCTTAGCTGGTGGAATAAAACTGATGTTACAATCCAGCTAGAAAGCATTTAATGTAATTCGAATTTACTATGTTATATAATTTCGGTATTACGTTTATTCCAGGAAAGTTTGCAGTCCAACGTACCCTCATTCGCTTCAAAAATTGAAACGTCGCAAATGCCTCCAACTTACCACCGCACCAACAAGTTCACAAGAGGTTTCCAGAATCTTATCAATGCTTACGGTGACTCCACGTATAGAGAACTGAATCCCGGTAAATTGTACAAATAATTTTTAGTTATTGAATGTCTACATACTGTATAGCTATGAAGTTACTGAGATTTACGAAAAAAGACTAGAAATTAGTTTACTCTTTCAAAATTCTGAAGGTAGAAGGACTCACAAAGTAAATATTTCAGTTTTGGACGCACACCCAGTACTCAGATAATGAGGAATCCATATAATGATGATGTATTGTCAGCATTATTTGGGTTCCTTTCAAAGTTTCAACTTTCCATTTTGTGTATCAACAGGACTTCACACCCTCATTACGTTTCCGTTCTTATTCGCAATGATGTTCGGCGACCTGGGACACGGAGCTATTTTAGTAGGATTTGGCATTTGGATGTGGAAAAACGAGAAGCTGTTCATAAGTCAGAGGTCCACTAATGAAATCTGGAATATATTTTTCGGAGGTACATTTTTAGAGTCTTGCGAAGTTTGCACTAACTATGTGAAGGTTTCGTGACCACACTTCTGATACACATACTGACTTTCATACTATATGAATATTGTGAGTTGTAGTGGTAATTGTTCTAAATTTTCAGGTCGCTACGTAATTCTAATGATGGGATTGTTCAGCATGTTCACTGGGTTCTGTTACAATGATTTATTCTCAAAGGCCTTTTCATTTACAACTTCTTATTGGATTAACCTTCGGAGTGTCGAAGAGTTGGGCAGAGATGAATATATTGATTTAGATCCATCTGCTGAAACAGGCGTACCGTACATGTGGGGAAAAGATCCTCTGTGGACGGTAAATGGTTTACATTACTTTGTTTTCATCACATTTAATAATAGTATTGGCAAAATATATTCTACAATATTTAATGACAAATAAGCTGTTGGGCTTTATTTATATCGCCATATTGATACCATCGCAAGGAGTAACTCTCCCGGAGATAACATTTTTGTCATAATCTAAGTTGCCATACCTTTAATAGTATGTAAGCTAGCCTATAGGACAAATAGTTAAGATACATACATAGATAAATACAATGGCATTAAATGATGAATTATGATGTTTAGAGTATGAAAATGACATTAATGCTGTTACACCATTTTGTTAATTTCTGTGGCAGAATTAGAACAAAATAGGTTATGACTTTGTTTTCATTTTTCGTAAACTCAATTGAAACAGACTATAGTAGCACCTAGCACAAAAAATATTTAAAATAACAGAAACTTGAGTTTTGAACGGGAAAAGTCAAGTGTCTTGAATTTCTCACAGGCTGCAAAAGTGACATGATTTGAAGTACTTCATTCTTTAACCTGCATTTATTAATTGATTATTTAAGTACTAAAGTTAACTACTTGTAGTGATATTATCTCTGTTATAGCTGGCAAAAAATAAGATCATGTTCGAAAACTCCACTAAAATGAAACTTTCGATAATCATTGGAATTGTTCATATGATTTTCGGCATCAGTCTTAGTTTTTTCAACTTTCGGTAAGTATAATTAATTATAATTCTCTTATTAACTTTTGTTTATGCTGAGCGGATTGTTAAATTTTATTTCTTCTCCACTGACTTCTTCTCATTTGATTTCGTTGTTGGTACGAAAAGAGCAATTATTTCTCCGGAACTGCTCGAGATTCTGTCTTAGTGAGTTTGCTTCGCTTCTGATTTTGCTTTAGGCGTTGTAGTGGTAAGATTAGAAAGTATCAGCAACCCCAAATAAAAAATTCTAAATAGTATTTTTTTTCCAGATATTTTAAACGTACCTATTCTATTTTTCTGCAATTTATACCTGAACTACTATTTTTAACATTATTATTCTTCTGGCTGGTTATTCTAATTTACATAAAATGGTTCATGTACACCGCTAAATCACGTGGGTAATAAGTTACTTATTATAATAGTTATTCTTTTTATTTATTTCAACAAATTACAAATTTGTTACAAAATTGTTTGGCCACCAAGTACATGTTTATTTTATAATATATATTTATAATAAGTATAGGAAATTAAGATATTTCAAAATTATTCTGTTTGAAAAGTTGAACATTTTTAACGAAGTTCTCAATAGGGTTATTTAAATTGAGCAATATAATGAACAGTTGCTGTTATTAAACGTACTTTTTCTGCAGCTGATCAGGAAAAAAACACCAGCTGTGCGCCTCAGATTCTGATCTTGTTTATCGATATGGTACTTATGACTGAAACCAAGCCAGTAACAGAGGGGTGCAAAGAAGCGTACATGTTTGATCATCAAAGAACTATCCAAATGTCTTTGGTGTTTTGTGCTCTAGCGTGTGTACCTATATTGCTTCTTGGAACACCGCTATACAAGTTAAAAGATAACAAAAAGAAAAGAAAGCAAGCCGTGGTGAGTATTTGTTTTTCCTTATACTTACAATTATTTCCTTATACTTGGAATTCTATCACCTAAAGTTAAAACGTACTATTGAGAGGGAATAGGACGAATGTACCAGGCATCCTCGTCACTAGTTGCAAGTCAATCGATTACTGATAATAGGGGCCAGAAAATCCACAGGAAAATAGGCATGAAAATGGTATGGTAAGAGGTATTTTATTTCATCTTAAGTGAAATGACCATTTGTTAATAGTGGTTAGGAGTAGCTTACCACGATACCGGAGTGCTGCGAAGAATGAAGATCCAATAGATCTCCATTTTATATTTACTATTTAACGCTTCTTCACGGTCTGGTATCACGCCTGTAACCTGGAAAGTTTCTTAGATGTGCCAATATTTAAGAATAATTAAATATCTGTGAGTTTATTGACTACTTAGCTACTAGCATGCATAATGTTTACCGATTTCTCTAAAGCTTTCGATAACATTTGCCACGAAATAGTAATACATAAACTCAAGTGTATCGGTATACACGGTGATGTGCTTCGATAGTTTGAATCATACTTGAGTCAGGTGTCAGGTTATGGCGGTTAAAGGTTTTCTTTCTACGTTCTTGCCCGTAATATTTGGAGTACCCCAGGGCTCTCATCTTGGACCACTATTAATTAACTTGTATATAAATGATGTATTTAAAGTGTTCAAAAGTTCTAAAATCATTTTATACGCTAACGATAAAAAAGTATATGAGATCATTACTATAATTGATAATTGTATCGAACTTCAAAATTATATTAACAGCTTGTGTGCCTATAGCAATATAAACTATCTCTCAATATAAAAAAGTGTAATATTATTTCATTTAGTAGAAAGATCCAATAATATATAATTATGAAATGAACAATGAAGTAATCTCCAGAGTGTCTGAGGTACGAGATCTTGGGGTCCAACTCTATAGCAAACTTCTATAAATTTATGAAATACATTAGCTGGCTATATAAGTTGAGCGATGAGAGTAGGCTGAATATTAAATCCCTGGAGGAGCGGCGCGCTGAGCGTGATCTAGTGTTTTTATACAAAATCATAAGAGGTCAATTGAACTCTCACTATTTCATCAGTAAGATATGGCTATAAGCTTTGTATGACCAGGAGTTAATGCAAGAAAGAGATCCTTCTTCCATATTGCGTTTTTACGAACCAATTATGGCAAGAACATTTTCGTTTAGAGAACATCAACACACTTTATATATCCTTCACCTTTCTCTATCCAAATTTAAAAATAGCGTAATAGAAACATTGTCATCAAAGTTTCAAAATTTTACTTAATTAATTAAATTAAAATTAGTTAGGTACATTTAAGTATGTGCTTATTAACCTGAGGAAAATACCTTTTGTTTTTTTTATTTATATGTAATATATTTGTTATTGTAATCGGTTTGTTTCCCAAATAAATATTTTGCACAGAAACAATGTACAATAGTGGACTTAACACCCTAGGCGTTCTCTACCAGTCTACCTTTAGGTGGTTGATTTTGATGGATTTGAATTAATAGATCTCTCTAGAGATTGTTACAAGGCCCCTATATTTGCTCTACTACTGTTTTACAATTAACATAATTAATTATAGCTTAATCTCGCCGCTCACAAAAATAGTATACGCAGTGATCCAAAAACTGAACAACTTTTGGAAGCAGAAGTAGAGAAATACTCAACTGCGTTTGGCGAACTGATGATTCATCAAGGAGTACACACAATTGAGTTTGTGCTCAGTACTATCTCACATACAGCTTCATACCTACGACTCTGGGCTCTGTCCCTTGCACATGCACGTAAGTTTTATTTTTCAGTCACGATTGTATTTTAATTGACACAAGACTGTACCTACCTATGTATTTTTTGTATTTGATACTTACTTTTTTAGCTTTCTATTTTGTTCCTTTCTGTTAAACATAAACGATAGGTTTTATTATACTTTTTTTGTGGTACGATAACTGTCTAGATTGGTTTACCTAGGTGTCTCAGAATTAAACATTTTAATTGATGCTATTTCAGAACTGTCCGAGATGCTGTGGGGCATGGTCTTATCAAAACTGGCCCTACAAGACCACTCCGCAATGGGTTGCGTGAAGCTGGTTATTATATTTGCGCTATGGGCCGTATTTACTCTCTCCATTCTGGTGGTGATGGAGGGGCTGTCTGCCTTTCTTCATTGCTTACGATTACACTGGTGAGATAACCTAACATTATTATAAATTTTAACATAGTTATTTTTTACAACTTGCAAATTCTGAGTTTATGTAGAGGGCTGGTTATGGCTAAAAAAAGCCGTTAATGTTGCTATATTGCGAGAGAATATACGACTATACGTATATCATATGCATATACTATGATAATTACTGCTTAATTTGTGTTAATCTACATTAGTAATACATCACTGGAAACGTTATTTTCACTGTTTTAGGGTGGAATTCATGAGCAAGTTTTATAGCGGAGGTGGCTGGCCTTTTCGTCCATTCTCCTTCAAAATTATACTAGCATCAGAGGCCGATAAGCCAGAGGCTGGATGCAAGAAGCTTCTTGAGAAATAATATTATATTATTATATCAAACAATCTCGACGTTAATAGTTAATTCATCTGTGGCTTACTGATATTGATTCACAGTCAGTTAGACGTCACGCCAGTTAATGATATTATGGGATTTCCCGAGGTTTGTCTTACTTAGCTATTTATTTATTTGAATTTTATAATATTAAAAATTATGTCACTTGCCAAGTTTTTAAATTATGATAATGATAACTTATGTTATAATTAATATATTATTTATTGAACTGTCTTATTTAATTTTAAATATTAAATATTATGGTTGTTATTTCAATGTCGTGTTTTATTCGTTACTATTTATTAATTCTTGGTTTGGTTATTGTGAACACCATTTTCTAAAAAATATGCGCACGCAATAGATAAAGATGCGATTATATTACTTCAGATGCACGCTTGCGTCAATATATATTTCTTTGTAGTTACATACGTACCTACTGTAGTATTAAGTTGTAGAAGTCGTCGTGGTACGTCAAGGTAGATCGGCCCTCTATGAGTGCTCTGAACTTTAATATCAAACAGTACACAATTAAGGATCTAATATGATTGTGGGTGTATTGTTAGACAAGAAGCACGAGCGCTAGAGGAAGTGATTTATTAACGATTTATAAGTCACGGCTTCCTGCCTCACAACTTCAAAAGGCTCTGCTTCCTGCTTTGCTATGCAGGATGTCTGGCCTTAGAATCATTGCGTTAGGTAAGTGGGATGCTAGACTATAATTTACGGGTAACAACTATATTTTAAAAAACATTGTAGGGCAACTTTTTTGCATACGTAGGCTTTAATCTCACTGGAGAAGTTAATCAAAACTCAAATAAGGGAATCACACAATTGAGAACTATCTTTTACACTGGTCTATGTTTAGATACGAAGTTAAAGCAACCGAATACAATTTAAGAAAATATACCTACATTTCCTTGCGCGTAAGTAAAATTGGTGCCGTGAGCTTTTGTTTCTTCTGTTTTAATAATTGCAAAAGATAATTCAGTGTCGCTTGAAAATATTGCCGCTTTTAATATTTCAATGCTCGGAAAATTCTCGTATAAAAAGGACGGAGCCCCGTATTTTAATTGAAAATTAGAACAAAAATTAAGAGCTATTAGGGTAGGTAAGTATTTTTTGCGATATGACGAATACCTACCTAGTACCTATTACACATACGGATACGATCTAATGTTAATTTTAAGGGAGGAGGGGATAGTTAGCTGGTAGGTATATTGTTTCGGCAGGCGCACCTTTGAGCACGTAAAGGGTTCTGTCCGTTTATTTTCTGCATTTTGCGGAAATGAATAAAATTAATAATCATCAACTTATGTATTTAGGAATAATTTTGTCAAATAAGCAGGTAGGCACAGGTTTTTGGTGTACTGTAATTGAATTTGTAACCGGGGATGGGATTATTAATCTAATCTTGGTGTCTTAAAGTTTCTTTTCATATAGGGCAGATTTTAAGCTTCGCCGTCTTCGGACCCCGGCATGGTTCTGCCACGTCTGCTGCTACTCTTGTTAGTAGAAGACACGGAATGGGTGCTTTTGGCGGTCTGGGTCGATTTCTTGCTCAGATTAGACCTGACTTCGGCCTTCTCATCTGTAGCACCGTCCGTTGTTCCCGACGAACAGGCTGGAGTTGTAGTTATGTTCACTTTGCTAAATTCTTCTTCGCGCGGCAGGTAGATGCCGAAGCGGTCCTAGAAAAGGAACAGATTATCAAAATGTCACTAAAAAGTACGCATTATTTTTGAGAAAACAGATAATTACTTAAACGTGTTATAATGTATCTTGCTTTAAGTTATAGCCATAAGGCTATTTGATTAAGGTTTTCTATTAAACTCAACTTGTTCTAGCAGTCTTCATTACTTTGTTGTGTGACTTTGGCTGCAGGGTAACTTATTGTGATCTTTACCTTTCCATATCTATTGTAGTGGGCCAATGGTTGACACTCGCAATGCCGCGGGGGAGGCCTCTTATAGCTCTCGTGTGATGAAATTTCGCTCTTTGGGGTAGGTGGAGTTTCATATCCTGTAGACCACAATTTATAATATTTTCATTCCTATATCTTAATTAACCTTATTGAGACTAAAAAAACCGTAAACTGACCCACCAGTGATCTTAGGGTTCAAGATAGTGAGACTAATACAAATATACTAATCATTATACGTAAACGTAACGTTAATGTAAAGAGCTGATTCAAATTTTAATTTTATTTTGAGTAACTGATTCTTGAATATAATTCAAACTATCACAAAGCAAATAACACGCATCATATACGCTACTTTTTATAGAAACATGATTTAAAAATTCTCTAACTTGAGTTACGTATAAAATTTTGAAAGTAAAAAATCTTAAATACCTTGTTGACTGGGCAACGCTGCTAGTTTCCCGGATATAAGTTAACAATAATATATGACGATGATGAGAATAGCGCAGGTACTATAACGCCGGGCCTTTTATTTTATTTACAACTGTATTGTTTTCTAATTACATCTAAGTACTGTCGCTTAGCTCTTGTCTATTTCTATTAATATTCTTAAATTTAAATAATCACTTGACCAAGGTCTACTGAGATTTTATTATTCAGTTTGTTGACATGAATTTTATTTGAAAATGACTGACTTGGACATAAGATGTCAAATGCATTTCAAAGACAAAAAAGGTAAAGAGAACAGGAGACTGTGAAAAAGTATAAAACCTTTGAAGTTCTTTTGACGCCTCAGTGACTTTTTCAATTTCTTCCTCATTCGTTTTTCCCATGCGACCGCAGCAGCTGAAAACGCACAATAATTAATAATACAGTTATTTTTCCATTACACAAAATTTGTTGAAAATTCAAAGCACTGTTTTGTAAAAGCCTTTGACAGAACCAACAACATACAATACGTGCACAGTAACGAACTTTAATTAATGGAAATAATAATGTTGAATTTGCACCGAAATACCGAGCCTAAACATTCCGATAGCAGTCGACGAATTTATGAAAGAATTCCTGATTAATTTTCAATGATCAAAGTCAATTAGTACAGTATGTATCAAAACTGGAATGTTTCGGATGCAATCAATTATTTGCTTTTATTTCAATAAAATGATTCCAGTGGTCAAACTTTAACAAATAAATAAATACCATTTTGGATTAATTTTAATTTATAGACATGGAATGTCAATAAATAAGAGATATTTGGTTTGCCATGTTTATGATATCATTTGCGTTTTTATCTTCGACAGAACGCAGGTCTGGCGTAATAGGTTGACTGTCATTCGAATCTAATGTCATTGGGAAGAGGCTCGGCAGATGATAAGATTTTTATAAATTGTGAAAAGAAAAAAGGTATTTTTACCATATCTCTCCTTCTCCATGATGTTAATTTCAAACATATGATACGCATTATTGAATAGCGCCGCTATGTCAACTCGTATGTCTATCACAGGGATCTCCATGGCTTGTTCAACTGCCCTCATCAGTTCGACATAAGCGGTATCGTAGAGAATAGCTCCTTCGTCCACTTGGACAAATATCACTTTATCGACAGTGTTTGAAATAAGTTTGTAAAATATCTCTGAGATAGTCGGCTCCGGGGTAGGGATAGGTTCTGATGAATTAAGAAAATTAATTAAGACAATAAGTTTTTATGTCGTTACCTACTTAATAGTCGATTAAAGAAAAATAATACTGTAAATAATGGACCAAAATTAAATCCCTTATTTGAAGGGTTATGAACAAAATGTTCAGGTATACTCCGACATGGATCTATATGAATGTAGTGAGAACTACAACTAACATTGTCATCAGGGAATGTCAATGTTAATGATACCAATTAATGGATATTTCCAATTATTTAAGTAAATTATGAGGTAATAAATAGCAATTTATTAATTCATGATTTACGTCAACATAATAATTTAAAATTTGAAACAATAAAATGTCATATTTACACATTTAACACTTATTTGGATGTAGGAGTAGGTGGCTCACAAGCCGAGACCCACCAGATTACTATGTATTCACCGCGGCCGATCGATATCTTCAACACCGTCGCATATCATCATTGCCCTTTTTTAACTATTTCGAGGACATTATTCTACTCTTATCGAATACAGCTATACTTTTACTTATAGTTTGGTAAGAATTTTACCTTGGCCGGTGTCACCAAAAATGACATTTCAAGATGGTGGCTAGTGTTAGTTCACCTGTCTGCCTCATTCATAAATAGCCATGTCGGACTATAATAATGGTTTGAAATTGAACTACGGGTGACGTCAAAATTAAACGAAGCAATTTGACGTTTGAGTCGTTAAATCGAAAACTTCTCTTTGGTATAAAAACCACTTTGGCGTACTTGTTGCGATTGATCTATTAACTAGCTATTTCCCGCGGTGTCCCTCAAGATGACTTGGGGGAACTACTTCGGGGACCCAAATTTAGCTCAAATCCATTCAGTAGCTTTTGCGTAAAACTGTAAAAAAATATAAAACGTGCATACTTCTTTACAAACTATCGCATTTATTATAGAGAGTAAGAATTACCTGGAGTTGGGAGAGTAATCTCTGAAGTTTGTATAGAAATAAATGAAGAGGACTTTGTATTAGGGAGGCTAGCATCAGGAGAGACGAGGGGCCAAGGCTCTGGAGGATAATACGTCGTGAGAATCTTTTTCAAATCACTCTGGAAATCTTCATCGTCAAATTCGTAAAACTCTCTATCTTCCTATAAAAGAGATGTATTTGATTATTGTAACATCGACAACAACAACCTTCTTTAATCGTCCCACTGCCGGGGCAGGCCTCTTCTCTAAAAAGGTGAAAGACTGAAGATACGAGCTTCGACCACTACGCTTGCTCAAAGCGGATTGGCGATTCAAGACTTTTTCTCTTAGATTTCCATCTTTACTCACGATGTTAGTCAGTGGCGCCCCAAAAAACAAAAAATACGTACATATAAAAATAAACCTATAATATATAAGAAAAAATCACATTGGTACTTGAAAGTTTCGAATCCGAACTCTCGTGTTTAACCCGGCGCCAATGACGCTGGGTCATATTGACCCGAGGTGATTTTAAACATTCGTAAAAAAATTTCAACATTCGCGGTATAATTGACCTTTCGTGTAGCTGAAGATATACCCTCCCTCTGCCTGTAGCAGTATGGTATTCAATGCAACGCCGCCTGCGCAGCGAGATACAGGAGTGTTGCGGCAAAACGGGTAAATATGACCCAGCGTCATCGGTGGCGCGGTGTTTTCGTAACATATTTTTATTTATTTATTTTAAGGTATTGTTATTTTTTCTTACATTTTTTAGTCAGGTCTGAACTAGAAGCCTGAAGTAATAACTTTTTATAACTCTGACAAAAGCGGAGTGGATGTAGCAGACGAGCTTGTGCTACATATAATGTAGGCAGAAACACTAAGAGATGGCCGCTGACGATATACTTTGCAATGCTGGATATTTCAGGAATATTATTATAATATATCGGACTAACAATGATAACACACGCATAAACTCAAAAACTTGGCACTCAGTTTGATACAGGACCATTTACAAATCCGAAGAGCACGTCTGAATTTACTTCGACAATTACACAAAAGGATTGCAGATTTCACCGGCGAACCTTCCATATAACCACCTCAAAAAAATTTAGGAGCATTTAAAAGATGTCAGATATCTAAAAATCTATAAAGGATAAAAAACAAAGCATACTTGTCATGGTTGCCACATTTATATCTGGCCAGAACATTTGATTTCGTACGGCGAAAATTGCACCAACTCTATGTCCAAAAATGAGGAATCGGAAGACTGATTTTATGGTCTTATTTTAATAAATAGCTTTTGTGATCTATGTATTAGCATATAAAATTGTTAATTCTTTAGAATGTTTAGGTTTAATTAAAAAAAAATACGTAAATATGCAAGTTATGTTGTTCAACTTGATTTTGCATGCGTTTTTTTAAAAGTCATTAAATTTGTAATTCATTAAATATCATAATTTTTTTATTATCCTGTCATTTACCCAAAAAGCCTTAATATCTAAAATAGTAACTAAAAAAATTCAGTTCATTTAAATATACTGTAACTTTACTGTCTAAAGTTCGGGTAATGATGACCCGACGTCATTGCCCGCGTAACATTTTTCACGTCATCGGCGCCGGGTTAAGGAGCGGGCTCTTTAACCGTCGAGCCGCCATGACTATTAACTTATATTAAGATAATTTGCAGTAATACAAAAAATTACGAGTTAGTAATTAAGAAAGTAACAACACTGAGAATAAGGCATTTCGAGTGGGTTCTTTACTCTAAATCAAACTACCGTTTGCCTTTCTAATTGAGTTAAATGTGCGGAGCAAGTATCAACTTATGCATGGTATATTAACGTCTTTAAGTCACTTGCACAGTGTCCAAGTCATATCTAGTTGATTGATTAATTGTGTATCATGAATTTATTCTTTTCTTACCATATTAACATAAGGCCCATCCTCTGGTGATTCCAGAAAGGTTCTAATTTCTTCGTCCAACTCAGCAAAAGGTCTCGTAAAATTCTCAGCAGCTTCTTTCTCGAAATCCTTGCGTTTACCTCTTTTAGTCATGTTAGCAACAAATATCTTTAGCATCGCTAAAATCTGAAAAGCAATTATCAATAAATTAATATGTAAAGTGAAAACTTCCCTTTTAAAGGATACTGTGCGCACGGAAGTTTGAGTTATGGCATAGTTACAATTTTATATGGAAAAGTCGTGCAAAAAGCTGACTAAAAAAATGGGTCGATATCAACCAGTGGGCGAGACTAATGAGTCTATATTAATATTAATATTATCTATAAATCCTAAGCCTCTGTAGGCGTTTTTATTGTTGTTAAAATTTTACCTGATTATCTTAAATAAGATACTAATAAATTTATTTTCTTGTCAGGACAGAATTTTAGGTAAAATATCGGTAATTTCCATAAAATAAGTACCTACCTATATATATTTTTTATTTTCACTTTATCAATAATGTAACATACAAATTCCTTGATCCTACCTCTGGATGTTTGGTCACGTACGATTCCTGCTCTCGTTGGATAGCTATTCCGAGTCGCGTAGTGCACGCTCGCTGGCACGGAGTTATGGCACGCCAATCTTGGTACATCAAACCTTCGGCAGCCAAGAGGTCTTTGGGCAAGCCCTTCATACGTTTAATAACAGGCATAGTTACAAATTTATTTTACAACTATCTGATTTATTAATTAAAGTTACAACTATTAAGCTAATTTAAATTTTTAAAAATATTATTTAAAATATTAAGTATTAGTAATTTGACGTTTTAGTCTTCAAAGTGGTATTATTTTTTAGTGCTTTTAAGGGTTGCTGTTAAATTATGAAACAGCCAGGCCATACCTGACATTAACTTAGTATCAGTCATGACATCTTTGCGAAAAAAGGTTTTATAGTTAGTCTTTAATAGCCTGCGGGATACCGATGCTTGTTTTAATAGAAAATGGAAACTGTAAAAACATGCCTTCCTTCGGGGGCAAAATGTGCAAACCATTTTTTTTTCTTAAATACGTTGTATGTGAATATTACGAAGTTAGACTTAGTGGATGAACAATATCGGGAGTAGTCTGGATACCAGGATGAACAATGAAACGACAACTTAGCTATATGACGTATATTCGCAGACTGACTGGCCGTACAACACAAATTGAGTAACTTATTCTAGGTACCCACTATTCACAAATATCACACCTCCACCACTATACAACAATACATCTTAACTAAATCTATCTGATACAAAATAAATCTTAAATCTACTCAACCTTAAATCTATCAACTGGTCTTCGTGTTCGCTTGGAATACCGATTCACCGGTGACCCAGGTGGTGATATAAATCGAGGAGATTCATGTGTAGATACCTGAGTACTTTGATTAGAACTCTCAGCTTCGTTTACAATAAAAGGTTCCTGTGAAGTGACCTGATCTACCCCTTCCCTAGGCGGCTTGACGACACTCTCTTCACCACCGTCTTTTTCACTGTTGCCCTCTGAGCAGGTAACATCAGATAGCCGAGATCTGTGACGCATTTGATCAACATGCCTTTTAAGTAATTGACCATCATCCTTCATTACCGAATACCTACGTACACTATCTACCCCTTCCACGGTACCTTTCACCCACTTATCGCGAGTACCGTACTCACGGGTCCAAATTGTGTCACCCTCCCGGAAGTTACGCGAAACCCCACCTGCATATTCGACTTGCCGCCTCTGGACTTCACGGACTCTGTCCTCCGTGACCCTATCTGTACGCATCAAGTCTAATCTCGAGCGTAACGTCCGCCTCTGTAATAACATGGCCGGAGTTTCACCGGTTGTGCTATGTGCTGTATTTCGGTAAGCAAGCAAAAACGTCTGCAGGGCCGTGTCAACATCTACACGATCCCTATGAGCTTTCTTAATAGCCCGCTTACATAATTTTACAGCATTTTCTGCTGCTCCGTTCGAGGATGGATGGTACGCCGGGGAAAAATACTGTTTTACGCCATTATTTCTCAAGAAATGTTTAAATTCTGCGCTGGTAAACGGCGGACCCTGATCCGAAACTAATTCTTCTGGCAACCCAAACCTTGCAAACGTAGCTCTAAGAGTCTTAATAACGTTTGACGCGTTAGTTCGTGCCATTTCAAAAACTTCTAACCATTTCGAAGTAGAATCCAACAAAACTAAAAATGTTGAACCTTTGTATGGACCCAGGAAATCGATGTGAAGCCTGCTCCAGGGGCGAACATGATACTGCCACGGTTGTATATGGGCGCGCGGGGGCGCGTCCGCCTCAGCCGCACAAGTGTCACATTGTTTACACATCGATTCTACTCCTGCGTCTATGTTAGGCCACCATACATAACTACGAGCTAAGCTCTTCGTCTTTACTATTCCCATGTGACTACTATGAAGTTGTTTTAATACATTATTTTGTAATGAAACCGGTATAACCATGCGATAACCCCACATTACGCACCCGCATTCCGTATATAATTCATTACGTCTCATAAAATATGGCTGAATCTGATCGTCAGAACAAACTAAGGGCCAACCCGACTTTATATATGCTAAAATCCTGCTCAGGACCTTATCGCACGCCGTCGCTTTCCTAACATCCTGACTTGTAATTGGTAAAAAACTTTCAACAAAATTAACGTAAGTACTTTCACGCCGCAATTCGGCATTGGCATTACTTCCTTTATACGGTAGACGTGATAATGCGTCCGCGCAGTTCTTACTCGATGCAACATATTCTATCTCGTAGGTATACCCAGTTAACAACACTGCCCAACGTTGTAACCTTGACGCAGCCATCACTGGAATACCCACTTTATTTCCTAAAATATACGTCAGAGGCTTATGATCAGTCTTTAAAATAAACTTACGTCCATACAGATACTGGTGGAATTTACGAACTCCAAAAACTATAGCTAGCGCCTCCCGGTCTATCTGAGAGTAGGCTCGCTCGGCCTGTGTGAGAGAGCGCGAAGCGTAGGCCACCGGCCGCTCACCATCTGCAGTCGAGTGCGATATCACTGCGCCTATACCTACGCTGCTTGCATCCGTCGTCAGTATTATAGGTAACTCAGGCGTATAGTGCATTAATACTTCACTACAAGTTAACTGATATTTAACTTTACTAAAGGCATCTTGACATTCTTTATCCCACCTGTAAGGAACACCCGCCTTAAGTAATTTGTATAATGGAGCTAAGATAGTACTAACGTTTTTTATAAATTTTCCGTAATACATAACCATACCAATGAATGCCCTTAGCTCGGTAACATTTGTGGGGGCTGGTGTTTTAATGATAGCTTTAACCTTATCTGAACACGTGTGAATGCCTTCTTTACTAATTGTGTGACCTAAATAATTAACAGATTCCGCAAAAAAAATACACTTATCTTTCTTTACTTTAAGACCATATTGCTTTAAACGATCGAATACCTTACATAAGTTATGCAAGTGGGCCTCCTTTGTAGGTCCAGTTATAATAATATCATCTAGAAAAACTCCCACGTGAGTTAAATCTGCAAATAATTGCTCCAGACGCCTTTGAAAAATGCCTGGACTTGAAGATAGTCCATAAACTAGCCTATTATACATGAACAACCCTTTGTGAGTATTGATCACGGTATATTTCTTAGTTTCATCTAGTTCAAATTGGGCGTAGGCTTGCGACAAATCAATTTTACTGTACCGATCACCACCCCTCAAGCGCAACAGCAGTTCCTCCACCCTCGGTAAAGGATAACGGTCAACTTCTATAACTTTGTTTAACGTTAATTTATAATCGGCACAAATCCTGATGTTACCGTCTTTTTTGACTACCGGCACGATGGGTGTCGCCCAGTCCGAGCGCTCCACCGGTGAGAGAATGCCGTCACGCTGCAGCTGCTCCAGCGCCTTCTCGACGGGCTCGCGCAGCGCGTACGCCAGCGGCCGTGCGCGCATGAACACCGGCCGCGCGCCCTCCCGTACGTGCACGCTCACCGTGCCCCCGGTGAATCGGCCTAGACCGTCCGCGAACACCTCAGAGTATTTGGAACTGAAAGCAACCATGTCGAATACATTTTCCTTGTCCATTACTACATTATTACACTCGCTGTTGACTATAGGTAATTGAATATTTAATTCAGCGATCCACTGCCGACCTAAGAGAATGGTTTTTCCGTTTTGTATGACAAACAATTCTAAATTTTTACACATATTTTTGTACTTGACTAAGGGCAGTATCATTCCCAGTGGTTTTACTGACTCGCCTGTATAATATCTAAGCATTAACTGACAAGGTTTGAGACTTAAATTTCTAAATAACCTACTGTAACAGTCCCAGCTAATACATGAGACAGCACTTCCGGTATCACACTCCATTTTCATATCGTTACCATTTACATTTAATGTTACACATATAGGCTTGTACTGCGCAGCAAATAATCTACATACATCTACAAAAATTACCTCATCGCTCTGCGTGCTATCACTTTCGCTGTCTTCTTTTTCCTGCCTAACGACGTCGACGTTATACTGTTCCGCCGTTTTCGGACACATACGTCTTAAATGCCCTTGCTGATTGCAAACCCGGCAAACATACCGCGCAAACTTGCACTTCACTGCATCGTGACGGCCGCCGCATACCCGACATTGCGGCTGCGCACGCTCACCCAGCCGGCTAGGGATGTGCGATGCCGATGCGCGCGCGCCGCGCCACACCGTGTCTTGCGAAGTCGTCCTCTCGCGCCCCGCTCCACTCACGTCCCTAGCGCCCGCGCCCGCCGTGCCTGTGCGCCGCGATCCCGTTGCCACCATTGCTTGACACGTCACCGTCGTCGTCGCTTCACTCGACGAACCCCCGTGTCCCTCCACTACGGCGGCATCTTTTTCGGCTGCCTCCATGCTAACAGCTAACTTATAGGCCTTCCCGCAATCCAATTTACTTTCCGCGAATAACCGTTGTCGTATAGTTTCGTTAGTTATACCACAAACCAACTGGTCCCTCAAACTTTCTTCCAACCCAGCTCCAAATTCACATGTCTTGGACATTTTTTTTAACACCGCTAAGTACTCCGATATAGTTTCACCTTCTTTTTGTTTTCTGTGTCTAAATTTGTACCGTTCCGCCAACTCACTTGGTTTAGGCTGTAAATGTTTCTCCATAATGTCGGTAATTTCTGCGAACGTTTTGTTTTTAGGTTTAGTGGGCGTGCACAAATTTACTAATAGTTCATAAGCTTCTGCCCCCATAACCGTTATTAGCGTTGGCACTTGTAATTCACTAGGTATCTTGTTAACTAAAAAATATTGTTCCAAACGTTCCACGTACAACGTCCAATCGTCACTGTGCACTTTGAACTCTGCAATCTTTCCGATCGACATTGTTTATTATTTTAATTGTTGGTTTAATTTTGCCACAAGTTTACGGGTCGAATACACAATCCTCGTCGCCACTGAACAATATCGGGAGTAGTCTGGATACCAGGATGAACAATGAAACGACAACTTAGCTATATGACGTATATTCGCAGACTGACTGGCCGTACAACACAAATTGAGTAACTTATTCTAGGTACCCACTATTCACAAATATCACACTTTTTAACTGACGTTTCATATTATTTAAGTTTTGTATATGGTTTAGCTAATTTGTCTCTTAATTTGGTAGGTCTCCTAATTGTAGAAGATACATAGTGTACTCATAACATACCTTTGATTTTAATATCTTATTTTTTCCATAAAATACGAGGAAAATAATTAATTTAGTAATAGAAAATTGAAATTAATAGTTTGTTACCCTGGGTATACATAAATTACTTTTATCCTGGTACTTACATGAAGTAGTACTCCCCGTATGCGGGTGGAACCGCCAAGACAGTTGAATGCTGTAGCAGACGTTATTACAGAAAATAGTCTCGAAACTAAAAAAAAAAAAATTCAAATTAGGCTTAAAATCAGCACATCAAATTTACAAAAAACAGCCCCCAAAACGCCCTTCAACACTCACGTAATTATGTGTTATTGCTGGGAAGAACACACACAACAGCAACACATGTCTGTCTATTAAGTTTTCAGTTCATCTCTTACCTACATAAATCTATAAGGAAGCTTTACTAAGCGAACTAGTATTATTGCTTTACGTAATTACCTTTGTACTAACATCTCTAATGCTGAATATAGGGTTTCACGTGCATTAATCAGTGTTTCATCATCTGTCTGATAAGTACTAAGTAGAGCTAATACGTGCGACATACTTGTATCGTATACAGTTTACTAGAATTTACTCAGTGAGGAGCAAGGCACATATTCTAGAAACTAAATCTATTCTAACATTGATAATTCTATTGCAGGCATTGATATAATAATGTTACTAACGTAACTAGATCTGAAATTACCAAGCAAAATGCGTGCCATGAAAATTTGAGCCCCCAGCCACAATTCATGTCATCTGTCAGCTTGACTTCAACTACTTTCTCGACTTTGTCGAACAGATGTCACGTACATAATGTTTCAGTGTAAAAGAAAAAAATAGAATATTGCATCAAAATGGTTACTAGTTTTAAAGCTAAGTCTATATAACCAACAAATTGGTTACGATTGTTTGACGCCTAATGTTCGGGAGCGCATCTCTATTATATATATCTCGATGATTGCAGGCGTATGGTTATATCTATATTTGCTAGCTACTCTATAATATTAATCAGTATCAGTAAATTATTATAAACCAGCGACTTCGTCCGCGTGGAATAGTGGTGCTCCGCTCCTATTAGTTTTAGCGTAATGATATATAGCCTATAGCCTTCCTCGATAAATGGACTATCTAACACTGAAAGAATTATTTAAATCGGACCAGTGGTTCCTGAGATTAGCGTGTTTAAACAAAATGACAACATTTCCCTTCACTGCTCTGCTCCTATTGATTGTAGCGTAATGAAAAGTATACTATAACCATCTCAGGAGTATGACAAATAATTGTACCAAGTTTCGTTAAGTATCCGTCGAGTAGTTTTTGTTTCTATAGAGTTTATACAGACAGACAGACAGACAGACAGACAAAAATTTTACTGATTGCAAATTTGGCATCAGTATCGATCCCTAATCACCCCCTGATAGTTATTTTGGAAATATATTTCATGTACAGAATTGACCTCTCTACAGATTTATTATAAGTATAGATTACTAGATTTTGTCAGCGACTTCATCAGCTACTACTTTTGTACCTATTTCTTTCAAAACTATTTAACAGTTTTTGCGTATGCATACATTTGTTTTTGTTGTTGGTTGGTGATAAACTAACTGACAATAGCTCAGTAGTTAAGTTTGGTAAGTTAGGCCAGCTTTCGGGTCACGCGTGGAGTCGACTAAACGCTTGCCTATGTCACGATATAGAAGACGGGCACTTGGACCCCATGGCCCTAAAGTTCCAACCCCAAACGGCTCAAATATATAATTACCAGTAAGGTTTATATATTTGCGCTGTTTGAGGTTTTCCGCGCCTGCAGCGGCTGCACCAGCACAGCCCGCCGTGCTGGGAAGGTGGGATGGAGCAAGGGTGTCGACACAAGTTGCGTCCCACACCAAAGACCATCTTCCATGGCATTATAGACATACCATCCGGTCTCTTACCATCGTCGCGTGCCAAGCCATTGGGTAATTAATTAATTATATAGAAACTATTTTAATTTTATACTCATATCTTCTGCCATTAAAAATTAAAAATAATTGTTTTAAGATCTTACTTGAAAACCAATTTATGTATTTGCCTACATAATTATGCCTTCAAGCTAATAGATAACAAAAACTCCCCATAACTGAGTCCCCTTCTCTGAACCATTATGAATAATTAAGAATAGTAATAATGGCACACCAAATAAAGCAGGCCTTTAATAATGTTGTGCATATTTCACCAACTAATTTGGCCCGTCGTGTTGATCCAATTATGTGAGTATTGCTCCGCCTAACGATCCCTATGTTAACTTTGGTATTCACCCCACGGCTAATTATAAAAAATAATATAAATGTTTTTCATTTTAGTTATAGTTACAACGAAGATTGCACCAATAAGTTATGTACGTTAGAGTAATTAGTTGAAAGTTTTCGAGCGTTCGTTAAAATTAGTTGTAGCTGTTTTGAGAGAAGTGCACATAATAACGAAACTGTTATTACTTTTACTGACTATTGACGTTTCGCAATTAATAATTTGAGAACGTATATCGTTAGTATGGCTTTATTTTTTATTTTTTTACGCTAGTCAACGTTCTTTTTATATTAGTGGTAATAATTAAAGTGCACACAACTTTTTGCACGTCAATTATAAAAAGATCGTGGATAATTAAAATTAATTTTCTTTATAAAATTGTTTTATTGAAAGCACCTTTTAAAAAAGCTGCACTACTAAGGTACTGATTCAAAATATTTTGGGGTCGTTCTAATTTTAAACGAGAGGTCATCCTACTAATATTATAAATGCGAAAGTTTGTGAGGATGTACGTACGTATGTTTGTTACTATTTTACACAAAAATTGCTAAATGGATCTGGGTGGGCACACAAATAGTTTATAACCTGGAAAAGTATCCCATGTGTTACATAGGATACTTTTTACCCGGGTATGCGAATTAGTTTCCTTAGGATGCGGATGAAACTGCACAGAAACACCACATTGTACAATGTACCAGCACGATTATTAAAGTTCGGTTATCATTTAGGGTTGTTGTTCTCACTTTTTTTTTTCTATAACAAATGTAAAACAAATATTCTAAACTATAACACGTTGAAAAAGAGTAACCATGGAGTTTCTTGCTCGTTCATCTCCATAGGAATCTACGTTTTGGAACGGGCAAATAGCTTCAATTTTTCTTTTTTTTGACTAACGGACTGACTCGTAATTATTTGACAATTCAAAAGTGCCTGTAAATGTTATTGAAATAAATGTTTTGAATTAAATTTAAATTGAATTGAATTGGGTGAAAGTGCTTAAATAATATTCAACATTCGTAACTCAAAATTTTCCACTTCTTTAGCTATACATATAAAATGCTTTGTACTGAATGACTGACGGGTCAACACAGCCTAAACCGCTGATTGCCGAGACCTGCAACTTGGAGGGTGTGTTTTTTGTAAGACGTAGACATCCGATAATAAAAGATTTTCCGAAATTCTACCCCTAAAGGGGTGAAAAAGGGGGGCAAACTTTGTATGAAACTCTGACTTTTTTAATATGAATTCATATAGGCCATGCGGGCGAATCCGCTGGCGGAAAGCTAGTTAGGTATAACTTTGTTTGACAAAGGGAATATTTTCTTAATAATGTAATAAAGTTTTAGTAAGTACAAACAAATTCAGGAGTTTAATTTCCTGTCGCAGTTCTACGGGCTAATGGATTCATACACTCAGATCGTTCATTGTACGGGAGACTATTGAAATATATTCCAGTTTGTTAATTAATTCACAAATGTATTAGCAATGGTAACAGCGTAAATAATGTTTGCGCCAATAATACTTTGTTCTGGGATCATATTTATTGATTACGGCTTTTGTTTTATGTTGCAGGTAATATAAGGCTATTTAATTTATAGATTACAAAATTTCCTGTGGTTTCGCTTGCATCCTGAATCAACTACTTGAAGTACCTAAATAAAAACTAGCTTATAACAGTTTTTAGGGTTTCATTTATCTCCATACCAAATTACATCTCAATCGGTTTAGTCGTTTTATCGTAAAAGCGTCACAAACTCGTACTCACATTTTTAATAGAGTGAAGTAAGTTTTTTTATTGTTAACACTATAAAAGGACAAAAGAGGTAGTCTATATGTAATGAGTATTGTTTTGAACTATAATATTTTAAGGTATATAAAAAGATTAATCGAGTTATGTACACAAAAGATTATATGAGTGATGTATATTGTAAGATTTCATATTTGAACCGGCTAAGGACAATTGCTGTTCAAAAAGGAAAATAACATCTTTTCAAATGTTACAGCTGAAATTAAGATATCCAGAGGACTGGTAAATAAGTCAAACTACAGTTAATTTCAAGGAAAGCAATGCGACAAAGTTTAATCAAAAATTATTCTACGCTTCATTCTAGTTTCAATCAAAGTTTTGGACAAGAAATGCAACGGTAGTATTATACACGTTTTGGTATTTATCGACGGTTGAAAGTAGTAATTTAGAATAATGGCCGTCTTTTCTCCTCATAATCGGGGTATTTACTAACCCACCAGGTAGGGTAAAGGATTTTTCTTATACAGAGATGGCATGAGCATTGAAACCACACCTGCTCAAGGCGGATTGGTGATTTTAGACTCTACGTTTTTATGATGTTTGTCAGTGGTGTCTAAGATAACTACGTTTAGAAGATACATATGACTATGGGTTCCGTAGTCAACAAGGTATCCTAGTTTCACTATGTCCATTAGCCCGTCTGTCCACGGGTTAGCTCTGAGACTCTTACTACTAGGAAGCTGTAATTATGCATGGGTATACATATTAATTCATGCCAAAAGTAGTAGAATAAAATCTTGAAACATTTTTGTTCAACTTGGAAAAGTTTATTTTAAATAGCACCTCAATGTATTCAACGGTACAATGAAATAGGTACTGACTTGCACGCTCGCTGTAAGTTCTTTGAGAAATAAACTGAGGAAGCGTCAATGCTTGAAAATGGGTTACACTACTTTTAAATAAAAATGTTATTTTAGCACTTACTTATGAATTTTTAACTCTCAAAATGGAAACGGCGTAAAAATAATTCGAGAAAAGAGGGGTTTAGAAACGTTAAGAGGCAAACGTTTTATTGATCGATAGCTTCTGTCTGCAAAGTCACGAGTGTTTTGCTTGGAAACTTGTTTTTATTACAATTCTGAGAAATTCGACCTTAAATGGTCTAACCCGCAAAGCCAGATATTAACTAATATAATGTTAGCCAATTGCCGGTTCTCCTAATCTCCCTTTTCCTCCTTCGATATTTTTATTTATAGGTAAGGTAAGTCGTTGATAGGTATTCTGACGAAAAAAACAGTCCCTGGAAACTTATATAACTACATATGTATTTTTAATAACAATGTAAAGCAATTCGTGTCGTCCGAAAAAGGGAAATGATTTTTAAGCTGTACACAATTTTTGAAGTTATAAATAGTTTTACTTTAATTTTGGCTCACATATTTTTATAATGTTTTACAATTGTACAGTTAGTTCCACTACAATAATTAACATTTTAAGTTTATAAACTAAAGCACAAAAGCACCAAATATCTCTATGACGAAACGATAACTTAGAAGTTAAAAGTTACGTTATAAGTTTTCATTTTTTTTTATTTCCTGTTACCTTTATTGTAACTGGCTTCTTACCAAATTTCATCATTTACGGAAAATACATACGGAAAGGGCCGTGGTAGGTTTCTATTTACTTACAAGGGTCACAATTTTTTTCCATTGAATAAAAAAACATTTTTTACAGTGCCAACAAAAACTGAACGTTTTGAATTAAAACTGAAGATTTTTTTTTCTGATGGGAAATCATCAAATGGCTCCTCCCGGCGTGGGCAGGGTGTGAGGGAGAGATCCGGGAGGAAACCTATCCATGTTTTTTCCTTAGCCCTTTGTATTCCGGGGTGCGTAACTCTTTCGAACATCCCACAGTACCGGCAGGAATATCCCGCTGCTCCAGCATGAAGAAAAAGAACCTTGACAGACCAACAGACAGACGAACAGCAATGTTATTTTATAAGGATTCCGTTTTTCCCGTTTGAGGTACAGAACTCTAAAATGGCTGTCTAAGAAAATAAGCCGACTTCGGTGACATTCTTTTTAAATGTAGCCTACGTCACACATATCATTCCCTCTATCTTACTCATAACATAGAATTGTAATAGTATAATTCTATAAAAATATTATTGAAATGATCAAGTTCTGACCATACGTTAAACGGTGATACAGTTAGGCCAGTGCTTTTAGCCTCTAAAAACGGTAAAAAGTGAATTAAATAATAGTAGGATGAAACCCATTGGAAAAGGAGGAGAATACGATAAAAATGGTAGGAAAAATAAATTACGGGCGATCTGAGGTCGGGAAGTGGGGGAGAGGGGGGGTTAAAGTTAAAAAAACGGTTTATCTCAATTTCCGGCAAAACTACAAGTCCTATGAAAAAAAGTTAAATGGCAAAGTTGTAGGTAATAAAAAGATCTACAACTTTTGACTTGACACTTTTTTCACATAACCTCAAAATTTATGTGAAAAATTCAAAAAACCAAGTTTTTGGTTTTTTATTTTTATCTTTTACAATAATTAATTTTTTTTCACGAAATTTGGTGAAAACTTACCTTTTTATGTCCCAAACACACTGTAATTTATTTGATTTAAAATAATAATTTTTTCACCCTTATTTTGACTTAATATCGAAAAAACACTCTAATTTTCAATCGAAAATTCTCGTGTCAAAATATCACTTTTTTTTAAAAAGTCGATGGTCTTTTTGTTCGTTGAAATCTCTACTTTCAGATGGTATAAAAAAATATTTACATTGCTATGGTAAATGTTCTCAGAAAATATAAAGAAACGCTACGAAATAACAGGTAGTAAGTCTTAGACCGGGTTAATTTTTTTGCGTAGATGCCTATTTATTGCTATTTTAAGATAACTTATGTATCTGAGTGACCTACGGAACCTCGGACCTCTCTATGAAATACCTTTAAGCTCATCAAAAGGTATTTCATAGAGAAGTGGGGAGTTGCTAGAAGGATCTAGGCCTTGCTAACTGTTATTTCGTAGCGTTTCTTTATATTTTCTGAGAACATTTACCATAGCAATGTAAATATTTTTTTATACCATCTGAAAGTAGAGATTTCAACGAACAAAAAGACCATCGACTTTTAAAAAAAAAGTGATATTTTGACACGAGAATTTTCGATTGAAAATTAGGGTGTTTTTTCGATATTAATTCAAAATAAGGGTGAAAACATTATTATTTTAAATCAAATAAATTACAGTGTATTTGGGACATAAAAAGGTAAGTTTTCACCAAATTTCGTGAAAAAAAAATTAATTATTGTAAAAGATAAAAATAAAAAACCAAAAACTTGGTTTTTTGAATTTTTCACATAAATTTTGATGTTATGTGAAAAAAGTGTCAATCCAAAAGTTGTAGATCTTTTTATTACCTACAACTTTGCCATTTAACTTTTTTTCATAGGGCTTGTAGTTTTGCCGGAAATTGAGATAAACCGTTTTTTTAACTTTAACCCCCCCTCCCCCCCACTTCCCGACCTCAGATCGCCCGTAATTTATTTTTCCTACCATTTTTATCGTATTCTCCTCCTTTTCCAATGGGTTTCATCCTACTATTATTTTTTTGTTTTCAAAAGTTATTGGCACTGGTCTAAGTAGAGTATACTGTAACTAGTCAGCTATCAAAACATTGCATTCAATAGGATGAAGCAAGTTTAAATATTAATTTTATATACGTACTTGAGGTAAAAATGTCATTACGTACCTTTAGTCAGTGTTTATAAACTCGTATCCGGGCACAAAGTACGCAATGAGACGGTCGGCGCCACAAATTATTGGAAAATTTTCTTCCTTACGAATACAATAATAGGTATTCCTTTTTTCTTTACTTTTTCCCACTTGTAACGTTTATTCGAAACCTACTAATTGACCCGAAAAAAAAATTATTATACCGATGTCCGACGACCAAATGGACGAGTTCTTCATACGATGCACAGATTCACAACAAACGCATCAGTTACAAAGAAAATGTTAATTAAAGCTGCTAAATCAGTGTGCGACAAAAATTTATCGTTTGCATAAACGATATTCTGTCCTTAGCCAATTAATGTCTCTCCATAGAAATACTATAATAAATATGACATAAAAAACAGTATGTAGGTAAATTGTGAATATGTAAAAAAAATAGTCAAGTCATTACTTTCATATTAATTTATAAAATCAATATAAAAGCTTTGTCTTTCAGTAACACTTTCACGATAAAAAAGCTAAACAAATTTGGATGAAATTTGGTATGGCGGTAGATTGAGACTTGAGCAAAAGATATGCGTGGTGCGCCAAGTCGCAGCTAGTGGTTAACAGATAGAAAAGTGTAAAACGGAATCGCTACGAAAACTTAATTTTGCAGTAATTACAGTTGCAATAAACCAAATATTTTTATTACAAAACTCAGTATTTTACATTCAATCAAGTCAAGTTTATACGACAACATTTGTGCTGAAAACAAAATAAACGTAAAATTATACTTTACGCTAATTAAATAATGTTCTCAAAGGTGCCGTTTTAATTAAACCCAAACGCCGTTGTTTGTTGCTTGTTTCAGCAGGTATAGGCATCGTTTAATTCCAATACACGAACTATATAACGCTTTGACGCCCTCGTTAATACAAGATTAATTCATACTGGTAAATGGACAAAAGCAAGTGGAACCCGAAACAATTTGACAATGAGGGAAAATGGCCTTTGAATGATACGTGAAACATAATTAGCGTGAACTTAATTGGCACTAAATACGAGTAGCGACCGTCGGGGTACAGATTAGTAGAAATTACTTGACTGATTGGGGAAACAGACGTACCTCCAATATTTGGAGATACTTTCAATGCTGCATGTTGATATCAAATAAATATAATAAGCTAAGTAATTACAATCAATCCTTTTCATATTTTTTATACCAATGGAACGTTTTGCAAAGTGCAAAGTTTAGAATATAAGTCTTGTCTTTCTATTACGCTTTTATGGTAAAGCGGCTGGAGCAATTTAGATGAAATTGTTTGTTTATGGATGGACATAATTATGATATATTCAACTAAGACCGCGGAATATCAATGATACAGTTCGGCAATTAAAAACTGTGGGAATAGCTTACAGACAATTAATTAAAAAGGAAATGATATGCGTGACAATGATAGTGCTTAAGGGGAATAATGTTTGGCTATCAACAAAAATGTGGCTATACTATGCAGGAATACGCCCCATGACCTACGGAGCTCTCTGGTGGCCCAAAATTAACTAAACTGCGGATGCGACTGGCCTGTATGGCAGCCACGAGCAGTATATAGATAAACCCTAATAGCGGCACTAGAAGCAATTCTAAGCTTCCAGTAACTTTTCTACAGAATAATTTCCTAACTAGAACTGGCTATAAAGTCTTACAAATCAATCATACTGTCACTTATAATATCTCTTTCATTTTAGTCAACCAACCTGTAACCGTATTGCTTCAATCATAATCACAACGATTTCCATTTGACGTTCCGAGCGGGGAATACCTGGAATGAAACAGAGCCATATTTACATCAATGTTACCCAGTCAGTGCACGTCAATCTGGCCTACATTTCAGATATGTGGAGGCTCTAATGTTAGATAAGTATTTGTTTTATTATGAGTAGCAGCCACATTATTCTATAAACAAACACTGTAACCTACATTGATTATTGTTTAATAGCGCATTAAACCCCCGAGGGTTCATGAAGTATAGAAGAAATATAATATTATCTTAGAGCTTACGTGGGTGTAACAGTTTGTTTTACCTCTTCTGCAGTTTGTATTAAAAATATTGAAAATCTTCTTGTGGAAACCTCTTCATTAGGACGTATGTAATATAAAAATATCATACCAGAAATCATTCGAAATTTAGCATGAATCTCACAATTGCCACCGAGGTAATAGGTAATTGAGATATATTATAATAAGATGATTCACGGGACACCAACTTTAAATAAAATAACCGCTTGTACAATCAAATCACTCGGCAAAGGAGCGTTCTGGCGTCAAGAGAAAGCAAAACAAAAGAATACAATGGGACTACCTTCACCACATTAATAACAATGAATGAAGTTATCCTTCAAACACCAGGTCACTGTTATAAATAAGTGCTTATTGAAACTATATTTTGTGCTTATTATGTATTTTTATTGAATTCTAAAATTAGTCAGAAATGTGTAATGTGGATTTTGACGTAACTGTAAAGGCTTTGTTCGTGATCTAGATTAGTTATCTAGATTAATTGATACTCGAGTAGATTTTTAATATTGGAAAGAAGTTAGAAACTCGAGATTATACTCGAAAAAGTCATCCAAAAGACATCCACGTATTTTTTTTTTATTTGGTATGGGTGTGCTCTTGACTCTAGCCTAGGTCAGAGATGACAGAGAACAAGTCGACGATGTATTGCCACCACACATATTGGTGTCGTAAAACAGCTTTAATGTATTCTAGTTTAAAGTACAATTTACTTGTGAAATAGGCGATTGCGACCTGCTGTATCTTTGGTATTTAACTCTCGATTGGTGTTAAGACCACAGTTCATCGGAACACGCATATCGTTAGCTTGGTTCACTTCACACTATTAACTAATTAATCGTCGCAACGAGGTTATGTGCCTCCTAACTAATAAAATGAGTCATGACGTTTTCAAAAACAGTTAATATTCTTTTATTCCCTGTGTTAATTATAGCAAGAAATCCGAACTAACATTATAAATGCGAAAGTGAATTCGTTTGTTTGTTACGCTTTCACGGTAAAACGGCTAAACCGATTTGGATGGAATTTGGTATCGAGAAGGGACCCTGGAGACGGTTACAAGCTACATTTTAATTAAGTGCGCTAAGTAGTTTCCTCGGAATGTATGAAACCGCGGCAAACAGCTAGTAAAATGATAGTTAAAAAAAACATAGTGTTCGAGAGTTTTAAACACACAAATAGACAGAGAGACTGTGCACAATAATAGTACATTTATTCTACTGGGCCAACTACCACACATCAGACCTATTGTGCACAATGGGACAATAGGCATTCCACTCCCTTTTCCCTTTACGCGATTGTTTTTTACGAAACCAAACAGGTGTTCAACAAAATACTTAAACAATAAATAAAAACACCATACGTCGGACAGTAATGGTCGTGTAAAAACCTAGAGTCCACTCAGTACGTCCACAAGTCAAACAATATTCCAGTGGGTGAGTGCGGGTGAAATTGAGCTCCGAATCATTTATAAATGGGGGAGGTTACGCGGGGCGCTCCAAATAGGAGGGGAAAGGTGTGCCACTGCATTTTGCATGAGTTCAGTGTTGGTAGCTCGATCTGCCTCATTCCACTCTCCTTGCTTGCACATCTATACAAGCAACGTTGTGCCTTTTATTGCCAATTATGCTACATATTTCGGGTGCCAATTTTTGTGATTGGAACATTCCATCAGTTTTCCTCGTGTTAAATAAAGCAATCCCTTAACTTTGAAAGGACTCAATCGCAATTGTACATTTTGTCATTTTCATGAGCTGAAGAGAGTCAAAATGAGAACCAACAATTTCTAATTTTTGTGCATAAAAAGTCACAAAGTTTGAGCCACGGAGATATTCACATAATTTTATTAGAATTTAGTTTTAGTTTTGTCGCTTTGGAAACTTGCGGGATACCTCTATGCTATTTAAACTAGGATCACATTTTTCTTATTTTGTATCTAACCATCTTTTTGGTCCACCTAAAAACTATTTAATAATCTATTATATAGTTATCGATTTGGGTAGGAAAACTCAGTATTCGGTTTATTAATAAACGTCCCAAAGGTCCAAGGCTCTGCAGACACGTGCATGGTAGACAAGGTAAGCTAATATTTTATTCAAGGAACAGTTGGAAGATTAACTAAGAAAGCGTTAACGGATATTAGTAGTAATAACGAGGTAAAATAATCCCTAGATATAGATTTAGTGGCGATTCCGGCGTAGTTTCAAACGTACGGTATCTGAATGTTCTGGGCTCAGAATTAGGGTGAATTTTTTATAAAGACGCAGGTAGAGGGGTAGTCGGGGTGAGAGTCGGGGTGCTGAAGTCGCCGGCACGGTCTGCATATTGCATTAGATTTAAATTGTTTACGTCGTTAAGAAAGAAAGTTTTCCCAAACTGGGCGAGAGGCAAAGTTCTGCGCTGATGTTGGTATATTACAGTTTTCTGCGTAATCGTATGGGTATCTTTTGACCAGCTTCTCTAAGGTTTGTAGTTAGATCTCTTGTTCTCAAATCTACATTTTTTTTCTACAATAAACACTGAATAAAGTGAGTTTCATTAACATAATATATTTTATGCTAGCTGTTTCCCGCGGTTTCACCCGCATCCCAAAGGAGCTACCGACCGTCTCCAGGATCCGTCTATCTCCGTACCAAATTTCATGCAAATCAGTTCAGTCGTTTTACAGTCAATCAAATAAACTCATTTTCGCCTTAACGGTTAGGTAGTCAGAAAGAATATGGAGATATTGGTCGCATTATGACATGTAGATTTCCTCACGAGGTTCTCCTTACTTACTCACTAGGTTGTAGACATAATATGGAATGGCGATTCGGCTATCATAATGCCGACATGGCACGTTTTGTGAGGAGAAGTCTGGAGCCTATGGATCCATATTTTTTGTAAAAATTAACATTGACAAAATGTATGAGTTATTTTCGCACTTACTGTTTGAATTCTGCACCAGCTGAGGTTTAAATCTCTAATTTACAAATCATATTTATAGGCAGCAACAACTGCACTAGCTCCGCTGTATCGCTGTGTACGGTAACGGAAATAAAAAACAGTCTTCGGTTACGAACTTTCAGAATCTGCTTGATTGAAGAGAACAAATAATGTATAGGTAGGTACCTGAAATCTGGCTATTAATATTTCCAAATGTGATTTTGTTCTTTTGAACTTAAACTCGTTCAGTTAGTCCGGCGACAATGTTACCATTTCCTCGAACAAGCAACTCTCTTACTCGGATGTTATAAAACAAGTTTCAATTGTACTCAAATTTAAATAATCAATGAGTCATGAAAAGTGTTATAAAATATGACCACTGTACCATTGTTCTATTTTGTAAATATGTCGAAGGAGTATCTATCCATGATTGTAATAGTTACGTAATAATTAGTCAGTTACGCGAGTGCTAATCTAAAGGACGCATGTGTGATCATGAAGATTTTAATAATAACTCTTGTAATATTACTATGTCTCAATCAAAACGTGAACTGTAATCCACTGTTTGACCTGATCGCAGCGAAGTTTAGTGATATAGCATCTTCCTTGTCGAACACCTTCAAAAATATAAAGTATCAAGTAAGAAAACTGTTCTTACCGCCATCGTTGGAACAGCTACCGGCAGCATTACACCAATATGGGGATCCTAACTTCAAGAGAACTTTCAACGACTTCGTCGAAAAGACAGCAGCAGAAAACGAAACGGAAATTCCCGAATACATCAATTTGAAGTCCGAACCGACTGCTCTTATGTCTACTCCGCAGCTGGCCACCTTGCACGGGAGAAGAATAGAGTCACATATCATAAATACTAAAGATGGTTACTTGCTTACTCTACATCGAATATCTCCTCGGACGGACAGGACAGCTGACATGAGAGTAGTCAACCAAACAGTGATACTTCATCATGGATTACTTGGCAGTTCTGCAGATTGGATTTTATTAGGACCTGAAAAATCCCTTCCTTATCTCCTCACCGATGCTGGTTACGACGTCTGGATGGCTAACGCGAGAGGTAATTATTATTCACGTGGTCATGTTAAAATGGCGGTAGATTCAGAAGAATTCTGGAGATTTTCCTTCCAAGAAATGGGAGAATACGATTTACCTGCCGTTATAGATTATATTAGAAATCTTAAAAAAAATGATGATCCCATCGATTTTATCGGCCATTCAATGGGTGCCACGGCACTTCTCGTGCTACTTTCAACAACACCAGAGTACAATCAGTATCTAAGAATTGGGATTCTCCTGGCACCTCTAGCCTTCATGAGTAATGTTGAAGGACCTTTCAAAGTTCTGACAGCCATGGCATCAAGCCCACCCGAGCAGCTACTTAAACTAATAGGAAGCAAAGAGTTTGTACCTTCACGGAAAATACCAAAATGGCTTGCATTGAAGTACTGCAAGGGACCATTATTGTTTTGCTGTAATCCATTATATTTTATCAGTGGCGGTATACCAGAAGATAATCACGCTTGGAATCTTAGTTTTCTGGCAAGACTGCTGTACCACATACCAGCTGGCGGTTCTACAGACACAATGCTTCACTACGCTCAAGTCGTAAAAAGTGGCAAGTTTCATAGGTTCAATAATGTGTATGAGGAGTTTTTGCTACACCAGATATCGTTGCCGATTGCTTTGTTCAGTTCCAGTGATGATTGGCTGGCCACAATCCCTGACGTATTAAGATTGTACTTCAGTATATCAAATCCGATAGATCACTACATTATACGAGGCAGGAACATGAGCCACACCGAGTTCGTTTGGGGTGCTCACGCAGATGAATTAGTTTTCACGAAAATATTGGAATTTTTAGACAGTGGCTTAAGGTTTTTCGGCAATTCCAAAAGTAATGAAGTTCATAGTGATCTTGTGTAATATGTGTGTGAATAATATAATTTCAAAAATAAGTTTTAGATGGGATTATAATTTTAATGTATTTCATGGCCATACTTGAATTATTTTTATATAAAACAGCCTTTTACTGTTTTATTTATTTGACATTAAAATAAAAGAAGTGAAAATATTATTAATTCAATTAATACCCGTAGCACACACTTACCCTTGGCTTTACATTAACTGTGTCCTTTGTGGTATAATCACGTCTAGAGGATGAATGAAAGGCAACACAAAAGGTGCATGGGATGTAGGGATTTTCTCCTGTTACAGGCTCTTGAAAAACTGGCTATATCGATAGTACCCTTTAATAATGTCAGGTTCATAATACGTGCATTAAATGCGCTTGCATGTTCCAAGCAGCATAGCTAGTTGTATTATAAAGTTTAAGTATATACATGGAACATAAAAGTAAGTTTGTGTGTGTATTCGCATTACACAGCCATTAAATGACATTGTATTATATTTTTTTAAGAATAACATGACTAAAATTTTCCGCATCGTCACAGGTAACTCATCAAACTTTTTCATAGTATTCCTCGCCAGTAAAAGTACACATATGTTGTTAAGCTCAGATCGGATGGCAACACGTTAAAGCGCCTGCAAACTGCATGCTAACGACGTAACTATGTGCCCACCTATGAATGGCAATATGCAAGTTTTATCACTAGGAACGAAGAATAGCGCAGCGTGTTATTTTAAAAACATTGTTGTTTTTTTTTTCACTCCACCAGCTTGATGATGTTGACTTAATCACCTAGGTATATATTTTGGAATACCTAACTAATAGAAAAGTCACTATAGCCCCAAGGTATATAATAACCGAGCTATCTGGGGGTACGGTAGTGCCCCGCTAAGACGAGCCAAGCGAAGCGCAAGGGCACTACACACTACACCTACATTTTCTCGTAAAACTTATTACATTATAACCCACTGGGCAAAATGTGATTTTTAGAAAAAGCGTCTTGAAGAATAGACAGACTGATGGATGGACAGCGAAGTGATCAAAAATCACAAATTGTACAGAAGCAAGTAGCAATACATCTTGTTTGCAAAAGTTTATTCAGATATCGAAAAATACTCAGTTGTCTTTAATGTAGTTAATGCTTTGATATTAGCAGATATCTCACACATAACTGAAGTATTTGAAACAGTTATTGAAATATCAACTATTAAATCAGTGAAAGCGATTGCAATTATTTATTTATTGTAACATTTAGACACGCTAAGTGAATTTTAGATTGGCTAAAAGCTTTCCAGAGCTAGCATTAATAATAAAAACGAACATAAAAATGCTCTAGACGTAGGTGCTAGAAAATGATGTACGTATGAGAACTGTGAGCTGACTATTTAAGTAATCGGTTCATTACTTTATAGTTCACACGTTATATACAAATAGTTCAAGTTTTTCAGTTCAAGTAGTGAAAAATATTAATTGGGTGCATCAGACGCCGTACGAGTAGGTGCATATAAGTATCACCACTCATCGTGGATAATATAATATCAGAAAATAGAGATAATTAATTTTCCTTTCTTCGTCTAGATCCCAAGCCTAATAATAGAAATCTATAAGTATATCCCGAGCGTATAATCTTATTGTAGAAATGAGGCATACAATTCTTTGTTTATCGATAAAACAAAGGAAACCGTCGACCAATGGTACGAGACAATGAAGAAGAATGGATAAAAAAGCGAGGAATAATTTGCAAAACAGATTTGCATTAATGCTATTCGGGGAACATTAGTCGGGGTTCGTTGTTTAACTGGAAATCCTTTTATTTTAATTTGCTGGCCAAACGGGGTATTTAATGCAAATATGAACCCCGAAATGGTTTGGTTTTTATTTAAAAAAACAGATATTTGTTAAAGCAATTATGTAATGTCTTTAGATGATTTACATATTTGTTTAATTATCGTGTAATCATCATGATTCAATTGTAGGTACCTAGTCTCTGCAAAAAGCGTCAGGAATTAGCTTCAGGCGTAATGACATCAGCATGGCACAGGTCTGTTGCTGCCTGAGGCATATTTGTACACTGGATAAATAGTATCTTTTTTATATGGACACAAAAAGAAAAACTTATACGCCGATGGAAAAACAGTTACAAAGGGTGACACAATGGGTGGTATTATCGCATAAAGCGGTCTCTTACAGACAACCTTTGGATGGATTTATGAGAGAAGAAGATATTATTCTATAGGTAATCCATAGTACACTATTTACAAAATATAAAATACATATTTACGAATAATTACAAATACTTATTCATAAATATAACATACTCTTATGTATATACATACATAAATATACATGTACTGAACGAAGGAGTTTTTGTCGTATAAACTTGTGGGAGGCATTACCATACCATGTCTCAAGTTTGAATGATGACTAATGACCTTACATATTTTGTATGTAGATCATAATTGATTTTGAAATATTCTTTAAGAGTGAATATAGATGGTTGTAGGGCTGAACAGAATACTGTAACACGAAATATGAGAACTCCCACGAAGACGCATTAGAAGCCATTCGAGTTAAATGTAAAATCTTATACAAAAATTTGGAAGTAGCTCAAGTCTTCTAGTTGTACCTTTGTGAGTTCAAGATTGCTGACGACTGCGTAGTCAAGGATTGGAAATGGAAGAGACTGTGCGAGCACAGTTTTTGTGCTAGGCGGGAAGAAAGTTACACAATTACCTCTAGGACTTGACCTTCCAGTTTGGGACCCAAAATATTTTGGTTAATCAGAACCCCAAGTTTCTGACCTTCTCAGGTAATGATATAGCAGTTACTCAAAAAATAATTGGGAACTGGAACTGGACCTAGGTTTTAAATAATAAATAATTTATTAGATGGAAATATTAAACAGGTACTTTTAAAAAAAATGCTTGAATTTTTATTTTCCCGAAGTTGATGTTTCTTGTTTCTTTGAAATTAAGTCTATTTGAGTGAATTGTCCTTTTTGCAATTATTTTTAATTAAATATTTAATTTCAGAGCTTTTAGTATACTTCGTGGAATTCAGAATTCTACAATAAATTTACATGCGTTGGTACCTAATAATAATTTTGGCATATTTTTCGTAGAACTCATGGATGAAGCAGCAGAGTTTTTGAGTGAAGATCTAGTTCAGTAGACATGTGAAAATCGCAAAAATCACTGGACGAGGTCAGCGCACGTGACTGTGACGATGAGGATATGCCTATGTCTAGCTCTAGACGTCTTTCGGTTGATGTGAGATGGATGATGGTGAAGAATAATGTCACAGTAGGATACTGTCCCTGCTACTTGTGGACAAAGGGATTATATATTAACATATTCTGTTCGTTCCACGTAAATAAATTATACTGGCTGCTCCCCACCGTTTCACCTGCGTCTCGAGGAAACTTTTTAAGATTAAAAGTAGCCAATCACCGCACCAAACTTAATCTAAATCGGTTGAGCCGTTTTACCCTGAAAGTGCAACATACAAACAAACAAGTTCACTTTCACATTAATAATATTAGTTGGGATTCAAGTAGATTATGATTATCGTGCTATCTTGCAATATAGCTATAGCTGCAAGTTGTTGCTACAATTCCATGTCAAAGACCGTCAGGTGGGTTTGAGAAAACTCTGACACTAGGGTCTGTTAGGGTGGTAAACCCTGAAGGCTACACGATTAAAAAAAAAGATTATTATCAACCACATGACGCCATGAGTATTGCATGGAAACCATTTAATTAGTTGAATTGAGTTTTAGGTTAGGATTCGTGTTTGAGTACTGTTCTAGAATATCGACCTGACACGAGCAAAAAAACAACTTGTTAAAGCCCCATGATAAAGTATTAATATTTATATATAGTATTCCTTTGTGGAATAAAATTCATTATTATGGTATGTATATTTTATGACAAAGGCGCTTTCTCCGCCCCCGCTGTGCCGTATCTTTTAGGTAGGTTGTTTAGGCACTATAGCGTCTTTTGATAAGTTTGTGTGGGCCACAAATCTGATACTCAGACGGATTCCTAAGAACTACATCAAAGACCATGGAAATATACAAGTATTATCAATTTCTGTGAAGGTCGATAAAGTTTAGAAATGCTTAAAGGACAAATAAAGAGTCTCTTCCGATGAGGAGGTCTGTTGTCAGCCGTTAGTTAATTACGATCATGATGATTACCAATCATTTTGCTGCTCTGGATTAATTGAAGTAGGGATATCGATATTTATTTTATAAATTACTAGCTTTCCGCCAGCGGCTTCGCCCGCGTGGGCTATATGAATTCAAATTAAAGATGAACCGTTCGACCGATTTTGTGCAAACTTCACATAAACCGTCTACTAAAAGCCGAAACATTTGGTTTGGATAGGTGAGCCCGTTCTTGAGTTATAAAATTACAACGAAAAGTGGCATTGGTTTTTATACCTATATGTATAAAATATAGAAGATGATAATGGCTCTCGGCTTATTTTGCTGAATTAAAAAAAGCTCCTTCATGCAAATCGTGTGGATTCCCTCCAATTTGTTTATTAATAGTTATTCCAGGGTAATGGTGAGTAACTTGGAAGATAGTGGCTCACCCAGTTTAAATCCCTAATGAATGTGAAACTTTGGACCTAACTCTAACTTTATGGCAGCTATGTCACAGTGGTACGTAAGTTAGTTCCATCCATGTTCGGTAATTGTATCGAATATTGGAGTACCTACATATATGATTTTGTCAAGAAACGTAAAATGCATGCGAACTTTATATTCCTTTTTATATTCAACAATTTCGTTGAGTATATTATGTACATACTAGAAGTGTGGTAGTCCAAAAATTATGGGGCCCACAGGCGCGAGTTGTATTAATGATTCAAGAATTGTTTATCTACGAATACTTTTTTGAAAGTGGTTCGTGCTTGGCCTACGACTATTTGAGTGTAAAAAATTTATTGTAAAACATGGAAAGAAATACCTTAGGCAATTGGAGATGATTGTAGACTAGGATACTGAAAAGAATGGAATTTTGTAGCGCCTACCAAAATAATGTTTAAAATATACCTGCTCATAAAAATGTCTTTACATGTTTCACTTTAACTAACAAATAAGGAGTCATTTGTAACCTACTTCTAATGACGTATCGAAATGAAACTTTGTAAGTATATATCAAGCCCGGTTAAGCAGTCGACAACCTTCTAGGTTGACCTGCGAGATTTCATACAAAAAAAAGTAAGTATATATCGTCCCCGTAGGTGGAAAATTAAATAACTCTGATTTTGTAGTTTTGAGATAAACGCGATTTAGTGTTTTTTTTTCAGTTAATGTACATTTGTTAAAAAATGTGAGACAATTTTACTGTCGGTAATTTTATATATTGTGGACCTGATTACCTTTTACATTATGTTTTAACAAACTGAACTCTATCTTTAACTATAACTGAATAACACATAAAAAATCAAGTTGTTTAATTTTGCCACAACTGTTATTTATAACGTAACTGCAATTAGCTACTTATTTCGGCTATTTATTTAGTTTTCCTACGAGCTAAATACATTTGGTAGAATAAAATTTGGTTAAATAAATGCAGTTATTGAATTTATCAAACTCGAAATATTTTTAAATGTAAAATTTATTAGCTTTGTACGTTATTATTACTTTGATATTTTTTTATCTATTATTGGTCTCATTTAAATAAAAGCTGTATTATGATATTAATAAAGTTATAGTAAGGAAGAAATAGAAAAGTACAATAAAAATCAGAAAAAGTGTATTGTAATTAGATACTTATCTTGCTACAAACTTAAAAAAATAAACAAAATTACACTAATTATAACAAGTGAAAACAAGTTAACTTAAAGTATTCTTTCAAATTAAAACAGAAAATAATTTTTGAACTCAAAAAATAACATTATGGCTCTAAAATCAGAGACCTAATTACAAAAGACATACTTAGTAGTGAGCAAAACTAATAATAAGTATTAGAACTAAAAAATATAAGTTTGTATCAAATCAAAACACATACATTTATTCATTATCATCTATGGTATGACACATATTTTATGAATACTACGTACATGGGTTTTATGATTAGGAGTTCTTACTTCTACAGCCCTAACCTTGTTATCATGACCATCAAATAATTTCACAACCCTAGCCATTGGCCATGACATTATTGGAAGATTATCTTCCTTTAAAATTACTAAACTATTTAATTTTACATTACAATTAGCATATTTCCATTTAGGTCTGTTTTGTAATAAATTTAAATAACATTGATACCACACTTTCCAAAAGGATTTTTTTAAAGAATTACATAGTTGCCAAAACTTAAGTCTATTTTGTGGAATGTTACATTCATTTCCTTGAGGATACGTTGACAAAGCACTACCTATAATAAAGTGACCAGGTGTCAAATAACAATAATCATCGGAGTTCAAAGATAAAGGTAAGAGTGGCGGAGAAGTAAGCACTGCTTCGATTTCAGTTAAAACAGTATTAAGCTGTTCATAAGTTAGAACAGTTTTTTGTAACTTTGTGCTCTTAACTGCCGCCTCCCAGAGCCCACCAAATGTAGGTGAGTAACATGGTATAAAGTGAAATTGTATCCCACGCTCGGCGGTAAATTTTTGAACCTGCATTTGGTGGCTCTGAGAAGCTTGCAGCTTGTAGAGCTCAACCAAATGACTCCTTGCACATTTAAATGTACTTGCATTGTCGCAGTGAATTTCGGTGGGCAAACCTCGTCTGGAGATAAATCTCCTCAAGCACGCAAGGAAGGTTTCCGTGGTCAAATCTGATGCGAGTTCTAAGTGAACGGCTTTTGTCGCGAAACATACGAATACACAGATATACCCTTTACCTATTAAAGATCGTCTTACGCGAGAGAGTTTCACATCAATTGGCCCAGCGAAATCCACGTCGACCTTCTCAAATGGGCGGCTGGTAGCTGTTACACGTGCAGCCGGCAAGGAGCCCATTAGTTGCTTGGCTGCTAAGGCATTTTGTCTAAAACATACAATACATTTGTGAGTTACTTTCTTAACTTCTAATAAGCCATTGACAATCCAAAACCTTTGATTAAGATGCGAGAGTGAAAGCTTAGGCCCTGCGTGCAGTAGCCTTTCATGTTCACACCTTATAAGCAAGCTAGTAATTGAAGAGCCTCTGGGCAGTATGACAGGATGTTTTTGTGAATAAGCTATATCAGCATAATGCAGTTTGCCACCAACGCGCAATAGACCCCGATTGTCAAGAAAGGGATGCAACTCAGCCAGATTCCCTTTCAAGCTGTTGTTATTGCTTATTGCTTTAATTTCAGATTTAAAATATGTATATTGTTCATGTTTAATTATTGACATTAATGCATTATCTAACTCAGAACTTTGCAAATAGTTTGTATTAATTTTTGTATTATTTTTGTTAATGTTGTTTAAAAATCGCAATATGAATGCTAATAGCCTAACTATTTTATTTATGTTAGAGTAATTTTACAAGCGCTTGAACACATAGTCAAGCGGATTGGGGTTTTGGCATACCAAGTTGCTGGAAGGAGCTAAGCAGGGCTCCACAGAGAGTGAATTAGCAGGTGAGCTGTAAGCAGAAACTCGTACTCACTGTTTTGCAGAAACTTTGGGCCTTTCCACCAAATGTCGCAGCTACTCAGCTCTTTCGGGTTGACGCCTCGGCTAATGAGATCAGCAGGATTGTCATGTGTATTGACATATTGCCAACTGTATCCAGCGGTATTTTGACGAATTACACTTACTCTGTTCGATACATAAGCTTGAAGTTTTGTTAGCTCAGTGTTTAGCCATGCAAGAACGATTTGTGAGTCGCTGAATAAACCTCGCGAATCCATTATCGGTCACTCTGACGTCAACGCAATTGAAGGTCACGTATCACACAGTAAAACGCAAGACAGAGGTTGGACTCTTCAGTTATCTTTCCGTTAACTGACTAAAGCCACTACGGGTGTGCGACCCCGGACTGCTCGAGCTGCTAGAGTCACAATCCTTTTCCGTGACTTTAGTATCCCTTATTCCCCCATCCCTTCCAATATCCAAACCCTTCTCCCACAGAGACGGTCAACTCGAAATAAACCCGGTGTTGGTGGAGCCGAAAGCACCTGCAGCGAATCCGACTCCGCACGTAACGACTTTTCGTTCCTGTGGGGCCAGTCGGTGACGCCGAGAGAGTGGTGTAGGTCTTGGGAAAGCCTGTACTATCTTAATTGCGTCCCAGGCGATGCAGCATCCGTGGACAGGTCACTTCACCCAGTACAGCTTTGCTGAGTGGAAAACAACACGGGGAGTGGCAGTGACCGGTTATAAGTCCAAGCAGATAGACGTAAGCGCGGACGCCAGGGGTCACAGGGGGGACAGTGCGAGGGTCCATCGAAGGCCCGCGGACGTTGCGACCAGCGTTGTCGCTCTCGTATAGGCCTTCTTAGCCATCAGCGCTAGTGCCAAAGCCAAATAACCTGACACGGCTGCTGTTTGAATCATCTTTCGTAGATGTTAAAGGCCACTGATGATGATGATGATGATGCGATGCATCAATCCGCATGCGCTCACCCCCGCGTTCTCCGTCGTCGCCGTCGTTCTCGATCAGTCATTGCCTAGATGGTGGATACTGACAATATTTCGGCCAAATTCTCTTAAAAAAATAATGATAACTTTCCTCAGGTGCATTTTGTTTTATGGCAATTATAAACAACTTAATTTATTTAATTTTACTTGCCTAGCATCTTATAATTAATCATTATCTAGTTGTAGAAGAAATAGATAACATCAAGTATTTATAAATTAGGTACGTTATAATCACAATTCTGAATAGCAGAATTAAATAAATAGAGTTATTTAGTTTTCCTAGAACTTAGTTAGTTTTGTGAAAGAATTTTAAGTTGAGGAAAAATTCAACAACTCATGTTATTTAATTTATTTGATATTCAACTTATCATTGACCACAGTTATTGATTTATTTACTGAGTTATTTATTTTTCCTTAAAAAAATAGTGTTTGTCTGGAGATATTTATTATTCCATCTGTCCGACAAAACTGGCTATAATTTTGGAACGGAATAAGATACGAAAATGCCTGTTAGGCTCAAATATGCGGCATGTTTTAGGTGTTTTGAAAATAGGGAAAAGTCAAAATCGCCAAAATCGGACTTATTTAATTTTCCACCTACGGGGACGATATAGTTCTGAAGACAATACTATAATTTGGTATCTTGAAGCTGTAGGAGGTGATTATTGATTATAACTCTTCAGCAGCTACTTAAACCCCTCGAATTTGAGCTCATATGAATATGATTCGTTTTGACGACTTCAATAAATTTATTATTATTATAAAGTTAAATAATTCTTCTTCTCTTTCGTATAGCTCTTGGCAGAGCGTCGTGGTCACTTTGAGACGTCCACCTCGTCGGTAGTGGCAGACACAGCTCTCTGTACGATTTCCCGCCATCTCTCTCTGTTAGCAGATTGTCTGGTGCACTCAGATACGCGGCTTCCAACTGCTGATTTCACTTGGTCAGTCCAGCGCATAGGTGACCTGCCACGCGATCTGGTACCCTCCACCTTTCCCTGTACGACCAATCGCTCTATGGAGTCGTTACCTCGCCTAGAGACATGTCCAAAGTACTGCAGTATGCGTGATTGTACTGTAGCTGATAGACGCTGCGTGACGCCGAGCTCTTGGAGTATGGACACGTTGGTCCGAAATTCTGTCCACGATATCCCGAGCATCTTCCTCCAGCACCACATTTCCAGAGCATCTATTTTCCCCTTTTCCAACTCGCGTACTGTCCACGTCTCTGCCGCGTAAAGAAAGATGGGAAATACGAGTGTTCGCACGAGTCTGACTTTGGTGGCTTTGGTAATATTGCGATTCCTCCACACTTTCCTTAACCTCTCCATAGCTGTTCTCGTTATGGCCATACGTCGTTTTACCTCATCTACGCAACCGCCATTGTTTGAGATCAAAGCCCCAAGGTAAACGTAGGTCTGAACCACGTCGCAATTCGCAATCTGTGTCACTTCGGGCGAGTTATTGTTGACGCGATCCACAATCATCATCTTGGTCTTTGATCGGTTTATTTTTAAGCCAAACGTGAGGCTCACGCTCTCCATTCGTAAAAGTAATTCCGCCATAAGGTCAGCGTTACTCGCGAATAAGGTGGTGTCATCTGCATACCGCAAATTCGCTATTTTATATCCACCAATAGCAACACCATCGGTCCAGTCTTCAAGAGTGATTCGCATTACAAGCTCGGTGTAGACGTTGAAAAGCAAAGGGAATATTATGCATCCCTGTCGCACACCCGCATTTGGATGGAAACTATCGGAGAGGAGGTCATCTATCCGCACTGAAGCTGTTCCCCCTTCGTAGAGCTCTCTAAGCAGGTGCACGAGGTGTTGTGGTGTGCCCATGTCAAGTAGTGTTTTCCACAACATTGGCCATTTCACTGAGTCGAACGCTTTAGAGAAATCAACAAAGCATATGTATGTCGGCTTGTTGAACTCTCGAGCCTTTTCAATGATTTGACGAACGATGAGAATTTGCTCACGGGTTCCTTTTCCTTTCACAAATCCGGCTTGTTCTGGCGCAATTTCTTTGGACATATATGCTTTCAGTCGCTCGTTTATGATGTGTAGCATTATTTTGCTAGCATGTGTTATCAAAGCAATAAGTCGGAAATTGCTACATTTCTTTGTGGAACCCTTTTTATGAAGGGGAGTGAATATTGTGTGAGCCCATTCAGAAGGCCATTTTCCTGTACACCATATCTTGTTGCAGATGATGTAGAAGATTTGAACGCCACGCTCTCCCAATGCTCTTATAGTTTCAATTGGGATCTCATCTTTCCCTGTGGCTTTCCTATTTTTGAGATATTTAATAGCGGCTCTAACTTCAGACTCAAGTATATCCGGCTCGAGCATGTCACCAGGTTCAGTGGGTGAGAAATTTCGTGATTGAGTATCCTGAAACAATGACTGACAGTAATTCCTCCAGACCTCCGAAATCTTGTCCAGTTCAGTGACCACTTGGCCATTTTGATCTTCGATGGCCCAGGTTTTAGACGGCAGGGTTTTGGTGATGACGCGGATCTTATGATACAAATCTCTCGACTCATACCTGTCTGCATGAACCTCTATTTCCTTACACATATTGCGCAGGTAGGCATTATGATCTTGTCTGCATTTGTGTTGTATTTGTGCTGACATTTTATTGAGATCTTTGGTATTTGCTCCCGTTGCTTTCATCTTCCGGCGTTTTTCGACGAGCTCAAAGGTGCTGTCAGTCATCCAGTGCTGTCTTTTGTGGGCTGTAGCTGGTGGTGCGGCTTCTCGGACAGTTGTACTAATGAGTGCCTTAGCTCGATCCCATAGTGCATCGGGTGTATCGTTAGCCAGATCTGTTTCAGACCACTGTGACCAGTTTTGCTCAATAATCGAACGGAATTTCTGCACATCTTTCACTTCTAGCTTCTTTGGCATTTTAATACTTCTGGCTGCTGTCAGCTTGATCTTTAGCTTGGAGATCAGAAGTTGGTGGTCAGTACCGCAATCAGCTCCAGGCAACGTATGGGCATTTGTTACAGACGATCTCCATCGCGACCGAATCATAATGTAATCTATTTGGTTGCGAGTTTTACCATCGGGTGATACCCAAGTGTACAGCCTTCGAGGGTGTTGTTGAAAAACGCTGTTTATAATCAGCAGGTCGTTTTCTGAAGCGAATTGCATTAAGCGTTCACCTCGTTCATTCCGCTTCCCGAGCCCAAATCTTCCTGCGCATTTACCCAGCTGATGAGCGTTTTCTCCAATCTTAGCGTTTAAGTCTCCTATGATGACCAATAACTCTCTATTGGGTACCTTCGCTATAGTGGATTCTAGTTCGGAGTAAAACTTCTCGATTGCCTCGTCACTTGCGGTAGAGGTGGGGGCATATACTTGAACGATGTTAAGATTCATCGGTGAAGCTTTTAACTTAATGCTGATAATCCGATCGCTTACTGGCTCGTACCCCATCACGCAATTTTTCATATGTAGAGGTATTATAAAGGCCACACCGTTGCTGCTGCTGACGTTATTGCCAGAAAAGTAAACGACGTGTTGGTCTGTCGATAAATGTCCGCTGCCTTTCCAGTGAGTTTCGCTTAGACCACAGACGTTCAAAAGTTAAATAATATTATTATTATAAAGTATCAAATTACTAGTAATCAGTACTTTATATAATACTAAAGCTGCCATACTTGTGAGCTGGATGTATGTGATAATAAATAAACACGTTTGCATTTGGTTTACAGGTAGATTAGAAGTTGAATATATATATTTACTTATGTATTTAAATTTTCCATGGAGCTCTTGTTTTTCTCGGATAAAGTTAAATGCAGAAGCGTTAAAAAACGCATATACTTGAGAGAAAAAGTTAAGATCTTATTAAACGATTTATATAAATTTCAAACTTTTCCCATTTACTATATCTTTATACATCTTCATTTATACATTATATATTTTACATCTTTATGTTATCTGATGGCATATGAAGACAGTTTCACCTTTTCAGCAACTGAAGACCTACGTCTTATGAAATGATACATTTTTAACAAATAGTATGATTGACCTACACTTTAGTAAGGCGTTCTGCATAATATATATATAGGTACACAGTTTGTCAACAATTATTACAGGTTCTACGAATGTGGGCCATTCATAACATGTCATGAATTTATGTTTGTTTGTTTAGATGATTGCTGATTGGGTAAATAGCGGTTATCTATCCACGCCGTCTGATCATAACTTAGTTTAATGTGATACAGATGTCGTGCAGGCTTGGATCGGAGAGTATCGGTGTGACTTTCAGTCATCCGTACTTTCTTAGTACATTTTCATGACGTAGATGATAATGATACAATTGTCACCCTGGATGAAATGATAACTCAGTTAAATTTTCAATATAGACGAGATTTTTGCTGCTTCCAAACCTACCGATCCTAAAACCTATCTTTTTGAAACTTAGTCATAAAAGATATTAGCAACACAACGTTAGACATACAGGGTATCATTCCTATAGTTAGGCTGCTCAATTTTATTAGCAGTATGTAGTATATACCTGTATCTACAATAAATATAAAAATGAATCCCTATTTCCCTTGGTCAGGCCATAACCTGAGAACAACTTAATCCATTTAGATGAAATTCGGCACAGACATAAAGGGGATACTAAAGAATGTTGTAGGCGGGTGAAACCGCTGAAAAATAGCTAGTAAGTATTAGAGAAATTGATATTTGTTCTATGTGATATAGGTAGATTAGTATTATTTATAAATCTCAGTTTATTTATTGTGTTTTGACAAATAACCCAACAGTTACTTCATTACAACATCACAATTCATTATTTACATAAAATTTATCCAATGACCTTTTGATAGCAATGAATCTTGAATTTTGACGTATTGAAAGGTAATCATAATAGGTCGCGTCTCATTCATTCATAAGAATGAAGAAATACCGTTTTTATAAACATCTTTTTAAGATAGATTAGAAATGAGAGAAGGCAATGAATGGCTGTTTATTGAGACACGCACTATCTACGTTCACTAGACAAAACCCGAATATTGTTTTATATTAGAATAGGTTTGTTTTGGTAAATATACTATTATCGGACATTACGTCTGTTGTATCTTGCTCTGAAATATGTATATTAGAACTAAACTGACAGTCATTTCATTCGGATCAGAGTGAGCACACGGCGGGTGGACGAAATGTTCGGCAAATTACTTTTATTTGTGATTTTATTAATTGTATTATCAAAATCTAATATCGTGTGTGCGGTAGAAGAAGATAGTGAGCACCGTCGTGATCTCAGGAATTCCTTTTTTGATCCAATAAGTGATTTATTTACAAATATTAAACATTTTATTGGCACAAAATCAAAGGACATGAACGAAAAGAAAAAGCGTGTCAAAAGTGCGTTTCGTAAATTCTTCGAGGAATTAAATAGAAAAAAAACCAAACCACCGAATTTAGAGGAAAAGCAGGATAACGTAGAAGACAAGGAAATATACCTGCGCCCTAGGATGAAAAATTTTTCGTTCGCAGGATATGGCCAAAGATCAACGATTGATATTAAGCCGGAGATGAATGCTGAACAGATGATTACCGCAAACGGATACAAATCAGAATCACACACTGTTCTTACCGCTGATGGTTATATGATAACGATGCAACGAGTGCTGCGAGACTTCGACTTAGTTAACGAACGAGTAGTAATACTACATCACGGTTTACTTGGAAGTGCTGAAGACTGGCTACTTTTAGGGCAACAAAAGGCCCTTCCTTATATATTAACGGATAATGGATTTGATGTTTGGTTACTTAATGCTCGAGGTAACAGATATTCAAGAATGCACACAAGGAAGAGTCCCGACAGGATAGATTTTTGGGATTTTTCGTGGCATGAAATGGGTGTGTACGATTTACCAGCAGCAATCACATACATCAGTGAAATCACAAATAAGGCAGAGTTGAACTTTATAGGCCACTCCATGGGCGCCACAGCATTGCTCGTTCTTTTATCAACATCGCCGGAATATAACTATTTACTAAGATCCGGTATTCTATTGGCCCCATTAGCCTTTATGTATCACGTCAAAGGTCCTATGAGGGTGCTAGCTAATTTTTACAGAACAAATGGACATAGTTCGCTTAATTTCTTAGGGCAAACAGAATTTTTACAGTATGAGACATTTCCCGAACAAATTATACAGAAGTATTGCAAAGGAAATGATAGATCATGTCTGAACCCTTTATTGCTGTTAGGTAATGGTGGCAAAGAAGGTTTGCACGTGGAGCTTATGCAAGACGTGCTTTCTCACGTGCCAGCCGGAGGTTCAGTGAAAACGATGATGCATTACGTGCAGCTGGTGAAAAGTGGATACTTTCAAATGTTTGACTACGGGGCTGCTAATAATCTAAGGAAATATAAAAATGTTACTCCTGAATTTTATAATTTGAGACGCGTCACTCTTCCAATAGCATTGTTTAGTTCACCTTCAGATTGGTTAGCTACGGTATCAGATATTCAAACATTGCTCCCATTGCTACAAGATGTAAGCGTTCATCATGTGGTAAAGACGGATGATTTTGGACATTTCGACTTTGTTTGGTCACCAGATGCACCAGACCTTGTCTTCAATTTCATTCTCTCGTTATTAGATAAAATTACACCAAAGCGAGACGGATTTTTCCAAGAATAATTTTCTATAGGTTGATATTTCGTATTTAAGCGCTGATTGTAAACAACTTTGGAACTATAAGTAAAAAAACACGTATTTTTACCGATTACTCATGATAATGCGTTCTGAAGTGGCTTATATGAGTGCCTTTTTAAATAGCATCTATAACAATTGCTATTTAATTTAATATAATTATGCGATCATACCACGAAAGTGTACATCAAATGAATAGGAAAGTATTTCATAAATATTTAGGTAAGCTACGTAATATTTTCTTTTATTAGCATTCTGATCTTACGGAAAGAGAAAGAAAGGAGTAAAAAAAAATATTGTTCTTACAAACTTTTGTTTTAACATCTATGTTATGTTTAACTTTGTTCATCTTAACTATAAAAAAATAAACCACACATTGTATATATTAAAAAAAAACACTATAACAGCACATAATATTATTATTACAAAAAAAATGTAATTATGTAAATATTATAAATAAGATTTAGTGTCTAGTAGTAAACTACATAATATATGTAAAAGAATATTCCTTTTTATTTATGAATAAATAAATTATTCTATATTCACCTTGGTTAGACGGTACAAAACTGTATTGCACCACTTTTATGCAAATCATAGATGATTATATTAAACAAAAAATAAGTTTAAGCAAAAAAACAAAGCATGTTTTTTTTATTTTTTATCAAGAGTTTAATATTATGGGACTATGCATTAAACCGTGAATAAAAATCTTAATTACGCTATTTGTTTAATCACCCTATATAAGCGAGGGAACGTGTAATTTAAAATTTAGTTTCACGAAAGAGACAAAACAGTGCGATAGCTTAAATGCGCTTATGGCTTATATGCCATAAGCGCATTTAAGCATAAGATGAAATTGTTTCTATCATGTGCAATGTATTTCAAGACATCATGAATATTGTCCACCGATCGAAGTGTTTATTATTCTAATTAATGTTGATAACAATTATCGTACATAAATGAAGAGTACTCACTAATTAAAATAGCATTTTTGTGACACATTGCTTAGTTTCATTTGTATATAGATTGACTAGCTTTCTAACAGCGGCTTAGCCCGCGTGGCATACACGAATTCATATTAAAAATGACAGAGTTTTATACAATATTTACCCATACATAACATTGATATTAATATTTAAACCCCTTATTCACTCCTTAGGGGATTTTGAATTTCGGAAAATCCTTTCTTATGGGATGCCTACGTCATACAAAGAATACACTCTCTAAGTTTCAGGTTACTGCGATTAGTGGTTTAGGCTGTGCGTTGATGTTATTGATGTCCGTCAGTCATTCAGGACATAGTATTTTATATGTAGGTATAGATAGATGATTGCTGAGATGCATGGAAGAAAAATACATGCTGCGCCGACCCCAAATTATTTGGATCAGGGCAGGACGATGGTAATGATCTAGAAGACAACAATGTCATAATTGCTGTGACTGAAACTTTTATCGGAGATTCGATCATAGGTTAGTCCACGACTGTCATGGTCAGTGAAGGTAATGAAAATCCATGTCTCTGAGCATTTCACTCTTAAAATACATAGGTATTATCGGTCGTTTTATACTAGGTCCTTGTAGAGCAGAGGTGTTTGAAAAATTGCACCAGTAAAAAGCCTACGTCATTACGCCTACGACAGACAGCCTACCACAGATTTTGTTGTAAAATATAATTTCTGATTCCTTTTTTTCGGGTGGGAAATCATCAAATGCCTCCTCCCACCATGGGTGAGGCGTGAGCTAGTATCAGGCGCTTACTGACTAAAACCCACCCATGTTTCATCCTCAGCCCTTTTTATTCCAGGGGTGCGGTAAGATTTCTGATGCCTACTGCGCAAAGTGGGTTGATAGTGGGTACGTATGACGCATCCTAGATATATTAATAACTGAGGGTTGTGATATACATACACTGGTTTATGCCTTGCTATAATCGGCTTAGTGGACTTTATTCTGTATAGCGGTGTATACAGAGAATTTACGTAGCTAACGTGCATACTGTCAGCCAGTAATATATGACCTTGAAGAACATTTTCTTTTATTTTAGAACTCTTTAGCATTAGCAGTCAACCTTAACAAACCAGGTCGTTATTTTGATGGCTTTATTTATTAACAATCTATACATAAATACTATTCCCCCGCCTCGAGGGTAATACTAAACGCACCTGGATGAAAATTGCCGTTATCTGTCTCCATGTTTTTCCGTTTCTGGGATAAGAAGAACCAAATTTTATCCAAAACAGTTCAGCCGTTTTACTCGCAATTATATTTGCGGTTTCGCGCACCCAAATAAAATTTAGTTCAGATTCAACTATGTGCACTAAATTTCATCCAAATCCGTTCAGTCGATTAATTCATAAATTCAACCATACTAAAGCAAAATGTGTAAACATTATTATGCATAAATAACAATAGGCAGCATCCAAAGATAAGATTAGTACGAGTAGTATACTTCTTCGAAAGTGATTCGTGCTTGGCCCACAGAATAATTACAATTTATTAAATATACGGTGAAAATAACACCCTATAAGTACATCTATACATGCTAAAACAGTAGAAGCCAGTGAGTCTCCTTTTTAGGGTTCCGTGTCCGACAAGGAACCCTTATAGTTTCGTCATGTCCGTCTGTCTGTCTGTCTATCCACGGCATAGCTCCGAGGTTCTTTATACTAGAAAGCTGAAATTTGGTATGGATATGTATATAGACCACATCGAGAAAATATATATAAAATATATATTTTTTTAATATATTTTTTTAAGGTTGCTCTCAAACACGTAAAGTGGGGATGAATATTTTTTTTTCTCGCGTACCCCTTCGTATGGGGTATTGTTAGATAGGTCTTTCAAAAATATTATGGATGTGTCCAGACCATTTTTTGGTTAAGCGAGCCATTTGCGAAATATCTAGCTTTTAAGTGCAAATTTTTGTTCGATACGAGCACCCCCCCTCTAACTTTTGAATGGCTGTTCCTAGAAATGTGAAAAAATTTACAGACGTAGCACATGTAATAAACTTACAAGGAAAACTATCACGGTTAAGTAGGCTTAACCGGTTACAGAGTTATAGTCGACTAACTAACTCCTACAACGGAACCCTACTGCGCGTGGCCCGACACGCACTTGGCCGGTTTTGAAAAGAAAATTAATGAATAAAAAATGAAATAGTAAATATTTCTAATAATGATTAATACGTTGTTTAATCAATTTGAACTAATTTCTCTGAAGTCTTACGCCAGTAGCAACAAAATTAAAGTGGTTTTTAGGCAATTAAAATAATTTTCATATTTTAAAATATATCAAAGTAAATGTAATCATTTGTAAATCCTAAGCCGTGAAATAAAAGATATTGCTCAAACAGTCACTTTTATTATCCATTTGAATGAAAAGCTAATTCCTTTTACAAATCTGTACCTAAACTCATATTCTTAGTACGGCAAACTATTAATTATTTTATATTATTATATTCTTTGAAAATAATAAAAAATATTTTTGGACGTTAATTAGATTCTAATCGTCCGTCTACGAAAGTGCTTATATATTAATACCTACATTCAGTTTTAAAGACCAACATTTCTTCAAAGTGGGCTTAGTTTCTGAATGGTGTAAAACATAATAGTGTCGGTAAAACGTGGGTTCATAATAGTTTAACCTTGTCTACCCTTCAAAGAATAATAGAATTCTATTTAAAATATATCATAAAAAGAAGAAACTCTCTTTTCTTCTATTGGTGTCAGAAAAATATATTTTATGAAATATATTTTTAATAGAAACTATTATTTTTTATTGTAAAATAAACCTTTGGAAGATCATACATAAGCTGCTTATTGAATTTGCTTCCCTAGAAATCCCTTGAGTAGGTGTATCCCCCTCATACTGAGTGGGCTTACTTGCGTAGACCCTTTAAGGGAAAAGACACCTCTTTATCTCCCGTCAAGGATCATTAAAATATGCATCTATGTTGCATGTTAATAGATTTTATAATTCAGTGCTTATATTGTAAAAGGAATTAATCAAGAGAAGACATAATTTCTATACACTTATTTTACATGATACTTATTTCCCTACATCAATATAATAGCACTTCGTATGCAACTTCCGCGCATAGCTGTACTCATCACAAAATGGCTCGAAAAAATAATCCTATTACAAAAAAAATAAAATTAAAAACTATAATAGGGCTTCAAAAAATTCCTCCTCATCCCCGTCAAATGAAAGTGTACCCATGAGGCCAGCAGCATTGCTACGTTTAATGGCAACGGGTGGCTATAACTTTGTTCAAAAAATAAACAAAAAATAAATATTATATAAAAAACATTATTTTTTTCATAATTAGGTATTATTAAAACGATGGTGGTCTATCGTATGCGCTGCGCACGACCGCCGGGAGCGAGGACTCTGTCAGAAGCCGGTGGGACTCATGGGCCATTATAAAATTACCTTACATTCTACATTATCTGTGTACGTAAAGAAAGTACATAAATTAATATTGTATAATTATTTTTGCCTGGTGGCTTAGGTTGGTATTCTCTAATTAATTACTTCTTACTAATTTTAAAACGGTAGGTCAAATTGGTAAGCCATTCAATGTAATCTATCTGCTACTGGCAAAAGTCCGTCATGGTCTGTGATCTTTCATTGTCTTTTATTTCCAAATTTTACTACCACCTTAAAATATACAGACATATCTAGACTGTTACCACGATGAGTAGGTAAATCTTATTTTATGTATTAATAAATATTAGGACTTGCCGTATTTTAAACTTACTAACAGGTCTACTGGAACCCAGTTTGACTAATAAAGTGATCAACTAATACAAAAATATTAATATTAAAACTTTTAATGTTACAATGTTACAAAAACTGTGTAATTAAGCAAATATTTCCAAGTGTTGATCACGTTGTATGAGCGACAGTCGGATGACGGCGCGTTAACGATCTGTGGCGTGAATCGGCCTCGAGGGAAATCATCGACTAGCGGCCGCCTGCCCGATTCCCAGCGAGAGAAACGCGTGCACAACACTGCTCGCTTTGTCAGCTTGGCCGCTTCTAGGAATGGCTTTTTCTTGTTTTACAATACACGCTATAAATATTTCACGCGCGTCTTTGAGGACATCTTTAGATAATCAAAAGAAAACATTAGCATTTGCGAAATAGGTGTAAATTTATAATTTGTTAATTAGGCTTTATAAAGTCTGATAAGTAAAAAATATATCACGCCTATTTTCTTTGATGGGTTAAGCAGAGAAGTATCTATGTTTTATAGGTATTTAATTATAGGCAAACCTGTAGCTGCTAACCAGGGATAAGTCCAAAGTCCGGAGTTGGTAGGTAAATCAAGAAAATAGTTAAATTACTTATTCTAGATTCACTCGCATCCTGGGGGAACTACTTCCCGTACTCAGATAAAAAGTATCTTATCTGTCAATTCAGGTTTTAAACTATGTGAAAGAGTAACATATTAAATATATATACATTTTCTGATATTATCACATATAGTACAGTAGTAGGATATTTACTCAACATATTAAAAAAATCACATCAAAAAGTTCCACAAACAGAACTTCTAAAGCTGAGTACACATTCAGCGAACTGTAACCGAACTGATACAGTACGAATTTCTCACAGCAGGCCTCCGAACTGCGTGCATACACACTGGATGTTTGAAAACGGTAACATGCGACGTCATCGCAAACGCGTTCCACTCGCGGTTCGTGAACCACGTACACCTACAGGTCGCTAATGAGTACTCGGTTTAATATGCAGACACGATCTCGAATCAAGATGTCAAAATGCAACGGACACCGCAAAGTTTGAAGTCTAGACGCACCTGCACCCAAGGCACCCTTATCTCCCATTAAAAGTATCTTAAAAAACTTTGTCGTCAGCAGGCATCATCGAATGCTATTTTTAAAATTCAAACTTTTTAGCCAAATGTGCGACTAATATAAAAGGGATTCACAACATTTGGCCGTTAATAATGTTCACGTGGATACTGGGGCCGTACCATTACGTGTTTTTGCAATCATTAATCAGGTGTGAGAACGAGACACACTAACATCGTATAGCGCTGTCTCTTATTCACAACGAAACTATTCCTGCTTTGGCACGTCATGGTATGGCCCCAGATCTATTGTCAAGACGTATGCGTATAATGAGTTTCGTTTAGTTGAAAATTTGTCTATTGTGAATGTATCATTTGATGTGTAATGTAATAAATATAAAGGAGAGAAGACCATAGTAACAATTCGATTAAAACAATTTACTTTTTTTAGGTGGAATATTAATTAGCTTAGGGGGGAAATAAATAATAATTGTTAATTAGTTCAAAAAATAAAGCAAATATCCTGTTACTATCCAACCAACAATATTAACAGCGATGTGCCTACCGAAATCAATGGAAAGATAACGCAAAAATATTACACCCGTTCAAATTATTTTACCATCCATCATATCAAGATACACATGTTTTAAACGCCGAAGCCATCAATATGTCCTTAATTTCAAATCAGAGCACAATAAATTGCACACACTTTCAGTTACTATTTATAATAGCGTAAAATTAGTACCTAAGATTAATTTAACACAAAAATGATCTCAATTTACAGAACTATATGGCACACTTTTGTGTAACAAGAGTGACCATTGACCACAAATATTGAATGTTACCTGAATAACCTCCCCTGTGGTGCCATGGGATATAACATCGTACTATGACACGGTTTTATTTAAACAACGCCGCAGGTGACACAATTAATTAAGTGTATTATTACTGACAGAATTGAATATTATTTAGAAAAAATATTTGTATGTATATGATTATTGATTTTTGACTCAGAATCAAGTACCATGCAGACTTCATCGGTAATCAAAATTGCCTTATGTTAATTATAAACGTGGTTTATATAGCAAACGAAGCCTGATTATACAATGCATGACGTAATTAAACAAATAATGAAAGGTCAAAGACACACAAATGAGCAGGTAACAAAAAGAGAAAAAATCCACTTTTCCGTAAAGATAAATACAGCCTTTAATTGTTTGACGATTTTAATTGCAAAGGGTCAGAAAACCCTTACGTTTGTGATTTGCAATTAATTATAATATTTTACAGTAGATACGCCTGTTAGTCTGTAGGGTTAATTAGATGAGTTCTAATAGTATTCCGTTTTTACTATTCATGTCTAATCATCAACCTAAACTCAAGGCTGTTAATAAGAAAATCCACATAGACCCAAGAATCAAACCCAGAATACAAGTTCCCAAGTCGTGCTTGCAAATATATTTCTTGCGATGTATTTCAAATATTTTTCTTAACCAAAATGTACTAAATTGCCTAAGTTACCACTAATTGCACCACCAACTGTCACAGCTTATGATGTGCATGATGAAGCCAAAAGCCATGCGGAACGGTGCATCTAAGATTAGCTGCTAGGTAAAGTAGATGGGTGATCTTTTATAACATAAGGGAAATCCCTCTGTGATTCATAAAGCATAAAGCCATCCTACGCCTGACCGCAGTCACTGTTATTTTATTCCTAAAGAAAAATAATAAAAACTGAGCTTTCCTTTTTTCTTTGACACAAAGGTAGCATCAGCAAGTTACAATAAGAATAAAGATGACTTTACAGGTACAGACATGAATTTTATCAGTTGCATTCAATAACAGGAGTGTATAAAATCCCTAGCTGCAGGGCGTGATTACACTCTTGTAAGGCTACGGTCATAACCACAGCGGGTGACAACAGGTGCGGCAATGACAGTTGAACGGTCTCAAAAATTTTCATATTTATGAGAACTACAACTATGATTAAGGTGTAGAACGGTACAAATTCAAATAATTTTTAAGCCTAGCTACTTGCAAGCGGTACAAGATCTACTCAAACTCACTGCAGCATTAGACCCGCGTAAGCTCGGAACTTACACTGTTATAATGCGGCTGCGATACCGACCCGAGGGCAATATGTCCATTATAAGAAATATACTTTTAACTTTTCGACACAATAATTAACTGAAAGGCACTGTTTCCATTTAATTAAAACTCTCGTTTTATATTTTTTTCATATCACGTTGGCGGAGAATTATAATCCGAGTTGTATTTCTTTTATCTTGTATGTAGGTATTTCTCTTTGACCCGTTGTTTTGAAATGGTGAAATAAAATTATTCACCGAGGAGAAAGAGTAGTGCCTTACGTCACAGAGGTTTGTATTGAATACTGAGCGTAACGAAGGATACTAGAGTTATCTCCCGAGCGTGGCCCGGGAATTTTAATGTTAATTCAGGAGCAGAGTGAGGAAATTGAGTCTAGAATCCTGTGTTATGCGAGGTATTCGAGTTTGCTCCAGACACCATAAAGGTCTGTGTCTGCTTTTCACACTGCCAGATGACAATAGAACTAGAATCAACGCACGTCCTCCTTGGTTGTGAGTAGTACCTACTGAATGTAAAGGAGAGCATAACGAAGGATGCGTTACGCTCGGCATTTAATACGAGCGTCCTTGACATAAGACACTGGTATACCTCCTAGGTTATTAGTACCTACTACTAGCTATTTCTCGCGGCTTCACCCTCGTATATAGTCTCCAATTAACTGACTTATTTATTTAACTTCAAATAGTTCGAACCATAACAATTGATTTTTAGTGACCCTTTTGCTAAATCACACTTCACTTAATCACTTCGCTAAATCACAAATACACAAGTTCAACGACACTGTACAAAAAATGAGAAATTCAATCATATTTGTTTTATTTTTTAAATAGCTGCATCGCCATATAAACATTTTCGTGCTCGCAGTATTCGTAAAAAGAGATTCAAGGTTTTCGCTTAATATTTTAAAACTTTTTTTAAATATAATCGAAATAAAACAAGTTTTTATTTATATAATATATGACAGTCACCGCTAGTTTTGTCTTCCATATCAAGTGTATACCTGTTTAAGTCTTCAACACAAAAGATTGTACTATACTTGATCTATAACTCGCGAATGGAAGTCGTAGACTCTCAGTGACAAAAGACATAACAAAACAAGTTCACAAATAAAAAAATGATACATATGTATCTTTACCACCCAATGATACAGGCGTCATTTTTCAACCCCGCTCCAATAGTTGCGCTCTAAAGACTGCAATAAGTCACTTTTTTTCTACATAACCTCTTGCAGGGTGCTTCCAACAGCATTCGACCTGCTTAACCGGACAATAACAATGAGTCACTCTTTCGCGAGGTCATTTTATACCCCAGGTATTGTCTCTTTCAAATGTGTTTAAGTGAACTGAAATTGCAGTATTGTTTAAAATTACATTAGATATAAATAAATGAAATAATGCTAATGAAACTTTAAAAATAAAATAATAATAAGAAAATATTAATTCACACTATACTGGGATCGATCTATCATCACTGACAGGACTATTATAGCTAATAAGCCTGACATAGTGGTGATAGATCGATTAGAGCGCCGCACAATGATTATTGATATCACTGTGCCACATGACGAGAACCTCGTGAAGGCTGAAAAAGATAAACAACTCAAGTATCTTGATTTGGCACACGAGGTTGTCGATATGTGGCATGTGGATTCAGCAGTCATTGTGCCGATAGTCGTTTCGGCCAATGGTCTACTAGCCAAGAGCCTCGACCAACACCTAAAGAGGCTCTCGTTAGGCAGCTGGATCAAGGGCTTGATACAGAAAGCAGTACTCCTAGACACTGCGCGTATCGTCAGGAGGTTCCTTTCTCTAGAGCCCTGACCGCCGGTAGCTTGGACCCTGTCTTGTTACCAGTGGGAAACTATTTTTTTATATTTTTAAATGTTTTTCTTTTTTGTATATAGTTTAATATTTAAAAATGTAATTAATATGTATATAAATAAATAAACGGAAAGAAAATATTAAATGTTATGTATTTATAATAATATTTGTATCTATTTTAAATTGTAGAGATACCTTTTTATAATGTATGCGACAAATAAATTATCTATAATAATGATGATAAATATATGATCTATCTCTATTATTTAGTTATCCTCAGAAGGCGGAAGGGCGGTAAGTTTAACTTTATAGGTCAGTCTTTTCACGTACACGCAGAATTTTTAAAGTTAAAAATAAGTCCATCTTATCTTTTTGCGTAACTCGTTGACTTGAAAGACTGGGTTATTATCTCTCCAGCTGGGCGGATGGAAAGGGACTTTGCCCACCATCACAAGGCAAACGAACCGAGCTTCAACCATTATATAGGTATACAATTCATTTTCCAAACATAACACATACTTGAGGTCCGCGACCGTGTCCTTCGTGGCAAGAAATAAACGTAGTGTAATTTTATTTAACAAGTTTATATTTAGAACATCATTTTGACGTTTGCTCCTGTCCTGTATCGAATCAATGGTACCTATAATACCCAAAAAAATGCTCTTTAGCCCGCCACTTTGTTCACAATGGTTCCTCCGTCCCTTCAAGTTTTCTTCCTGCCACAATGGCTTACATTACCGCATCAAATAATAACACTTTGTGAAAAGAGGGTTCCATGGCGCCGTTCCGGGCCGGATCGATAAAGTAAAGGGCTTATTGATAAAAATGATGCATGACGTACTTAGATTATGTTCTTATTCAGGGACTGATATTAATGTATATATGCGGTGATCTTGTGATGCATATTTTTGCAAAAATGTTTGTGGGATTTTTTTATATTAATTTAACCAATTACGTTTGTAAAGAAAATATTTTTGTATTTTTTTGTACGTATTAGTTTAACAAGCTCTAAAGCTGCTTTCAGACTACGCTATAATATAATAGCATATAGTATATAGCTGATAGCACAGAGGAGCTCGTAGCTAATCAAGAGCCATACGGGTCGACCGATCAAAGGTTAAGCTGCGCTTGGCGCGGTCGGTCCGTGGATGGGTGACCATCTTTGTCATAGCGAGACTCCTCCGTGCCTCGGAAAGCACGTAAAGCTGTTGGTCCCGGTTGTCATTATTTTGTACTTCTTTGACAGTCGTTACGGGTAGTCAGAAGCCAGAAAGTCTGACAACCAGTCTTAACAAGGGGTACCGTGTTACCCGGTAACTGGGTTGTGGAGTGCGCGATAATGTTGTGCTATGAGCTATATATTATAGCGTAGTCTGAAAGCAGCTTAATGCAGACCAATACAAAATATTATACGTAATATATGTACCTAGTAGGAATGAGATACATTTATAATATTTCAGTGTAAAAAATAAACTAGAGTGCTACCTAATGCATAGAATAAACGTCTAAAGCTTAACACAATTGTGGTTTGAAAATGGAAATAACGCATTAACTGTGACAAGTTGATATTCAATTGGCCACGAGCTCCCCCTCTTGATATTTACAATTCAACGGAGATAATAACCATCTGATAGGTGATAGGTATAGCTATTGTTTTGCTTCCATTCATTTTGGATCAGCATATATCTATTGACTGCCCATATTGTCTCTGTTAATATAATTTCGAATATCATGTGTCCAAAACAGCGTTAAATTTAAATTCAACTAACAGTTTTCTGCGGTTTTTCTCTTCTTGAGAACTATTTAACCCACCTGAATATAAAACCTATAATCGTCCCCAGGGTCCCATTCATCTCCATACCAAATTTTATCTAATCGTTTTACCGTGAAAGCGTGACAAATGTACAAAGTCACATTCGATTTTTTAATGTTAGTTAAAATCAATTCGCGATAGGTACCTATTTATCAGCTTTTCAAATTAAGATTTATGTTTACTAATATCATAAAGAGGTAAAATATGTAAGGTTTTATGTGTATATATTTCGTTTCAGAGGGTAGGTATGTACTTACCTTATGACTTAACTACTTTTTAAATATCTTATACTAATACATAGTAAGCTACACTGTGTTAGAATGCTATAGAGTGTGTTATAAGTATAATCAATGCAAGCGACCCCAAAGCAGAAAATTAGTTAGATATATCGGATAGACTATTATATTGTCTATGCTAAGCTAAATTACTACAGATACGTTAGTCCATCACTACAAAAGGAACAATGCACCGCTTATAGCACGCCTAATACTGCTACCTATACCAACAAATATCTTCAGACATAACTTCCTATTACTGAATAAATAACAATTAACACAACTAAGTTAATACCAGCAAAGGCATCGCCATTCTAATTACTTCGCGAAGGCAACAAATAAATATTTCATGGTCTAAGCCGACCTTCATCCGACTCAAGTTATCTGAAGCAACTCATGTAAAATTTATACCTGTTAATTAACCAGGTTTCGTACTTGTTAAGCAAAGGTGCACAGCACTACACATGAACATGTACCCAATAATTTAATTAGCGGTAGCAAAGTGAGGGAAACTTTCATCGAGAGAGCGGGGGCGTTAAAAAAAAACAAACGTGTTCTAACACCAGCATAACTAATGTGCTGCAGCTGCATTCGCCGCTTTTATTGCAAAATAAAACATTAAATAAGTATTGCTACTCCGCCGCCGGGGGAGGCAGGCACATTTTCAATGATTGAACAAATAATACCGTGCCCTTTTATACAAACAGTGCGGTGCTAGAAACATGGAATCATGTCAAAACTGCAAATAATATGGGTAGAAAGTTTTTAAAAGGGATTGAATCTTTCTAGAGGAGCGAGCCTGTTGTTATTTTGATTTCTTTTTGTGGTTGCTGTGCACGACTTAAATAATGCCAATCGTTATAGGCAAAAACGACAACTTTATTTCAAAATGTAATGTATTCCGTCAGGATACCTATTACCCTTCTATTCATCATTCCTCTTTCACTATAAATCCTCGCGTGGTTGCATGCCACTTTTGGGCAGAATAAGGAAGTAGGGTGGCATTTGACCACGAATGTTTTTTTTATTGTTACATGCTTGTCAGATGTTTTGTTTTATTTGATAGGTTTTGATGGTTCGTGTTAAGGTGCATTGCCGTGAATCGCGTCCGATCGTAGCCACATGCGACCGATGCGTGCGTCTGACGCGCGGTGCTGGAGACATACTTTGCTGCCCCAAACTTTTTATCATTTATACTTTTACGAATATCACAAAACTTGATATAAATAATTAGCATTCTTTTAATATTTTTTTATAATATCAATACATACATATAAATATTAAGTAAACATAATATATTATACATATTATTATTCAGACGAAAAACATAAAATAATAGTAAAATTATTTAATTGTATCCTCCTTTTTGACAGATCCTTGAATGACAGTTATTCCGTTTCGCGTATAAGTAACCGCATATTTTTTTGGTGCAACCTGCTGTTAGGTTAGAAGACCAAAAAGTATACAATTTACTTATCTTTATTTACTAGTATTTTATTTTTGGTCTCTTTTTTTTCGATTCGTCGGACATCATGCATTTTTAATTTAAAAAAACATAGCATAATAACATTCTTACTTTGACGAATGAATCGACATTATCATACATAAAAATCAGATTCAGTTTTTAATTACAATCAAACCCGTATTAATTACTTACGTATATTTTTTAGAAATCGGTAAAAATAATTACCATACAAACAGACTTTTGATAATCTGACAAACACGTGTGCAAACAAAAATCAGGAAAACCATATTAATACTTTTATTACATCACTAAAATACAATCGATTCACGTCTCAGTATAAACCTAATATACATTGCAATATTGGGTTAACTTAAACCTTTATTAATATCATAGTACGAATAAAAATGTCATTTTAATTTATTACACTTGTAGATTGGATAACATGTTTCCCCCTTGATATTTTTTATTAGACTCAGCTGTAAGCAATATGTTTCTGCGAGGGGATAACCCGGGGATTAAAGCATCGGTCAGCGAATCAATAGCATTTATTATTCCTCTTGATGGTATTGTGTTTGTTCTTATTGTTGTAACCGTACGAGGCGAGGGGGAACACAGTCGCAAGTGTACTGCAGGTTGATTGTGAAAACAAATACACATTATTTGTTTCATTTCCTATGCCTTTACTGCATTGTTATTGTCGTCTCAACCGCAGAACTTCACCGTTGTTTACTTCCTAGAACCTACGGGTATTGCTTTTGATTACTATGTCAAGAAACTTGATTGGATATTACTGTGAAATTCAGATTTTAAAAAGTTATTGTTTACCTGTATTATTTTTTGAGTTGATCAGACTCGACATTTAGCATAATAATTGCAACAACTCTTAGTTGGTGGGTATATAATTTTAATCATGCATACTAAAATAACAAAATACCCAAACAGCTAAGGCGGATTCGACCAAACAGGAAGAAATTTTATTCTCGGCGTAAATCGCTTATTACTCGAGAATAAATCAATTTCACGTTTAACCAATAACAATTCGAGGAATAACGAGTCTATTCGGGAATAGTTACTATACCACCATTTTGCATGAAATAAGAAGCTTATTCCAAGAATAATAAAATGGCGTCTTATTGTTTTATGCTGTCATTTTAATTCACTGACATTTTGATTTTTCTAATTATTTAAAGGGCTTTGTCGCTTGGCAGCTACTTTTCCACGCTATAATACGACAAATCAGAGTTGACATGAGTTTTGCTTCTGCACCTTCCCGTTTGTAGAGCAATTTTTTTTGGCCGCGTATTACATTCGTTCACATTCACTTCGCTATTCGTGAGTAGCTTATCCAAGTATAACGCTACGCTACGCTACATACGCTAGATTGCATGGAAAAACGATTGATGATTTACTCGAGAATAAAATCGTGGTATATATTATTTTCCGTATAGTTAGTTATTCTTGTATAAATTCAGGTTTGGTCGAATCTACCCTAAGACATCCAAAATAATTAACTTTGTAAAGGTTGCTTTATACTACGACACCATACACCACAGGTAAAATAAGTTAGGTTAAACTTAGTGTATACAGCGAGTGTCTGTGTGTATACAAGTGTGGGACATTTATTGAGTTAAAAGTGTCGCACTATCGGTGTCACAAAGAAACTGTTGAAGTGTAGAAAATGATTCTAAAATTTTGAGTCACTATTAAAACTTAACCCTAGTAAAACAACAAAGGCTAGGTAGATATTATCTATTTCTGTCTTTAGTATTTATATTTCCATAAGTATTTCTATTTCTGTCTTTAGTATTTATATTTCTGTATTTAGATTTTACCTTTCTTAATAACGTATTTATAGAGGTAGTCAATAATTGATTGATTTCTGACCATAATATCTTTGGACAAGTTCACACAACGCCATCTAGCCCCAAAGTAAGCAACTAATATGCTTGTGTATGGGTACTAGATTAACGGATATACTACTAATATACGTTTTTAAATACATAATATATATAGTATACATAGTAACACCCAGACCCGTCACAGAAATTAAAATTCATCATTTCAATTTTTGCCCGGCCGGGAATCGAACCCGGGACCTCTTGCGTGGTATTCCGGCATGTTGACCACTAAACCACTTAGGTCGTCATAATACAAAAGCCAGTAGGGACCGTTCCACTGGCAAACTTCTGATTACTTTGAATGGCTTCTATTAACAGTGGAGAAGAAAGACTTTATTAATAGTCAACGCAGACAATTGTTTGAAGAATTTATTATAATTTAAAAGAGTTGACAGGCAGCCAACATTGTATGTCTTCTTTCCTTTCTTCGAGTTCTCAGCATTGTAAGTGAACTTTTAAAAATTAAATTGCGAACAAACTGTGATTGCAAATGAAGTTCATATAAAAACGTACCATCTCCTCAGAATACAATAGAACTCAGGTACCTACAAGACAGAAAGAGTTTCTACGTTTTTATTCTGTTATTCTTGCACTTAATTTTCTTTTTACGTTGGTGTCAAATAACATACATTTTTTTATAGTTGAAACTTTATACTTAACGTCAGCTAAACCTACGTGGTACATTATCTATCTATATCTATCTATACTTATAATAAATCTGTAGAGAGGTCAATTCTGTACATGAAATATATTTCCAAAATATAACTATCAGAGGGTGATTAGGGATCGATACTGATGCCAAAAATGCAATCAGTAAAATTTGTGACTGTCTGTCTGTATAAACTCTATAGAAACAAAAACTACTCGACGGATTTTAACGAAACTTGGTAAAATTATTTGTCATACTCCTGAGCTGGTTATAGTATACTTTTCATCACGCTACGACCAATAGGAGCGGAGCACCACTATTCCACGCGGATGAAGTCGCTGGCAGAAGCTAGTTGTTCATATATTTTGCTTAAAGTAGAAGACTTTTGGTGTTAATTCCTATAAATATCATTACTATACATGATGTGTTATTCAATTACACTTTATTCTTTAGAAAAAAATATACACGTCGACTTGTAAACCTCCTCCGTCTGTAAAAATGATATTCTTGTTTCATTGTAAACACAACATTGACTTTTTCTTTGCACCTATTTATCTTGTAGATTTGAAAATTATGCAATTCTCAAGACATGAAAAGAGTAAGTATGATACATTAAATATTTTGCATTGCACATTTGGATTGACCATAAAAATTACTTTGTTTGAAATAATATCTTTGATAAATTATAAACTAATTTTTGATTTGATCGCTGTCGATCTCTGATATTAAAACGAATTTCCTTCATGGACTGATCTGAAATTAACTTAGTAATTAAACTTACTTTTATTTACGACTTGGCTCAGGCTGTCGACGCTCAGATTAAATCTGTACTCAATGCAATGTCTGGAAAAACAAAGTAAAATATACTATCAGATTTCTAAGGATTGGTAAAACACACAAAGTAACTAGGTCCAATTTTATTCCTCGAAACAGACTATTTTCTTCTAAAACATGTCTATCATTTGTCAGCCATATAGTTCATACAAATAACCTTTTTTTATCGTGGCCCAAAAAAATCAAATGTCCCAGAGGAAAGGGAACATAAATGTTCACAAAAAAGAAATGACAATGTTGAAGCAACAAGTCCTTTTGTCTCGTCGCCATCATGGTTTTACTGTTGGAGATACCGCTGATAGTCTCAAAGGGATCTCAGAACTTTATAACTACCCACGTATTGTGAGACGAAAATATGTAAACAACGATTTCCACGAATTAATTAATTAAGCTATTCAAAAAGCTTCAGATTAAAAAACAATATAATATTCTGCCTTATAATTTGCTTTTACAGAAATCTCATTACTTGAAGATTAGGGATTACTGACTATAGTATAAGATTAGATGCGATTTAAAATAATGAGCAGTTCTTGTTATACAAGCGGATTTTGGTATGAAAATATGTAGGAAAGAATAGTGTAGTGTAGGTAGTATAAATATCGATAAAATAATGTGTTTTGATAATATTCAAATACTGTTCGAGGGTTACACGAAAATAAACTTGCGTTCGATTTAACGTTGCGATAATTTTTTTCGTTCTTCCGAACGATAAAGGCCTACGCAGACCGGGACGGCATGGCAAGGGATTTTGCCGTGAGTCAGCGTACACTGGCCGCTTAGATACCGCGGCATTCCAGCACTTTGCCACGGCGTGCCGCGGCACGACAAAGCACGCCTCAGCGACTCCTGCTGCCCGATACACTTTTAGTCTTGAGTTGCCGCCGCCGCACTCCGCAGTATATCACTACGAGCGCCGAAGTCCGTGGCATGCCGTTGCCTACCGCAGTATGCCACGGCATCCCGCCACGGGAGCCTGTGGCGCGTCTTTTAATGCCGTGCGATAAAATCCCTTTCAATGCCACGGCCTCATTTTAAAGCATAGCAATTTATGTCGTATTTCTGTAACAGTACGGTTGAATGTCCATTAGTAAAGATTAAAATCCCTTGCCATGCCGTCCCGGTCTGCGTAGGCCTTTAGTTGTCCGCGACGGAAATTAAGAGGCACCCTCTTGCATAAAAAGTAGTGCATTTAACTAGATGGGGTAAGTCGGTGTATGTGCTCCATTGTTGCTTTATTTATTTTATGGCAATTTTTATGCGATGCATGTTTTACTTTGAAAGTGTTAGTATGTCGGTTAATAATAGATTCTTAGCATACTTTTTAGCTTACTTTTCCTCATAAAAGTAGCACGAGTTTAGCATAAGTAACAGGGCACTGTGTGAACAAGCATTGCAGCGGAGTGATGCGACCAAAATTACCTTAACTGTGCTTTTAGACCTTACTTTTTGCTACTTTTAACCAACTTAAAAAAAGGAGGTTTTTAATGATTATTATTGTAAGTAAACAGCTACTACGTCATAACACACTGAATTTAATGACCGTATATGAAAAATGTTGTGCAAAAATCGAAAAAGTTTTTAAATATTTCATAAAAAATAATTTCAAAGGTTTCTTAATTAATTTTAAATACAGGTGCTGTAGAACAAAGTAAACAGGTAACACGATAACTCTTGCTAAGACTGGTTATCAGACTTTCTAGCTTCTGACTACCCATAATGGCTATCAAAGATTTACAAATGACATGGGCCAACAACATAACGTACTTTCCGAGGCACGCAGGAGTCTCGGTACGACATAGATAGCCACTCATCCACGGACCGACCACTGCGCCAAGCGCAGCTTAACTTTTGATCGGTCGACCCGTGTGACTGTTACTTAGCCACGAGCACCTCGCCTTCTATACACATCTCAGTATATATTTATTTGTCATTAACAACAAAGCCAGCGACTGATACAAAACGTAATATAGCACCATACGGGTTTTCCTTGTGGAGCAAGGAAAAAATATGTACCCAAATTTTGCTATGTTTAGTGTCGAATGGTGGAGGGTGGTTTATAGCTACGTACTACGCAAAAATCCAGACTTTGGACTATCACTGAGAAATTCTAAAATAAAGATTCTTTTGAATTTTTACCAGTACCTAGAAACGAACTAAGACGGACCGAGACTTCCACGGACCAACGAGGTAGACTAAAAATATTTATGAATTAAAATTACAAGAAAATATTATTATCTCTACTATTAAATAAAATGGTAACTATAACACTGAATGACTCACTGACTCATCAACGCAGAGCCGAAACGGCTGGACCTAGACTATAATATACATATTTATAACTAAAAAATAAACTGAAATATTATTATTCATAAATTCTCAATTAAATAATGTCGCTTACTACAGTAGCCGCAGAACTAAAGTTTTAACAGCAGTACTTAAACTTCCCACTTCGGACCGGTTTTATTATCGTCAATGTTACTAAAACGATGGTAAATGATGATGGTCATCATAAAACCGCCGGGTAGCGTATACGGAAAATTACAGATAGATTTTTCCCCTGGAAATATATCTGTGGCATTTGACCATCCCGGGTAATTTGGAGCCTGTAATGTGACAACTTTCGACGCGTTTGCCCCAAATTGCTCGGCCGATATAGCTCGGTTCAAGAGTGGAATGGCGTAAACTTATGAGTGGGGGTGGCACCTATTCACGCTAAGATGTATTTAACGCGGGATTAGTCTTGAGTATGACGAAACGAGACATTATATTATTAGTATTTTTGTTATTAATGTAATATTAAAAAAAATATATTTAAACCGCTAGTTGTCCTAACTATCTTGTTTCCATTTTTGGAGGGGAAATCATCAAATTACCCTTCCTTCCATGGGTGGGGCGGGAGGCAGTATCAGACTCTCACTAAATAAAACCCATCCTTGTTCCTTCCTCAGCTCTTAATATTCCGGGAATGCGGTAACTCTTTCGAACATCCCGCACCCTGGGCAGGCACGTTGTGTTAATCCTAACCCGGAATCTTGTTTTTACTTCCACGTTTTCAGTTTTTAAATAACTTATTATCCTTTATTTAGAGTGTAATTTGTGATGAAACTTTGACGAATCTATTGTATTTTTTTCTCAGAAGTAATGTTTGCGCAATTGCCTTATTTTGGGCTCACGTTTCGCCTTAAGTGTTACGACTACGTTTTAATGACGTCAACAATGTTGCCATTTTTAACTTCTTCTTATTAAAACACTTCATAGGGCTTCAGAGGAATCCATAGGTCCAATATAAAATATTGATGATTGCTCGTAAATGTTTTCAAAATCACAGGGGTCATCCATCTGATGATTTAATCCGTTATGATATACGTACATCACATATACTGAGGGCCAAGTTCACCGATAAACGTTTTGTCAACTTCTTGTTCAACCCCGGCTTGGTAATCGACCGTTTTAGGAATAAAAAAAAACAAATGGTAGGTTATCCATCTTACGGTAGAAGTTTGAATGTATGTTAAACAGTGTTTAAAATGCATTATTCAATTGCATATTTCGTTTTGACAGATTTTGCAAAGACAATAATACATATCAAGCTATTATATTAATACTTAAAATAAAAGTTGCCTAACTATTAAAAAGTCGGCCCTAAGTCTTGTTAATATTTCAATGCGTGGAGACCTCTTCGGACAACAATAACTCGAAAATCGACACGAGGAGTGACACGGGCCTAAAAACTTAATCAAATATATTATTTTATAAATAAATGGACACATAAGTAATTGGCTGTAGGTGTATAAAGTACTTTGAACATTAATACCTTATTGTTAGGTTTAGTTTTCAATGCAGTAGCTTCAAAAGGTTATATGAGTCTGTGACTTTATAAACAACATTACAGAAGGTTTTTGTACCGAGACTTCATTTTTATACAAACGTCTAAAGACTTCACGACCTAATTAAATTAAACTAATTACTGAGAGACAGAATAGTGAATAAAACTGAAGTCTAAAGAGTTGGAAAAGCTTGAGCACTGATCTAAAAAGAGCTGTGTTTTATAGGTTTTTTTTTTCAGTAATATTACAGTGAACTTTTTGTACTTTATATAACTGCCTTACGATGACGTGAATAATTAGGCATGGTTTCGGTTTAAAAAGAGATGCTATATGATGTTAGTTGCGGTGTCTCGCTCTGCCACCTGAATAGGTATTGCAAATAGACGTGGTGCTGCGACCCCTGGTTAGTTGCACAATACTACTTTAGGATCTTCAGGGGAAGTCGTCAAAAATAGAAACCCTCGTGGCAATTTCATGTTACGCAAATACATACCTACCTGTAAGTATAAACATTTTTTATTAGAGCGTATCAAAGAAATTGTCTTGGAAAAAAAATTTGTTTTATTTTGCATTTTTTATTTTTATTCCTAGCTATTTAGGGAACTAATAACCGTATCCGAATAATAGCTATCCTTTTTATACCTTTCCTGGAGTTCGATATGGATATGGATACAGATCCACACCAAATTTCATCTAAATCTGTTCACCCGTTTTACCGAAAAGCGTAACAGAAAGACAGAGTTACTTTCACAATTATAATATTAGTTAGAATAGAAATTGACAGCTAAAAAATATGATGTAAAAAAATATTAACTAAATTATAGCTTTTTTACCACTCTATTGTATAAAACTTGTCAAAAACCAAACGAAGAAACACAGAAGATGTCTTGAAAAACTTACACTTTTAGTGCACCACGAAGCTTCTTCGCCAGAATATTATCTACTCATAAAAAAATCATTGATACGTGAACTTAATTCTCCAATGCCTAAAAACTGTACGCTAAGGCAGTGCAGTGTTAGACTTACACACGGTACAAGGTTCATTAATATTTCCGCACGACCGATGCTTAGGTTAAAAGCTAATTCATGTGATAAAAACGCGACGCGACAGCCGAGTAGGGCCCTTAAAAGTTTTTTTTGCGCCTTCGGAATTCATTTGGCAGGACTATAATCAGTAGCAAATCGTGCAGAAACGAGCTAAACTTATCACGGAAGGAATCCGGAGAGGAATCCGCTTCGTGTGCGTTACAATTTCTATCAAACCCTTGTAATCGTTAATGGAAACTGTTTGTTTAAAAACACCCCAGATTTTTGTTTCGGATTTTTAGTAGTAAGGTACTTTAAAAAATAAACTTGTCAATATTTTTGGTATAAATCTTTAAAAACCTTAAATGCCATGACCAATAATAATGGAATGGCCAACAGTAATCTGAAATAAGATACCCATTTTTGGATATTCAATGAAAGCTTCTGAAAATTATCAGAACATATTGGACAAACAATCTGAAAAGTAAAATGAGTAAAACAAATATTCCAAAATATATTTCATTAAAAGATATTCGTACCTTAATTTATTACATTAAAATCTATTTATTATATTTTTCATTTTCCTAAGCTTTAAATTAAGGTACAATAATAGAAAAAATCTTTAGGTCCGTATCTCAGGACAAAAGCCAGGTATAGATCTTAAGTCATAGGTCTTAAGGAACTATTTCATTGGTCGACTAATATATTGACTTGAGTATTGAGTCAGCTTTTGTAATTCGAACCTTTCAGGCCACTTTAAATACCGTTAGTAGCCTGTTTCAAGCGCCAGTCCTGTTACATGCATAAAGAAAAATACTCAATTTTTAAAAAAAGCACATGAACTTTTTATCAGAACTCAATGAGGTAGCAGCGTCCAGTGTTCAGTTTCGGAGTCTATGCGATAATAATATCGTTTAATGAAGTAATCCTTAATAGTTCCTATTCAGTAGGTATGATCAATATTACCTATTTCCCACCTGGTTAGTAGAGTTGTAATGTTAGGTTCAAAAATAATATTCTCTTACGGCTCAAAATTGCATGCTAAACTTTAACTGACTTCTGACTGCAATTATTATTTTAAATGCAACAACTTTTGTGGGCGTCATTGTGCTGCTCCGTTTTACATACAAACATGTTAACACAAGGAGGTTCTTATACCAAGCAAAGCATGAGAATAGCGAATAATAATGTTGTTGAGTACCTACCGCTCATTAGTCCACAAAGAGCGAAACCTCAAAATAAGCAAGCATTAACTAGTAGAGTGTAACGACTCTAAGTGCCTCACTCATCGGTATACACGAGCTCATTATACTAAATTCACTTTGCTAGTTTTTTTTTTGTGTGGCATCTCGCAGGTCAACCTGGAAGGTTATCGACTGCTTAACCGGGCTTGCCTGTGAAGTACCTTGAATGAATTTAGGGCCTCCAGCCAGGGCTTAACTTACAAAACTAAGCGACTATACGCTAAGGGCACCCCCTAGTGGGGTACGGGCCTCGGCTTAGGGCGTCGCTGGGAGAGGACAGCAAGGGACAGGCTGGATCAGAATATATATGATTATTTTAATCGGGAATTTTTATTCACTTTGCTAGGTGGGAACATAAACATGTGTTGGATAATAACCTGATCGTTCTAGGTATCAATGTAACTAATTATAGTCCAAACACCGAATTAGTATAGGGTCCAACTAATAAAACGGACTGTTAGATTAGTGGCTAGAATATAGAGCTATATGGCATAAAATAATTCAAAAGGAAATTCTTTTATGAATACCAATCAATCAACTCTCTCTTACGAAGGTAACAAAAATACAATAATTAGGTACTCTACTTGCATATCTTTTACAATAGTCAGACGCCAGAAAGTAACTGACCACAAGCTTTATCAAGGTAGTCACTTCATCAGCTGCATCCAGACTGCTGACCCTAATATAGTTGGGAGAAGATTAGGCAGATGATGAATTAGTAAATTTCGGTTTTTCCAAAAAATACGTTCACAATGACTAAAAACCAGGTGTACTTAAAGATACTGTTATTTTTTCCTCGAAAATGTTCGTCTCATATCACTTACCTAAGTGTAGAATACATCTCACGATCATTTCATTAATAATATAATGTTGTCTTGTCTCGCCAGGAAATAGAATCCAGTCATACGGATATTGAAATGCTGCGCATTTAAATTGCCTAAATTCAAAATAAATATCTTGTTATTTGATGTATCAAAACCTATATTATTAGATATTAAAACCATCGAGTATAATTCTTGGTTGTAAAATTGATATGGTTTATGAGAAAAATTAAAAGCTTACTTTATGATACTTGTAGGCGATGACAATACTAGAAATAAACTATTGCGCTTTGCCAACCTTGGAAAAGCAATTATCCCTTCTTAAAGATTTCCATTTTGTTCAGATTTCCATTAGTCTAACTATTACTTAGCGACCATTTAAGATCAGACGTCTTTCCCTAAATATAACTTTCTGTGAAATGCTAGAAGGTTGGTTATGATCTCAAGTAATTCCTTGAAACACAACCCAAGTTGCAAGCCTTATAAAATGCATCGTATAAGGATGCGAAACGTCTCCCTAAACTTATTTATAGTATCAGCTGTATCATCATACTTTGAACGTCAATTATATATCTAAAATATGACTTCTATTTTAATTACTATCGATTTATTGTAATATTATTCAGAAATCCCACTCTATGATGGTGTTTTGCTTATTTTGACTTCCCAATACCATTAACGAAGCCGATCAATGAATCGGGAAGGTTGTATCTTTTTGAAATCAAAGGTCCGAGAGACGCTTTACGTTAGCCAGTATCTGCCGATGCACCGCTGAAAATTTCATACCAGACTTACATTTGCATCCAACCCTTTTTACAAAGTACTGAAGACGTTGATTTATCTGAATACTAGTTTTCTTTTTACTGGTCCTTCTCATCGGTCCCTCTGGAAGGCTCCGTGTTTTACACACATGACTGGGTACAACATCAATATTCTTTTAATTATGTGATATCAACGGACCAAACAACGGAGAGTTTGCATGAGTGGAACGGAAATGTACGTAGAAATATTGTTTGCTTATTAATTTAATCCGGCGATGTAAATTCAGTATTAATACAAATATATTCTACATTTACGCTCGAAATACTTCATAAACGAGAGGTAGTAAATACGTGTTTCGTTTTCATCTTTTTTAACGAACACGAATAAACAACAGCAATACGACTAACATATTAATATTGCATTAATGTTTTATTTACACAACGGAAATGATAATTGGAAAATAGGAAATAACGATTACTCTTCCCAAAGGATTTGGTACAGGTTTACATAGGTACCTACATAAGCGCTCATAGTGGATGGCTTAGTAATAACCGTTTGGTCAAGTAGATCTGCGAAGATAAGCCGTGGTAGCCACGGTTACCCTATGGATAGGTGGCCGTCATCATTACGCAAATGGGGCTCTGTACCACAGAGAGCGGCAACAATTTGATACATCAGTCATGTCCGATTACTGCCCCATCGGACTATGAAACTAAGGGAACAGAGAGCGCAGCTATCTGCGAACGCATTTGTGTACTATAATACTAGAATACAGTCTTCACTGAGATTGGCCACCGCTACTGAAGTTTCTGAGGAAGTATGGGTACCGCTTTCCATTTTTAAATCGGGACTTGATTAGCAATTTTTCAATTTCGGCTTCACTGAAGCGATTATCATGTAAATGAAATGCTGCCAATCCCGCCGCTTAAGTGAAGCAGCTGTGTCTTTAACATGATGCAATTGTATTGCGGCCATTTCAACAAATCGTCGTAACCGTTTTGTGATAAGGAAGTCAATAAATTCCCCCGTGTATAAGTATTTAAGCAACTTTGTACATACTTTCCGACTTTAATGCAGCATGTTTGTACGGGAAATTTTTAATATATTAGAAAAGTTTAACGTGCGGGACGGAGGCAGTACGGAGCGCGGGCACCGACTTTAAAATTTGTTGCTCTATACCCTGTTTTATTTTTATTTTAATAGGATTAGGAGAGCTTTTAATGCGGGAAAATAAACAGTTGTGGCTTTTAAACTTGGCTAAGAACAATCGTTAGGATAATGTTGGTAGTTCATTAGCAACAACAATTTATAGGGTGGGGCATTCGAGTAATTAAACAGACAAATGCTATGAAGACAGATGGGATTCACCAATTTGGATATATCTATTTTTATTGTTTGGTAAAACTTAAAGCAGATTGTCCACATAATATTGTATAATTTGTTTAAAATAAGTTTATTTCGGTTCCGATGCATTAGGCAGAGTGGCAAATCAAGGGCATATGTAAATACGTAGTGTTTCTAAAAAGTGTTAAAAGTGTTCACAAATTATAACATTCAAGTATCATGATAATCTGTAACACAAGGTCACCTTAGCTACACCTAGCCTGTTGGGGCTGCGGGATGTTCGAAATAGTAACCGTGCCCCCAGAATAAAAAGGGCTGAGGAAAGAACATGAATGGGTTTTAGTCAGCAACTGACTGTCATGCGTGAGCGACGAATACGACACATCAGGAAGCTGCGAACGCGTTGAACGACACAACGTCTTGCTTGCCTATATGGTAGTCTGCGGCGAGACGCGACGTGTTCATCGCTCAAGCAGTGGGCCTAGCACGAATCACTTTCGAAAAAGTATTCGTATCGACAGCGATTTTTAAATGGAATATACTCGCATTTTACGAACTATTTATTTAAATTGATGACTTTAATCAGATCTTTGGATGCTGCAAATTGTTATTTACTTACTTTTATCTTAAAATTTTGTTCTGGTATAGTTGTATTTACGATTCAAAAATCGCTTTCGATACGAATACTTTTTCGAAAGTGATTCGTGCTAGGCCCACAGGACACTTCCTCCCGCCCTACCCACGGCGGGTGGAGTCATGATTTCCCATCCAAAATAAAGGTCACCTACTTACATACAGCATTTTCTTATCAATGTGTGTAATAATGTTTTTAATGTAAGTTATTTTGAGCACATTTCCACAAAAAAAAAAATTTTTTTTACTATAACACCTAACCTAAGCACATTAAAAACCTCAACAACAAATTAAGATTATGCTAATTACGGTGTTTGTTGGCAGTTAGTTTAGAAGTTAACTACACAAAGCTGATCGGCCAATCACAAGCATTTTAATTAAAAGGGAGTCATAGCTAGTAGGTAAACATTTGTGCTGGGCATGGTTACATCCCTCGTGGATTAATAAAGCTGCTGTGAACTACGCTACTGCAATAACTGAGCTAAATTTTTGGATGATCGATCACAAACAAAACAGTTAGGTACAAGTGCCAATCATGCCGGCGAGTAAAAAAATCTAATTGAATGTCCCTAAATAATTAGGTAAATGTCAATTCATTTCCTTTCACAATTTTAATATCGCAACATTTTTTTTATCACGAAATTCTTAACAAATATTCTTGGATGGAAGCCTCAAGAGTAATGGCGTGTAATATCAAAAACATCAAAGTTATAACTTAAGCCTTAATAAATTGGAATATACCAAGAACTGCTCATTACGGCACATAAACATTTATTGTGAAATCAATAACACAAGCTTTGCTCTCAATAGGGGAATAAGCGTGTGATTGTTACCAACCAACCAAAGCAAACAAATATATTTTTACCTGAATAAATAATATTTTTTTCTGATAACTATCATATTTTTGAAAAGTACAGAAAATTTGCGAGAAAATCAAAATGAAACGCGACGTTATTATTTAGATCGAATGTGACGTAAATGTCTACGGTAACAATGATAATACTTACGATTTCTTCTCACATCTATTAATTGTTATTAGATAGACCTGTCCTCGCATGAAGAACGCCAAAATATAAGTAGTTACTTTAGTGCCCGTATCGGTCTGTATTGTTTAAGTTTTATTTAGAAAAAAAACTTTTTTTTGTCGCTGGATATTCTTTTAGTTTCTTTTCAAAATATTCCTAGAATATATGATTGCTTATTTGACATAAGTACTCGATACGGCTCATGATAGCATATACGAGAAAAATATATTCATCCCCATTTTACGTGCATGGGAGGTACAAAAAATATTTTTTCAAATTTAATATTACCACTTTTTCGGTGTGATGTTATTATGCATATCCATACCAATTTTCAGCTTTCTAATACAAAGAGCCTCTGAGCTATTCCACGTACGCTAAGTAAGACAGACTAACATGGCGAAACTATAATGTTTCCTTGTCCACTAGGGAACCCTAAAAATATACCGTAAATGAAGGTTAGCACGTTTTTCTTGTTTTCCTAAAGCATTTTGAAATGAAACCCTATAAAAAATTCCTGCTTACGCCCGCGAAGTTTTCCGGCCCAAAAAACGTGGCATTGCAACACAGTCGTACCTACAGCCAGGTTTTTTATAAATCAACACACGTTTCCAGGCATGTGTACTTTCATATCTACATACAGCGTATCGATAGTTTTATAAACTGTGTGCAGATGAACATTCTTTATTTTTCATTTTTTGCTTTCACGTTTTCGGATATCGCGATTACTAGTCCCGCCGCCGTTAATTAAATACTCGCCCATACGAGCTATCTGTCGAGTAATTTCAAACATGGCAATGATATGATAGCTACACATGCACCTATTTGATTGATGGGTGGTCCGATAAAACCTCGTAAATCGTAGTGCTTCTACAGAATGAATTTCTGTGTTTGATTAAATTTCAAAATCGAACCGAAATCAAACTTTGATTCGATATTCTCGTAAAAGTTCCGTTGGTCATAACTGACTTCTCATACGATTAAACCGTTTAAATTTACATTATGCAGGAGAAGTTCGCCAATGATGAATCGATATCAACGGAACTATGTATCCACCAACTTTAAAAAAACAGATAAGATCCGGTTCTTCATGTTTTACCTACATGCGTCGAAACTTACCTCTGTGCGGAAATTGCATTACTACAGCTAAAGCGTTTCTGGAAAGTTTATTTCGTGAGAGAAATGCAAAAGTCGCGTTCGTTTTGCATTAAATAAGCACATGTATTTAAAAAAACTACCATTCATTACAATGTCTACCATAATTAATTAGACATTTACAATAATCATAAAAAACACAGTCACGGTCGGTCACAAACAGTGAATGTTCAGTATTTTAATATTTCTAGATAACTATACAGCGAATTCAAATACAGGTTCCTTATTGTTATTGACCAAAGATTATTACAGGATTTAAAAAGTTATATTAAAGTAATATTCATTAAAAAGGTAAATCTATTTACGTTTTCAATTATTCGCGTAACGGGGCAAAATCGACAGAGAAGAGTAAACGCACCAATATTGTGAATTAGTTCATTGGCGTGAATCTGTGCGTGCTGCAAACATACACATCCATTTAATATCAGCCCGGAACCAACGACAAAGAAAAAACAACAATTTAAACATATAGGTATACCGACAGTTTTTGACGTAGTGGATTTAACGGTAACTGCTTCCAAAACTTCAAAATCAGACAATATTAGCGTCAGACTCACAACATACTTGGATTCACGTTGTATAAAGTTATTGTTGATCGATGGTTCAATGATCAATTTCGAGGTTTATGTCTGGTCGTGTGCGAAAGCGCCTTAACGTTGGCGTTCCAAGATGGCCGCTAGTATTAGCGAACTAAAATATATTCGGTTTGTTGACCAGCAAATACTCGTATATGCATTTTTAGGATAAACAAAAAACAAAACAAACAATAATATAAATTAATATTATGGTCACGTGTAAGTAATTACTAATACAAAGGTGGGTTGCTTGGATAATAACTTCACAATGACATCTAGTATGTGGGTACTTAAATTATATAAAAAGAATAATTTTCGTATAGATGAAAAATCAGCACGTGAAAACGGGTCTACCACCAGAAGGTACAAGGTAAATATATCAAATAACATTGGAATGGAAATCAACCGGAAAAGTAAAAAAAAACGGATTATTTTAGTATTATTTTATCTCATGCGGTCCCGGTCCTGACAGACGTTGTCCTGTCTGAATTTCAATATTTGTTATAAAAATGAAATAGAAAAAGAATTTTATTTTTTTTTTTCCTTTTTTGCCATTATTTGGAACACTTTGTCTTTTATTTTCGAAGAGGCCTAATGCCATTGTAAGGAAACCCTTTGTTACAGTAAATTTTATGATAGTATTGAATGTTGAATCAATTTAAAATGACTTACAAGCTCCTTCTTGGTTGATAGTAACCATTTCTTAGTAAGAAATTTAATTCGTGTACATGTGATTTCAAATTCCAAGTATTCAACAGGTTAAGAAAGAAATTCATTGTACATTATAGAGGGAGTTTAAAGTCGTGGGTGTTGCTAATAAGTAGAAATGATAAAATGTATCGACGAACCCGTATCAGCCCAACCCTAACTTCAACCCACCCCTAAAAAATATTGCTTTATACAATTTTAAATTCGTTTTATAGAAATAATGTAGGTGACATAATAGGTTGATATTATTATATTGAGGGTTAAATAGGAACGTTTATTTTTGGTCCTGCAATGACATTGGTTGGGTGACCTTACTTGACGTATTGAGATCTTTCTGTGTCTCGGAAATCAAATATAAGGCCCAGTAAACTCGAAAGTGTGATAAACTGAGGTCCATATTACAAAACACCATTAATATCTTGAACATAGATTTGGAGCCATTTCATTCGTTGAATTTAATTCGAATGACACCAAGTTGCTCCAAAAAATATCAGGTTACATTAAGGTGAAACAGAAGACCTGTCAAAATGGAGGATAAAATTGTTTTTTTTTTATTTATTTTTCGTCTAAATATTTCTGATATAAGTACCTATTATTACTTAATTATTATATCTACGAGTATGTATTGATAACATAAAAACATTCAAAGTATGCTAATTATATGAAAACTAGTTGGGATAAGGCTAGAAATCCTGTCGTGACATCAGTATTTTTTTTCACGGATGGGAAATCATCAAATGACTCATCCAGTAGTGCGTGGGGAGTGTCAGACTCTCATTGACTAAAACCCATCCATGTTCCTTCCTTAGCTTTAGGGCACGGTAACTTTATTAAACATCCCGCAGAACACTAGTAGGTACGTAAGTTATTTTTTTAGAGTATGATAGTACCTATGCTTTTCCCAGAAGATCTCTTTCAGAACCTCCTATATTCTTATCAATATTTCCAAACCTATGCATTTTAATCGATAGTATTAATAATTAGATCCACAATTGTAGGTAGTGCAATTATTTTTTTACGAGCAACAATATTTTTATTACTCCTTTTCCTTTATATGGATTAATTTATATGCAGATGAAAATGTAATCTGAGTTCCAATAAACTTGTTCTATTGGATGTCGCCATGCGTTAGATTAAAATACAAATACAATTTACTGTGGAATGCTGACTGAAGAGTTACTACCTTATAATATAAAACCGGATAGGTGTTTGATTTATCCTCAATAATATTATAATTTATATAATAAAATACATGAGAAATACCCAAAATCTCCGTGTTAGTTAAACACTATCAGTCTTATTAATAAATACAGATAAGAGCGATAGTAACTTTACTCCTAAGTGTAAGGTTGAAGTAATGAAATTCAGTATTAATAAATTTGGAGTAGGAAGGGTGTAGACTAAATCGAATTTACACTAGGAAGTAAAGTTAATCCTTGGCGCCCCATAGTTTAACGACTGAGTAAGCAGAGGGTAGCCGTGTATTTTGATGTCATAACCTATTTTATCTACAACCGCCGCGCCGGCCGGTTCGGCGGCCGGTATGGAAGCAAAAGTTTGATGTTTATTAAAAGGATTCACAACAAAATTGGAAGATATAAAACTGTATATTGTTGCATTGGCAGTACTGCACAATATTGCAAAGCACAGGCAGGATATAATTGAGGGGGTAGAAGATGACGCCGACGTTATACCAGTAACACAGGCAAAACACAACTCCCTTAAGGTCACAGCACACATATCAACTCGGAAAGGGATCGTCACCGTATCGCCTCGAGCCGTTCAGTATTGTTTGTATGAAACTCCCTACTTCAACGCACACTAATCGGAATCGTAACGTAATCGCCTCGCCTCGGAACAGGCTCCGAACCGCGATGCGGTGCGTGGTCAACTTGCAGTTCCCGCGCTTACGGCTCGTCGTCCCCGCGCATACGTCTCTCCGTACCCGAGCTCACATCTCTTCGTCCACCCTTACCCCTGTCCCCTGCCTGCAGAACGTGCCGCCATTCGCAAGGCAACTTCCATTCGTGTTGCGCGTGAGTTTTATTGAATTTTTAGGATAGATTCAAACACAAAATAACGATGAAAAGGGAGAAACTCATTGCCGCGAGCCGTAAGCGCGGTGTCGCCAAGCCGTAGCCGAGTTGACGTACAGGAGCTGCTGATACGCTTTGGTTACGTGCATACGTTAGGTTGACGGCGAGGCGAAAGGCGATACGGTGACGATCCCTTTCCGAGTTGATATGTGTGCTGTGACCTTTAGAGGTAATTTTGAACGGGTAGCATTTATTAATGTTTTTCTTTATATTAACATGATGATTACACATGCATTTGAATACATAATCTTATTTTATTTAAATAAAAGATTTGAGTTTACAATCAGGTTTTATTTTTAGAATCTACAGAACATTAAACAAGGCTTATATAATAATAACATTGATTATGTATGTTCTCTTTCTATTATGGCAGATTTTGATTTTGCCCCATGTGTTTGCATAATATTCTTCAGCCATTTCCATCAGTCTCGTATGCTCCTCGTCCTTTAACGTTTTGCTATGGTTCTGTAAATAATTCATTTTAATGGTTGTGTGATACACAAGAGTAGGTAACTTTAAAAAAAACTGCAGGTATAAACATTACCTTTCTGGGCCTTATATCACTATTCATTATATTATTATTTAATGTTCGTTTGGTTGACACTATTGTGTCGTCTTCAGAGACCTGTAAGATATTATTGGTTATAAAACACTGTAGATTTCACAGACATACAAAACTGGTTAAATCTAATGAAACAGATGAATTAAGAGGTTCTTTATCCATAAAATTACTGTTCTGATATACAGTGGGTAAGAGTTCCCAGCAATCTATCTCTACACAAAAACAAGATCAATCTGATACTTTTACGACATGAAAGAAGGATAAACAAACAACATTCATGTGTTCACAGGGCATTCAGTAATCCACACGAACAGAACTACAGGCAAACCAAAGTATTACATAGATAGACCATAATTGATTTGATCAAAATCTTTGCTATCTTACTTTTTGTGTACTTCTTCCCATGCTTTAGATTTTAATTTGTTTGTATTGGTATCTAGGGATTTATTCTCAATAATTTGCGCATATTCTTTAAGCACTGAGCGAAATAATTGCTGGAACAGTAAAAAAACAGTATAAATAAATAACACGCGCCACGGTAGTAATAAAGCCCACGCAATTACTATCAATATGATTTACCATTTCTTCATCCCGGTTAATGGAGCGATTGCGTTTTTGGCTCATTTTTAATTAATAATAAAAATATATATTAATCTCTCATACTGCAAAAAATATATTTATAATTTTACCAAAAGTTTCAAAACAAACTGCTACTTTTCTTGTCATCTGTCACGTTGACAATATGCATAGAGAATATAATCGCTCTTTTTACTTTTAAATTAATAGTATTGCCATAACATTCGCATTGATGCTGGTGTAACCAATGTATTGGTTCGCCGAGGGTACTCGATGTTTATTAATAACGTTCTGATTACAAAGTTAATACTTTCTTACTGTCAGATTAGCGAGTCCAAATGTAACGTCAGATAATCTTTGGAGTATGCGATTTTTATTAATAAGACTGTATCTGTCTAGCTTTTTTCAACTTTATTAGTCCAACCGGGTGTTACTCAATACCAGAATTTTACATGGAGGTGTCCTGCACAAATCATTTACTTTTATCAGTACGGTTTAATTAAGTAAAGTTAACGATCGAAAGATTTTCCTTTTAAATCCTCATTATAATCATTGGATTATATAAAAAATGTACTAAATGAGCTTTTGCTACAATCTTTTTACTTTAATTTTCCATAAAGTAACTTCATAGAAAAACTTACCATTTTCTTATGCAAAAAGTTCTTAATCTCAAAAGAAATAAGTAGTACCTTCAGAACCTTGTGAATAAGGCGCATTTCAAGGGAAGTTCAGGAATTTTATTTATATTTGAAACTGATTTAGAGTTAAAGACTTTTCACTTCATTGAGCACAAACACCTTTACTTGGCTGTGAATATTACGTAAAGAAATATTATTTATATACCTTCACAAAGCTAAAGATTTTAATATAATATGCCCTTTTTGTGTATTTGCTTATTTTATTTTGTGAACGTATCCCTTTTGCGGTATAATTTAATTAGCGGAAAAAATGTTCGATGTTACCCGGTAAACTGGGTTGTGGAGGTCAGATACGCAGTCGCTCCATGTAAAACACTGGTACCTACTCAGCTGCATCCGGTTAGACTGAAAGCCGACCCCAACATAGTAGGGGAAAGGCTAGGCAGATGATGAGCAGAAAGAATTTTCGACATCTATGCTGTCAAAACGAATAAAACGCGAAGGGTGAAATATCTTCATCCACACTATCCGATGCGTGGCGATGGTGTCCAATCACATACAAATTAGACATGAACATATTATATCATTGATAATTGTAACCCAAAAGCTGGCTACTACTTTGGCTTAAGGATAAGCATAGCTATCCAACGTGGCAATGCAGCCAGCCTCTTGGGTACGCTCCCAGTTAACCGCGATGAGGGGGAATTACTTGACGCCCTTTATTAGTTATTAGTTTTTGTTTTTTTTTTAGCTAATGTACATTATAATGTAAAATATTAGATGACAAATATAATTTGTTCACCAATTTTATACACGAAATTTGATAATTAATTAATGTTAATGGTTTAGTGTTCCATATTCTGAAATAATACCGATTTTTGCGGTCGGTACCTATATCCAGTGAGTATTTTACATGGATTCAGTCATAATAGGGAAAATTGGGTGCTTCGTTTCATTATCACGTTTTATCGCTAAACGAAGAATGATTTAAAATTGAAATCACAATTTATATTAAAACAGATGTTTCAAAAACTATATTTATAAAATACGCTTTATGGTAACACTTCTAATTTTTTCTTATTGCATAAACATAGTTTATTAGAACTTCAATTGATAGGTAAAATTAGCAATTGTTTTGTATTGCATTGAAAATAACATGGTCATTTTAAACACAGCGAAACCTGGCAATTCCTCCTCCTTGTAGTCATAGTGACCACCAGTTGCAAAATAATTATTATTTTTCCTTTGGTATTACATTACTCAACCATCTAACAGAAGTTTCCGAAACGATATAAACACGTGTAGCGCCGAACAATCGTTTAGCGGGTAAACAGAATTTTGAACGAGTTCTGCCAAAATGTTATGAAATTTAGACGAGGTTTCACAACATGAAGGGAATATCCTGCTCCGTACTGACGTTGAAAAGCATAGTTGACGTTAGCAGTCATTGATTGAACTTAATACCAAACTATTGTACCTAGTGTCGGCCTGAATAGAAACACTATTTGAACTGCGAGGAAGGCTAACTGTGAAACATCAATTTCCATGGTCTATGCTCTAATTCATTCAAGGCAAAAGCTATGGTAAAAGCTTAAAAAAAAGAAAGTTCTTTGTTCTTATTATTAATTAGGTGTTTGCTATATTTAGATTGTTTTAAAAATTGAGGAAAAAAATCTAATATTTTTTTTAAAGAAACTTGGGAGGATGATCTAGTATTCAGTTTATTTAATTATATTTTTGATTGGAAACGTACTTTACAGGTTTAAATATTTAATTAAAGTACAGCTTTAAATATTTTGCACTTATATTTAAATTAGTCATTTGGGCCAGCGATGTCCATACCTAATAAGTTTGCAACTAGTTAGATAGATAGTTTTTCCTTATCCATTTTAGGGAACAATCATACTGATCATTGTGATTTTATAGTAGAAATATTTACAATCTCCTAACATTTCACTCTTCATAAGTAAATTATGAATGCGTGTTTGTGATGTATGTACCTCTCTCGCAAAATAGCTGATAGTTAGCAGTTTAAACACACATCGTTTATAATCAGGATTAATACATAGGATACTGTTTATTTTCTTTATGGTAGTGTAAATAAAAACTGTGTGTGTATGTGTCTTAGTTAATTTTTAAAATTCTTATTTTTATTATTCTGCTCTTCAAACGGTCAAATCTTTCAGCAGATATCTATCAAAATTTCAAAGTTCAGGAGATAGGTTCAAAGTGTCTCTAATTTATTCAAGTCACAAAATGTATATACTGTATAATCTATGTATTTACAATGAATATTTGACAACACTGTCAGATCAATTGTGAAGAATTCCGTTTCTGCATCTCTGAATAAATGAAAATCCTTTGTCTTCCTCTTTTGGTGTCGAGGTTTAAAAATTGGCTTCGAATACTCGGACAGGTCATTCAAAAAAATCAATCAGAATATCCCGGTAGTAACAGAGAATATTTCGACGGAATTTTATATCTCGATAATTAGCGTGAACTCTATTGAATTTCTGATCAAAACGTTCAAAAAAAAAACTTCTGAAAATTCAGACTCCGTCCAGCTTGTTTTTGTTAAAACTTACATTGTCTCGTAATCAGATTTCGGCACAACTTTAAGGATCTGGAAAACCATCTGCCAAATATCCTAATTAAGTGGATCTTTCATAAAACGCGTATCGGTTGGGGCAACCACGGGCGGATTCTTGCCTCCGCACCCGTCACTGTGGCAAAACTTGTAATGGCATCTAACTTAAACATAAGTTTTTTGATAAGTCAGTGTTTAAACGATAGGGAGGATGAGGAGGGGTGATACAGGTTGCCCGGGTGTGAGGGGAGGTCCATAGTGAAGTCAAGTCACCCATATATCGATAAAATCATGTAATTTATTATTTGATAAACATTTAAATATTTTTATAAATTGAGATATTCCTATGCGTAATAGTGATGTGGTATGAAAATAAATAACTTTCTGACTATTAAAAATAAATAAAATACATTTCTGAATTGAAATTTAGCTTTGAACCTGTTTAAGATCTATTTTGTGTGCATACTAAGATTCTGAATTAATTAAATTTTCAAGATAATCAACACGCGTAAATAAATAATTTGGCCACATTACTATACTTGTCAATGTTATAAATTTTATGATAAATAGCTCTTTGCGCGCCGACTTCGTTTGATTTATTGAATATTTTTTTCACGCCACCCAAATTAATTTAAAAACATTATATTAATTTTCATAATTCGCCTTTTCAGTACTCAGCTATAGTATATCTACGGTGATATTTTGAAGCTTAATAACAAGAAAAAAAATCGCATGTATAATTTTAATAATATTTTTATCGATATCGATACGCTCGGTTTCCCCATCACTAAGAAGCAACAGGGTGCTGGACGCCTGCGCGTTTTCACCCCAGCAAGGATAAATGGGCCGGCAGGCATGCTCAAGCCTCAGATTCAAGTGTGGAGCCAGCGAGTTGGGTCGGAAATCCCACCGGGCTCCCGCGGTCCTCGGTCGTAGTAATGTACTCTCCACCTGCATAAAATTGTCTTGGACTTGCAAAGTTTTTTGTGAAGTGACTGATATTTTTTGTGATGAAGACTTAAAGTTACATTATGAATTTGGTGCCAGTTGGTGATGAATAAGTGGCTGTTCTAAAGGTAGGTTTAAAATTCGAAGATTTATTTAACTTATTTTGTTTTTTTTAATTTTATATTATATATTTTTTTAAATGTCAATTATTTTAAGTTATTTATTATAATTTAATTTTTTGAATTGTATTCTTTTATTTCTATTTAATTTGTGTTTGTAATATAATTTAAATATTTATTTTAAGTTACGGTATTATTTAAGGTCTTCACTAAATGAATATGCAACGTCTTCAGCTACATCGTGATCTGCGTTAAGAAAAAATACAATATTTTATTGAAAAAAACATTGTTCGGAAATTACAATTAAAAATAACTTGCAATAAAATAACTTGGAACTCTAATAATAAAAAAATCGATCACTCTATATCTTTTTCATAAATTATATTCAAATAAAGACATTAATGTTCATATTTAATTTTGTAGGCTTTTTTATCTATACATAAATTCAACAGAGGATTTTGGAGAATAAAGAATAAAGTTTCAAAAGTATAAAAAATACTGTTGTATTTTTTGGCTTTAGCATAATAAAATCGTATCAAAATTCAATTAGGTTGATCGCAAACTTCCGAATCAGCAATGCAAATTAGGGAAATGAGATGGTGATACAATTTTAATATGCAAATTAAATAACCAAACAGTACTAATGTATGAGAGGGTGATATTTAAATTCATCGATACAAGTTTTATGATAAGGAGTAAAATAAATATATTAAACTTTTAACTGTGAATTTCATCAAAGTATTTTTTTTTTAATTAAAAAAAAAACAAGTTGTAGAATAAAATTATTTTATAACTTTTCCGAACAAAACATTGCAAAAACGGTTTCTGCTAAACTCGTAACAATTATTTATGATAATAATATTGCATATCCATTTAGTTTATGAACATTAGGTATAATTTAAGAAAATGAGGATTTATTTAGACCGCTGCCGATGGTTGCTGCTGAAGAAAATTAGGATAAGGTTTTTTTTCAGGTTTAATTGAAGATAAAATAATACAATTCTTCTACTTTAGCATCGTGCCAGCAGCATCATAACTTTCAGCCTCCTTTCAGCACGTACATTTTATTAAAAAAAAATGAAAGTACATTTTTTTTTGTAAAATGAATATTTCGATATCGATATAATTTATGCGTCACTGAAGAAGGATTGCCAAAAATTTGCATATTTATAACATAAAGCATAGCCCGTTCATAATATTGTTCAGTAATATTAAAAAAAAAAATACCTATAATACACGGCCGAAATATATACAAAAAAATAACGGTTTATAAAAAAAAAATAACATTCTTAAATTGCGACGAATAAATTACGCTGCTTTGAGCAGTAATTACTAGTAATATTTCGAGATATTACAAGTAGGTACAATAAATTGAAGTATATTTTTAGTACCTACATTTATCATCTAGAAACAAGATAGTCCTAAAACATGCTATCATCAAAAGAAAGGTATTCAATAAGAAAGATATATGGCAGGGTTAGACAAAATATATTAGAGAGCTACAATGGTAAGATTTTTAAAGGTTGACATGAACGTACATTATTTGGTAAAAACCTGGATTGGATATACGTCTTTATGATATACTCATTCAAGAAACTACTCTAACCACGGCATGTGTTCAATATATCATTTCACATTTTATTTTGCTCAAGGCGATGTAGGAGAAGATACTATTAACCAAAGGCGTTTTTAAAATGCCAAAAAAAAATACATATTCAAATATTGCTGCTGTCACTAATTCTTTCCATATGAACAATTTAATGCTACCTACGCACTAAATAACGTAACATAATATAATTATACGAGCAGAAATAACCAATATCTTATATGTGTACTTAACTAAAGTAACGGACATAGAAGAAAATAAGCCGACATGATTGGTCAATGTTTCTTGAGGCTGCAAAGTAAATAACTTCAATTATCGTAGGAATATTATTGACTTAAAATAAAATTCGGACTGTTAATATTCTAGTAAGAAAATAACTTACAAAACCTTTACATGATTAACTTTTTTCTTAACAAATAAAGAAAAAAGTTTATCTTAGATGTGATGAGGAATAAATTTCATAAGTAATCGAATGTTCCGGAACATTATGTTTATTCATTTACACAATAATAAAATGAAATATTTATAGTGTAAAAATGATTTAAGTAAACACGTATTGTGATGATTATATTGATAACTAGCTTCTGCCAGCGACTTCGTCCGCGTGGAATAATGGTGCTCTGCTCCTATTGGTCTTAGCGTAATGATATATAGCCTATAGCCTTCCTCGATAAATGGACTATCTAACACTGAAAGAATTTTTCAAATCGGACCAGTGGTTCCTGAGATTAGCGTGTTTAAACAAAATGGAGTAACTTCTCCCGTTTTCCCAACATTTCTCTTCACTGCTGCTCCTATTGATTGTAGCGTGATGAAAAGTATAATATAACCAGCTCAGGAGTATGAAAAATAATTGTACCAAGTTTCGTTAAAATCCGTCGAGTAGTTTTTGTTTCTATAACGGTTATACAGACAGACAGAAATTTTACTGGTTGCATTTTTGGCATCAGTATCGATCCCTAATGGGTGATTGATAGTTATTTTGGAAATATATTTCATGTACAGAATTGATCTCTCTACAGATTTATTATAAGTATAGATTAGTTCTCAGTTGAAAGAAAAAAATATATAAAAGTTCAACCCAATAAAGAAACCTATGAACATTTTTTATTAGGTAAATTAACTACAAAGTACATTTCTGAAAATGTACATTTATGAAAAATGGTTCTACAAAGTTGCTAGCCAGTGACTGAGCACCTGTTTCAAATCCATAGGTGCCATTAGCGTATGTAACGTACGTGTGTTGGGCTTTCATTGCTCGATTATAACTTTTTCTACATCAACGTTCCTTTGATAACGTGTATTGAATTTAAAAATGTAAAAACCTCGAAGCGTGAGATTTTATTAAAAAAATACATTATGTTTCTGGAAATAGGCCGAATATACATATTCGGGAAACGATTAAGAGTAATTTTCAATCGATATAGAAAAAAAGTCGTGGTGCGCAAACAATAGCGCCTTCAAAGTTACCGCAAAGTACCACGGAGGCAGGGCCCCGTTGAGATTTATTTATTTAAGGATTGCCAACGAAGATACATTCACAATGATACACAACTGACTTAAATAAATTAAAATAATTTACAGAAATGCGCCTTCTATTATAGGCAACCATAGCTTACACATTGCATCGAGTATACACTTAAAAATAAAATTATACATATTTTATTCTGTTTTTAAATCGTTAAAATTATATGAAAATAGATCAAGTACTTATACAATACAATTCATTGCTTAAATTAAAAATATTTATTTAACATGAACATAAAAATAAATATATAATATAATAATAGATTTTACGATACTTAAATGAAAACTGTACAACACTATGATGCTTGAACGTAGCGACAGCAGCGCGGCCGCAGTGTTGTAACCGCATGGTTCTTGTGCAGGTTCGAAACCTAGCAAAAATTTTAGACTAGACTTTTTCAATGTCTGGACTTTCTATATGTATCTTGGATACTATTGACTGAGGCAAAGGAAACCACCGTGAGGAAACTTTAATTTAGAAGTCTGAAATAGCCAATGCGCGTTGAGTAAGATTGGTAATCCATGCTAATTTACTCATACCGTCTCTGTAGAAGAGGACTTTGTCCAGCCGTGGGATATTAATGATCGAATCGAATATTATCATGATAAATACAAAAATTTGCTCTCTATTTTTCCTCATAACCCTAACCTGAGATTACTATGGTATGTCCATATCAAGTTTCATTTACATTGGTTCAGACATTTCATTATGAAAGCTTAACAATCAGACAAAGACTCATATTCGCGTTTGTATTAATAGTTACGATAGTCTAACTTTAGAACGTTCAAAGTTATAAGTCCGTCGGCCCTCTAACCTCTAAAAATTATGTAGGTGGTGGTGTTACAATAAAGGACTTAGGTACCTACGTAGTAAGAATTAGAGAACAGCAGAAGTAAACATAGCTTCTTTAAATAGCATTCCCTACTTATATTATAAACGGGAAAGTAATTATTTCAGCTACGTTTTCATGGAAAATCGGCTGTATATATGGTATACTTTAAGCTATCTGAACCCCGGAGTAGATTAAAGGATGGTTTTTATAAGAATACGTGAAGTTTCCTTGGAATGCAGGTAAAATAATGAGAAATTGCTAGCATAAAATCACAAATTGTAAAACTATTAGCCGTATTTGACAAAACAATACATTTTCTTACAAATGGAGTATATTTATTTCGAGGGGCTCATGGCTAAGTAACAGCCGCACAGGTCCATCGATCAAAGGTTAAGCTGCGCTTGATGCGGTCGGTCCGTGGATGGTTCCTCTGTGCCTCGGAAAGCCCTTTAAGCTGTTGGTCCCGGCTATCATTTGTAGATCTTTGACAGTCGTTACGGGTAGATAGAAGCCAGAAAGTCTGACAGGGTTGTCTTACGAAAAGGTATCGTGTTAATCAATATTTGGGTTGTTGAGGTCAGATAGGCAGTCGCTCCATGTAAAACACTGGTACTGAGCTGCACCCGGTTTAGACTGGAAGCCGACCCCAAGATAGTTGGGAAAAACAGATGATGTTGAAGTATATTTATTTAAAAAAAAAGCAAAATCATAAATAAAGCCCAACTACATACTAGGTGTTTCCCGTAATTTCACTCTCGTCTTCAAGAAGCTACTTCACGCACCCTGATACAAACTCACGCCGTCGCTGAGGCTTCTAATCTATCCTCATGCACATTTTATCTCAATCTTTTGAGTCCTTTACATTAGTTAGGTTACCTAATCACGGATTAATTAACCTTATGTTCATACGAAATAAGCAATGTATCACCAAAAACCCGTGTACTACGCCCGATACAGTCTCTGCCTCTGTAACTTTGCCAGGCTAAGTTTTGGAGCTGCAAACCTATGGCCCCGTCGAATACGAACAGTCTTACCAAGTATCGCTCCTATATCATGCCTTCCGCATCTGTGTTCTTGTGTAGCCACTCAATACGCTCAACTAAGTCAGTTATAACTAACGCCATTAAGTTTCTCAGTAATAACTTCCATATTAAGCAGCAAACTGTGCCGCTCATTTATAAAACAAACACCATACTTTACAATCAATAATTAATAACAGCCATATTACCCTATACAATAACATTTGAAATTAAAACATAAAGTTTAACACCAGATTTTTTAATCCAATTACAACTCATTTATCATTAAAAATAATACAAATTCTTTTTATTCCAATTCTCAAACTTCACTTACAACAAAAGCGGAACATTCATGCCGCAAAGTAAAATTTCATTTTCATAAATTTTAATCTCGATAAATTATTTTCAAGTGGACGAGAGAACAAGAGGCTTTCACCCGGACAGACTGAGAAAGGTAAAGAAATTAATCTAATGTCAAGCGTCCCAAATACAATAGGGGAACAAAAACTTTTTCATTTTTCTCACCGGACCCCTGACTAGCGAGAATATTAGTTGGAGGCCTCAACGAATATTACCTTGTTATTGGCACACCAAATCGGATTACCTTTTTTGTGTAACACGAAGCAAAATAAGCTCTCAATTAGCTGGAAGAAAGCAGAAGAGTTTAGAAGGATTCCTTCTTTATGAATGTACAAAATGAACTGTGCGAAATTGATTTTCGTCATAAACGAAGAAAAAGAAAATGTTCCCTTGAATTTCCCACTCCAAAACATCACGCAATAAGGGCCGATGATCCGGGCTCCGTTTGGTGGTCAATCAGAACCTTTATTAAGGTTCCTCTTTGTTAGCCGTAAACCACTTATTCGGATCAAGCGACAACCATTGAGTTTATTTGAGAATTAGTTTTGTTTGAATGCGTAAAGGATTCCGCAAATTTAAATGAAGTTAACATCAAACAACTTTTTTTTTGGTTTTAATAATATTAAATACCTATAACGAACTAGTAAATGTTTGATGACGACTACACTAATAAAAGTGCTTAAAAATCATAATGCAATTACATTAATATCTTGTAAGTAACGCCTCACTTTCACATTACGGCCAAGAAAGCATTTTCTACCTAATTAAAGCTGGAAACGCGGAAAGTTTAGCAGTTATCCATTTTTCCCCTGTGTCCGTATTCTATACCCCCTTATTTCCCCCACTGAGCCCAGTGCGACGAAATGTGAAATTTCAATTCCACAGCAAGATTTTTATTAAAGTATCGAAGCTTGGGAACCGTTCGAATATAGTTTGGAAACAAATAAACGACTTTACCGCTCTTTTTTCCTTTTTTATACATAAAAGCGTCGAGTTGATTTATCGTCGGAGCTGTGAGCGGCCGCTGCGTCCTGCCGCGAATCTTGATCGACGAAGCATTTCAATTTATTTTATGAGTCGACACCTTCACGAGGGTCTGCTCTGTTCTTACTAAAATACCCCAATTCGGTCACCCTGACATTTTACCCAATGAAAACAATTTACTGTGCTCTGGATATAAAAGAGCAAAATTAGCTAGCTTTTCTTTATCTCTTTGTCATGTTCAACTTATTATCTTTTCATAATGAACTTCTGCCGATCTATTCATGACTTTGAGAGATCAGTCTCTTGTTATCTAAAGATAATGCTTCAGCATTCGCCTTATTTTGTGAATCAGATTGCAACTTGCACTATTTCATCATAATAATGGTACTTTACTGTCCAGGGTTGGATGGTATTCCAAGTGAAATCGAATTATTTAGCCGACCAAAACGAATTCGTAATAACTTTTTGTAAAACAATCAAATATCAGTTTAAACGGTCTGAGAGCCGACTACGACTGGTAAAAAACCACGCATTCTGGCACACCACACGTCCACAAAAAGTTCTTGGAAAGTGCATCGAATAGTTCGACAGTTGCACAATCAATGCGCAATCAACACAAAACGATTTTATACTCGGGTTTTTCTATGTTCACTACTGTAGATATACCCTGGTATTCTTGACCTTATGTGTAGGTATGTACCAAATAATTACATCCCAGATAGAAGCTAAACACCAGCTAATCTTAATATATAAGGTAAAAAAAAAACCGGCCAAGTGCGAGTCGGACTCGCGCACCGAGGGTTCCGACCATTGGAAAGAAAAAATACGCAATAAAGTCGCAATTATCTTGTTTTTTTCCGACCGCATAATTAAGTTTGTTTGTAGAGGAAAATTGCTGATTACTTAAAAACTACCTGCTAGATCTCGTTCAAACCAATTTTCAATGGATGTTTGCATGGTAATCTACATCATATATTTTTTTTAGTTTTATCATTCTCTTATTTTAGAAGTTACAGGGGGGGGGGACACACATTTTACCACTTTGGAAGTGCCTCTCGCGCAAACTATCCAGTTTAGAAAAAAATGATAGTAGAAACCTCAATATCATTTTTGAAGACCTATCCATAGATACCCCACACGTATGGGTTTGATGAAAAAAAAAATGAGTTTCGGTTCTAAGTATGGGGACCCCCAAAATTTATTGCTTTTTTTCTATTTTTGTGTCAAAATCTTAAAGCGGTTCACAGAATACATCTACTTACCAAATTTCAACAGTATAGTTCTTATAGTTTCGGAAAAAAATGGCTGTGACATACGGACGGACAGACAGACAGATAGACAGACAGACAGACATGACGAATCTATAAGGGTTCCGTTTTTGCCATTTGGCTAAGGAACCCTAAAAAATGATAAATAGGAGTATAGTGAAATAAATTATGACAATTTTGGACAAAGCTGGTCGCTATACATACTCGTATAGATATGTAATCTACATATATTGTTTTAACCTTTTACGTCGTATATACAGGATGTCAATTTGTCAATTATTTCCAGCACTCGAATGATCAAAGCTGATCAAACAGGCGCCTTTAGAAGTCAGCTGCAGTGACATCAACTAACTCGTTGCCAATGGGACAATAAAAATCACTTGGCATAAAATATAACACCATAATCTCGCATGAAAATATATTTTTAACCTGTTACTGCATTTTAAACTGAAAGTATTTTTTATTTCTAAGAATTAATTTCCACGGTAAATGCAACATTTTCAGTATATTATTTTGACTACAGTATTGGTCAAAACGTTTTTTGGCTGAAATTATTAGTACGTTAAATCTTCTTACTTTGATCACTTTTGGAAGACGTATGGTTTTTTTTTTATGGTTGTTTTTGTTTTTTTTTTTCATATTTCCGCAAGAATAATATTATGTTTGTAAAAAGAAAACTGTTTTTAAAATACCATCTAGCCTGAGTTAGTTGGTAAAAAAAGGAGATGTTTTAAGTGCATAATCGATACTTTCCCGAGACGGTTGTCCTCGGTAGAACTGTAGTTGGTAGTGTTTAAATTCTCCCGACTATTCAATACAGCTTGAAAGTTCTATCGTTCTTCTTCAGTTGAAGTTACGGCTTTGAAGTGAGCGAGAATATCGCTAGTATTCATTTACTTTTAACGGTTATTTGCCACCATTGGCGTAAGAAAGGGTTTGTTCGGCGTTTAAAACAGCTTAAGCATTCTTTTTCAAATTAAGAATATAAAGTTTACTGTTAATGAAAACAAAAGTGATTTTAGTTAGAACAAAAATACGAATTGGGGCCTTTTGGTTCATACAATAAACGCAACACATATTTTAGTATTTTAGCAAAACCTGCTCACAAGTTATGGTGATGGAATACTGTATGAGAAATGCCTATGGTAGATTTCAGAAAAAATAATCGTGTATGTAGCGAGAAATACTTGAATGTACGCAGACAAAGAGAGTGCGAAACATTTTTTCATGTTCTCCTTTTGATAGTAAGGCTGACTACCCCGGCTATCTCGGACGTACATTAAAGTAAGCCCAAATTAATTTTATTTTATAATTTATACATTGCTTGTTGAAATAACATTTTTTTTTCAAAAGATACAAACAAAAAAAATCTTAGGTACTTGGTTTTTGATAGCTGGACTAAACAAACATTGTTATTCAGCATTTTCTATAGCCCCAACCAGTCTGAGATTGGAAGTGTTGAACGATTTTAGAATAGTTCGCAGACGTCAAGAAGAGTGATGAAGTAAACCATCCACTTAATGTTTACTTTGTGTTTAATACAACATGCCTAAAGAACCTATTTAAAGTATGCCAGTAAAAGGTTTTCGATGTTCTTTGTTAACATTTCGGAAAAGGAATTCTGCTAAGAGAAGTAACACAAATTATTTCCTCTTCAATGATCCGTTTATTTTTGTCTGCTGTGCTATTAAGCCGTTCCGTCTTAATCCTACAACGTTAATTCACTTTTGATTCTTGGAATGTAACCATAGTCCTACGCGGCTGCTACGACTGCGTAGTCACTCGTAGTAGTCGTAGCACACTTCGTAGCATATGTTAAAAAACTGTATTGTGGCCGGTCGCAGGCAATGTAAACAAGTTAGCGCTTTTCAAAAGCCGCGTGAATTTTGAAACGGCGCTCTGGCGGAATTCCGCCGGTGCCTGGCCCACGCTACGCGCCAACCGAAAAGGTAAATGGGTCATAAAGGCGTATCAATATTGACCGCGCGACTCCCATCCAGCGTACATCATGCCCGTTATATTGGCCATATCTCACGTTATGCGGAGAAGCCATTTTTTCGCTACTAATTTATGTACGTGTCGCTCGTTTTATTTTTTAAAGCGTGTCCCTTTTTTCCGAATTTCTATATTGGTATCGAAGCCACGCGCTTCGATTACCGAAATAATGCGGGAGTTGAGCAGATAAATCGTCAGGGTTGAAATCATGGGGCTGCGTTACCTATAGTGTCGTATAAAATAATGGTTATTTGTGGATGGGAAAAGTTGATCAGTTGTAGTGCAAAGTCGTCCACAATGATAAGTTGATGCAAGAAACTGATATTGTGCTCACGTGTACAATGTACTTGCATGTCGTTAAGATTGTCTTACAGTTCAATTTAAAATACAAAGTAAGTTTAATCAAGAGTTAAATAGTCCGGCAACAGCCAACACTTGTACAGTTGAGTCGAAAGTTAACTGGGGCAGAATGGTATAACTACACCTATACGTCTACTACCTTTTGCGTTGAATTAGTGCAACTAAGAGGTAGAAACGTTCAAGTTTTTAAGAGCTTTAATACGAATTTATTTTAAGTTTAACAGAAACTTTCAAGAAGTAATAAAAAAACAACTGTACACTTTGATTAGAGTTTGAAGAGAGCCCAGAAATAGTTTGTATGAAACGATTTTAACAATACGACTTGAACATCCTAAATGTACTTACTAACTAAAATTAAAAATGCGAGTTTGTTTGTTTGTTACGCTTTCCCGGTCAAACGGCTGAAGTGATTTGGATGAAATTTGGTACGAAGATAGATTAACCCTGGAGACGATTATAGGCAATATTTTTTATTCAGGCACGTTAAGTAGATCCCTCGGGAAAAAGTCAGTATGTAGGTACATATATTGCTCTTACTAAAAGTTTGATTACAAAAATATCTAATGTAATATGTGATTAACACAACATACAGTAACAATCTCAAATATAGCCACATTTTGCATCCAGCTATCTGGATGAATTTTATTCAAAGGTTCAAGTTAATTACTATTTTCCGTAAACAGTTTTATGATTAAGCTTTTGTTATAATCCGTGTTGCGGAACCCTTTTTAATTAAGGAGTGATATATAATTAGAAGGGATGCTGATGTTGTTAACAAAAGGATTATCAGGGACAGGCCTGTTGGACCGAGCATCTTATTTCAATACAACGTTTACTTTCACGCCAGGGGGCCTACTCTAACGAAAACAAAGATTCGATTGAAGTTTCTTACGTTTCTTTGTTATATATGAATAGTATAAGTATATCTCTCTACGTACAAGAGCTTGTGGTTAAGTAACAGTAGCATGGAACGATCGATCAAAGGTTAAACTGCGCTTGACGCTGTCGGTCCGGATGGGTAACCATTTATGTCATAGCGAAACTCCTTCGTGCCTCGGAAGGCACGTTAAGCTGTTAGTCCTGACTGTCATTTTTAGATCTTTGACAGTCATTACGGATAGTCAGAAGCCAGAAAGTCTGACAAAGAGTGTTACTATGGGGTATCGTGTTACCCAGTAGCTGCATTGTGGAGGTCAGACAGACAGTCGCTCCATGTAAAATACTGGTACTCAGCTGCACTCGGTTTAGACTAGAAGCTGACCTCAACATAGTTGAGAAAAGACTAGGCAGATGATGATCCCTTTATGTACAGAGCATCAGATTACACTTTACTGCACCACAAAAATATTGTCTATTTACGATCTATCTGAAGTTAGTTAGAGTAGGCCCCCAGGTATCCGTGGTTACAGAGGGAGACACAACGGGCTAATTAACATTTATTCAGAACTTTTGAAACATAAACTATTCACAAAAAATATATATTGAAACATAGGACACACAATAGTTTTTATTTGTATACGTGAATTAGTTCTCGGGAAAAACATAGTTATCAAAAGAACGAAATATTTCTATAGAAAATATATCATAGAAAATAAAATAAAAATCTATAGAAATAGGTCTATAAAAAGGCGTGTAACTTAATTCTTATGACATAAATCTTAATATATTTATTTTATAATTAACATTATGTAATTATTATTAATAAAAAAAGTTATCAAAATAAAAAATATTAATTAGGATTTACACCGTTCTACTACCAAAATGCTTATTAAGCGATTTTGTGGGTTCTCCATCAGTCATCATAAAATGACTTAAAAAATAATCTGTATTTGTGAGAAATTTTCTTATGAAACAAAAATTAAAATTCAAAAGCCTAGTTGAGAAACATCTAACCTATTTTAACCAAATAAACTTAAATTACGGTTTGAACTGATAGCGAACATAAAATTCTCACGAAGAGTTGTTTTAGGCCCTACTTTACATAATGATACGGATATAAAACACTTTAGGGTTATCACGCAAAGGATACACGTACGCCTATATAATATATTAAAGTGAGATGAAAAATTAATGTATTGCTTGCCTTGCTTCCTAGACCAAGACCAAGTCTACTAAAAGTCACTTAGCTTCAATATCTAAAAGATACTTTTACAAAAAAAAAGTATAAAGATCTACTAAAATAGTAAAACATTGAAACTATCAATAACGTGGAAACTTTTGTCGGAATGGGAACCAAGCGAAAGCCGTATGCAACAATGTGCTGGATTAAAAACCCAAGTACTCTTGTACCCGAGTGGTGAAATTGCTTTCCCATCGTCGTGCACCACAATCAGCCACAGTAAACCCTTCATCTATAGACTCTACACTTCTCGCACAAAATGACACAACAGTGAGCCTAGTGCGAACCACTTTTGAAATAATAATCGTAAAAAGCGATTTTTGAATCATAAATACAAGTTTTCCAAATAAAAAAGAAGAATTAAGTTCGATTTAAACAATTAATAGGTATGAGAAATATATTCCATTCAAAGATCGCTTACGTTGTGTACTTTTTCGTAAGTCGTTCGTACTAGGACCAGAGTTCAGATACTTATATTTTTATCATCAAAACAAATCATTATCTGAAATTCAAATTGAAAAATTGAGACAAAATCGCTGATTCCATTTTGTTTGAGAGGGTGGGTATTACTTTTATTTATTTACATTAAGCGGAGCGTTTGTAAAGATTATCCTTAGGAATAAACAATTGAGAAGGAGTGGGGGCCGTGCAGGACGCCGCGGTCGGCTGCGGGTCGCTGATAACACCGCTACGTGAGCTCGAATATGTTAGCGTTACACATACTTTTCGCTGATCTAGACGATTATTCCGTTTTACAACTATTGTTTTTTTCACGTCCCCAATATATTTGCATATCTGGCAACGTATTGTTGCGTTGTTTAAAATTATTTATGATTTCGTGTAGCAATAAATATAATAATTATATACCTAGATAGTGGCAAAACCTATAGAAATAACTTACTAAATAACTCATATTAAAAAATATCGTACAGTTCTTTAAATTAATTATACCTAAAGTTTTACCTGCTATGAAGATTCGTGCGACACATTTTGATGCAAATCATTCCATCTATTGTATTAGGTTACTCAATAACCCTTCCCAAAACACTCCAGAACGGCGCTTGATCTAAATCAGTTTTTCAATCACGACATGCCTGCTTCATCTGTATGCAGACAGTTTAAAATTCATACACATTGCATTCAAAACGATTCAATACAATGCACTATTTTTCATTTAGTATCGACTCACTGCAGCGGCCGTTGAGCCTGAATGAATGCTGTCCAAATTACCAGTAAGTTACTTACTCTATATTTGATCTGATAGAACATAAACCACTAATATTATTCTTGAAATTCACATTATAATATCAGAGTAGAGTTTCCGACACCCTCTAGTAAAACGAGTCGTAAAATACACGAGTCCCGTCTTAAGCTGTGATTCGCGCTCGGCATGTTTAATTATATATTCATAACATTGCTTATTTACTCAAACATCTAAATCATATTTAATTTACAAGATGTTCAATGGTAAAAATAAATCTTCAAATACGAATAGTATTTTGAAGTCATATTTTAAGCCCTCCAAAATCCAATCCATCTCGATTTCATTCAGCAGATAGTTTATTGAGAAATGAACTTTAAGTATAAGGAATCGGAGTACCCTAAAGTCAGGTGCGCCCCAAAATGAGAGCTAAATTAAATTTTCTATTCGTCTGGAAAAAATCAGAGAGCAAGATTTTCGCTCCGCGGGGAGTGCTGCCGGTAATAGCGGTGCATTTTTTGACTGTAGCTAAGATAAAAGTACTGCATCGTCAAACGTGAGGGATTGCGGAGTCAACTTTTTAAGGTAAAAGTTCTTTTGATCGCGCGCTCCTCACCAATAATGCTACATTAAAATTGCAAAATGGACGTCTTTGTTTCCGCTTACGAGTCTTTTCGAAAGCGAGCATTTGTATCAAGTTGATAAATGCGGAATGCCATTTTCTGCTTCACGTGACTCTGTAACGAACAGAAAATAAAGGTAACGCGTAAGCTTCATTCAATTTACTTAAATATTTATATGTCAAAATTTAAAATTAATAAAATGTTTAAAGATAGCTGAGGAGTCATTCATGACGGAGCTGGTGTTTCTTTATTAATATAAATTGCTACAAGTGGGAACGCCGAAATGCATTTTAGAGAGAAATACGAGAAGACTGATGCGAGTAATATTTTTAGTTTGCGGAAAGAACGAGACAGTGATGTGTTGGCCCATTTGTTAGGGTACCGGGTAATCGAATAGAAGACATGAATGCTCGCTAATTGTACAACGTAATATAATAATACTCACTGAACCGTTCGAGTTACAGTTACACGTAACATTGATAAGAGAATAATTATCGCATTTTATGGTTGGGTAAAGCCGGTTCTGTGAGCGGTGACACCTTTTAGACAACATTTCCGAACGTCCATTAAAGGATTTGAGGGATTAAGCGAGTTTCCAAGCCATGCTCTTGTGCGTTACGTTTTTGCACTTAAACGTATAACGATTCGGGATTAACGTAACTTGTTTTTCGGTCTTTTGGTTTCGGTACTTACTGATATTATAAATATAAAATACGTATAATGTGATACGTCAATTAGTCAAGTATTTCTAGTTCGAATTTAACATCAAAGTTAATATATTGGTCCAGCAAAAAACACGCTTAATGTTTGTGCGACATGGCAAAATTACCGACAACACTTTCCAAATCCAAAAGATAACTTCGCAACATTATCATCTGCCCGCTTTGCATTTTTTCCGAAAACGGAATTATTATTATTAAAAAACTCTCCATCAAATAAGGGAGAAATTGTTTGATAACAACCCCACATTGAGATTATACGGATTAAATTGAAAACGTAGCCAGAAAAATATGCAGACTCACGCGCCGAGCTCGCCTTATCGTAACCTCATTGGCAATCTCGAAACGGGAGAATGTACTCTGAATATTGTTCCGCAGAAAAAAAACTTATGATTTTTTTGTGAAATCCGCTTGGAATGACGATTTTTTATGCATAAAAATATTTAAATCATATTTCTATAGTATGTTTAGAGAATTTTTAATTATGTTTTATTATATTTAAGATTTTTTAGATTACTAGGCTCGTGTTTGGCCACCACCTCACCTGTTGGTAAGCGATGATAATATGGTCGACGATAGCTGAAAAACAAATACAATTGACAGCAATGAAACCTGAAACCACCAAAAGTTAGGATACTGTTCCTATTCATAAAATACGAAATACTCAAAAGCATTAAGTTTTACAATTATTTTCCTTTATGTACTAGTAATGTAGTAGTAGTAATACAAAAAGGACCAAAGGAGTTGGTAATGTTATAACTATGTCTCTGAAACTACTGAATCAATTTCAAAATATATTTTTCTAAATAAAAGCGAAAGTTACATTATACCTGTCAGCTAAGTTTTTACTCTATGTATGCTTAAAATTTCGATAATATTACAAATGTGAAAGTTTGTGACGATGTTACCTATACCGTAGTATGTATATTTGTTACTCTCTTACTATATAACTACACTAACGGACTAATAAACTGCATCAATGTTCAACACGCACCTACCTTTGAAAAAAACATTTTAACCAAGTATTCTAACTTTTTATACAAATTTAAATTGAAACCTATAGTTTGGTTCGTTAACTTCATAACAGCGTAGTATCATTATCCCTAAGTGTATGTTTGTATACTGGAAAGGGCCATTCAATTTTTTTTAAACAAAAGCTTTGATGCAATTTCTTTGTCTGGGGGTATACATAATGGATTTGTATGAAATTCGGTACACAGATAGTTTATATCCTGAATTAACATACAAGATATTGTTTATCAGGGTGCGCTAGGTGGTTCTTTAAGGGCGCGACCGCGGGGATTAGTACTAGTACTTATATAATGTTGTAACTGATCCCTAACAATGCCCTGTAGTGTTTTTGAGAGATTCGCATTCGACATGGATATTCCATTTAGGTACTAATATATACGAGTACCATGATGTTACTTTCGCAATAATTGGATTCTACTTTTCTGTAAAAGATCCACTAATCGTGGCTGCGTAACCATTATTATATTGAGACATGTTTTTTTTACTTTATTAAATGTTGCTTTAGTTCATTCATGTTGTGGAATGGCTGACTTGCAGATATCTTCTGATAAGTGCAAAGTATTGCCTCTTATTTACCTTAATTATTAAAGGCTCTCTCTCTTTATTGCTTGCAAAGTATTGGTTTGTTTCATATTGTCTAGTAGTTGTTCCCGTATTACCCGTGTCTTATGAAATCTACTTGCCACACCTGAATAAAAATTATCCTACGTGTTACTCCAAGTTATAAACTATGTGTATACCAAATTTCATCCAAATCCATTCACTAGTTTATACGTCCTTACAAACTCTCACACATTTTCACATTTATAATATTAGTAGGATAATTAATTAAACATCTGTTAAATCTGTATGCATTACAAATATATGATGTGCTTAAAAATCTTCTCAAGAATAGAGTCATTTTAAAAAGTCGCAAAGTTCAACTACACAAATAAACTTGACATTTTATATTCCTTTCAAAGCTGAAAGACCTAACGATGTGAATATCTGTATAATATGTTGAAAGAAAACTCTTCGTACCTCGCCTTCGCATAAGTTACTCTCAAACTTTTTCTTGTATTACTTTTAGTATACAAACTTGTTCAAAAATACCAAGTCAAATAAATGTAAGACCTGATGTCCCGTAATGTTCGGTTTTTCAAATTACATTACCAAGGCAAGCGTATTCCGCATCCAAGTAGGTACATTGTGAATCGATTTGGGCCATGCGGGGCGGACAAAGGACGGCGAACGTTGCATTACGATAATGCATTTTGGAATACCGAAATTCCGTGCTTATACCAAAAACGAGCGATCAACAAAACGATAATACTCCTTTCACAATAATTATCCGCTCGACTCGTTGGCACAGCAAGTGACATAGAAGCGTTACTAAGTGTCTTTGACGACAGCTTCTTGGCAAACAGCTTAACATGCTATTCAAGCTGTTTTCGCAACCCAAATTTAAAAACACCTTAAAATACGTAAAACATTTTAGTTACTCTGATATCACACTATTAAAGTGATACTCTTAACATAAAAATAGGGAGTGATAGATAAGGGTCTCTTTGAAGCCAGAAGGCGCATTTTATTTCACCACATTACTTCTAAAGGTCCATTCTACTTTAGCTTTGATCTTTGAAAGCACCCCTATACATGTAAGGCCAACGCTCCCTTTCAAATGTCATCAACAACGCAACTTTTACATTGATTTAAATAATTAGAAATACGACTGTCATAAATATTAAAGTTATTTATGAAAACTTACCTATTAAAATATGAAAGTTTCAAAAATATAACTTTGATATTAAAATTGTTTTACTTTGGTTGTGGTACCTATCTACTAGTATTACATGTCCTACCAGCAACACAGTTTATAAAATAAAATTATTCATTATCAAATTCCTACAAAAACTGTGTAACCGAATAACAGTCTTATACGTATGAGGGAAAATCCACAAGTGGGTACAATTACAAATGAATAAATCTGGGAGCCAGTGATAAATCCTAAGAGCACAGCTTCCCCGTTTTATCTGCGTTATCGGGGACGTGCGATCTCCCTAGCCTCCACATGGTAAATGTGGTGTGTCAGCCACTCCTTTTAAATTATACATGCGATTTTAAGTAACCACGCATATAGTACCCTCGATTCCGTTTATCTGCATGATTTCACATTGATATCCGTGAAGGTAAATTGATTGAACAATACTGTCACTTTGCACATTATTTATTATTTGTAAACCTTTTACCTGATTTATATTTCATGATATACGCGCTGATGGTGAAAGATCTTTTGTATGTTTGATGAGGTTAGATGAGGCATAAAGAAGGAAGCGTTAGTTGTACGTAAACTAGATAACAAAATATTCGATCGTTATTGATTCATCCACACACAAGGCCGCAATAAATAAATAAAATATAAAGAAAATCGTTACAATAAAGGTAGCAAACATTAAGTCACACAACCGACATTCAATATCAACATAACAGAACATCGGATGACAGATGATCTCGGAACGGCGAACAAAACAACTTCGAAAAATAACGGAAAGCCAATATGTCGCAACAAAATGAAGAAATGACAGAGGTAGGAAACGATGCGCAAAATTTTATTACGATTCTAAGGAACAGCAACGTCATACAAACTGAGAACAGATCGTGCCGACATTGTATCGGGCTCAATAACTACGTATCACAAAGGAGTCACTGCATCGCCCCGCATTTTATAGCGGAACTGGATCGATCCAGTGGATATTGCTTGCGAGTTGCAGCCTGCCCGATGGAAGATTGGTACATTAAAAATTGCTCGCTGAAAGGCCTATTCACGCGAATCGCACAGAGTTTGAATACGTTGAACGCAACTGTTCACAATGTACAGGTGCGGTTCAGAGCACATTTTATATTAGCCGAACGGTGCGACTCTCCCTCGTTTCACCCCTTATTACCATTGGGAATGCTAATGAAAACAAACACATGCGTATTTTCAGCTGTGCTTAACATATTTTAACTCCCGCTGTTCTAAATTAAAAAACTACGCCTTTCTCAAATTGGAAAACTTTTGAAGGTAGCTAGATCCACGAAGCTGCTAGTAAAGTTTTGTTTACGATACAACAACACACTTGAAACTACACCCAAATAATACAAACAGCAAGCAGGAGCGTATAAAGACATCATTTTCCACTTACAGAAAAACGATGATGCGAAGAAAGTTTTTTACTTTACGGGCAGTGAAGTTTTTTAATTTAGTCCTAATGGAGGAAATATCAAACGAGGCATCAAACCATTTACGAATCGCAATGGCACTGAAGCTTGCAAATGACCGATATTATTTGAGACATTAAAAACGCCTTTAAGAAATACAGCGTGTTTGCGGAATTGGACATTACTGTAGGTACATACTTCAAGTATTGCTTATTATAGGGTTTTTAAAGTAAAAACTTTATACAATCATAATATTTTAGGGTTAGTTAAAATTATGGAGAATTGGCATGTTAAGTCTGAGACTCCTGTAACCAAGTTTCTTAACTAAACATAGCAGGTTTAGTTTCTATAAAGGGTTATCTAAATTGTAATATTTACAAAGATACCAAAAGATAAAGTAGTTTGCGCGAGTCCCCTGAGTTATCTATAAAAAAGTTATATAAACTATGACAGTTCCCAACTACTTACTTATAGTTAGGCCTAGACTTATTTGGGTTTGTGAAGTGTGTTTTACTTATGGGCGGCCAAACCATACAAATATCTAAATCTATAACTAAAAGGAAAATTATTTTAAGAACGAAACCAAGTAAAAAATAAACGAGGTGTAAATACATTTTAAGAATAAATACTCTTTGACATGCAAACACTCGAGTTGTTTTTAAAGAATGAATAAATATTTGAATTTAAGTAATATATAAACAAATAAAAGCAGATAGAAAAGAAGACAAAAAATTTAAAATTACAACATTTCTTAATACACAACGGCAAAAAAGGAATATTACGCTTGTGTGCCTCCTATAGGAATAAACAATATAACTTCTGACTAGTATTTAAGTATCGCACGAGGATTTATGTATTTTGGAAGTTAGCCTTCAATCAACACTGTAGTATTAATACAGACGTCAAACTGAATCGCCAGGCATTTAGCTTTGTCATGTAGATATGTGGTGAGCCGGGACACAACGAAGCCATTGCCGATAACCGGCGGCAAACCTTTGACGTGATCCACTAGTATTTGCCATCGAGCTCTCGTCAATGCTGCGAAAACTGACGGCTGTTGGGATCCAACGGTTTTATACCAGAGCAAACAAAGTTATGTAACCGAAAACCCACTGAGCTGGTTTGTTATAAGATTGACTGCAAATTGGTTCAAAGGTTTGACTACATCATGAACGTGCGCAAATGTCGCTTTGTCGTCGAAATACTACATTAAGCCTTTGTTGTCCTCTCTCTTTGTTCTGTTGCTCTCTTTCCACTTCAATGTTTTTTTCAAGTAAAGAAGATTAACCTTTTAACAATAGGAAACTAAAGTGCTCAAAGCCTTGTTGGTAAAATTCTTTGATTTTCACATATTTTCATCTGAAATGAAATACGTAACTAGATTTCGAAATTGGAAATTGTATTTGACATAGTTTTTTTCATGTTGTATTCATGTATATCTTGGTGGCCTAGTGGTTCGAGTGTGTGGGTTATGGACTTCTGTGAAGTCATATTGACTTTTTCTGTATATCTTAGACGTCACTGACTAACATTATGTGTGGTGAAGGAAAAACATCGTGCACTAAATATTATTAATAACACACGCTTTCCATCCGCCCTAGAAAAAAATCCTTCAATGCGCTTGTAATTAATAAAAAAACCCAAAACTTAGAAATCTGAAAGTAGTAATTCCGCCTAATGGTAGTAAGAAAAATAGCAGTACTTTCCGCGAAGAACTCTTTGAGAGTTACTTTTGCTAAAACAAATGAGCTTTGGGTTTCGATCCCTAGGCAGTTAGCAGTTTTTTTCTGTCAGTAGTAACTGGTATTTGGAACTTCATGCCAAACATAACTAATAATAACTATTCACCCTTACACGAAGTTCAAAACTGATTCTTGTAAATAATAAAAGCATAGGCGTTGAAATATGGGTCTGAGTTAATTATTATGTTTTATTTTAAAAATACGCGATTCTATATATAATACCTGAACATCACTAGATTATTTAAGCGTTAAACTGTGTATCTGAAAAGAAGGTGCCATACATGAATATACGTATTCGTCGTTGTAGGTTCTGTGTGTGTTCTGACATGTAGCGACCAAGGTGAGTATCCTTATTAAATGTTTCCACGGGTACGCTTTTGAAACGCACTTATCATGAGAAGGAAAGGCATACAAGAGCGTCCACGTCACGACCGGGCGATGTAAGCCTCTTTCTTTAATTTATATACATAAATCCGAATTAAAACCGAAAGAGGGCCCGCGAACAAATAATGTTGGCTCGTTTTTCAGAGGTCTTAGATCCGTCCTCCTACTTTATACGGCCATGTTTTTATTTTTTCGCATTTAAATACTCTGGTAATTATGAGTAAGCAGATTCAACGCGAGGAAATTTTGTGTCCCAGTTGTTTATATATTTTTTGTTGGTGAATTTTTCATTCTTTTTTATACAGCTGGAATTTACCGAGAACTGGGGAACTGGAAAGTTGTTTTGTAATACAATTTCGAGTTTGCAATGTTTAATTTTGTTGGTTGCTGTGTAATGAGAACTTTTGGTCTTAATATTAATAAAAATACTAACTACATGCCTAGAAATATATGTCTACAAATTGTACGTTGTTTAACTTTAACGTTTAGCGTGAATATGTATATGAAAAGTTATTATTTTCATATTTGTTTATCTCTATTCTCTGGCAATTTTTAAGAATAAAAAAATGTAAGGTATTATTCCCATGATCAGTTTCCCAACGTCTGGAATAGTATTGGTTAATCTTATCTACCAAATAATTTCAAATAAATGAAGTTTCTATTATGGATGGTGAAATAGGCGCACCGTTTTCCAGGTAATAAAAAAATATGCCCGAAAATACGAGAGCGAACACACCAATAAACGCTGGAAGTTAAAACAATACTTCGTTACGATGCTAAATTTACCCGAGTCTCCTCACATTAATTAAGGGGAGAGCGCGCGTAGAATGTTATTGTTACAAGGGAAAAAATTAAAATGCCCTGCCACACGTACACTAGCTAACATACGCGCGTATTTGTTCGTACTATGTTTGTTGTTGCCATCGAAAGGGGAACCGAACCTGTATTTCGATTGAACATTGTTTTTATTTTATTTTTTACTCTTAGGAGGCGAGCTTATTCAATATTTATTGTTTTTCTTGATCGTTTAAATATAGAGAGGTCTTATAACAGAGGTCACGCGTAATCGTCAAATATTTATCACATTTTCAATGTATCTTTATATTTACTGGGGGGTTAGACAAGTGGCAAAACGCTAACGCTAACGCTATAGAATAGAAAACAAAATGTATGGGAATGACATTCGTTTACGACTAGCTATATGTCATTCCCATACATTTTGTTTTCTATTCTATAGCGTTAGCGTTAGCGTTTTGCCACTTGTCTAACCCCCCTGATTTACCTACTATAGATGATGGTTTGAAACTACTTACCTCAAGGGGACTGTTTTTATTTTTATCACAAGAATGGCAGGTATAAACTTTTACAGCTATTTCAGCTTAAAATGAATATGTCAATACCTGCGGACCAAAGGCACTAAAAAGTACGGCCGTCACGGGCAGCTCAGCAGATGTGAAACATCTTAAAGCACTCAAAGTATACACGCACACACACACAGACAGAAAAGTATACGTATTATATATACTTAGTTTACGTGCCACGTACGCAAAGTAGTAGAGAGCAGTAGGAAGGAGCGTGATGGCATAAGCGAGCGTCATGCCGTACCTTGTCACGGCATACATGATGAATGATGATGATACCCCCAAAGCGCCCCAATTGATGTTTCGCTTCAAAAATATTGTCATTCATAATAACACAGAAAACACAATAATTTAATTTAATATTTAAATACCCATCCAATAACTTCAAGAAAAATGCCATACTCACAGTAAATACCAATTTTAGCCACCTTGACAAAACTCTGTGCTTATCCTTGGATTTTTAAGGGGATATACCAAGTAAGAAGCTTGATGCGTATTTTTGTGGCTGAGGGATACACGAGACGTATAAAACCCCTGCGGGCGGTAGGAAGATTCGACGTCTCCACCATGTAACATTACACGACCGACGAAAAATCAAGCATACAATTTCATACTACCATACATATTCGAATACCTGTTAGTATGATAATTTTCAATCAGAAATTTTACAGCGAGTTTATAACTTATTATTAGTGGTGAACTTGTGTAGCAGTTGAACAATATTTCAGGCAGCGGCCGCGATACGATCACGCAATGACAATTAGTTCGCCAATTCGTTGATAAACATTGGGTTTTCACACGCGACACGTCATACCAGCTAGTTTTAACCTTGCATATCGTTTTAATGATAATTCTATCGTGTTATTACATTATTTTACAAATTAATAACGATTAAATACTGTATTATTTAACACTACCGATTTCACACGGTTTTCCGCGTCCGGGGAAAATACTTAACGTACCTGGAATAAAAAGTAGTCTATAACCTTCTCCAGGGTACCCTCTATTTCCGTACCAAAATTCATCCTAATCCATTCAGCTGTTTTACCGTGAAACTGCAACAAACAAACAAACTCACCTTCGCATTCATAATATTATTTGGAATATTTTCCACGAATTAAGCGAAAATATATCTGATATTAAAATAATTCATTTCAAAATCTTATTATCATCACACTTCGGCTGGTTTCAAAGGAACATTCTAGATGAAGCTTTACCCTTTGTAGGCGTTGAGGATTCTGTCAAAGAAAAGGGCGATAATGATATATCTACAACGCATGATAGCGTCTCAGTAAGGTTTCTACTGAATGTATGCATTGTACCGTGTATAAAGAGCTCGGTTTTCTTGCAAATTTTGAGTAATATACCATAATCACTTTGAATTTAAAAATATTCTGCCTTATAAATCAGTTTCTTTTGTGTAGTAGTCGCAGTCAGTGGGCTGCGAGCATGCAGCCTGCGGCTTAGATTCTCAGGTCTGGTAAAATTTTAGTTACATTTTATAGGAAAATTTCAACTAGGTAAGTCGGTTCAATAGTTTAAGCGTGAAGGTCAAACAGATAAAAAATCAAAAATTCTAAAAATCACATTTCTTTTTTCACATTTTTTTTTTATAGGTACTTATTTTCAGGACACTAATGATTGATGAGGAATATATGCCTGATTTAATGTGTTTATGTATGTTTATAATTCTACTTCGTAATATTACTTAAATAACAAGGTAAATTATTAATTAATATAACATACTCCTATCAAAGACAAGGTCAAACTTAATTTACCTTCAAGATGAGTAATGATCAGATAATGAGCAAACATGAGTGCCATTATTCTTAGCAGTCAATATTGACAGTCTGTGACAACCTTTATCGCTTGCTCCTGATTGCCGCATTAATAAATAATTAATATTTATGATACTCGATTAGAACAATGTTTAGAACTCGGTATAATAATTCGATTAGCCGTTATCGTGAGCAGGTATCTAATATAGCCCGTAGACATATATTAATAGCCTATAATTTACTTTATTAAATGTAACATACTAACATTCGTAATGCGACCGTGAGTTTGTTTGTTTATTATGCTTTCACGGTAAAACTGCTGGACCAATTTGGACGAAATTAGGTACGTAAATAGAAAGGACTCTGGAGGCGGTAATAGGCCTTTTACCCGGGCACATTTAATAGTTCCTTTAAGACGGAGGTGAAATCGCGGGAAAATGATAGTAAACTCATGCATACAGCCGAGGTTCATTCAACTCATATCAATCACAATACGACATTCGAATTGTCGAGTACAGTGGACACGTGCCAATGCCCAAGACCTCCACAAAAGGCGGGAAATGCAATATTTAAGCAATACGTATGCCGTTGCTCATGCATATCTATCAGGACGAGCGACACGTTATAATATTTTCCAGTGGATAAATAATCATGTAAAATTTTGCTTTACGAAGCAAAATGGAATTTGAGATATTTTATTTTGATGACACCCGGACCTTACGCATTTCGGATTGCAACGTTTGTCGTATTTATGCATTCCCACTAGATTTTAATGAAACAATTTTTAACTTTGTGAATATTTTACAATTCGCGACGCGTCGCGACCGTTTCAACGCTTTGGGTTTATTTCAAGTGTATTTTTATTCGCAAAAATGGTTTTTGGAATATAATATTTGAATGAACATGAAAAATCATTTACCATAAGTGAAGTTGCGATTTTACATGAATACGAGAATAGCGAGCTTCATGTGAATAATCATTCGAGGGCTATAAAATACCGAAGTCTATAACGTGTTTCGTAGCATTTTTTAAAATTCGATTGCATTGTTTCTTCTTGCATTTGTCGGTAGAAAATGGCAAAATAAAAGAATAACGGGAGCATGTTTAATTAACGCAGATGGATGAAGAGACTGACGTCGTGTACGTCCGTGAGGAAGCTGCGAACTTTTCAGACGAATTTCTCTGTCAAGCCTTCAGCGGGTTTCAGTTGTTTTTTATTCAAAGCCCTATTTTTCTAATCCTCTAAATACCTAGGTATTAAAATATTAATAGCAATAGTACCTACCTGTTGATATTGTTAGTACTTTTATTCGTCATTAAAATTGATCAAGTTAGCAATAATATGAAAATTTATAATTTATCCAAACTTAATATAATGTAAACTAGTAATTATTTAATGTAAGTAATAACTTAATATAGTGTAAGCTAAGTTTTACCACATTAAAACCTTTAAAAATCAGGTTGCACCTAAACCGTAAAGAAATTGCCTTATATTTCAATAATTACAATTCAAAAGGAATATATCATAATAAATTATTCCAAATCAAATTATTATAAATTGCTTTATTACAAATCAAGGTTTGCAATCAGCATTGATGGCATAGTTGTTAGATCTAGATTATGGCTTTATTCCAGTAATTACCGCTATTTCGGTTAGGCGCAATAGGATAATTGATAGTGTGGCTGAGAACAATGCGTTGACACCGAACCGATTCCATTTCGCTTGCGGTGACAGAGCACCGCAATGGCAATATGCGAATAGCTGGGATGTGTGATATTTCACCATTTAATGTCTATAATCTTTTGTTAGCGATGTGATCTGTATTTCTCTTCGATAACATTGTTTAGACATCATTTCTAACGTGATACACGATTAAAAAGTAGAAAAAGAACAGCCAGGCGTGTCGGGCCACAATTTCATCTCACCATCTTTTCATCATCTTATCTTTGTCGGCATAATCAATCAAATCAGTCAGTTTGTCAATTCAAATAAAATCAAATCAGTTTTCTAGTATGATGTCTGAGCTGTGCCGTAGACAGACAGACTGTCATGGTAAAACTATAAAGGTTTCTTGACGACTACGGAACCCTAAACACGTTTATAAGAATAAGGTTTATACCTTGTATTTTTTTAGAATTTGGTTATGGCTAAGCGATATAACTGCATGTTGATAAATTCATGTTATCAAGAGACTTATGGATAGTTAGGTCGACACACACAGATGGTCAAGACTATTTGTAAGGGTTTCTTGGTGATAGAATTCACAATTTAAACAGTTTAACACTTGGCAGGTGATTCGTTTTAACAACTCTCTATTACATTTTGACAATATCCGAATAATTACAGGATGTTTTCGTAAAACGGAAATGACGTACCGAATTGACAATAATCCAACGGAGAGAATGTCGCGTTCGCGAGGCAATTTCCGGTTGTACTCCTCTCAGGAGCTTAACGATTCCAAAATGGAATACTAAAACTGTTGAATCACTCACGAATACCTACATATTGAGGACTTATTATATTAACCTAACAAGAATTTAATATGTCGAAAAATATGTGTGCCACTTATTTTAATATGCGAGAGCTTGTCAAGGTCGCCTGTGTTGTCAATATAGTCAACCTTTTTGTTTTTACATCCTTAGATCTTTCCTTTATATTTTTCCATAATATATATGGGTGATACTTTGTTTACCGCATTTTATCAAAGAATTTTTCGAAGTACTTACAAAATTTATTACAAAATTAACCCTCATTTACATGATGCAAATAGAATTCCTTTACCAAAAATCTGTTGCAAATTCAAATAAACACCAATCCGAATAACTACCTAACGACTACGGAACCGCTGGAATTATTGAATTTCAAAATAAGTGAACGAAGCTGAATTTGTACAAGATTCCAAATCTTGTATTTATTAGGTCAGAAAATTAAGTACACGGTTCGAAGTTGGCTAGATTAGATCTCTGCACGAGGGATATTGGACTCCAGTCGGTAGTATTCTCAATGCGGAATCCGTCTTCAATGCGGACGAAATGTATTTTTCGAAATAAAATGTAATGACACTATTTTCAGCTTGAGTTCACTTTGATTACAACCTGTACGTACATAACGTTGGTACATCGCAAAACGAAATATTTGGCATCCGTCTGTCTGCGTATGTTAATATCGAATGCCAGTAAACAGATTTCTTGTGAAGTTGTACCCACATAATATTCCTTTTTCATATGGGAATTTGATCGTAAGGACACCAACAATTCACACAATATTTTTTTATAATATCAAACAACTAATTTCAAGAATCAGAATAGTAATTAAGAACAACTAAGTAAGCGTGAAGAGGAATTCAGTATTCCGGTATCTTATTTTCAATGAAATTTTTTCTAGCTAAAATATAAAAAGAACAACCAGTCTACCGAAAATAATAAAGAACAGCGACCAAATTTGCTGGAAATTGTTCTAAAAATCCAACTCAATGCAGCAATTTTGCGTGCGCTAAGACTTTATATTTTACATTGTGGAGCGCAAAAAAGTGTGTAATAAAGCCTAGTATTTTATAGTACGTGCATGCCGTACGTAGAGGTGCATTGCCTCGTTTATTAGCGTAGCGGCTTTCTGAATTTCTGCCAAGTGGTTAGGCAATGTTGCACGTTTAAGGTAAGGGAAATTTAAGCTCTCCGCTAGTTCCAGCACCCTAAGCGTTAATGACTTTGCACAATACGCTTTTGTATCAGTTATTCGTTTTAATACAACAATTCAGATAGAAGACAGATGATGCCTTTGTTATGTCTTAATATTATAATTGATTTAAACTTCATTATCAATTTAGACGATGATAAATGTGGACGAACGACTACATTCTTACAATACTTTATTAGTATTATAAGAATGTAGATGTGGTTTTGCAATAGAGGAAATATTTTGTAAATAAATATATGCGTGCATGTACCATTTATAGACCATTAATTAGTGCTGTGAAAACTAATTGGAACCCCACATCAATGATACTAATCACACAAAACTAATCATACGAATTTATTTTCAAATTGCAACTATTTAATAACATTGCGCATTGGTGCGAAATAACTTTACCATCTCGTCAATAATTTATTGAAGCGTTGAATACCAACTAGCTATTTTCTGGTTAAAATAACTTACTTAACTGGTCAATTTATATCGGAAGTCGATTGTTACCGGTAATTGAACGCCGCACACGTCGCGGCCATGCCGGTTCCTGCCCGACGTGTTAGTTTGCAATAAATTAATCACAGCAAGCCACGAGATGCATGATTGGAGCTAGGATACTTGTGCGGTCATGTCATGGGTTTAACTTCCTATGAAATATCCAGAAACGAGAAATTTCTTACTTCCATAGCACTCATATTAACTATGACTACATGCGCCGATTGTGTTTTTTTTTATAAATTCTCAACAGTAAAAACTTTCCAAAAGCGTTGCTTATGCATCCTACTATATACCTCCTTATAACTATAATTATTAAAAAAAAACCTTTTTTAATTATCAACAGAATTTTTAATACTTATAATATAGGTATAATTCCAGGTAATTACACACTCAAATTATAATCATGTTTATTTTTAATCGCAAAGAAAATAGTTTTTATTTTTTTAGTTAGATCTGCGTCACTTTCTACATGCTCTCAGTGCCTTGAGTCTGATTGTTACAGAACTTTTAAAAGAGACTAGGTACCTTACTTAGTAAAAGTTAAAAATACGAATCTCGTCGGGTATCGCTTAACTGGCGTAGGAATTAAAAGTTTTCCAATAGTTCTATCGAGAAAATTACTGGAACCCTGGTATCTTAAAAGTGGCAGTTTGTAAAGTAATATTGAACTGGTATTGTCTTTCCCAGTTGTCGCCAAGCATGAATGGTACTTAGAAATAAATAGCGAGTCTGCAATATTAAACTAACTGATAATTTTCTCCAATGACAAGCACACAATTTATTGGAAAGGAGATTGAATACAAAACTCTTTATAAAACATAATTTAGAAGCGTAAATATAAATATTAAAAGATTACTTTTAACTTACCAACATTCATGTAGATAGATTTCTATTAGATTTTTACGTTACTTAAATAAATAAATATTTTCTACATTGATCTAAATAATCAATCATGTTAAATTGAAGTAAATGTCAAAGGCGAGTCAACGGCACGTAACAAAATATAATAGAAAACATTGCTATGACATTTTACACAAACGATAAATTGGTGGTAACAAATATATACAAAACTAAACTTTATCTAATATACGTAACATTTATTTTACTCTATATTATGATTATGGTATTGATTTTGTGTATTTTTACTCAGGCAAACTGGCAGACCCACCGTGATGGTAAATGGTAACCGCCGCAGGACATCGGTAAAAACAAAAGCACCCCAGCAAAAAAATCTCGAAATACAATGGAGATGTAACATATTAAGATGTAGGAATAAATCCGCGCCGCGCCGCCGCCTCTCCTATCGTGTACCTGACGTTTTGACGTGACATGACGTTTGTGGGATGCGAGTCAATGTCTGAATTACACGCAATTCGATTCCGTTCAACGAAGAATCCCGTGACGTACATGCTGTCGAATCTGATATTATTTTTTGTCTGGTTTTCAGGATACAATTTTGAATTTTCATTATAAAGTAACGATCTCCCGCGGTCTTGCTAGCTACTAAGTAACTTTATACCTATAAAGTGCCCTTTAAACTTACTAAGTAATACAACCACATAACACACACATTATATTATGCAAAAAATAAAACAAAGATTTACAATTATCATCCCGATGATGTACAATATCCCTGAATAATATAAAACAGGGGTGAGCTGAGGGATTTATAAATGAATAAAAAATAACCTTATATAATAAGTTGAAAAGAAAAATAAAACTAATGTTTTCGAATCTTTAAGTTCACTCTAACGTTTACGATTACACTACTACGTGAATTCTTGTACTCAAGTTGGAATATGTAAAGATACGTGTTGTGTTTCTGAAAATAATGTTATTTCACATTATATTACACAAAATATTTAAAACTGATATGTGTTCAGAGGCTCGCATCGCATTATGTTTTAAACGGTGACCTCGCATCTGCAACGAATACGCACTGAATTTTTAGTGCAATGCGGTGCGTTCGTTGCGGACAAAATTTGTAATACACGTTATCTAGTATACGCTAATACCCTATTCTGAGTTTCCCTATTTATAATAACAACAACAATAACAATAGCACGATGACAATCATTTTCTCATACAGTAAACAAGTTGAATATTAGCCTAGTGGTTTCCTTACCAACGTGGATTTATATACCAGCTTAATCTTGGTTTAAATAGGATTTGGTTTTCGGCATAAATTCTTAGAAACTGATAGTCAATTGTTTGCAAATGGATACAGGCTCTTTTGTCCAGGTGGATTAAGTAGTTCCCTAGCTACGTAGGTTTATACCTTTGTCATGTTTATACGCCTTTGTCATATTAGGCTGTACATATGTACATACCTGTGCTTCGCTTTATTTTCAATAATTCTCGAAAAGCATTTATCATAACAAACATAATAATACCACGCATAAACAGAATAATACCGTAATCAAAGTATGATAACTGCTTATTTTCACTGACCAGTTTCACAAATTTGTATCATCAGAGTGAAATTCGAATTAATTTAGTACATTATTCAGTACCTATAATAATTACGTTAGAGATAATAATATCTTTGGAAAGATATTAAAATATAGCCCTTCGACATTAATTTGTCAAGATCAGTGCAGATACCACCGGTAAAGGTACTTAGCAGTGATTTGTACCTGTGATAGCCCTTAAACTGACGGGCCCTTTGATATCAACCTGCAATTGGAATTCTGATTAAATTTAATTAATATTTGGGCGCGTATTTTGTCCTGAACTCCTTAATGGTGGGTATTTTCAATAAACTTTTATTACATTTCCATTGGTTCATATTATGATTAAATATTTTGGTGACCGAAATATTGAGGCTTAATTTTAATCTTATTAAAACAATTATTATAAATTATATTACTTTAAAATAAATTGTATCAATATGTGTTCGTGTTATATCATGAATTTTCTTTTGGTACACGTTTTAATCAGCAATCGGACCTCATAATCAGCAGTATGGTGGCCTTTAAACTAAGCAGCCTGTTATATTTTTTTTTATAAATCTTGAGTCCGCTCCAGATAGACAGGATGAAAAAAAATACATCGAAAAATTCTCGTGGAAACAAAATTTAAATTGGTAAATTTTACACATTAAATCCAGTGATGGCCGGTTTCATTACATCAATACAAACGACACGGGACCGAGTTAAAAGTATTTATATTTACATAATTGCATTTTATAGGCGCATACGATTCGTTGGCGGTCGCTTGTTCACGAATCCGGACCCGTAGGTCTGTAGTAATTGTATTCATATGCGGACATAATGTGCTATTAAATACCTACTTATTTACGTTAATAAACGTTAATTTAAATATATTACCAATATTGCTTACTATTTATAGTTTCGATGAGCCCATAATAACAATATTTTTCAAGCATTCGTAAAAAAACACTCGTTCAGTCGTTATACCGGGAAAGCGTAACAAACGAAAAAACAAATTTACATTCTCATTTTTAACATTAATTAGAAAGTTAAGATTAATAAAAATATTTTTATAACATGTAATCCAAATTATGGCTTAAACTAGCAAATAAAATAAAACAGTTGGCGACAAAATTGCACGAAGTTATTTGTAGTTCGTAAGCTGTCATATTACCAAGTTCTCGTTGATATAAAAACTATTTTTGCGTACATTTACTTTGCGGGATTCTAGCGTGAACTTTAATTTTTATTTTCTCTGTTTGTAACTTATTTATTTTTAATAGAAATTAATAAGTTTAAACTATATATCCTACCAATAACGTGAAAGTTTAGAGAGGTTGTGTGAAAAACTGTTGAATGAATTTCAATTAAATTTTCTACACACATAAGGATTATTACATAGAATACTATTTATTAGGATGTACGAAGTAATTCACTCATAATGCAGGTGAAACCGAGGGAAACAGCTAGTGCTGTATAAATAGACTTAATACTAAAAGCTTAATAATAAAATAAACAAAAAATACATAAAAACAACCAATTGATTATAATCCCTACTAGCTGTTTCCCGCGGTTTCACCCGCATCCTGAAGGAACCACTTAGCGCACCCGGGTAAAAAGTAGCCTATGTTGTTCCTCAGGGTCTATTCTATCTCTGTACCAAATTTCATTTATATCGGTCCAGTAGTTTTGACGTGAAAGCGTAACAGACAGACAGACAGACAGAGTTACTTTCGCATTTATAATATTAGTAAGGATAAGGATTAATCGGCAATGATATCCAGAATTCCGCGAAGCAAATAGACAAATATTAATCGTAAAAAATATACTAAAGCCGCTTTTATTTCAAAGAAAAAATTAACATATTTTTACTCATTTTATAAGCGGCTCAACATACTTTTAATACCTTGAAACCAGATCGATTTCTAAACCGTTTGATTCGTATTACGGAATCTCTACTCGCATAATATCGCAATAGGGTTTATAACTCAAAGTGGTACAACGCAGGCGGGTTACCGGTAGGGGATCAGAACCATTTGATGATGACATTTCGAATGAATAATCGTCGCACAGATTTGACGCGAGGTATTTTTATTGCATTGCATAGGGCAATATTAGAATTCAGTATTTGTTGTTACAATGTCTATTGGGGTTCGTACTTTCATTTCCTTACTGCCGGTTGCATTAAAATTCATTTATACATACGTAATACTTTTCCTTTTTTGATATTGATTTTAAGCTACATTGTTGACCTGAATTTATTTACTAAATAAATGAAACGTTATAGGTAGTTTTAAAATTAATGTTTCTTATTTTTAATTTACAACATATAATTTACATATTTAAATATTTCTTACAAAAGATTTTTCATAGTTATTGTGGTAATTTTTTAGAATAATATGAAAAAATATAAAATATACATACAATCGGTTCAATAGTGTTGTAGACAATAATAACACACTTTCCCCCCTTAAGAAACAAAGAACAAAGAAACCTGCTAGACATATAATTTTCTGTCTAAGCTTTACAAATACTTAAATCGTTTTATAATAAGAAGCCACAATTTTTATAGCAGAGTAATTTTCCACCCTTACCACACGAGCTTAGAAATCAACGGTAATTGTAGCCTAATGACAGTAGTTTACTACGCAATTATTAAAAAAAAAGGATTTAATAGGCCGAATGTTTCCAACGTAAAAACGGTGTCTCTGGATTTTCAGTACGTACTTCGATCGGAGTTAACAATGTTTACTTACAGTTGCTAGGCAACCGCGAGGTTTTATGACCACTTCCATGTAAACGGTTAAACAATAGCAGTGATTTTAACTAGTTCAAGTATACTTCGGGTCAAGATGCTCGGTAGCACAAGGTGAAGAGCGCCACTCAATTTGATGAAGAGTTTTTTTTTAGTCGGTAGATACTGTTAACTTTACAATGGTTTAGTAATAAAGGAGATGAGTAGGTTTCCTGATTTATTGTAGAGGGGATTCTGTCCAATCCTTTACAGTAAGTGAGAGCAAAGCTACAAAATATCTTTTGAATTTGTCGGTTCTTGTTTTTTTTTTAAATTTCCATATAAACATAACTGTACAATATTTTGTTATTTAAAAATAGCTTTTATTTTAAGTTGATTAGGTCTAAGTTCACAACTATCAAAAAAATAAAAATGTTGAAAACACAGCTTAAAACAACGGCAATTTCGAATAAGTACTTGATTATTCCACAATATCTCACATACGTGAGTGATACTTAAGAGTGTTTTAGCATATCCTTATCCTTACTAATATTATAAATGTTAATATAACTCGGACTGTCTGTTATGCTTTCACGTAAACCGATTTAGATAAAATTTGGTATGAGAGTAGGTATCAGAAAGATCTCCCAAGATGCGAGTGAATCTACAAAAAAAAATCTATTTATCACATGTAACACAGATTAAATTTGATTGTCCTAAAGATCTATCGATCTATTTTTTTAAATACTAACAAATAAAAGATAATACTAGATTCAATACTAAAAATAAAATAAAACACACTGATTCACTTTACATTCCGTTTTTCCTAATTAATTCGAAGTAATTTGAAAAACATGAAACTTCGTCATTTCCGCTTCATAAGTAGTTCTTCTTGAGTCCCACTCTAACCTTCTTCTATTTAGTCGCACGATACAAATTAAACCTTTGACTGAAAACACCTAGGCACTAAAGAATTCAATTGGCCTTGATTAAACCCGTAACACCTGGGTCCAATAGGTGCTCAAGAAAAAAATAGTCCGTACTTTCATCCTTATTACTTAAAAGAACCAGCAATCGAGAACTTGTTTTAAAAATTTAATCTCTACCCTCTATCGGTATAAAATGTGGGTCGGATCGTAAAATGGCGATAGGTAACCTACTATTTAATGGACGTCATAAATTCTAGTACAATTTATTGGGAATAATGTAAAAGCATGCGAGACGTGATCGCGCTGGCTATCGATTTTCGCAATGGTAGTTTTCTCTGATTGTTAAACAGTTTTGAGGTTTTATTATAATATAAGTTTTCTGGGCAGTTTAGATAGAATAGTACCTATATATGTATTATGTAAGACATGTTGTTCGGTTAGTTAGGCGGATCTCACACTACCACGCGAAACGCTCCGGTGCGCGGGACTACGCATGCATGCTCGTGGCTACGGAGATGCAGATCTGCATCATCCGCACTAATAAAGGCCAACCACCGTGCCTGTGCTATGTAAATTACTCGAAAGTGTTCGCTTGTTAAATAAATATAAGAACTAATTCAGGATTACAAAAAGCTAAGTTCCTGCCATCCATTCTTCGCGTTACTGCATATCCCAGTTTGCCATGTACGGCCTGCGACCACGCGCAATAATGTGTTGTCTTTATATAAAAACTAAAACACAAACGTTTAACTTTAAAAAGCGCAGCCCCACGCGCCGGAGTGTCGCGCGTGTGTGATCCGCCTTAGTTTTGCTAAGCTTGGCCTTATTGTAATTCTCGAAACATAACTTTATCCAAAACCTCTGTCACATATAAACATGACAACACACAGAAAATTACAATTCCTACAGAACGTAGGAAATTGAACATATTTCAATAACATGATTTTGAAAGATCGGAAGTATGATTAAAATGACAAAGGTTCGACAGGGCCCCCGCACTCCAATTGGAGGGTTCAAACGAATTTAGACTCTAAGGTTGCCAAATTTAAAGTTATACTGCGTAATGTTCCTGTGACAAATGTATTTATAACTTTAATAATGCGTCTGTCTCGCTTGCACGAAGCGGTTTCCTATCCCGACGTCTACTTACGTTACGCCCCTTATTACTTCCTTCATGCTATAAGTTTAAACTTCTGCACATTCCAGTTCACAACGTTTGCTTATTCCTGTGTAATTCATGTGCTATTGTGAAACAGACAGTTTATGAAAGGCTCTAAACGCGCCACTAAAGCCCCTTATCACCAACACAATAATCGTACATACATAATTAACTCGGAGCTGTCACCCTTTTGTGAATTTAATGATAAGAATCTATAATTATGTAAGTTTCAGAAAGCAGTTTCTTGTTTAGCTACATTTATTTTAATATTACTGTGCACGATTTTACGTAAATGTTCACTTGAGTGGCCTGAATCGTCTAAAATAATATTCTGGTTTATTCTGAACGACAATCCTGTACTACATGAATCATAATTATCTCTATTCACGCAATTCAACCTTTAAGCATTGGTATTTCGTTACACAACCCGGCCATTCATATCTTTCCGTTAGTCCCGTAGAATTACTACGGGAAACGAAACGTGATTTCAATTTTCCTTACATTTATCATAAGGGAGGCGAGGGGAAGAGGGGGCAATTTGAACCACTTGACGCGGATTTGACGTGAAGTGCTTTCACATCGCCGGCTAAGCCAGTGGCTTACTGAATCACCCGTCATTTGCCTTTGATGAGGCCAAATTCACGTTATTGAAGATATTTGGAATGTCTGATTGTTCGGTCGTCATCTGAGAATACGTTTCCATTCATAATTTGTTGATCAATCGTTTGCGGAATTGTTGTATTGATAACACAGATTTTGGTTTTCATACATCTTCTAAATAAGGAATTCATGTTCAATTCACGTAAAATCGATTTTTTAATTAGAACTGTAACTTTGCATAGAGTTAGGAACAAATGTTACCTGAGCAAAGTTAGCGGCATTAAAATAAAGTTTTATGATCTAACTTCCTGCGTGGGGAACAATAAGCGAACAATGTATAGCTCGGGCAATTGTTGCAACACTCAGCGTTTGACTACAAGTACGCAAGCATACAAGTTTATTAGTAAATATCTTGCCCACATATTGCATCCGTCTCTCAATCCAGCAATACTTTAAAATTCTGTGAATACTTTAAAAGTTCGTTTTATTTTCTGTTCACCCTTTACCGTGCTTACATATTTTGCAAAAAAAAGTAGACATAAAGTGCAATACTTTAAATATCCTATACTTAAACTATTTAATAAAACAACACCTAAGGCATAAATAATACCGCGGGGCTGCGGACGGTGAGCTATGGGTGGCTCGCCGTCCGGCAAGGACCAGACCCGCGTCGACGGCGCGTTCGTGTTCCACGCGCGCCTCAAAGAGATGTCAGCATCATTGACGGGGCCCTCCCCCAGGGCCATAGCCTGCCGGGGCTGCGGGACGTTCGAAAGAGATACCGCGCCCCCGGAATACAAAAGGCTGAGGAAGGAACATGGATGGGTTTTAGTCAGTAAGAGTCTGACACTCCCACCCGCCCCACCCACGGCGGGAGGGGTCATTTGATGATTTCCCATCCGAAAAAAAAAAAAAAAAAAAAAGGCATAAATAATACCCGCATATTATTCAGACTACACAACGCTAAGCTTTTGTTGTTTTCTCGTAAATTCATTTTAGGCTGGAGAGCAACGTAATAAAGCTTCCGGCACATTTTTTGTAGCCATATTCAGTCAAAATAAACTAGATACCTACGGTTTTAAGGAAATACATTCAACTAGTTATAAAAAAGGTTTTTGTTGTAAAGATGTTTATTAGAAAATCGTGCCTATAATATTTTTTTAGATACCTTCACATTATGAAGAAAAAACTATTCCTACACAATAAAAATCGTACCTATGTAAGTTCTTGGTTTCCCTCCTGGGGATCCCTTTTCGCTGCGATTGTTTTATTACAGCACCTTTATGAAATTCAAATGAAGGCTGGATACCATGAGGGTCCTTTGGCTGTTCCATACCGTTAATATTTATTTATTTCCCAAACAGGAATCGCAATGCAAACTTCTATGATTTATGGCAAAGTCTACGTTTTCCGCAGGCTCGTTTGTATTGCAATATTGTCCGCCAAGTTTCACGGAGCACCAGTTTTGCCCTGTCTCCCCGTGAACAATGCTCGCTGACCGCTTGTTTTATTTCGTTTCGTTTCGACGCGACAATAGCCCGGCTTAGTTGACTGGATTTCCCAGTGTTAATTACCGATTCGTAACTCATTTTTTTCAGCTTCTATACGGAAAGTCCAATGAATCATATCAGTTGGAGTTCTGAACTTTTACAGCGGTCGTGTCGGTTGTGTTACTGGTAAAAGGCAAACTTCATTAAAGCTTTATTCGATTCCATCTATTCCCCGAAATTAAGGAGATTAGTTTGAAACAGGCGAAAACTCATCGGAGTAAAAGAAGCGGCGAACATTACACGTGAAAACACGTCTTGATGAAAAAGAACAAAGAAGATTTTATGAATCACTTGCTAAGCTAACACTTTTTATTACAAAACGAATTAATTAACGTTAGCTTATATAGCATAAATATTTATTGCATACAAGTGAAATTTACTTACATTATAATTAAAAAAGGATTGACTTGAATAGTGCATTTTGAATTTGTCTCAGAATTTTAATTAGTTATCGTCTCTATATTTGTAGATCCATCGAAACCTACTTTTAGCAAACAACATAAGTTTATGATTTTCTGCTTTAAATCTAAACTTTATTGTTGTCATAGAGTTCTACAACTATTAATTTAGAACTTTCGTAAAGGATCTAGTCTTAAATTAATTTCACGAGCTTCAGTATTGTGGAGGATTTCACAGTAAAAACTAATTATAGAAATTATCTATTTGTAATAGAAATCATTTACTTATTAAAATTATTATTTAAATACTTTAATTATTCACAAGATTGGTCATTGCCCGTCTGCAGAATGAAATTGGCAACTGGTAACCTTATACGCAATAAATGTAAGGACTAGTTCACAGACACTAGCAGAATACATACCTAACTACAAATTCACAATGTGTATTCGCTTTGCAAAGAGAGCTCATATTATATTTTTCTTAGTGTTTCAAAATCAGTAGCATAGTGTAATCTGTTTTATGAGTAAAACGGTCTAAATATATTCCTATTTTTCTTTTGCCTGTAATAGTACAGTTTTACTTACGATATGAGCTCTTTTTCACGTTTAAATTTTCATAAATATGCACATTTAAACAACTCTTTTATATTATAAATTACGCATCCATCCATATCTCACAATACAATCAAAACATTCATGAACCGTACATTTTACGGTTTTAAATCACACATTTTCAATTAATGCTGAAATAACAATCGTTCTATTATCTTATGGAAATGTGCCAAATCGATGTGGTCAGGCAATTCATTTACGTATCAACAGATTTTTTTATCACAATAGCTATTTTATGTTATTACTTCAGCTCACGTAATACGTAAAACAATTTCTGTAAAAAATATTTAACGAAGCTAATTGTAATATTTGAACGATAAAATAAGCGTGTAAATAAATTAACCCTTAAAAATCAAAGTAATATTTCAGCTAGTTTACAAACTAATATTAATGCCGTCTGAGCAAACCCTTAGCAGGCGTGGGGGTACCTTTACGAGCCAGCCACGTGCGCGAGCCCGCAGTAATTTTTGATAAAATTGTATTACACTTCTCTCTGCTGGGCAAGGCAGTATTCTGTTTTATAAGTCAACTCGCTCGCGGTAACATTGGGCATGACGGTTTAGATTTTATGTCGCCAAGGAACGGATGGTTCTATTTTCTCAGACGACTTAAAGGCTTTCAACTTACGATCGGACGGATTTCCCGAATACTGTTGTGATGTTTTGCAGGAATTAAAACGTTTAGAAACAAGCGGCTGCTATGCTATTCGTCGTTGACATTTTTGTATAACAATAAATTTAAATAAAAGCTATTTTATTATAAAATTAAAATAATGTGATTCAATAATATACTAATTTATATTTAATCTTTGTTACAGGTAATTTACCACTTGAACCTGGAGATCTACGGCACGAATGACACTAGTAATGGTGAATACCCCAATGGCCCCAAATAGTACCATAATTACCACGTTAGTGCTGCTCGTTATGATACAAGCCCATCCTCTAGTACCTCCTAGAACAGCGATAAACCCTTCTGTAGCAGAGACCATATGGCAAATTCAACTGTTACATAATCAAGGTTGCTATTATTTCTTCTACATGGCTGAGCACAAATCAAATTATCAACACAGTCCATCGGCACGAGTCCAGACTACGTGCTTCACTAAACTTGTTTGAGCACGACGCTATTTTACTACTTCAACGGCTCTTAACCGGCGCTGGTATTTAAAAAAATCCTGAGTTTTAATATTGATAGTTTGTTGAAACCACCGCGCTTGAGCGTAACGAAAGTATAACTTTACTAAATCATTTAAAAACTAGGTACGTACTGTCCGCCGCTTCGTTCTCGAGCGGATTTCTGAATAGTTACACCAATTGTTAAAAGTTTCAGCTTAACTGCCATTTCTCATCGCTCCGGAGATGAAATTAGGACAACCCTCGCAATGTTACAAGTTGACTATTATTATTATTTAGTGTGAAAGACCCGGTTATTAGAGATATCTACGTCTTCGGATTATTGATGTTATTGCACCATTCGCCTTGAATACTTTTTTGTGCGGGATGGAATTATGGAATACGTACTTTCCTTTACATGTTTTATATTACAGGATTTAGCGTAAGAAGGTATCATACGGATTATCATCTAGGTATTTATTTCTTTAATGATATATTTCGTAATAATATCAGAATAAACATAATATTACATAGTCGAAACATGAAAGGTTCAATTAGTTTAATAGCTTGGAGTATAATAACGCTTTTAACATAAAAGAAATAATACTGTCTGTCCTAATTTATCTTCTATTTCACCCCTTCCTACCTTTCTTAAAAGTATTTTTCATTTAATTTTGGGTTTGATACCGTTTTAATATCACTCATGACTGATCAAAGACAACTTTGATTAAGCACCAACAATTAGACAAAAAGGAAGTCTAATAAATTAAAATACACCTTGTTTCTTAATAATACAAGTGGAGGGTGGAATGAGCCAATGAGATCCTGCGAGAGGATTAGCATGTTTAACGTCAGCTATTTTGATATTAAATAAATATCGTAGCAGTTGTAAGTCTGAATACTAAAACATATCCATTTTAGCGACTTGCATAGTTTCATAATTAATGCACTCTAGCTGACGGCTAAATGTCCGAAAACACAGCATTATTGTTGCTACTATAGCACTGTGTTTGAACAATTAAAACTATCCGAAATTTAATGAAAATAAATGTGCAATCCAGCTTGGTCATTGTAGTTTTAGTTTTCTAAAAACAATTGACGTATATTTTAGCTGGTACTTTTGTTTTGAATAAGGAACTTTATAAATGAAGTCCCAGAATACGCGAACGCGTTCAGAAACTCGCATTATACACATTGAAATGCTCGTGAACGTACTCCGGGCTACTTACACACCCGTCTCCCTACGTTTCTACACAAAGGCAACCTTATTCAATAAAATTCTATCCCCCACTGGGAATAGTTCAATAAAATGCCCTCACAAAAGGTGTTATAATGAAACTATCTTGCAAACAAAACGTGGGGGTTACTTTATTATGAAAAGATCTTTTTATTTTTCTAGCGCTCGGCGTTAACCCTGACAGGTATCCGAATTAAACTTTCTATTGCTTCCCCTGGGTGCCGTAAAGGGTTTAGGGAAAATCTCAGGTAGATGGGTAAAAGCATCAGCATAATGAAAATATGACAAATGTCCAGAACTCGGTTTAGTTTTTCGTAGTAGTTTGGCAGGAAAAGCGAACATTTAAGACATTTATGGGCTATTGTGATTGATGATACTTTCACTAATATGACGTAATGAAGATAGTGCTCAAGCGATATGGTAGCCATACTTCTTCTTCTTGTCAACTAGGTCATTTAATATAAACATGCTCGTTCCGCTGGTATAACTTGAATCTACAATGGCGGTTGAGTTTCATGGATGATATATTGCACTAATATTGACAACTTGATGGCCGAACGCTTACGAGTATTACATCACTACGATGGATATAACTTTACAACAAAATAATCTATGTGTAGCGACGTAAGGTGCTGTATAGATTTTGGTTTGGGTTCGTTTACTTACATCACTTTTAATTTAAAGCACTATAGCTGCATTCACCTAATAGTTCCGTCACTAAAATTATCGGTACCCTTCCCATACGTATGTATGATTTTTACTCTTTCACGCAAAAACTATTAAATGGATTTGTATGAAATTTTTTTTTAGTACGCAGCTTATAACCTGGATTACCACATAGGATGCTTTTGTCCCGGATGTGTGAACTAGTTTACTCAGGATGCGGGCAAAACCGCGGAAAACAGCTAGTATACAATAAACTCCTAGCAAACTTTAACTAACCCTCCTCTGCTTTTTATGTACCTACGCGAATAGCATGTACAACTTTCACAGGTATTCACGTTTCACAGCCAATATATAAACTAGTCACACTATAGCAGGTATCCAAAATCAACCAAGTTTTCAACATGCACTTGCACATACAACGTGAACAAAGTCACGCAACGCTTCAGAAAACGACAAAAAACGAGGTGAAAATGCTAGCTTGCGAGTTAAAACGTTCCCCGAACTTTTTCAAACATGAACACTGTGACATTAACAGCTTCCACACTCGAACTAAGAGGGGTAAGTCGAAACATGAGGTGTGAAATGTTGCGTTATAATACCCATTACATTAAGCTCTAAGTCATTCCAAAGCAGCAGTTTGATGCCATGATACGCGACATTAACGCTCAATGTGCCGTGTCCAAGTCGACAATCTATATCCTCAACTTATGCAACATAATATCGGTCACGTTTTAACTAAATGTTGGTTTAACTTGACTGTTTGTCGTTAGTGTTAGGCCGTCTCGCTCGCTCCGGACATGGAGCGGCCCCTTGCAAATTGAAATCGCAAAGGGTACCCGCCGCACGCCGTACGCCGTAACGTCAATAAACATTGAACGGAGCGAAACGTATCATTGTTCTCTGTATATTTTAATTATTAGACATGGCCCGAGGGCCTGACCCTCGGGTGCGAAGGGCCTTTAATGGTAGCGATCTTTCGTTCGTCCTAAAGGAGTAGGTACGTGGGTTGTTTCCTTTTACCTTTGTTGTTTTATGTTTGGTGCGTTTAATCATTAAATATGTTTCTGAACTATGATTTTCATTGCGTTAATGATGTAAGAAAATAGGTGATAATTTAATTTATTTACATTTTTGGCCATAGGACCTACACCCATAATTACTCATATTCTACTGTACTATCATCCCATCGCAATAACCCAGATTTCTTTTTATGTTTTGCAATAGCCCTTGTCAAACTAGGGATTGTCCTTGGGTGCATTTCACTAGTATATACAGGGATACCTAAAGGGTCACCATTACATTATATCAAAGTTGTCTCATTAAGTTTCCGTAGTTTCGCTTCAGCCCTTAGTTTACCTCCTTTGGGAAAAGATCTGGTGCTCCTTAGTCCCGTGCATGGTAGAGGCATACGTTAATTAATTATTAATACACATTAATTATAAATAATAATTCGCAACCAATCGGAAGCAGAAGAAAGCTGTAGATAAAGAGCTCTGAGTTAAAGAATACTGGAAGCAGTATAAACATAATTGTTACCAACTTAATAATTATTATAATCAATACGTTCAAGTTCCCAAAAGGTTCATTGTTAAGCTTAGTGCGTGGGCGCTGCCGCTCGCTTCAAGCTCAGCTCTAACAAATTAACCAGTTTTAATACGTTTTGCTCGTATCTTCTATGAACAGCTGCTAATCTTGTATACATACCATCATGACGTTTATTGTTGTAGCAAATAAAATGAAAAATAAACACGCTTGGATAACGTAAGGGGATTAATGTTGGCAGAGACGGGCTGGCGACAACATAGGCATGTGCTCAACACAACAATTTGCAAACGATTCGCTTTGTTACCACTCGAGTGTGAGTAACGATTATTATTTCAAACCTAACTTAAATTTTCTGTTAGTATATATGTTATGTTAAATTATTATTCTTATTAAAACTGAATAGACTGGGATACAATTTTGAATATGGTATCGTGAATAAAAAGAATTATAAAATTTATAGTTAATAAAATCTTTATATTTAAAAGATATGTTGCTGGACTTGGACTGGTACGCTAATTGCACTACTATTTGTTCTCGTCCTTTCATTAAAAACAGCTTATAACTTTGGAACCGGCAGACGGATTATTATCAATTTTAACTAACTACCTTCCCGATTACACTAGTTTTCAATTAAAATGCATATTGGAATCGGTTCATCCATTTGGGAGATTCGATGCCATGGATACACACAGAGCTACACGTTATACTTATAACATCTAATTTTTTGTCGGGAGTTGAAAAGAGAAAAAGTAGCTATCTGAACGCATTACTTCATCAGAAACATTTTAATCAGTTATGTCTTTCCATACCTATATTTATATAAATTACATACAAACAAAATTTTTTTTCCTCTTTGTTATATTAGTATTGGTAAAATTTTTATATATTGTTATATTAGATATCTTCCCTATTCTTAGCGTGACACAAAATAAGTACCTTTAATGGACACAATAAAAAGGGTTAGTGCGTCACATGTGGCACAATATAATTATAAAGAAGTTAAGTGCCATATTATTGCCTTTTATTACATTGTTAATAAATGCGTGCATGATTAATTCGTCAAAGAGGTAAATTGCTCCTTTTTGTTGCAAGTAGGCACGCAATCGCTTTTTCTTTTTGCAACTAAAAGCACCGCATTTATCATTAAAGCTTAGCTTTTACCGCAAATGTAAATTAAATGGTTGTGTCCCCTCCCTAAAGCACAAATGGTCTGAATTAAAATCTCTATTAAATTTAGCTAAAGAATGTAAAAGGATACTTTTGTCTGGACTTTTTTAGAATAATCGTTAAACGTTTGTATTGTACAGATGCAGTTTTTTTTGTTGAGAAATATAGCTGTAATTGTATGGATAAAAATTTGTGATGTTTTTCGTTATTTCGTTGTTTCAAACTTAGGTAGGTACGTTTTAAAGTTATGTGCCTTTTTAAATACAACATTTTAGCCCTTTTTCAATAATGGATACGTACAAACACACGTACAACAAACAAACGTTCCATATATGAAATCTAGCAGACAATTCCTTCCTATCTACACGAGGTGAAATAGACAACATCTTCTTCAAATTCCACTAGACATCAGTGAATTATTATCAAATCTTTTATAAAGATTAAATGCTATCTACATATTCATATGTACTTATTATATTATACATACGACGGATAATGTTGCAGAATTTCCTTATAAAACAATAACACTAAAGTTAGTTTACAACTGGCCCCACAGTTTCATCTCGATAACGCAATTTGTGTCACGGACGGCCATCGGCGAAGCGTAGAAGCTCAATTACGAAGGGAAATTGTTGCTAGCATCTAGGCTTAATATAACAGATCGAAATATACATACATAGATAACTAGTTGTTTCCCGCGGTTTCACCCGGATCCTGAGAAAATTACTTCACGCACCCAGATAAAAGTATCCTATAAGTTGGTTCAGGTTATAAACTATGTGTGTAGCAAATTTCATCCATATCCATTCAGTAGTTTTTGCGTGAAAGAGTAACAAACATACATCCATCCATTATCACAAACTTTCGTTAGTTAGTAGGATTTATGACATTAGTCTGATTTATTTGTGGATTAATACAAGAATTATAATTTTGAAGTAGGTAAAGCAACTCAGAAACAAAAATACACATAGGCCAATGAATCAGTTATAAAACCACCAATTAATGGAAGAAAAAGTACACATAATAAATAAGAAGTATATATATGTGTGTTTCATACCTTAAAGAAGAGACTGAGTCTATTTACAATAATAATTATCCTTACTAATATTATAAATGCGAAAGTAACTCTGTCTGTCTGTCTGTTACGCTTTCACGCCAAAACTACTGGACCGATATAAATGAAATTTGGTACCGAGATAGAATAGACTCTGAGAAACAACATAGGCTACTTTTTACCCGGGTGCGCTAAGTAGTTCCCTCGGGATGCGGGTGAAACCGCGGGAAACAGCTGGTAATTAATATTCCAAATATTTGTTGATAACAATCTATAAATAATCTGCCTATATAAGATCGTCAAAATAATATATTATTTTAGATCTTTTAATAACATGATTATACCAAAATTAGAAATAAATTAATCTATTTTCTACCTCTGTTAGATAAGTACTAGATATATTTAGCTGCTTATCAAACATATGAACCAAAACAAAATATTTGTTATGACAATTTTTCATAACATCAAAACATTTATATGTGAGACAAAAATATAATACAATTTTGATCAATATAATAGGTATATTAGTTTAGCACAATTTTCACTGACGAGAAATTAATAAAATGCAATCAATTTCAAAATTAATGTTCAGCCACATAATATTAATTGAACCATGAAATAATTTTAATTTATTTTCAAGAGGAGCTCATGGCTAATAGGCCAGTGCTTTTAGCCTCTAAAAACGGTAAAAAGTGAATTAAATAATAGTAGGATGAAACCCATTGGAAAAGGAGGAGAATACAATAAAAATGATAGGAAAAATAAATTACGGGCGATCTGAGGTCGGGAAGTGGGGGGAGGGGGGGTTAAAGTTAAAAAAACGGTTTATCTCAATTTCCGGCAAAACTACAAGTCCTATGAAAAAAAGTTAAATGGCAAAGTTGTAGGTAATAAAAAGATCTACAACTTTTGGATTGACACTTTTTTCACATAACCTCAAAATTTATGTGAAAAATTCAAAAAGCCAAGTTTTTGGTTTGTTATTTTTATCTTTTACAATAATTAATTTTTTTTTACGAAATTTGGTGAAAACTTACCTTTTTATGTCCCAAACACACTGTTATTTATTTGATTTAAAATAGTTATTTTTTCACCCTTATTGAAAAAAAATTAATTATTGTAAAAGATAAAAATAAAAAACCAAAAACTTGGTTTTTTGAATTTTTCACATAAATTTTGAGGTTATATGAAAAAAGTGTCAATCCAAAAGTTGTAGATCTTTTTATTACCTACAACTTTGCCATTAAACTTTTTTTCATAGGACTTGTAGTTTTGCCGGAAATCGAGATAAACCGTTTTTTTAACTTTAACCCCCCCCCTCCCCCCACTTCCCGACCTCAGATCGCCCGTAATTTATTTTTCCTATCATTTTTATTGTATTGTCCTCCTTTTCCAATGGGTTTCATCCTACTATTATTTTTTTTGTTTTCAAAAGTTATTGGCACTGGTCTATAAGTAAAAGCTGCACATGTCGATCGATCAAATGTTGCGGTGCGGACGGTCTGTGGATGGATGACCATCTATGTCACACTGAGATTCTTTCCTACCTTAAGCCGTTGGTCCCAGCTGTCATTTGTAGATCTCTAACGTTACGGGTAGTCAGAAGCCAGGTAGTCTGGCAACCAGTCTTACCACAAGTGGTAACGTTTTTCCCGGTAACTGGCTATGGAGGTCAGATAGGCAGTCGCTTCAAATAAACTACCGGCACTCAGCTGCATCCGGTAGGATGAAAGCCGAGCCAAGGATAGTTTGTAAAAGGCTTTATAATGTTACTTACAAGTAATAGATTTAATACGGAGTACATAATATAGCTACTTCTTTTTCTCAGTTTTATTTATGTTTGAAGAGGCTTAAGTAAGTTTTAAAATCCCGTATTAGTATTAAGGCTGTTGAAATGGAATTGGTACATGAAATCTGGATATCGTTCTACAAACAAACAAGGACAGAAAGATAGGTATTAAAAAAAAGTTCGTATTGTTTAAAAAAATATATTACTTAGGTATTTCCGTATTTTTTATTTCATTTTTATGTGGTTTCTATATTCGTTCGTTTGTATTGTTAGTACGTGATTTTTATTCCTCACAAATACAGGTGTTATATTCTAGTTCTGGTATTTGTTTGTAGGTACTTTTTTATTCATGGAAACATTCTTTTGTACTGTGAAAAACCCACTCAATTGTCACGATATGTAAATAGTACTAGACTGTTGGTATTTTCCATGGCCCTTTCTGGCGAACAAAATTGATGCTTTAAAAATAACAAATTCTAGTTATAAATGTATTGTTTAGAGCGATAATAATAATTTTGTTGCTTGTACAGCTTCAGGTTGACGATGTTTGAACATAACAATGTAGGTACGATGAATACATAGTTAGATACACGAGTTTCATGCAAACCAACCGTCATGTCTACATTATCAGGATCTGTAAACAGACTGATTGGCTGTGCGCTACAGATCTTCTTCAGGCGTTTATATTCCTAACTAATATAGCACTGTAGTACCTAGGTATATGTGATTATGAAGTGATTGCGCATACAAGCATATTAAGTTGTGACTGCACAATGCGACGCGATCGCGGGATGCAATGTTTAGCTTTTAGCGTTAATTGTCTAAGACAAGACGACTGATTCGCGTCCTATGGCTGATTAGAAATCCGTGCATTTCAACTTGCACTGTAGGGGTATATGTATATTACTCTCATCGTCTTACTAGTCTATTCATATTTAATTAGATAGTGACTTAATGTTTATTTGAAAGAAGAAATTTGACATAAGGCCTACATGTATATTAAAAATATATAAAGTATAGAAATGCGAATATAGAACCACATCTAGTTATACAGACATCCAGTTTTCTAATAAATTAGAATATTATATTCTTAATTATGTACATCGATAGGAAAGCTTAAGTCATTGGAAAATAGTTACAAATTACCTGCTAGCGGTACGCTAAGACGGCATCAAGCGAGGACAACGACAACCAGACGAATAAGGTTAAATAATAAAAGTTTGCATCTCGCTAAAATATGTTGAGTTTTTAAATATTTTTTTTCCAAAATATGAAGCCTATGTTTCTATGACGTATTTAATTCTATTAACTATTTTATTTTTGATAGTACATAATTTTAAATTACGAATAATTTAGTGCTGCGTGTCGCAAGTTCGAAATCTGCACAACTAAAATTGTTTCAGTTTTTAGTGTTTGTGCATTTGTAATAGGTATATACGAGTACATATATTTTGAAAAAAGCACGTTAAGCTGTTGGTCCCGGTTGTCATTTGTAGATCTTTGAGAGTCGTTACGGGTAGTCAGAAGCCCGAAAGTCTGACAACCATTCTTACCAAGGGGTACCGTGTGTTTCCCGGTAATTGGGTTGTGGAGGTCAGATAGGCAGTCAGGGTTAGACTGGAAGCCGACCCCAACATAGTTGGAAAGGGCTAGGTAGAAGATGAACGCATCCACATTTTCTTAACGTGCCGCTAGTATACTAATTATCCTGTTACCTTTTAATTGGTTCACGCAGTACAAATTTTACTTAAATACATTCAATGAACTGAACACACGGTATTTAAAGATTAATTACTCGTCAGTTAAATTCGTCATTGGGGAACAGATTACACTAACGAATTACATGTCTGTGTTAAACTCTATACGTGATGCGATTAATCGTCAATCAGCGGGAACTTTAATGTTATTTAGCTACATGTACGCTGACTTATATAGTAATTAAATTATTTTATGTTGTTCGATTTTGAAATATAATTTTACACCCTGTTAAATATCTTCACATATCAGTTGTGAAAAATCTAATTTGTTTACACTTGGTAAAAAGTTATAATCAACACAGTCAATGCCTATTGGTGATTGCAGATGACTAATTCAAATTTTCTCTACTAGAGTCTACATAGCTTACTAGAAAAATACAGTTAGATACTTAGTTTTTTTTGTAAAGATGGGTAGATCCTTTTAAACGCAGCTACTACATAACAAAGTTGTAAAGAAAATATCGTATCCACCACTGTTTCTTCCTAAGTACGTACAGTCGCACTCTAAACGAATGTCCCACAGGTCGCAAAGTTTTGAAACCGTCTTGTACATTCGTAAACAAAAGTTCCCTACGCTAATTATATTAAAAAGCCAGCCCTGGGATGACGTGATATTCCAGGACAAGGGTGCGCATTAATCATTCTCAAGCAACGTTATCTCATGTACCGAACCCAACGCAACTTGTACCTTCTGTCAAAGTATACACGCTAATGTTTTTGTATGATGTTAAATATACTGCGAGATTAATTTAATGTTTTAGAGTTTTCGCCTGTTTACTACAGAAAATTCAAACTTACTATGATATTGTCTTTTGTTATTAACGAGTAAGCCGATAAGTCTAAAATGTTTGTCAAAAGAATTTAATCCTCTGTGTGCAGGTAATATCTATCGTACAAAAACATTGCATTGATGAAGGCACTATCGATTCTATTGAACAGATCCAGTAATTCTCCGTTCCATTTCCATAATTGCTTTTATTAAAATGTTATACCAGTAGGTACCTACATTGCACTCAATTGAACGAGTGTTTGAACAATGTAGGAACATTTTTAGAAATGAAAAAGTAGCTTCGTGAATGTTCGTACTATATTATCGCAATAAACTCGAGCATCATTAAGTGTCATTACAGCAAACTTAACAAGTGAAGTGGATGCTTGAATGTCGTTTTTTTCGTTACGCTGTAAGGACCCCTAAAATATATTTCGTGTTAGGAGAAAATATAAAAAAGTGACGTGACACTTTTTGCCGGGTTTAACGATCATTCCGCGGTTGTCGTTAAATCAAGGGGGTTTTCGTGCCATGAATATGCAAATATAACATTCGTGCTGACGATTAATGCCGATTTCCCGTCGCGGATAAAGGCTTCGATGGCATTTTACGCAACCTGTTGACTCATACTCGTACCTAGTACATCGTTACTTGTTTGTCATTACAGCAGATTAAATGACGGGTTGCTTTTCAGTATTGTAACAGTTGACGTCAGCTTCCTAGTATTTGACGTTGAACCGTATTGGGTTCAATACTTTATCCCCGGCATAATCGGTACTATTGTTTTTTAACGAGGACTTTTTTATGCCTCATACATTGAGCTTAAGCTATATCCTACTGGATTTACTTTTTAAATATGCTACTTATTCAGTGTGCCTATCATGAATATAAGCGATTTTGGAATACAAATTAATCATTGCTCACATATATCTTTGGCGGATAAAAATTATTCATGTGCATTAAATTAATGTATGTATGTGTCAACTCTAATACACCGTAAGTTCCTCTCGATAAACATATCATATTCTTATTCTGGTTCCCATCAACAATTTCACGGAACGGAAATCCTGATTTTATTTCCGGGACATCGAAATATTATTGTTGATTCACCTTGTCTTCCCGTAAAAAATCTTCCAATTTCATTTTAATGCGGCCCCGTACCTCTGAGTTGTTTTTATTTTCCCTCACAGTAATTATTAGGTATATTTATTTTTGGGCTTAATGACTATACTTTTTGCATCATACATAGATATTATAGACAATCCCTATATAACATCGATACTTTTCCTATATGTTTATTTAGAGGTGCTCTCCCCTAATACCTACTATCGACTACCACCGATTAGGGTCGCACCGAATTATTGATCAAGGTCGATCACGTATATTTAAGCGGATAATACATGCGTCTCTGTATCGTTTAGTATAAAATATTTAAAGTAATACACAATCAATGCATAATCGATACTCAAGCTCTATCATAGAGTAGAGTTTCCGCAGCATTGGAACCTAAAACTCGAAGACTCAAAACGTCTAAAAATTCGCACTAGCCCGCGTTGGATATTAGCCCACCTCTTATCATAAAAATTACGTAAGTGGCTTCATTAGATACAATATTAGTTTTTGCAATAACTGTTCAGGTGTGAGAGCGAGACACAGCTACTTACGTCGTATAACACCGTCTCTCTTTCACAACCAAACTTTTCCTGCTTTGGTACGTCATGGTAAGGCCCCTGATCTTAAATAAACATATACATATAATAACAGGGGCTGTACGACCACGTGTTTTTGTAATCACTATTCAAGTTTGAGAGCGTGACACAGCTACTTACGTCGTATAGCTCCGTCTCTTTTTCATAACGAAAATAATCTTGTTTTGGCACGTCATGGTAAGGCCCCAGATCTAATGGAATGTTGCCACTGTACATAATTTATATTATATATAATAGTCAGTTCTTTTTGTACATACATTAATATTTACATATTGCATTTATTTATGTTATATTTATTTGCATCACCGATTTGACGTCATCACGTCAGTATTCGGCTTTCGCTGAAAATCAGCGCTGGGACTTTGTCTCGCATAGGGTCACAGCATTAAGCTGAGCGAGGGCCGTATTGCGTGTTTGTGACGCATACTACCCCCTTATGTATCAGTATTTTTTAATTTTTTTTTTGTGTATATGTATGTCTCCAATCACGTAATTAAACGTATTTTCTTTCTTTTCTTTTCTTTCTATCTGAAAAACCTTCAAACAAAAAACAACTCAATGAAAGCACGTTTCTTACCACATTTTTAATAAAACCATTCGCTTATTAAATCTATTTTAGTTACCAAACACTTTTGTTCTTTCCTGTCGTGAACAGTTTGATAACAAAAATAAGTTAAATAAAATATAAGTTAGTAGCTACATAAAAAATCCTATTTTATTTTAAAGCATTATGGTTGTAATCAGCGCACTTAGTGTTAGTTACTCAACTAAATATTTCACGTACCATAAACGAAACAGCTTGACACCAACACCAACAGTGGCAATAATAATTGAATGCCGGCGCCTTGTGATTATAATAGTTATAATTATGGCACAAACGATAATCACCCAACTCAATAATACCTACACACCCCTAACGTTTGAAAATCTTAGAAGCAGAAATTGCTAGTAATATTTTAATGTCACTAATTTGACGCATAGTAAGCAAAGCTGTGAGGTTAATGGCGAAATTATTTATTTAGTCTTGTTATAATTTAGGTTTAAATTAAAACTAGCTATTCACGTGGTTTTGCCCGTTTTTGAGGGAACTACTTAATGCACCTGGATAAAAAATAAGTCCATAACCATCTCTTGGGTACTCTGTATTTCCGTATCAAGTTTCATCCAAATCGTTTTAGCTATTTTGCCGTGAAAGCATAAAAAAATATAAAATTAGTTCTCAATGTATATTATAGTTCCATCTATCGTAATTCAGCGTATATTTTCCATAGAACCGCAATAAATCATTAAGAAAATCGATAATATCGTTAGAAATAAAATTATAATCGATCGCTTCCTTTATCAAAATGTCGCTATTAACTTTGGCTATAACAACTTCAAACTTACTAACCAATCTGTTTTACATTACAAAATAAGGCATATTATAGGAAACATAAGCAGCCTGAACTGATTGCCTAAGCAAACATAAACAGCCTGATAAAATTGCAACCACGAGTGGCGATACTTAATGTAAAAGTAATGTCGGAGCCGTTAACTCACTACTGCCTTACCGACTGGTCAATATTCTGATCACGGCACCAGTTATTTCATTAAACTGTATATGTTATTCAGATGCTACAGAATCAGTAATGTTTGAAACAGCCATAGTCAAAAACCCCAAACTTCCCATTATAAAAAAAACAACATACCATATTTGCGTTCCGCTATGAGTGATAAAGGATTTATGCCTGCTTGAATCCCTCGCATGTTACGTCAGCCACGAATTAAATATACATGAAATCTTCTCAACTTGATATTTTCGAACCTAGAATACTTACAAAATTAATTACATAAACCATGTTCGTGTATTTTGAAATACATAATAGGGCTTTGGATAATTCCTTTCATCGTAATTAATCATAATGACGTTTCTTGACTGTTTACCTTCCGTTTTGTATAGCTCCAGCTGTTGCTATAGAGATAGCTGTTCGTAATCTCTCAGACAGTAGGCTCAGAAAGACTTTGTGATATCTCAAAGAGTTTTGAGAAGGTTTTGCACGATTATTGTCTAATACATTCATTGCTGAAAGGAATTAATATTTTAAATAATAAATATAATAGTAAAAAAGTGTGGTCTATTAAAATTAAAGTAATGTTCAGTAAGGTTGGCTTTGTAGTTTTAATTTTTAATAATCCGTTAGTGAAACACGCCATATGTACCTTAGATTATTACATTTTATTACCATGGAGGTTAAAATGTAATAACATTTTAGAGGCACGTTGAACGAAGTAGGGGATGTAATATCAAGAAGTAACAGTACTTTGAAAACGTTTCAATGCAGTTTTTAACCACCCTTACATATTGCTACATCTCAATGAAATTCAAAGACGCAATGCAATAAATATTTTATAGAACGTGATAACATCTACTTTTGAAAGTGCACCCAGGCATTTCAAATCCACATACAATACTTAGATACGATCGGCTCAAAGAAAAATACAACTAGTAGGAAGGAAATATATTTATAAGCCACTCACTTTTATTGCAGTAAGGCATGCATGCAACTGTAATACATTTCAAATTCAAGGAAACAAGTATGTGACCTGAGAATTGAACACAATTCTTTGCAAGTTTGTTGAGTTAGTAATATTTGCGACGTGCCGCAAACAAATCCCCACATTTGTCGTAAAGAAACAAAACAAATACTTATAGTCTGACAGACGCGGAGGCAGCGTGCAGCTGTGTGTATCAGCATAACGCGCTTTATTAGTTCCAAACGATCAAGAATTTTATATTGTTACACCTCTGCATAAAACACATGTATCAGATGGCAAGAAAATCTCTTTAATTTAATTAAATTCATTCTTTTATATTCCCAAATAACACTATACATAATAGTGAATAGCGCAATTCCGTCCCAACACGCGCGTGGAAAGATAAACAAAGCAATGAACAGCCTAATGGTTACTATTAACCACTAGAGACGGCAATAAAAATATTTTATATCTCTGTTTCCGGCAGACACGCGGTCGTCACGCGATACCCTGACGTGACCATTCGTCCTAATTTCAGCGAGACTGTACCATGTTTACGACCGATCAATATACGGTATCCAACTTGAGACAACTGGCTCAGTAACATCTTCCATTCGAATAATCTCAACCCTTCAGTAAACTGCTGCGACACTCGCAATCAACCCGCCAATTTGTATCCCAATATCGGTAGCGATAGCGTGGAAATATTTAGCGGGATAAACAAATAGTTGTGACAGTGTCATACGCCCAATCGGGCTCTCGAAAATATTGTTTACACGCTGCGCGGTCCGAGCACATAAATTATTCCGCTCCTGTGTTGGTGCGCCGCCGCGCCGTGTCGGTTTCCGAGCAGCTCAACTCCTTTACCATTCTTAGCGTTGCAAAGAAATTAAATCAAGGTATACGTGTCCATAACGACGCCACTGAAAGAGGTGGAACGTTGTGAAATCTGACAGTTGACGTCAGCCAGCCCACAATGCTCCGCTGTCCTTATCGCTAAGAGGGAAATAAATGAGACGACTTTTTCCTGCTTTACGAGCGAGTCACTCTAAATTCCTTGTTTTGTTTCGTTTTAGTAAAAAAATATGTTTATACATTTTTTAAGGTGGGCTGCCTAAATGAAATGTTATTTTTTACTTTCTTTAATACAGCCGCATAAAATTTTAAGATACTGCTAAGGGCTTTTTTCATAATTTTGTTGGTAAAAGTAAGACAGAATTTGGGTGGATAGCTGTGTAAAGCGAAGGAGGAACCACTTCCTCAGTATAATCTCATGGCATGTTCTCGTATAACATGACCTGAAAACTTTGAAATTCTTGAATATTTTTGTTTGCAAACCAAACTAATATTTATTGCGGTGGTGCTCTAACCAAGCAGACGTCCTCAGTACCAGTATGTGCTTGGCTCGCTATTGTGACATCCGTGTCCAATGATTTGAATTTATCGTCGTGAGACACGAAGAGGCTTCAGTTTAAACGTCTCTCAGTGGTATTCTTTCTTTAACAATAGCAAACCGTTAAAAGATTTCGAGTTAGCGTGGAGGGGTATCATTTGAAGACACGACACCGGTACTCCGGTTGCATTTCGTTTATTTCACTCCGTGTGTAGGTATTTGTAATGACAGTCATTACCTATTGTATTTTAGAAAGCACGCAATAGGTAGTTTGTACTGTAAGATGACTTGACATAGAACTTAACCACGACTGATCAAAGAGAGGGTTGTTTTCTGTATAAATAACTACTACGGTAGTTTAATTTTATATAGAAATTGTAACAGAATAATAATTTTAATTATATGAATAAAAACCTTTTCATATAGCCAACAGGATTCGCGATTATAAAAAGAAAAAAACCCGAGTAGCAATATAGCTTCCTTTAGTCTGCAGTCGGTAGATTTTCTCGGCGCGGTCATTACCCTCGAGTACTTGGAGATCGTGACCTTGCATTTCTTTAGCAACGTAAACGGATATTATGTAAAAATTGTATGGGTACAACGCAAATATATTCAGAATAAAGAAAACCGAGAGGGCTTAAGAAAACAATGAGAAAAACACGTGCTGTTAAAACGGAACTCTTCGCTTCTCTCTTCTTCTTCTCCGTCTCGTTTTCTTCTTCCTCTCCGTTACAAGCAGATGCGTAATTTTACATTCTAACCCCAATTCTGATTTAAAATCAAATATTTAATTTAACAAATTTGTTTACGATTGTTACAAGCATTTTAAATCAGTATGCACGGTCCCCAGACAATATGAACGGTGTTCACATTGCCTCAAATGTTCTCAGTAGCTAGTATTCGCACACGGCCAGCCCACCACTCGGTTCTGTGTTAATGGAAGGACGCAGATGTTTTTCGACTTACGTGGCCAATATTGCCCTATTTAGTTCACTAAGTATAAGTGCTTTGTAAACAAACTCAGAATTCCAGTTTATTATTCAAGAACAAAAAATATTTATCCGTACATATAAAATGCCTTATCCTGAATGATTGACTGACGGACCAACGCACAGCCACTCCACCAAACCACTGATCGTAGAGACCTGATACTTAGAGGGTTGATTCTTTGTATGATGTATGTAAGTGGATGCATACGTTAGGATTTCCCGAAATTCTACCCCTTTGGGGGGATAAGGGGGGTAAAGTTTGAATTTTTAACTAGATATTTGATAGACCACCCGGGCGAAGTCGCTGTAAGACTAACATTTTGGAAGTAGTTATTGGTCTTTGTGTTTTCGTTTTGTTCATATTTTGTGCTAAACTGCGTAGTTTATTTTTATTGGTGACTTCTCAAACGTCCTCGACGAGACTCAAATATGGGACACGGGAACAAAACTTCTTTGCTGAGCGACTAAATAATTGAACTCTATCCTGGGAGTGAGATGTTCACTAATATCTTGTTAGTCTCAGGATATTTTGCTGTAAGCAACCATTAGATTACATCGTAGCTTCTCTTCGATATATATTATTATTCTAAGGCTGAGTTATATTTATTATTTTGTTCCCCCTCACGCAATGTACTGCGTGCGTACTGGGAACAGTAACAACGGAAAAACGATACAGTTGTTCATACGTTACTTCTGAGTCAATGGAGCGGATACACTCCGGTTTTCACATTGACATATTTTCGTTGTAAGATTGTTCAAAAGAAAATGATATTCATCGCAAAAATAACTATTCATTTGTGGTCGACTTAGAGATCTGTTTTGGGTATTTTTTTATAAGTTAACCCTTTAAGTAAAACAAGTTGAATAGAGATATGATATATATCGTATGTAATATGCTATTTATTTTGTACGTAATCATTGCAGATAATTAAAAAAAAAACAAAAATGATAGGGTCAATTTATATAAAAAATAAATAAAATAGATGAAGAGGTTTTTTATTTCCGCAAAAACAAAAAATCTAGAAACACGTATGTTTCTTTTATTGGCTGTATTTCATTGATATAATATTTTTTTTATTTGAGACGTATCTATACTTTAAATTCTAAAATAGTAAGGTAAATTTTCGAAATTTGATTTAATATTCCCAATCATAACGACATGAGATTTTCGATTACCGAATCTATTAAAAATCCTAAATAAACTATTACATTGGTTCATATCAAATGTACGGTGAAAAAGGCAAACGACGCGGGAAGAATTGCTTTTTACGGATCGGCTAACATTCCGCGGTTCCTTGAGGGAGGGGGCGCAGTACGTGACGGCGGGGGCGGGGGCGGGGCGCGCTCAGAAATGAATTGTTTTCGGTTTACCGTAAGGTAACATTCCGTTATTGCGTACCTTTGTGGCTTTTTAAGTGTGTTTATAGGATTTGGTGCGGAACAAACGTCGAGTATTTTCCGGAAAACAGTTTAATAAAAATCTAAACAGTTCATACGTACACATTATCCGTCCTACATTACAATGCTCGGCTGAGGATCTGTTCACGACGTTTAATTCCGCTTCAACTTTCCATTCCCTTCATATTTTTTTATGCTGTCACGAGCCAACATTGTTCTAACTTGCGGTTAATAAAATCCGTCGTTCGGGAAAAGTAATGCAGCTATTCCAATTTTCGCTCACCTGCGTCGGATGCGCGGCGGACACAATAATTTAATTTCGCTCGTTACACGAAGAAATTATTCGAAAAAAGTGGAGGGAAACTCATAAAGCCATTACATTGCTTGGAAACGCCTGACGTAGCTTTCACAGATACGAGACCGGCGCTCAAAATTAATTTCTGAAACTGTTAAAAGTATCAAATTTTCTAAATTGTTCGAGACCTTTAAACCGGTAATAAATTCTTAATTAGAAGGAACGATATTATAATAATATGATATAATATAATACATTATTAATTCTATCAGATAAAAAGAAAGCAACCTTCAAAGAGCTGTTACTAAATTAAGTAAAAAGGAGAAGTAATTATTTTTTGAATGGGTTTTATGTATAAGATCAACGAAAAAATAATACCACTGCCTAAAAGCTATCAGAAATAAAAAGAAAGAATAAATGATTTATTATACAATCTGAATAAAAAATAGGAGAACTTTAGCCGAGAACGATGGAACCCTAATTGATAGACACTTAAGGAAAATAATGTAATCCCTCTCAAAGTCAATAGCCATGATTGGCCAAGAATGGCCTCTTGATTGTTCTTGGTTGACTGACTAAATTTACGACAGTTATGGTCTAAATACAGCGCGTGGAAGGTAGAAGTACATAAATTATTTCAATGTGTGTTTGTGAACTAGCTTGCTGGCCACTGGCATTAATAGTACCTACGTAGACGAGCAAACATAGTTGTGGATATTGTTAAATCTGCATAGTTAAGTGGATTAGGGATTCATGTTGTTGTGGAACATCATCAGATCAATAATTTGGTAATGTTTGTCTGTCTCAATTTATTTATTTACATTTTTGATATTTTAAGGTATACAAATAAAAAAAATATATCAACTTTTCCTTACCAACATTTTTAAATTAATTTTTAAAATTAAAATTAAATATCCTGAAGTTGCACGAAAACCTTAAAATATTTTGCATGAATAAAAATTTTAAGTACGAGTTAAATAGTTTGAGTCCGCTTCCGCAGAACAATAATAATTAAGTTTACAACGAAAAATAAATAGCAATATTTTCGTTAAATAAAATATAATATCAACGATAAATTAAATGATTGACGCCGCTAGCGAATACCTCGACTAATAAATTCCATCAGGGGTTGAACATCAACCCCGGTATTTATAACGCTCGCTATGAAAATTTAATTATAGGCACAAAATCAATTAATATTGGTCAGCGTGCGTACCTAATGTTCATATATATTTTTAAATTCGTTTTAAAGCTATAAAATTAAAGTTATGCTATTAACAAATTATTTTGGGCTCCTTTTTGTACTTATTTACTGCCGTGAGCGTTGTTATAAATCTTTTATAAACCATCGACCCATGTGAGATACAATGGAAATTCTATTGTATTTTTCTTTGATTGCAGCACAATTACCCTTTCAAAAATCTTAAGCGTGTAGCTACAGTCAACTTACACTAACATTTTACTTTTTTTTCAAGTATTTCATTTTCAAAACAATAAGTAAACAAAAATTAAAAACATAATCCATCTCACGTTTACGTTTACGTTAATGTAGAAGGTATACATTATACCTTCTACAAAACAAATCTTATGCATACCTACACGAGTAGATCGCAACATAACCAGTTAATAGCCAAACGACGTTAAATCCTCCAACTTAGCTTTGCATAGGTTACCACAAAGCAAACTTTGAGCTAAGACAGTACCAGTTATAACAATGCATTAGGCTTACACAGCTTATGGCTCGTATTAATAGTACTCACAGACTGCTAGACTATCTTCAGGCCTTATCTGTTTTCCCAATTAAGGCTAGAGGTTATGCTATTTCTCATGACCAATATTGTCGTGGTCGTCGGCGGTATCTGTGATGAGTATGTGCGATACTAAAAGCATACTACTTAGGTACATAGTTGGCTATTATACCTACTAGCCTTATCTTCATTGCTCTAATGCTTGCGTTATGTACTAGGTTTTCCTTGTGATTTTAGAGTCCTCGAGTTTTATTAGAAACCGCACATCTTTCTAGAATAAATTCTATGTGTGGTTATGGTTGACCTGTGCGTCGAATAAGATGCAATACAATTTAGCAATTAAGCTTTGATTGATTACCATCAAAATTCACGCACATCATATTAATCAAATCTAAACCAATTTAATAATATACATTTTAAGATCTAAATTTCGCACATAGTTTGAAATAACTACATACTATGGCGATATTTGTAATTATTGCAAATTTCATTTAGGAATATTACAGAGGTGCTACCGAAATATGAATGAGGAATGCCACTAAATAATGCCGTAACTGAATAATGAACGTCATATTAGCTGAAAATTAAAATTTTATTGCATTGTTTGACCTGACCCAGTTTGGACGATAATTAGCCGAGCTAAAAAATATCCCACTCCGTTTTTACGTCTCTCCCTTACGCGGGAATGTTTATGCATTTTTTATTTGACATTCTTCTATTGTCGTTGGAACTGTAGTGTTGAAGTTAAATAAACTCACGGCGTGCAATGTTTGAGCGCAAAAACAGAAAAATATGACAGAGAACTTTTCTTTTTGTTGTGTAAATATTCATAAAGTGACTTGGCGCATTTTTTTAACCATTAAAATAATCTTTTGGGTGGTACCTATTGTGATTCTAAAGGCATTATACCGAAATAAATACATAATATATCAGTGAATAATGCTACATGTAAAACATTAATGATTACATTCGAGTTTCCATGATATTAATTAAAAAATCTATAAATATTAATAACTCGGGACTAAAGCGTGTTCACTTTCAGAGCAGATATTCTTATTACGGGTGGGTGGAGGTTTTGTGTAACAACACCAAACGGTGCTGTACGCCTCAGGGTGATCAAAGAACTTTGAACCAGTAGCCTAATTAATTAGGCGCATTATTAATTGCTATCACCTATTGAAAAATTGATCCAGTTTTATTCTATAAGGTTAATTAATTTTATATTGTATATAATTCCTTATTGAGAATTTATATACAATATTTACAGGAGGAAAATTAAAAAATATATATATATTGTTATGTTTATTATGTAGAGGAATAAGGGCTTGTCCCTAGAAAAGTTGTGTAGAAATGTTTTCTATCATAAACAATATTGTGTTATGATTAGCAATTTATTCCTTATTTTTCGTTTTCACATTTCTTCTTCGATACATTAGGTAGAATTACCTAACATGCTGAATTCTACTAATCCGTTACACATATGACCATCTCTTTTGGCAGCCCAAGGCTGTCACGAATAATTCACGTACAGCGTAATGGCATTGCTCGAATCCTATTGAACAGAAGTCTTAATGGATACCGAGACCAATCTGATTGATTGTATTATTTAATGAATGTCCACACGTCCGTGTAACTGCAGCAGACCTGACATATCCCATCCGATAGTCGCCGTCCCGCGTCAGATTGTTGTAATCTAATCTATCAGATTAATAAACGGCTTTCAGACTAAATACACCTGGACTAAAAGCACATGCATGTTTCTCACCTATGGGATTTACTTAATACTGTTTCGAGGCAAGTCGCAACCATTCCGGAGGTAAAAAATATTCAGAAGTTTATTCAATGCGGGGACACATGCATTTATATAGTGTAAGATAAAATGAATGAATAGAAACCTATTGTATTATTTTTCTATATGTTCAAACTTTTCGAGTGTACTTATAGATAATGATGCACATGTATTTCTTATATAAGAATAACGACTGATTATTATTTCTCTTTCAGTTTTTTCACATTGGACTTTAAAAGTGATAATGAAGTTATAAACTTATTATCATTGTTAGTTTTGAGGAAACTAAAATTATTTTGCAAAAGATTTTTCATTTTATTTACTAACACTTATTATACAATTTTTAAATATATTCTAGGTAAAGTTTGTCTATGGGTTTATGCCACCCGAAATAAAAGTATAATATATTATTATCACTTTTTAGAACTGCGCTACAAAACGCGAGTATTTGGTGAAATCAAAATAACAAAATGCACTGCTTGTTCTAGACTAATTAGATTATCTAACTACTTAATGGTACACGATGAACATCAATCAGCACAATTATGTTTGTCTAACTGTACCTCCCTACCAGTGTCGGAATCCTCACCTTCCCCAAATTAAATGTAATGAGAGTTTTTAGAGCTTCCTGGTAAAAGTATTAGCTTTCCTCACGCGTATTACTCTGTTTTAAAACAGGTGCGTAAACTGAAAAGACGTGAAATGAGTTCACAGGAATTTGACCCCTGTCTTCATGGAAATTTTGTTAATGTTTGGTACATTCTTCTTTTATTAATAGATTGCGAAATTAAACGTCCAATGTTTTTGCTAAGAAATAAGAGCAGAGGTAATTATTTTACCATTGATGGTAAAATATTGTTGATTCAAAAAACATACTACAATTTTCATTTAGAAATGCGTAAATCTTACGCACATATTTTCTGGTATGCATTTACTTAATACCCAAAGTAAATTAAATATTATATAATATATGGAAATGACTTACATACACGGTTACAATAGCAATTCTTACCTTCTTACGCGTAATGCTTGTTCAACATTTTAAAGAAAATTCCTTGAAAGTATCCTAGTGCGAATAGCGAGTATTGAGGATTTACACTTAACTGCTACAGCATTTGAACTACGCCTTAAACGTTTCCACATGAATACGTCTATTACATCCAAGCGGAACATCAATTCCTACTTCATTTCAACCTCAATAAATATAAAATTCGCAGAGTACGTTTTATTGTCAAAAATGTACAGTTAAAACGATTCTAATGCTCGACAAAAATGTTTTCGTGGTAACGTTCCACATTTTAAAGCATTACATGCAGAATTAATCTAAGATTCCGCGAAAGAGGTTTTAACACTTTTAAAAGTTTGAAAGGGAAATAAAAAAACAGGAAAAACGTCTTTAAGAGTAAATAAGAGATGTTGTAGCTAATGCATCGTTTATTTTAGGATTATTTACGTTCCACGAACACCTTCTTCATATAACTGTGTTCATAGTAAGGAAAAGTAAAGTTGTACGTACAGTGTGACCTGCAGCCAATAATATTAATCTATAATAATATCGGTTATCAGTCGAGATGCTATCATCCTTGCTAGGTTATTCTGAATTCAAATAAATAATAATCAAGGACTTCTGATGACGTTTTCATCTCATTATTTGTCTGAAAGGCTTTAAAAAGTTTACAGACACAACTGTAAACTAGTTTTTTAAAAACAGCGTTAACTTCGTCAACGTCCGTCGCAAGCTTTGTCCTAAGATTATCACACGTTAAGCCGAACTAAGTTGAAAATGTTTTCATCACGCCACTTTCGCTTGGTAACTTATTATAATGGAATTTGTGCAACACTGCAGCTTATCGGCTTCGCTAGCCCGCTGCCGGACCGGGGAAGGAAATTATCTTAACTTTTATATACAATATTTTGTACTGAGATAAAACTATCAGGGGGAAATGGATATTAAAATAGGTATTACTGGTAACGTCACTGAGTTTTTGATCGGATGGAAGAGAAAGTTTGGGAGTTACCATCGACATCATTCCCAAGCAGCAATAATGAAGGGCAGGCTTTAGAGTTTTACAATCTTTACTAGTGAAATTGACAGGCGCTAAATAGTATCAAACTATAAGAACTGGAGACTTTACTTACTTTTTGAGGCACCAGCAGTCTCAGTATGACAAAGATGGTCATCAATCCTCGGAATGACTGCGGCATCGCCGGATAACCTTGATCGATTGACCCTTGCAGTTGTTAATCTATGAAATCCTTCTACATTATATTATAATACAAAAAAAATAGTTATATTAATATAAACAAAATTAAAAATCTTGAAAAACACTGACTTTAAAAATTATCAAATAAATTAATGTAATCTGTTTGTTTCAGGTATTGGACAAAGGACTACATATGCGGCAAAATTAAATTGGATCTACCAAAATTAAAGGCAAAAACCTCTTCTTTTCTTAATGGAATTCCACCGAGCATCGTTTACCTTTTTCTTCGAAGGACGCGTTTAATTTTCTGATTTGATTTTTCATTTTACTTTTCCACAAATATTTTCTCAAAGGGCAACCCTTAACGGTTTTTATGAAGAAATTTTATCAAAAGTAAATTCGAGTGTACTGACATCCTTTATGTAATAAACTAAGGTTTAAGAGATTTTATTGCTGATTTTTGTTATTGAAACGTTTACAAAAGCCTGGCCTTGTTTCTCTGATATGTTCATAGACTCAGAAAATGAAAATTCTTAAAAACATTAATTAGCTAGTTTAGATTTAGTTAAATTAATTGTACATTACTAAGCTTACGAAATAAAAACGAGAGATGTAAATAGGTACTTATTAATTTTATAAAGTAATTGGATATATAAAGTGGTTCAAAATTGAAGAATTTACTACGAATATTTTCATGTATTTTGTCTTTCATTGTTTCAAGTTTAAATGGGAGAAAGATAATGGAATAGTAGCTAAACTAAGATTGATACTCTCCGATGTAATGACTATAATTAAAATAATAGTACATGAGACAGTAAACTTAAATTAAAAACATTAATTATGTGCCAGTGTCTAACGCTTCAGCAATGAAGGTAGATCAATACGAAATTGCCAATAAACTCGACAAACGTTAGGGTTGCTGAAAAAAGTTTAGCGAGGAGCTCGAAACACTTAGCAAGAGCTTAGCAATTCCAAATCATCCTAATTCGAATCTAGTCCTGAACGTTTTCCACTTGGTCTGCGTCTGGGGACTTATGAACTAATTTACAGATGGGAATTTTACATTTCGCAAGACTTTAGTTACGCTACACTTGACATACCTAACCATCACAAAATTTTAAAATCCCAATTATGATTTCTTAAAAAAATACATAGAATAAAATTATATTCGTAAGTATTATAGTCGTAATATTTTATTTTATTTTGGGTTGTGGAGGTCAGATAGGCAGTCGCTCCATGTAAAACACTGATACTCAGCTGCATCCGGTTAAGACTGGAAGCCGACCCCAAAATAGTTGGGAAAAGGCTAGGCAGATGATGATGATATAGTCGTAATATTTTGTAAGGTAATTTTTTATGATATTGTACTCCGATTACATTTTTGTTCCACTTTATTTAACGAGTAAATAATTAAAGTTGACGAGACTAGCGTCTTGCTAGTTTTCCGCGTTACCGAGTCCTCATTATTTCCTTCGAGGCGACCCTAGCAGGTATAGGATTTCGTTATTTTACAGCAGCGGTATAATGCAGTTTGATTTGACTTTTAATTGGAGCATCCCTTGAGTGCGAACGTCGGACTTTAATTTACTTAGTTCGTGCTTGGACGGATCTCTCTCTCACTCATCCACTCGACTACACTACAAATCGTGCTGAAAAATATTAGCAAATACAGTCCTTTTACAGAGTATTGCTTTCTCAAGAGTACAGTTTATTGAAATTGAAAGATTCCCTGTTTATATTTTCTTTGATTAGTTGAATTCTGAGGAATGGTTTTAAGCGGCTTTGCATTGTGGTCTTGGATTCAATATCAATAGCAATATTTGAAATCTTTTCAAGAAGGCTTTTAATGCAGCAATATTTGCAATATTATAGTCATCCGCTACGTATTTCCAATAAGGCAACATTCATTCTTATTGATATTATAAATATTCTTTTACGGTTAAACGGCTGATTAATATGAAATTTGGTGTGTAGGATAGATTAAAACCGAGAAGGAGATAGGACAGTCCTGATTAGTGAAAAAGTCAGTTAATAAGTAAGTAAATATGTGGCATGAGATATTCTCTAATATCACTATTTAAGTCATCTTAAATTTTGAAAAAAATCTTCCAAAATGTTAACCAAGTTAATTCAAAAGTCAATATAGTTAAGGTATGTATTTTAAATGCTGCTACCTTTGTAAAGAGATACATTGTTTTACCAACATTTGGGTGTGGAGTTCACCGCGGTATTAAACTATTTAAATTCAATCAAACTGAAACTCCTGTCGCACAAAATTACGAACACCTTAAGTCGCCTGTTGAACAATAGGTTTGGCCTCAAAGTACTTAACTCAATCCCTAAGTAACTTAAAGTAATGACTAACTTCGGATGCGAGGGCAGGGACGCGCCTAACTTTAATTAATTTGAAACTGGTCGACTATTCGGACATTCGATGCTGATTGTTTACCTCGTTGCGTCCATTAGGAAAGGATATTAAGGAGACGTTCAATTAAAAACTACACGTAATCCATACTAATATTATCAATGTGCAATTGTCTTTGTCTGGCTGTTACCTCTTTACGCTTAAATTACTGAACCGATTTAGGTGAAATTTGATATGGAAATAGATTTAATGCGTTTTGTTTTTATCAAGGTGCATTAAGTGTATGACTCGGAACGTGGGCGAAACCGCGGGAAATAGCTAGCAATAAATAATGTATCCCTATAAATCCGAAAATGTGTGTCCGTCTATTACCTACCTACTTGTACCATGTGGAAGAACATAAGGTTGTTTTTAACCAGGTGCTTAAAGTAGGTACAACATGGGGTGAGTGACACCGCGAGAGACAGCTAGTAATATATAAGAGCCACGACCAACACTAAAGAAGCTTTCGTTAGCTAGTGTCTAGGTCTAGGGTTTAATACTGAAAGCAATACACATCGACAACACGCGTATCGTCAGAGTACCCTTGGACTAAATAGGTACTTTTTGTTTTACTCTTGTAAGGTAATTTAAACCAGTAACATTTTAAACACTTTGTATAACTGTTAATCTATACTAATACTATAAAGAGGAAAGATTTGTTTATTTGTTTGTAGGGTTTTAACTCAAAAACTACTGGACCGATTTTAAAATTCTTTCACCGTTAGAAAGCTACATCTTTACGAAGTGTCATATATTTATTGCCAGAAATAATTAGGGATCCCTACTAAAACTTGAATAATGTAACCCAAGATGTAAAAAAAGAATGTCCACGCGGGCGAACCCGTGGGCGGAAAGCTAGTGTAACATAAAATAAAACAAAGTTAATTTTTAATTTCAAAACAAAAATAAACATATTAGGTATTATTTCTTTATTTCTTGAACATAATATTTTATAGCCTTTCAGGTGTTAAAAACATTATGCTTGGCTTTTCACACTATTAGCCTCCGGCTATAAAAAGTGTAACCTTGGTTCCGTTAAGGTGAACCTGCTACCTTATCTTTTGTTCAACAGTTCATGAACGCGAGTGAAATTAACATTGCACGTTTATAATTTTTTTCTTTATCACCTTTTTATTATTCTGTAGAAACTTTTTTAAATTTATGAGACACGCAACTATGAATTAATCTTAATTTATTTGCAGAATATGAACAAAAGAACACACTGACTGACTGACAGACAAAACAGAGCCAGTGCCCAAACCATATATTTTTCAGAATATTGCTTAGGGGTGAGACATTTCCTCCCCCAGGGGATTAAGGGTTAAGTATAGTATAGGTATATATAAAATTAAAAACGGTATACGTTAGTGAAACACCTACCTATATATTTTATTAGAGACGCTATCCACAAAACATCTATTCACAACAATGAACACGTATTTACTACCTCCTAAGACAAGAGGCAATGTATAATTATTTTCTTCAAACAAAACAATACACGCTCCTACAATTCCCTAACGTTTTAACTTCGACTGCTCAAATAGCATTCTTGCCTAGATAGGACCATCTTCTTATTTGCATGCACTTACTGAAGTTAAACGTAGTTGTACTGAATGTTGTGAACGTTGGTTAAAGGCTAATGCGATCGGATAATACATCGAGCATGTGTCTCGACCTAATTCATTGAAAATCCTGCGCCAATTAACCTCAGTCCTCATTTCATTTGTGTCGTTGTTGACACACTTATTGATTCCCGCGGTTTTACCGCGTCTTGAAGGATCTACTTCTGGTAGCTGGATACTATTATCTCCATGCCAAATTTTTACAAAATCAATTCAAGCCATTTTTGCGTGAAAGGGGAACAGACGGGTATTTGAACAGAGTTTTTATCATCATAGTAATGTTTAGAAATGCTAAAATTACAGCTGGTTAGAAAAAAGCAACTCGCTCTTACTTATTATACAGCTTTGTGAAAATAATTAAACACTCATTTATATAATAATGCAGACTATGTTCGAAAAAAATATGTTTTAAATAAATTTGACGTGGTCAGTTGGCATATTATGTATGTAAAAGCTGTTGCTCGGTTTCACACGCGTCTTGATGAAACTACTCCACGCATCTGGATAAAAAGTAGTGTAAGACCTACTCCAGGGTCCCCTCTATCTCCATACTAAATTTCCGCCAAATTGATCCAGCCGTTCACGCGTGATGCCGTGACCAAGAGAAATAGGGATTCATTCTTATATATAAAGCTATATAGATAAAAAGATATATTACAATATTTAAAAACAAAACAAAAATGCACCTACGTATATGTAAACTAACTTTACAGTAGGTACCTACATTAACAATAGCTAAGATAATTATCCCAGACCACAAGCTATACAGCCGCTACCTATACAGGTTGTGTGCATAATTTCACGTCCCAAAGGGATAACAAAATTGTATCTACATTTTAGCATCTTAGAAAGCTACTCAAGTAGCCCTGAAGACCGTTTAGTTTCATGAGAACATGGTTAATATCATTCCACGAGAGATTTCCAGAATTATAGCATTAAATTTCTATACTAATGGTTATAATTGGCTATAGAAAATAACATGCATGCAAAACTAAACGCGAGCGCACTAGTCAACTCGCTAGGGAATCCAGTTACGGTTCTAGACTTCTATCGTTGAATGTTTAATACTGTTATAAAATTTAATGATCTCTTTGTTTATTTGAATAACACCTAAAATTACTGATGCGGTTTCGATAAAATTATTTTGTGTTTCAAAGCTTATGCATTATAATCGAAGGTTTTATTACCAACTATCTACATGTTTTTGTTTTTACAATCTTACTTGCTTGCATTTAACTTATTTTTTTTTTACATTTTTGTAATTTCTAATTTTTTTATAAGAAATGAGTTTTAAAATTGTGATTGGACTTAGTAATTTTATTGGGCGCAACTTATCAATAATACTTTTTAGTCATTTTATTCTTAAATTACTCCATACAAACTTTCAACCCCATTTTGATAAACTTAGGATTGGAATTTTCAAAAATCCCTTCTTATTACTTGTCTAGGAAATAAAAGGCACCCCCTGTCCAAATTTCATTACTCTAGGTCCAGCCGTTTCGGCTCTGCGTTGATGAGTCAGTCATTCAGTGTATGAGGTTGTCATTTTATATAATAGTATAGATAAAGACTTTAATAAAATTGAACATAAAAGACATGTGTTCATTTCCTCATATTTAATAAGATATTGGGAAATCAAGACACGTGCTTGTTCAACATTTCATACGCTAATACTGAACAAAACTATTCATTCCGGATAGAGACAATTTCCTTGGAGAAAAATTGTAAACATGTCGTTTCGACTTCGTTCCGATTTGAATTCAAAAGAGGGTATCGCAGAGAATCCACACTTGGAACACATAGTAAGATAACGGAAATCAATTGTAGCACAATGTTGTGGTGTTGGAGTGTGCAGTTTGTTTTACCTATATCGACAAAAAATGAGTTTTTAAAATGGATACACATTGCTAGTCCCGCTTCAAGACTCGAGTCTTCTATTTATTGATTTGAAGATAAAGATATCGCTGCTAGCGACATGGTGCTGTTATCTGCTCGTAATCGTATTATCATACCACTGAGTATCAATATCGACAATATTGTCACACAAATCTCCTCCCTAGCACGAACACATACGAGTATATCTTTATCTATCATCATAATAGACTCAAGATCGGCGTGGCTACCAGATAATTAAGGTACACAGATTTGGGTATTCGCACCGTTGCCTACCTACCACCGATCAGATTAGATTGAATCCCAAATGGGTGTACAAGAGCCCAACTCGTAGGTGAAGTCAAATACTATACCACAGCTATATCGATTTAAATTACTTTAACCTAAATGACTGGAGAATTTCGATAAGAAAATTTGATTTTGAAATGGAATATGGGTTTGCGTAATTGTACATATCAGTAGTCAAGAAAAATACATCAATAGGTAATCACAGTCAAATATTGAAAATATACTCCGTTTTGAAATCTGTTGGTCAATGTTTTACCTACCATAAATGAAAGATGAATTAGGCACACAAATAATGGCAGCGGCTTCAAAAAAGAATGTGTACGGATACAAAATGTTTTAAGCAAACCCTAAAAAACATTTATCCGGTATTTTTCTTATAAAATGCCAAGCGTGACAGGATGTCCGTCCTTTGTTTATGTAGGGTACCAAAGATTGGGCAGCTACATTTACCGTGTAATCCCATATTCGAGTAGGTATGTTCCGTAGGGTTTTGGCATGTCCCGTCTAATCTCATAAAGCTCCACCATACCGCGGGTTGGTGGGTATCATATTGTTTGGCGAGTTGCATGCGACCACAGGTAGGGTACAAGCGACAGAATAGTCGTAATGTAAATTGCACACATTTTTGAGGTGGAGAAAATGTCGTCCGAAGTATGAGTTTTGGTTAACCTTTAAAATGGAGACTGTATTAGCACTACGTTAGATTTTGCTAAATCTAACGTAGTGTTGAAATACTTGTAGGTACATCGCTGTTACTGGGTTGTTTGTCAAACCACAATTTTGTGGAATATGCAAATGAATATAATTTTGACCTTAATCCCTGTTACAAATGCAAAAGTAGCTCTACTTGTCTGTTTGTCACGATGTCCCGGTTAAAGTACACACTAGATTCACGATAGTGAAATTAAAATTAGGTACAACTCGAAGACAGATATTTGGAATATTATAAGATTTTTTAACCTGTGCCTATAAATCAATTCCACTAGAACGCGAGTAAAACCGCGGCACATATAGTTTCATATAAATAAATAGCAACAATATGTCTTCCCTACATATTGTTGTCGTTCGCAATTTTCTACCGCCGCGATACCCCTTATGTATAAATATTACAATACCCAGGTACCCTACTCCCCAAAAGCGTGTTTTACATTCAGTACATAACATTGTGATCCGACAACAACCTGCGCGGATGTCTGTACTTAGTACTATGTAACATTATGTCCCCTTCACACAACACCACGAGGTAATCTTCTTATGAGGCTCTTGAGATGCGTAACTGGATTTACTAAACACGACTTCATATTATGTACAACTTAGGACGCAGGTGTTCGTTTGTACCCGTAAAAGGTACATTTTACGTCGTATCGCATTATATCAGTTACATTTACTGAATATAAAAAGTTTTTTATGCATGAAAGATATATATATTAATAGAAACGTACCTATATAAATAATAAAAATTAAGAAATAATCCCATAGAAAACAGGAAAATAAATAAAATAAAACGATATTTAATTAAAAGTTATCAAGACCAGTATGACTGCGCCATACTTTACCGAACTCTGTATTCTAGCGACTTATACCGCAGACTTCTTGAGAATTCGAATTACAAACGCAGGAGAGAACTACTTAACACACCCCGATAAAAAGCAGCGTATCTACCTACATACCTTCTCCAGGATCCCGTCTCCGTACTAAATTTCATCCAAGCTGGTTCCGTCGTTTTACCCTGAAAGCCTAACAAACAAATTCATTTTCGCATTTATAATTAATTAATTAGAAATAACATGAAAGAAAAAAGCAGAGCGCTCCCACGCGGACAAACATCCATTACCTTTTCGTTTGTTTAAACAACTTCAATTTAAAAAAAGTAAAGTCAAACAGACGGAGCGATAGTTATTCCTCTTTCAGTTTCTTTACCTTACTACAAAATTAATTAAAACCTTATTTAAACATGTATACTTACATCAAGTTTCATTACAGAACCTGGAAGGCCGAAAAAGTCCGGTAGAATGTTTTCGGTATTTTTTTCCGTTCTCGAAAGCAAAAATTAACAGCGAAGCCAGGACAGCAAAGTAAACAAGGTGCACAGTATTAAACATTTTCCGGGTACGCTGTAAATCCTGGTTCTTTGCAGAGTGAATACGCCGTTCTCGATAATCCCATGATCCTTATTTACTAGGAAAGGCTCGAAGGGCCGCGGGCTTTATCCGAACGCACTCGCCACACGACACGTCGAATACTGTTTTCTTCTCGGATTTTCCCCAAAATAATATAGTACAGCATGGTTGAAAGATAGTGAGCCGTCTACATTATTTTCGTTCAGAATAAATAAATTAGAATTAATGACAAAACAACCCGTTGTTAGTTTCACATTTTTTTATATAAAATAAAATATGTAAATTAAAGTCTAATTAATTTTCGGAAAAGGGCAGCAAATTGTACGTCGTGTTTTGCCAATGTCATCGTTACACTTCAAAAGCTCGCCCCTCTGACTGGCATTATTTCAACGTGTTGCCAAGTTACGTAACTGAGTTCGGAACTAAGCGCACCCTTTATAATAACATACAATATTTAATATTTTAAAATAAGTAAATAGAGAGAAAAATATTTTTAGTTACGTATGTATACTTTTATTAGGTAAAATTATAGAAAATAATTGAATGTCCATTTCAATAATTTCCAAATTTTAATTGATATTATTACAACATGAATAAAAGGTAACATGGTAGCTTCCATCTATTTGTAAGTGAATATGCATTTCCCTGACAGGTGATCACCCCGTAACAGCGCGCGATGGAAATGCTAGGAACCACGTAGCGACCATCACTTACGTCTGCAGTAATAGTGCTCTTCCCTGCTACTCACATAACTTATACTGTCGGTATACGAAGAAAACTATTAAAATGCCGTAGTTTTTCATTATCAACAATAAAACTATCCAAACAATTTTGAGACGGTGATAAAGTTAATTTTAGCATCATTGTCTCCTTGCCTATCCAATACCTGTTTAACAAGGTGATATTCCGACATCGTGTGCTGTGGTTTATATACGCAAAGAGGATATTATAAACCGTAAATCCTCTAAATCAAGAATAGGGGTGTAACGCCGACTTAATATTTGACGATCTCGAGCTTATTTTAATATACACAACATCTTTAGTATATTATGTAATGGTGTGATAGACATTTTAATTTAATAGAATTTTCACGGAAACATAACTTCAATTCTTATTTAGACAGTGATATTATCGGTACAATTTTGTAACAAACGAATCCGATTTTTAATCGATGTCGTAGATAATAAATTAAAACATATTAATATTATAATTTATTTCTGAACAATAAATTCTTAAAGAAGTAGTACCTAGTGTTTCGAGTTGGTTGGAGGTGGCAGTTAGGTGATTGGACATTGTTCTCTGACGAAGTTTGAATCAGGTGTAGGAACTTAGTCAAGTTTCAGCCTTGTTGAACATGAAGGAATGAGTGAATTACCATCAACATATTATGCACCACGTAATACTGTAAATTGAAGTTTTAATATTTGTTTACTATATGTGAATGTAATTAATCTAAAATAAACCCATAAGACACTTTATTATTTTCAGGAAAATAAAAATAAGTTCAAAATATTTCTTTAAATAATTCGTTTTTTTTTTCATATGTAATACGTTCGCACTCTAATCTTTTTCATGATAATAAAATACCTGCTATCTATCTTTCAGCATCAATCGTGACTGTCATATCATTTATCATAATACCTTAACAAAAACCTCTTACAAAATGATAAAAGCTAGCGACGAAACTCTCGATATCCGGAACGGTGTCTTTTTTCATTGAGCGAAACGGGACGGGCCCTAGGGAGGGAAATATCAGCATGTCATTTGTTTATATTGTGGAATTAATCCCCCAAGCCGGCATGACTGATGAGTCGAGTCAAACGTCGCTTGCCAAACAAAGAAACATCGAGGTGTGTACTATAATCGATGCTCACTTAAACGACAGATGCTACAAACGGGTGCCATCAATCTATCCCCTCCCCCCGCTCCCACCATCCGATTCCTGCCCCCCAGAGGGCCGAATTGTTATTCACGTTCCATTACCTCAATTTTTTAGAGCCGAGGTGCCTGAAAAGAAACCCTTTCACTTATTGTGTCTCATTCCTGAATCGGTGGAGGGCCATCGTAAAATTAAATTTCTTTAGATTATTCATATTTTTTTCTTTATTCGCGTCGAGTGTTTATTCAGTATCTCGTTACAGATGTTGAAAGTTACACGGTGAAGTCGAAATATATTTTTAAGGTTACAGCAGTATTGCGGTTTATCCATCGTTTTTTAGTTTTCCAATAAAACAAACAATAAATTCAAAACGTAAGCACGCACGAATTCACTGTGTAGAGTGCACGACACGCGACAAGAATCATTCAAGAATCGATTAAAGTCCGCCACACACGTACGGGAATCGAACAAACATCGAGAGCTCAATGGCCCGATCACAGGGTGCTCTAAGTCACGTCCCACCGACCAATAATTCAATAAGAAGCGATCCAAGCGCCAAGTGGAATCATAGACTTGGCTTTAGCAATGTACCTATGTTCCAAACTTATTCCATATCAATTTGGTCTTCAATCTTTAGTATCTCCATATTCGTTAAGAGAAACAAACACTTAAGCGTATTAAACCGCCGACATGTGAACTTCAAAGATTACAGTGATTAGTTAATTACTTGGTATTAGCTAAATCCTTCGAACAACAGAGCGAGCTACACATATGGGACTTGTGAAAGGTTCACAGTATTTTGAACGAGTTTATAAAACCGAGTAAAGACTAACAGCTTAGCTTGGTGGAGCGCGCAATTTCCCCTATCGCTACACAATGGGTAACCGCAACTTAGAAGCTGGGACAAAGCTTCATTATGCGTTTAGCTCATTAAGTGAATAAATGAATTCGGAGGAAGGGTTTTGGCCCGCCTAATACTTATGAGCCCCATCATATTGATGACAGTACCACCGAATTGTATATACTCAATTGACTCTAAGTGACGAGTCTGCCTCTGAAGATAAGCACCTTTTATTTACTTACTACTCTTATGTAAACTCTGTTTGATTTGAAAGTATCAAACTTCAATCAATCAATATAGGTGATACTATTTGGTTTGATAACTGAAGGACTTATGTAATCAAATTTAGATAATTATTATTATGTTTAAATAAGATACACCACAAAATGCTTAAAACTTCATAAGAAATAGCTTAGCTTAATACTATTATAACCAAATGTTGACTCTTATTAAACTCTTTATAAGTTCTTTAATTAAGTTTTATGAAACGATTAAAAGATACCACCGCTTCTGCAAAATGTTGTAACGTGAATGATGTAATTATGACATGATTAATAAGCCTACCTGAGAGAAGCAAATGCAGGAAACGACACAGTTATAAATGAGAGCGAGGGAGTTGATAAATGCACAAAATAAAGGATTATTCATCACGGCGGAAAGTTTAAATTGACAAAACGTTGTTTAGCTGGGAGCAATAAATGCAGTATCATTCTGTGTGAACACTGCACTTATTAGGGTCGCTAGTTGCCGGGCGTCGTCGGCAGCGCCGCGTCCCTCGCAATCAAGAGCCCGCGTGTTATGTTGTCGCGACCAGGAAAATGTTCACATATTTTTTACTTGTAGTTGTGACGAAATACTCGCCCAAGTAATATTATTATCATTCATTTCTATAAAAAGATATCAAAATGAGACTGTAATAAAAGCTTATTGCTTTAATTATCTAGTGAAATACGTTACTTATAAGAATATTATATGAGTAGTTTTGTTAAACATCAAGATAGAAAAACAACGTTTACTTTTTTAAATATTTCAATGAATACTTTTACACAAAAAAAAATGATCGATCGTATTAAATTTTGAACAACATAATATTCATACAGGCATAAAACTAAACCAAACTGAAACTGTGCCTAAAATATTCAACAAATTATCTACAAGCATCGAACTCCATTTCTGTAGTTTAAAATTATTTAATGAAATTACGGTACTCTCTGCAAGCGTTATAGTGGACACTTAAAATGGATTGCAGTGTAAACTAAGTTGCACTTAGGTCTGAAGCTGAATGTTGGTATATAAATTAGTCTATCTCGGACCGAGTGACGAGACCCGGCTCTGACCGACGAAAATAAATTGCTTTCTTTAAGTCCACAAGCTATTAAAAAACAATATTATGATAGAGCTAAATTAGAAAGTGCCTTCTCTGTATGTAAATAGGTCTTTTCACAGACTCGAAATGTAGTATGGTTGATGATGATGATGATAAAGTTAAAAAGTTAAGTAATGTTTTTATTCAAGTATTTAAGTTTCTTTATTAAGATTTTTTATAGCTGTATAAGACCACAGAACAATTTCCTTACGATTCCATCTTTGAGTCCGAAAAGGAAAACTGGGTTATTTTATCAATTTTCTAAAAACAAGATGAATGTTTCACGTTTAATCTCATATTTAGTGCAAAACAGTACTGTAATAGACTAATTAACTCGCCAAAAAGCTTTCCATACTCCTGGTAAGTAATTTCAATATACAAGAAAATTATTTTCTGCTTTTCACAATATAATTTACTTACAACGTTATAAAATAAAGAGTGCGGGAGGTGAAAAGAAAGTACGCCTTTTAGATTAATGAATTTAAGACCAACTCGAGTAGCTATATAGGTACATTTAATACGATTCACGAAAAACTCGAACACTGCATTAGCATGCCGACTCACCTGTACAGAGCTAAGTTAAAAATCATGTAGCACTCGCGTCCCGTGTGGACGCTCGTCCCGGGGAAATGGGAGACTCGGGGAAAATAAGGAAAACCTTCCGCTTTTGTGTAACTGGAATGCATGCGCTGCATGGCCACTGAACGAGCTATCTCGATCACATCTTCCGAGTTTACAATTTCGAGCTTAAAATCGGTTGTGGAAGCCTTTGGGCCGTCAACATTCACGCTACATCGCTTTCAATGCGTTAGGGAGGATTTTTAGGGTTTCGAACCAAAATGGTAAAAAGGAACCCTTATGATTTCACTTTGCCTGTCTGTCCGTCTGTAACAATTTATTATTTCAGAAACTACTAATGCTATAGACTTGAAATTTGGAATTATTTTAAAGAATGCTTCAAATCCACACCTATTGCAGATGAAAAGAGTTGAAAAATAACACTTACATGGGAAAAGTTGGAAAAGAAGGGATTTAAAACTTCAAAGTGTAGTTTTTTTTCCAAAATTCGAAACCCTCAGTGCGTAAGTCCGAATCGCACTTAACCGGTTTTTTTCATAAATGCTATGTAATTATTTCTTGTTCAGTCAGTTGGAGATAATGCAGTTAGAGCTTTTGATAAGTTTAAACTAATATTGTCACTATTAAGCTGCGATGTTTAAAAAGTACATTCATAATACCCATAATAGTTAATGTCGCTAAATCAGTATTTAGCGACTTTAACATCAGTGTGGCAATTATATAGTAGTTCATAAATTGGCACAAAACAAAAGGTAGTTGATTATTGTAACACCAAATTTTCCATTTTATTGAATCTATTATGATGGCGAAGCGCGGGCGCTGCGAGCGCTGCGGGCGACGTCGTCGGCACGACGCAGGCGTTACGGCACGTCGAGGCGACGCGACACCATCCCGCCAGAGCACCAGAAAATTACGTTACCATTCCCCCGCACCGGTTCAGTCCGTTCTAGAATTCCGAAATCTCGCTTCAATTTTGAGGATAATTCTTGAAAATTCGACTTCGAATTGACGTCGTGCGATTTGAGATACCAAAAGTAGCACGAGAGAATCAACTTTTATAGTTCCTGACAGTTTTAAAAATATATTGTGCGATTTTAAAAAACTTCTTAAAGTGATACTCGGTTCGTTTCTAAAATATCACCAATGCTACATTCGTATAGGTATTGTTAAACATTTAGGTGGTGCAACACTTTCCATACTTTGTAACAGTTTACAATAGAAAGCTACATTGCAGATCAAATGTATTTAATGAAGTTAGTGTCAAGTCCATCTTAACGAGGTGTCCGTAGTACTATTAAATGCTCAGAATTCAAATACGAACATACCAGATCAAATCTAGCGGAGATGCTAATCAAACACTGTGAGTCGGAAGCAAATTTGTAGATTCTGTGAATCCTCTAAGATTCAGTCCAAGTGGAGGGCAACGAAAATTATGAAGTTTGCCGTCTTCGCTTGCTCCAGATCAATATGATTTTCTGAATTTGAGACGGCACTTGCTTTGAGCTGAATATTCGGGAAAAGCCAAGGAGTAAATGTTCAAGAGTTTCACAGGGCATCGAGGCTAAATAAAGTCGTTTAAAACTTGAAATGTCTAGGACATTGATTTTGTAGAACCACGATAAGTTAAAGTGTACTTGGGTAAGCTTGGTTTGCATTGCTTCGGTACCCTCATCAAGGTAAAGTTGACGCTTCGGGACCTTAATTACACACAGAGGGTCGCCTCTTTTTGGGCCCTTAGAAAAGCCCAGCACAAGTTTGCGAATGCTAACCCACACAGTTCACGAAAACCCAACAATGCAAATATATTTTGTGCTTATTCATTTCATAAACTAATTTACAATAAGAAGTAGTTAAATACAATTATTTATGCTTAAAAACGGTTACGCGCTTAGAGCTAGTAGATATTTTTTTAAATTGCTATTTATCTCTCTCCTTTATAATAGATATCATCATTAGTTTATATTATTATAATAATTATGCAGTTATATTGTACTATTTACATATGAAATTAATTTAAAAGTACATATTATAATAGAAGGTACAACTAAAATATTCATTTGTATATTTTTATTTGGTAACCTCACTCTTAATTAAAACTTAACAACTCTTAAATTATTTCTTGCCAAAATCCACGGACATTATCATAAAGTAATCCAACCAATTATGGCCGACCAACAAAACCAAGTGTTGGGTATGCAATCGAAAATCCATTAACGTTAACATACGTGATAGCCTCGCTCGCAAGCCAACGTGCGTGACACACAGAGTTCGATGCTACTGAAGAACGTGATGCTGGAATCTTTTGTTCTTCGACGTGCCATCCAATTGTACTTTGGCGTGCCATTTCAAAATGGCGACACAACATTACATCTTTTTGCATTCCCAACACTAGACGCATTGGCTCTATGCATTCCGCAACGTACGGTAACAAGTTTGAAAACGGTTTTGAATTGAAAACAGATTCAACATCACTAGGCATAGACGTTACCATCATAGTTTAAAAGTTAGAGGACACACAGATCTAACAAAGTTATAAACGTGTTTGAAATTCACCTGCTGATCCAATAGCAGACTTCATATTTCAGTCCTGGACATTTGGATATTTTAATACAACCTGACACATACTGGAATAGCGATTACACTCGAAATGCGTCAAAGGTATGAAAATAACAGGGATTGTCGAATTTCAGTTAGTAATTTAATATAAACCCGTGCATTCCTCGCTTACAGAGAGGGCGAAATAACAGCTACGCGTGTAGCGACCTAAAACAAATGCCGATGCAGTCTTTGAATGACATGCATAGCGCGGATTCAGTGGTATGCTCGCGTGCCGAATTGATGAAGAGCCTAAAATATTCTGTTTTATTGTTACGGGCCGAATGGCACAAAAGGAACTCTTCAATTTTGTCATTCCGTCTGTTCTTCCACATGGCCGAAGCATTTACCAGGTGCCTATTGGTACAATGGTGCCGAAAACTACTAGTCAAGTGTAAACGTTTATGTATTAAAATATTTCTTGAAAAATAGGTTTACAAGTTTCATGACAACATTAAATAGTAGTATTACTGTTTCGTCTATACTATGGACCTATTACGCCTGTACTAATGTTTATTTAGTACTTTATTAACATTTTGACAGCCAAACCATAAATTCTGATGTCCACAACGGTTAGTTTTCATTTATATCGAAAATTCAACTACGATAATTTATTATTAAGTAGATTAAAATCAACAACTTAATTATGAAGTATATGTATTATATGACAATATTGTACTTGGTAGGAATATTATTTGCCGCGATTATGTTTTAGTAATTTAAGAGAAATACACACTTCTTGATTTTGAAAAAGAACTCATTGGCATGCATATAATCCTACACAGTGCTTCAATGAACCTGAGACCAGAATTATTAAGTTGACAACACAAGTGGAATGTTCGTCGTCTGTCCCATAGAACAGTCATCCCACTTTATCCCGCTTGTCCTACTTGTCCCGCAAACTTTTGCTCATTTGGAAGACGTCAATAAAACTTTTCTGTTCGTTGTTCCCATTTCCCTTCGCTAGTTTTAATAATTCCTTCAATATCTTTACTCGAAGATGGCTTAGAAAATGGACATTGAAGAGAGAAAGGTTTTTTACAAAGTTTTTTTTTGCAAGTGATCTTTAGTCAGAAACTTCTATTCATCTTGTATTTCAGATCTTTAATTTTTCTTTACATAAGTTGCTGGATACCCGACTTCATTTTTTTTAATAAACTAATCAACATTAATTATGCAACAAAATGTACCTTTGTATTTCAAAAGATCGAAACAATAGTCATTAAAAGGCCTGACAATTACATTTTTGATCAACTTGACTCTTTATGCTCGTCATAACGCCTGCGGAAGAGGTTTTGGAAGTTCCCTTTCGATTAATTAACCCTCCCTGCGGAGATAAAACGTGGGTAAACTGTAGCATTTTTTGCGCCACGGGGGGCTTATTGATCTGTCTAAATAGGTAGGGCGGGAAATCACGGGACCGGAGCTACCACGCCTAATAAATGATGTGTTGTTAGATAGGTAGGTACATTGGCCAATTTATTGTTTTGCTTACTTTTATACAGGCCATTTTTACCTGGTGGAGTGCTGTATTATCAAATTAGGAAAATGAAACATGTATTATTTTACGTGTTGTCTTTTTATTTAGGAAAAGTATTTACATTAGCATAATAACTCGTTTTAAATAAGGCTATTTTTTGTGTTAATGAAAACAGTATTGTGACGTAGAAGTCATTGCACCGCATGTTAAAGCTCTCGAAATAAACTTGAAAGTTGAGAGGTTACAGACATAAAACGTCCAACTGACGCCATATTAAAACTTATGGCTCGGTTTGAGCCATCTTACAAACTTAGTAAACATAGTGGTTTGAGGTCGAAACACGAAGACTGATAACGCATATTTGCAATAAATCCAAAATTCTGTAACTTACATAAGGTTTCGAGCACTAAATTTTATCGCTATCGATGATGCTTTAAAATATTCATGAAAATGCATTTAAAATTGCGTTGCTTGCACGACGGTGTTCGTACTGTGACGTGAAAATGACAATATTTTTTTTATTTATTTTATGTTCACCTTTAAATTATTAATTGAAATAATTGTTTGAATTATTCATGTGTCCATTAGGTTACGCAAATGAGTTTTGAAATATAAAATGATAAAAGAATAGCTTTACAGTAAAATTGTATACACGTTTCGAAATTATGTTCACAAAAACAGAGTTTCAGTACGCATTTATTATTCAAGCTAGTCAATATTAAATGGCCGGTCCCTCTGTAGCTGGTACTTATGTACGTAGGTAGCTGTATCAAAATTCATAGTAACCTCCAGAGAGCGATCTATTCGCTTCTCTAGTATATACAGATATATGGCGCTTTGACTCGGCCCAATATCTTATTCTGTTTCAAATTTGGTTGTATTATGTGCATTCTAATGCTTTTGTGCTCTTATTACACTCAATACACAATAGGAACATAATATACTGTACAACATGTTGTGTTCAGTGTTCAGCCGCTGCTTAAATTCAAAATTCAAAAATCAGTTTATTAATATGTATGTAGGTATACTCAGCAAGACTATATCTGAAACTTTCAAATAATGTCTCACTTATCCATAGACCAAGTGAACGATTTGTTCGTATGGTTTTCAGAAGTTTTATTAACATACAAAATATTGTTCTTGAGAGCTTCAAAGTTAATGTATTATTTTTAATTTACACCATACAAAGTGGAATAACACTGTTAAGTCTTTAAGTTTTCGTTGTTGTTCGTATTTTTAACAGATATGGATGGGAGGAGTATCCATCATTATCATCGTATGATAAACTACCCCTACGGACTGTGGGTCAAATTGGTTAAGAACTTTGCCTACTCTCCCTTCATAGAAAGAAATATTTTAGACTGCGTATGCTTTAACGTAATTGATTTACTAAAAACCTGCCAAGTGCGTGTCGGGCCACGCGCAGTAGGGTTCCGTAGTAGGTCTCAGTTAGTCGACTATAACTCTGTAACCGGTTAAGCCTACTTAGCCGTGATAGTTTTCCTTGTAAGTTCATTACATGTGCTACGTCTGTGAATTTTTTCACATTTCTAGGTACAGCCATTCAAAAGTTAGAGGGGGGGGTAACTCGTATCGAACAAAAATTTTCACTTAAAAGCTAGATATTTCGCAAATGGCTCGCTTAACCGAAAAATGATCTTTACACACCCATAATATTTTTGAAAGACCTATCTAACGATACCCCACACGAAGGGGTACGCGAGAAAAAAAATATTCATCCCTACTTTACATGTTTGGGAGCTACCCTAAAAAAAAATATTTTTCAAAATTTTATTATACCACTTTCTCGGCGTGATCAATATACATATTCATACAAAATTTCAGCTTTCTAATAACAAAAACCACGGAGCTATGCCGCGGACAGACAGACAGACAGACGGACAGAGCGAAACTATAAGGGTTCCTTGTCGGACTACGGAACCCTAAAAAAGATCCTGATAATTCCAATCTACACATTTTATTAATAAGGTAACCATGTTCTTTTTGCAGGCTGTTAGATCTTATTGTGTTAACTTTATTCTTATTCGTTACCGTATATTACAATGTGCGTGTATATTTGGTATATTTCGATTTTCAGTTCTTAGGTATCTCATATACTAGAAATATATATAATAGGAATTAACCTCAAATCGTGACACTCGATTAGAAAACCTCCAACATTTTGTTCACAGAATCCGAAAGTTTAATTAGAAAATATTGAAGAGAGAAATAGGTAATTATATTTTCTTCATGAACTCATTGAATGTCCCCAGAGTTTGGTTCTATTTAATAATTTAATGAATAAAGGTCTTAGTGCTACGAAACGTTCTGTACTATATTAATTTGTCGTTGTATGATATAATACCTTCATGATAATGACGTCATGAAAGCAGGTCAGATGTCGCTGATCTTGTGTTGACAGTAGCCGGTGTAACGAACCGCCTTCAATTCCGAAGCCACACAATGTTGGAATACAAACACCGCTTATACACGATAACCTCGTTCACTAGTCTATGCCGTGTAGAGACGTATATAGGCGCCATGTTTGAACAAACATACAAATTTATGTTTATAAGACGATATTTGACGGCAACATTGTCGCAGTGGCTGAGTGGTCGAGTAGAGCATGTCGTGGCATCGGCATCGATTCTCGTATGAAACAAACCAGTTGTTTAAGTTTTAGATGTTTGTGCAAGTTTTATGTATATTTGTAAAAGCTCCCGCGAAACAGAAGATATTCTTAGAATTCCCGTGCTAAAAAAAGGATCATTCAGTTTGCTCTCCATCAAAAATATTCCCTTAGTTAAAGTTAATAATATTCTCAAATTGCTTATATGCGAGTCGCGCGCGCGCAGCCATTCGTGTCGTGTGTCTCTTAGTGACGGTGTAAATATATTTATCCGTAATGACTACGCTAAAGTGTGTTAATTGTAATCTTGTCGTCGATGAGATGCTGGCTTACATACAAAACAAATTGTCTATAATAGATGAAGATAGTTTAGTAAAAATATGTTTGACGACATTCACGAGTGTACAGATTGAAAAATCGAAATCGTTATTGTTTGAATCTTTGCCGTCAGATCAACGTAAACCGGCAAGGAAGGGACAAGGAAAAGACAATCGAGTGTTAAATGATATTATCAGTGTGTTCAAAGTAACTGAGCCCGATGTGATGCCTGTATTTGTGGCCCGTGATCTAGAAAAACTGCCTCCTATAACCTTTGATCACTTGGATGTGTCAAAAATATTAAAAGATCTCGTACTGGTACAGGCTGCAATTAAAGATATTAGAGCTTCGTATGTCACCACAGACCAATTGGAGGAACTCAAAAAAGAGTTAAAAACTATGTCAGTTTCTACATCACCTCGTAATGTAAACATGAAGAGAGGATCAAACCGAGCTAATGAATCGTTGTGCCTATCCCAAATAAACAGCATGCCAGCAAAAGGCTTCGACAATCTTGCTCATAATTCATTAGCTTATAGTGATAATATTATCAGTTACGGTGTAAATCAAAATAAAAACCAAACTGAGGGTAACGGTTGCAAAATAGTTATTGAGAATAAAAACCCGTTACCGAACTCGTCAGTCAGCGCAGGAGCCGTCGCCGATCGATGTGTTAAAGAGCATGAGTCATTACAGTTGACAGATAACGGAATGAACAATCAGCTGGGCGACCAGATGCAAGTACAATGTAAACAACCGTTAGAAAACACAGCTGTTACACAACAATACTACTTAGACAATGAGACGACAATGACTCAAAATAACGAGTGGACCTTGGTAAAGAATAGAAAACGAAGATTCAATGAACGTTTTAGGGGAAAAATGGGTAAAAGTGTTATTGATACAGATGAAAAATTTAGAGCGGCAGACCGTAAAGTACCAATTTTTATAACGAACGTACATAAGGATACTGCAGAAGAGGACATTATTCGTTATATACAAAGAAAAACAGCTATCAACGTTAAGTTGGAGAAAATTAATTTGAAAAAACCAACTGAGTATAACGCATATAAGTTCTTTGTATTGCAACATACCGCGCATATTTTTTTAAATAATGATATGTGGCCACAAGGAATTATTTTTAGAAGGTTTGTGCATTTTCAACCTAAACTAATGAACAGACCTGCTATAGGTTCTGGAGACGGTCTATCTAGTATAAATAATGGATAATACAATACATAGATTTGCAACCTTCAATTGTAAGAACGTAAAACGTTCTATTGATAGCATACGACATATGTGTAAATCTATAGACATCATAGCGTTACAAGAAACCTGGTTGCTATCGCATGAACTTTCGTATTTGAACTCGATAAGTGATGATTTTAACTGCACGGGGACGACAGCTGTGGATACTTCGACTGGAATGCTACGGGGCAGGCCGTATGGTGGTGTGGCGTTGTTGTGGAGGAAGAGTGTCTATCCTAACGTTACCGTGATCCCATGTGATAACCCGCGTATAAGCGCAATTAAAATAGTGTTGCAAGATAAAACTTTATTAGTGTTTAGCATCTATATGCCTACAGATGTGTCAATTAATCTGGCATGTTTTACGGACATTCTCAGCGCGGTGAGTGCTATTATAGATAGTTATAATACAGAGTGTGTTTATATACTAGGTGATTTCAATGCACACCCTAATGAACATTTTTATGTTGAGTTGTCGGGGTTCTGTAGTGAACAAGACTGGGTGTGTATTGACACTGAACTTTTGGGAGTGACATCTGACAACTACACATTTGTAAGTCAGGCGCACGGGTCAACCAGGTGGCTAGACCACTGTGTGGTGACCAGGGCTGCGGCACAAACTGTAAGTAGAGTATATGTTCAATACGATGTTGTGTGGTCAGATCACTTACCTTTGATAATCGAATGTAATCTAGATGTAGTTGTACCGAAGAAATATGTTTCTAGTATACATGTAAACACCAAGGTTATGTGGGGAGATAGGGACGCTGCACAAATTGAATTATATAAAAAAGAAAGTCATAAACGACTTAGATTGATAGATTTCCCAATGGAATTTCAATACTGCTGCGATCATATGTGTATAGACCTTAATCATAGAAATCACATAGATCAATTGTATAAGAAAATTGTTGAGGCTTTATGTGAATCATCAATGGTTAGTCGAGATTTAAGTAAAAGTATTAAATCTAAGGTAGTAATTGGGTGGAACAAATATGTCAGCGAGGCACACAGAATGGCCAGGAATAAATATGAGATGTGGTCTTGGTACGGTAGACCATCAACTGGTTATCTTTATGAGGAAATGTGTGAATCGAGGAAGATCTTTAAATCGCGACTCAAATGGTGCCAAGATCAGGAAGATCACATAAAAATGGATATATTGGCATCAAATTATTCAAAAAAAGACTTTAGAACATTTTGGAAAAACACTAATAAATTTAATCATAAGCCAGGTCTTTCTGTGTGTGTCGCTGGTATAAGTGAACCCAAAGGGATAGCGGATCTTTTCAAAAATAAATTTGAAATGAAATCGTCATTGGGTCCATCCCGGACGATGATTAATGCTGAGTCCAAAGGGGCATTAGGAGTTAGAAGTAGTGCTAAGGAAATCACACGTATTATACAGCTGATGTCAAGAGGTAAATCACCTGGACACGATGGACTCAGTATTGAGCATCTTCGGTTTGCAGGTCCGCACTTACCTCGAGTGTTATCTTTATTTTATAATCTGTGTATTAGTCATGCGTATTTACCACATGATATGTTAAGAACAATAGTGGTGCCCATAGTAAAAAATAAGACCGGAGATTTAACTGATAAAAATAATTACAGGCCAATATCACTAGCCACTGTGATTTCTAAGGTACTGGATAGTGTTATTAATGCACAATTAAATAAGCATATTCAATTACATGACAATCAATTTGGATTCCAACCAGGCTTGTCAACGGAAAGTGCTATATTGGGTTTAAAGCACGCTGTGGATTATTACACAAAACGCAGGACACCTGTATACGCTTGTTTTCTCGACCTGTCGAGCGCTTTTGATTTGGTTTCCTATGACATTCTTTGGAAAAAGCTTATCGATGCACAAGTTCCACCAGAAGTTACCAATATTATTAAATATTGGTATGGGAACCAAGTCAACAGTGTTCGATGGGACGGGGCTTACTCAAGCCCTTATGGATTGGAGTGTGGAGTGAGACAAGGGGGTCTTAGTTCTCCTACTCTCTTTAATCTATACATGGATCAATTGATTGAGGAGCTGAGCAGCACCAGAGCCGGTTGCTATATTGATGGTATATGTGTTAACAATATAAGCTATGCAGATGATATGGTGCTGCTCAGTGCCTCAGTGTGTGGTTTGAGAAAATTGGTAAATATATGTGAAGAATACGCCAGAGCACATGGCTTATCATATAATGTTAAGAAGAGTGTTGTCATGGTGTTTGGAGCTAGTGGAAAAACCCCGAAAACTGTACCTCCAGTCAAACTGAATGATGTACCCCTAAATATAGTGCACCAATTCAAGTACCTTGGACATGTATTGAATACTGACCTCGGAGATGATAACGATATTGAGAGGGAGCGAAGGGCGCTGTCGGTAAGAGCAAATATGATTGCCCGCAGGTTCGCGCGTGCTTCTAACGACGTAAAAATCATGCTGTTTAGAGCCTACTGTACTTCTTTTTACACCTGTAACCTGTGGGTAAATTTTACGAAAAAATCTTACAGCGCCCTTCGCGTCCAGTATAATAATGCATTTAGGGTGCTTATGGGGCTGCCTCGCTTCTGTAGCGCATCAGGTATGTTTGCACAAATGCAGGTTGATTGCTTCTTTGCAATAATGCGAAAAAGAAGTGCATCCTTGGTGCGCAGGGTGCGGGACAGCTCCAATAGCATTATCAGTTTGATTGCAAATAGGCTAGACTGTTGTATAATAAATCGCTGCTCCGGAGTTTCGGCTGGAATTCTGAAGCAGTGATTGAATAACCGCTCTTTTTATCTATAAATATAAGAGTATTATTAACATAGTTTGTAAGTAAATATTGTATTAAATACTAACCCTTATATGAGTCTTGGTTACTTGAAATAAAGTTTATTATTATTATTATTATATTGAAATACCACCAGCCTTTCAGAGTCTAGATACATGAAGGATTAATAATGATATACCTAAATGAATAATGTCCTCGCCTTCTTTTACATGGTAGAAGTTTAATTAAAGGTACAAATCTGCTTGACTCCTTGATGCAAGAAGATCTCCACGAGTCAAAATATATTTTATTATTATTGAGAAAAACATGAAATATTCGTGATTTTAGATTACGCAATATCTCAACGGTACAATACCGGTTCCAGTCTTTATCCTCAAACTGACTGACTTTTATAGACATTTTAGTTTCAAGAGTCTGCCTTCGAACTCCTTTGAGTAGACAGTGCGATCGTCTAGCTATTGGCAGGCAAATTCTGTCCGTCAACTAACAAAGCTTTAGAAATATGAAAAGAGCCTTTCAGAACAATAAACGAATAGATTTCTTACGACGTTTTTATTTAAAATCTTCTGAATATTAATAGACTAGCTTTTTCTGGGAGATTCACTTGCACCCTGTGGTAACTATTTCACGCACTCAGATAAAAGTGCCATTTTTCTATCTATCTACATGTTATGTCGATTGACATAAAAAAATAGATAGATAGAACCATTGATATATATAATGTTACTAACATAACATACAGATATATGCATTTATCTCGATGGATAGAACATATATACGTGTTCAGTTCCATTTTACCGTGAAAACGTAACAAACTAACAAACTCACCTCGCATTTATAATATTTTTTAGGATTCGGATTACAGAGCATTCAATTTAAACCTATATTAAACGGTTATCTCTATCAATTTCATATTTCGAACTATGAAATACCATACATAGAACAGATTAGAAGTACCTTAATGTAAGCAGTCTAATTGTTATTTTCATAAATTAATATAATAATGTCTACTATTGTTCACCAGTTTGTAATTTTTATAATAGGTACATATTCTTTAAAGAAACTTTACATATTAAAATAATATTGATAAGAAAATAGGTATTTACGTCATTGATAATATAATGAATTCTGTAAATCAATTCTTTCTTCGTAATATGAAATAGTCAGAAAACGCATGTACAGACAGAATGTCCTTTAATTACACTATGCAGACACATAAATATTATTCTCAGACCACCACTATCAACAATGGACTATAAAAATAATATAAAAATATGATGCACTATCCATCTCATTCATATTCTGTTATACAATAGACAGGGACGGAGGTATTGCGTGGGTTGGCGAGTGAAGAAGACAGTAATAAAAGGGTAGCGTTTCATGAACATTTGAGACATTACGACGTATCGTTAGAGCAGTAATAGGCGTTTGTTTTAGTGCCTATATCTTCATGACAGTGGCTGCCTATCTGCTATGTGGGGCACTTACCTCTTTATGTGTCCCAAACAATCCAATCGTGAAGAGCGTGGTTTGTGAGCCAAGTTTTATGAAATTATTGTAATTTTGTTTTAGCTGATTCAATGCTTTATCGGTATTTTGATTACTTAAAATTCTTTGTCACTCATAAATATATTAACGCTTGTGCAATATAACAGCGTTTTTTTGCGATTTCTCTCTGTTGCGTCATCACAGGATAGTTAAACTAGCGTAAATTTAAATATTCAAGAAGCAATTTTAAACTCAACATGGCAATAGAATAGTTGTAGTTGCTATTAGGCTAGATCTGCAACCCTCACAGGGCCCGTAATCAAGAAGCTGGTGATGTTACCATTTGCATTTTATTGCTAAAGTTTCTGGCCGCAGAATGCCTATTTTTATGGTAAACTTATTCAAATGTACGGCGACGTCATAAATTGGGGAAAGGGGTGCGCTGGCACGGCAGGCACAGAAAAAGTTTGCGAATGCCGATCATACCTCGATGGACAAACGACACGTTCGTCATTCCACTTTTGATGTGCCCATTTAGGGATTGGCTTCACGACAGCACCGTTCATAATAATGCAAATTTACCCAAGTTTCGCCAGACATTTAGCGTAATGACATAAAAATGAACGGCTATCGTGCCGTGACAAAGGTTAATAATAAATCAAGCGTTTAACGGAGACATCTTTTTCGTGACACTAATTCGCGAACGATTGTTCTTTTGACATAAAAGCCGAAGCAACAGTAGGCATGCCTATTTATTGTTGATTGTTTAGAGTTCTTTGATCTTCCGCAGCTGACATTTATGATTGATATTTTGACGTTTCATTAATGAAACTCTGCTGAATGATAGACACGTAACAAAGAATACCTCGATGGAGTAATAAAGCAATCTACTAAAAGTTTTTTAATTAAGCCCCGACAACCACACAAAGTTTATTTCAGTACTTAATTCAACACCACCGTCGAAAATTTTAATGTTAAAATAACGTGATTTAAACCGCGCCAATATTTTTTATGTTCATATAAATTAATACTGCTTTAGTACTATTTTATTTTAATAATGTTGCAATTTAATCTGACTAAATCCTGTTATTCCGGTATTAATTTTCTGCCTAAGCTGTTTATTACAAATATGAAAAGCTATTAATATATGTTATCTAGATTAATTATATTATTTTTACGAGCTTTAATATTGAACAAAATGCTTTTAATTAATACTTATTATAATTATAATTATTAATTTAAATGAATATTACTAAAATATTCAGAGATTTGAGTTTTCACTGAGTTATTATTACATATAAGTATTGTAAGGTATTTCCACATAATACTGTCACGCTTGTTCTCTTTTAATCTGCACCAGGGAAACGTGGTTAGATTGCAATTAAGACCACAATGACACGAGAAACTTTCCTTCATTAAAATAAAACTCACCCACGCAGTACGTGGGCGACTTATTAATCAACGGACCAGTCGACATGACGGTTTTGATCCAATGTCGGTATACCGTACCGTACATAATGGAAGGAAAAGCTAGCGATTTACTCTCACTGAATGAAAATCAATTTCCTACAGTTGGGAAAATTCATTTATCGACCACCTGCGCTCCGGTGCTCGATCAAGCGGAGACCAATACAATGGGCCAACGGTCTAATCTTAAGAAAGGCGCTTTTAAAACGTTGTTGTCAGAGATTACCTACCAGCCGTATAGAAAAGTCTATGAATCAAGCCGAGGTAGCCCAGACGATTCCATTGTCACAGAAATAGACCAATATTAAAAAAGTAAGTTAAGACATCCTTCAATCATACTCGTCCTTCACTATGAATCTATTTTATTATAGGTACTTGACTGTGGAAATAGTGACAACAGTGACAACATGACAAACTTGAATAATTATGCAAGTAAGTGTATTTACACTTACAATGTTGTTTGACTCATAATTTAGCCTCAGCACAGCAGGTCGAAACTACGTTGCGTTAAATAGAAGTCTGAGACAATTTCCGCGAACACGCGTTTTGTCTAGCAAGCGACCAAGTATGCGCTCTATTGGTCGGAGAATACTAAAGGTAAATAATCAACCTTCGCCGGTTCATACCATCAGCATAGATGAGCGTGCTTGAGTCAACAGTGACTAGGTACATAAATATTTATAAAGCAACGGCGATACAGAAACTGTCGTATCGCTTATTACACTAAGTGCCAATAAATTTCCCTTTAGCCACGTCTACCTAGGCATAGTCGTAATGAGATCGCACCAATATCCCTAGCACTGTAATATTTTTCAATAAAACAAATGCAATTTTATTCCAATCTTGCTTTATTCTCTTTGTATATTCGCTTATTAGGAATGATTTAAATCTAAACTAGAATAAGTACCAATTACATATAAGTAGCTGTATCCCACGGTTTCACGGTTCCCGAATAGAAATTATTCTATTGCAACCTAAGGTAGGACACTATTTTTTTCGGATGGGGTGGGAAATTATCAAATGACCCCCACCATGGGTGGGGCGGAAAAGAGTGTCAGACTCTTACTGACTAAAACCCATCCTTGTTCCTTCGTCAGCCCTTTATGTTCCGGGGGCACAGGGAAGGACACCTTAGCTTTCAATTTATCTCCATACTCAATGTTATTTCAATCAATACAGCCATTTTAAGAAAGCGTAACATAAAGACAAATTTATATTTAAGATAAGCGGACTTGAATTTACGTAATGCATGTTAAAAACTATGTGTTAGTAACTTCATTTGAATAGTTGTGGAGGCATTCAGAATGGTTTAGTGACAAGCAATGTATCGCGAGTGGACTTCAAGTGTCAAAGTTTGGTTAACCCGGCCTCGTGTTGGCAAACTGGCAACACGAGCGTTATAACTGTCAAAGTTATTATTACCCATCTGTATTTCAGTTCGCAAACGTTTTGTAGACGGAGGTATGTCCTACGATTCATTCAATGACAAGATGAATTTAATTAAAGTTCGTAGACATTGATATTTCAGGCGATATTTGATAGCAGTGAGCAACGGTAATTTATGTAGATACGAATGTTATTCGAAGGTACTTAATGGCTTTGCGCACTTTTACTAACGATACTCTGAAATCATTATTATATGTTGATAAAAGTAATAATTCTTAATGTTTCTGTAAGGATTAAAAAAACATTGAACTTTTTTATTCGTTTTTGTAGGTATTAATTTCGTATTTTTTATTTAATTTAATAAATTAAAATTGCAAATTAACTTACAATTAAAACAATTATAAAACAAAAGAATGATATTCTCGAATGACGTCTTACGCACGTCTTTAATTAAGTTTACAAAGACGTGCTTAAATAGGTAACGGGTTTATTTCCTCCAGTGATCATACAACTCTGACATTATCATCTCAAGTGCTTGATTGTACTTTAAAGCCTTTAATTATCGATTCCCAACTAAGAGAGCACATTGAAGCGTCAAAGTACTTTTCATTTAACAAAGCGGTCTTTAGAGTTCGGTACTTTGGTTTAATGAGTATTTGAGTAAAAGTAAACGACTGTTTATTGGACATAGCGGAGAGTTACGATTACGATTATATATATATATATATGATTAACACACTTTTGGTATTAGTAGTAGCTAAAAATACCTCTGAATATTTAACTAAATAAAAATAAAATCAAATTAATAATAAAGGTAATTATCATCTCCTTCTAGTTTTTGTGATATAATACTTAATTCGAGACGTTAATTTATTTATTAAATCAAAAGTAACGATATATTATTTTACAAATAAAAATAATTATGTCCTTTTATTTATCGTGTTATTTTCTTTTATAAAAAAGTGATTCTAAACAAAATTGGAATACAAAATAATATTTGCCAAATTTGTTTAGCCCTCGTAACTAATTTGGTCGCAAAATATTTGTAACAAAATGTGGCAGTATCGTCAGTCATTTGCGTTCGAACATTCCGTCCATCTGTTTGTAAGTCTTGAGAATGGCAAAAAATAAAACGAACAGGGGTTTGAGAACATTATCGAAGTGGATCGGAGCCGGGGTGGCTTTCAGTCCTGGTCCCCGAGGATTGCACCCAATGTGTTCCATCCAGCTTGTCACTGCCAGTCGACTGCGTATCGCGGCCAACGCGCTTTAACAACCATTTTTCTACTCCCTCAACACAGTTGTATTCAAACTTTTTGTTACTTACCATGTTTGTTCAAGTTTCCTCAAGTGCTGGTTCTAAACTCTAACAAGAAATACGGTTATTGTTGAAATGCTGCTTTGCATTTGTATATACATATATATTCGTAATTATTTTTATTTGCATTGCATGTAACATAATAGATTACAGCTATTGTTATTCATGCATAACTAGGAGTAAATTACACAAACACATACATTATTTACGCCGAGTTCCGTAATATTATGCAATACAAAATTACCAACGCATTTATAATAAACATAAATAATTATCTCTTGTATTTTTTTAATTCGTATAACTACTCTTATTATGTGAAGACTAGTTAGATCGTATGAAATAGTCCTCGTTAGTACCTACGTAAATAATAACCCAATAATCGTAGCTCCAGAATATTTTTAATATAATTATTAGTATATTTGACAAGGGAACATTAGATAAATATATGGTACGAGCTTCGGGTCTGGGTTTGATGCCTACTTACACCGAAATCCCATTTAGCGAGCTAGGCGCATTGAATGATATAAAGAATTTACAGTAGCCCTTTGACCCATGAGCATTAACGGACGAGGAACGACAGCATTAGCGCGTTGACAGATGTTGCTACCGAAATATTTCGTAGGGGTCGGCAGAACCACTTGCATTTATACCCCTAGGGGTAACGCGATGTTTCCGCAATCAAATGATACTTTTAACCCTTGGCGAACATTGTGATATAATTTGGATGTAATACATGTGAACGAGTAAAAGGGTGTGTTACTGTAGTAACTATTAGAATGAACTAATAAAATAACTTGGGTATCGTAAAACGCAAATTATATTTTAAACTCTTAAATGGTCCGTTTTAATGGATTTGAAAACTATTGTTTCAATTAAACAAAAGCTTCGTGTTACATTAGATGAATTAAAAAAATAATCCATTTTCAGAATATCTCAATTTTGAAAATGGAATATAATATTAATTTATAAAATTAATATTTTACTATTCGAATGTAATAATACCAGTACTAATAGTTTCTATAAAATACTCAGGATAACATAGAGTAAAGAACCCGTCTACTCTAAATGAGCGCCAATTACTTTAAGAAAAGCGGACACTAGAGAATTCGAGGATAAAGAAGAAGGATTATGAAATACTTCTAGATTTCCTTTAGCTTATTACGTCCTTTAAAAAACGACACAATTAAAATGAGACTCTGGAATAAATTCAATAAAAATGTTGCACGTTTAAAAAGTTATATTAGAACTTCATCTTGTTTGTAGCTATAAAATAACTGGAAACTAGAAGTGTCACAAGCATGGTTTATTCGTACAATCGTGTCTGAAGACACTGTTTTTATTACTCTGTGTAAGCAGCCTTGTCGAGTTTATTTGTCGTGTTTCGTTACCCGCAGTGGTATCTAGAAGTGTTCTCGAGGCGAACAACTCTTGTTTGTTATTCACTACACCGTAAGATGCTATGGATGAAATTGAGAAAATGGCATAGAGTGCGGGACAATATAAAGTTTTTAGTGCAATGTACCAGAGTTTATTTACCCTTAATATTCTTAGATGTTATTTGAATATTGAATTTAACATGTTATTTTATTACGAAAATTCTAGAGTAAGCCTTATGCCACGTAAATTTTTAATATCCTAAAACAATATTTGAAAATTCACTTTCATTTAAAAATAATATTAAATTTCGTAAGAAGCGTTTGCTTCAATTAGGGCTTCATAATATTTTTAAAGCAGACGCCAAAGTTTGTAATATTGAAAATTCTTTCTCTAAGTAAATGGTATAACGTACAGTACAGAGTGCGCTAATGAAAAATTTCTTAATTAGAGAGACACGGTATTGCTAAAAATCTTCATCACTCATCTTATTAAAGTTTAACCTTTAGAAAGTAGTTTTTTTTAATCTGAAACTCGGTAATTAAGTACTTATAATGGTATGCAATAGGCGTTTCTATTTTTTTCTATTGCCTTGCTTTTTGGTAATGGTGAATGGTATTCATTTGGAATAGATAGGTAGATATAAATACTAAACAAATTTTATTTTATTTAAAAAATAAATCACCTCTTAGTGAGATTGTGGACAGTCAAGAGTGGGTACTTAGATTAACATTCGTTCCAATAGATATTCATAATCTATTTGTTTGTCAACAGGCACAATGGGGAGATTGGCGCCACTGGTGATACGGCTGCTGGCCGTGTCACTAGTGGCGCTTGTCCTTGCCGAGCCCGGCAATGGCAGCGACCAGTCCGTCGCGAAGGAGCGCCGGGAGGCCGACATTCCGGCGCCCGCCACGGCACCTCCCCCGCCTCGCCGCCCCGGAAAGCGTGAGCGCAACCGCAAGCGCACCACCACCACAACCACCACAGTAGACCCCGAAGACGATGATGTCGCTGATACTACTACAACTGTCACTACAACTACAGTTGATCCAAGAACCTTCGACCACAGTAAGTGCCTTTGTGCTGTCTAGGAAAATAACAAAAATCAACTTAGATTAAACATAACTACATAGATCTAACAGACCATGACTACCATCTCAATCATCATCATAGCACAGTGAGTACTTCAATCTAGGGCTGAAGCTTCTGGTGTGTGACAACGTGCCTGCTTGCAAACATACCGCTTTAGTCGCGCTGGCCATGATACACGCTTTTATTGAACCACCTCAGCTGCTACACCTGAGAAAAATGAATGATAATACTGCGGATTCAGCAATATATAGCGGTAAGTACTTATTTTTAAGCAGAAGGAGTTACAATGATCCCGGAGGGAAGCATGTGATTGAATCACACTCGCGTAGACAACTCAAAAACGGTATAGGTAAAAATTGTGTGGGATACAATGAAAGGCGAGACCATCCACGTATTAACTAACATCCCACCATAGTAAGTACTCTAATTTTAGGCCTGAAGCGTCTGCGTGCCACTGCACCGGTGCCGGTCGGGCCGCAGCGTCGATGGCCGGGGAAGCAGCACAAACGGCGCCGCCGCCGCACCACTACCACTACCACCACTGAGCCGGACGGTGATGACGGTGACATGGAGCCGACCACGACTCTGACCACCACGACCGTAGACCCCCGAAGCTATGACCACAGTAAGTGCTTTAGTACGGCTGCGACAGACAAAAACGGAGCTCTGGTAGCCACGCCTTTGACTACTACCATGATGGATCCGGCATTTTACAACAGTAAGCAGTATTTCAAAATTTAAGCTACATGCAGTAGCAGTGGTAGTCACAGACGTAGTTAGTTTCAGACTGTCCGTCTGTAACTCATCCTGTCACTTCACACCACCGGCTCTCATAGTACCTAAACATTCACCGAACATTAACAAACTTTTACAATTAGTTCCCATTTCTAAACAATGGTTTTGTATTTTCACACGTCTATTGTGTGTGCCCGGGATTAAAATCTAGTGTATTTTGAGAAATATATTTTTAGTAACCTAATATAAGGAAAGTATTACATGTGCGAAGGTCACACTTGACTAAACAGTCTTGTGTGGGCCTATGGGAATAAATGATTCCACGTATGTACGTACAGAGCTATTTAAAACGACTTTATTAACTTGTCAGTAGTATTAATATAAACGTTTTTTTATGAATACCTACTTAAAATAGTCCACTGAAATTATATAAAATTGGACTATTAAAAGAAATAGATTATTTTATTACTTCGCTAAGACAGTTTTTAACAGATTCGAAGGAAAAAATTGTCATTAGGAAAATTTCATCAAATACGTATTAAGCTTTTTATGGATATATACTTGTAACTTTAAAGCCTATTTGTACTTTTAAGCTATTATGTACCCTATTTGTAGATTTAAAACGACTATTTTCCCGCATATATCTAAGACATTTTTTAAATGTCGTTACAACGTTTTAATGGCTTTTTACTTTTTAAAGAAGCCAAAAATGTCTTGACAAAATTCATTAATGTTGTGTGACACTAATTTATTAATATTGCGTGAAGCTACGAGCTTCAATTCTTATGACCTTTTTATAAGCAAACCAGTATATACCTCTATACATATGTTGTAGTCATTAGCCAAAAATTACGTGTAACCGGTACACAGGTAGATGAGGACCGCGGGAGATAAATCATAGAACAATTAGACGCTCGTTAGGCCGCACGTGACGGTTCATTAACTGATTAGCCATAGTACACGTCATGGCAAATATGATGGGTTGGTTCCTGCTAACCCCTCAGGTCAGCTGTGGACTCATATTAAAACGTGTGCTGTTATACTTACATAGACTATCTAGCCTAGCTTAATTATAATAACTAGTGTTTACAATTTCGTCCAAATTCAACCATACAATAGTTGCTTACTGAAATAATCAGCTGTGGTAGATGGACTGACAGACGAAGTCGTATTATGGATCAAACCATTAACAATTAAATTCGGGTGACATGCGAAGGTGGATACTTAACTTTTGTCTTTGCCAATTTTTTTACAGCCCCCGCAAGATTACTAAGATCTAAGTCCCACCTGTTTATAAGTTATTTTTAGCACTATAAAAATACTATACAAAGCGTCGTTCGGGACAGCAAAAAAGACATATATTTTTAAGAATGAATCCGAAAAATGAAATAATGTTTTATATACTTTTAAACTAGTATTATATGATATCATTCTATATCTACGTGTTGTAAAAAACACGTTAATTTCTATGTTGAAAATTCCCTTGACGGAACACACACTTACATTATACCTGCTATAAGGGAATATCATCTTAGCTCCCATAATTAAAATCCTATGCTTTTGCTGTGTTCATTAACATATACAATAAATATCACATCACATACCACCATCAAGTTTAACTGATCTTGAAAAGTTCATGAGTGCGATATGTTCGCCAATAGCCGTTTTAAGTTGCATAGTTTAACGAGGGCCAGGGTCCAAGGGCCTAAGGAATGCTGCCATCGGAGACGTAGAGACATCCAAATTACTTGCCTGTAAACAATGGACGGACGTAATTTGTAAGTAACTCCGACACTTGAGGCCCCGGTCATCGGAGGAATGTTCTCAGTTAAAGCGGTATGTCAACCCTTCTGAGCATTTTAATTTTCAAAAAGTACCGCTATGTTATGTTATGTTGGGACATTAGAAGGATTTACTTTATTAATAAAGTAAGCTTCGATTCGCAAGCGTTCGTACGGAAGTGAAAATATGATCAAACAAAAAGGTTGGCGAACTTAGGTACACAGGAGAACGCATGTATATTTTTTTAGGCATGATTGAATTAAATTGATGATTAATACGGCTTATTAATATACTTGTAGAAAACTGAATAGGTACGTTTTCTATAATCCTATCCTACTAATATTATAAATGTGAAAATTGGTGAGGATGTAAGTTTGTTACTCTAAAACAAGAAAAAACTACTGAAGGAATTTAGACAAAAATAAAATAAATAGAATGAAATAGAAAAACACACATATTTTATAATCTGGATAACACAGTGGATGCAGGATATAGTTCCCTCCGAATGTGGGTGAAACCGCTGTAATATATAAAATGAGCAGCGCAAAACCTTAAAAAAGGCATGAAATATGTGTACCTAAAAGTTTTTAGCCGATTAATCTTGTAGTGGTCACTAAAATACCACTTATTGGCGTGTAGCCATACTTGCTCTTGCCAAGGTCTATATTATGTCGAGCGATTATTTGAAACAACCTACTCATAAAATGCCTCTTTCTACAATTAAAATATCGGTATCTTTCTCTCTTGCTTATAAAGTTATGTTGATTCCTATAAACCGAGCATAAATAAACTTTCCACATTTTCAAATATAAATTGAAAGGCGAGGAACGAGGTGCAACACGAACCAGCCGGGAAAAACCAAGAGCGTAATGCCAAGAAAACATTTTCTATCAAAGTCGGGAATAAAAGTAAAAACAGTACAGACCAGGTTATGTTGGTGAGTCCTGTCACCCCGAGGGGCGGGGGGAGTCATTTCACGCCTCTTGAGCGCGCATCAAACCAATATTAGGTTTATTAGATAGATGGGGCATCGTGAAAAGCGATTTTTCATTTTTTGCCATTCATTATTATCGACTCTTATATCGGCTTTCAAATAAAACGATTTAAGTAAATTAGATTTCATTGAACTGTACCTTTGTATTTTGAACAATTTACCGTTGTTAGAAAGTTTTCAGAGCGTGTAATTTAGTTTTAAGAACAGAGTTTCAAGTACTCGAAAAAACACTCCATTTTTTATTGCTCGGGTGGTTTTGTAGGTTACTTTTGTGTACACAGTAAAAAAATATGGCAATTTAACTACCTCTAATACAATAGAAAAGGAAAGAAAGAAAAACAAAAATTACTCATAATCTATTATATAAAAATGAATCCCTATTTCCCTTGGTCATCGCATCACGCGTGAACGGATGGATCAATTTGGCTGAAATTTGTTACGGAGATAGAGGGGACCCTGGAGAAGGTTCTTCCCTGGAGAAAATTCCGTCAGGACGCGGGTGAAACCGCGGGCAATAGCTAGTAAAAGATAAATTAAAATATGGTACTGTACTGTTATAGTTTAGTATTGTAAAATATAGGTATTTAGTAATCGGTCGACGTTGTGAACAATATTCATCATAGGCTGCTGCTGTTCACCATGAGCTTTGTCAAAGCGTTCCATCATAATTAAGCGATCAATGTTACTCTGAACTAACCAAATATTCAATATTTAACACAAATATGCGCGTGCTTCATGGAATTGTGGATATATGCCAAAGTTTTGCGTCGCAAAGTTTGACAAGGAAAATAATATTAGAATTGCTCTTCCCCGTTATATTATATGCTACGGACAATTGGCTCGTAGGCCCAGACCGTGGGAATAAATGAATCAGGAACTCCTTCCTCAGGCAGCCGCAGTTTTGTAGGTATTACTTGCCATGCAAAAGATTCTATAAATCTTTATATGTGTAAAACATGTGTAAAAGAATCCCTTCCCCAAACAACATAAGCAATACGAAAACTATGATCTTATTTCCACAAAGTACCATTATTTTAAATTCTATTCTGCCTCTTTGTAATGTTTTATTACAATCAAATACAAACTGGAACCAATATCGCGGTACAACCTGGAACCCGTGCTACGTGCTACAAAATTTCGTAGCGCACGCTACGAAATATTGCTACGGTACGAAATCGAACTGCTCCTATGATTTCGGTCCAACTGTAGTCGTAATACATTTTTATACATAATTTCTCAACGGAGTATAACTAAAAAAAAAACAGTTTTTAATAAGTCAAATGGTTCGAATACTTTTTTAATTACTTTATTTTGTTTGGCAGCTAAAAGCTGTATAATTCAATTGCAATTTCTATTTTCAATCCACTTTGCAAACATAACACTGTTTCAATAAATTTAAGTGCTATTTTCCAGTATAATAAAGCTTTTCCTAAAATATATTCCTCTGAGTGCGGTTACATCTTAACATGGAGTGAAGGGTTCTTGTTTCTGACATGATTTTTATGTTTTTTTGAGGATAACAGCGGCACCGCGCTGGGCAACTGGCGTGAAATAAGGTTCCAGCCTTTTTCACGCCTTACTCCCGATTTCTTACATGATGTTGTGTGTAAAGCTATAGAACATAGTTTTACAAGTGGTATTTTAACCTATGACCACAACTATAAGTTGTGTAATCAATTCTTACTAATGAAATTAATTCTCCCTGTCTGTATCTTCCGCGTTGACGATAAATCGGCAGAATTTATTTAGATGAAATTTTATATAAAGATATCTAGAGATACTAGAGAACCTAGGATAGTTTTTACACGGGTGCATAAAGTACATCCTTTCATTAATAATAATATACAAGTAGATGCAACTAAAGAATAAACATCTGAATCCTTCTGCTCGTAAAGAAAAAAGAGAGAAAGGTCAATTATGATGAATATTATCGCTAAGAATAATTTTAAGTCACTAGTATTAGTCAGAAAATTTCATAAAGGTACACATCATAGAATCGGCGATATTGGACGATTACTGACTCAAAATCAGCAAATGAAGCTGGCCTTACTTCAACTCGGACAATATCCAAAATAAATAATAATAGCTTATTATTTTCTCTAAATAAATAAAACTAAACATACATGCAAACACAACACAGAAATCAAACTCTAGTGTGAGAAAACATTGAAGAAAAAAGTTTAGTGGGTACTAGTCGGCTACAACCGCTTCAAACTGGTTCAACAAAGAGCTGAAATTAAATTTACGTGGCGCAAAGAAAAAACTAGTTACAAGAGGAAATTGGCGGAGACAGTGACAAATTGTTCCCGCAAGAGGACGGTGTTCCCCTCTCTCTCACATCCATATAACCGTATATTTCCCATCCCGCTCTCTCTGTATGAACATGCGGTACTATAACATGAATGTACCGGAATAATTGTGGCCCTTTTTTGGTAAACAACAGCATACACAAATGCGGCCTTAGCGTCCGATTTTAAAGTGCAATTTTGCAAAGTGCCCACAACTTTAACGGCCCGCAATAAACATGTACGTGGACATTACAATAGCTATGATTGTATATACAAAAACTTGTTTACAATACAATTTTAACTACAGTACAAATAGGCAACTAAAGTAAAAAGAAATAAAAACTAGGCTTATATTATATCTCTCAATTTACTATTAACTTTCCTTACTAAACTGATCATTCCAAATTCTTGTTTAATAAGCAGTCCCCAAAAATAAATGTCTATTGTCCAAAAATACGTCATTAAACTTTAATCTCTTATAGAATTGTAAGGTAAATTCAACATAAAAAAAACAAACACAATGCTTTATTCTTTTAAATAATAAATATTATTTTTAGTTATTAAACACCCAGTTCATAACATGCATTAAATCATCAAGGTAAACTAGCTTATAATTTCTAAATTATGTAGCCTAGTCTTATACAACCTACTTGAACTCACAAAACAGGAAAAGTTGCGAACTATTAATTAGTTTTCTTTTAATACGTATAATTCGTATACATTAATTTCTTCACTACTAAAACCAATAAAAATAGTCTATCTGGCAAAAACTAAGCGTAAAATCAACAGAGTTACTCTATAAACATAAATTTTGCTCATGCTTAATAAAATAGATTGGTCTGCGCGTATCTACAATGAATTAATTGTAAACGTGTGTAGTGTGATGAGAACAGCGTTACTTGGTAACACCTGCGGCACTGAGAAGGAATTTAGTTTTACTATAATAAGCAAAATAGTGTGCCCTATTTATAAGCGTGCTTCATCGTCGACCACATCGTCGCTTACCATCAAATAGAGATGAGGTGAGATAGTGGTCAAACGCGAACCTATCAATAATAAAAAATAAAAAAAACTTTGTTTTTAGACGCGATCAAAATATGTGTTCCAAATTTATATTTAAACACGCAGCAGAACTTAGCTCCATAAAACTATTTCTTTTTTCCGGGGAATGCAAATGAAAAGTCTTAAATCCACAATTAATTACTAAACCCTTTGTTTACTAAGTGACTGCCGTAAGTAAAGGTTAAACTAAACTTTGGCAATCAGGGAGAATGGAGGTTTGAGTTAGTAAAATATTCTTTAGAATAAGTTCAGCCATTTCATAGATTGAAGAACTGCCACCTACACAAATACAAAAATATATATTATTTACATAATTTGTGCCGATAAATATACAAGTTAATAAACGCCATTAACAAACACCATTAGGAACCTATACACCTTTTTGCCATTGACAAAAACTCTCCTCATGTTTCGCCAGTTTACTACCTAGTCATTTGCGTGTAGGTAGGAAGGTTATGGAATAAGACTAGAGTATGTTTACATCCATTTCCAATACTTTCACTGATATTTTTCTACCGGCTTTATAACATTCGACTAAGCTCATATAAAAAAAATCCTCTAATTGCATCTTGTATCTTGAATATGCAATTTGAGGATTAATAAAAAGATCGGTGCCCGCACTGCTGCCATGCAGTACCTACAATAATTTTGCTTGATGGATCTCCAATCGGCAAAATAATTACGTAGACAAATAAATTCTTATTTTAACAAGATGTCAAATAGGCTTGTCTGAACGTGTCTTAAACATGAACATTACGCACTATCTCGTGACGCACGTTCGTCCATCTTTTACTGAATACCATGCGTTTGTGCGTCTGTCGAACACACGCTGAAAATTTCCTGTACAACCTGTGAAAACAAATGCACTGTCATTCATTTGAATGCATATGGCTGGTTGAAATGTAGCTGTCTAATGCCCCGCAATGATGACTGCACGTGCTTTGGCGATTGTTTACGTTTAATGCGGCATACGTTAACTTGATAGTAGTCATCATCATCAGCCTACTCAATATTCGTCCACTGTTGTACATAAGCCTTCCCTTCCCTGTGCTTTATCACCCGGTCTTCAACTTGAGTCATCTAACATCTGCCTGCAGCCTTGCGCGGATCATTACCTACTTTAGGTATCTTGCCAGACTTAACTTACACTTTGTTAGTAAATAGTTGCAAATATCTTCAAAACAAAAACCAAGTTAATAATGCACCTGAATTACAATTCAATGGTCGTATTCTAGCAATAGGACTAGCTACAAAAAGTGCATCAGGACCTCGCTCGAACTCATTTACTTAATAAGTAATTCTTACGAATGCAACAATGGAACTTGTCCCCTGCAGATTTCTATGAAGTGGTCAAATAAACGTCTGAACTCGAATCAAAATGGAAATTGAGCTATTGTTAATTGCCACGTTGCAACAGATTGCTCCTCTCCCAGTGCTGCTCTAGCAAACGTTAGTTTCCAGGAAAATCTTGCATAGCATGACATTGTTACTACTGTCTGTGACATAGAAATTTCAAATTAGTGTCGCATATTTCAAAAACATGCCCTATTTGTGTAAGAGGCTTTGTTTTGTATCCACTGTGTTTATTTTTACTTAGCATCTTTTGACATTAAATATTAACGATAAAATAGAATATCTCAGAAATATGTCACTCATTGTGTACCCATTGGATATTTCTTTGGTAGAATTCTAAATATCTAAAGAATAAAAGTATGTGGGTGTTGGTATGTTTTGGCATTAGGGTGAACTATTATTAGAACAATCCAGATAAGGTTTTGAGTATGACCCGCCTCCGTAAATACTTTTAAGATGTATTTCGACCGGACATGGTGAACATGGCCCAAATTTCATCCAAATTCGTTCAGTACTTGATGCGTGAAAAACCATATATCCTATCAATATACAGCGTTTACAATATTAGTACGATGTTATATGAAGTTAACCTAATTACCTATACGGTATAACAGTAAATACGTCGGTTAGCTTCATAGCACTAGTATGTAATTATAGAACAATCGGTGTACTAGCGCATTAACTGTATCCAGAGAAGTGGAACTCGAGCCAATCGAGCGACGCAACTTACGAGCATCGTAAAGATATTATGTTACGCCATCAAATTTATTTAACCGTAATTCTATTAAAAGATTACCCACTTTTTATTGTATTAAATGCAGTATATTCTTGGAGTAAAGTAAAATAATGTCATCAATTAAAACAAAAGAATTTGTTCGTTCAATGGAACTCAAATAAAAATCCAGAACAAAAGACACCTACAATAAGAATATAAAATCGATGGAAAAGTCCAGACAAGTTAGAATGTCGCTCCGTTTTTCTAACTTTGAAAATACTCTTGGGTAAAAAGAAAACTCGAACAAGTTCATTTTCTTTGGATCTGACCCTGATAAAAGGGATTTTCAAAACGATTTTCATATCGTATTTGAAGAATATAAACAAACTTATTTAACACTGAATATGTTCTGGGATCTTTTCAACCAACACTCAAAATAACGAGAGCTTATGTTATTGTGTATGTGGGTTAATAATAGGTCACCAAAAATATATGAGATTGATATTTATTAATATTATTTATTATATTGATAGTCATTTAAGCTAATGGCTTAATAGCCAAGAGCCTCGAACAGCATCGAACCTAAAAGCCCTCGTTGGGCAGATAGGTCAAGAGCTTGATACAGAAACGTATCATCAGGAGTTTCCTCTCTCTCCGAAGCCGGTATTTTGGACCTAGTCCCGTTGCCGGTGTCATATAATTTATTATATTTATGTGACTTGAAAGAAGTACCTAAGTATATAAATAAAAAAAGTAAACGTTAAAAGATTATGGGTCAATTGATCTAGGTACACCCAAGCATATCAGGATAGCTCCGTGGATGGGCGACCATCCATTCAATATTGAGACATCTCCAGCCTCGGCAATAACGTTAATCCGTTAGTCCCGGCTGTCATTCAAGATGTTCAACAGACGTTATCAGTAAGCAGAAGCTAAATTCTGAAACGTGTGTTACTAAATGGTAACATGTGGAAGTCAAATGGGTAGTCGCTCCTTATATGATACTGATATTCGGACGTACTGGCAGATGATCCCCATATAGTAGAAAAAGGCTACACAGATGATGGTAAACGTAAGAATAATTCTTATGGAAAAGGTGCCCACACCTCCCAGTAATTGCACGATCCAAGCTTCAAAGGTTCTCACTTTAAACCGAAAATTCTTTTTTTCTTCACTGTTTCAACTTTTCTTATGATCTTCATTTCCGTTGGCACATATTACGGGTAGCGCAGTTCACGTCGACAACGCTACGCTTTTCTTTCAAGAAATAACTGAGAACTTTTGTAAAGGTTGGATCTATTTAAAGTAATTTTATTTTAATAAATACCTGACCGTAATTCGCCCTCGTAGGTAAAAAAAGGTAGGTAGGTAGGTAAATTTTTTTTGTAGTAAAAACGCTAAGAAAATAACGATAAAAATTTGGAAACAAAACTAACATATTCTACAATTGTATTCAACGTAGGAGTGACGCCCACGAGTTCGTTCTTCGTTGACTACCTACTAAACAAAGTCGCTCTGGGAGTAAAAAAAAATCTTCAAATATTAATAAATTACATTATGTAGGTACCTAATGCCATAATATTATGGCAAAAAATATTCTCACTTTTCTTAATATTATAAATCCAAAAGTGAGTTTGTTCTTTTTATTGTTTATTACGCTTTAACTCTAAAACAGCAGAACGGATTTAGATGCAATTTGGTAAGGGGATAGACAACACTCTCAAGACGGTATTTCGCATAGACATTTATCCAAGTGCGTGAAGTTTCCTCAAAACGCGAGTGCAACTGCGGGAAACCGATAGTTACTTGAAATTCGCGGCAAATTCTCTCCTTACGAAATGTTCATGCATATATAAGGATATTACCAACATATTTCAACATTAACAGTTACAATTAAGTTTAATTTCACACCGTCAACTCAACAATGCTGACGGAAAGGCGTAAACAAAACAATTACTGCCCTAGTGGAGGGTAGTTACGATTCTCTTTCAAAGTTCCTGACTCCTGGCTTTAGGTAACGTAACTCTTTGACGATGAATTGCAACGAACTTTGTATGTTTTAGAGTGCTATTTCAGTAATGGACACTTTGAATGCCCGGGAATAATTCCTTCATTTTATTTATTATTTTACCTTTTTACACACTAACAGAAAGTTGCACCAAAAAATAAGACGTTACGTCTAGGATTAATGTATTTTGAAGTATCAAGTGGAGGTAGTCTATATATAGTACTAGCTGTTTCCCGTGGTTTTACCCGCATCTTGGGTTTTAAAAGTATATAATCTACATGTGTAAATCGATTCAGTAGTTTTTACATGCTGCGTGTGCAAATATACAGATAAACATCTAAAAAATCATGTTTTGTTTTCTGTTGGCCTAATAAGGATTCCCCTTATATGTTTTTTTTATCTATAGTAATATTATAAAGAGGAAAGATTTGTTTGTTTTTAGGGTTTTAACTCAAAAACTACTGGACCGATTTTAAAAATTCATTCACCGTTAGTAAGCTACATCTTTACGAAGTGTCCATAGGCTATATTTATTTCCAGAAATAATTAGGGATCCCTACTTAAACTTGAATAATGTAACCCAATGTGTAAAAACACATGTCCACGCGGGCGAAGCCGCAGTTGGAAAGCTAGTCTATAATATACAGACATCGGCTTGTTAATTTCAATATACGTAGGATTAGATTTTATTATTTTATTTTAAAAGAAATGATATTTTCTCTGTTTAAAGTTTATAACCAGGTGCAGTACTAAGTGCGCTCGCCGCCTCGCTGTACAAGGCACACGACACGCTGGTGTTTGCCAAGACGGGTTAATGAACCTCTAGCTAGATGTCTGTCAGAGTCGCAGCACTCGGTGCCACATCATTAATTTCTACCTAATGTCTGAAACGCCGAGGCGACGTAACGTACCACATTTTGTGTTCACATACATTAGTGTAAAATTTCTGGATGTGACTCGTGACCTTAACATGGACTTTTATGTCTTTGAATGTTTGAATCTTTGGGTTGTTAGATCCTGAACATGATTTTAACTAATTTTTTTTTTTTTCATTATTATCAGTTTCATTTAAATTCTATTTATCTATCGAACATTAATGCATAACGCAATGGCTGATAAAGTATGTATTTCATTGGTTCTCATGCTCTCTCTCATCAAGTTTATGCTCAAAGTTCACTTCTCATGTGAAAACTTCCAAAAGTAAAAAAAAAGATATCAGTATGTTTCTTTATATACGTGAAATGATAAATCGAATAGACGTGTATGCACTGTATAAAACGAATGTAAACTAGGTCTAAAACCGGAGATGATTAAACTACACAGGCGATAGCGTTTCCATTATCTCTACATCCTTGGCAACAAAGCTACCGACTCCTCCGTTTGTTTCACACGTTAAACAACTAACCACGTTTCGAGGCTGTTTCGAGGTTTCAAACACTGTCTCCTAATTTATCTACGTACAATACTGTCAAGATTAACATAAGCTTGTTCTCAAGTGTTTAACAATGTCAAATCAATAGTGAGCTCGCGGAAAATCGAAAAAAAAAAAGGACGAATATTTTGATGCCTAACTTCTTATAAAATTATGCTTATATTTTTGTTGTACATATATATATACGTATTGAAATATGTAGATGTATTTTGAATTTGCAAAAATAAAAACAATTATTTTTTGTAAAAAAATATATAATAAGCTTTCAACTCAAAAGTATATCACCTATACCGTAGGTGATAACTGAATTACCTTTCATATTATGTCTGTATAGCAAAATAATCATTAAACAAGAACTAAAATCATCAACAAACATAAAATATATAATAATATAAACATGAAAGGGGTTACAAAAGGCACACAAAATTAATATTTAGTACGTAATGTAATTTCAAATCCATCATTCAATTATAATTCCATGATTAATAATTCCCTACACGAGCTTATAGTAAATTATATTGAAAAGCAAATAAATTGGTCCACGCTTATAATCGAATCTATACATATAATAAAATTGTAACAGACCGATGTCTCTAATATCAAATATCTTTGTACAAACAACTGAGAAGCCAAAAAAATACATTTTTATAATTTTTTTTGTCTTTCTGTGTACACGCATTAGACTAAAATTACTGAATGGGTATATATTGAACTTGGTACACACGTATAGTTGTTTAATACATAGTATCCTTTTTATCTGGATGGGCAAAGTACTTCCCTCAGGATGTAGATAAAACCACGGGAAACAGCCTGTATTATATAAAAACCTTTCCACTTAAATTACTATTAATCGAAACAACCAAATAGCTTTCACTCTAAATGTAATTATCCCGCATCACGGATATTGAATGTTACGATGAAACTGTGGTTTCGGGCATAATGGCTAAAACCCATGAAACAAAGTACTCGGCGCTATGAAGAGCTTTATAGTCCATGGTCCAGCCCTTTCACAGAATGACGCAATTAATTTCAACCTTGTACTGTGTGAAGCAAACTCGTTCCATGCAAATTACTATGCTTATTATGAATGGCTCAGGGAATTTCTAAAGAAAACTTTTCCATTTACTATTAGTTACTCTTAGCGATTAGTTGTCGGGTTTGTAATCCGTAGCTGGATTAGAAAAGAAACAAGCTTTGTAAATAACTTTTAGTTAGTTCCCGATTAATGACACGAAAGATTTAAAAGTAAAGAAAGTGAGGCCTACTCTTATTGCAATTAACGTTTAGTTGCTGTTTAGCAATTTGATACCTACTTAGATAGTTAAAAAAATATTCTTCTGGAATATCGAAACAGCGATAGTTGGACCGCAGTTTTTCAAGCATGCTAAAACCTTCAACAAATAATTACATGTAAATTTGATTCATTTTTTAAGAACTTCCTTAAATAACATAAAATATTGCTCATGATGATGAATGCTTGTACGATATTTTTTTGACCCAATGGAATAGCATCAGCTGGTTATTCTTTGGGAAAAAAGTGTGACGTCACTGCAAACACTCGAAGGCTTTAAACAATGAGTGCGCCAGTGGAGCTCAAGCGCTGTGTAATATGCCGGCAACATAATGTATGCTGAGACACTTGCTCTAACACCTGTACTTATATTAAAGGAAAAACCGTGTATGTGTCTCACATAAAAGGTTGTGTGTGCATTGCTAGTAAAAAAAGAGTAATTTTAAAAATGTTTTCTCCAGTAGTAGTCCAGTAGTAAGTTAGCCATTGCTGCCTTTTTAGCCGAATCGTATTTGACCGATTGAAAAACTAGGTCGCACATTGGTTAAAAATAAACACCAAAAACTTCTGGCGCATAATTTGATAAATTCCCTTAGCAAACACTTTCATTAAAGTGGCTCGTTAAAATGAGAGAAACTTTAGTTTCTTTAATTCCAACATGAATTATTTATGTAGGTGGGTCCGGCAATTATACGTTTCGCAGCAAGCCGCGAATATTAATAACCACACTTTGTTTGGCACATTTTGTTGGCAATTCCAACCAAAAAAACACTGTTTATTTAACTCACAAGAAGACCCTCTAAATAAAATTAACCATGAAGTTACTTACACAAATAAAATAAACAACATTGGTACTTTCTCCGCAATGTCCTGGCTAAGCTCTTCCTAAATAAATAATGTGTTCTACATCACAATATCCATATCTCAAGAAAACAATATAGAGTTAACCAAAACGTAGCCAACATTATCTCAACATCAGCTAGATAATGCAGCCGTAGATAAAATATGTAGTTATCATAATAAATAGAAAGGTTTATGTGTGGTACATTCGCGTACTTACCGCACACATATATCCTACTTTCCTATTCGTACGGCTGCTCCATATGAGTCGCGGGCTAATGTTCAAAATAAGGTCCCACCCACATTTTTATTTGGCAGCGCAACACGTACGAGGTACGGACGTCGTTCCGCTACCTACTGCGGTTCCGATGCGGTACCAACGGAAAATTTATGTACCACTGAGCGTGCAAGTCTAGTCTCCTTACCGAGATACCCCATGTGAAACATAACCCGCGCGGAATTTCAGCAGAACGCGCTCTCTACTGCGGCCCGCACAGCGGGGACTTGAGCCGAGCCTCGTACGTACGCCGCTTTGTAAGCGAAATGACTGCGAATAAACAAAAATCTTGATATACTTTTAATAGGCAAGGATCCTTGGAGGGGCCGCCACGCTCAAATATTAAGTTTGTTAAGAATTTTAAATTAAGAGCATTAGGCGCGGCGTCATTGCGGAATTAAATATTAATAATGCTATTCGAGTGAATTTGGTGGAAGGCTGAAAACAATGAATTTTTAATAGTTATTCTCCTTTGCGTCGGGCAATTAATGTAATGAGGTAGGTAGTAAGTTTAGCCTACCCTCGGGAAGGGGCTGCGAACAGGAGTTAATTCTGAACAGGATTCGCTAATGCTTGCTATTCGTAAACTTTATTAGTTCAATTCTCATCTTTACTGAACAATGTCTGAGTAATTATTGAATTACAATTATTATTTTGCGTGGTCATCTTATTCCCCGTAGGTTAAGGAAGTGTATCCAAGGTCTAAATGTGTTCAATTATTACGAAATTCTAACTATGAATGCTACACAAAACTTTCAATTTTTTTTTTTGGAATAACGAAATTACTTTGCTCGATGATGGACAAACGAGCCAGCGCACCTTTCCTTCACATCAAAAAATAGTATACATAAAACCGAGTATATTGTACGATTGTGTTACTTAATTATATGTCACTATGCATCAATCACCCTCAACACATTCCATACAAATATGCGAACAGTTGTGACAAGTATGATCATGTAATAATTAAAACCACGTAGCGACGCGGCCGCCTCATTTGTCTTTTTAATAAATTGTTTGTTTTACTTACACCAGTTTCACGTAATTTGTTCTCGTGTAATTTATCACGTGTCCTCGCGATTCTCTGGATTAGGTGCACATCGCTCACACGCCTGTTTGTCAGATTAAGGCGGGCCGCACACGTCCTCTTGGATTGGTACTTTGTTTTCGAAAATAACAGTGATGTTTTAATGATAGGTATAGGAGATCAGTTAATTCGTGGGGAACCTATAATATCGGTTTATTTTCCCTATTTTTCCTAGCTGCTTCATATAAAAAGAAAGCGGAGCATTGATCGCCCACGTTCGCTCATATCGCACAGTGGGATGAATATCGCCTTTCAAATACATAGAGATTTGATTTTTTCTGTCTTTGAAAGGCGATTTTCAGCACACTATGTGCCGTGTTACTGTTTCCAATACAATAAATGATAAGTGTTCTTAGAAAATGTAGGCACTCAATATTTTTTATCTTCTTACTTGTACTCGACCTTGGTACCTTCCTACATCCTTAATAAAAATCGGAATAATAAAGAATTTATAAGAAGAATTTGTAATTGAATTAATGTCGACAAGTATTATTAAATATTTAAACGTCTTAGAAAAGTTACTTTGTTTTTTCCTTAAGACGTATTCCATGACTATATATGTACACATATTACTCCGTATTCACTACATACACGTAAACAATACAAGGAAAACCATTTATTTGAATTGACGAATACACATAAACATGTTATGATAGCAGATATTAGAATTTTCCGAACATGTCCTCCACTTTCTCGCTGTATTGTGAACGAGTTGGAATATCAATGTGGTGGGTTCCAAGCAGAGAATGGACTTGCAAAGTGAATATTTTATATCGTTTACTTACTGAAATTTGGAGGAAGGACATGAATTACATATTAAATTATTAACTTCGATGCTCGATATTGTCATTAAATTATTTATGCGTCAGAAATAATAATGCAAAGAATTTGTTTTTCTATTTCTGACCACAGTGTCATAATAAAAGTTTTGAAATTCAAATGATTACTTGTGATAATTTTCACAAGTAATCATTTGAATTTCAAAACTTTTGTTATATATGGCAAACTGGCAACATTTTTCAACTCATTTAAATTATACGTAGCCTACATTTTTGTTTAATTGATTAAGTGTATAGTCGTACTCATACGTCTAGTAAAATAAACAACATGAAGTAAAAAATGTGACATTCGGTCATGGATTCATGATACATGTAAAAATATTACTCTATCTCTAAAAGTGATAAGGGGTAAATCGAGGTTGAGGTACCTTCATGAAAAACCACATTGTATGACAAAATACTGCCAAGCCCTTCTTAATCTAAGCCTACACATGTCGTTATTCTATGAATCTCTAAATACGATTTGCTACACAATAATAGGGTGGAGGCAACAAAAATAAATAAAGTACGCATAATATGTATATGTTAAAATAAATCCAGTCCGCAAAACTGAATTAGAATTTTTCCCTTTGTGCTTCACCGCCGTCGTAACTCGTATTGTCGTTTTATTAAAAAACAGGAAAGTAAAAAAATGGGTTAGTGGTCCACTCTTATACCTTTAATATGGAAAATACCCATATTAAAGGTATAAGAGACCTATAAGAGGTACAGGTAACATTATAATGCTTGCACCTATTTCAAAATAACAATGTTTTTTACACAGATAAGTATACATAAAAGTATATGTTGGCAAAATCTATAGTCGTGGTGGCCTAGTGGTTAAGGTATCTGTCTCTCGTGTACGAGTGTGCAGGTTCAAAACCTGGCAAGTACCAATGTGACATTTCTAAAGTCATATGTACTTTCTAAATATATCTTAGACGTCACTGACTAACGGTGAAGAATACACGATGAGGAAACCTGGACTTAAAAAGTCTGAAATCGCCAATCCGCATTGAGCAAGCGTGGTGATTGATGCTCATGCCTTCTCTACATGAGAAGAGGCCTGTGCCCAGCAGTGGGACAATATATAGGCTGATGATGATGGAAAAATCTGGAAGTACTAGTACCAGATTTAATGTACAAAAAAAATATATATTTGCATAGTGCACTCAGAATTCTCTGAACTAATTTGTATATGTTGATATTCTATTGTATTCATATCACCGTGATTCTTGCCCAAGAGATAACGAAATTCTATTCGACAGCATACCAAAAATATAAGCCACAGAAGAGAAACCTTAAGTAACAGTTTTTTATAAATGTTTAAGGTACACAAACATGATCCGCCGAGGGTTCACGCACCCCACAGAAAATGTTACCCTCTGATTTACAGAAAATCCTCGAGACCCCTTCTATAGGGAAACAAAAATTCTTGGTTTCGTATCACTGTTACGAAGGATACATTGTTATTAGAATAATGTGGGCAATTTTCTCTGCATGCTGTTTATCATTAGGAAACGACATTCGATGAAAATCATTTTAGTAATAACTTAAACAGATGTGTAAGTCATTGCGTACATACATATGTACATCGAAATCAAGCTGATGTGAATCTAAAAGATACTTTTGTTTTTTTTTTCAATGAGGATCCGTAACGTTTTTAGTTGACAATGCAGATTTGTAGAGCTAAGTAATCCTTAACATACAGTGCAAAAATTTTTGATCTACGATAAAAATTGACGAAGTTATGACCAAATTACTAGCGAAGTTCACCGAGCGGTCGCCGCGATAGCTGTGACGTCACTCCAACGGTTAGCCGTTGGCAGCAGTATGGCGCGCAGTGTTTTGTTTGATTAATTGTGACTTTCAAACAAATTAAGTGTCCGATTTGTGTCTAATTCACCTTTTCAAACATGTATTAATATTGTATAGTGCCAAAATGTACAAATACTTCTATTATTACCTTAGAAAAATTATTTTTAACGTGCCGAAAAACGCAAAACTTCTTCAAAATGGTATCCTGTTGTAAAGAGATGATTGATGATGATTTTTTCAAGCCATCCTAAGTAGGTACATACTGAATGAATTATTTGTAACAATGAACGAGGTGGCAAAAAATAGCCATTGAAAACCAATATTAAGGTTTCCGTTATAGATCGACAAGTATATAGGGGGAACTATGAACTAAATAAAGCGCAAGTTGGTTAAATAGCCATCCGCGAAATGATCCGCATAGGAATGAACGAAAACAACATTTGTTTATCAAGATTTCTGTACCAATACATTATATTCATTATTTTTTACACCTACCTACTGCTGCCTCCACACAATCACCGATGATCGCGGTGATTTGCTATACATTGCTGCGTTGGATGAAAAACTCTCAAGAGTTTTTGAGAGTTCACAGCAATGTACAGCGATTCACCGCGATAATAGCCGATTGTGTGGAGGCCTAAAGATTTTAAATCAATATCTTAAGATTACTAATAAGTAACGTAGATTAACTTAGAACTAGATTACTGAGATAATCAAATGTCATGAAAGAATCCACCTTTGGAAGATTATCTGACTGAGCTCGCACAAAACCAGCCTCTACTTTATTAGTACTCATATTTTAGGACGTTTTATACTCAAATATCACAAAACACACTCTAACAACACTTTACGTAAAATAAATTGCCAAATATACTGACCAACCGCGTCGCAGCTCCGCCGAATAGTGAAATATGAATGCAGACTGCGCTCGGTTCCGTTGGAGTGACGTCACACGCTCCCGCGGACATTAATTTTTAGCGGCCGGAACGGCAAATGTTTATTACTTAATATCTTCATAAGTAATGGTCCGATTTCGATAATTCAAAAAGATATATCATTCTTATGTCATAAAGAATAACATAGATACTAGTTTTATTGAATTTGCTATTACATTACTGATCCTCATTGCCTATATTTTGGAAAACAAATTCGGTTAATTTTATTAGTGTTAAAATTTAAATAATAGCAATCCACATTCAAGTATTCAAGTAATCGTGCAATGCCAAATTTTCGTTTTGATGCTTTTGACAGAAATAAATGCGAATAGCTGCCAGCCTATTTATTCGTTTTCACAAAACTTTATCGTAGATGTTTCTGGAACAAACGCCTGGGTTACGACAAGCGATACTGCTTCTTAAATACGTACCTAAACTACGTCACTTACAAAAAGTTTGGGATACAACTTTTTTATTACGATTTTGTACCAACGTTTTATTTGATTAGTTTTAATTGGAATGTAAATAAAAAAAACATTATCCTTGTGAAAATGACGTGTTTTCCGTACAAGACAGACATACTAAATAAAACACACGCACAGTAATCGTAAGATTGTCCCATCGTAATGTGACATCAAAACACACATTTACGAAGGAATTACTACCCGGATAGTTTGTCGCCTGCCCCGGGCAGCACTCACGGACACCCACAATACGTCAGACTTCGTAATTAAAGAAAAACAAAATCATCAACTCTCACACAACGTAAAACTAATATTCACAATAACTTTTTAGCATAATATTATTATTTAAATCATTATGATCGGTCCAAATATTGTGTATATATTTGATTTTAATATGTTCACTTTTCATAGAGACTTAAAAACAGAAAGTTTGCTAGTCACTATCAATAAAACGAGTTCTTCAACGTTATTCCCTTAAATAAAATATTTATTTTCTTACAGCCGAAGGCGGAAGCTGCCTTGTGCCACTTGGCATGGAAAATGGATTGATTTCTAACGAGTCACTGTCAGCAAGCTCCAGCTATGACCAAAGTGTCTCGCCTCTCAGCTCACGGTAAATTAACTATAAGTAAAGCCTCATACACAAATAATATCGAACACCATGCAAAACAATTAAATTCACTATATTACTCATTGACAATACTAATTGGACACACATTCCCCAAAATCCGAAGCAAATGGCCCTTTAATCGATATAATGTCTTTAGCTGCCCATTGTTAAACAACAATAAAGCGCTATGATACGGCCAAGTTGTTACAATAATTGTGAATCCCAGCCGCAAAACGCTCATACTTAGCTCAAACAATTAACAGTGGGACCCACATTCGGGGTCTTAAGCCCGCATAAGCCCGAAGCGAGACAATAACGCGAAAACTCGACTCCCGTTTGAGAAATTCACTAACAGAAAATTAAATTTTCATATGAATTTGGAACGACCGTGATCCTACAAAAGCCTTTCTGAGCTTGACTCCCCAAAGATAACAAGATGTAAGTAGGGCCGGCTGTGCCGAAGCCTTATCATCTGAGCCACTTTACATAGGGTCAGAGGCGATTTAGCAAATACCACGTTAATTCAGCGCTTAGCGCGCTTTGTTCCCACTGTACCTACTGATGAGATTACGCAAGATATTCAAAATAGAACTACCACCAGACGTCCCGCTTCTGTTGTCAAATGAAACGCAAATGTAATACTCTATTTGCTTGTACTATTACGCTAATTTTATTTGCTTATGCGCACCAACGTGCCCGAAAGGACTATTTATAAATTTGCTGGTTAGCTTAATACTGGAACAAACTTAGAATGGTTGGTAAACCGACAAAAATATACGCTTGGCTGTGTTTTATGCCCACTTGTTGCTCACTTATTGTGATGAATAAAAAGAAGCTTTGTGGAGAAGTTAACCGAGACACGTCTTTGCAGCATAAGGACCGAGATTAAGGGCGGAGCCTGGTGTCCTAATGGGTTGATATCACCCCGGAGCCGCCAGTTTCTGGAAATTGATCTGCGTGATGAGTATTTGATAACTGGCACCGAGTCGCAGGGCAGGTTCGCTAACTCTGTGGGAGTGGAATTTGTCGAGAGCTACTCGGTCGAGTACTGGCGCACCGCACTCAACCGCTGGGTCAAATACAAAGATTTCAACGGAAGCAGGGTAAGTGACCACTTAATTTTCAGTTTGTCTTTATTTTGGCAGCGGGAATAATAGGCTTTGTTTTCGTTTCGTGTGAAACAGAATTTCAAAGCAACTTTGAAACACGAATGACTGCAAACCAGAATAAGGCTAGTATTTTATTCAGAGCTTAGAGTCGGCTGATTAAATTTGAGACGGTTACATTTATCCCTTATTGTTGAACAAATAAAAAAAAAAACTTTTAGAATGGGCACATCAACACCAAATTAAAACTTGCAAAAGTTTAATGCTACAGTTAACACGTTAAAAGTTAAATAAATAATTTAATTTACTTAGCAATTAGACACAAATCAGTGCCCCCGAAGTTTTCCTTTACATACTTCGGATCACAGGGAAGTTTCGGGCTCTTTCCAAAGACACAAGGCTCAAGTTACGTGAAATTAGTCCCAGAGCGGGTGCTTGGGTTACGCTCAACCAAACGCCACGAGTGCTCACTAGTACATATGTGACAACTTACAAACATAGTGTATATCTGCCGCCCAACGTCGAAAACCGCATAAGTGTTTATAACAACATTTTATAGTTTCTCAAAGTAAATTGTGTTTAATTTTTTAAGCAATTATAAGACTTCCGAGGTTGTTAATGCTGGGCGACGTTATTTCAAGATACAATAAATACGTGTTAAAAGATGTATATTCTGTTTCCCGCGATTTCGTTCACGTACTAAAATGGATGACTGTCTACACGTCGTGTTCCTAATTCTTTATCTAGGGTGGCATTTGACCAAACTTTTAAATTACCAAGACCGGTTCATATGACGACTCGATAATTGATTTATAAAAATCTTTATGCATACTATCCTAACTATTATGTGAGTATATTTGATTGAAATTCTGTTTTAAACATGAGGGTTATCATTATTAAAATTTTGTTTATGAGAAACTATTTCGCTCACCTGAACCAATAGCAATTTCACATACCCTTACTCCACAGTAAAAATGTCGAGCCCTCTCAGTGAGTCTGTAAACAAACCGTTTTAGGGGTCTACATTTTCCAATTTCCCTTGATAAACGGCCGTACATGAAATAAAATGTTAAAACAAAACATGCGGCTTCACGTGAAATGACAATAGAAGATAAACGATTTCATTTTCTTTTGTACTGCCTCTGTCATAAATATGTACAAAATATTTCCACAGAGATGGATCTCTCCTCTGTTCGGATGCAAAGTGTTCATCCGTTCGTCGAGGCTGAATGTCTCTTTACTTATTGTTTTATACGTAGGCTAATGCGAACTGAAAATGTACTACAATAAAATCTCAATACTCCACAGTGGACAGTTCAATATTTTCCTAACAGACTTACTTTATCTTTTCTGTATTTTTTTAAATGCTATACGAGAATTAAACAGGTGTGAATCTTGTTTTCTTTATTGCAGCTTATACCAGGAAATGTTAACACATACACACCAAGAAAGTCAACACTTGAAGCGCCGTTTGTAGCATCAAAAGTACGCTTTTATCCATACGCAGCACATCCTCGCACGGCTTGTATGAGAGTGGAACTTTACGGGTGCCGATGGAAACGTAGGTATAAGAGGGATACCTTTCTTAATTGCTGGTGCGTCCCGGGACAACTGCAAAGCGACATGGCTTTTGCAACTGCTTAAAATGTATTTTACTGCGAATTTTGTGTGCTCTGCGATTAAAACCCGCCACGGGGCGGATCATTCACTGTGAGTTATTTGTGCAGAGGATCTAGTTGCGTACTCGGCACCCAAGGGTGGGGACATGCAAGCGATGACCGGCGGCGCCCGGTTCGAAGACCTCGGGTACGACGGAACACTTCGTGAGGGACGCCTAATTAATGGACTCGGTCAGATGACGGACTCCTTGGTTGGGCCCAATGATTTTGAACTGCCGGACCAGTTGGATACAAGAGGTATATTAATTTGAAATTCTCAGTCTTTGTTTCCACTATATCAGGGTAGTTTAGTTGAAATTGGTTTTATTAATATTCAGACTATTTAGTCAATAATGATGCAAACCGGTCTGTGTAATTTAATCTTAAAACCAGAATAATTATGATACCTAAAAGTTCGTATTAAATTGAAATGTAATTCTTAGAAGCTCATCAAGCCGTATTACCCGTTGCTATGGCACGTTTTTTGGCCAGAACCGCCGCAAAAACGTCATCAAAGGAAGTACATATAAAACCCCACCAAACAACCGTAACATCACAATCGGATTAATGGTTTAGGAAGGCATTGGGGACAAACAAACACGCATTTACTTTTATTTACATAGATAGGAACCTAATATTATAATACGATACATAAAGGTAAGCTTTATCAGTGGGCCTAGCACGAAACGTTAGTGCGAAACTGAAATCAAATAATTTTGTCACAGGGTCCCGGTGGGTGGGATGGAACAAAACTATGACAGTAGATGAAGAAGTTACTCTCACTTTTAACTTCAGTGAGACTCGGCTGTTCTACCACATCGACGTACACACCAACAACATGTTCACCAAAGATGTTCAGGTAACGTCCGTCCGTTTAAAGCTCTGCGAATTTTCGTGCAATATTTTGTCTTTGTATACCAGATTTTTTTCGTCTTATATTTTAAACATGTTTATGAAAGCAATTCTTACGATATTTCAAATATTTAACATAATTTCAAGGAATTGTGTAGGTAACAGCGCTTAGTTCTTTAGAAATGTTAATGTCTATTCTCTTTTGTCAGTTGTTCAAAGAAGCAGAAGTGTACTTCTCACTAGAAGGAGAGCGTTGGCAAGAAGATTATATCTCCCATGAACCGAAGCAGGACAGGGTTTCGGAACACGCCCGCGTCGTGCATATCGACCTACAAAACCGCACCGCTAAACATATTATGATAAAGTTAAGATTCCAACACGAATGGATCCTCATCAGCGAAATCACCTTCAAATCAAGTAAGCGTACAACAAACATAAACTTTGTTTATTCCAAAATATCTCCGTTTTGAAAATCACAAACCAAATCGTTTGAAACATTCCGACGGGTGAATAAACATCCCGTGGATTTAACATGCCTACTTAAAAAAAAACAGCGAAAACATCTGATAATTCGATATTCACCGCTGACTCCGCGTAGTCCAAATCAACGCTCAATTCACGAGATAAACATCTTTTACAATCATGAACGTGAATCTGAAACGGTTTATCGAGTCAAATTTTTTGTGCAAATAAATTATTCAGAAGTAAAAGTGAGGCAAAAAAAACGCTTCTGTAATTTTTAACGCAAAGTATAGGATGTCCCGCAAGTGCAGGTGGCCCGGCGACACTCACAGGGTCCATTTCTTCTCTCTTATCAGTTCAAAGCACTCGCAAACCCGCAGCTATTTCATAATTTTATCTCCCTCTAATTAATCCACAGCTCTTTTGAGGAAATCGCCTCTTAAGTGATAAATCGCCGCTCGCTAAATGAAGAACTTGTAATTACAGAAAATCTTTGATCTGGATTATTTCGTTCCCCCAATTATATTTTGAGGAGGCCGCAACGCGTCACCCGCACTCTCCGAGATATTATCCCAGTGAAAATGGATTTTGGCTAATATCGGCGGTCCTTTGAACACATAATGTACAGTTCTATTCAAGTTAACAGAGACGAAACTTCATAAAATAACTATTTAATTTCAGTTTATTATCAAATCCACTAATGGGAAAACAATAGTGAAATCTAAAACCTAAACCTTTATTAGTGGTAATAAATGTGCGTGTATTATTACACGGGGCAGCGTCGTGGGGTATCTAACTCACGGTACTAAACAAAGTTTTCAACATAATTGCGCCGCCGGCGTAGCACCGGGCTCTCTGAATCATCATTATTCGTAATCTGCCCCAATTAGGAATCCGTACAAGTATCATGATACGTGTCTCATTACCGAAATAGAATATACATAATGTACCGTCTGCCTTTTATCCGCTAAACATTCAATTGTCGATCGACGCCGGTTTGTTCGTACGCAGGATTTGTATGATAACTTGATCCGCTCAGGAAAATTAATATATAAAAGTTGTTTAGTTCATTCTGATATAGTGTGCAGATATTGAAAGTAATGAAAAAGAATCAGCCAAATGGATTTCACAACTTAAGTACCTAGGTGATTATTTTTAATACGTAACTTAAAGTTTTATTACCTACAAACAAACAAAATAGGAATAAAAAAAATATAATAATTCTAGGATATGATGATCTTATAAGCTCGTTATTTAGCCAGGATTTGTATTTTGCACATTCATTTAAAAAAGAATACCTATCTCATTTCGCTGGCTTGTTCGGTCTAACTAGGGTCTCGAGAGGACATTGACCTCTAAACAAGAGTAGGAATTTAGCGGTCCAAGGTAAAATTTTCTTAATATCTATAACATAATTTAACCAAAGCCATCCCAATTATATTATTAAAAGGAGATCCTGTCTAAAATTCTATATCACGGAGAAGGAGACTCTCTCTCGTAATTTATTAGTGAGCGTATGGAAGACAGTTTACATTATTAATTGAGAAATTCTAATTTGCTAATTTTGGCAGTTCGTATTGCCAAAATATCAAACTGGTGAAATACTTTAGTACCTACTCGTATCTCATACCAACACGGCATTAACACAACGCCTATAAATAAATACTAGATCAGTACTCCGTTCCCACAAGTCCTGTACGAATCGGTCTCCCAGACCTGCAACCCTGAGATACACTTCATTAAATGTACAATTAGAAATTAGCGCAGAATTAACTGACTCTTGGCACCTTCTCGGTATTACACTGGCACTTCGCCATTTTCGTTTACCTCAGTTTTAGTTGAGACCTAGTTTTGAGCTGGTACACAATTCGACCTATTTCCGAATTTGGGTAAAATTCAAAGTTGGTATACAACTTTCCAGGATAAAAGTTGTATTCTCATCATTCATATGTTTATGTCTGCATTTCAATGCAGCTGATAGTTTTATATTTATATTTTAACTTTAAACTTAGGTATGTATCTTTATTTATTTTATTGCATCCTACTACAAAAGTTTAAAATACATCCGACTTAATCAATATGCTATAATAACTAAAGCCGATCTAATTATCGTACATTTGGCGGGACTAACATCAATTTTTCATAGTGACACGACGAATAAATAATTATAATGATAACAATTATGCCTCCTCGTTATAGTTTTATCTACTCAAAAATATGGAATATAAGGAACATAAAAATATGACTGCATTAAAACCTATAAATCTCAGTCTCGTTATCTTGAGGATTGAAAACCATCCAAGCGCAGCGCTAGCGGCATTTCTTACTTAATGCAATCCCATTATAACACAACAATTAGTCCTGGCCCCGACATCCATTCATTCTCCTTTATTGTCTTAGCCTTACGTGAAAGCTAAACGGGAGTTTGGCTTCATTCACGTACTTCCAATGTTCGTTGAACTAACTGCGTTCATTTCAATTCTTGTCAACAGTTCCAACCTGGGTGAATACATCTTCGGAATTCCTCGAGGAATATTACAAAACAGATACTCCACCGTCTTCGAGAAAGAAAAGAAACTCGTCCTTAAGAGTTTCGGTCGGACTAGCTTGTGGCGCACTGGTAGGCGGAGGGGCGTTCATCGCAGCCACGGTAGTCCTACTCACCAAGAAGACCAGACGTAGAATACCAAACATGCTGAAGAAACCGTTCTGTCCATCTTTGAGGCACGGCAGCTCAAGCTCGAGGAATAACCGTAGAGCTCCGAGACTGGCCCTAGCGCTTGCTAATTGTCCACCGATACATATGCTCAGGTGAATTTTATATAGATTATGAATTTCAGAAAGAAATGTTATACTTTTATCTATTTATCTATAGGGGTCTTTGTAAAAAGGGGACGTTATTCGCATACATATAAACTGTAAAGGCTTCATATTGTTCAGCGTCGAATTGGATTGCAACCGAATAAATGCGATGTTGAATCATTCATTGCTCCAGAAATAATGGGCCAACAAAGCATTATTTAAATTAAAAAAACGAAAAAGTAATTCAATTAGCTGTACCTTGGGGGAACTTTAAACACTTGTACGAGGTAATAATAAAGGTTGTTTGTGTGCAGGCCCGCGGTCGTCGACGAGGATTATAGGGAGCCCTATAATATTTGGAGGGAGACTCTGGGCCGGCGTGATAAACGTGAAGCTCACGACCAGCATGAGTATAACGGTGAGTGTGACGATATATATTTTACCGATTCCATTATAGGAACTATATCTCCGAAAATTGCGCGTCCGCGCGTCTGCAGCTTACAAATCATCCAAGTTTGAGTTCTACTTCTCCGAGTTGAACTGTGACTGTATTTTTATTAGTGTTCCAATAGTTTCAGAAAGTTGTGTCATAACACGTAATGTATGACCGCATTTGTAAGATATAGAAAACATATTTGTCTTTTTCTTTTCCGATGTTGGAAGAAAACTATATCTTTAGCTAAATACCGCCACATAAATATATCAAAAAACCCCATGTTTGCGTAATAGCGATACATCAACATTGTTATTTAAACAAAACTATCAAAAACGTAATATATTAGATACATGATGTTGCAAGTGTACCATCTACTAAAGGAAAAAGATAAAACAATATGTACACAGGAGTTGTAAAGTACAATAAAGTCGGAGATATTAAATCCACAGAGAGCTGACCCTAATTGTAAATATCTGGTCTTACAAATGAACAAACTACTACGGGCTATTTTTTGCTCAGTAAACAAGGGTTGATCCCCATGTGAATGTATCTAAACATGTACATTATCTACTTTGAATAATATGTCTTCAACCACACAATGACATTCTTTTTAAAAGACTTCCAAAAAAGGAGCAGGTTCTTAAATCGGCATTTTTTATTTAACAGCTTTTCATCTAAGCGCACATCACCATCAAACTCGTGTTAATACATACGTATTAGTACATAGATGGAAAAGAAAATGTTGTGTGAATAAGATCGTCGATGAATAGATAAAAGAAAATGTGTACAAAGAATCGCTAAACGCTTCTGACATGAGCCGTCCTCACCGTGTTTGTGGCCGCTGGCCGTGTTTTTTCCGACTGGCGCTAGTTAGCTCGCCTGCGACACTCGACTCGCCCCTCGACTGCACTCGTTAGGTTTACGAGTGCACTTGCCCCTAGATTGTTACTTTTCCCTCGTTCTCCCTATTTCAGAGACTCTTATACGAATAGCTTGAAAATGAAACGCCTAATAATTTTCTTAACTACACATTTTTTTGAAAATAAATTCAACTTTCTGATGAATGTTGAATTAATGTTACGTGTTGCTATCTAATGTAACAAAGATGAAAGTTTTTCAAAAAACTTTTGCTATATTTAAGAATATTTTATTATTTTAATTTGATAGAAAATACACGGTTAAAACGTTTAATTAAAAAAAACAAGCAATGATTCAGTATTGTGATACAAATTGATATATAGCAATGCCGACGAATATTTTAGTAAAATTTCTGTGACATAAACCTTGTCCTCAGAATAACGAGCACATCAAAAACCAATATTCAAATCAGTCGAGCCATTTTTAGACAATCTCTCTAAAAAACATATAACTTCGAAATACACGTTAAATTTTTTCCATCTTTAGACAGTTTAACAAACTAAAATTCCAACGTTTTGACACTGGACCCCCTTTTAAAAGAAAACTCAAGATACGTGCTCGTTACGGGCGGCCGGACATCCGGCCGGAAAGCCGGGCATTGTTCAGAAGCCATATTGAAAAGATGATGCGCCCCGAGCACAGGATAATAGGTCCCGGGTTCGTGTATCTTTGGAAGAATACGATAGAGAAAATAATGACGGGTTTTTGGTAAAAATACGAATTATCCGTGACATTGACTGACGTTGAAGGCGCGAGGCGTCCACCCGTAGCGAGCTCAAAACCCTCCATTATGATACTAAAATGGAATGAGATAGGAATGACACATGTATTTTATATCGTTAGACGTTTTGTACCTTGGTAGATATAAAAACAGATTTCTAAATTTCATTTGTACATTTTTGCTGCAGAGATATGTGAAGACACGGATTTCCCGCGACCCTACATGATGAAACGTCCTGATCCACACGAGAGTTTCTACGCTGCTACTGATATCATACACCATGTAAGTACTTAGCATCTAAGCAGATACGTATATCAATTGCTTCAAAACCCTTTAAATTGAAAAAAGAAAGACAAAAATTTGTGCATATTTAATTAAATAAAATTTCTGATTAACAGCTAACAATTAGGTAGGTATTTATTTTCAACGATTATTTTATATATTGATCGAAATGGGAACTAGCGTTCTTATTCCTATTTCGAAAATATAACCGGTCCGTCCGAAACTACCTATAAACAAAATAATCGTAAGTACTAACTTACAAAACCAATCCATATAAAGTAATTTTAGTTATTATTCGGTCATTCTCTAAATCTATTCCATCTATCGTTAAAATCGGCTTCGCAACGGTATCGAAATTGTCAATTATTTCCCACTTAATCCTAATCAATGTTACAATCGATAAATGGTAATTTCATTACTCGATTGCAACCAAAATAGTTTACGCTTTAAATCCAAGTGGTCGTTTAGTAATTACCGTTACATCCAATCAAATTTCCAGTTCTATCTAATCATACGATCGCCATAAATCGGCGAATTAATGTGGATTTCTGTATTTCGACGGTCGAAAATTCAGTTTATGAACGCGAGAATGAATAGAGAATGCTATTCATCACTCAGACGGAAAATGCTTTTTATCTCGATAAAGTAAAATTACATTATGAATGTGGTGAAAACTGTTACTATTATCTTGAAATGACAATAATTATATCACCAATCAATGATAATATTTTATTCTTAATTTAGGTCACAACAATTATTCAAAAGTATAAGGTGTGCTATTCAATCATTTTTGGTACTAGCTTCTACCCGCAAGTTCGTCTGCGTTATCGTAATACCAGAATGAAAAAGTCTCCTATGTATTAGTATAGGTTATAAATTATGTTTTTACCAAATTTCATCCAAATCTGTTCGGTAATTTTTGCATAAAAAATAAACAAACTTACATACATCCATCATGGCATTTCTAATATTAGTGTGAATAATAGTAGATAGCAAATAAGTAAGACCCACCAAATTATTAAATAGTACCACGGCCGATAGATATCAATAACACCACAGACAGATCATCATTTCATTTTCCTATTTCGAGGACAAAATCCAGTCTAATCGAACACAACTATACTTTTACGTTGAGTAGGGTATGAATTTTCTATTGGCTGGTATCACCGAAAAATATATTTCAAGATGGTGGCTAGCGTTGTTCACCTGTCAGCCACATTCATAAATAGCCTTATCGGGCTATAGCCATAAGGTCTAGCCAGGTAATATTATTACATTTTATCGCGCAGGTCAATGATGTGATTGAATGAAATTCGCCTCACGACTTTACGATATTTTCCACCGAAAAGAATTTGTTTGATAGCAAACTGGCAACTACGAGCGGTACAAAAAATAACAAATCGTAAATTCGTAAAGAGGCACTGCAAATTAGGGATTTTAATCATAAACTTAAGAAATAACATATATTGTGATCATAACCCCAAACTCATACTTAACTTACCAGTTTGTTAGGCAGATACACTAAAAATTTTAACATAACCCTATCAATTTCACACAAACGTGAAATTGCTGTTTTTCTTCCAACATGTCTCCGAAACATTAAGTTTATTAGTCACATTACACAACACACTCATTAGGAAACATGGCGGGTGTAAGAGAAATTGTAGCAAAAACTTTGTGCTGAGTACTGGCACGTATCATTCCGTACGTACTTTAAATAGATGTTGCTTTGAAGCAGGGTCGGATCGTTGAAGTCAGTTTTTAACACGCTTTTATTAGCTCGGGTTGTATGTATGTAAGTATGTATGTATGTATGTAACGGAATCTTTGAACCTAATTTTCACTGGTTTCTAGACGTCTGATCAACTTGGAACTTTGCACACGTGTTAAGGGCTGATGACAATGCAATAATACGAAAAAAAAACTAAAAAAACACGCTTTTATTGCTGACCGAACTAAAAAATGGAAAATAAATAATAGTTTAAAAAAAACTAAAAAAACACGCTTTTATTGCTGACCGAACTAAAAAGTAGAAAATAATTCAATTCAGAGTAAAAAGCGTGGGGTGCTTGATATTTTATTTATTACACCTATTCTATTGGCAACCATTTATGAGAGGAGAGTCATGAAAATATAGGAAAATGCACCCCACGCTTTTTACTCTGAATTGAATTATTTTCTACTTTTTAGTTCGGTCAGCAATAAAAGCGTGTTTTTTTAGTTTTTTTTAAACTATTATTTTTTTTATAATATACATAGACATTAACACATCGCTGAAAAAATCTGAGTAGTTTTTATTTTTTATCTTACATTGAAAAAAAAACGATGTCTCTACATTATATATATTGAAGAAAAACTAAAAGACCCCCAGTCTTTATTAGAACAACATAACTCAAGACGTCTGTATGTTTGAACAGGTATCACGCAAAAAGTATTTAATATACTTGAATGAATTTTAGTTCACACATAGTTTATAACCTGCATTAGTACTGTTTATTTAGTTATATAGGTCCATGCAGACAAAGTCGTGGACGAAAATCTAGGCCCTAATAAATCTCTTACTTACTTATTATAATACCAAAATCGATTAAGTACAAGTTCAGCACAACTCAAAAAAGGAAATAAAATACTTTTTACATTTCTGCACATCATATACTATAACTAGAATTAAAATGAAGCTTAAGCTAATAGCTGGAAGTTTTACTTGCTAAGTAGAGTACAGTCATGCGTGCTGCATATAGTACATATGCTGCAGATCATAGCTTGCATCAAGCACCTTACTCGCTCTGCTACATCGTTCATTCTACTCCGTTACACCACTTAGTGGAAAAAGACATATCGTTTCGCAGCTTAGTGTCACTCTCGCACATCGCTGGAAGGCTTATGTCGGTAAAATTGTGATGCCTGGTAAGAACAAAGTAGGCTATTTAGACGTTGTTATGTGTCCTCACTATTGATGTTGACCAACACGGAAAATATTGTGGACTAGATTTTTTATATAATGAGTTGTTATAATAAGTGAGTTGAGTCGACTCATCTCAATTCAAATCATTTATTTTAATTAGGCCTAATAACAAGCTAGCAGTTTCAAAAGTAAAAATGAAATAAGAATTTAGTTGCCCATTCCATAAAGTAGTTTTCTATGGAAAAGAACGGGAAAGAAATTACATGGTTACTCTTTTTAAATACTGTTTTTAACGTTGTTTTTCTGACTGTTTCTGAGGTCGGATCGTTGCAAACGCTATTATTAATGATCTCAAAATTCTCTGGTAGGGCAAAGTGATAATCACTTGAATTCCTAACAAGCTGCCCTTAGTCTGTATTCGTGCTTACTTGGTATCCATAGGCTCATCCACCATTATATAAATACATGTAGTTTAAGAATGTATGGATCTATTTTTGTTACTTTTTCACGCAAAAACTACAGAACGGATTTGGATGAGATAGTAGTAGATAGTTTATAAGCTAAAAATAGAGTTTTCAAACAAATTAATTATTATCCTACTTCATTACATAGCAACACAAATTCCTAATCACTAGCCTCATAACCACCGGTTGCTCCCATCGATCCTCAAGCAGTCGCTTTCAATTCTTGCAGACGTCGATTAAGCTCCGTTCCTAACAATGACGTAGTCATTATATTGACGGCTCCGTTCAAAGCGTAGCACACTCTGCCGAACACAGCCGCCGATGGTTATACCATTGTAGAAATGGACGCCACGCCGAGTGGATTGGCGAATGAATTATGCTACCTATGAACCATTGTTTATGCAACGCTTGCGTACGCAATGCACTTAGCGTTTAGGATGCCGGCGACGTACCGATACACACATAACTCATGACGGTACCACACATGATTGTTCGATAACGGCCGCAGTACATTTTCATACATCAATCTACATTGACATTGTACACAAACTTCAAGGGTCCAATCCCACCAGAGGAACGTGTTGTCAGAAAAAAGTGACGTAATATTACGTAATATTTCTATATATAAAAAAAATCTCATGTAAAGTTTCAATCTAAAAAGGCAATTCTATTTAATTTACAGGCTATTGCTTTTCCCCTCGGTTGATTTTCCCCAAATGATTTAAAGCCGAATATAATTTGATTTTATATCAAGGAAAATTAAAAGAGCGGTCGAGTTCTCCTTGCTGAAATTTCATGTAGATGTAATGGTGGATGCTCAATATGCTCGTAAGGTTTACTTAAACAGGTAAAGTATAGAGTAGTGTAGGCTCAGAGGATCGCAGACTGATTTCCCGGGGGATGGCGTGCGGTCACACAGCGTGCGCCCTGCGTAAAACATACCAATTGAACATTAATACTTAATGAACATTATTTAGTTAACATTCAGCTTCGCCCTGTTTTTGGGCTTGGAAACGACCGGAATAAAGGCTTCTATGTAATTTATAAAATGGTTTGAGCTGTCGCTACGTGACTGACTGACTGACTGAAACTAAGAAAGAAACAGGTTAGAAAACCGGCCAAGTGCGTGTCGGGCCACGCGCAGTAGGGTTCCGTAGTAGGAGTTAATTAGTCGACTATAGCTCTGTAACCGGTTAAGCCTACTTAGCCGTGATAGTTTTCCTTATAATTTCATTACATGTACTACGTCTGTGATTTTTTTCACATTTCTAGGTACAACCATTCAAAAGTTAGAGGGGGGGTAACTCGTATCGAATAAAAAAATTCACTTAAAATCTAGATATTTCGCAAATGGCTCGCTTAACTGAAAAATGGTCTTCACACACCCATAATATTTTTAGACCTATCTAACGATACCCCACACGAAGGGGTACGCGAGAAAAAAAATATTCATCCCTACTTTACATGTTTGGGAGCTACCCTAAAAAAAATATTTTTCAAAATTTTACCACTAATTATTAATTAACTAATCCATATGCTATAAAATTGCAATCCGCATTTGAAAGTGCTACCGTGTAATCGGCCACCGCACATTAGAGCGTCCACTGAACACAGAACAAAACACCGCATTGTAACCGCTACGATGACATCCGAACTAACACGACAAAGAGCTAAATTCAAACGGGTGGCAGAATAGGCGACTGATGTTATGACGAGAATGTAAAGAGAAATACACACGTAAAATACTCGTGAACTACGCACGGTCCTCACGAGAGCTACAGCAGTTTACGCGAGAGCTACGCGTTGCTACGCGTATACTACGAATATGCTACAATCTTGCTACGTAGTTTCCTGGTTCAGCTAGATTACGCTGCTGTATGATAACTGCGTGTTAAAAAAATTATTCAACTTTATCCTCCATTTTGACAGATCTTGACTGACAGTTCTTCCGTTTCACGTATAAGTAATCCGATATTTTTTTGGTTCAACCGGCTCGTTATTTAATAATTTTCGATTCAGACGTCAGATAATTATTCAAATATTTTAAATACATCTGCTGTTCATAGAACACCTTTATCGATAGTATTTAGTAACAACAAATAACACAATTTCCAAATTGTCTTTACCTCGTTAATGATAATGTTTTGCCGAAGCGCATACACTGATGTCTTTACGCGCCCCTCATCAGCCTGGAGCGTCAAAGGCAAACAAGGCAACCGATGTGGTTAAACCCGGTTGCCGCTAAGACTTCCAACGTTTATTTGTAATCAACAGTCAAACGCTTAGATTAATTATTATTTGGTTATTTTTAATTCAAGGTCGAATGTATAGTTTGATATGTAGGTATATGCTATTCTATCATTTTTAAATTTTGTATCTTTGACTTTAGAAAGGACCAAGACATCGATTTTTTTGACTAAATGACCGATTCATCTTTAGATATTCTAAAATGCCTTTAAATGTCTTATTTAAAAGAAATAATTTGGTTCTGAAGCAAAGATATTACATACACATTTAGAATATCTTTGCTTTGAAGAGCTTACGATGCTATGAGTCATATTAATTCCTGGCAAATGTCAATCTAATTCGTTTTGTTTTACTTACAACCATTTTTAATACCCTATGTATCCGAATATTTTCTTGCTAGAGATCTAATTTTTACTCATTTCATAAAGCTATCTCTAGTAAGCAAATCTAAGGATAAGTTATCTAAAATGGCCCTTAGTGATCTTTGTGTGTCGAGTGACCACGAAGCTCTCTACACTATGACCGAGGCTGGCGAGCCGAGACTGCAATACAAACATAGCATTGACTCATCTAAGTAAAAGGTCATCAAGGTGCGGTCACGCGGAAGCAATAGCCCCGAACAATGCACACTGTTAATTAACGTTATTAATTACAATAGCTGCGCCTACCGTGAGATAATCACGGTTCTATTGTAAATGAAATCTAATCACTTAGCAGCACGCTTCATAATCCGTCATGAAACTTGGAAATATCGTTCAATATTAACCATCAATTGAATTACTTACAATATTATCAAACAAAACTCCGAACGTTACAACTCAATAATCGATTTTAATAAGTGTATAGTAATTAATCCGTTCAAAACAACAGTAACCCAATCTTATAACGTGTTCGTGTAATTAATTAGAAAATTAAATTACTATCCAGTAAATATATTAATTTATTCTGCTAGGTATAGATAACATGAATTAACGATTAGGCAATTAGTTAAATTATTCATATACGCCCATCACTATTATATACTGACATAGAATAGAATGTAGGTACTCTACAATAATGGATTTGATTGGCGCCTCAAATACACTCGAGAGCAATGAATCCGGGTCACTTAAAGAATGTTAAAAATCTCGGAAACTAAAAATGATAGGTTAATGCAATAAATTGTATTTAATAGACAATGTAATACTCCTTAAATGAAAGTAAAAAAAATATGAGTCACCATACATTTTATTAACACAAAATTACATAAAGAAAAAAACTGCTGATCTCTCCTTAAAACAAAAATAGGAAACATGAAATTTTTGAACTTTATTACGATTTTCTTGAATTTTAATACTTCGTATTGCCTCCTCGTGCTTCCATTACTGCGTTTACGCGGTTTGGCATGCTGTACACCAAGTTCCTTATACGATTTTGGGGAATATTCTCCCATTCCTCTGTGAGAGCAATTTTGAGCTCACGAAGCGTGATTGGGGGAGGGTTTCGTTGTTTTACGCATCTGCCTAGCTCGTCCCAAGCATGCTCGATCGGGTTGATATCCGGGCTGCGCGCTGGCCACTCCATACGAGTAATGTTCATCTCTTGAAGGTAGTCATTCACAATTCTACCTGTATGAGGTCGGGCATTGTCATGCATAAATATAGCATCCTCACCTTAATTGACCATAAATGGACCAACGTGATCATTGACGATTTCTTCCACATATCTTTCGCTAGTTAAAGAGCCGTTTTCTATGATCACCAGCTCTGTGCGACTTTCAGAATAAATTCCGGCCCACACAAGTATAGACCCACCACAGTAGGTTACTTTTTCTTCGATGCATGCTTGCTTGAATCTTTCCCCTGGTCTTCGATACACTCTGTGTCTTCCATCGTGCTTGTAGAGCATAAATTTTGATTCGTCGGAGAACATAACTTTTGACCAATCTTCAATACTCCAATTTACGTGGCTCTGGGCATATCTTAGTCTTGAAATACGATGCCCACGCTCCAGTTTAGGGCCGTTTGCAGGTCTAAGGGGTTTTAAGTTAGATTCAGCAAGCCGACGTCTTACTGTCCATGCACTTGGGTTAGTTCCTCCGAGGCGTCGAAACTGATTTGTGAGTTCAGTTCTTGTGAGAAAGCGATTTCGAAGCATGGTGTTCACCAAGTATCGGTCTTCTCGTGCTGTGGTACACCTGGTTCTGCCCGTTCCTGGTCTGCGTAGGTTAGAACCAGTTTCTTCGTAACGTCGGAGAACTCTTTGTACTGTTGACAGCGACACACCGACAGTCCTGGCTGTATCGCGCTGACTCCGGCCGGTTTCCAGCATTGTAAGTATTCTGGTGCATTCTTCAGGCGTAAGCGACATAATTTCAGCTTGAATAATGAATATAGAGCACTATCAACATGGTTTATTTACCCACATAAATGACAGATTACAAACAAAAGCAAAACCAAATGCTGTAATTTCGTAGTTCCATCTTCGAAAGTGGCCCTTTTTCAAATTTGATTTTTTTATGATATAACTTTACAATAACTAAGAATGTAAAGGTTGCTAGTGCAATAAAAGGCCCCTTGACTGTTAAGCACTTATTTATTCTGGTAACTAAATTCTAGGTACAGAAATTATTTTAATATAGCAACCCTATGTGAGACTGCTGAAAGGGACTGCGGGGCTATCTCCTTCCAGGTCTCCCTAATTGCTGATATGCCTGATGGCTGCGGGGCTGCCGGTCAGGTTATCAGCTTACTGTAGGCTCAGAACTGGCTGCGTGGCTGCCGCGCTCTGCTCCTCTAGCTAGCGAATAATCATTTGGTCCTTTTCCTACATGACCTCTTGCAGGGTGCTTCTAACAGCATTCGACCTGCTTAACCGGAGTCATTTGGTCCGGCGTTGTACGGTTTTTTATACCCGCCGACGCTTGTATGTGTGCAATCACGACGCGTAGTTCATCTGTAGTGGTGACACGAAGACTCGCTGTCCGTATATTCTTGCACACGTTGCTCATAGATGGCAGCACTTGTAACGTTGTATTGTAATTAATATCGGTCGTAGATCGGTCCCGTTGATAGGGGTACGCTTATAATATGATAGATGGCGTTGACGTACGTTACAAGAAGTTTTAATACCTTCATTTAAGGAGTATTACATTGTCTATTAAATACAATTTATTGCATTAACCTAGCATTTTTAGTTTCCGAGATTTTTAGGATTCTTTAAGTGACCCGGATTCATTGCTCTCGAGTGTAGATATAATCTAATATAGGTAGCTTGTAACAATATACTCTATTAAAGGTACTGTTTCACTATTGTAAGCACTGAAATCAAAACAAATAATCCATTTAAACTAGAACTTTTCACCGTTAACCTGTTTAAAACTCATGACCGGTATCGACATTAGCTGGCCCTAGATCCATTATCGTGTTAGTCGTGGTGGCCTAGTGGTTAAGGCACCTGCCACTCGTGACCGATTGTGCAGGTTCGAAACCTGGCAAGTACCAATGTGACTTTTCTAAAGTCATAATGTACTTTCTAAGTATATCTTAGACGTCACTAACTAACGGTGAAGGAAAACGTCGTGAGGAAACCTGTACTTAAAAAGTCTGAAATCGCCAATCCGCCTTGTGCAAGCGTGGTGATCAATGCTCATGCCTTCTCTATATGAGACGAGGCCTGTGCCCAGCAGTGGGACAATATATAGGCTAATGATAGATCAATTATAGAATAATATCATAACCTTAGTTGACGTAAGATATATAATTATTGAAATATTTTAAACACATTTGCTGTTCACAAAAATCCTAATGGATCGTTTTTATTATATTTATATAACAAATTACATAATTCCCAAGTATTCTTTCTAGTCAATAATTACGAGAGTCACGACCTACTAGAAAACGCATGTAAGACAACACAGACAGTGATATCAAAGCAACCAACAACGCCATTCACCGCAAATCTCCCCTTTGATACAAAAAAAATGATATGAAAATATGCATTTGAAGTCTATCGTATTGGTTTCGTCTCAACCAACCGCTGACAGTTCCATTAAGCATACGTTTACCTGTCAAAGTACAATAAGTTGCTTTTATACACTTTTTTTTCTCGTTCTTTGTTTTAATCAAGTGAAACGAATCCTTCTTTCTTGTCAATAATAAAAATGGTATTTTTTATTTTTATTTATTGTCTCACTAATAATTGTTTGCACTCATTATATTACAAATGTAATATTTCTATTCTAAAAAAGTCTAGTGTAATAATGTCATATAGATCTACTAATATAAGTACACGGTGTACTTTAAACATTTACATAATAGAACAGATATAAATCGACCAGTCTGTCTGTTGACTCTGAGCTTGACTCTGGGTATAGTTTCAATCAACCAAATTTCAGGTCAAAGCGTAACAGACAGACAGATCAGTTACTTTCTCAGTTCTAATATTAGTAAGGATACTTCGTACTTCACTCTACATGTATGAGACAGCCTTTGACGCATGTCGGCTTTTGTGCATGGACTAATTCAATGGACGTCAGTGATGGCCACTGATGGCCACTCAGTCTTGACAGATCAGTTATTAGGGCCACTGTTTGGGTCTGACTCAATGCTTTGCACGTATGTTGTAGGCCAGAACACAGACATTGACTGCCCGCTCCCTCACCAAAGCCACGTATTGTGCTTGTACTTCAGCACACGTAGGTAGGTACAGGTGATTCATTGGCAATCTGATAAAGGCCCAGTTTGAAAGCCAATCTTGCTGGTCCCCATTGAGTTGTTTACGTAGGCTTATTCGGTTAGTGGGTACTATTATGTTTATGATACGTATCATAGGTCGCTAGTTTGTATGGTCTTTAGCATAGGAATTACATCCCCAATTTTCAAAAGAAGATTTATATACAATAATATGCACTCCAGTAAAACGTTCAAAAAATAATAATAAATCGAAATCACACTATATAACGTTTATTATTGCTTATTATTATTTTTTAGTATTATCATTATCATCAGCAGTCAATTTTGTCCCATAGCTGGGCACAAGCTTCTCCTCATGCAGAGAACACGTGAGCACTGATCACCACTTGCTCTTCTCACAGCTTCTTTGTCCAGGTTTCCCCACGATGTTTTCCTTCGCCGTTTTCGTGTATATATATATCGTTATGTGCAGACATGAAAAGAGGATCGATAATAACACCCGAAATCTCTTTCGTTTAAAAACTTATGTCCACTGCACGTAATTGTGCCTTCTAATTGGTTTACTTCATTATCATTGGCCCATTTCCCGCTGTTGGGTAAAAGTCTCTTGTTTTGTTTGTTGTTTAGTAATTTCAGATTTTTTAGTCCAGGTTTCTCATGATATTTACCTTTACTATTAGTCAGTGTCTAGGTACTAAAGTTCTCAAAACCAAGCTGTGTTCTTATCAATTGTTTTCAAATTGTTGTTGGTTCATACCGTACCATATCGCCCTTCCTAATTGATAATCCGCAATTATCCTACACCGGCAATTCAATTTCATGCAGAAACATTCTAACTCAGCAGACTTAGGTATATGTAAACGCAGCCGATATTATAACACCTGATATAATAAGCAGGCTATCTAAATACCATTAGTTAGTTAACTAAACAGTTATTAGAAGCTTACCGTATACAAACTAAGTTAATATATTAAGTTGTAACCGGTACGGAATTAAGTACGTGTAATTGATTAATTATATTGGGTGTCTCCCGTTGGTACATTGGTTTATGTTAATAATACACTTATGTTTGTAAATTCAGTTGTGTGGATATGATTTCATAAAACATCGTCCATCTATCATTAGCCCAATTTATGTGGGATTAGCGCCATATGCCTTTTTTTATTCCATACAGCTGTACCTATCAGCTGTAATCACTCCCTTTCCAGCTCTTTCATCATTTACTCAATTTATCCACCATTTCCTTTGTCTTCTTCTAGTTTCAACGAAAGTAAACACAATATGATTAATATTTTATCAATGTTAGAGATTCACTGATGAAAAATAAAGCCCATACGCCAACGTACAGTCAAAGCACAACAAAGCCAAATGATCAAAAAAACATTGAACGGATTGGAAACTTGGTAACATAGACACATTTTTCAGTTGAAACGAACCCAAGGCAACGGTAATCGAAACATATTACGCTATTCTCTTTGCAGCGAGTCAAAAAGATATAAAAAATCGTACACGTGTCGCTTAGTCCGCTATGGGGGGCCAAAGAGTTCATCCTGAGGACGAAATTGAAACGATATTTAAAAAAGAGATTATTCGATATTCTACTTTTGCATCTGCACTCTTTCTTATCTTTAAAATAAATATTTGAAATACCACCGTATTATTTTGAACTTAACTTATTACCTTTGAGAATGAAACACGAATTCCATCAGCCGTGAATAAAATTATCTAAGATTAACTGAGCCCGTAAAACAGCAGTGCTGCCTGGATATTTGATTCCAGTCATTAGTTAACAAATGTCCCCGCTTTTTTATTTCAGTGTCGTGTTTTATATCGTTTATCCAAAACAGCCCGTTTGGCTCGACGTTAGTACAATTTATAACTGCAGCGCCGCTTCGGTTCGTTCATTACACAGACGGACCAACGACTAACCTAGAGTTGTACACGTTCTGATACTAGTGTTGCAAATAAAATACAGGATCGGTTTTATTAATATTTTTTCTGAATTATGATTGGTTCGTTTTTATAACTCTATTTTTTTTTTAATCTGAAGTGTGCAAGCATAGTGATGATTGACAATTTATTTTATTTATATTACTTTAATTACTAAACTAAAACTACTAAACCGAGTAATTAAAATGCACAAAAGATGTCAAATATTAAAATTGAAAAAAAAAATACAAACACTAAATACAACTTCCACAAGTCTCTTTCACATTACTTCTTGCACAAACATACTCTCTATATGAGAATAGGCCTTTGGGCCTATGGAATATTAACAGCATGAAAAGAATATGACTCGTGTACATTAAGGTCTATTGCGTAACAGTTCGAGCCTAACCCCTTTCTTTTATATCTACGACACACTTCGCTGATAATACTCGAGCCTGCAAGATTTAGGTACCTATATTCTTTATTCCCCAAGTTTCATAGAACCAAAATTTTCATTCGCAGTACAACACCTGTGACCTTATTAAAAGTTGCGGAGATGAGGCGGGCGGAACACGAGCATCGCATTCTAATACGATTTAGTTCCGTGACGACGATCAATCTTCACTACAAACAATACCTTATTCTTTCACTACTCCCTTTAATGTGAAAGCAATAGAAAGTTTTCGTGAAGTGTCTCTCCAATCAACAAACTTTGCGAGGGGAACTTCTATTTTCCGTTAATTAGAACAACTGTATTATATAACAAATAATACTAATAGCTGGATATGAAAATCTAGTTTTTTTTTATATATATTGTTTCTCATATTTCATTGAAAATTGTAAATAGACGCTCGATTCTTTTTATGTTGTCACCAGATCTTATGTTTTATTTTATATTTGCAAACCACTAGATAATATGTTCACCAATAAAATAAACACTTACCGTAAATCATAAGACAAACAGCAAATAAATTAAGCACAATCGGCCTGTTAAGCATCTACTTTATCGATATTCAAAAATAATTTACGCAGCTGCATTTCTGAAGTTGACATTATAAATAAAAATAAAAATTCATGAAGATATAATTTTATTTTTAATTCAGAATAAGCGTCAAGAATTCTAGTAGCAAAGTTCAACCGAAAACTCAAGAAATTCAATAGAGACCTGCTAGGTTAGTCTTAAGTTATTTCTTAACTCAAAACAATAAAATGGACTATTTGGCAAAATATACGTGCACTAAACTAACCGAAAGCTTGCGACGCGCTTCGAGAAACTTGCTGCCAGTGTGTACCATATAATATGCATTATAACAGAGGTGTTTAAAGATAATTCATGATAAAACGGGCCACTGCACCGGTACATTTGGCGAGAGTAAACTCAACACACGACTGTGGCAAACAAATTAGAGAGAACGGTGTTTGCGAATCTACATGTAGTGTGGTGACGTCGAAACGTAGCCAATTGGAATTTAACGAAACTACTTTTAGAAAAAGTTTTCTTTGCTTCGGCCGCTTTTTTGTTTGAATAGAACTGTGTTCCGTGTATACAATCCGTGTAACGTCAGCCTATATTTGATTTGTATATAGGTAAGTTTTATGTAGAGCTATACACGTTTATCCGCGAGATCAATTTTATTTTTAGATTTCGCATAAAATTCAAAACCATTATTTCTATAATTAGGCTTATAATGTAATATATCAATTGTAACCGCTTACTTAACACAACAAATCAAATATCGAAGCTTCCCCTGTTAATTGGCGGACAGCGAGTATCGAACAATACCATTCTGTGACGAGCCTAATAACTCAATTGTCCCTCATTGCACGATTTCCCTTTGTCAGTCAAGTCAGACAACACAGCCCACATTCCGTTTTACACCTATTGACATTCGTGTTAATGAGCTGCCTCCACCCACACTAACAAACAGAGCTTCACTTTACCTTATTATGAATAATATATAATGTTCAACCCGACAGACTTCTTAAGTATATTTCATAAAATATAATATCACAAAAGGAAGAAAAACCTCAACAAACAAGAAGCAACACATTACGCTATTCACTTTAGGAGAGTCGATAAATATAACTCGAGTGACTTTGCAACTTGCAAAAAGGGGAACAACAACACCGTATACATACATAGTTGGAGCGAGCCCCAGGTGTTCAGAAGCCCGCCCTCCATTTCTCAAAGTGAATCCACATTGTGGCCCGTATTTTATAATGACACTGGGAGTTTGCCCAAACGACGTATGCTCACTGCCCACTCAAGGATTACCTTCAGGGCTGTGCCTTTTGTCGGCCGAATCTTTTGTAGCTTGATAAAATAGTAGGCTTTATGTTATTCGTACTATTATATTTTAGTGTCATTTTGTAAACCTTAGGTGGTCTAAGTTTGTACGTTGTGAAATAATGTACCTATTACGTGGGGATGTTATATTAGTGGAGAATATAATGGCATAAATTACGTAACTTTAATTAAAACTTGTGAAATAGTGAATAGAACCCTTTAGCGAGTACTTTGAAAACAGTTATTACGCTTCTCCAAACAGACAAAAACGGCGCGCTCAACGTTTCTCTGCAGCATCCTTATTTAAAAAGCTTGAACCGCAACTAAAAACAAAACACTACGTATACGGGTAGTCGTTACAGTAGAAAACCACCAAAAGCGCGCAGAAAGAAATACATAGGCTTAGTAACTACATAATACAGCTACATAACGAACTAAGTGCACGTAGGATGGAATATGAGGCAACTAAGTTCGTTAGCGTAGCTACATACCTTATTTGAGGTTTTTCCCGCGATCTTAATTAATGCATTTTGTTCAAGAACACCTGAGATGGCGGTGCTTAATTTTTAATTACATTGTAGGAAAGCGGTGGAGCGTCGATGTCAGTCTTGTGCGCCAGCGATGGCGTTGTCTCAGAATATATTCAATGGTTTATAGTTCACAAGTTGCTAATTTAGTTTGAGACTCATAATATGTAGAAGGAATTTGAGATAATGAATTTCAAAATAAAACATTACATTGATAAACTCTAAAAAAGATCGTCACGAAACGCCTAGTAGATGCGAAAGCAGTACACAAACGACACTACTATCGTGTAGGTATAGGAAATAATAACCGTGGATCATGCCGTTTGCCGTCACGACATACGAGTCGGTCTTATCGCCAAGGCGCGTTATAAGATGTTTCACATCCACAAAACACATTTCTTCTAACATCAAGTACAGCACCTTTATGCACACACGAATTCATGATAAAAATGTAATCCATCTAATACAAAAGACAAAAAAATCCTATATCCTAAAATCGTCTTGTAAAACCCCTTCAGAACGAGCTCATAAACAATGAAACAACAAAAAATGCTTAGAAGGAAAAAAGTAAAACAGAATCGTATACCTATACATAAAAACAGGATAGCTTCACCAGGCGTCCCTCGTCTCACTTCTTAGCAAGTGCAACGCTTTGTCTTGTTAAAACCACAGGTACCTTTGTTCCAGCCCCCAGCCCCAGCGCCATAGCTCAGGAAGACAAGCTGTAGAAAATAATAGCTATACAAAAATCTAGAAATCTCCGTAACTGTCACTTTGAGTCCTCGTATTAATTAAATTTCACCTGCTGTACCTGTTGTGAGAGAGATAATTTTGCAATTAAACATTCACCTACTTCAATCTCAATCACCTTTGAAGGGCTCTTGTGCGACAGTTAGGTCGAGAGTCCGAGGTATAAACGATCACTCTTGGAACTAGCACGTCTCTTTTATTTAGTTTTTCAAGTTTTTATTAGGTGTTTTGCATATAAAAAATACATTTTACAAAAAAAAAAAGTTAGCAAGGTCGGTAGCCCTAGAATGACATTTGTTTTTTAATTACCCTAATAATATTAAAAATATTCATAAAATAGTTTACTTAATCAAAATTCCTTTACAAATAACTATAGTCTAATCGCCTGATAAATATTACATGTTTCGAGTTAGATATATGGCCTGTCACTTGATAAAAGTTATGTTTCACCCGGTAAAGAATAAAATATTCAGTGCAAGGTACAGCTTAGTGCGTGTACCAGCATTATTTACATGTAGCTATATGTCGGGAAAGTTTCCCCGTTGCCACTTGTTATGGTACCCCATGCCCGTTTTATATCCCGCACTGCGCCGTTATGTGGAAAGTTTGTAACTAGAGTTATCCAGAAAAAATATCTCTTGCAGTTTTAATGACAAAAACTATTTATGGACCGGTTTAAGCATTCGCAATACTCTTTATTGAAGTGGCCAGTTCTATCGATATTCCTAAAGACATATTATCTATATGGTTTGCGTCTGAGATTCGAAACCACTAAAAGCCTTTACTGCCTAAAGGTATAGACGAGGCTACTCAAAGAGCTTTCCTCGAAAAATTTACTGAGGTAAATGGAGCGGAAGTTGGTTAAATAAACCGCATATTACTTAACTAGCAGTAGTACATATCTATATTTACTGGCATTGATATTTTATGTACAGACATCTCTTCAAGTTGCCTCGCTTTGAAAACGAGTACACCAAAGTTAACGCTACTTTTACAGAAGACTTTTAATGGGCGCGAATAGTTCCGATGCGCGATGCTTCACCGCGGCAATGAAGTGTAAAATAGTTAAAAAATAAGTTTTAAAACTGAAAACTACGAGAAAAATCAAACAGAAAAGCATGAAACAAGAAAATATTCCGTCATAAACATTTATTTTATACTAGCTTTTACCCGCAGCTTCACCCGCGCCCCGAAGGAACTACTACTATGCACCCAGATAAAAAGTAGCCTATAACGTAGTCTGTAGTCTTCAGGCTCCCATCTATCTCCATACCAAATTTCATCCAAATCGGTTTAGTCGCTTTAACGCGAAAGCGTAACAAACAAACTACTTTCGCATTTATAATATTATAAATAAGAGAAAATTTTGTTGGCTCACATCTTAAACGGGATTATCGGATGAAAAGAAAATTATCACATTGTTAATCTAACATCCTTAACACATTTACACAAATGGGTTCTAATAATATAATTATTTCATGCAAGAAATAAACATAATTCACAACATGTACATACAATATACAAACATACAATACACTATACATTATTTTATGTTAATTTCAAAAATCAAAAGATACGATCAACACACGCACTACAGGATTAAAAACAGTGTTATAGTTAGTAATTCTTTATATAAGTAGGTATGCGTGTCAATTCTTTTTTGTCGCCTGTATGATTCTTAAGTTTTCACGACTGAACCGCTGTACCAATACCGATAAAATTTGGCACGTAGTTCAAATACTTACTTAGGAGTATACGATTTTGCAACCAAGTAATTGATAAAGAATCCTTACGTTTCGAATAACAAAAGTAAATCCACTGGTGATACTAGTATCAAATAATTATATTATCTTCATCCTAAATTAAATTACAAAGTACATAAATGATATAATAATACGTAATACCGTCCAGAGAATTTGCTAAAATTATTGCATGTGAAAATATGACAGCTATGAAAAACGATCCACAGTAAAGATTTAATTTCAAAGTTAATTAAAAATACCTGTGACGGGTCAGCTGAGGGGCGGAGTTAAGGAGTATTGAGAGCCAATTTAAGTTAGATGCCATACTTTTAGAAAGCTTATGTTGGTTGGTTTAGTGTTACTTTATGGCATACTTGCTACCGCGGCATTACTCGCGATTTGTGCGTATAAAGTGGAGTCACTATGCATACGCCATGCACTCAGACAAATCGAGCTTATATTTTTTTGGAAACTACTTTGTATTCACAGAACATCCCCCTATCTTTGAAATGAGATACTTTATCTATTTATAGATATTAATGTAGATTTTAATCACCAACATAATATCAATTATGTGAGCCGTGATAAGCTAAAGGTGTTCTTTAAATAAAATCAATCATAACATTAAATATCAAGTATCTATTAATACATTTTGAAAAGCAAATGTTACGTAGCGTAGAAAACGACCTAACTTAAGAATAGTTAATGATAGATGATAGTCCGTCAATAAATCTTAAGAAAACAAATCACTTTTACGACAATTTCATTTATCCATCTTCATCTACCTAAATGTTTATATTTCGAGCAAAATTCCAGTGCACCATTTTTACCTGCCTGTTCTGTACGAGCACTCCATTACGTGTAACACCCGAGTACATGTAGCCACAACACTAGCAACAGTAAGCACCCCCGTGCGGCTCGAGAATATGTCACATGTCCCGTAACCCTCCACCCTCCTACCGCCAGGGGTGTCACACAAGAGCTGAATTAAATAATGGATTGCTTTGCATAGCCGTCGGCTTATTCTATTTACTCATAAATAAAATTTATGTACCGCGAAGAAATTATGATAACTGTATATGCTTCGGTAACGGTGCAATCTGAATTATTTTCAATTTTGCAGACACATCCTCTTACTAATATTATACAAGCGAAATTGGTGGGGATGGATGTATTTTTGTAATTCTTTCACGCAATAAATTACCAAATAGATTTGTTTATAACCTAGCTTTAACACATAGAATACTTCGGGGTCCCCTAATTCCAGACGAAGTCGCGTTTAGAAGCTAGTATCAATACATAAAAAAGTTATTCTGTTCGTTGTTAAGTGCAGTCTTGATGTACTTTTTTGGCATACTCAAGTGGCCTTAGGACTAGATGCCTTTTATTCGGATGGAAAGTCATCAAATGACCCGCCTGCCGTGGGTAGAGCGGGGAGTGTCAGACTCTTACTGACTAAAACCCATCCATGTTCCTTCCTCAGCCCTTTGTATTCCGGGGGTGCGGTAACATTTTCGAACATCCCGGAGAGGCCTAGATGCCTTGGATAGAAAAGTTCGTTCGCTGCTGGCCTCGTATCTGCTTTCCAAGTTCATCAGCGATGAGGTTGTACATTCCGCGGATGTGTTGGGTTAATGCTTTTTAAATAGTAAAGCCTGCCACACCCGTGACCTGTGCAACCTCAGAGAATATATCCAATGTTAAGTTTTCACACATCAGGAAACTCCGAGACGTCGACAGAAACTCATGGACAAAGAACCCAAAACATGGCCTACAGTATTCAGGGTTAATGTTAAAGTTAACTTTTATAAATAAAATAATTTCCGGAATTGGTTCAGCAGTTCCTGAGATTACCACCCCTACACACAAACTTACAGATTAACAATTATTTTTTTATAATAAGTATTAACATAATATAGAAATAAAACTGAAAATAAATCAAAAAAATAAGTAACCAAAACAAATCGCATTAAAGCAGAAAAATTCTAAACGTGACCAAATGTTTTCATTAAATAGTTCCTTCTACCTAAATCTATAAAGTAAAAGATACATTCACCAAAATTAGTACATCCGAAAGGTCTTAAAACTATAGTACGGTACATCCATTGAAGGGGAGAGACCGGGTTTTGTAATATTAATGGTATTGCCCAAGGTATGCTTGGATTTTACTCATTATGGGTATTATGCGGTCGTTTACGAAATGATAAATGAGTACACGAAGGTATTATGAGCAAGCGATTCGTTGGGGTCGATCGTGTTTTGTTAATGTTTTACTATGGCTTTGTAGGGCTTTGCTACTAAGTCGCTGGCTTTAGCAGCAGACTTTCTATTGCGAATAACGTTTGTTTTCGTGTTAGCTAAGTTGGACGCGGAGAGTTTGCTCCGCCGCGTGCGACGCCCTTAATTCTTCGTGATTTAACTGACCGCTGAACATATAAAAAAATATAACTCAGAACATCTTACCAAATTAATAACAAACATTTCATTTTACGACCGTTTCATTGGTTTCATCAAAAAATAAGCCATAAAAATACGAACATAAAATACTCTTTTGTATTTTCGGATATAATGAATGGGCACATAATAACTACAGCCACACGTATAATACACCTAGGTCTATAATAATTCATGGTACCGTATAAATTATAGCAACGCAATCTTGGGAGGGGAATAGCAATTAAGTAGGAACACGGTTATTTACGGGTACATATAAAATGTGTATGCTATCGAACATTAATGTAATGTAGGAACCGTACCGTATATTGATAAATATGTACTTCTAATAATAACTGTGGTTCTCTAATGACGTTTTACTTAGAATTCACTCCAAATAATCGATATATCGTGCTTGACGCTCATTTTTCACACTAAAAACTTTGCACCAAATCTCCATAGACATTCGTGATACTTTTGCGCTGACTAGGATCAGTAGGTACTCAGGGTTTTTTTTATCGTAATTGATCGATTAAAAGAATTACAAAATACCTTCAAATAGCCGACATCAGTCACAGACCGGAACGCACCAAAAGTACGCAGGGAACAACAATAAAGCCAAGGTGCAGCAACGCACATACTGAGTTTTGGCGAGACGAGTCGCTAAAATCCGGCAATCAAATTACCGTACAGTGTACCAAAGAGAATACAAAACTATGGGTGTACCTTACTCCACGGTGGACACTTTTTCCACAGGGCTTTCGTCCATCTAGCCTTAAGGAAGATACCTATATGTTATTCTTGCCCAACGTGTATACCATGTTAAATACACCGGTTTCCGTCCCATCACCAAAGTCCATCGATGGATCTATGGTCCTTCAAACTTTAAGAAAGATACATGTTTCTATAAGCTTTTTGCATAATAGTGTAGCGTGACCCAAAGGCTGGCTTTTACTTTGGCCAAAGACGAAGCATTGCCACCCAACGTGGTAATGCTGCCAGCCTCTTGGGTACACTTCCAGTTGATCGCAATGAGGATATTTTACGCCATATTTTAGTTTATAGATTATATTGATATAGAATATATAGATTAATATTAGAATATTTACGCTTTCTTTTTAAATTTTTCCTAATGTAAATACTTTCTTTGTCTCAATAGATTTACCACTCCTGTTTCTATTATCTTGTCAAAACGTAATACTTTGAGGTAAATGTGGTGGCTGAGGTCTCTTTCGACTGGGCCTCAGATGTGAGCGTGTTTAGTAACAAAAACTCCTCATAATGGTGACCGTGTTATTCCTTTGACGTAAAACCGTTAACCTTTCATAAAACATAATTCCTCACTAATGTAACTCAACTACACATACACTAATTCCACCGTCTGCATGATTTTCACTTTCATGATTAATACCCTGAACCGCTTTTTATAAAAATGTCTTGAGCCCGTCGATTATCACTCTAACCAGATAAAGTGGATTGTAACCATGTAACTATATTATCAGACATGTATAATTCGTACCACGGACTTAAAATATGTCGTTTTCACAGACATACCCGGAAGAACGTGCTTGTCGCCGCGAGAAGCCTGCCCCTGGCCTCTTTACATCCATTAAACTACCTGAAGCTGAGCCCCCAAACGGAGTGGCGCCCCTGCTGGACTTCCCGCGGGGGCGCATGCGACCTGTCACCTTCCTAGGCGAGGGCCCTCATGGCAGTGTGAGTATCTTTTATTAATTTCTTTAGCCTAAGTGATGGTGCAGCCAATTGCAGATTTTGAAAGACATGATGCTTACCCGAACGCAAGGCTTTCTAATAATGATGACACCGAAAATGTTAGATAGGTATTTCGTTGGCTACGGTCAGCTTGTGTTGTAACTAGATACAGAAAATTTATTATTTATCAATATTTTTATACGAAGCGGCATAGACATTAACATCACCTATTCAATCTTGCGAGCTTTTGACTAAGTCCTAGATACTCGTATGACAACCGAGAATTACTGCTCTCCGAGGTTCGGTGGGTTCTCTACCTAATGTGTAAATAAAATATGCTCACGCATCAGCGTATTGCCAAAGCAAATTGTTGTTAAATAAATAAAAACAAAAATTAAAAAATGGCAAATATTTATTTTTAAGGAAACATGATGTCAAAAATTCTAAGTTAAATTTATGTGCTACTAGGATAATTTGGTTATTTCTTCCTGCGAAAAGCTGTGTATCTGTTTAGTTAAAGAAGTCCATAATATTGCCACTACTGGAATACCGTTCAACGAGTTCGTCAAAGGTCTGTTCGGGGGTTTTAGGTGGATCCAGTTCAGACGATTGCTCCGGTTCTAGTTCATCTTCAAGTGCTTTAGTGAAGACACTAAAGTTGACTTTGGCGTTTTCCAGTACCTTGTTTGTTTGAGCCCTAGCTTGATCAATGATCTTTGTGGATTGGCTTCTCAAATCTTCTATTGCTGCTTGAGATTGCTCTGTTATTTCATTGAGCTTTTCATTAATCTCGTGAACATCGGGCGGGTCAAGCTTTCCTAATAATTTGTTTATAGAATCAGATTTGCCGGTAATTATCACCGCGTTTTCTTCAGTAGTGTTAGTCTCTGGAAAAATTAAACGATTTAAGCTACATAGCAAAATTCTAGTTAGAGTTAAGAAACTTAAGATATATTTCAGAGCTTAAGTTTTCACATGACAGAGCAATGTTTATCTTTTGCTTAAATTATTTGCTGAGCTAGCTTCGCGCCTGCTCCATTATATGTATCTGTATCACTTAGATATTTGTCTGCAAGATAGACTATATCAAGTAAGTTTGAGCATGTGCTCCCTACAGTATAATATTTATTTAGGCAAGTACCAAAAGCAATAACCTATTAATAACAGCAAACATCTTTTAAAGAAATTACCTAGATTTCAAAACCGCAGAGAAAATCAGAATTAAATTTTTATTTTTTGCAGTTCATTACTAGCCAATGTTGGGTGAATAGTAATTTGTTGTCTGAATTAACAATAGCTAAGGATATGGGAATTATTTTATCGTCAGTGTATTTGTTTTAGTGCTAATGTGTCTTGATCTTAAGGCATATTGTTGTTTGTATATCATTTGATCAATAAGGATAGGTTATTATTGTGTCAAAGTTAGTTTGGTCTACAGGTTTAGTCTGCTTTGACGGTTCCTCTTCGGGCAGCTCGGTGTGACTTGGTTTCGAGAGGACATCAAAGCTAGTTCTAGCTCTCTCTAGCAGGCTGTTCGACTTAACCATGGCCGAGTCAATGATCTTACTTGATTGGCTCCTCAACTCTTCTATAGCCTTTTTATTTTCGTCTGTCAGTTCTTTAATCTTATCGTGCATTCCACTGCCGTCCGGGGCAACAATATCAATCTTTTTTATAGCATTTAATACCGGATCATCTTTTTGTTGTACTATGATGTTTTCTTGAGCTTTGTTTTGTACTAACAAATTAGTCTCATCGAGTTTGGGTTCTGTAAATATTAAAAGATAAAAATTATTCATATGTCTATATATAAATTTTGAGTTATGTTAACAAAGCAAGGGTCAGTCTGAAATATCTTTAATAAACACTTCACCAATATCTAGAGATATGAATATTTTTTTATCTCATAATAATAAAAAAGGCATGTTTATGCAAATTGTTTTGATTTTCCCAAATCCTTTCCGAAAAATTGGCAAAATAGTTATTTGTTTCCTCTCAAAGATTGTTAGTTAAAAACATGAGCTAATTCGAAAAATAGCATTTCAATTTATAATTTTTAATTTAGTACTCAGTAATTTTTGGCCTCTATAATTTCTATTATAATTTTCGCATCTCAATACAATGAAACGAATTTTTTTGTGGGTACAAAAGTCTGAAAAGGACGTTGATTTCTTCCTAAAGTTAGAAAGACATCCTTAATATTGCATGATAATATCATGGTGTATATACGATAATTTTAAATTACACTGCTACCATTGCATGTACACGCAAAAGTGTTCTAACAACTTGGTTACTAGCACCTGGTATTCCAAATAGAGCCTTTCAACAAACTGCATTGTTATAATATTCGACGGCCGCGTGAAACTTTGAAAAAGTCTCTCCTCCCTATGTGTAGCAATACGTCGACTCTGTCCCAGTTTTTATTTCATTTTACGTGGAGCCGCTATTCATGTCATGTGCATAGATTTGAAGCCGTTCGATTGGTTGAATCGAGTTTAAGTCTTCTAGAATACAGACTGAGCTAAGTAGTATTGTAATTAACCTAACATTATGGTTTTAAAGTATACAACTCTATACCTATTACCTATTGAAAGTGGTTCCTGCACTCTTAATAAAATATTGTCAATTTACTAGCTTACATGCTTCTTTATTTAAAAAGCAAAAAGCAAACATTATTAGTACACTCTTCATATTAAACATATATCTAATATATTTGCATTATCCTCGACTACTCGCTTAATCAATGTTTGCTGCCTTATAATTGGTCACGTGGGATATTTTCCTATCGCATGCTGTGAACGGTAATTGGCACTATAAAAAATAGACTGAGTTACGTTTAAGTATATTTTTATCATAATATTTTTGTATATTGTGACTTAAATGTTTACCTATCTAGTAGTACCGAGGGTGGACGTGTTTTTATGGTGTGCTTATTATATTAGGTTTGTACCTAAGCTTTCTAAGTCTAAGTGAGTTATGCATAAATGCAATATGTGATGCAATAAAAAATCTCTAAAAGTCACCCCTAACAGGGTAGATAGAAGGGAAAATTGGTACTTTGGTGGCTGCACCCTTAACCATGAATTATACTTTGGCGGTAACTCCTGGCCGTTCTTCTAATGTTTCTGTTTTGTTTGCCGTAATGGTATTCCTTCCTTCATGATTATTGGTATGGCTGATTACAGAAATGTGGTACGGGTCTGCTTGTTGTCTGTCATGTTTGGTGGTAATTAAGTGATTGAAAACAGACCATCCTTAGTTAAACGATCTTCGTCTTAGCTCTGCTCTGCTTCTTCTTGGAACCCGTGTGTTATTCTTTTTAAACATTATAAAACAATATTTTCATGTTCTTTACTATCTGTAGCAATTATACTCACCGTAATAATTATATAGAAACGTTTCTTACACCGATCATGGTGCATCAAGCCGTATCGAATTCTGCTTAGGTATGTAACAAAAAATATATATCGATCAACTTACCCAAGTTACTTGAGTTTTCGAAATTGACAACAGGGTCACCTTTAAGGTTTTTGAAAAAATCATCCATTGCTTCGAATTTAATGGAGTATAAAAGTCGTTTTTTTAGATTAGCACTTTTTCATTTTCAGATTTTTTAATACCATTGACATAAGTGACGGCACCTTTGTTTTTATTTTATTTTTGCATTTAATCCTCTTTGTATTCGATGGCATATTAAGAAATTCATAAAAGAGTTAAGAACACAAATTTAAAAAAAAACTACTTTATATGAGAAGTAGAAAAAAGGAACATTTAGGAAATACCTTGTATTGTAGTTAAAAATAAGTTATTATTTAAATTATGTATAACTACGTGTTTCCAGCGGTTTACTCGCATCCTCGCACTCAGATAAAAAGTAGCCAATAACCGTCAGGGGCTCATCTATCTCCATGCCAATTTTCATCCAAATCAATACGTAAAAATTGAACAACAAACAAACAAAACTTAATTTCGCATTTATAATTAGTTAGAATTAAGATATTGTAATAATGAAATTTCGACGCGTTGAGAAAAATCCTACTTCCAACTAATATTACAAAGGCGAAGGTTTGTGAGGATGCATTGATGGATATGTGTTCCTCTTTCACGCAAAAACTACTTAACAGATTTAAATAAAATTTGGTACACACTTAGCTTATAACTTCGATTAACTCATAGGATACCTTTTATTTGGGTTCGTGCAGAATATATAAAAGTGCAACCCTTAAAGCTCACGTACTATTGCGTGATAAAGATAAATGATGGAGTGCGGCTGTACCCAGCAGTGCCGATGGCCACTCGCGTCAATTGGCAAATAGTTTCAGTGTAATCCGGAGACCAGGTGGGCACCAATATTCCAGTGTAAATAAATCACCAGCACGCTATTGTATTGTTCATAACTACATACAAATGCCACGGCGATTTATTACTACACCCGTCTAGACTAATATTGATTTCAACTAAACATATTAGTGTGCTAGTACATAAATATTTAGGTACTTATGTTTTGATGGCACTGTTTTGGCCGAAGTTATTTTATAGAAGTATTCTTTATAGCTGTTACCCGCGTTCCAAGTAATTAACGCACCCGGATAAAAAGTAGCCTCAAATCAGTGTGTTTAATTGCCACAGCCCGCCGAACCCCGGCCTTCGTCTTATTAATAATTAAAATCATAAATACATTGTAAGTCTATAATGACGTATGAGAACTACTCTTACGTTTATTCACTACAAACTTACTAATATTATAAATGTTCAAATGAGTTTGTTTGTAACATTTGCACGCTAAAACAGCGTAGCCGATTTTGATTAACCTTAATTTTTTTTATAAGACTTTTAAATTGTTGGATTACGTGTACGCGAGCGATACTGTGAACACAAGCGACATGACCTACTTAATAAAGTTGAATATTTAAAATATGATTCCAAACAATTTTCAAATCGGGACCTAGATTTAACACAAGAAGCAAAACCTTCTAAATCAAGGCTCCAGACATGACTTTTAAAGTTCATATGATGTACTTTCTAAGTTTATCTTGGACGAGATTGACTAACGCCGAAGGAAAGCGTCGCCATCTTGAGAAAACTTGAGAAAAAAGCATTGGCACTTAGTCTGAAGAAATGAGCGAAGTAAAACCGAGGCCAGTCCTCTATTTATTTTTAATGAGCGAATATAAAACACAGAATAATCCAGCACGAAAATAAAACATGGCAAGCGTACTGGCCGGTCAACTCCATCCTAATCGCCTACCTCGTTTTAGGAGGGAACTTGATTTCGTGACCCGGAATCGATACATGAAAATTGACGCAAACCATCCGCTGCATTCAGAAGGATTGTAGTTACAGTGTATGGAGACCAAATGAAAATCTGAAAGGTTTTTTTTTAAGGAAATACAATTTTAATTACTCTGATGTTGCTCCAAGGCTTCTACTGCTAAAAGGAAATAGTCAACCGAAAACTCACAGATTTTTTGTAACCTTTATTTAAAATATTCTTATTGGGGTTTCTAGATTTTCCTTATTAAAAAAATGTCTAAGTAGTTAATTGAAAAATATTTATTTAAATAACCGAACACGTTATTTCTGAAGCAAGACGAAATATAAGGCAGGTCCACACTGACTAACCAGACACGCACTTGCGTGCATACACGACGGCAAAATATTAATATTCTGGTTAACTAAAATAGCAGCGAAAACAAATTAGCTAAGTCTTTTCGTTTTCCATGAATAATAGAGCAGCTAATGCAGTGAACCGCGCGTCACATACATTCCAATGTACGCAGTTTAGTTTCGGCTAAGCTAGACGAAACGAAATGCCTCTCGTGCGGTAGCTGATCGCTGTTGCAAGCGTTGTAGCCAGCGGGTTAACTCGAGGTACGAGCGATCTAATTAGGATCTTACCCGAGATGACGCGCTGGCGTGGCGCGGCAGCAGGCGGCGCGCCGGCGCAAACGACGCAGCACTTACTCCGATGCTGAAATGTTGGGTAAACAATGGAGCGTGCCCCTGTTGTATTTTCATTAAGAACGAACAAACAGTGAATTAGTGAACCGCGGCCACCTGTGCATCCCCGGGTTGCTGCATGCCCTCAGATATGGCCTCTTTGCGTTACGAATGTGTTTAAAACGTCCTCATATGGTTTGTTACTCTTAATTAGCCGTTGTGAGTTCTTCCATGGCTGCTTCGTTTCATCCTCAATGTACACTCTATCTATTATGCGCACTTATTATCCCCTCTTATTTGTAATAAGCGACTGGGGTTCATGATTAATATAAATATATTGACATTACTGCTTTCGTATCTTTGCGCCAGATGGACATTGATTTTTGATATTGTGTCTTATATTTCCTCGATATCTCATTATTTTCGCACCAAGATCTTGCGTTTATTTACGGTGGTATTAATACTCATTATAACGATACAATGAAGTGTATGAGTGGCTATACCTATGTATCGCAAAAATCTTCTTAATTCGTTGGTAGATGAAATCCTACGAATGTTACAAATAGCTGTGTCCCGCGGTTTTCGCCCGCCTTTAGCCCTCGACCCACCGCATCACCTGCCCGCGCTATTACTTCGTTTTCACTTAGCGTCCATTCTGACTTATTTTCTCTTTCGCTCGCCTGCTAAGTCATAGCGTAATGCTAAACAACCCCTTAACCTTTCTAAAAATTAATAATTTTGTTTTCAAATATGAATGATAGACAGTGAAAAACAAAGGTTTAAAAATAAAAGAAATATTGCTTAAGTTTCTAAATAAGTAATTCGAGTAGAAACCAGGTATAAAGTAGGTGTATTTTGACTTATTTTATTAACAGGAACATTAGATTAATTTCAAGGTATGAAAGATACAAAGTATGGGAATATTCTAGATCGTATCATCGAATTTTCTACAAACTCTAAAATTCATCTAATCACTACCACATTTTGTCATGGATATAAAGTATTCCATGTATATACTACATATGCTTTATGATACTATTCTATATGTGTATACACATAAAGGATACGTAATATGGAAATTGTCCTTAATAGATTACCCATATGACTAGGCGCCAAATCGTCGGCTATCTTCAGTGATTAGTCGGCGCTAATCACTTAGATAGCTTATGTTTGATGATGGGTGCAAAGCCTAATTTAGTTCAGGTTTACGCGCCAGTACTAAGCACGTTAATCACCAGTGTACACCAGGCCTAATAAAATGTTTTCCTTTGTTTTACTAACGGCCCAATATCGGAAGTAAGCGTAATTACCCGATTGAAAATTTATGATTAATCTAAAAATTATGTAAAATTTTCTCTGAAAATTCTATCCGGCTTCCATTTTTAATAATAAATTGTTTTATGCTGATAAGCAGGTAAACACTGTTTTTTGTGAAACGAGCCAATTTCAATTCTAGTGTTTACGTAAACGAAAAAAGCAATTTTAGGATACAAATTTTTCATCTAAATTGAATTTCATCTAATGATCATTTCAAGTACATATATATATATTGGTTGCAAAATATTAAAATTGTACTACGTGAGCCAGAGGGCCGAAGACTTGGCGACGATGTTTGGATAGGTTACGGGGTGCTCCACTCGGGCAGGCGGCAACACTATCATGTTATACACCGAGAGAGTCGTAGAGACCGTTGGTCTACAAAAATGCCCATAAAAATTGATTACTGACCGTAGCAAGAAAATGCAATCTGGCTCAGTCCCCCCCACCCCGGGTCGGGCGCCGCGCGGCGGTCTCACCACCCGCCACAACACGGTTTAATAGCTTAGGGCGTTTATTTTTCATATTTTTACTATAGTAACGACGTACCTAGTCAATGTATGTACGTAGTAGTTACTTATATTAAATTTTCAAATTGCCTAGTCGGCTCATCGTAGATTTACCAAGAACACAATTTACAAGCACGCTGCGAAACGAAATCATTTTTATCAGAGGACCGTGTTACAGCTACAAAAATGTAAGTTTAAATGCAAATCGATACTGGCGTCGCTAATGGAACGACAAAAAAATTAAAAGGATGGGCAGAGCACTCAGTCTCTTTGTTAATGGAACGATATTAAAAAATAATTATTGTGTGCATAACGAGCTTTAATTTATTCAAATGGTGTTTCATTTGCATTTAATTATAAAATGTAGGTACATTTAAATGATGAACGAGATCTCGTTGCTTTTAACGGAGTCATTCAATCATTAATTCTGCACGTTTCCTAGTATAAATATCAATTAGTTGGTGCGCAATCAATTACCTGCATATTTTATTACCAGTAGATATTGAATATTCATAATCCTTTTAGCTTATCAACTTATGTACTTATTTTAATTATTATTCACTTCAGTTCAAAATAATGTCAGTTACAAATTATATTAGTTTTATGCCCCTCAACGCGAGGGAGCAGATTAGGCAATTTTTCTCTCCTCTACCCTCAATTCTCAAGGACCATAATACTTGACCTAATATAAACATAATTCACCGCAAAATTTAGGGGAAGAATGCTTCATCGGCGTGTTCCCCATCGTAATAATTGTCCCTTAACGGGAGTGACTCGGACTCTCTTTTATTATTCTTTCGAGATCAAATACAAAGCTCTCGAATGAAATTTCAAAGTAAATAAATTGCCTGTTTTAATTATTTTATAAATTACGTTGGCGCTTAAGCTTCCTTGAAGATTACCACAAACATTTTGAAATGGAAAAAAGTGTATAATTCGATTGAGAACATAACGTTCTGTGAAGTTATTTCAGCTTTAATGGAAGGATAACTAGCTACCCGTTGCGGCGCCCAGGCTTAAGAGTGGTCTATTTACTGGCGCCGTCCCGCAAGCCACCTGGACAAACAATACTTTAATTCCATTAGTTTCTGGTTTTACAGAGATTTGTTGCCTCCGTAAAGACAGCAACTCTTTCGCTGTAAGGCTTTTTGTTATTGGCCACGTAACTTTAATTGAAACATATTGAATTTCGCTTGCTGCAGCCTTACGGGCGCCCATTTTCAATTACACAAGCTACCATTCCATATAAATAGACCTAATTCCTTTTTAAAGTTCCCAGCCAAAATGATAAAAAGGAACCCTTATAGTTTCATTTTGTTTGTTCAGACTACTAATACTATCGACTTGAAATTTATAACAGTTTCAGTTAATAGGTCATGTAGGGTATCATATAAAAGGGTTTGATTTTTACAATCTAATATATTGTTTTTATTTTAATTATTTTCGAATTTTAATGAAAATTGCACAAAATGGATACCTACACAGAAAAAAATATGACTTTTAAGACAGTTTTATGTACTTAAATAGCAATTCACAATTTACAAACTTAACCATGCTACAACAATAATACTGCAACAAAAATAATTGCTACTTTACTGCGTAAAATTTTCCTTCCAAAGTTCGGAACCCTCGGTGCGCGAGTCAGAGTCGTTCTTGACCGTTTTCTTTAAGCCCTCACTCACTTGCACTCATTCTCTTTTCAGAGAATACTTTAAAATAGTCATTGATATGCTACCAGACGTCGGAACACGTGTGTGAGTTGAATCATAATATAACATTTATCTCCGATCCCATCTGTGTTTGAGTTACTCAGTAAAAAGTAACATCGGCCGTCTTCGAATAGAATATTTTCATTCTGTTCTACTATCCACAAACTCGAGTAATACTTCAAAAATATTTCTTAAATGAAAGGCTTATTCCGGTGGTGAAATATTTCAAATCAAACAAGCGCACCTCCGCTCTAAACAAGGGAAGGTAGGCTTTTTCTCTAGGCTTGTAAATCCGCAAGGCGCCAAGCCATTTTCCACGCTCGGTAAACTTAGAAACTGGGCCAAAGTAGGCTTTTGCGAAATATATAGGAAATTCTCTTCCATCTTTCACCATTATTATGTGTTTTAAAAACTATTTCCTTGGCAGCAACCAACTATGGAATGACATTGAACACGTTAGAAGCGCATTCATAGGACGTTGGAAACATTTAAAGGCACCTTTGTTAATTAAACGAAAGGTCGTTTTAAATGTCTCCAGTCCCTTAGCTTGCTTCACTGATGAGTTCGTTTGTCCACAGCTCCAGATATGCGAGACAGACGGCATCGAAGAATTGAGCGACGAAGAATCACCGACTGGCGGACGCCGCCGCCTCGTTGTTGTCAAGACTTTGTGGCGGGGCTGCCATAACGAAGTGAAGTGAGTGAAAATAATACAAATATACATGACTTACAACTTTACTAATGTTATAAATACGGAAGTAGATAACTCTAGGACTGTCTTTTACATTAAAATTGGGCTAAAGACGTAGGATATTTTTATCCCGATACGCGAAGTATAATAGTTACCTCAGTATACATAAAACCACGGGAAACAATTAGTATTAAATAATAACCTAGCTGAGACTATTTTTTTCGTTCGTCTCATTCTCGAACCTGCGACCAAACCGTACCTCGTCATTTCTTGCATCCTGCCACACGATCTGCCTTTTTCCAACTCAGATGGGGTCGGCTTTCAGTCTAACCGGTTACAGCTGAGTACCTACCAGTATTTTATATGAAGCGGCTGCCTATCTGACCTCTACAACCTAGTTACCGGGTGACACAGTACTCTTTGGCCAGACTGGTTTTGAATACCCGTATCTGTCAAAGATCTACAATGATTGCCGGGACCAACGACTTAACGTTACCCATCCAAGGACTGACCGCGTCCAGCGCAGTTTAATCTTGCGGCTATTATTTGAGCCACGAGCTTCTCATCCTATTAACCTGGAAACACGATATTCAAGAATATTAGTATTCCAATCACGAGCTATTTACGTCGTACGGTATAATTCATCCCTTAGGTACTAATATCGATAACTTTCACGTCCAAAATCTTTGTAATAAACTTTTTAGTTAGATTTTCCGAAACAGCTTTTGATAAAGTTTTAAGACAACGTACCCAGCGTCTGTATCTCAAGTTTCATTAAATCTTAAATTAATCGATTGCCCATGATTTTGTAATTGAAACTTTGTCAATAACGTTGTACCGCGTAAATGGTTTAAAAAGCATATAATTTACGGTTGATTAATTAAAACTAAAAATGATCTTGACATTTTCAAAAAAATCGTGTAAATACTTGAGCTTAGGTACCCTAAACAACTTCAAAACTCTTAAACCTTTCGAAAATCGGTAATTCATAAAGTACAAATAATAAAATCCCATTCGATTCTCAAGAACAAAAGATATTCGACGTCAAGGATACTTTGCCGAGCTTAAACCCGCTTAAAGATCTTGAAACATTGTTGATAAGCTTAGCGCTACTGCAATAAAGTGTACTCAATGGGTAATTTTGTTGTAGAGCGGCATTTGCCCGCGAAGCTACATGGGGCGCCGGTTTGAAGCACCCTCAACTAGCCAGAGTTCTAGGTTTGAGTCTGCTAGAACCTCCGTGTGCGGCCCTGGACCGCGGAGATGCCGCCCATCTGCCAACAATACTGCGACAGGAACGGAAATTGAAGTGAGTCATTGTTCAACTTGATCATTGAAAATTTAGTTTTATATTATGCGTCGTTTTAGTTAAATAACCTTCAGATATATTTTTTCATATTTTTATGGAGTATTTTAACCAATATTGTACCAACTCGGTCCCATAGGCCAAATGTGACCAACCAATAAATGACTGCCTATTTCGCTACTACCGAAAAATTGGCACATAAAATCATACAAATTCTGGCCTATGAGAATAAAATTGATAATAGGTACGAGTAGTAGGTTGTCCAAACATACATACCTACATAATACAATATACTTATAATGTTTTTTGTTACAGTTATTCGAGTTTGATTCACATATGCTGTCAGATAGCAGCCGGCATGAAATATCTGGAGTCATTCGAATTAGTGCACCGAGATCTCGCAGCGCGGTAAGCTTTTAGCATTTCTTATCATCAGGTTCTAACTTACTTTTTTAAACTGACTTCCAGAGAATTATTTCAGAGATTTTATGAGAGAAGGCATTTCATACCTTCACCGCAAGAAGACGGATTTTAATGATTTTTTTTTTGATTTGATTGAAAATTTCACCTAATTGGTTATATTAACTTGGGTTGAGTTGTTTTGTAATTATATTAAAATGATTTTTATATAAATTTTTGCACCTAATTGCAGAAAAACTAAAACTTTTTTGCAACAAAAATTCAACCAAATTGTGAACCTCCTTTTTTTGGAAGTCGGTTAATACAACCCACTTGTACACACACCACTACATCGCTCTACAAGTCGGTGGTAAAATACACACAATAGAAACCTAGAGACACCGATTTCTAGCGGTTCGCAAGCGTCTCAGCGAAAAGTAAATAACGTTTCTTCTTTCCAGTGTTTTTATTACCGCTGTTTTATAAATCACTGATATTTTCGAACATCTCGTATAGAACGCTGCCAAAAAATAATCTAATAGAGACGTACATACTGTTAGCCTTCTGGACTTGATTCTTTGAAATCAAATCGGGATCAGTATCCTAGCCGCATTGCGGATCCTGGCAGCAACACCGAGGGAACACTCGAAAGAAAATATAATATTTAAACTGCACTGAGATAGATTTTTTACGACTAGTGACAGCAAATTTAACATCATTTATTTAGTTTGGGATATAATTTTTTGCTTTTCTTGCGTACAGCAAGAGGAAATCACCTTATAATGCGTCTGTCTTACAGACTGTTTTGCAGCAGAATTCTATACTTCTAAACCACTAAATCGTGTCTTCTCCATAATATTCACTTTGTCGGGTTTGACGGCATCAACTGCTTCGTTTGACGACTATGATTCTAAACTTGTAATACTTTTACAGGAACGTAACAGTGACTGAAGATCTACATGTAAAGGTGTCTGATTACGCGATGTTTTGTGAAGAGTTTGTCAGCGATTACCACGTCATGGCCGATGGCTCCCGACTGCCTTTGCGCTGGATGGCTTGGGAAAGCCTGCTTATGGTGAGCTGTATTCTATACCTCAGTTACTGCTTACTACATATTTTGTTTTATTTGATGATAAGAGATTATAATTCAAACAATTTATAAAATAATTTTCGTTATAATAATTATAAATGTAATGCTATTTATTGGTGAGCGCATCATTTAAGAATAGATAGACAGTTAGGATATTTGTATTTTAAAATTTACGTATAAGTCCCAACAAGACTTGAAGGATCATGTTTGTTATCAGGGAATGTGTTCACCTGCAAGCGACGTTTGGTCTTTCGGAGTCACGGTGTGGGAAGTCCTCACCTACTGCATGGCAAAGCCCTTTGAAGAAATGAATGATGACCAGGTAAACAATAACAGCCTAACTAGCATTAACTATTTATTCAATAAATACTTTCAAAATAGAAGAGCCATTATTACACATATTTTTCTTTAAGAAGATATCCAAACGCTTTTTTCATTAAACTAGGGGAAAAATTGTTCTCCATCTATAGGTCACTGAATTTAATGTATATTAAATACAAGCCAGTCTACAGACAACATCAGTTTAGAATGGCGATCGGACTAGCCTATCCATCAAAATTTGGTTATCAACATTCGTAATTTTTTACTTGAGTTATACTGTAAAATACATTTTCATAATAAGCCAACATTATCGGAGATAATGTATCTAGCTGAATGGAGTAAAAAGGGAAGATGTAGTTTTTTCCCCGATTTTGATCTGTCTTTTTTGGCGTGCTAGCCTTGTAGACGGTTAGGATGAAGAAGGAACATTGTTTTATCAGGTAGTGGCCAATGCCAGTGAGTGGCGCAACGGCGGACGTGGAGCACGCGTGCCCGCCGCGCCTCCGCCGCGTTGCCGTCGCGAGCTGTACGATCTGATGCACGAGTGCTGGCGCCGCGAGCCCATGCAGCGCCCACGCTTCCATGACTTGCACCGCTTCCTCGAGCGCATGAGCCACGGCTACAAGCCGCCGAACAACCGCTGAACTACACTACGAATTACAGAGTCACTCCACACCGTCGTCCAGATTCGCCCTTCTTACTCACCCGCGAAATCTTCGATATGAGCTTCTTACATTTCAATAGGTATACATGTTTATAGATTTAAGTACACGTAGCATATCCACAGCTTTCATCTTGTCAATATCTATGTTGACAATTCGAACAGACTGCATAGACGATACGATAGGAATCCTGCAGTATTAACTCAGTATTACATTTAAGGCATTTTATTAGATTTTAAGATTGTACATCCTAGACGATGTACCGCTTCGCAACTTTCGCATACCGTGTTACGATGGTCTATTGTAGAGGGCCTCGCCATGAGTACTCGAACTAGCCGCGCCCAATAAGGGACTTTATTTTATAAATCTCAAAAACATCGATAGCACCGATGTTTTTAACGGATATCGATGTTTACCATCTAGAAATGGATTTCTGATTTGCGCTTATGGTAGGTAGGAACGAATGCATAATGCATTGTATATAAATTTTGCATTTAGGAAAATAGTCAAAATTTAAGGATTGCGATCGCGGAACAGAAATTTATTTGTAGCCAAGATACCGATGTTTCTGCCAATATTATTTTTTGCACTCATTCTAGTCATTTAATCATTGTGTATTAGCATGATAATGTTGGTAGGGGCATCGTGATCGTGTAACATTTCACGCTATCCCCAGCGCCCTTCGCCTAGCGCTCCCATGATCTTCCACTATCACCGCCTGTATGGCAAATCCCTAACTTTAGACCACTACTTCAATATGCGACGGAAACTTGTATTTTAATCAAAGCACTGTGATGTATTTTATTGCCAGCACTAGTCAGTTAAAGAGTTGAGAGGTGATGGTCGTTTCTGTGCGCGTATTGAAGCAGTAGCCTTCTAGACCAGAGGCTGACTGGGCGTTGTATTTGTACTTCGATATGATGAATGACACGTGTATATTGTGTCTGCGCCGTTTTAACTGAACCTAAATAATGTCGACATTCTGTGTTGCTACGAGTGCAGCACGCGGGCGGCCTCTGTTCTATAGTATATCCAAAGTCTAACTCCTATTTTTTTAACCTGTTTTAAATGTTAAGGTTGTATACTTCGGGAGGTGGGTAAGACCTCCAGGGCGATATTGGCCCCCTGTGCTTCTTGTTTTCTTCTATAAGGCACATAAAAGGTTGAGGTCACACTGCCTCCGTAAATATCGATGTAACAAAGCGAATTTTATGAGAGAGATATTTTAGTAAAGTGAATACGGTCTACTTTCGACCGGAGTGAAGGGCCAATAAAATTGAAAGGTGATTTTTCTATTTGCTTTTACTCAATATTTTCGGACGCGGCATGTGATCTTAGGTCACAAGGTTTACCGAAGCCGAATTACTCGTGTAACTTACTCTAGTATCTGATCTTGCCGTGTGGCCCCATTATAAATGTAATAGTCGTTATCACATAAACAACTGGATGTTTCAATGTTAACGTGTATTAGTGCAACAGCAGATCGTACATATACTAGCCTTTCCCTCACTTCACTCCAAATTCATCGACAACAGCACCTCACTTCACATTAATATCAATTTTATGTACTAACGTACTAATGTAACTAATTTCATACCGTAAGCACTATACACTGAAGTTAAGTATCATATCACATGAGGTAAATGTCCTACACAAATTATGAATAAGTTCGGTTCATAGGAACAATTCATAGACGAAGACACTTTCCATAAACTGATCGCCATTGCTTGCTACGCGGACGATCCACTTCGTGATTTCAATCGAGCACTCCTAGGCAAGGCAGTTGGACCTAAGCTGCTACTATCTGACTAAACAAATGAGTTCATTAAAAACCGGTTACAATAATTAACAAAGACTTAACTGGGTGGTTCTCATCCGTGGCGGATGATCCGCGTCGTACGCAATGGCCTTACAGAAACATCTTAATTTAATAAACCGCTTATGACTATTACGACTGTTATTTACCATCGTTAACAAAACTAGAAAGGAACATTGTCTATGAAATTTTAACACCACACCGTTTGAACCGACACCGACTACACACGTAGCAGTCTCTCCTGGGTTTACCCCGAAGGCGACAGATTTTGCTGACTTGTAGTAAACATACAAACATCAAGGGTAATGAGAGGGATAGTTTACATACTCCTAATGTGTTTACATACTTCGATGAATGGAGGTGCTTGCTGTTCCTTCAATTAACAGTTAAGGTATATATTAAATGTGTCCTCTTGATGTACCCTGAGCTAGTGTCGTGACAGCAGAGGTGTGTAATGTATAATTTTACTGGGATCAGTGTTGAACAAGTATCGCTTATGCTAATGTAGTTCATAGATAGTTTTAATTAGAATTATTTAATATTAAGCATACATTTATAAGTTAGTAATAGTTAGTTAGGAACGCCGTGCTTAGTGTAACTAGTACATTGAAGCGCTTTTTGTTTTGTTCCTTACGTATAATTTTACCCGGTTTTTAGTTTTTTGGTAAGAAATTATGATTTGTAGAGTAGATTAGTCGTAGAATGTAGTTAGATTTTTGTATTTTTATTTTGATGCAATTTGCTGGTTAATGATTTCGCTTCACCACACTTCTCTAAAAATACCATCTTGATGCGTATTAATAAATAAAGGTCTAGAGGATGCGTGACCCTTGGCGATCTACTACTGGGGACTATCAGGCGACCGCAATATGCTCAAATACACGGTCTGTATACACCATGTTTCCACAACATAATTATTTATTAATACGCATATCCATTTCGATACTGATCCCCAAATATAAACAACAATATTAAAATAATAATTAAAAACCGAAATTAAAAATACAACTTTCTTAAAGTCTGATGCGTATTGTTTTTTATGATTGCCTTATTTACTTTGAAAAACTATGATTTCACTAATGTCTTGTGCATTTGTAACCAAGCAATACAGCAAATTATAATAATTATGTGTGTGAATATTTCATAATAAAATATATCACGCCAATAAGTAAATTAATTTTTAACATAATAATCAATACAGTAATATGTTCTTGGTATATTGCAGTCTCTCGTAGGCATAAGGCTTTTTAGATATTTTATTTCAGTGGGATCGAATTTAAAAAAATACTCTCCCACTGCGTAGTGTAAAAGATTAGTATAAGTAGGTATTTGGCGATATACTGATTAGTACCACGACACACCAAACGTATACATCGTAAAATAATAACATTAACACCGTCAACTTTATCGACGTGAGACCACAGCGTGGTATAGAATGTAGTGAAGAGAATTCTAAATGTGTTCGGTGCATCAGAACGATTTGTAGGCGAAACACTTTCCATTAGTATAGTCCCCACGACTTGCAACTTGGACGGTCGGTCCACTTAGTGTTTTAGATCAAGTGCTCCAAGAAAACTTAGCAGGGCTTATGATCTGTTACTGTTATCCAGATACTTGAAACTATACAAAATTATGTGTTTCACATTACAGACGGACAGTTAACAATAATATAAAAAACATCATTCAAGAATAACGACGCTGCAAGAGAAGTAAAAAAGTTTCACCATTTCGCTATCTCTACTACATTCTTCTGCGTGGTGATAATCAGTATATTACTTTTTTCTTTCATTTGAGGGCTGCAATTTACAAACATTAATTTAGTTGTATAAGTTGTACATACCATATTGCAGTTAGACGCGGTCCTGCAAATTCGTATTACTGTATTCTTTGCTGTGTTATTTACTAGTTTGCCAGGCACAACAATAGAATGTTGAAATAGGCAATATATTCAGCTAGACATAAATAAAATATATAACTCTTATAAAGCGGGAAATATACCTATATTTTATTTATTAACTATTGGTACCTACTTTAAATAAATTAGACCATTATTTTGACCTCAAGATAAGTGTCGCGCACCACTCCAGGAATATAATATCCAAATCTGTGATTTTCGAGTTGAACATAAATATGTTGCGTCTATAAGAACACCTAAATAAAGTTCCAACAGAGTAGTAACGTTTGCCCACTGAAATAAGTCATTTACAAGCTCTCAAAAGAACCGTAGAAATGGGAAAATAAAATGCGTGCGCAGGCTTGAGCTCACATAAATGGGCTAAGATTTATTACCAATAAACATTTACTAAAAAAAAAACAATTTTGGCAATTATTATTGTAATCATTCACTTATATCAAATGAAAAAACGGAATCCCCCCTTTATAAACCAATACCGCTGTTATAAGAAGAATCCAGCTTTTAGTCATGATTTTTTTTATGTTCCTAAAGTGTACTGCCGTCGTAACAAGAAAGGCCGTAACAAATTTTTTTTTCGATATCGAAAAAAATGTATTTACGGCCTTTCTTCGTATAACGGCAGTACACGTTAGAAACATTCGAAAAATCATGACTGAAATCCGGCTAAGAATAAAATATGTGTGACCGGATACAAATGAAATAGCCTTCATAATCTAGACATGCCTGGCAACCTACTTAACCACCTAGTTTTAGAACAGAGCAATATATTTGATTATAAGTTAATATAAGTGAATTCACCTTTAGGCTTAGTTGTGGCAATAACAGAGCTTTCATCCAGCGACACTTGGTACCAGAGCCACCAGAGTTACTTTCATGTGGCACCAAACATCATAGGTTATCTAAGGCCTATCCTATCCGAGACATAATTCTGCGTTTTCCACCGTTACCGTGGTTTGAAGATCCAATAGAATATACCCATTACTGATCAGACTATATAACTCTTGGACAAAGGATGTTTAACAAAACCAAAAGGCAATTAGTGTCATTCCATTCTGGCCAAGCAGAGCGTATTTATTCTAGTTTTAGACAGAGAAATATATTTGATTATAAGTTAGTATAAGTTAATTCATCTTTAGGGTTAGCTGTGGCAATAACGGAGCTTTCATCCAGCAACATACACTTGCTACCAGAGCCACCAGAGATACTTTCATGTGGCAAGAAACACCATAGGTTATCAAAGGCCTATTCTACACTAGAAACATGTGAATAATCATGACTAAAAGCCGGTTAAGAATAAAATATGTGTGACCGGACATAAATGCAAGCCTTCATTATCTAGACATGCCTGGAAACCTACTTAACCACCTAGTTTTAGAACAGAGCAATATTATAAATTAATATAAGTGAATTCACCTTTAGTCTTAGCTGTGGTAATAACGGAGCGTTCATCCGACGACACTTGGTACTAGGGCCACCAGAGATACTTTCATGGCCACAGGAAATGGTGCCAACCAAACGCCATAGATTATCTAAGGCCTATCCTATCCAAGACATCAATCTGTTTTTTCCTCCGTCACCATTGTTGACAACTATCAAAGTCAATAAAAATGGGTTTGAAGATCCAATAGTCACCTCAATAGCTGTGACCGAATATGCCCATCACTGATCAGACTAACTCTTGGACAAAGGATGTTTAACAAAACCAAAAGGCAATTAGTGTCATTCCATTCTGGCCAAGCAGAACATATTTATTTGTTGAAGTATTACTTATCCACCTAGTTTTAGACAGAGAAATATATTTGATTATAAGTTAGTATAAGTGAATTCATCTTTAAGGTTAGCTGTGGCAATAACAGAGCTTTCATCCAGCAACATACATTTGGTACCAGTACCACCAGAGATACTTTCATGTGGCACCAAACACCATAGGTTATCCTTCCTAAAGGCCTATCCTTTACTGCCTCCTCCTCCTCCTCCTCTACTTTTTTCATAAGAAGAAAGGCTGTTAATAAATTTTATTCTCGATATTTAGTCAAATACATATTCGTAGTCAGAAACTTTACTGATTTCAAATTCGAAAAAAAATACTCAATATCGAAAAAAAAAAATTTACGGCCTTTATTCTTATGACGGTGTGACCGGACACAAATGAAATAGTCTGCAAATCTTGACATGCCTGGCAACCTACTTAACCACCTAGTTTTAGAACAGAGCAATATATTTGATTATAAGTTAATATAAGTAAAGTTATCTTTAGGCTTAGCTGTGGCAATAACGGAGCTTTCATCTGACAGTTGGTACCAGGGCCACCAGAGATACTTTTATGTGGCACCAAACACCATAGATTATCTAAGGCCTATCCTATCTAAGACATCATACTGTTTTTTCCACCGTCACCATTGTTGGCTACTATCAAACAAAGTCAATAAAAATTGGTTTGGAGATCCGATGTCACCTTAATAGCTGTGACCGAATATACCCATCACTAATTATACTAACTCTTGGATAACGTAAAGTTGAAGAGGTGGCCATATTAATTCAGATGCCCTCTGCTTAAATCCTATTTTCGTTTTGCCTGTGGGTCCAATATGGATCCAGGTAAATGAGCTTCACCATCAAGAATATCCGTTTCAAATGTGGCACTTCAATAAAAGATGCTCCCTCTGACTCATCCCTAGTGGCCTTGCACACAGGATGTTTAACAAAACCAAAAGGCAATTAGTGTCATTCCATTCTGACCAAGCAGAACATAGCTCACACACAGCTTCGTCGGTTTCATGTAGTAATTTATCATTTTACGCTTACACAATAGTTTGTAATTAGTAATAAATAGATACGGGTTAGTCATGCTAGTTGTGTTACAGATAGTTACAATAGCCGGACGCGCTCATTTAGGTACATTCAGGAATCTAATTCACCAGTAGTTTATATTTACGTACATTTGAATACGAATTTCATTTTATTTGTTGAAGTATTAGTTACTTAACAATAATTAGATTCGTATTTCATGTTCGTTGGTTAACTATAAGTTATTTAAGTTATATTATAATGATTGGCGTTCGGAGTCGACGCATTGGTGTTAATTTATAAGCGTTTATATTTAAGCTCAGGAATAGAGAATAGCCACCGCGTAACATAATAAGTTACGCGGCAGGAGACGGGAATGGATCCTATGCACCTCTCTGTCCGTCACTAGCTCTGTCTGTCTCAAACGTATTTAACACAAATAACCATAATATTTAAAAGAAAACAGGTAAGCTAAGGAAACTATTATAGATAAGTTCCTACGGAACTGATTTGCATTCTATAGAGTTAAATAGAATTAATAGTATTTTAAACAATTTATATTATGTCAAACGTATCTTGAAGTTTTTTACTGTGGGTTGAATACAACGAAAGTTACATTAATTTACTTAGCAACAAGCGAGCGCTTATGTATTGTCATGACGTATAGAAAACTGGATTTTACATTCTTTGCCAATCATCCGTATTTGTATACAATAATATCAATGTATAGGTTTAACGTGTTTCCACTCTACAGCATTAGGTTATGTGTTATCACTATAAGATGTCATGTACATACTTCTCTGAATACCGCGGGGGATGTAACGCCACGGAATTTGTTCTCTCGGACTATAATAACCTTAGTCAAATTCGACCTATTTGGTCACTTTTAAGTTGATATTCTAGAACTTCCTTGATCAGCCTTCGTGAGAACTGCTAACCTTCTCACTTAAGGCGACCAACAAGGCTGTTGCCCATCTTATTGAAAGGAATAGTCGTCCTGAGGCCCCGCGCTACCGTTTTTCAGATTGACCACTTTTGAAGCACGATAACAATACCGTGTTTTCACAATGCTGACTCATTGATAATGTGTTATTAAATGTTCGATGTTAATTTTAACTTTATTCTATGTGTACTTATAGTATTCGTAATATTTTGTCATCATATATGTATCTATGTACACACTTTATTCAATATTAATTAATGTTACAAATATTGTGTCCAGTTATTGCGCATGTTATCGAAGTTATATTAAGTGTCGCTGTAACATTTAAGGTATTTTGCAACAACACTTGAATCGTAATTTTATATTCGATGTATTGATGTTTTAATGGGATAATTATTTATCTAAAGAACTACCAGAAGCGTCTATCCTTTTATCTTGTATAACATTATTTCTTACACTTGTACTGAGCCTATAAATTCTGTTTCCTGTTTTCCATTAATTAAATACTGATTGTGATTATTATTAATTCACAGAAATCATGTTAATAGGTAATTAAGTAATGTAGGTATCATTATCATTGCGTCATATCACCAAACATAATGTTCTTAAGTATATACGGTCAACGTTTATGTCAAAGTATTTTCATGTTTAATGTACTCATTTCTACATTTTTATTGGCTTGACTGGTTTTGAATAGAGGAAGGGGTCTTTTTGGCCACTTATATACTCTCATATATTATTCGATTAAAATGATTGAGAGCAGATGCACGCTCTAAGGAGAGGCAATGCAACAGAACATACCTTGATAAAATTTCAATCAAGTCCTACTTATATCTTGTCGGCGCTTCGATTTCACGATAAAAATGGTAAATTATGCTTATAAAATCTATGATTATAGACCCCTTTGCAAAGCGTTGGGACCAATGTAAACACGGATTAGATCTGCCTACATTGGCAACGGTCGTCTGATATGGCGTAGCCAGTCATGAAGATTGATGGCACTTTCTATTTTATAACTACTTGAATGTCCGTGTAAATTATCGTAAGTTCGTGTTTGGACAATATTATTGTCACTATAATTTATCTATCTGGATATAGATTAAGTTCAATGTGTTTAGATACTTAAGTGATGTGTATACCTAATAAGTTACCTAACTTTATGATAATTTTAACGAAGCATCTAACCAATCTTGGTAAGCATTCGTATTACGTATAATTTATTAAAATGTCATAAATGTAACCTTAAATGTCTACTTTTATACTTATTTTAATGGCACTCTGACTGCAGCCCAAGAACATTGGATATATCGTTACTTCAAACATATCTGTTTAATTTAAGTGTATTGTGTACTAACGTGTCAAACATGCTATCAGTACCTGCATTTTATGTTTAACGGTGACCTTCATTTATTTTAAAATAGTCCTAATCATTGGCCAACTACTTAATTAAATTATTGCTCATATCTTCTCAACTTAGTCACCGCTGCATGTGGCTTTGGCCTTTTTCTATTTTTTCCACATATTAAGAATTGTGTAGAATGTGTAGGTATTCCTAAACGTTGGAATTACGTGGTATGCACATGTTAGGAATACTACGAGAAGGCCCCTGTGTCTAGCAAGGTATCGGGCAGCATGTTTCCACTGCAAGTATAACCATTTCCTCTATAAATGAAATCAATTCTGTAGGTACATAATTAATCAAAGACTTTTAAGGCAAAATGCCTTCTTTTTATGTAATTTTAAATGTTAAAATAAATGTTGAATAACATATCAAAATTAATGGCGTTTTATTTACAGTCCTACCCTATAATATATAATCCACTATCCCTACGTAGAAGCAAATGACAGGGGAACGAAATATAAAACTTAAATCGTATGAAGCGAGTAGTGTCTACCTAATGCTTTTAGTTCGAATAACGCTGTTGAATATGAACTGTCACTATCTTCTGCCTAAACCTACAATCGATGCCTTTCATATTGAACACATGGGTTCGCCGTAAGTCAGGCTTTGCAAGCGAATGCGTACGCGCTGTCAATCGATTCAAATATAAGGCTGCTGTCCATCAGCGACAGATTAGGGTGGGTTGTGTCGATCGGACCGCGCCCCTATGATAATCCGTTGCTCGATTCGTCGCTAGTGAACGATATTTTATACAAAACATAGGCAAGCGTATTTTGACGGTGTGACCCGACCCGGCCCGCCGGCCTGGTGGACGCCAGCATATATGAGAGACCTCGCTGCAGCATAGTAGGTATACATTATATAGTGAGACAGCAGTCTCATAATACCATCTAACTAGCCCTTATATACTCTAGGAGCTTTGACCCAAAAATGCACTAGCGGAAGGCATAAACAGAACGCAGTGAAATACATGCCACAGGAATAAATGATGAAGGTATAAGAAAAGAAATCAGTTACACATCTTTTGATTTTATTTACCAAGTACATCTTATGTTTAACATACATAAAATCTTTAAAAATATATTTTTATATAAACAACATATGTATACAGAAAAGGGTTTTATGCATCACTACGTCAAATACATGGTATATAGATTATTCTACTAAAATATTCACATTTAACTTATGTATAAAATTACGTATAAAATGGAATTAATGTTATTGTGTACAGGGGTCATACTTTGATAATATGAACTCGAAGATTCGAGGTTCACCAGTAGTTAGGTACATTGCTAGCTACAAGTATGCGAAAGTTTTATGGAAAATATTATTACATTATTATAGTATTCAAAACAAACTTCGTAGGAGGGCGAGTCAATTGTATACATAGCCTTCTATAAAGAAAAAACCTAAGTTTTTCTCAACTCCATTCGATTCCTCATAAACACCTAAAAAGTATAAAATCTTTTATAAAATAAATTGTAAATTCTCTAAATAATTTAGAGTGAAAAATAACAGTTCCTCCTTAATTTGGTACGATTTCTTCACAATTACTTTTCACATTATCATAAATCTCATTCATTGACTGAACAATTTTGTACAATATCACCGACAATTCCTAACTAATACAACATAATATGGTGACTTTATAGGGTCCTATTTCATTTACCGACCAAAGGCAAGAAGACAAAATGATTAAAAAATATAACTCCCCTTATATTGGCATTGGAAGAGACAAGTAAAGTATTTTATTAAATTATTTACACGATAAATGAAATTGCCACATTAAAAATTAAATAAACTAAAGGGGGAAAACACACATTTAAAGAAATATTTCAACTTTATACTTATTATTATAATTTTATTTCCATACTCATACATTCATCTCTTGGAAGTTTTGCATGGGCTAATGAAATAGGACATTATACTGGGTCAAAACAACTAGTCACTAGGCGTATACGACTGATACACACGCGATAACACTGGCCTGGCAAATTGTTAGGACTATAGGGTAATAATAACGCAGGCATATTTAATAAGTTATGGAAAATATCAGATGATAATCTGTGGATTCTTAATCTGGAAATGTTTGCTATTAAAAAAATCACGGGTCGAGTGCAGACAAGCGCATGTCAGCGCAATTCCGGCGACTGGCAAAGTTTTCACAATAAAACAGGTTTGTGAAACATCAAAAATAGGACTGTAGTTTAAGGATTTAACAGAAATGATATTTTGATACGCAAAAAAAAGCCTAGGATCTCGTGATAAGGGCAGATGTTTTTGTGTGTATAGGGCAAAACATGTGCTAAAGACCCAGGATACAGAACAAAAAAAACACTAGAAAGTAAGTAGTTAAATGACATCGCGGCAGACCAAGGAGATGGCGGGATGAACTGGACTCCTACCTAAAAGAATGGCCCCAGATTGCACGAGACCGGAACAACAATAGGCTAAAAATAAAATAAATAGTCGATACTTTTCAATAGTTATGGATTAGAAGTCAGTACAGGACGGAGTAGGTAGTATATGTGAAGCTGTTTTTAATATTAGGATCTAAATGTACCATACTCTCCAAAATGAATTATATTATATTCTATAAAGATTCGGTCAGTGGAAGGAAGGGAGGGGAACCAGGTGCGGAGGGGGTCTCATCGTATTTAGTACGTCCACTTATATCCTTCCCCGTATTTCTATACCAAACTAAGGACCAATAATAAGACTGGCTGCCAATGACGTGGTCACAGTATGTGTGGTCTATGAGCGGCACTACGTCACTGTTGCTAAAGAACAAACATAAATATTGTTCCGACTCAGATGCCATAAATAAATAAATGTTATAATCTTCAAAAACTATTCAAAGATTTTTGTTAGTGCAAGAATATTGGAGTACTTGTGAGTATGCTAGTCTTTTTGCACTTTGGTTATTGCGACAGCTATTCTTCTTGGTTCTTTCTGTTCTGTTTGTATCAAAGGGCCAAGCACGAGTATTTGGCAAAACACGAACATTATTTTTGGTTCCCAATCTGCACATATGTCGCTGATAAAAAAAATCCATACTTTATTGCGCAAATGAAACAATTCTACTAACTTTAATTATTTTTTTGCAAAAACTCGAGCTGGGTCCTTAGTTATTCAAAAAGTCTTAAAAGTACCAGGGAAGAGGACGGAGTTGCCAGCCTATAAATACAAGGATAAATGAAAGTTTCCACGTGTCTATAAAGGGGTCTTATAATTCCCATAATACAGTAAGACATCGGTGGGAAGTCAATATGTAATAATATTTAAAATTAGTTTGTCATTATCAATACAATTTCTGCCTAACCTCTTCCAAAATTCAATGGATATTAGTTACATATTAATTTATTAATCAACACTGTTGATATGTTCTTAAGGGATATATGTATAATAATACATATTTAGAATGTTTTTATGTACGTCAATCAACGTTTTATTTATATTCAGTCAGCAAAACCAAATCAATGTACATTAGTCACAAAATATCGAAGTCTAAAATTATAAAACGATATAATTATCAAAAATATACTGTTTACATTAAAAAACGCTAACATTTTTGTACTTGTCAATGAGACGTACAAAAATTAAAAAAAAAACCTTTCGTGCGTGCAGACGACGAGTTCTAATGTAAGGGATAATACTTGTAATTAATTAACATGTAGATTTTAAATCTAGATTGCATTTCAATGTTAGTATCACTGTTTGGCAAATTTCAATGTCATAAAAATCTTTAAAGTGCATACAAATTATTGACATTGCTATTTAGAAATGATTAGTTTTATAAAAGTTATTTAGAATAATGTGCGTCGATTCTATATCAGAAATCAACTCAGTCAGCATGGGCCACGATTATCTAATAAAATTCGGAAACAGTCGTCTGCTAAGCACTTTATTCAACTAAGAAAACTCGTCCCTACATCGGGGCTAAAGTAATATTATACAACGTTATTTTATTCACTATGCTTTCGATGACAACAACAAAATATTATAAGATACGACTTAATTTTTTTTTTAAAATATAGGTACTGCGCAACACAAAATGTATTAATCTCAAATTAAATTCCTAATTTATAGCTGCAATAACGAACACAGGATACATAATAAGTATTGGTACTTATTGATCGCATATAACTCCTCAATAGGGCAGACTTTTGCCATAATACTCAAAGCTCTACTTTCAATTACTAAGTCAGTCTACAGGTTAATTGAATGGACTTTAGAATGAATTTATTTTATCCCACAACCAAGCGTTAGTACATTCTTACATAACTATCAGAGATTTTTTTTAATGTCAAAATTTTGAAGACTAAATATCTTCCCTGCTTAAAAATAAACCTAATTAGCAACCAAAATACGAGATTCCAAAAATATAAACTAATTTTTAACTAATAGATGCCAATAGTCACAGATACAATTTAAAAAATATAGTGTGGTAATATGAATATTGTTAATCTTTCACTTATAAACTTAAATAACATTATGTTGATTTAGTATCATACAAATAATTAATATCTATGTATATTAAAAAAAAGGTATTTGATGTAGTAGGAAAACGCTCATATAGGTTGGCAAAAAAGTGTAGGAATAAGACAACTCTCTTTTTCTACGACATGTGCGGCACGTGCGACAAAGCTTGCTGTTTCTACCCTTTCTTGCCGAACTAATGGCCACTTTCATTGACCTATCTATCCGGATTTTTTCCAAACCCTATCTCTAGCAAAAAAATATTCGGATAGATATGTTATTGAAACAGCCGTAAAAGCGTGTTACTATCACAACTTATTAGAATATATTAGAAAACAGTCAGTTATAATAAGAATGTAACAGAAATAACAATGATGTATGATCATTGTCATGCATTGATCATACGTAAGGGTGCCGTTACACTGATATTTTAACATTATTACAAATAATATAAACATTTTAGCGAGCCATATAAAAACCAATTTGCATAATATAAACAAGTTTTATAATAATGATTTAAAATTTTCATAATTTTGGGTTGTTCTACTGAACTAAAAAAGCCAATACATTGCTTCATGGCTAGTTTCAATACCTCTGAATAAGCACAGGTTAAGAGCCGTTTCACAAAATCGCGCGCGGCACTCATTACTAGGCGCGCCCGCCGGCCAGTCGGTAGCGATAGGTACTGCGCGCCAATACAGACCATAGAAAGTTACTTGAAATATATAATAATATAATAAAATTACATATTTCGTAAAAAAAAATATTTTTATATGTTAGCTTAATGATGATAGTTTACGTTGGTATATAATTTTTTTAAATATATATATTTTAAAGTAATAAATAACGCATGTTAAAAGCGGTGTTTTTCCCTCATCTTTCGTAACTTTGGTATTTTATTTAGTAAAAACGGAGAAACGGAACAAAAAATTACAAAATAATGTTCCTACAAGAACATATCTAGAATATTATGGACCATTTAAAACTAGTGTATAGCCGAAGATAACTGAGATCTAGGGGTTTGAAATACCCCTTCCGAGCGTTTTACCAACGTAGTGGCATGAGAAATTGTTTATTATGAATCTTAGACGCAATATTTGAAAATTGTACTAAATAGTGTTTCAAATACATGAACAGGGCTATCTTGTGGTATAACAAAAAAAAATAATAAACACATCTATTACTGAGATTAACGCCGTCAAAAAGTTGCAAAATCGTAGTTTTCTTACGATTATTGTAAAACGGCTCTTAAACTAAACTGCCTGATAAGTCCATATGAATGGCATACTAATTAAATTCCTAACCAAAAGAGCTGAAACAGGCCCCTTAGCATTATTTAATAAATAATTTTGCAAATTAATAATATCGCTTTTATTCAACCTACTTTTTGTGATGGACACAATGTGAGGAGGTATGAGTATTCCTAATAAGTTATGAGGGACTGTGAATAGGGAGTGACTTACCTAAATATATTATAGCTAGAAATTGAGTAAATATTGTCATCTGATAGATGTGTGCAGAAAAAACTTTGCACAAATATCAATCAGAAGTATACAAGCTTTGTTTTTTATTGTGTCGGCACCCCAACAGATATACTACATTATAAACATATCAAAAATCAGACTATAATACTAGTTAGATATTCCTATTTTCCTATAGGAAGAACCCACACATTTAGAATATCATTTTAGATAGATATTTTTATAAAATATCCATTGCCTTCAAAAAACTTCATCGACTTAATAGCAAAATTTGCATGTAAAATGTACTAAGATAGAATATAATATACATATTTATTTTTTTAAATCTAACACCTCCACGGTAGAAACAACTGATAAAATAAAACGGGACGGTATCGATAGTTCACGAGCCAGTCATGCTTTAATGAAGAACAAGCTAATATATATCATACTGAGATTCTATGTATATAAATCGTATCAAACCGACTGCGGCCATTACAAATTGTCTAGCTAAACTGATATATTATACAAAGCTGTCTGATAAAAAATGCATTAAAAACTGTTAATTTATAGCAGTCGGGTTTAATAGTTGCATGTTTTTATGTAATGTTATTAATTTACCTTAAAATACTAAATTAGCTAATAAACTAAAACTAACATTAATATATTATATTTTGTATCTTGTGTCGATGGTACTGGGTATGTATAATAAACAGATGTACGAAACAGAGGATCGATATTATTTTTGTACGAGATCATTTCTATGTTCAAAATCCTAATGTTTTGATCGAAATACCGTTACTATGGGAAAAGTGCATTAAATTACATCCAATTACAACATTCGCTGTGTAGAACTATTTCTAAAAGCTCGGGTCGGCTATACAGCCTAGTCACATCAATATATCTACTTTATAGTTTGCAATATGCTTGTATATGATATATTTTCGGTCGCCATGTTCGTATGTCAAGGGTAGCTTAAGATCTGATGAAGTCCCATTGGTTGGTAGGTTGGTTATCGCATATAACCATAATGAGTGGCTCGCCTCTGTACGGTCGGTCGACTCCTAGACACATACCCGCTGCCGTGTTATATATGGGGCTGCCAGCCTGAAAATTTTACATAACAATTTTAACTTTTTGTTATTCTTTTTGAGTTACAATCAATAATTGTGATATGTTCCTATTATAAGGTCTATTCTGGTTACATGTCTTCGAATGCTTGGTACTGTGACAATAGCACTATTTCCATTCGATGTAATTTCAATATTAAAGCATCGGTATACGATCATAATCACCCTATATATTGTCCCACTGCTGGGCACAGGACTCTTCTCATACAGAGAAGGCATGAGTATTGACCACCACGCTTGCTCAAGGCGGATTGACGATTTCAGACTTTTTGAGTCCAGGTTCCCTCACGATTTTTTCTGTCACCGTTAGTCAGTGACGTCTATGATATACTTATAAAATACATATATGACTTTAGAAAAGTCACATTGGTTCTTGCCAGGTTTCGAACTCGCACACTCGTTCACGAGAGGCAGTGCCTTTACCAATAGGCCACCACGACACTATCGTTATACGATGCAAAGCACAAACCATCAAAGTGGAATAGGTGTTCTCGTTTCCAAATAATGCTAGAGTAATGCCTGTTAATGAATATTATCTATGGTTGCCTAGAAAAATCGCTTTTAAAGCAGCCCATTGTACCTATACTGTAATAGACTTGTAATCTTTTTTTGTTTGGTACATAATAAATAAATATTTTAAAAAGTAAAATAAATAGTACAAGTGAGCAGTGCATTGATACGATTACATTACGATTGGTGGTACGAACTTTTTAGTTTTTTCATTGTAATGAAATGGTGCAAGATAATGTAGTGGTGTGACTAAATGGTCAGAATCGCTAGAAAAAGTTACAATGGTTATTATAAAAATGAGCACACATGAGTGATTGTAATTCTTCTATCAAAAATATTTTTTTTTTCCTTATTTTTCGATAAATGAATTGTGTGTTGCATCTATGTAAGCATTGTACGTTATATTATTTAAATGAAGATTATTTACCTCCAATTTCTGCCAGATACAGTGTAATCATAATATCTGATCTCATGTTAGTTCATACAACGGCAGCTGTATGGGGAATCAAATCACAATTACCTTATGACACCACTCCTCTATCAGCAGCCGAGTTGCATTCCTTTAATTTGAGTAGTTATAACCTTTTTCTAATAGATGTAATTTTCAGGAACTGTCTTTACCTTTAAAGGAACAAAGAAGAGGAATTGCCCAAACTACATATTTGTTCAAAGGCATCCATCTGCCTTATCTACCGTCAGCTTCCAGTTTAACTAGATACAGCTGAGTACCAGTGATTTACATGGAGCGACTGCCTATCTAATCTCCGTCTAATCAGGTAACACGGTACCCCTAGGCAAAACTAGTTGTCAGACGTTCTGGCATCTACAAATAACAGCCGGGACCTACAACTTAACGTGGTTCAGATTAAGATCTACAAAGAACAGCCGGGACCAACAGCTTGACGTGCTTTCCGCGGCACGAAGGAGTTTCGGTGACATAGCTATTCACCCATTCACGGACTGACCATGCCAAGCGCAACTTAGTCTTTGATCTATCCATCCGTATGGTATTTACTTAGGCTCCTCAATTCAGTAGTATGTGTGACTAAAATAATAATGTTTATAAACTTATTGATGAAATCATAGAATTTCACTGCCGCTGTTACGGCTGTTACCTAGCCACGTGTCCTCTAGTTATTCAGAACCAAATATACAAATACAGGAAAAAGACTCACAGCTCCAAACATATGTTTCCACTGTTTGTCGGATGGCTGTTCGTTACAACTTCCAATGCTCAGCACCAAGTTGTCGAATACATCGAAACAAAAAATCCGGCCCAACTCCAGCTGGATACTTATAGCGTTAAGCTTCCAATTGTTTGCTGCGTTAATAAATTCCACAAACCGGTATGCAAGCTAGAAACGAAACGATTTCAATTGCACGCAACTTATTGGACACATTTTATTATATTTCATCCAATTATCCAATTGAGTTTGAATAATACTCATGCGCACAATTGTATCTACGTCTACTAGATGATTTAGCCCATCAAGATATCATGCACAACACTACACAAAGCAGATTAACAGACAAAAAAACACTTACTTTTGACTTATTCCGCTGTTATCGACGCTTGTCGTAACACAAAAGAAAAGTCACAAAAAACTGGCTCACCTATATCTCGTAATCGCATGAAATTGGCTGGTCCCGACCTTTATATTAACATTAAATTTTCCATCTAATAGAAGAACAAAAGTTCACAACATAATTATATAAATAAAAGTTGCTCACCGATCCCTTATGCTTCCACTCCTGTGATCCGCCAAGTTCGTGACATTTGCTCAGCTTCGGCGCCACATTGTTGGACGCGTCCAGACAAAGCGTGCGTCCTAACACAAGCTCGTTTCGACTTGTTTCGAACCACATCTGAAATTCATCATCTATTGTATATATTGCATACACCTATATATTGTCCCACTGCTGGGCACCGGCCTCTTCTCATATAGAGAAGGCATGAGCATTGATTACCACGCTTGCTCATGGCGGATTGGCGATTTCAAACTTTTAAGTCCAGGTCTCGTCACGATATTTTTCTTTCACCGTTAGTGACGTCTAAGATATACTTAGAAAGTACATATGACTTTAGGAAAGTCACATTGGTACTTGCTAGGTTCCGAACCCTCACACTCGTACACGAGAAGTAGGTGCCATAGCCAGTAGGCCATCACGCCTTTCGAAATTCATACATACATGATTTTATATGAAAAGTTTTCTGAACTTAACACCATAAGAATATATTCTAAACTTGTATATATAATATTTAAATAATACTGATTAAATTATTGCTGGAAAGACGAAGCATAGCTACTATACTACTATAGCAAGTGATGAATAAACTTCCCAGCAACACAGCTGTCTGCGAGACGTTCGAAAGAGATACCGCGCCTCCGGAATACAAAGGGCTGAGTTAGGAACATGGACGGGTTTTAGTCAGTAAAAGGCTGACTCTCTTCCGCACCACCCACGGCGGGAGGGGTCACTTGATGATTTCCGAAAAAAAAGTAACACATCTGTCTATTCCAAATTAAGTTTTAAAGCAAAATGGAAAGTGATTTTGTCCGGTATGTTTGTATGTTCATCTGTTCCCTCATAACTCCTAAATATGGTGCCATGCGACCACGGCAAGAATATTTTATAGTTTCAAGCTTTTCAATTCGATATTTTTTCGTAGTTGGGCACATTTCAATATGATTTTATAATATTTGTATTTATTTTTATTCTGTACAAATATCTCAACTGATATCTAAAGCGTGAAATGAAACAGCTAGATTTCATTGAATAAAACAAAATGTGGACATGCAACGTTTATTGTGATTATTTAAACAAAATATCAGTTTACCTGGCTCAGTATCCTGATGCAGCTGGCGAGGACCAAGCCGCTACCTTTGGACTTAACGTCCTTTGCGCTTTGGATGCACAGCGAAGTGTTCTTCAAACGCATTTGATACGAATCAGTGTAGTTGCGTTTCCTGAAAAAATATAAATATCCATTCAAAATCACATTATTAGCTTCTATACGTATTTTACAACTTCAAGGGTTCTGATTACCCTTTAAACCCCTCGAATTAGAGAACAAAACTAAAATAGTCACGGTTACTCCTTATTATAACAGCTATCTGTCAGTGAAAACCGCATGAATCTGTCCAGCTGTTTTGGCTGTTACACAGACAGGCAACAAAAAATAACATTGTGTTTTGACTACCAAGTAAACATTCATACGCATTTAATTAAAACTGTTGTTTTGACATTGCACACATTCACTTTAGTGTTTTAATGTGTGTGTGAAACTTATTTTTATTTATTCAGATGGCAACCAGCATACAGCAGTTTTTCCCCCATGTCATACAATTTCACTTTCAAAACTAATATTTTATAATGTTGAAATAAATCCATGTGCCTCAAATTGACTATGATGTAATAAGGCACAGATTTAAAATATAAATCTTGAAGGAAGCGACTCGTGCGGCCCGTAATTGGTGCCAGCAACATTAGCCAATAATTGAGTTATTTTTTTAAAAAAACAGGCTCCAATCAACATAGGTCATCAACACATAGGTTGTATATGTAAATACATAGGTTGCCAAGACTTTTATAATTCAATATGACCGAAAAGGGAAAGCTGAAAGGGAAATACCGTGTGGACGAAGCTCGTGATAGAATCCTACTTCGCAACGAATCATACCTCGAATGCCACGGCTGGAACTTGTTCTTTTCAACATCATTCAGGGCGGCCATCCTCTTCTTAGCTGCTTCATCCCCACCGGATTCCAGTTCAGGATAAATGTGCTCCAGGTACCATTTAAAAGGCTTGCAGTTCAACCGTTTGCGTAAGTTGTGCCTCTCTGATAAATCGCCCAGGGTTATGTACGCCACTGCTGGATTATGTTCTATGACTTTATTCTGAAATCATGTGAAGAAATCATTATTACATCTTCCATTCCAGGGTTACGGGATTGTTCCAAAGAGTTACCGCTGGCCTTGAACCCAAGGGCGAAAGAAGAACATGGGTGGGTTTTAGTCAGTAAGATGCTGAAACGATCCCCCACTCCGCCCACAGTAGGAGGATGATGATGATTGAAGAACCCATCCCAAAAAAAAACTTATATTATTTTTTGTTAGTGTGCTATGGCCGGCCCTACCTTCACAAAGATGCAATATTTATACTTTCGTAAGTTATTAAAACTTTGGTGAGCAACCTAGATGCATTACTTTTGTATGTGCATACGAGTCTTTGTTTGATTTTTCTTAATTTTACTTCAAACATTATCCTGATACCTTCATTTAATTAAGATGCTCAGCTCACGGTAACAAAGCTACGTGAATACTTAAAGCAATATAACCATTAAATCTACTAACCACATACTCGTCCATCCACACACGCGCCATACGCATAGAGTTTTGTAACATGTAGTCTTCTCTCTCTCCTAGCCCATAAGGTCTTCGTTTTCGGAAAACATGGCCGACTCGGCTACATGGGATCAGTTCTAAAGTACCACCGCACATCCAAATCTAAAATGATTAATAATTTAATTAAATCTTTGCTGAAGCTATTCAGGAATGCTCTCCCAATACCGGTTAATGCTTACCCTAAAGGATATTTCCAAATTTTCTCCGCCCCATACATTCATGCCAGCGTCATATTTACCGATGTAATTAAAATACTCGCGATAAATTGCAAATAATCCACCCGCCATCGTAGGTGACTTGATTGGCTTCACAAAATCTTCGTCAGCTGAAAAGACATACCGACATATTTTATATACGAATGTATATAATTATAGTACATTTTCTTTTTGTTAAGAAACTAATTATACTTAAATATATTACACATGAAAAATTATAAACATGGAAGCGCAATTACCACAGCAAGGCACAGCTAGTTTCGTATAATCCTAACTTGTGATTAGATTGATAAGCGCACAGCTAACAGTAATAACATTACGCGAAGCGAGCAATTGCAACCGTTACCGATATAACTAAAGAAAACAACTTAACAATCGCAGTTAAACAATCAACAGTACTATACAATGCGGTTTATTATTCGCAAAACAAGCGATAAAAACTGCAAATGAACTTACTTTTCAAAGTTCCTTTCGGTAAGTTATCCCATTTGAAATGGAGACCCCAATTAAAACCTCCTCGGACTAATGGACTGGCTGTATATTCGAATGTGTCGGCATTGATGACGTCGATAACTGGGGTGACCGCACGGTGGGAGTACCTTACTTTGATACCGTCCACGTCTGCTGCGAGGCGGGAGAGCATTGGAGGCAGCCAGTCGATATTCACTTCAATATGCGAGTCTAAGAATACAAGGACCTACAACGAAAACATATATATATATATAAAATTTATTTGTCTTAGGTACATATTTATTAGAAGGAGGGGAGGAAACATTGAACTCACTTCCCCAACACTGTTTTCGGCACCATACAGTCTTGCCCGTATAAGTCCTTCCCTTTTGCTAGTTTTCAACAATCTAATATTCAACCCATCTCTATTCTTTTCAGTAGTTTTCTTGTCCGCAACATTATTGTCATCATTTATATAATCTACTACATTCTCCACATCAATATTGTTGGTTTCGAGCATTTCTTCATCTTTGCGCATCCTATTATTCAGCTCATTGACTGACTTTAGTACTGCATCATGGAGTCCTTCTATATCACTGTAGTCATCAACTAGAATTATTTCCTTGAGATATTTAAGATCTGTCCGATCGAGTATTGAGTGAACAGATCTCATTAATGTTTGATAATGTTCATTGTAGAAACATATTATCACAGAGGTTTTTGGTAATTTATCTGCATATTTTTGTATACGGCACCTGAAATATGTACAATAACATTACAACTAACTTTAGTAATATAAAAATTGCATGTATTTATATAAATAATATCATTATACTTCACCTACTTAATTAGGTGGAAAGCGTACAGAGGCTATGACCGCCTCTACCAACAACATGGACATTTCAAACCACGAGGCTCTGCCAAGACCAAAACGACAGAGAAGAAGACTTAAGTAATGAAATAGTAAGTACTCACAGTTTATTTCTGGTATCAGGTAAGCCCCTGTGGTTTCCAATTCTTTGTGATATAAGAGTGTTGAAAGCATGGACACTGTATCCATTGTCACGAATCCTCACATCTTCTGAATTGCGGATTAGTCCAAACTGGTTATCTAAAAATGATATCAAAAGCTATTAGACATACTTAATTGATAATAATATTTTTTTATTGATGTATATATTTTTGAGTTTACTGGAATCTGGAGATGAAAAGTAAACAAGACCAGAACACCTAATAATGATCAATGGTAGCAGTGGCGGATCCAGGATTTTGGTTTGGGGGGGCTTGATTCTGGTGAGGGTAGGTTTTATCAAGCGAAACACAAAAAAAGTACAAACTTTTTCTTAACACATAATAAGCTAAGCAAGGAGACTAATAAGTCTCCTTGCTTAGCTTATTATGTGTTAAGAAAAAGTTTGCTCAAGCCAAAAGCTTAGCTTTTGGCTTACACTGGATCCACCACTGAATGGTAGCTTTGGATAAGTGAAACATACATTAATTTAAGAGCAATTAATTCTCACATACTGTGATAGACCATCAAATGCACAAGAATTGTTCAGTGAAAGGCAGATGAATCAATAATAACTCAGTTTTTAAGCAACATCTTATAGCCTGTCTTTGAAGAAACATTTGTATAAGGATATTACCATGTTATGTGTCTCTATTATGTAAGGTATATACATAGATACCTACATATCCTTTAGTCATTTTCTAGTAAATTTACTGTGCAATGTTTGATGTGCCTGCTAAGTGAATTAATGAAGAAATAGTAAATCTTAAAAAAAACCTAAAAAAGTGAAAAGTTGGGATAACAAGAAGACAGAAAGCTTATGAATGTATTAGTATGTCTGTAGAAGTGCCTATTATATCTACAGAGTATGTCCTTTGCAGCAATTTTGGCCAGGAGCTAAAATACGTCCTGGAAAGTGTTATAGTTTATACCCTAAGAGTATCTGCTCTTACCCATAAATCTTTGGGATTTTACCAATAGTCGATCAGGGACACATGTATATAAAATACATTTTTTATGTTCAATCTACTTCACAACTTATCGAAGACATATTTTAAGTCACTCACTTTATTTAACTTTATTAAGACAAATGCAGATAGTGAACGGAGGCTCACTATCTGCATTTTTTGCACTGAAAATATTTTTTTTAATTGTCCACTAAAATTGGATCAAACAGAACTAGCTAACTTGCATGTAGGATTATCTATTATCACTTACATATTCTTTTAATTTGATTCAAATTGTCAGAGATCCTGGGTATTAATCACACTATCATGTTTGTAACAAAAACTCCTGATTGTATTTTTTTTTATATCTTAAATATTTCTAATATTATTAATGAGCTACTATCTTTAGTGAACCATTTTTATTTTTCTTGCTAAAGTAACAAACATTTTAATGAATTTTGGAGTGAGATAATTTGGTAAATATGATGTCAGAGGCATAAAAACTTTAATGCCAATCCAAGGAGATTGCAAGACAGAAGGCACAATAAAGACTTACCTAAAGCATTGTCTGGTTGTGCGGTCATCTTGAGTCCGAGGTGTCTAACATATTTCTCTTTCAGCAGCATTTTATTCTGGTATTCAGTTTTACTCTTTTGATACTTCCAAATATTTCCTGAATACTTTTCTTCAGCTTTTGCATTGTCTAGCAGTAAATTCTTTCCCTCTAATGCTGCAATAGATTTATCATTGTTCTTTATACGGTTCTTCTCGTCAGTGTTCACAAGGCGATAATGAATCCTGTTCTCAGTGCTATTAATGATACTCTCACCTAAAATTTATGATAATTGATGATGAGGTAGTCTTTAGAAAAGCCCAATATTAATCATAATGGGAATGAAAAGGATATTTTAAAATTATTGTGCTGATTTTAGTAGCTTGGTTAGTTTGAGGAAAATTGAACTGGTTAAATGTTAATATTATTTAAGAATTGCTGTAAGACGTTATTAAGCATCTTGATTAAAGTTTAGTGAACGCGTTTGACGATTAGAAAATTGGTGTTACCTAGCCAGTAATGAGATACGTCCGTTGGGAGGTGAACATGCCGACTACGTAAGAACACCTAAAGGTTATTGTTTAGCAATTATTGCAGCTGCATTTAATGAATAATACGTACCACTCATGTTTAGGAGCCAATACAGGTACAAGGAAATACTCCATGTCGCCGATGCAAATAAAATGCCCCAAAGGAAAGAATTATTTAATTTACCCATGTTTCTTCTCATCACCATCACTTTTTATGTTTATCGTCTCTCACAAAATTACTTACGCAACATTTTATAAAGATAGCAAGAAACTTTTACGAAAGCACAAGTACATTATCTCCAATAAAAAATAAATATAGAAAATAAATAGGAGAGCACACTTAAGCAACAAATAATTAAAAATTTATTAAAGTTGCACTTGGTTCACAGTAATTAAATAGCAACCACTAATTATTATAGAAACTCAGGTAAAGTATTTATTTTTATTTGATAAATGCGTGCGTCCGCGATACGTTCGCACCACGAAACGTAACCACAGATTAAATAATCATTACGTTTCAGTTCTTAACGTAACCATGAATGAATGTATGGACATGGAATGAATGACATGGAATGAATGCTTGAAGGAAATGCACAGATAACAATTACTGATTGAACGAGGGCTACCAGCCTTTACAAACAGTTTCCGTGCAATAAAAATAAGGACAGTTTTTAAAACAAGCGGATCGTTAGCTAACCATATTTAAAATTATATAACAATACAATGCATTATGTGAAAGTAGGTCTCTCACTGTAAGAAAAGGCCATCAGTCTATAAGGTCTTATCATTTTTTTTTAACAGTTTACGGAATTTGAATTTACAGAATAATACTTATTTAAGATTAAGACACTGTTTCGATTTATTGATTGATTGCTATGTGACGAAAAATTACTACGACTAAGACTGCCTAGATTCCTGACATCTCTGTCTGTCTTTGTCTGACGCAGGTTCTCACTGGGCACAGAAGCGTCGGGAGGTTCCTGCACATAATCGAGCGGGAGAAAACGCCCGGGTGTCACCATTGCGAAGATCGCCCGGAGGACACGGTAGACATATGGTGGGGGTCTGTCCTGCCTGGGTGGAACAGCGAAGGATCGGCGGCTGCGACCTCTCACGTCCGGCCCTTGTTTGAGCGATGGTCAGAAGCGAGACGGAATGGGAAGCCGTCGCTTCTATCTGCGGAGCAATAATGCTGGAGAAGGTGGATGCGGATCGTGTGAGGGAGCGACAAACCTCATGCCCCAGCCACCGCGATAGACTCCACGGGTGTCGGGAGCCACGAGACCGTCTCCGGCCACCTTAGGCGCCCGCATGCAGACAGTGAGCAATGCGTATTTCACGCGCGCCTCAAAGAGTTGTCAGCATCAGTGAACCACCCCCAAGGCCATAGCCTGACGGGGCAGCAGGATGTTCAAAAGAGTTACCGCGCTCCCCGGAATAAAAAGGGCTGAGGAAGGAACATGGATGGGTTTGACTCAGTAGATTAGATTCTGACATTCTGGATGATCATTACCTACTTAACGTCACCACCACCGTCTTAACCGTCCTTAAAATACGCCTGTATCTTTTAATGTAGTCTTATTAACAATTATTTCTAAGTTGATTAGTTGCTGTTAAAGCATCGGACTATAAGTAACTTTCTAGTTGCAACACTGAATACAAGTATTGATTATTTCGTCGGGCCAACCCCATCCCTGTTTCCCTCCCAGCCACTCCCAGTGCTGGGAGTGATTACACACAGATAAATGTACTTCGTCAAAACGACTGGCGGGAAACGGGACAGTGTTATTCCGCACGTTAAGGCGGCACGACTAGGTCCTTCCTTAATATAACTGTTGACAATAATAGAACTACCCAATTAATACTTTATTTTGGGATAACAACGCAGCCATGGACGTGGACAATAATCATGAGGCGATTCGGGGATGGACAAAAGAAGAAAAGTTCAACTTGATTCAAGCTTTGAAGTCTGGAGGAATCAATAATATGAGATTGATACAACAAAAAGTACCAACAAGAACCCCTGAAGAGCTGAAAGCGGGACTTGATTATTTTAAAAGTATTGCCCTTCAGCATCCTCTACTGGCTGTGAAGGAGGAAAAGAAACCAAAGAAAAAATCGTCGTCGTCTTCTAAGAAGAAATCAAGTGGGCCAATAACGCAATGGCAGCAGCAGCTAACGAACTCCCTTAACCCTGATCAACTGCGTACAGAAACTGCAACTGCCTTTAGAATGATAGCGGACGGTGAAGATTTTCCGCCACCGGAGGTCACCGAAAACATTGATATGAGACAAGTGTACCATCAAATTGCTAACGCTATGGATGGAAAACCGATAGTGGCCGATGCGGGAACAGCAGCTGTTTTGCATAAATGTTTAGTCGAAACAGCCCTGCGAAGCAAAGTTCATCTTAACCCAAAAATGAAAGATTTCTTGCAAAAAGTTGCAATGCCAGATAAGGATGGGGTAGCATTTACATCAGCTACACCTACTGAGGACGCAGAGCTAGCTACAATCAGACACTTGACCGCCCAACGGGCTTATAATCCACTGAATGTGCCAGAAGAGCTTTTAAAGTCGCCGTTTAGCCCTACCCAGGACAAGAACACTTAAATCTATGGCCGATATAATTATAAAAGGCAAAGACACAAAATATGTGTATTACTGTGTCCTTTGTGAATCAATCTTGTTTTCTTATCAAAATTGATGTCGATTTTATTTGATGGAATGTGGATAACATCAGAGCATGATGCTGAGACGTACACGAGACGGTGGATACGAATTAAGTATTATAATATAACCACTACGTTATAATCCAGAAACTGAAAGTAATAGATATAAGAAAACCAAAGGAAAACATAAATTCAAAATTTGTGTGTGTGATGTAGGTACCTTAATAGGTACCTTTTTGGTATTCGATCAGATCGTATTTTTAGGTGTTTTACCTTTTTGTATTTCTTTACATTTTATTAACATAATATGTACTGTTCATTGTATTGGAACATTAAATATTACATTTCTCTGCTCATTTAGAATTTTATTTATCCCTTAATCGACATGCTGATAAACATTTGGGTACCTCTAGCAAAGAATTGAAAAGAATGCCCATTTGTTTATTAGTCAATAGGAAGGTATTCTGCCATCATTTAAGAAGAAAGGCCGTAACTAACATTTATTTTCAACTAGCTTCTTCGCCCACGATATTTTAGCTAATGGATACAAAAACTTGACAAATTATATACTAAATCCTTCCTCATTAATCACTCTATCTATAAAAAAACCGCATCAAAATCCGTTGCGTAGTTTTAAAGATTTAAGCATACATAGGGATATAGGGACAGAGACAGCGACTTTGTTTTATACTATGTAGTGATGATATTGAGTTAAAAACATATTCGGAATCAAAATATTTTACTGATTCCAAATATGTAGGGAAGAGTTGGGTAGTCACGGACACATAAACAAAACTCATTTTATTTTAAATGTACATAATTAGATATTTATTTAGTATCAAAACATTAAATAAAATATATATAATGTATTTTAGTACAAGTAACAATCAGATAATTTCTTTATCTTAGATCTAAACAAGTCTAATAAACAGTCTTAAATTTTGGATAATTATTTTTTTGGCGGGTAGCCCCGGACATACATAATTAGCGATGACCAAGACGTTCTTTGGCTTTGCAGACGTCACAAAAATAATAAAGCTGTGAAGGATCAATATCTACGCATGCTTCATGCGCCCAGTCTCTCTCTTACATTCATGGCATTGTATCCAATCTTCTTCGAATGTTTCTCCGCAAAAGATGTACTCTGTTCCCTGGTCTCTTGACAATTCTTGGATGTTCTGTTTGGTTTTCTTTTTTTTTTTTGGTGACTGTTGCGCCCTTCTTTTTAGTCTCTGACACTTTAGCTTTGTTAGTTGTTTGACAGTGGCCGAGGTTACCCGCCGGCCGGGGCTACCCGACTCTCCCCTACTCAACTCAATATCACCAAAAATTATTATAATAATTATAGTTACGGCCTTTCGTCTTACGATGGTAGTATTGGTATGCTCGGTATAACCTATACCAAAAGTATTGGTTTTAAAGTTAACAAGATTTTAACAACATTACACATAGTTCACGTTTTACGGTGAAATCGTGATAGTCAGAGTTAGTTTCGTATTTCTAATTTAGGTTTGCTAAAACGGTTTACAAACCTACATTAACATAAAACAAAACATAAATCATATAAAATTGAAAAATAAACAGTTTAGTTTTATTTAACCCCAAACCACACTGTATTCTGAATGACCACACCAGCTAAGTTGCACAAATTTCATGCGTATAAGCATAGGTTTACCATCTTTACCTATATTAAATTGTGGCTTGAATTTAGTCTCTCGTCAAACTGTAAATACAGGTTGTCTTCTAGGTAAATGCATGTTTGTATGCGTTTAACATTAATTTTGATTGTGATGAAATATTGGTGGTTAATTGCTCTACTATCTAATAAACTCTTAATTAAAATTGCCTCAAAGTTATTTCATAAAATATACAACTTCGATCTCAAAATCTAATAAATGTGACGGCCATAAACTACCTAGATATGTAGATAGAATGCATATTGAGGTGGCGGGTGCATTTTGGGGAGGGATTGTTGCACCTCCTACCCCCACGCCAATGACGCAAATACATCACAGCCGGGCTCAGCTCCCATGAGGGAGTCTGCGAGGGACGGCAAAGCCCCTCCCGCAGCCTCCGCGCCATGCGCCCTTCGCCCTCTTCATACCCGGTTACCCGGTAGTAACAAAACAACAACGACGATGCCGGCGGAGGTGAGGACTAGCGGGACGCGGGCACAGAAATAAATAATAATCAATACCCCCAGACGCACCTGTTATAGCTATTGATACTTATAGGTAAGTACTTTAATTTGATAGAACGAGTAGCAACCCTTCATGATCGGCGTGCATTTTGCATAATTTACGATACTAAAATTTATAGGAACTCCAAGGTTGTTTTGATAGACTTTTTACCAGATTTTTATGTCTTAGTCCTTCATATATACTAAATGCCAAAATAACTGTATTTGTCAATTGTCTCAATTAATTTGGATGAAATTTGATTGCAGCAACGGGAATCTGCTGGATTATTTTTAAAATTGAATATAAAGTAGCAATTTCCCGAATTTTTTATATCTTTCTATACTATCAAATGCTTTGTCCTGAATGACTGACGGATTAACGCACGGTCTAAACCGCTGATCGTAGAAACCTAAAATTTGGAGGATGTGTTATTTGCATGACGTAGGCATCCGATAAGAAAGGATTTTCAAAAAGGATTGCCAATATTTGTATGAACCTCTGAAATTTTTAATTAGATTTTTTATAGCCGTAAATCTAATTTAAAAAATAATAATAATCTTTATATTTTTTTCTCAATTTGACATTTTACAAAATTATGTTTGTTGAAAATGCAGCAATAAGAAACTGGTAATGCAGGCAAGTATTAATTTATTTAAAGTATGAAATTATATATTTATTAAAAATACAGCCATAAAGATATAGTATTAAATAAATTCAACCTACAAGAAGAAGCGTACTGGTAAGAAATTTATACGGTGGTATTTCTAAATTTGTAGGAGCCGGACCTTTTCTAGCCCTACCTAAATTATCAAAGTGACTCCCGTGGCAAGGACAATAGAACCCACCAGGCCAGTCACCACTATTCGGTATGGGCACGCATCCCAAGTGGGTGCAGATACCAACGACCACTAGCCAGTCCTTTTGCACTGTACGTTGTGCCTCCGTCTGCGGATCACGTAATGAAGATAGTGGTGTCGCATTTTCACGTTCTATTTCCGCACTAGTTCTGTTTTTCACAAATAATGGTTTTCCTCGCCATTTTATGGACATACAAGTACCAGGCAAAACTTTCGATATATCTACTTCAATAGTAGCAAGAGCAAGAACGTCTGCCGGAGCATCCATGAAGCTTACGTAGTGAATCAGATGAGCCTTGCAACCGTACGCTCCAGCGAGTAAACCAAAGAGTCCAACCACGTATGTGTATCCTGGTTTGCCATCACCTGCGCCCCAATTAGTTTTTCGTACATCTTTATATTCTGTTTTCCTGTAATCATCGAAGTTGGGAAAATCAATGTCACGATGTAAACGCGGGTAACCTTTACAAAATCGTACTTGTGTCCCTATTGTAGGTCCAAAGAACACCCGTCGTTTCCCCGTACACAATTTCGATGGCAATCTATCTGCGTTCCTTAAATTGCAAGAGTTGTTTTTCAACCATGAATTATCGGAGTTTACCAGTTGCAAAGACTTTACAGCACCACGGCAACATGGAGTGGTCCAAAACGTAACACCACCACCTAAGCGACCGCAACAGCTATTTAGAAAATTCATGTCTTTAGTCACAGCGGATTTATTTTCCACTATTCAAAAATTCTATCATAGTATGATGTTAAAATATAACAATAACAATTATTTGGTCGGTAAGTTTTATCGATAAATCTTGTTATATTTTGACATTTAAAGCTCTGGCAACTTGATTTCGAAATATAAAAAAAATTTTAAATAAAACATTGAGGTTCGGGTACGAAAAGCAAAGAGAATACAATACTAACGTAAACGAAAAGTTTGACTTTATATATATTTTTTTAAGTTCAGTTCTCCTTTGTTGGTTTTTGCATTTAGAGGAGGTTGCGATTTTAGGTAGGTATCTGTAAGGTAATACTAGTGGAGCGCCTGGGGGTTTTCACCTCGGATTAGAGTTATAGTGAATGAATTAATATGATCGATGTGGGATATTGTTTTTTAAACTATAAATTGCAATGTTTACCCAATTTTTTTTGTGCACTCCATTGTTTCATTGTTTAAACAAATTATTATGAAAAAACCGGCCAAGTGCGTGTCGGGCCACGCGCAGTAGGGTTCCGTAGTAGGAGTTAGTTAGTCGACTATAGCTCTGTAACCGGTTAAGCCTACTTAGCCGTGATAGTTTTCCTTGTAATTTCATTACATGTTCTACGTCTGTGATTTTTTTCACATTTCTAGGTACAGCCATTCAAAAGTTAGAGGGGGGGGGTAACTCGTATCGAACAAAAAATTTCACTTAAAATCTAGATATTTCGCAAATGGCTCGCTTAACTGAAAAATGGTCTTCACACACCCATAATATTTTTGAAAGACCTATCTAACGATACCCCACACAAAGGGGTACGCGAGAAAAAAAATATTCATCCCTACTTTACATGTTTGGGAGCTACCCTAAAAAAAATATTTAACAAAAATTTATTTTACCACTTTCTCGGCGTGATCAATATACATATTCATACCAAATTTCAGCTTTCTAATAACAAAAACCACGGAGCTATGCCGCGGACAAACAGACAGACAGACAGACAGACAGACGGACAGAGCGAAACTATAAGGGTTCCTTGTCGGACTACGGAACCCTAAAAAATAATGTTTGACCATATATTTTCACTTTAAACAGTATTTTTTATTTATTTATATGTTAAATCTTACCTGAGTAGACATATAGGAACATTTTTCAAAGATACCTGTGTATAAAAATAGCAGTAGGAATCTCGAACAGGTAGAAAAACGTGGAGGGGATAAAATTCGCTTAATAGAAATGTTGAGAATTAAATTAGCTGACAACAATATTTTTACATGCCAAGAGGAAAGCGATGCCGACAAATTAATTGTTGAGACGGCAATGAATTTGGAATCAAAAGATGTTGTTATAGTTTCAGAAGATATCGATGTCTTAGTGATATTAACGGCATTGGTAGATAAAGATCGTGAAATATATTTTCTAAAACCACCCCAAGGCAAAGTTCAACAGAAGATGTTTTCATCGAAATGTTTAGAAAAAATCATTACCAAATTGTAAAGAACATATTCTTTTTTCTACATGCCTTTACGGGTTGTGACACTACTTCTGCGTTTATCAATAAAGGAAAAATTAAGTTTGCCAAATTTTTTGAGAAACGGATTGATTTACACGACTCAGTAAAAGTATTTAAAAATATCAATGAAGACCCCAATAATATATTGCAAGCAGGTGTAGCATGTATTTTGAGTTTATATGGAGCTCCGTCTAAAACTCATGATTTAAATATATTGAGGTTCAATTCTTTCATAAAAGCAACAGCCAAAAATACGAGTGTTCTTTTGTCATCACTGCCTCCAACAACTCCCCATCATGGCATATGCTTCCGTTGTGTTCGCACACTCAAAGCCATATCGTCTCCATAGATTGCAGAAACCGTTTCTTACGAAAGATCACAGGAGCCCCTTCCTAGGTACGAAACGAGAACCTCCATCTCGATCTCAAACTGCCCACCATCCAACAGTTCATGAAACGTGCCGCCAAGCATTACTATGATGCTGCCGAAAAGCATCCAAACCCTCTGGTCGTATCGGCCGCCGGATACGCACCCTCCCAGATCAGCACCCCCTAGTGGGGTATGGGCCATACCCCACTAGGGGGTGCCCTTAGCGTGAAGTCGCTTAGTTTTGTAAGTTAAGCCCTGGCTGGAGGCCCTAAATTCATTTAAGGCACTGCACAGGCAAGCCCGGTTAAACAGTCGACAACCTTCTAGGTTGACATGCGAGATGCCATACAAAAAAAAAAGCTATTTTTATACACAGGTATCTTTGAAAAATGTTCCTCCAGTAAGATTTAACATATAAATAAATAAAAAATACTGTTTAAAGTGAAAATATATGGTCAAACATTAATTTTTCATAATAATTTGTTTAAACAATGAAATAATGGAGTGCACAAAAAAATTTTGGGTAAACATTGCAATTTATAGCTTAAAAAACAATATCCCACATCGATCATATTAATTCATTCACTATAACTCTAATCCGAGGTTTAACGGTTTTGAATGCTCCAGGCACTCCACTAGGTAGCTAGGTAATACCTAGCTGCAGAGCCGTCTCTCCCCGAGGGTGCAAGGGGTGCGAGGGACCCGGGCGCAGGGTCTTCTTAGGGGGTGCAAGCTGATCGTCTTATACCTACACATAACAGCGTTCAATCAGTGTCAAAAAATCTAACAAATATTCATTAGGTGTAAAACCCACCTATAAAATTATAAACATAATTAGATTATTTACAAAATACGTCTCATGTAGACCTCGGCATAATCGCCTTGCGACTTGTGAATTATATTCCAAAAAAATACAGGCGGCATATTCAAAAAGAGAGCAAAAGGCTACAAGAAAGCCGACAAACGCCCTTTGATGCGCGACGCTTGCTTTTGGCACCGGCATCAGTGTTGGCGTCGATATCAGCGTCGGTATCAGTCTTGGCATCGGTATTCCAGCCGTTAGTATTAGTCCAGGCGCCGGTATTAGAATAAGCATCGTTATCACTGCAGGCGTCGATATCAGTGTTGGTGTTGGTATCAGTGTAGGCGTCGGCATCAATGTAGGCGTCGGTATCAATGATTGCGTCGGTATGAAAGTTAGCTTCGATATCAATCTTGGCTGCACCATGCGTTATTATCTATATCTATCTATCTATATCTATCTATCTATCTATACTTATAATAAATCTGTAGAGAGGTCAATTCTGTACATTAAATATATTTCCAAAATAACTATCAGGAGGGGATTAGGGATCGATACTGATGCCAAAAATGCAATCAGTAAAATTTTTGTCTGTCTGTCTGTCTGTATAAACTCTATAGAAACAAAAACTACTCGACGGATTTTAACAAAACTTGGTACAATTATTTGTCATACTCCTGAGATGGTTATAGTATACTTTTCATCACGCTACAATCAATAGGAGCAGAGCAGTGAAGGGAAATGTTGTCATTTTGTTTAAACGCGCTAATCTCAGGAACCGCTGGTCCGATTTAAATAATTCTTTCAGTGTTAGATAGTCCATTTATCGAGGAAGGCTATAGGCTATATATCATCACGCTAAGACCAATAGGAGCGGAGCACCACTATTTCACGCGGACAAAGTCGCTGGCAGAAGCTAGTGTATAAATAATTTTGATTAATAAAAATATCACATTTCACCCCGGGTTAAAAAAACATATTCATTGTTCCTAAATCCTAGACTGTAGACTTTCTCCGAATCATTTTACCTACCTACGACATGTTGTTTGTGACATGTCTCCACTCACGTAGATCTTGATCGCGTTGGCACGTGGTTTGAAGAACGTTTAGTACTTGACAGCTTATTAGTGCAAATTATTAGGTAGAGTAGGTAGGTACCTATCACTATAGCAATGACTGCAATGAGGCTTGTCTTCATTCATATTCAAAGGTTCTAGCAAGGAATGATAGCTATCTGAGAATCGCTGCACAGACAAAGCATTCAATTGCGTAATAGGCCACAAAGTCATGTACGCTCTCATGGCAGGCAGTTCATGGTAATCCTAACTAGGTAGGTAATAATATTATATTGTATTGTAGGTACCTAGCTATCAACTTTAACGAGTGAGTCAATAATTATTGAACATCCAAATTCCTTCCTTGAACTAGCTTAAGGTAGTAGGATTTTTATACCCATTTTTGTAAAATCCCTTAAAAGATCTTGATATTCTTTAATACTACAACATTCCTTGAAAAATATGCATTGGAATAGCGAAAACCCCATCCAAATCACATCAAAATTTTTTGAGAAAATCCATAACCTGTTTTTTTGAAGTAATTTAAAAAAATCTAACAGAACAAACAACATGGTGGTACAAAGTTTACCGGGTCAACTAGTTTTTATAATATTAGTAAGGATTGATTAGATAGGTCAACAATGCTAAGATTAATAAGGTTTAATTTAATGAAGGTGGTCAATGTGACCACATCCACAACACATTTGGTACAAGTGCCAAGGCCCTATGACGTAAGGCGTGAAAGTTTGCAACCACTCGGTCTATGGCAGTGGCAGTACGGCGGGTGCGCATCGCAGTCGACAGCCGCGCGGATTGGCAAGTAAGTTACTTCACAACATTACATCAACAATCTCGTAATATGAAATTATATAGCAGGAGCGAGTATAAAATAGTTAATTAAATAGGTATTATTTATTTTTTGATTAGTTTACTTAGGTAGCGCTTGCGATACTGTTCATGCGATTTATTGTAGATAAATAATATTTATTATAGGTAATTCCTACAGATTTGAAGGTTCCATTATAGGATTGAGATTATTACAATGCCCGTCTGTTTATCACAGATATGGTTAAACTTAAAGGAGGTACCTACTTAATAAATATTCTGCACTCCTACTCCAACAGAGTTACGCAAGAAACTAATTATCGAAATTTTATTTGGGCTTACGTAGGTATTTTATTTATAATGCGTTCTGTTAATTTGTGTAGCCAGACTAAGGTCGTTGAATAAATATATTCTAATAAATAAATAAAATGAACTTTCTGCTCGTTAGGCCAAATAACAGCTTTTTACTAAATGCATGAATGTTTACACCTTCCCTTGCCCAATGGTTTTGTTACTGTTAGTCTGTTCGTTGCGGCTAATTCTTTAAATGGCTGAAGCGATTTTGACGAGACTTTAATTCAGGTGGTAAATGAATATAAATAAATGGGAAGCTATTTTTCTCCAGAACTATTTGTGTTTTTCGCACATGATACGATAATTTTCATTCTTTTCATTAATTAAATTAACGTTCCATTTTTTTAAATTTACCTAAGCCTTTAATCATATCTTTGAATAATACTAATTGTTCTTAATACGTAGGTATACGCATTTTGAACATCAATTTAGCTACCAGTAACACAGATTTGGCATGAGTAGCCTAGTTTAAGTTTATCAGAAGAAGTGCATTGTCAATACCTAAAACACAAGTTTATCGATATTCGAGTAGTGGCCAAACACTAAGCAGTAATAGAAATGAAGCTACATCTACTTTGCAATTCGTAGGTAATTAGGTACCTATACCAATTAGATAAGTAGGTCGGTTTACCGGATTTTTGAAGCAACCATTTGGTGCGAACGTAGATAACATTTATTAATAAAGTAGTTACTAATAAAAATATTGAAAATTATAACTTCCTTTATTTATGATGTTATAATAATACAAAAAAAGAAAAGCCCAAGTAAGCCTAAACATAGTATTACAATTTTCATTAAAAAACTGAGTACTATCACAATGCATTTAAATGATTAAACACAACAACCATAAAATATAGCCACAACCAAAGAAAAACTGTTACAGCAATATAACCCAACGAAAGCAGACCGCTAGATAATTTCTTTATAACGCACGTGAAAGGGATGAAAAAACACGACACAGGCAACGCGATAGCAGCAACAATTATGAGAAAGCACATGAGAAAAATTACCCATGCACCGGTAATCAGGCTGCCATTTGATTTGAACGCCACGCCAATGAACAGCAGAAAACTTGCACAGAATAGAAAGAGAGAAGTTAACCCAATGCTCAAAAGGACGGCTTTTTTCACTCCCATGTCCACATCCTGGGTGTTCATAAAATGTGCAACAATACTGTCTTCAACAAGGCCATATAATACAATTCCTGCTAGTCCACATCCACCTGTACCTATTCCAAATATTGAAATCAAATAAGTTGCATATTTGGGTGGAAACATTCCAAAGCATTTTGGGACTTCAGGCACGGTGTCCATAATTGCTTTTGTGTTTGAATGCTGTTCATGGATTAATTTAATTACTTAGATTTAATATTTACTTGACGGTTATCTGTAACACATTGTGGTATTTAAACAAACGTTGTTTTCAATTTATTTGGATCTATTTTATTTTGATTGAAGCCAGAGTTCAAACCAGAGTTTTGATCTTGAACCATAGTCAATTTGTCATTTGCAACCACAGTTGACTTTCTATTCTAATTCTAATAATTAAAGAAAAAGGTTCATTTTAAACACAAAAATACTCGCCCCTAAAAAATCACTAGAAAGAATAGGGACCACTGTACACTTAGTAACAGGCACATCCTACACAAGACGTAAACAATTAAATAATGCTTAAGTTCTTCGAAAACAAATCAACCAAAAATATTTTTCCAGAATGGCTCTCACACCAACCGTGGCACTCCTACTGCTGGTCGGAGGGTACATCGCAGCGCCTGTAGATGACCCAATTCGTATCGATCTACCAGTTTATGATCAACCTCAAGCTGGCTCAGACGTCCTCCTGTCTCAACCTCTAGACCCTGAAAACTATCCCGGAGGCGAACCGAAGAAAAATGCTAATGGGAATTTTGTTACTTATAAACTGCAAGCGGCATCCAATCTTTTAGGAAGCGCGTTGAATGCGAAGGTACATAATATAATACAGTTATTTACAATACTCATCTACACCGTTAAACCGTTTAACGATCACCGCGAAGGATGCTTATGATTTTATGTGGCCACCGACAAGTTCACTAATAGGGTCAATAAATATGTGTCGGGGTCTTCTTCCAGAGCCATAACCTGCTGGGGCTACTGGCTGGGTTGTTTGGAACCGCATTTCCGCAGCCCCGGAACACTAAGGGTATGTAAGGAACAGGATGGGTTTTAGTCAGTATGTCCTTCCCATTCCGCCCACAGCGGGAGTAGTCATTTGATGATTCTCCACCCGAAAAAGGTACTGCACCTAAATATGATCAACTCTCTCGACTCTAATACTATCACAGCTGAATATATATACTTACTTAACTGTTTGGCCGAACACTTCGCAAACTCGTCCCTGAATCGGAAAGGGGCCTTTACAATCCAATTTTGTTACAGACGAGTTCTCATCAAGCAGGTGGACTATTCTCTGCACCAGTGCCCACTTTGGAAACTGCTGTAGAGGAAATTGAAGGATACGGCAGTAAGAAATTGTCAATCAAAGAGAATATACAAGGCATAGTCGCTGGACTATTTCAGGTATGTTTTTGGACACGAAATAAGAACATTAATTGCTGGACCTTAAATACGATGATCTTCCGTGGTGTAGATACCTTTTAAAAGTTTAGAGTCAGTGGCGAAGATACACAAAACAATACCTAATTGGAGACACCGACTTCTAGAACGATGTATTACTTAGTCGTAGATGATTATATTTTTCTATTTGTATTATTTTTGAAGTCTGTTCTATTTTTGCAAAAAGAGTCCTATGTAACAGAAAGCGAGTAAGTGTTAACCGAGAAGGAATGATTCCGGGAAAAGCTCAACAACATGACCACTTGGTCAAAGAGACAGAACTTAAACAGAAATTGTATGTACCCTTGTTTTTACAGCCGGAGCCAATAGTGGACACAATAAGTGAAGAAGAGAAGTACGGAAATTCTGGGGATAAGTTTTACAGCACTGGCAAAGCTTTGGTTGGGGGTGCCGAAGGCTTCTCCAACTTTGTAAACTCAGTTTTAGAGGTAAGTTTATAAATTGTAACAATTACTTTAGATAAGTATGATGTATTTACTAGTTTTTTCTCGCGGTTTTTCCCGCACTATTTCACGCATCTGGATAAAAACCATCTCCGTAACAAATTTTATTCAAATTCAAAATCTATCATCCGAGACTTGGTATGGAGATAAATTGAAATCTGGGTAAGGACATAGCACAGGTTTTTATCACATTACACTTACACTTTTGTCTTATCGTTCGTATAATGATGAAAAGGGAAAAATACAGAAAAAAATGCCATTCCCCGTTTTATCTCTATCATCACCGCTGGTTCAACTAAAGTGTATCATAATATCGTCCGATCCTTCAGTGTTTGCCTAGTCGTTTAACGACCTGAGTGGTTTAGTGGTCAACATGCCGGGATACCACGCAAGAGGTCCCGGGTTCGATTCCCGGCCGGGCAGAAATTGAAATGATGAATTTTAATTTCTGTAACGGGTCTGGGTGTTACTATGTATAATATGTATGTATTTATAAAAATATATAAGTAGTATATCCGTTAAGCTAGCACCCATAACACAAGCATGCTTGCATTGCTTACTTTGGGGCTAGATGGCGCTGCGTGAAATTGTCCAAAGATATTTATATTTAGTCGTGGTCTTCACACAAGATTCCGTTAACCATATCTAGTTAGCTAAAATCGGAAATAATTAGTGTTATAAAAACTTTCATCAATAATGCTTTTATTTCTCCATCAGGTGCCAGGAACAGTTTTTAAGCAGATCGCCCGAGCCGCCACAGAGAAGCTTAACAATTTCGGAGGAAAACTAATAGGCCTATAAACAACTTACAGTACCTACCCTTTAAGAGATCTTGGTGTTTACGCTTTCGGGATCAGTAACGTCTTTACCATAAGGGCACTCCGGGCCCGTGCCCAGGGCCCCCATCGGCACGCCCCCCCCCCCCAAACGATAATATTAACTTACACTAAGCATACAATTATTTTTATATTGCTCATACATATTACTTAAAATAAAAATCGCGCTTGCATCGCTCGCGCTCTAACTCATATTGCTCTGATTTTGCAAAACCAACAATAATACAACAACAGACTAAATATCTTATTAAAAATTATAGCAGTTTTTTTGACATACGCTTTCCAACGGGCCCCAAATTCTAGTGGCCCAGGGCCCCGGCGTAGCCGAAGACGGCGCTGTTCGAGCTACCTACTATCATACTATACTGAACGTCTCTGAAAAGCCAAAAAGCATGAATAATATTGATGTGAATATTGAACCAAAAAATATCTACGTGCCTAATTACCTACTCGTAAGTTGCAATTAGATTTAAGAAATACCAATATGTACAATTATTTTTTGTTCTATATTTGTTAATTATAATTTTGTAATATTATGTACCAGTTGTTTTAATTAGAAGTTTTTATACTATCCTTTTTAATCTATATAAGTATATAAAACAAGGTCGGGTTTGTTCGAACACTTACAAATCGAGAACGGCTGGACCGATTTTCATGGTTTTTGATTTGTTGTATTTATCTCCGTCCTGAATAGCAGAATAACTATTTAAACATTGGAAAAATAACGAAAAAAGAAAAGATGGGTCGAGAGGACGGGCCGGCTGGTATATAGTATAGCTGTCCAAAAAGAACATAATATCACTGTAACCATCCACATAACTTCTTACTGACGCCACTTTAGACTTCCTATTACTTACCTACTCATTTTTAGGGCCATGTCCGTCTGTCTGTCTGTCTGTCCGCGGCATAGCTCCGAGGTTCTTGATACTAGAAAGGTGAAATTTGGTATGGATATGTATATTAATCACGCCGAGAAAGTGGTAAAATAAAATTTTGAAAAATATATTTTTTTAAGGTAGCTCCCAAACATGTAAAGTAGGGATGAATATTTTTTTTCTCGCGTATCCCTTCGTGTGGGGTATCGTTAGATAGGTCTTTCAAAAATATTATGGGTGTGTGAAGACCATTTTTCAGTTAAGCGAGCCATTTGCGAAATATCTAGATTTTAAGTGAAATTCTTTGTTCGATACGAGTTACCCCCCCCCTCTAACTTTTGAATGGCTGTACCTAGAAATGTGAAAAAAATCACAGACGTAGTACATGTAATGAACTTACAAGGAAAACTATCACGGCTAAGTAGGCTTAACCGGTTACAGAGTTATAGTCGACTAACTGAGACCTACTACGGAACCCTACTGCACGTGGCCCGACACGCTCTTGGCCGGTTTTAATCCTATCCATTCGCATTCCTTTGATTAAGTAATCCCTTTTGCGGCAACATTCAGATTCATACAAGTTTTAGTTCTACACAGTAGTTTTAGTTCACATTGACTTATAAATAGAGCTGCCTAATATTTATTTGGAAAACAGATCCCTGAAATTACGAAAACTTATTCCACACCTCATCCTGTTTACAGGATTTTATTTTGCTACGTTTGTCAGTTTCATGCTACATTATAACTTAAGTCATAGAAGTTAGACAAATAGGTAAAGTGACGGACGAACATAGCGAAGCAATAAAAAATCCGTGTTGACTACGGAACTCTAAAAGCGGCTTAGCTACAAAAGATCAAGAAGGAGGGTTCTATTTTTTCTCTCGAACATCACCGAGAATAATTCTATAACACCATAAAGTAATTATAGAGCATGTTTCCTGCAAATTTCATTTGATATTATTATTTAATCAGATAAATACTCTCGAGTAACAGCGAAGTTGAATTCATTTTCTGGGTCTGCTATTTTTTACCCGACTGCCGAAAGAGGGTAATGTTTTTCCCTCAGATTTTTTTTTTTCACGCACGGCAATTTCCGAAGCGCAAATAGGTTTTAGGATTAGAGGCCATTTACTTAAGGGATACAAAAAATCTCTTAGTGATTGTCACCCTTCCATTTGGTCGACAAGGGCGTGATATACTTACGTACCATTCCTCGCCCCTAGTCTCATTTTGCGATAAACGCTCTCCGCTTAATTGGAGATTTGGTCCTAACCCTCTCTATGACTACAATAATATCTAATCTATACTAATATAATAAAGCCGAAGAGTTTGTTTGTTTGTTAGAACGCGCTCTCAAGAACTACTGGTACGATTTGAAAAATTCTTTCAGTGTTAGATAGCCCATTTATTGAGGAAGGCTATATATCATCACGCTTAAACCAATAAGAGCGGAGCACTATTATACCACGCGGACGAAGTCGCGGGCAGAAGCTAGCGTCTCATAGTTTTCTCCAAGGATCGCTATTTTGGTAATGTAATTGTTTACATAATTAAATATGACGTTTGATAGGGAACTCAAGAAAACGCACTATAACTTTTCCAACGTTTATTTTATTATTTTAAACCAAAAACCGATTTTACAATAATATGTGTTTTCTAACTATAAATAAAGTGATGTATGAGGGGCCAGATGCTACGCCCCAAACATTAACATATATATATACCTACTTAAACTATGTTTACCATGCGGAATATCTATCTTATAATTTAAATGCTTTAATTATTTACATAAAATAATAACTAAACAATTTAATAATCATAACATATGTAACATATGTAAAAATAATCAGCGAAGTCACGTTTATTCGAATTATATAAAAAATAAAATAGAGCAATTTCATTATTAAATTGTATTGAATTTATTAATAGAGAGATATTTCCATGCTTTAATAAAATAATTCATTAAATATATTAATTCATTAAAAGTGAATTTTAAAAATGATATTTACATAGTTTTCGGCATCAATACGTTTAAAAAAAAATCAATTAGACGAACATGCGAGACTTCGCTGCAGTAATATCCTAACTGGGAAACTAAGTGGAACAACCAACAGGCGTCATTGTGGTGTCTGCTAATAAAAATGGTAACAGAAATAATTGACGTGGCAACATTAAGAAACGCAGTGTTTCTTAGCGAGAAGTCCGTTTATAGGTGGATCCAACGAACGATTGACTATCGGTAGTCAATCGACGAATACAAAAGGATCTGTCAGTTAGTCACTGTTATCATACTTACTATGATTGTAGTTAAATATCAAGCAATTCCAACGGCAAATAATGGGAATTTAGGGAACTGATACTGATGTGAGACTGATATTATGTCGATTACATAAAGTAATGACATAAAGTTATGCAAAAGCACAAACACACGAACTTACAATAATTTGAGTAACATTATAACGTCAATCAGAGACAGGATATTACACTAAGACAGAGTTCAGCAGAGTCAGTAACAAACACAATATATATAGCTAAAATCATGTATATATACCAATTTATTTATATATAAATAATATGAAAATAATTAATCTCGATATTTAAATAAAATAATATAGAATAGGCAATACAAAATATTGTTGGCACACTATACAGGTACCTATTCTAAAAAATAAAGTATAGGTACCTGATTGCCGAATGGGTGCCATAGCTCATTAAAAACCGTCGTTGAAAACATAAATAAGATTTTTGATGGCCTAAAAAAATAACAAAATAAATTGTCAGTCAAGTTGAATTAAACCTTTTGCAAGAAACCTCGTCACTACACATTAAAAATAGGTTAGGTAATAAGAGTGGAGGATTTCAGCGATCGGATACTATTCATAACACGGAACATGTAGATGTCATCATAAATTACTTTACTATTTGTTAAATGTTAAAATTCTAGTTCTAGAGACAACAGCAATGTAGACCGCGTCTTCGATTATCTACTTACTCTAAGGATACACAATTATCTTAACATGAATAAGTTATATTCTGTGAATTCACTGAAATCTTTCCAATTTTTTTAATCTACCAATTACACACATTGTAATTATTATTGACGTAATTTATAGCATTTGCAATGAGTAAGTATAATAATGTAATATCAACACGAAGATATCTATCATATAATTTTAAAATTATTCTAACATCCATATTACATTAATTAAAATAACGAGGTTTTTCGCAAAAAGTTGAAGATGAATTTTTAAAGATTCTTATGTTTAAATACTTCACTTATAAATACTCCATAAATAATATACAGAAATTCATACAACTTTCTATATATATATGTTACGGTCTAAGTATTATTATATTGCACAATGCATTTTCATCATGTTGTAAAGAAGCTCGAGATGCAAGCTGTGACCTTCCTTTACCTACAATGTGATCAAAAAGGTTACGCTAAAGGGCAAACTCTAGATTCGACCAGTGGGCTATACGGAAACACCCACATTTATTTTTTGATACAAAAAAGTAAGTATTTTCTGTGTTTTACATATAACCCTGTTGAAAAAAAATCCCAACTATTTTAACGTCCTCAGGCGAAATTTTTTGAAAACCCTTAAAATTAATTGTAACGCGTAAACTACAAATTCATACATAGGGTGTTTTTGTATGGCCACTGGCATGAGAAATCAAGATTTTTCACTTAGACGTAATCTTTTGGACGTCGCTGTATATCAAACACTAAATCCCATAAAATGTTCACCAATAGGATAAACAGAGGGGTATTTAGCCATCTATGTTGTTGGGTGTATTATTTATAATGCATTTCACTTCATAACAACAATTTCCAATCACATTTAACTTGTTCCAATCTCATTGTGATCGATCAACAAATAAAATTATAATAATAGTGTATGCTAGATACATAAAACATTATTTTAAATAATACAAATTATCAAGTAACTGTTATATATATACAAATTTTCTTACAAGAGCATACTAATGTATATCGACACAGCGTAAGGATTATAATCCATACTTTAATACATCTTATTCGGTGTTGGAATTATTCAACCAAGAATAATACGTCAAATCAACATAAAAAGTCAGACCAATATCAAGAAACACTTCGTGTCACGATGTATAATCAATGATAATAATTATTTAAAATACTAGTTGAAATTATACTAATCAATCGGCACATACCTAATGCTCACTAATTATTTACATCCTGGATTTATGCAGAGGTGTGTATTACCGAATTGCATGGGTACAAAGTTGCAACAGCGATCACGACGATGTAGCTCATCATAATATAAAATTCAGGTTTTTAATTCTCAAGTTTGACTTGGTTCATGTTTCGATGACAAGTATTTTTTTATAGATTAATACACATTTGTGTGTGCTACGAAAAGTTTTGTCTATTGACTCCTAACTTTGTTTTCTTTAGTATTAAACCTGATCGTGATCGTCACTGCTTTGCAACGACCGTAACATATATAATTAAGTTAAAGAGTCCGAGTTATTGTAAATATTAAAAAGACGTATTATTAAATTTAAAATCGCATCGTACGTTGATCTGTTTACCAGAAATAAAAGCCGGGCCATCCTATTCGGAAACGACGTAATCCAACACCGTAAAGTCGATGTACTTGTCTGATCTTAACTGTCATGGACGAGCCAATCGCATCTTGCGAACCGTCTCAACATAGTGCTTGTTATGAGACATCACCGACTCCTGTACCTTCGGTGGCAATTCTTCCATAGACGGAGCTGTGCCCTCCTCAATATCAGTGCGCCTGTAGAACAGTATGTAGGGCGTGCTGGAGCGATTCAGGCCGTTCAGCTGCCCCTCATCGGAGGACGTGACGACGTCGTCGTTGTACATGTTCCACTGATCGTTGTCTTTAGCGAGAGTGTAGTAGTGGCCCGAGTCGAGGGTAGTCCCGGCGTGGATGACGGCCGCGTACAGACTGTAGGAGGCGTGCACGGCTTGCGAGCGCACTGTCGGAAGAGTGATGGTGTGGTTGTGGTACATCGAGTGCATCAGCTTCGTTTGCACTTGCAGCTTCGGGTCGAACCTGTTGACGGTAGTTCTAATCTCAAAATCGAATTTCTGTTTTCAAGCGGAATACTTTATATTGTCAAAGAATGACAGAGAAACTAAAAGAAGAGGAGTTATAGTAAAGCTTAATAGGAAATCGAAAGACTTACTTGAAATTCTTTAGCACAAGAATCAGATATTTGGGTGTGGTCTCGATGAGCACACTCCTCTCGGCATCGCGGAGTCCTCCGCAGTCACGGCACTGGTATTGGTTTTCACCAGTCAGGCTCTCCTTGGAGCAGTAGTACTCGAGGAGGCTCTGGACATTGTGCTGCCAGCCCTCCGGCTTGTCGGGGAACGCCAGTTGGAGATCACGGAACACGTCGCGGGAGAGCGATGATGAGTGGCACTCGGTGCACTCGACGCGAGTGAGCAGCACTCCCCCGAACATGCTGTCGATGAATGAGTCGCGGCGCAGGAATGCCGACTCGTACATACGCATGCGTTTCTTCGGCGGCACGGTCTCTGTATCAGGCGACGTACGCTTTTGTCCGCTGGTGGAGCTCGAACCTGAAAATTATAAAAAAAACTCAGTAAAATCTTTATTGTTCGATTTATGATTACTCAGAAGCAATGTGATAAATATTATTAAAACTCGAGATAAAGAAGGACTTTTCTTGGTTTAACTTGTTAAAATATTACTTTCATTACTATGTTTCATTTTGTAATCTGCGATGCGAGAGGTTAACTCGGATCAGCGTCGTGTTAAACTCGTACGAGTGTCCCTATGTCATGCAAATGCAATGTTATCTGATCTGTTTCTCTATACAACACAATGTATAAAATAAAATGAACAGGCCTCGCACAAACCAAACAGAAGTCCTTTTTCAGTTTTCTCTTTCATACATCTAGACAGTTTTATCCTAAAGAAATCTAGAAAATATGTATGTTTATGTAATATGTAAGTTGCATGACAAAGTCATTTTAACTATGTACGAAATTCCCCATGCAAGCCCTAACGTCTATCTATCCTTTACCCTGCTGTAATGTTTTTTAAAACAGAAATCATCATAATCTTGCTTAAGTCGAATTAGCCAATTTAATCTAAACTTTACTATAATTTTGCTCAAAGCAAACTTGAGGTGCATACATGATAAGGCAAGCTTACCGGCGGCACTGCTGCTTGGGCGAGGCGATACTGAGCGGCGATTCGGCCCCGGCTCGGGATTATCATTGACATCGGTGCTGCAAAAAAATAAAATAGACAATATTAAAAAGAAACCTCACATCGTTTGCGTTAAGATAAAGTTTCGTTACTACGAGTATAAGCTCGGACTTATTGTTAGTGTAAACAGTTCGTTACGTAATGTACTTAGTAATATGCACTCTGTGTGATGAGGAACAATAAGGACTTATTCCGTCACTTGTTGGATCAACAACACTTGACCAGCATCAATTGTCTCCGCGTTGGCTATATTCCTTTCTTGTTTATTTTACGTTAGAATACATTGAAGTGTCTTCCAATTGTCTGTCATTGTAGTGATTGATTGAAATGTGTATATTATATGTATGCTGCAACTTTGAAATGTGCAAATCCAAAATGTTTTTTTTTTATTAAAATTAAATTATTATAAAGTACTAAACTTTGTAATAATATTATGTATTATGCTGTTCGTTGGTACGCGCATCATTTGAGTATAATAGTTATTAGAAAAATAATAAAATGGAATGGTTAACCATAAATTTGCAAATTGGAGAACAACTCAAAATATTTTTATGGAATAATTGACACAAGCTACGGCTATCAGGTCGAGTAGTTAATAATCAAGAACAAGTAATCCGTTTCAGGCCACATTTAATGTTAAAGTACCTGGTAGACTGTGTAGCCTGCTGTGCAGACTGTGCTACGATGCGGAGACGGCTGTGGCTCGACAGGACAGCCGGGCGGGAGTAATCGAAGTTGAGATCGGAGCAGTGCTCGTATGACTGCAGTAGCTCGAATAGGTACCTGATAACAACGAAAACATTGAGTTTTAAAACAATAACTCTCCACAAAAAGATAACAAAAGCAACGTGACTCAATCATATCCAGAAAAACAATTTCTTTTAATGTTCTGAGAAAACCTACAATATATTTTCACAAGAAACCCTTGCTATCAAATCATTAGCTACACAATACCGTCTGAGATGTCACAACAATGAACATTAAAAATACTCGGACCCCCAGACCCCCACCCACGTAGGAAGACGAAGTCTTATAAAGTCTGAAAGCTACCAATGTCGAGTTTCAAAGAAAAATTCAAAACAACCCTTTTATTGCGCAAACCTATTCATGGGCCTAACGTCATTTTCGCAGAATTTTAACTTTAGCAACCAGCGTAAGTACATGTGCCAGACATGATCACGTGTCCAAAAAATTATTTGACAAAATACGAAGAATCAGGGAGAGTTAATTTTTAATCGTAAATTGAATTAAAAAGTAAAACCCGGGAAAGCACGTTAAGCCGTCGGCCTTAGCAGTCATTTGTAGATCTTTGATAGTCGTTACGGGTAATAGGAAGCCAGCAAGTCTGACAACCAGTCTTACTAAGGGGTGTCGTGTTACCCCTAAAAAGCATAGAGCACATTATCATAGTCGTAAAGATAGTGTTCATAGATACTGTATGCCCAAAACCTCATAAGGTCTATAGACATCGTAGACTTTTTACACGTGACTATGCTGTGCACATGTACCTACACCTGTTGCCAGGGATTTCTTTCCAAACTTTGTGACGCAAACAGAACAAAAGCAGGAACGTGCCCCATGGTCTGTCTGTAAATCAGGGCCGAATATTTTTGTTAGGTTAAAGCCTGTATTCCGAAAACTACGGCAGAAAATAATCCTGTGTGACTTTTGTTTGTTCTTTGTGACTTGCAAGTGCTTTTTTATTTAATACTTAAATAGGCGGAAAACTAAATTTTCACATTCTAATATCTATTGTCAAGTCATACTACTATCCTACTTGTATTCTAAATGTGAAAGTTTATGAGGTGCGTATGTTCGTAACTCCTTCAGGCAAAAACTACAGAGTGGATTTGGATAAAATTTAGTAAAAAATCTAGATTAACATAGGACACTTTGTAGTTTCCTCAGAGTTCGGGTGAAATCGCGGGAAACAGTAAGTTGATAATATAATATTTATATAGTTTAAACGTAATGTGACAGGTAAGGCGCCATTTCAGTAATAGATTTTAGCACTTAAACGCCAGTAAAGTGCAATAGGTAATTAGGACATTAATACGCTCGGACATTCCTATAATACAATCGTACATAAGCCATTTGACTTCTCGGGCCTAATACAATTAACTGTGAAGGGAATAGGATGCAGCTACCACCCCTTAATCCTGCTAATATGCTTCCAGGAACCATGGATGGGATCTGTCTGATTCAATCTATAGCGTTGAGCTAGCGTATTTACTACGGGAAATAGGTCAAACATTTTCCAGCAATACTGCGCATGTTTGCCCGGTGCCTCCGACGTGTGTATGTGGAGGCTTCAATAGGTATGTTACGTAACTGTTACATAATATGCAACAATAATTGCATTTTAGCATCAAACAGAAATCATTCTGTTTTAAGCAAAACACGTCAGGGGCATATTAGGAGGTACTTCGGAGTCTTATAAGGGTGTTTTTTAGAAACAATTTCACATGTCAGGGTCCTGTCGGCGTCCTATTACTGAGCCTCTCCTGTCCGTCTGTCTGTCAGCAGGCTGTATCGCATGAAACGCAGTAAGTACAGTTGAAATTTTCAGACTGTTTACTTCTATTGGCAATATGAAGAAATACTAAAAAGTCGGATTCGCACACGTTTCTTTAATAATGTTAACATATCTCATATAAATGTTGTACATTATCTTGTGCGACGATAGTACGGACAACTTCGTGTGTGTGTGGGAAGGACTTTAATGCCATGGCAATAGTAACAGCCTATTACTTTTAGTAGGTAAACAAGGGTTTTTTAAAAGGCATATTTAATAGTGTAATAGTTAGTCCGTATAACATCAGATATCTGTCAGTGAAATTCGAAAATCGGTCCAGGGGCCAAGGGGGCAGGGTTACCATGACGTGCCAAATTAGGAATAGTTTAATCGTGTGAAAAAGACGGTGCTATACCACGTTCGCGTTGTGTCGCGCTTTCACACTATAGCGAATGCAAATACTCATGGTGGTACGGCCCCAGGTGTTTCAAACCCCCAGTTATGTTTACCGATGTTCTGCTATCAGCGTACCAGCAACTGAGTTGCACGTGAATATATTTTATTTATAAGATGCGACGAGCCACATATTGTGTTAACGTCTCTCGGCAGGAAATTTACCTAACAAGAAAATAACCCTCTTCAAACAAACTACACCGCACCACTCGGACACAATCACACCGCACGTGCATCGTGCAACGCTATAAATACCTATTATAAATACGAAAATTGCTATGCATGTAGGTACTATGTTTGTTACTCTATTACGCAAAAAGAGCTTAGTAGATTTGAATAAAAAAAATACACACATATTTTATAACCTGGATTAACACATAAGAAACTTTTTATCTGAGTGCGCCAAGCAGGTCTCTCAGAAACTGGGGAAACCGCGGGAAACCGCTAGTCTAAAATAAATGTGTGCCCGTGCCCGATATTATGATCTCGCGGAAAGTTTGTGTATTGTAAGACTTTACTCCCACCACTAACACGTCTGTCGTGTTGTGTGTATTTTTCTTTGGCGGATCTTTAAAACTGCAAGAAAAACTTAATAGGGTTTTCTTTTCAGAAATTCACAAGCTTTAAGATAAAATTTCCTGTCAAGTTATTAAATTCCAAACCTCGGAAGAAGCTTTAGAATTCCTGTAAAGGTTAATTACATGTAACATCTTGAAGAGCTTTTAAGACTTAGTTGATATTTAATTTGCAAGCTATTGGAACTGATATCAGCGTAGTATATTTATTTGAACTAAATTACTAATTTTAATTGAAATATAATGTCAACCATACGTTTTACGTAATACAATTGATACGTTAGAATAGCTTGGAATTTTGCGTGTAGGTAAAGGCAATATTTTGGTTAAGCTGGTAGGCCAAACGTTAAAATTTCTGCCAAATTTTAATGTTACACGTTTGGCATTTTAATTTCCAAAATCTATCACGAATTTGTTAAATGGATAAGTGCAGCGGAGCATCTGTCAGGTGTTCAAACTTCCCTGGTGATTCCATACCTTATTCCAAATCTCACTTAATACGAATTTAATCTCTCAATTCAAGACTTGAACACGCTGTGGGTCGTCCATCTTGGGAAAACTAAGGAGCTTAAGTTTATTTAAGTGTTGAAGACGTGTAAATTCTTACTTCAAATTAAGTAGCTTAAGATTCACTTAAGAGTTTGGTTAACTAAACTTCAATTCTGAAGTTTACGTATGAATCTTTTATAAGAATGTATTGAAAAGGTGAAAATGTGTTTACTCCGGTTAAATTTTTGGAAAGGTCTGATTTGTCGCAACGAGTCATTATTGCATGTTTTTTTCCAATTAATTTAAGCTTTTCAAATTGAAGACCGGCCTATGGTACAAACACTATCCGGGCCCAATATGGTTTATTTGTGATATGCAATGCTTCGTCGAGTTAGTTTGCAAGATTTCACAAACAAACCTGGGGAAATTAGTTATTTACAGTTATTTTCAGTCCGGTTTTATCGTCTAAAAGAAGGAAACACCATTTGTATACATATATGCATACATATATAAATAAAGTTATCAGCGCATTTGAAGAACATAATACACCCACATTGTACCTACCTATTGAAAAAACAAAACAGAAATCTATTTCTTAATATATCTATTTATAATTAAAAAGCTTTACATCATATACCAAAGTCTCAGGTTCTCAGTAAACAGCCATCATTATAATAAGGATTCATTTTGAACTGAGTGGCTGAGAGTCCTATAAATAGGAAATCAATGATGTAGCGAGTCGCCTACGCTTAGAAAATGCTTATTATTTTCTCGTTACTTTTTTCAAAGAAAAATGAGATTTACTGAATAGTTTCTTTTTTCAAACAAGATTCAGTTAATAATAGGGCCTTTCAGTTTATATCCTTGCGAGTTGATTATGCTAAGAGGGTCACCGGCATCGGGATGTATATATTTTTAAAATTTTAATTTAAAATATGTCTTATTCGTATCGCCTGGACAGTTATAAAAGGACAATGCACAGAGGTTATCCATCCTTTTCAGAACTTTTATATGTATTTGAAACTTATTATAATTATTATCAGATGAAGCTCAAATCAGGTTACGTCACATTGCTTCTTGGGAATGTGTTTAGAAATTAAAAAAATATATATATAAGAAATAAATATAATGTTCAGAGCTTCAAAAAATAACATAATATTAGTGTAAACATACTGTTAATGATGAGTGACGTTTGAGTCCAAAATATAATTTAAAGGAAACTTGTTGTTTAAAGTAAATTTCTAAAAATATAAGTTTGCGCTTGGGCCACATAACGTTTTTAATATCATGGATAAAAATATCCAATAATTTCCTGTGATGATGGGGCAGTCGTTTATAAATAGAAGATAAGCTCGAATAACTTCACTAATAAGCTATGGGGTAGTTGTCTGCAGTGGCGTAACTATAGGGTGGCAGGGCTGGCAACATGCCACGGGCCCCCGACCCAAGAGGGCCCCGGCCCAAGAGGCCGCCACCTCAGCAATTTTTTTTTAACATTGCATTTAATTGAGAGGCGGCATATGCCCAGCAGTGGGACGTATATGTATAGGCTGGTGAATGTGAATGAATGTAAATAGAGGCGGCCTTAGGGGGTGGCGAACGGGGCACTCGCACGGGGCCTCGCGCTACAACCCGAGCAATATTTTTTTTTATTCAATATTTTTTAATTTGCTTGAAACACTTCAAGCTCGGTTTCTGTAGAAACCATGGATGTATTATTCGCATAATATATTTATGGTAGAAACACACAGATTCTCCAAACGCTACACTATAAAATATCGTATACCTACCGCTACCGCTCGGTGCATACCCCATGTACGTATGTTTCATTACGTTCGTCAACTCATTCACTTTACGCTTATATATTACCTTTATAGCTGTAGGCTTTGACTTATACATAATATATAAGGGTAGGGCGGAATTGTCCGAAGAACTTAATGTCATCTCGGTGCTGAAATAGGTTTAAATTTAACAGAAAAAAATAACTGAAGTTTTTCCCAATATTGACATTGTCCTGAAAATTATTGCTACTACAAAATTAGTGTTACCTCTGAAGAAATGCGTTTTTGAGACTAAAAATTATTAGGAATTCGATGACACTCAGTGCCGGATTAACCACGTAGCAGGAGTAGCGATTGCTACGGGCCCCGCGCCTAAAGAGGCCTCGCGCATCCCAACTGGCCGACCTCGCGTGAGCGTATTTTGTTGCATACATACATATAATTGAAGACCTGTGGCCCCCACACGAAAAACGAAAAAACGAAAAACGTGAAATTCAAGGAAGCAAGAGTTGATTAGAGAAAGCATCGAGATTAGTCAACAGTCAGGGAAACCCTGAAATTCTTGGCGAAAAACAAATATTATTTATTCCCTATAATTTTATTATTTTATTTTTATGTATTATTTTATTGTCTCGCTGACGAAAATTCGCGCTCGCTGCGCTCGAGCTTTCAATTATATATTCTTATATCTTTTCAGATTATATTTTTGTTACAATTTTTTTATTATTATCATGTTACAAAAAAATTCGCGCTCGCTTCGCTCGCGCTTCCAATTGCGTATTCCTATTTATTTGACATTTTGTTTCTGATACTATTTATTGAAAAAACCCTATAATATTCATGCTAAAAAAATCGCGTTCACTTAGCTCGCGCTGTCATCTACAGTAAACCCTTTAGGTTATCTGATATATGCCATGGTAAAATAACTAAATAACTCATATCTTCCTTCCAAAACGACATTACTGAGTTAGGAAAATATGGCAAAATGGAATAATAGGTAGAACGACGTGTATCGCTTTATGGAATTTGAAAAAATCACAAAGCAGCTCGGATTCAGAAAATTGGTGGTATTACTACCTGTCGTCGTATCGTATATGTTATCCATATACGCGTATTGAATGTTATTTTTTACCAATATACACTTAAGACGCATAGCAGATCAAGGGCCCCTCGATCAAATTTTCTGCGGGCCCCGCGCTTGCTTAATCAGGCACTGAAGACACTAATCTGCTTTAATTAAAGATTTAGTCTTAGGAAAAGTTGCTATTTGTGTTTGTTAACTATTCTAAATCAACCAATACTATATTATTATTATATTAAACATTTAAAAACGTAAAAAAATATTTATTTAAGTATAAATCTTAAGCATTTCTTATCAAACATATAACCGGGGATTGTCCCTGGGTGCCTTTATATAGTGTATACAGGTACAATAACCGGTCATAAGCAGTGGCGTGCAAAGAGATTTTAGGCAGGGTAGGCAGAAAAGCCAAAGCGTGCGGACGAGCGGCGCGCGACCTTCGATACTACGATAGGTACGCCTGCCCGTGAAATGCGCCGCCGCGCCGGGTGACACCCGCCTGGCTTTGGTACCCACTTTTCAAAAATACCTTTCCCGTTTTGGTTCGTCGTCTTGTCGATCAAATAATGATGCATGTAATTTGCCACCTCAAATAATCATAGATTCAGATTTGATTTAAAAATCTCGAACATGAGTACAGACCTAAGAACGAATTTCATAAATAGTTGTCCATAACTCCGTCGTATTTCGCATGAAAGTTGACCTCTCCTAATAACTTCCCATATTCACATTCAGGAACAAATTCTTTCACGCAAAGTGAGCTCATGTTTACTCCAAAAACAAACAATATCAAAAGTGATTGAATAATATTTCGGTTTCGATCGACTTTCATCGTGTTTCAATACGATTTTTTCCAAGTGTACGGAAGCTTCTAAGTCAGATTGCTCATGGTTTTGGCTACCGTAGGAGATAAATATGAATAGTTGAAACCTGCGTCGTTTCAGACGGTTTTATTAATTTATTGTGTGTGTAAAATAGTAGGCAAGGGAAATAGCGTGTATGCAATCCGAGAGCTAATAATATGAATCGAATTGTTTTGTATTGAATTTACGATTGACTTTACCTTTAGTTTGTATTAATTGTAAATCTGGTGTACAACGGCCTTTCGCGATCACTTGTTTTTTTTCTCCGAAAGATAGTGTTAAAAACTCATAATTTTTAATTTTCTGTACACACACACCACTTTCACAGTGAATATATTCCATTTCACACTATTATCAACGCTTAAAACTCACTATTATTAAAATATTAAGAAATATTCGCTAGCACAGAACAAGTCAGATAAACACAGCAGATAAACAATAACAATGGCGACGCGCGCGAAACTCACGTCACAGAAAAAAAAAATACGACTAAAAGAAATGTTGTTTACTTAGAGATAAGAAAGTCAAAACATGCTACTTTTTAAAATAGTTACATTACATCATAATGTAGATCGGTTCGGAAAACATCGGCCACCGTCTCTTGTGGCCTTGTCGATAGCCGAAGGTTTCCGAACCGATGTTTCCGTCGTATAAATCGAATTAAGACATTGCCTTTTTTGTTATTTGTGTGCGTAATTTGTATCAATGTGTGCAAAATATTTATACGAACGCACACTGCATTGTATTCGCATGTCTACGAGTCTTCTTACAAATACTATTGTACGAAATGAGGCATTCACGTTTTCTGCCTAGATTCGCTAGGGGCGCCCTAGTACCGCGCAAACTTTTTTGTGTTGTTGAAATGTATCGCGAGTATTCTTCGTAATACCACCAATATTCGACAGGTGGAGCTGATTTAAGTTTCAAGATTTTTTATTGATAGTAATTACTCTGAGATAAAATATTAGATACTTATTAAAATAAAATAAAGATAGTAAATATTTTCTGAGTTATGTAGGGTAGGCAGTGTCTTTTTGCCTATATGAACTGCACGCCACTGGTCATAAGTCATGATCACATTTCATAAAAGTTATCTGAAAGGGCTTCTGCGTGGTGGCTTCGGGCCCACGTTCGCCTCCCAAAGGTCCGGGACTCTGTAGTCCCGTGCATAGTAAAGAATGTGATAATTATTAGAATTAGCCTAAAGACAAGGGCCTCGCAAAGGCCTGCCGCCCGGAGCCTCGCAATGGCTAAGGCCGCCGCTGATTATGTAAATGTATAAACCCATGCTCTTGAAAATAAAATTGTTATTAACTGTTGGATTACTACTTTAAGTGGTTTATTAAAATTAAACTAAGTACAACGTGACGGGCCTTACTGATAGGGCCCCATCAAAAGAATTTGCCACGGGCCCCAGATGGTATAGTTACGCCACTGGTTGTCTGAGACATTGCCCACACACTGCCTACAGTGGCAGACAACAAGAGAGCGAGGTTCCTGTCTGTATAAATATAGAAAGGTCACGCCAATGGCAGGCCTATGTCACTCCATGCAATGCGCGCGATTTTACTTATAATTCATCGAGATACCTCCGTTGTTCGTGTCGATATGAGTCGACCAACCAAGATGATATTATCTTTAAAAATGAATTACCGATCTATTTTTTGTGTTCGTTATTTTCAGGACAAAGTATGTATAAAATAAAATTAAAAAAAATCGACCAATTAAATATCACATTGTAATTAAATAGTACAAAGTTCACCGGGTCAGCTAGCATGTAATAATAGATCAAAAGTTTTTTTAATTGAGCTACGTACATTTTCATACGCAGTGGTCGGTGAAATAGAGGGAATCGATGGTTTTATGTGAAATTGTTATTCTGATACGTACCTAATAACAGAGGCATTTTATTATCAACACATGTTCTGTATTGCAAAAGGTGTTGTTGCGGGATGTTCGAAAGAGTTACTGACGGCGGACCCGGAACACAAGAAAGGAACATGGTTGGGTTTTAGTTAGTCAGTCACAGTCCCTCCCGATCCACCAACAGCGGGAGAAGTCGATGATTTCCCATCCCTAAAATTTCCCTAAAATACTAGTAATAAATTAGCTAGCTATAATAATATTATAGCTTATCACAATGCCTTTCCAAACTGATTCTTCTCGATAAGATTCAGCGACTGCGACAGTATCTATCTAAAGGAGAAGGAGAAATAAGAAGAGTCTTACGACGTGAGCTATATATAGGTACTGAAATCGCCAGTCTGAAACCGATATGGAATCTGTACTCACCCCAAAAACTCGGAGCTGTCATGTTGGTTGTCCCTGGTGAAGAATGGAGGCTTGACCACAGCGAAAAACTCATCAGGGTTCAGCTTGGTTGAGATGGAGTGCATCATCTTGCCGAACAGAATCCCCATCTTCGACCAATATGGCACAGCTGTCATCTTAAGCACAACGTGGGTGCTGAACCTGGGAGAAAGAACAAATTGATATTTTAAAGCACCATTTATTTCTTATGAGAATTGGCAAATCGTTACAGTCATCAGCATTTTGTAATATAAACGGTATTGAGCGAAACCATTAAAAATCTTACTTATGGATAAATTAGTTAAAAGACAACCACGATGGGTAATTTCGCGATAAAAATCAGGAAAGAATAAAGTCCAGACAATTGTCAACTTTATTCACCAACGCTAACTTCAACCTTTCGACGAGAATCTGTTTTCACTATCTACCAATCAATAATTAAATGTAAAAAACTCAATTACTTCATCTTGAGGTTAGCGTTGTATGGACCGTATAGAAAAGGGATTTGCTTGACCGAGATATTTTTAACACTGTTTCAAAGTTAAGCTCATTGCTAAGTAATAGTGAAAGTTTTATCTTGCTGTGACAAAATAACAAATTATATATTTTTTCGATGTGTTGCTTTAAAAGCCCTTTTTCATACATATATATATATGTGTTACGTTATGGATAATATTTGAATTAAATCAATACTTTTCGTCGCCACTTCGCATAATGCATAGACAAGTTTTCTCTAACACTAAATGTTATTGTTGAGAGAAAACTTAACCGACAATTCTGGAGGCCTACTCTAACTCACCGAAACGAAACTTCGGAACGACCGAGAATAGACGATAACATTTTTTGTGGTACGGTAAGGTGCGATTTGATGCTCTGTACAAAGAGGGATGTACTTATACTATCCATATATAATAATCGTTTGAACCTTACCGCCCTAAAATTGACAAGGAAAGGTTCCGAATTTCAAAAGAAACTTCGATTTCGTTGAGTTAGAGTAGGCCCCCAGGTTCGGCAATTCAATTCGGAAAAGTTCCGGTGAACTCACACAAAGAACTAATAATGTATTATAATAGAATAACATAAACTAATACAGTCAAATTAATAACGCGGTATTGAAATAATAATAAATAATATTAGCCCCAGCAGTCAGCCGACGCAGCTCCAAATTACATTCGCAAAAAGCCATAGTAAATACGCGTTGCAAACTTTGCAAGTGAAAGTACAATCGAGCTTGTTAATAAATTCGCTTGAACTGTGTGTTTAAAAAAATATTGGAGTTGTATATCCAATATGGATCAGGTTAATAATTAAATTAACAAATATCGAATGTGCAAGCAAAGACAGATAGCGAGGCAAAGAGCTTTCCCTATTGCTTTCAACAATAATCCTTTCGCAATATATAGAGTTTTGCCAGCATAGAACACGAATATTTCCAAATGTATAGTTTCAACCATACATGTTTGAGTTAGAATACTTAGAGGTAAACTAAAATCCAGCTTTGCCCACCAGGACGAACTAATTGTTTCAGTGTATTTCATCTCGCTATTATATTATATGAAAGCAGTTTCCAACTTGATAGGTAATACGGACGTCCACAGGACACGTTATTCAGTGGAAATTCTCTCTGAGCTATTTCTAGGAACTTTCATCAGTATTGATCGAGTCCCTGTTATTGAAAACTAAAAGCTCGCTCGCTAGCTGTTCCCGTTAAAGTAAATTAAAGCTCTCATATTATGTAAGAGTAGTATTAAAATAAATAAATATTTGAATTATGGGTCAATTTCAGGCATCACATTTTAAGGTAACCTGACAAAAGCATTGCGCGTCAGAAAATATGAACCCAATTTGCAGAACTTTTTTATATTATATTATGTAATTACAATTAATCAACTCAATAAAAAAAACAAAGCGTAATTTAAAACTGTAGTCTTTTAAAGAAAGGCTAACAGATATTACGCGGTGTTATACGTTGTCTTGGATGACAGCACTACAGTAGTCAACCGTCACTCTGTCACTGTCACTCTTTTTTTGACACTCAAGATTTGAGGGGATGAAAGCCGGATAAAGGATATAGAAGATTATTCTACCAATAAAAACAAAAGCTCTATTAGTAATTTGTTATCTTCATGTCTCTAATTCTGACTGAGAAATTTAATTAAGTAATACGCTCAGCTATATCCAACCTTCCAGGAATTATTATTAACATCTCTGAGAGCTACGTTGTCGGAGTCTGTAAAGCAGTGCATTTAAAAATATATTTGTAGCATTTTCAATCCCTTCGAGCGAAATATTCACCAGCTCAAAGCTGAAATTCCACTGAAATTCTAGAACAGCGCTTCGTGGAAACTTCCAGCAGTATTGATCGACGTTATATACTAGCATTGCGCAGGCTGCTTTAATATAAAAATATGGGTACTGTATTTAAAATTGGCAGGTAGCATTTTGAACAGTTGAATTTTGCATAAATATTTATATGTAGGTACATAATGTGTTTTATACGGCTTTCATTAAAGGCTTATGACAAGAGTAGGTGCTGATGACTGTATGTCTGTTATCCTACTGCACCTATGAATTTTTTAAATGAAAATTGGTTTATAAATCACAATGGTCAAGGATCTAAGACCAAGTTCAGGAAGATTTCCTGGTGGTGCGGATCAGTCGAACGCGATTTTACCACTTAGGTCGTATTATCCACGTGTAGCTCACATGAGTGCAACAAGTTTGTTCGGCTTGTTCCAAGCCAGAGCAAGACGCGGATTAATCGACTACCGACGAATATTTTCCACTCAAGATAGCAGTTATTTTAGTATTCTAGTGAACATCATAAATAAATTAACAAAAGTAACAACAGGCTCAAGTTTACGAAACCGCTGTTATCGATTTAAAAATCTATACTTATAGTAGCAATAGAGGCGTTAAAAATGCATAGATTCAGCTATTCGAGGGTGTACCAGAATAGAACATTCGCAGGCAATATTGAATCAATCAATTATTGTACTTCTACATACGATGTATGTGTTGCAAGGGACGAAATTATTCAATGGGATATAAAGCCCTTACACCAATTTTGTGGACACAAATCCCGACAATGGCGTCCTGAATCAACTCTTGCTTTGCGGGCAAAGAGGACAGTCAGTATAAAATACGGACAAGGAGTTGACGCCAAAAAATATTTATAAATGCACAAGAATATAAATCACAGAGCGACAATCCTTCGACTCTCAAATACGAATTGTAAAGCTGAATATTTCGTGTCAATTGATTTACATTTATTTCCATCACTAAATTTATTTGCAAAACAACAATTTATAAGTATATTTACAATATAGTGGGAGAACATAAGACCATAGGCTTTGCCCATTGAAACTGATTACTATAAATGCATGATTAAGCATCTGTCCTCATCATAATAAAGTATATTTTACATTTACGTTGGCAGTTGTTACCCTACATGTAAAACCAAACGCCTCCGAAAATAATTTAATGCAAGTAAAACCACTCCGAAATGAATTGATGCGAACGAACCTTCATACAATACAACTGTTTTCAACAGATTAAAATCGGAATCGATGCTTATAGGTAGATATATTTCAGGCTACAAGCGACATAAATAGTTCTTTTAACGTTATTTTTGGGCCTTGTATTGACAAAGAACAAAAACTATTCTTTTCGAATGTAAATGATTAATACGTTAAGATCCGACTATATGATCACCGGTAGTTTATCGGTTAATAAATTTACGAATGTTTTGCAAATTAAGCACTCAGCAATTAATATTCGCTTCAGCAGAACAACATCATGAATTGATAATAGCAAACGCAGTGACTGAAAGGACCATGGGCAAAAATGTATGAGCTCCGTCCCCACCTACCAACACAAATGGAACTGGTGCCAATTGTTCCTAAAGTATCCACTATTTGATATAAAAACGTTTTTTTTACATAAATCAGTGGGGTTATAAAAATAATGTATTATTAATAAGCCGGTCCGGCGAACTTCGTACCGCCCATAATTATTTTTTTCGTTATTTTTCCGATGTTTTAATAGTTATTCTGCTATTTGGGACAGATACAAATACAAAAAATCAAAAACCATGAAAATCGGTCTAGCCATTCTCGAGTTATCCTCACAATGCAATGAGTAAGCAAATAAAAATATTGAGTATAATATATTATTATTGCTCGTTAGAGGAGCTCATGGCTAAGTAACAGCCACACAGGTCGACTGATCAAATGCACTTGCATGTACGCGTATGCATGCAAACGCGTTTTCATGCTGCTGCGATTCTTCAATAGGTCGGAGTGGCGCAGTGTGGGTGACGGCTGGCTACTTGCGTCGACCAGGAGAGTTTATGTATAATGGCCTCTGCTTGTTGACTGGTCGAACTGTGGGGTGCCGTGCCGATTTGTTTGATGTGGCTGAAGGGTGTGACCAGGCTTGCGCGTTACCTATAGGCTAGGTGGTCATGAACCCGAAGAAGCCGTGAGTGGTAATTGGCTGGGTGACACGCTGGTTGCTGCTCGACGATGGTAGGAAGTTGAGTGAGAGTTGACAACGATGTTGAAGCTCTTGACATTAGGAGATTTGGCTGATGTTTATCACGTCAGGGTCACCAATGTGGAGTATCACATCACATTATACACCGCCGTCCACACAAGTTAACACAGTATCAAATTCAGTTATCACCAAGTCCTTTATTGTGCATGAAATATTTGCATAGAAACGTTAGGATACTAGGAAAACCCAATGCATTTGGGCAACGTCCCCATAATAAAAAAACATCAGCTTGATAAGATGTATCAATTGAGCTACATTTCATTTCTGTTGATGGGTGGGGACGATTCCGCCCATGGTCCTTTGTTTTGACTTTTCTGCAAGAGTAAGCCACTTTAAAAGAATAGTTAAAGTGTAAAAGTGTATTGTGAACATATTCGCAATTAACACTTACACTTAACAAATAACACTTCGTATTTTACTACACCCGTAAAATATTTTTTAAAAAGAAAAAAAGTTTTTCTTTGTTGGGCGGACAACTTCTTACAAGAGTTCAATAGATGAAAAATACTCCGAGAAATGTCATTTTTGGGGGTCTTGTTCCTATTATTGCGGAAATTAGCACACAAATATTGGAGAAACCCGTGCGGTGAAAAGTCATTACCGTTCCGAAAAAAAGTTACAAAAGTTAACACTAACTTCTCAAACGATTCAGGATTTTCTCGGATATTCAGGAGCTTATGATATTATAATTGATTTCATTAATTCCATTAATATTTTACACCATTCAAGTTTTTTTAAGTAATTTTCATATACGTATTTAAATTAATTAATTATTACGTTATAGAAATTTGACTTTTAGTAAATATATACCATACATAAAATTTCCCGATTTATAACACTTACAAAAATTTACCGTCACTAATATTTGAAAATTTTAAAATATATAAACAAAACAAATGACTTACTGCCTAGTGACAAGTAGAGCCTGCATCACGCTGTTCATGTAGCATGTATTGCCCAGGTTCAGGAGGCCCACCTTCCTCATGGGAGCGTGAGTGCTGACGCTGGTCAAGCACACGTTACGAGCGCGCCACGGAGTCAGCTGCAAGAAGCGACATCCACGGGAAGCCATATGGCGCTCCAGGCATAAAATCTACGGAAAAATAATAAAAACAATATATTACCTTTTCACAAATATCGCTGAATTAGGTGGACCCAACATTTCACATTCCAATACAAGATTTAAATTTTATATTCCAATGGATAATGTTGTGTTTCGCACTAAAACAGCAATTAATTATTATATGAACAAGAATTTAAAGATTAAATGCTGGTCTAGTACATCAGGTTGATCCATGCCGACTCGGTTCCGGCGACACCGTAACGTCTGAGCTCGGGTTGGCATATTGCCGACTGTCCCGCTGCCCATGTCCGGCCGCGACCGCGGCCAACCAGCAACTAAAGCGCGGGGACTTGAAAGCCGCCGTGCGTGTCTGATAAGGACCGAGGGGTAGTGTTTGCTCACACGCACTTCATATCTTTGTCTTGCATTAACAACAAACCATGATCGCGAAAAAATAGGTCAAGTTCGAGTCGGAATAATGCACCAAGAGTTCCGTATTTTTTTCCGTAATAAAGTGACAATCGTCTTGTTTTTTCGACTGCAAAATTAAGTTTTTTATCGCAAAAAATATGATTACAAAGGAGAATGGGCAAAATGTTTTAGAGTTGGTCTGTCCCTCCTCTAGGGACGAGTCGTATATCATTTGAAAGGTATTTTTAAGTGCAACATTTCGTAATAATATATCTTATACCGATTGTTAGTACTTTAGGAGTAAAAGCGCGTTGAATCTAATATTATCGATTTATGTTTGGAAGTTCGTACACCATGAGGGGTGTACTAACTTCCTAGTGATGAGTCATATATTATTTGAAAGGTCTTTTTAAGTCCAACATTTCGTAATAATATATCTTATACCGATTTTTAGTACTTTAGGAGTAAGAGAACGATAAATAGCATTAATGCGATTTTTATATATTTTCATTAAATACCCGCTGACCCTTTATATTTAAAGGGTCAGCGGTAATAGGTAATAGTATTATATTAATTGACAATAGGTGTAGTACAAGAAAATATTCTACTTAAAATAACCTTTCTATTGATATATCACTCATTGCTAGAGGAAGTCTAGACCAAAAAACCTATTCTCCTTTGCATTTTTTTTTATTCATTTACAATGTGACACCTTGCTTTTATTTTGCAAAATTTCATGATTTTAGGCAATTCTCTATAGATTTTGACGGGTCTTTATGACAGACAGTCAGACGGAAAATGCTGTGACCTTATAGATGAGGGTTCCGTTTTTCTTGGTTTATGTACGAAACCCGAAAAATGGTTACTAGTACTACAAAAGTCACAATGTCAATTTACGTATGTTACAATAGGTATAAGATTTTCTGTATTCTGGTAGGAAAAATTACATGTAATAAAATAGGTGCAATCGTCTTGTTTTTTCGACTGCAAAATTAAGTTTTCTATCACAAACAAAAATATTATGATTACATAACAGCATTTTTTTTATTTATTCACTTATAATGTAAGACCTTGCTTCTATTTTGCAAAATTTAATGATTTTAGGTAATGTTTTATTGGTTTTGACTACTTTGACGGATCTTTACGACAGACAGTCAGACGGAAAACTCTGTGACCTTATAGATAAGGGTTCTGTTGTTTTTTTTGGTTTAAGTACGAAACCCGAAAAATGGTAACTAGTACTACAAAAGTCACATTGACAATTTACATAATGTACAATAGCTATAAGATAAAACGAGAGGACAAATCATGTCGTGTACTTTGATCGCTGCAAATCTTAGCTAATATTTATAAATGCGAATGTGAATTTGTTTGTTATACTTTCACGGTAAAACGGCTGAAAGGATTTAGATGATATTTGGTATGTGTACACACATACCAAATAGTGAGTTAAGTCAAGTCAATAGAGTCAAGTAAAATTTTGGAAAACCGCTAGTAATTTTTAATGATTATTATGATGAGTGACACTGAATGCTTATTTATAACAACAATACTTATTTAGCAAGTAATGAATATTAGGGTGGGATACTTATTAACTTTACTTACCACGTCATGATATTTATCCTTAAACATGTCTTGAGCTTCGCCCTTTAAAGCGTCAACATGACCATCTACGGTAGCAGTCAAAATGTCGACCACGTTCTGCAAAAGCTGACGACTCCATTGGCCGCTGTCGTTGGCAAGGTTGGCCAAAACACGTCCAACATGGGGAGCAATCTGGCAAAATAGAGTTTCAGTCAGTTATGTGAATATTACAACGAATGAAATTGAAATTTTAAGGAAAAATAAATTACCCTATCAAACGCCTCGGTGGACTCGCGCAATGATGCTAAGACGTGGAAAATAACGTCAGCTACAGACTGACGAAGCGCTATCGGGTCATCCAGAGCTAAGAAGAGGCGACCCAAGTTATCCACTGACACTTCAATCAGTATGTCAAATCGTTCATTTTCCTGTGTAAATTCAAATTGAATAAAGTAAACCTGGTAAAAAGAAGGAATTTTAAAACTTAAATATTTTACGCTTTAGTTATTCCTCACTTACCTCCAGGGCTTTAATGAAAGCGAATACCCAATCACCTAGTGCTGGAGTGCCATGCCACTCATGCAGCCAGCAATAGAGGCAAGACAAAGAGGCCCGGAGGCCAGCTCCAGCTGGACCATTGTCCCCCTGCTGCACTAGCCAGCGTGCAGCAGACAAATTGCCCTCAGTGTCAGAGCAGTCCAGCACGATCAGGACCACAGATGTGGCGGGGCAAGCATCCGACTCTATATCAAAATTACAACATTTATACAGAGTAATAAAAACCCCTAACGTAACACTTTATCTGGTATATTGATACATGGTGTGGGCCGCGAAAACTTCCAACGATCTTGGGATCTCCCACTCTATCTAGTGTTATATAAAAGCCATAATTATATCTGTTTTCAAAATAAATAGTACGAACCTTTAATGATAAATAGGTAAGACTGAAAAAGGTAATTCAAAAAAGAGAAGTAAACATGTTTCTACAACTCACGCGGGTCAGAGATGAACGTATAGAACTTGTCAAGGATTGCGGTGACAATCTCGTGACGGATGGTGCTGTGAACAGTGTTCACAATTCGAAGCAAATACTCTTCCACAGTTTGCAGAAGAGTCCACATCTGCTCTTCATTTCCTGATGCACGAGCTGCAATATATTTACTTGTGAAAATGTATTCTTAAAAAAATTTAGTAATAATCTACTTTTTAATTAGAATTAAGGGATTCCATACCAAGACATTTCACTATATCCTGACAATTTTTCACAAGCTCATGAGGTGCTGGCATATAGTTAGACTGATCATTCATCAGTTGGATATATTGTTCTAGTGCTTGCAGATCCAACTGATTACGGTTGTCATGAACCAGCTCATGCTTTTTCACCGCCATTTTATCGCTACATAAAAGAAATAAACGTAATCAATAAGTAATAAAGCTTGTATGCAAAAAAGAAGGCCCAGAGTACATGTGTCAATTGTAACATATTTTGATTCAGCACTCAGGATAAGAATGTAAGTTTTTTGAAGGATAGCAAGTCAAAACAATTATTGTAGCTAATTTATAGCGAGTTGATTCGTGGCTGTGGGCCTTATTTTCTTGCATAAAAGTATAATACATCAACACATATTGCATTGAAAATAAAAATTATAATATTGTAGGATATATGCATAATCAACAAAAGATTGTGCTAAATAAAATCTTATTGTCTAAGTTAAGCATGGGGATATATATATAAAATCAAAATCTAAGCTGATTCAGTAATAAATAAGCAATATTAGGTAGTCCAGTCAAGAAACTATTTCTTTGAAATAAATTCCAGAAATCATGATTTTGATGCTTGTACTTTACACATCTGGATGGATGGATGACATATTTTAGGAATGTTGTTTTTTAATAATATTATGCACTACATGCTGTATAATCTGTAAATCAAGGCGGTACAAATAAAAATCCTTGTTGTTGCGTTATTTTTAAGCTTTGGAAATATAAAGTTGGATTATTATGTAAACTTTAATTAAATCTTAAATAAAATCTTTTTAAAATTAAATTAATTAGATGGTAAAATATTTGTATCTGTTATTACCAAAACTGCATCATAGATATTGTGATCTTCAAAATTGACTTAAACTATATTTTTATATGATGCTGAGTGTATGCGAAAAGCAGCTGCCTGTTTTCAATTAAATGCAAAAAAATGCTTTATATAGACTAATATACAATATTTTTGCTAATAGATCAATCTTTCTGAGATTGATTTCAAATTTATACCTTGGATCATGCAACTAGTTTGACTGGACTACTGAAAAAGATGTCATTACATTGTCAGACATACATATATTCATGTATGTCTGTATCAACATTTCACACATAATTTACGCAATGACATGGTACAGGTTCATATGAAAACCACCATTGTGGTAACTCCCGAAAAAGCATTGTGTGTACTTTTGCTTTTTTTAGTAGCTTACAGCAAAATATACAACAAAACAATTCTGCTTTGTTTTTTTAGGCATTTTTTACCTGTTGGTTTATGAAAAGATTTTTGTTGCAATTTACTAAAGAAAACAGAAAGAACACACAACCGTTTTCCTAGGAAGCAGTTTTTTAAAAATAATAATAATATTATTATATTGTGTTTTTGTTTAGTGCAATATTGAAAATTTTTACATGCAAGAATAAATTATATATAAGTTTTCAAATTATAATTTAACTTAATGAAATGGAATATATATATTGGTAATATGGGAATTTAATACTGTTAAAAAAAACTATTGTAGTTGCAATAAGAAAAAAAAAGATGCAGATTAATTATAAGTATTCAAGCAATTATTGTAATCCCAAAAACTAGAATAGTTTTAGTACTAAGCATCCATTTTTATTAGTTTTTTTTGATTTAGTACTTAATTATAACTTTTTGCACATGACACCTGCATCATATCATCATCATATTTTTTAGGCATGTATGTCTGTCTGTCTGTCCATCTGTAACAGTGGATTATTCCACAATTTCGAAAGAGTTATAAAGTATGATGGCAAATACATATACAAAATTAAAAAAATGGCAATTTTAGTGTAGGTAGGTACAACTACTAGTGTAAATAAATATAATAAAATAAGACCTGTTAAATCATTATAAAAGTGTTGTAAACCATTTAAATTGTTTAAAATAAAACACAAAAAAGAAACAGAATTGTTATTTGCCTAGTTCTAATGTATAATTTGGTTTTCAAAGTAAATGTTGAGTTACACACTTTGCAAATATCACAATAAACTATTTGACTTTAAAATGGAACTTTCTTCTTTTCCTTTTATAATCATTATTTAAAAAAAAATGGTAATGATGAAAAATTACCATTGACTTTATTTATACTTGCACAAAGTGCATTGGCAAATTTAGACTTAAAAAGTCCAGGCTTAGTCACAATGTTTTCCTTCACAGTTCTTTATACGATACTTAAGAAATTACATATAACTTTAGAAAATTCCCATTCATATTTGCTAGTTTTTGAACCAACACAACATGCAATGTTGAAGTGCCTTAAATGCATTTTATCAAGATGAAATTAATCAATAGAATTAAGGATGTGCCACTGAATGAATGCAGCGAACACACAGCAGAAAACCATTTTCAGCCTATATTCCTTAATTACCTAAAGGTAAGTAAAGACATACAGACCTAAATAGTTTGGTACTATCCAAGAGGTAGTCAGCAGACCTAAGCATCTGATGGTTTTTCTAAAGAAGTTATGGGTGGATTGAATAAAACAATCCAATCATCCTCTCACGCAAAATACGCACTTTGTTTTGGAGTTGCTAAAAACACCCCGCCTAAACCTAACTAGGGTATGCAAGGAAATTGCATAAACAAAGATTGAATTTTAGGTCAAGGTGTAATATTAAATTATAACACCAAAAGAACAAGGTTCTATATAAATCTGATGTTCTATTATTGATGATGATATTATGTTGAAATCCGATGAGATTTGATTTACCTACTATAAATATTTTTTAAGTGTAACTATTTTTCTTTGAATTTTTTTTTAATGATTCATCAATAGTAGCTGTACCAAAACACAACCACCATCTGTACAACGGAATAGGCATATCTTGTTATTTTTCTAACACATTTTCTTTGCCCTTCGTTTAAGTAATATGTATTGAATGAGAAGACAAAGGGTAAAGATGATGCCTTTGTCCGTCCCCATGTTAAGTCTGCAAAACAGCTATTGGAAAATACTTTTATCTAACACTAAAGCCATTCCTATAACCATATTAAAATTTATCCCTCTATTTAGTGTTCTGAGGAGATTCTGTTAATACAATGTATTTATTCATAGGTGTTGTGTATCTAATGCTCCGCCCCTAAGATGACTTGACACTGACGAATGCTTTTTGTCACAGAAACCAAGTTAAAGGAATACTATTTAATGCATAAGTACTTAAATAATTTAGATTTAACTCATTTTTTTATTTATTTTGCAAAGTGTATAACAGAACCTTTTATTTTAGTATCTATGTTTTAATGTTACACAGATACAGATGAATGAACGGTGTGAGAGGTCTCAATGGTACATTTCATTAGAAGAAGGCAAATCTAGGCAAAAGTTACATGCTGTATGGTATGTTCTGTAAGATGTTAATAATTTTCTGTTATTGACAGTCATGACGTTGAGCCAATTTTTCATCAGGCCTACCTGTAACATAACACTACATAAATATAACAAGTCTTCATATATTATAGTATAGTGTACAAGCCTCTAAATCTGTTACAGATGATTTAAGAGCCGCCTTAAAAAGATCACTATTTGTGTCCACAAGGCCATAATTGAAATTGAAAGATAAATAAATAAATATTAAACTACTTAATTAGCTCTAACTTCACACTCGTCAATAATAATTAATATTCCATAAGTAAATACTTAATATAATTTAGGAGAGTAGTACTTTACTATGAAAAATGCATCTACTTGTTTTTCTTTGCTCTATCTATGTGTAAAATCTTACGATTGTTGTTAATTCCACCAATATGTATGATGGTAAAATGGCCAACCGATACTATTCAACCGATTACTCACAGTTTATAATATATGAATCCTTTTACGACAATATTCTTCTCTACGCAACACACCAAATTTCATCAAATTTAGCAATATTCATTGTCCTGTACACCACTATCTTTTGAATCTATGATGAAAAGCCAGCGATTGCATCGTCGCGCCTCAAACAGGAATACAATTACAACCAATATTTTCCATTCGCGAGTGAATAGGGACACATTTTTTCGTCAACAGTAACCACTGAGTTCCCTGCCTGTAAAACCACAGAGATTACAGCTACGCACGATCTATGAAGCTCGCCAATTGAAAAAAACGTTATGTTGTTTCAAGAAAATTTAGATTTACGAACACCATACCAATTTCTAGAGAGCGGACTGAAATTGGATTTTGTAAAACAAACAAAAGATTGATTTTTCTTCCACTACTTCCATGAATCGCACAACGCATGAACCAATGTAGATTCAGATTGTAGATTGTACTTTGATAGATATTCTATAGTTAGTTAGTTTATGGTTTGCTTATGATTTTAATTGATTAGTTGTGTTCAGAGACTTCTAGAACGATGTGCATTACAACAATTGGGAATTTGATGATTGTATAATTTTTCGTATCATGAATAAATAAATTAAAGCCATTAAAATGTATCCTTTGTTTACATCTTACAAATTGTAAAGTTTGGGCACTTCTCTTTGAGGATCTGTGGTTTTTCTCTTGTCTATAGCACGTTCATAGATTATAAACGTAAAGTTGTTTAAAATTTATTGACAAGCAACTATTACTTGATTACTTCAGAAAAATCTTCGTGCAACAAATAAAATTAAAAAATGTGATAGAAACTAGCAAAATTTACCCTAACAACACTGTGCTGGTGTTTGCGCTTATCTATTTATTTCGGATAATGAGTAAAATGGTTGGCACCATAATTTATGCACAAATTTTCTAGTGTTCGAAATATAATGGATGCATCGGCATCAACAAAACCTGATGCCGATATTAATAATTTGTATGGTTTCTTTTTGAAAATAGATGGAAATAATTATCCCACGCCATTAAAACAAAAGAGTACAGTTACAAAATACACCAAGCTTCCAGATTTCGAGTTTGACTCTAAAGGTGAGGGTGTTGTTGTTTTTTTCTTAATCCATGGTGTCCCATGATGTTTCAATGACCAATGTCTGGAAGGTGACGCATCTGTTTCTCGTACTTCGTAAATATTTGTACATTTCAGCTTGTTGTTGTCATCATCAACAGTTTTTGTTGCTTTAAATTATCAGAAAATAGCAAATTTAGCACTGGGACAATGCACATAGGTGGGGATGATAGTCGGTGATTCTTTCTGACATGATAACCTCAAGCTCTGCATACAATCTGAAGGCTAAATTATTTATCTAGTACAGTTTAATTTTGGAACTAAATTTGATTAGTGTACCAAAAAAGTAGTGTTTCTGAATACTTTATGTAGGTAACTGTTGTTATGCTATGCTATGGTATGGTCGAAATATTTCCAGTTTCAGATACCTAGTAATTTTTAATTGCTTATTTTAATAATGGACATTTACAATTAGCATTGTTCCTAAAATTATAAATTTGGTGTTATCTTACCAGATCACTGATCCAAGCTTTCAAAATTGATATTGTCTGAAATGGTTTTAATGCAATTTTTATTCATGCTGGACTAGTTTTACTTTTGAAGATTGCTAATGTAAATTTGAAAAACTTAATGCAATACAAAATGTATCTGTTAAACAAAATTGAAATGTTTTGTAATTAGGTTATTTAATAGTTTGTAGCCATATTATAAATTAATTAATAATTATTGGAAAAGACTGTACTTCTACTTTGAAAACCTCAGATACAGATACTCTTATAGAGTTAGTAAATTGAGTGTCTTAATTATTATGAACTATGTGTATGTTGCGGTTATGTTAAACACTGACCCAGTTCAATCTTATTTCACACTAGCTTCTGCCCGCAACTTTATCCGCGTGGAATAGTGGTGCTCCACTCCTATTGGTTTTAGCATGATGATATATGGCCTACAGCCTTTCTCAATAAATGGGCTATCTAACACTGAAAGAATTTTTCAAATCGTACCAGTAGTTCCTGAGACTAGCGCGTTCAAACAAACTCTTCAGCTTTATTATATTTATTTCACATTAACTACCTATCACTGATTTGGGAGGTTATCATGAGCTGCTCCTAATAAGCAGGACTCCTAGCTTAAATTCACAGTAACTAGGCTTTATTCTATCCCATTTTTCTAGGAATGCTACTTAACAACAAACAAAACTTTATCTAAGTACCAATTTAGAACCAAATCATGGGACTAATTTCCGAAATTTACAAGAATTGCATTGAATCGGTTATGTTTATGAAAGAATTGTTCTGAAAAACCCTTTCTGTTGTAAATTTACTGTAATCATATACTAACCATTATGTCTGATGTGGCCACTCTATACAAAGGTTTAATCATCAACCCCTTTTGACATGAAATAATCATGCTTACAGTCTTGCATAGTCACTCTTAGTGTACAGAACATTCTATAACAGAAAAAAAATCGTTTTGAGAAAAAGTCACTTCTCAAAATAGTTACAGTATCAAATGTAGAATCAAGTAAGTCCAGCTATTATCAGCTCAAGGTAAGCCCCCTGAACTGAATGTTCAGCAAACATCAGTGTAGTAGGTAGTAATAATAACTTATATAGTGAAATCAATATAATCCCAGACATATTCTTGTTTCATCTGTCTGCATGTACTTGTACATCCATGTCCATTGATCATTTTGGTATTTTTTTGTTGTTTAATAGTTTTATGTTTTATTCCAACAGTGTCATGGCCACCACACAGTTATACATTGCAACCTCGACTCAGACGCATAATTGCTCTTGATGACGATGATTTACTGAAAACAAACAGGTCCTTAAAGCATAACCCTACCACTCCATCTCAAATAATGGCTGCAACAAACTACACTAAAAGGAAAATAGTCACAATATCAGAAGATGATGAAAATGATCTGCATCCAAAATTTTGTTAGTATTTCATACAAAATTTATCTTTTCAAACATTACAGCACATTATGTTACAGCAGCTAATGCCAGCTAAACATTTTTATAATTCTCATCAACATTGAAGATACTTAAAATGTTTAAATCTTTAATGTTTAAATTTTTACTTTTCCTAATAATTAAATAATGACCATAAATATTTTATTTGTTCCTTGTAGTTATTAAAGATCTGAACTGAACCCTGGTATAGATATAACTGGCTGTCAAATAAGGAAGATAAAAATTCTTCTTTTTTCATCTAAATGAAAACCTGTAATCTGTAGCAATAGCCTAAATAATCCCAACAGTTTAAACTACATAGATTGATTCTCTTCAATGTTCAGTTTTAGCTGTCTATTCTATCACTACAAATAATAATTGAATGCATATTTACATTCAAATTGAATAATTATTGCACTTTATTAACATTCTTGTTTTTATAATCCAAATAAGAAATCCAACTCACCTTGCAGATACTTCATAACCACTTGGCTATATAATTACTTATTTTTTAGCAAAAGAAAAAAGATCATTCCCTGTGAAAACATCAAACAGATCCGTTGAAGCAGATTTTAAGGATAAACAGCTGTCCAATAGGACCACATCAAGATTAACAAGTTCTGCAAAATGTATGTATTATATTATTTATTTTATCTCTTGGAGACAGACCCTCCAATATTGTCTTCTAATTATTCAGTGATGAAAAATGACGTTTTGTGTTCAGATATTTTATTATTATAGCCTTGATTATATTATTCAAACACATAGAACAAACTACATGAAAAACATGGGAAATCCCTGGTAGTGGCTGTTAGTGGGAACATGTTGATGACTTTATCTGATATTTCTCAAGATTCTTAGCTCAATGTGGTATTTAAATTAAAGTAATAACAGTTTTGCACAAGAAATTTCTTGCTAGACATTTTTGTATCCGGTCATAACCTGCCTTAGGCTGTGGGCACTCATTGGGATAATAATCCCACTTAGCCTACTATGTCAAGTCCCATGTAATAACATGAGACTTGACATAGTAGGCTAAGTGCTATATGCGTGTGTGTGTATGTATATTCTATGTTAAGTTGCCAATTAATAAGTAGATGGGAGTAACTAGTGAACTATAGGCTATATACAATCAGTATGTACTTCTTAAAGTCTGAGTCAATTAATACTTTAATATATCAGTGCAATTGCAAGTGATCATTATGTATAAAATATTATTATTTATTAGCTTTCATTGTCAACATCAAGAGTTATGTTGTGACTTATGGCTCCAGATATCTGTTGGTTACAGATAAATTTTCGCACACAAAACACACCTATTGATCAGTTTTATATCAACACTATGTTTTAATTTGCTGTGGTAGTAGACAACATTTTTTGTTATATAAATGAATTGCTTACTCAGAAATTAATAAGAAATAGATACAAACATTACATCATTGTAACCTACATAAGTTTGTCATATATGTTTTAACCATGCATGTATGACAGTGTTGCTATAAGTTTAAAATATTTCTCTTTTCTCTTGGTATATTAAAAACAATAGTGTAAAAACCTACTCATTCTTACACATATATATGTTCATCTTTCACAAATGTTATTTATTGAAAGTAATAACAAATGAGCTATGTATATTTTCATCTCTGTATTTCTTTTCATTTCAGATTCTAAGGAAATAAAAACAAGTGCCAAAACAAACAGTGCAAATAATAAGAAAGAAGTGAATGTGTCTCAACAAAATTATCGAAGCAAAAATACTACAAGCATTACTGCAGAAAATAATAAAATTAAAAATGTGAAAGATAAAGAAAAAGGTGAGTTGTTTGCTATGTTTGTTATTTGGATTCCTGTAATCTCATTTTCTTGGAACTACGAATTACTTACGGCAGTATTAGTTGAACAGCAAAGTCAATCTCTAGCAATTACTACAGTTACTTGTTCGGCTTTAGGTATATGACTAATGAAATTTTGTCAGCGAGCCTAAAATAATTTGTATGTTTTTTTAACTCATCATACATTTCTGTTCTATAAGCCTCAAACCCTTTATGCACTCTCACCCGAGATACTCTAGTTAGACAGTTGCCTTAAGAGCTTGATACAAAAATAGCTCGTGTAGGTATGATTATTATAATATTTTGAACCGACTTCAAAAAGGAGGAGGATCTCAATTCGATTGGTATTTTTTTTAGTTTTCCATTATGCTAACTCTTATGACAGACGGACATAAGTAGACAGACATAAGCTCTAGTAGTTGTGAAAGCATCCTCTGACCTGTGTTCAATATCATTATATTAACTCATACAATATCATTATTATTATAGAAACATTGCGGAGCTCGAGAAGTTTAAATCCTACATCGAAAATTAGCCTAAGCAAAAATTTAGTAATACCAAGTGAAAGTGAAAAGGAGTTGTCAAAAATCAAGCACATACTGTATGATAATTTAAAAAGTAAATCAGCAACATACAAGAGGCCCGTGGACAAGCCTAAACCGAACAAATTACCACATCTACAGAACAAGCCTAAGGTAACATTCATGAAAGAAATACAAAATAAAGGGAGACCTCTTACAGTGATACATGTCCCACTTGATGATAAATATAGGAAGAAGGACAAAGAATCTTCTACTGTGCCCTACGAGGCGCCTGTTGTCAGCACGGTAGACTGTGCCAGTGCGACAGACAATGTCGTCCATTACAAAGATGCAGTGGTGGCCACTGACCCACTGCCAACATCAGTAAGTCAAATCACAGAAATGGAAGATTTTGAAATCAATACCATCTCTATGTGCGAGAGTACCATGCAAACTGACCTTAGAAAGGAAATGTTCGACAGCCTCGAAATACCAAATGTAACATTAACAAAAGATAAGTGCGAACCCAAAGAGGACCCTAGTAACTCCAACACTACGTCATTGCCAAATCTCAAAGTGCCGCATATAAAAATAGTCCCTCATAACGAAGAAGTCAATTCTAGTGATTTAAGTTTTTGTCAAGGTGCCTCTTATATAATTAGCCGTGCTACGTTAACGTACACTACTAGACAAAAGTTTAATATCCAATTAGTCGGTAATGACGATGACGTTAGACCTACTCCGTTGCCTAGTCCATTAAATTACCCTATGAGTGTTGTGTCTGTGTTCAAGAATGAATTGAAAAATAAGAACGTTGATGAAAACGTATCGTCAGACGATTCGTATAAAAAAAAGAATACTACAAGAGAGGAATATCTAAACTGTTTGAACGATCTGAAGTCTCTTAATTGTTCTTACGTCTTTGATAAATTGATGAAACCATCTGATATAATTAGCACAATAAGAGTTAATAACGGCTTATTGCAGAGCGATTATATTTGCGAACAGTTCCAGCGGGAACTAAACTTCATAGATTCGTTCTTTGAATCGCTACAATATTTGGAAAGTTGCTCACTGACAGGTAAATGTTACCCAGAAAACAAAGTTGAAAATTTTGTCAACAATTCGGTGTTATTCGACTCCGCCTTCGATGTCAAGAATTCGGAATACGACAATTTCTTGTCGAAGCTTGAAAATGGCGCGAATATCGACGACGCCGAAACAATAGCATCCAAGAGTCTTTGTCTGGTGAGTGTTATTCTTTAATTTGTAAATATTTAGCTGCCAATGGGCAACAGTGCCAGTTCTTATGTCGTTACTTTCATTGACATTTAATTGTATTGCTGATCATTACTGGGCTCAGTTCCTATCAGTAACGGTTATCGTGCTGTAAGCTTACCTAGTGCCTTAAATAATTAATGTGTATTTTATATTTCAGCTTAATTTACTCATTCGCGATGAGCAAAGACGAGCAAGAAATCTCTTATTTGTATTGAAGATGCGAGAGGATGCCTTAAAAGATTTTACCAAATCTCAAATACTTTGGTTAGAAAAGAAGAAGAAACACGATAACACGGACATATCGACGTTGAAGAAGAAACAGCGCGGCGCACTGCTCAAGCTGCAGCACGAGTGCGGGGAGATGCAACGTATGCGCAAAGCTCTGCTCACGCTCTCTGAAAAGCGCAAAGTAGCACTTATGAAAACCAAGAAGAATATAGAATTGAAGCTGAAAAACAATGTCGATGTAGAACAGATTATACTTGGCAAGAAAAAGTTGAAAAGAAACACATGCTTTGATAGGAACGCTACACCTCTTAAATGTTTTGATTTATCGAGCAGCGGGTGTGAAGAGAGTACGACTTCCAGGGCCCACTCGGAAGCAGCCGTGGTTCCAGTAGAGGTGCCGGTAGCGAGTGTCACCAGCGCCGAGAAGTGCGTGCAGACGACCAGCGAGGCGCCTACCGCCCAGTTTATGGACCACGCCACCGACACTGCGGCCGAAAACTTCGTAGTCGTCGACGGAGGATACTTAAACATACTATTTCACAACCTGACCTTCCCTCAAATATTCAGCAGTGGCAAGCAGTATGAGGTTAACGAGGAAGCCTTGAGAAACATTGTCAATTCAGCTAATAGTCATAACACTAATCTAAGCGGTAGTGACGTCGTTGAGAAACTTATGGATCAGATAAAGAATAAAGACTCGGAAAGATCTTCTAGCTCTCCGTCAACCGCTCGAAGTCTTATCGAGGAATTCGATCAATACTATAAAGACCTACAGGAAGAAGAGAAATCGCTGCCCAGCTCGCCGGACCGCGACAGTTTTCATACGAGTAAGGTTTATGAAATCAAAGATTCAAGTGTACAGTCAGTGGAAATTAAGTCAGAACAGTTAGAGGAGCGATTTAGTCAGACTACGTCGACACTGACGTTTAAGCCCGATAACACTAGTCTTATTAATGATACGAGTTTAAATGATTTGGATCAGCCGTGTGTTTGCGAGTCCGTGGTGTCAGTGGAGAGTCAATGTTCGTTAGATAAGGAGCCAGTAACTACTAGTCAAACGCTGACGGGCCCCCTGCCGGTGCCCGTCGGCGCTGCCGCTGTCGTGGACAACGCACCTCCAGATGTTCCTACTTGGTTACCACCTAAGTCAACTGCATCCTCTGCTTCGGGTAAGTTGACTTTTCTTCAGCAAATTATTTTAACCTGTTTTTCTTTCTATTTTTTTTACTTAAACTTGATTATCGTTAAAATATCTGCCCTAACGTTTTAAATATTTATCCTCCTTTTCTGCCACTTTCACAGACTTATCCTCACCTTTATCTTACAGAAACAGACAGCGTCAGTAGTCAGCCGCTGTGCGGGACCGTCTCTTCAATAGCGTCGCTCACGGCGCCGGTTCATGTTGAAGCAGAGGAGTTGCGAAGACAACAACTAGCGATAGAAAGAGAGGTGAGCTGATCTTTATATACAATACTGGCTGCTTTCCGCTGGTTCACTCACATCCTGGGGAAACTACCTTCATAAACTGGATAAAACTATCCTATCTATACCTTGGCGAGGGGCTAAGGTTCTATCTACAGGTTGTATCCCATCATTCATCTAAATCGGTTCAGCCGGTGACAGTGAGAACTTAGCGGTTACTTTTGCATTTATATATTCAAAATTCTTCTCTGAAACTTCTCGACAGGCTTTGATTGGTTTTGTTATTTGTACTTAGCGTCAGCTAGATGGTTCTTAGCTGTAGTTGGACTTAGTGGGTGGCACTTTTGTTGATAGTTAGTGATTTTCTAAGAATGCAAGTGAAATCTTAGGAAACTGATTATATTATACGCATTCGTAAACTACTATACTCAGTTTGAAATAATAAGATGTTCGAAACCATATTTCTTTTTCAGATAAAGGCTTTAGAACAACAGCAATGTCGACTGCTAGTTGTGAGAGAGATTCCTGACAAGCCTCCGCCTCCGTACACTCCGCCTACAACAGAAACGCGTGCTCCCAAACCACCACGCATGTTCACTCCAGACGAAAACATAGATGATAAAGTTGTTAAACACATAACGGATCCTGAAGGTGCATCCTATGAACCAACAGATGCCTTCAACGTGTTGATACAAGACTATTGCCAGGAATCGCTTGAGAGGCATAAACAAGAGCAGAGTGATAAGCCCTGGGACGCGTGTAATCTGTTGCCACAGAAACCTCAGGTGGGGCTGCAGGAACTGGTCCATAAAACTTCTTCAGAACTGAAGGAGGTACTAACTAGTGTCACGCCTGCGGCCGTGTCTGGTGAGTTGTTTATCTTATTCATTTAGAGACTTTGTTACTGTTTTATGTAGGTCAAAAAAGGGCAATAATTATGTTTCCCGACGCATGTCGTTTACGGTATAATTGTCTTTCTAACAAATTGACACTATAATTTCATCAATAGTATCTAAAATGGAATTTGTAAATAGCCTACAATTTTGACATCACAAATAGGCACGTCGTGTTTTCGGAAAATAATATTTTTTCTACATAACTGAAAAGTAAATTTTTAAACAAGTTAATATGGTAATAATGTGCTTTTTAGTTAAAAGTGAAAAAGCGTAGTGTAAGTAGGCCTCCCGTAAAATGGATCGACGGCCCTGTAACTTAATCCAGTTCGAGGAAAATCCGTTGGATTGATGCGTTGGTTGTAGCGTTATTCTGAGGGTGCCTGTTCAACAGTGCATATTTCTCAGCAGATGAAGATTTAGCTAGTTAGCTAAATCTTCTTTTTCAAGAAGAAGAAAATTATGACTAGTTAGTCATAACTCTATTTTCATTATTTCAGGAGTATCCAGCCGGCGATCTGACCACATCGACGACATACTTTTCACCGAGTGGCGGCGCTGTGAGCCCGAGTGGACTGCGCTACACACCGACGAGGCTATAGTCAAGAACCAGATATTCGAAAGCATCTTCCAGAAAATTCTCACCGACACAATAGACGAATACAAAAAAACTGTACAGTGTGAAGTAGTCACCACAGACTAAACTTTATACAACCTGTTGTAAGGTCGACTTTGGCAAATCATGAAACAAACGCTATATACATCAATTCCACTCATTAAGTTTAATAAACAAATGTTTATGTAAATATTTATGCTTAGCGCAATTACTCGTGTTGTGTAGAAATGATAGTTATCTATTTGGGTACATTTTATGTATAGTAGTATTCTATTTATTGAAATGGTATGAAAACTTAACAAGACAGGGATGTTAAAAGGGAAAGAATGTCTTATTTTCTGTAATTCATTCTTTTATTACAGACGAAAGTGCGTTGTGACTTTTTAATTTCTTTGTCCAACTATATGATAACAGGTTCATTTATTTAGATTCCAGCCGTAGAGCATGCGTTAGTAGAATGCTATAATATTCCAAGTAACATAGATTAAGGTATATAAATAAAATACGTGAAATATTTCCAACAAAAGTATTCCGAACGCATTTTTCGTAGAGCTTAAAAAAATATCTTCCTTGTTGTAATATTACGTGTACAGATTATAATTACAATAACGTTTACAAAGAAGTTTTTTGTTATCATATAACACACCAACTGCTCATACGAGTCTCTTTATTTACTAGGAGTAAGGTAAGTTTCAGTTAACTTAATTTCCCCTTTTTCTATATGTGATCTACATAGCCTTATAAAAATATTAGAAATTATTGTTGGCTATAGCCGGCACAAAAAAGTACGCAAAACTGGATTTTTGTGCAAAAGTGCAAAATAAACATTAAAAGAACAAATTTACGTGTTTAATTTATTCACACAATTGGTAAAAAAAAATAGATAGTTGCTGAGAATCATATTTCAAGAATTGTTCTGTTATCAGCTGATTTCAAAAGGAGTAGGTTTAAATTCACCAATTTTTTCCGTATGTATGAACTCACATTTTCGTCGATTTTTTACTAATTTTGTCTGCCTTAAGTTGGCTCTATAAAAATGTGATTTTAAACTCAAATATTTCAGAAAGTATATTGTTTACGATGGTGATATCTATTTTTTTAATTTCGTAATCAAATGACCCTAGATGAAAAAAATGCTCCAAAAATGATTTCAAATTGGCGTACATTATGTGATATGCCTGCGATGTTCTGTAAAGAAACAATGAAAAAATATTAAATTATTTTATTTAGCAATAGTAATGACGAAATATCACATAGTCCTTACAAATTGACAATGACTAATTAAATTAAACTATACAATTACATACATATAGGTATTTTGAAATATATTAGGTAAAAAATATAGTTTTATACCTAACAACACCATAAATACTTTCTTTTATGAACAGGGTAAAGTGATCCAGGTTCTAGTCCGAATAAAGGACAGTGCTATTGATCCTGTATAGTTCCGTCTCTGTCTCACACACAGACAAACACTAAAATCTGGATCACTATCCGGAAAAAAATAATTGTAGTCTTCAAGTTGATTGGGAAAATGATTTTACGAATAAATATATTATCGATTGCAATATATGTAGTAGTATGCAACTACTTACACTACTTGTAGACTACCTATAACATCATGAATATAAGTTTTATAACTTTATTATTTTACAAGACAAATTTTGCAAACGTGTGCTTATACTTAAAGTAAAAGTGGAATCCAAACGATAAACAAATTTTTGAAAGCTATTCATTTTATTTAAATTAAGTCAATATTTTACAGCAGTTTTTAAACTAGCAGCTTACATACACTGGATTATGTACATAATACAAGAGAATTAGCTACATAAATAACAATATGTATTAAAACCCAGAATACATTTCAACATTCGAATTTGATACTACGTAAAGTACTTCTTACGGAATTACTTAATACGACTAGTGAAAGTCAGTTTTTCGTATCAACTTCAATAAATTACGACAATGACTACTTACGATTAACTAAATTATTTATAATGTGTGAGAATCTTTTAGACACTCTGATTAAGAATTAAATACTAAGGCGTAGGACATTTATTGCGTAATATTAAAAGCATACAAATTACATCGACCACTTAGTACGTTAGTGGTCAGAAAAAGGTATTTCTGATGTATAAAACTTTGTTACTAAGTCAATGAATTCTCTTTCATCCTTAGGAAAGTAGAAAATAGTCGATTGAAAAATACTTCATCGTGCAAATCGCAGATGGATTATAAATGCAATGCGCATGCGAGTTTAATCCATTCCGTGTTATTTATTCAAAAAATCAAGCACTCGAGTTTTTTAATTTCACTGGTGAAAAATATATTTTGATAAGAACATGTTGATGGCATTAAATGGTTTGGCATGCATGATTTGTTTGTTTTGTATGCCATTTCATGTTAATGTAGGTCTTATTTTAAATTTTGGCGAACAGTCAAGTCTGAGAGGAAAATCGGCATAATTGAAAGGTAATAAGTACCTAAAGAAATAACAATTGTTCCGCTAAAGAAAAAGTACCAAGACAGGTACATCAAGGTAAAATATATACTCCAATTTATTAATCTTTTATGAACATAATCTGCTTGTGCTCGTTTTTTGCATCATGCTGTATGATGTATTTGAGTACAGCATGACATATTACTTGTTGCAAGCGTTTAGCCATACAGTTTGTTCCTAGGTTTTGATAACACTTCACTACACAGTTCTCTTACGACTAACACTGGCGCGAATATTTATAAACGTCCCTTAAATTGACACAGTTAACATTTACATGACGATGAATCAATCATCGGCCTTCAAAAATGACTCCAGGGGGTTTGGACCTTTTCGTCTAGGATTAGACGGCGCTTTGGTCGCCTCAGCTGGAAAGAAAAAAAAGTTGTAGTTCATTTTATAAATAACTATACAACTAGCTGATATTTGTATTATTATAAGTTGCTGTACTTGTTATTTTTATAGGGCAACAGGCCTTAAAAAATTGTTCCCCGTACAGAATCTTACATCATTTTGACCGCCAGTCATGTATACATGACAAACTAAAATGTTCCCAGCACGCCAAGGTCACGAATTCATGACAGAATTAAAGGATTAAATTGTAGGTTCGCGCCAAAAGCATTTTTGACGTAGTGATCAAAGGGTTTATAAGCCAAGTTAAAGAAAACCGTTCTTACTCGTTGGTGACTGTGACCCTTGTGTTACTTCCAAGCAAGCCATCCATTCTGTAATACTGATCTTGGTATCATGATTGACGTCGCAGTACCTAGGCAGCTTCCTACCACACCGCCGGAGAGGCTCGACATTAGATATCAGCTGATGGAACGCCTTCCATTCGCGCCGCTCCAACGCCTTGTTTTTGTCCTTGTCTAACATCACGTACGTCCAAGTAGCCGCTTGCTCCTCTTTCGATGCTCCCCATTTTACCATATCGCTGATTAAAAACAAGGATATAAATTAAAACAGCATTCAGATGAGTTCATTTACCTTTTGACCGCCAACCTTGCAAAGACTGTCGTGGATTGAGCCATGCCATATCTTAAACTTACGTCACTTTTTGACCTTGTTTATTAATAATAATTTGTTTTTACTTGAAATGTTATTGGTTTGTAAATGAATTATGGCGGCCTATGTTTGATCGAAGATGAAATTAATGTGTTATACGTACCCCGGACCAGTTCCGTTGATGGAAGTAGTCATTTTTGATACGAAGAAGCTCATCAGATCTCGCAAGAAATTGCTCTTCATTGGTTCTGGACAACCTAAATTTTATAATTATATTAGGTTCAAGAAGCATAATTCGACCATAATTGCTTATGAGGAACATGCATCATAACATGATCTTCGTTACTCACTAACGCTTAGATAAAGGTTTTAGCTACGTAGATAGGTAGATACATTCGTAGTTAGTAGTTTCTCCTAGGCATACCTCGAAGAAAACCTACTACATTGTTATTTATACAAATGCTAAGGTAGGCTCAGTAAAAAGTACGTACCTATGATATAAAAGAATAAGATTATTTCTATCTGCACTTTACCCACAAAGTAATAATCTCTGTATTTTGTGAATAAAGTATTGTAAGCACAATCTAATAGAAAATACAGTGGGAAACTCGCCTGATAGGACCGTACCTCTCATCGGACTAGCATGTTGTGGGGCGGCGTCGCAGTCAGGCCGCCTGTCCTTGACTGAGGAGCCTGGGATCGGCTTGCCAGTATCCTGGTGGACGCACCAGCAGTACCCCGTGGACCTGTAGCACTGTGCGCGAGCGTACCTTCCGTCGCCGGTACACTCGGGTACGTAGAGGGCAGCACCGCCTGCTTTCTAATTAAATAGTATTTTTAATTAATAAATTGCACCAGAAATACATTAGATAAAAAATAAGACAAGTTTTTTGTTGGTGACCACCATTATTAGGTAATTATAGGAACTTATTTAACCAATTGTAAGGGCTTTTTCGTGAAAGTATTGCTCGACTTCTAAGGCCCATTGCGGGATGATAAATAGCCTATAACATTCTTCAAGAATTGGGCTACCAAAAGCAATTTTTTTTTCGAGTTCTGCTAGTAAATCCAGAGAGGGCGTTCAAACAAACATACACTTCAGTTTCAGCATAAGTTAAATAGATAAATAATATAATAAGTAACTGCAATTGCATGTAGGAAGATAATTATAAAATGCATCCATGCTGTTTAGGACGTGGTTTATAGAAATCAATAACTCCTCTATTTAGTGTTATTACCACCAGAGTTCAGTGCCTGTTTTACGTTGACTGTTGCACTTTGGTACACCACGTCTCAATAATAGCGTATTGGCCATAATTATCGGCATCTAGTATGGAATTTAAATTTGCAAATTGAATACATATTGAATTGTATAATAGGTGCCTATATTATTATATATTATAATAGGTGCCTATATTACCCATAATTTGAATTAATGACCTCGCGTTAAATACCCCTTGCAGGTATTGTAAACTAGCTGTGCCCGGCCTCTGTATTTTGTGACCTGACGTCAGTACTATTCGCCCTCGGTCTCCGACCCATCGCGTCGCGCTAACCGCCCGCTTATAAACTTTGTTTTCGCTTTGCGTAACTCCTATGGGTCGTAGCGTAATGTTATAAAACCTATAAACGTTTCTTTGGTAGTTCAAAATAACAGTGCATTCAAACAAACAAAACAGCTGTTGCCGCGGTTTCACCTGCATCCCGAGGGACCATTTGACGCACCCAGATACGAAAATATCCTAAGTATAATATTCCCCCAGGGATTAAGCTATTTCCGCAGTCAATCGGGCATCATTGAGCATTAGCTGGTAATTATTGTGAGTTATTTGAAACAATTTGCCACCAATTTATTCCCCGTGTATAAAAAAACACCAATTTATCCCTCATTTATCAAAATAACCAATATTTTATCATACCTGCTCATCCAAAACAGCTTGCCTATCCGTAAGGCAATCGTTGGCTTCATCTTCCCGTCTGGATTCAGAGTCGGAGCCGTCTGGCGCGAAGGAATTCCTGACTATCCCGGGTAAAACTGTGCAGACAAGTATATAAAACTCACATCAGTGCCAATACAGAGATAAATAAAAACAATTAAAATATGAATCAATGCAACATCGGCGGTATGTGTACCTATATATCTACCTTGGGCAGATTTTAGTAGAAAACTTCAGATAATAGGTACTTTGATTGGTATTTTCAGAGCGGTATACAACAGACTTGAAGTCAGGATACCTGCTAATTAGTTCACCAAGAATATTCTACTGCAAACAGTTTTGAAATCTTCGGTATTGGTGGGTCTGGCAGTTAATTCCCTAATGCCTTTGGTTTACATCTTATAAGATTAGAGTAAGATCAAGAATGCGATGGATAGATTGAGTATAAGATTACATGGCTAGGAAGGGGGTGAATAATGAGATGACGCCTGAAAGTGTTGGATGGAAAAACCATTCTGCGACTGCCCTAGATATATATGGAAAGGGGCAGGAGGACGCTTATAACGATTACATCATTAATATGGACAGTGAAGTTACCTGAGCTAGGATCTGGTGGCGGCTCCTCCTCGTTGTAATCGTTCTCCGCTTCCGGACCGCTGTCATCGTCTGCATTCAACGACATGAAGAAACGGAGAGAGACTATATATTATTATTATGTTTGCACACACATTTGCATTGTTATCTTGCAATGGACATGATTGGTAAGGTATCCATGCTAAGGAGAAGTAAGGAATAAAAAGTTGTTATTTACGTAAACCCTAATAGAACGGGTACGTAAGGAGGCAGATTAAATACTAGTGGTCGGAAATTAGAATAGGTTGTGCAATTTTGCGAAATCTTAATATGGATATGCCATGTCATTTAGCATCTATGGCTAGTGCTGACCCATATTTAATATGGATGTATATTTTTCTTGTCTTTGAGAAAAGGCCCAAAAATGTATCTATTTTTCAAAAAAATTTGGAATCTGCATGTGAATGTGACTATTTGTTACGCTTTTGCGGTAAAATACCGAATTTCTTAGAAAACTATAAGGTTAAAATAAATATTAAAATAATAAGGTATAGGAAATATTAAGGTATGTATTATAGGTATTTCTAATACCTAAATCTCAAGAGACACTCATAATAAATCTTAATCGTAAACTGGCGCCATGTCGCGGCACCGTAATCAAAACAAGTATTTTAAATGAAAACCGTTAAAGTCTATAAATTGCTTGCTGATTATTGTGCATAAGATTCACAACCTATATGTTAGGACAGTCTAAAGCTCCATTCACATTGGCACCGAGTCTTAGCCAAGCGTAGCGACATGTAGGTTTTTACATTTGAGGTTTAGGCCTTAGAGAGGGATGCAGGTCTACAGAACGAATATCACTCAATTTTTACCAGACTGTTGATGAAGAATAGTATTTTCTTCACATCATGATCACAATTTAGTATCGCATTTTAATATAGTATCGCTGCAGCGATTAGCTTCGACTCTTCACCAGTGTGAATCGACCCTTAAGCAAATGACTTGTTCTCATTTATTTGACTTCAATCAAGTCACAACTGAGGCAATTAAACGTTTCTTAGATCCAGCTTAACCTGTGCTCAAACAGTAAAATACTTAATATTCTATATCATTGATTAATTCATTCGATTCTAGCCTCTGAGGAATCCAGTTTAATTTTTTATTAAAAGCAGAGTACGTAATCAATATTGAATGATACAAACTAAGTGTTATAGCTGATTTAATTATATCTACTGTATAATTTGTTTAAATGTTCCATAGTCCAAGATCCTCATAAACATATGTACTTTCTTTCCTAATTATCTAGATTCATGAAGGCTACTTTACTTAACTACCACTGTACATAATAACTAACCAGTTTCTGGAATGAATGAAGTTTTCAAAAATCTCTTTTTGTCTCTTCTAATCCTAAGACATGTACTTATCATACCTTGATTACAGGAATACATTTTTATCGAAATCCTATTTCTTTTAGTTATATTGTAAATTGTTATTATACTTTTGAATGGTGGCATCTTAAGAGCGTTAATATGATCACAGAGCAATATCATAAATGCTTATGAACATTAGTATTTTGTGAATTGTTAATCCTTGTTAAACTTACATTTGCAGATCTTCCGACGTTCGAGCTAGCAGTTCTTGTTCTCTATTTGTTCTGTGTATTTGAACCGGAAAGTAACTGAACCATTAAGGTACTCACAGTCCGGTGCAGGCGGCTCCGGGTTCACGAGAAGACAGGCGACCCACTCGGCGTGTGCGATCTCCCCGTCACCATCGCCGTCACAGCCACGCGCCCATGCACGGGCGCAGCGCTTTGGTTTCACCACCTACAAGTGTTATTAGATTTAACAAGACAATTAACAAGCATTCAAATCAAAGTTCAAGTTATGCGAGTTAGAATACGAAAGGAAAAATATAAATGAACTAGCTACTAAACTAATTAGGTGCAAATCAAACTCAAACACGAAAGAATTAAAAGTCTAAACAATCCCACCAAAAACATTTTTATGTAAAATGTTGCCAAGACGAGACAATATGGCTCAGACTGTCAAAAATTTATCAGACCTCATGTAGAGGCGCTTCTAACTCTACAAGCCCCAACTTCACAAGCTCAACACCTTAGTCAAAATATGTGGCTTGGCCGGTTCGATACCATCACAAGGGCGTAAGGTGAAAATTTTATTCACTGTTACTTTTCTGCTATACATATAATAGGTCTTGTATTGTAGTAAAGAAGAGAGAGACGACGTATAGTCACATCCCTTTTTCGCAACGGAATTATTACTGCTTTGGTCCTTCGTGGTGCTGTCTCACCTCTTACTCTTACTCACCTCTTAGATAAAACATTAAACTATCATAAAATTCTATACCCTGTATATATCTACCTTCACTTTTCATTGTCTTTTATAGTGGATCTTAAGTAATATCATAGATTTCTAAAACATAGTTACTACCAACATCAATAGAATCTGAATTAAAAGTCACGTGCAACAGGGTTAAAGTTCACAACACAGGCACCCAATGACAGGTTATGAAATGTGCATTTTATTAACGTACATGTGCCCTTTGATGATTTAAGTACTGGCCTTTGTAATTTTGCTGTTCTTTACTAGGTATTTTCATTGCATTTACTAGTAGAGATTAAGATAATTAAACGTATGAACATTTAATTGGCTGTTTATTGACAATGACGACGACTACAATATTCCGTATTCGTTTAGAATTTCTGAAGAAGAAGGATTTTTCGAAATTACTTATAGTTTAAATCCATTCGGTAACCAACACGTGGGGGATGATTATTCAAACGTGAGGGAATTGGAAGCCAGACAATTTACACATAAAATAAAATTCCATCGCTTCCGAACCTGCTAACCATAGCCGGAAATTTGCGGTTCTCTTAAAAATTCAATGACTTAACCCACATCCCGGATAGCTGACCATCTGCTCGTTTATAAATTAGGCCTGCATTGTGAACTTTAAATCTTGTGAGCAAATGGTAGACTTTGTACAATAGTGTAATATACCTTTTTAATAAGCCTCCTTAGTCCTCTATATTCAGACTTCTGCAACGCATCACTGCGGTCTCTGTCTAGCTCTCTGAACTTCCAGTCCGCTACAGCCCTGGGCTCTGGTGACGGCGATGACTCAGTTCGCGCTCTCTCGTACTCCCCGCTGAAGATCTTGATGAGGTTTCCGTTAAACAGCGCCCGATCAGTCCTTGTGCATGCTGTTTGTCATTTTTTACTATTAAGTTTGGAAGCAAACGGAAATATAGAAAAGGTAGCAATGAGCAGAAGCTTACTGATTGCTTGGTCAAAACTACGATGTTTGGCATAAATGAAATTAATAATCTTCAAATAAAAAATCTAAAAAACTCAAGAGAAAAAGCACAAAATCTGTAATAATGTATCTTATTTAGGTATTTGTGACATCATCAAGTTTACGGATCCCATGCTTAACAGACTTTAATTATTAACATCAATCCTTGGCCTTACTTCTTTTATTGCGTTGGCCGCGAACCGAGGACCGCCTCCTTGTGTGCGATTTACCTGAAAACAAAAACAGATTGGTATCGGTCCGACTTAAGAACACTCTATAAAAGTTTTAATAAATACGGGTTCTGGGTCAGACATCCAATATTTATGTAGGTTTATCGTTATTAATGTATCTATTAAGTATACATAATTTATCTCCAAAACGTCGTTACACATTTTGGTCACGGCAATAAAGTCATAATTTAAGTATTTATGTCTGCTTATTTCTGGCGAGACACTGATATGATTCCTGAACTAAATACTCAAAATTGTCTGGGACGGTTAATAGGCAAATGCTAAGGTCAACAAAGGAGATGATAAAAAGTGTCGGCCCGTAGATCACCTTTTCGGTATTACGAGAATGACTGTTACGATTCCTCGAACCGCACGGCAATAATGTAACAGGTAATTTATAAAAGTAAGTAAGTACCTATGTATGTATATATATAGTGTGCAAGACAATACCTAAGTCTATTGTCACTGCGGCAACAGGTCAAAGGCCTTTCAAAAAGATATCATTGCAAGCGGGAAGCAATTGGCGTAAACACACCATTACTTACATTTACTGATAAGATTTACATGCGGCTACGTTTAAATTCGCTTAAGGATCAAAACACTCGCTTCTATAACTTAATGTCGCTTCGCCGTTTTATTAACTAACAGAAATAATTGGTTATAAATTGACTGTCACGTTAGTTACACGTCGCCTTAATTCGATAAGTATAGTAACCAATGTTGTTCAAATTAATGTTCCTTAGTACGTTTTTAAATTGAATTGCGGTTGTAATTCTATAATTATCCTTGCGTGTATTAAGGTGAGCGTAATGCAATTACAAAGTAAATAAACCTGTAGATATCGCTATGCCTTAGTGCTTTGAAAAACCTGTTTTATTCACATATTCATTTTGATAGAGGTGTGATCGATTTTTTCTACAACTAAGAAATTGTTATCGATCGTACGGCTTCGGTTATTTATTTTTATGCATTGGTGAAGTAGTGAGTGCGGTGGGCGTCCGGAACCGAACCGGTCCCGGTAGCCGCGGACTATAGTGCATTACTACAGCATCCATATAACCGGTAAACTTACAATCTGATGTGCTATAAAATCTTACGCTGTCTAACAATCAAGTGTTTTAATCCAGCAATAAAGGGTAAACTGTTCGATTAGTTTATCGATAGAGTTTTTTATCTGATGAACGTTCAAATTAAAACACGCAGCTTATCTTTTGTTTAGGTAAAAAAATGTATAGAGATAGCTTTGTTAGTGGTTTTAGCAACATCATCTGTCTAGACGTTTCCCAACCAAAATTGAGGCCGGCTCCCAGTCGAGCAGTCTAACCGGATGTAGATGAATACCATCAGTATCTTAGGTACACGGAGCTATCCGAACTTCAAAATAATCCCTATTTCTGGGTAGGTACCAATACAATTTGGTAATACTGGTAGTCTGTTGCCAGTTTTTCAGAAAACTGCCTATCCTTTCGTCGTCTTCACTTTTAAACGCGTATCTATAAATGACACGTGTCTTTCGAGGCACTCTGATGTCTCTGTATAAAATCGAAACTCATGGGTGAGCCATTAATCAATCACATGCTGCGAACTGGTCACTGCGCCACGAGCACCTTATTTAAAACATAGGACGTAAGGAAACACTTAAAACGTATGTGCACACCTATATATAAAGCCAGAAATATTTTAGCACCCGTTTACGGGCGTCGATTGACATGCTTCACGCCATCTTCCGCGGTAGTTGCCCTGCCACTGCCCCATGTAACTTCGGAACACTGCATTACTAAACTGTGTCACATTCGCAGTAAGAACTTGTAGATTGCATTATCTATAAAGTAGGTCGCTCATAGCAAGGCTTAGACCCGTTAAGATGCGTGAACGTTTCAGATTTACATAGTTATAAAACCTGATGTTATAACAATACAACGCAATGCTTTACACTTGTTGTTAGCTTTATTTCAGTGCCTACCTATTATTGGCTATTCTTAAAAGTAGGTACCTAATAGTAAAACCAATACAATAGTCTGTTAAAACTTCAAAGTAAAACAGGGTGTCAAATAATCCTCTTCATCGTCTTCATGGATATAGGATATGAAGAGGCTGGCAGCATTCTTAGTAATCCACTGAGACGGTCCTCGACGGCAATTGTCTTCTTTTTCACAATGCAGTCGTGTATTTTTATTTATTATTAATTTTTTTGATCATCTAAATTCAGATAAACTCTATAATAATATTGTACAGAATCACTGTACAGAATCACACAAACAAGATTTTGAACGATGTAGATACTGTTGTATGTAATTTTGAGGTTCAAGAAGAAGGTGTCTATTGCGTTGCGGAATAATTTTCATGTAGCACTCGGAGAAAAACCGAGATTACTTTCGGTGGATATTTAAATTATTTAATTTAATATAAGTGTCTGTGCCTTCTAACTTTTATGTGTATTGGTGTATAGTATGTGTTGGACAATAAATTGATTCAAGATTACGTGTGAGGACTATTATTTTAATCGCCGTAAGTTACCTACACAACACACATACATCACCTCCCATATACTGAATATTAAATATCCTAATAGGCAATGCCTTTCCCCAACATTCATGTTACAGTCAACTTTCGGGATTAAACTAGTGACCCAGCTTAAAATACACGCCTTATACACTCTCAGCTCTCTTGTAGGTAGTAAATAGCGTGGTTTTGACCCTGACGATCTACTAACTGGTCAACTCGAGCGATATCCGTCTGACTACTGAATGGCTTACAAATAGATTTAAGTCTTCCGGCTCTAACAATAAAGGATTGGCGCGTTCTTTATTCATATCTAACTATGAACGAAGTATATGTCTATCGCTTGGTTTACTCTATTTCTTTGCTAACACCTGAACAATGCCTTATAAGTTCAATTTTAATAAAATTCCTCAACATCATAGACTGTCAGGCACTAATTTCTTATATTTATATATTAAGATATAAAGGTATTCACCTACAACTTATTACATCATTTAGGAAATATAGCTATAACTTATCACATAAATAAATCAATTACCAGCTAATTCTCACGGTTTCACAATCTTCCTTAGGAAAGCATTTATAATATGTATTAGTGAGGATATGATTAGGATTTAGGTACTTTTGTTTTGTAACCCAATGCTATAAATAATCGGTACGATATTTAAAGCACTACAAAGTTTTTTAGAAATAAATTAAAACTGAGATTAGATACATTAAATTAAATACTCGTATCATAACATTATTATTTTTATCGAATGGAAATTAGTAAAAATGTTTGTGTGCAATAAAGAATAAACTTTGAAACGATAACGTCTTTCATACTGTTACTAATACATTTTCGAAGTTTTATAGTTCTAAACCGGCCGGCTGTGCCTATCTATGGGTTTCGTAAAAAAAAGGTTTACATATCGAGTTTCGTTAGACACCTCGGCGCCTGACCCAAATATAATTGTAGCCATTGAAAGGCTCAAAGATATTGTATTTTGTTAACACAATTTGTCATTAGGCACCCAAAGTTTTGAAACTATGTGAGGTATAATTTAATAATTAAAAAACGAAAGCACTGCCAAACCAAGTCTAATAATAATAATTCAATTCTAATAATTCACACCTCAGCGTCATTCATTATCGAATGCTTTATTATTAAAACGATTAAAGTTTAAGTGTTATAACTTATAATGGCGTATTAACAGGCAAACCGGTCTATTCTTTTAACTCTTTCTTAACGACTTCATCTTCGCGGCCCAGGTAAGCCCTATAGCTAAATATAAAACATCAAAGGTGCGGGTGATCTCCAACAAAGCTCTCAAATGATCACTGGGACGTTTTTTTTCTATCCTCTCATGCCCGAGACGAGTTCTCCTTACCTTTGAATGACAAAAAAAGCGGACCCCATTGTGATCGGCGTCGAGCTGTCTGACGCAAACCACTGTTTCTTAGAAAAATACTCGAAGAACTGTCTCCACTTCGTCTTTAGAAGTTGTTTACGAAGTATTTTGACTTTGTTGTCAGCGCTGTAGCTGTAGCACACCTATACATGAGCATCATGAAATTTCCCAATTTTATTGTATGAATCTTCTTATCGCTACTTATTTTAGTAAACTATTTAAAATAATGTATGAAATCCGGCCCATAGTTCTCAACATAAACCGTTATATTGGAACACTGAGGTCTCTATACCGTCTTCGCAGAGATGCGCAATCATCAATTCAAAGTCGTGATTATAAAGTGTTGTTAATTAGATAGAATCCGCACAACCGGGTCAACATGAGTGGCAGTAAATGGTTAATTGGCAGTTGGCAGTGCAGGCGCCACCGCTTAATGGAAGGGACTAGAATGAGTAGACGGCATGTAAAACGACGTAAATGGATGCGGGCGGAGCAATGGAGTTATATCGACTATTAACAGAACCGAGGGACAAACTTCAATTAGTCAATACTTACCGCGTCGTTACTGATAATTTCTCACTTAGTCATTGAGTTACGTGTTGGCTCGTCATAAATTAAGCGCTGTTGTAATTTATGGGCGAGAGAGATGAGTGGTTTAAATTAAACCTCTTATACTGGATCGGAAGAGGCAACACAGAGTTATTTCATTAGTGAATGAGTCAGTAACAGCAATGAATGGACATTGATAATAAAATATATTTAGTATTAGTTACTATAATTATGTCAAGCAACGTAATCTGATTATCACAAGCAAATGTGCTTACCACTTTTTTATTAGTAAAGTCCGAATAAATAAATGACCGAAACCATTGTGAAGTAATTTAGTTAAAGAGACGAGTTATTATAGGTTTAAGAGATGGTAGGATATTACTTAATTGGGTGATAAGTAGTGATGAGCTATAAAGCCTAACTGTGGATAAAAATATCAGTTATCGCAAAGGTATTCCAAGAAGGGCGCCATTTTATATTATCACGTACATGATACGCGCTACTTATTGGGGATGCGCCGCGACGCCTGCGCACCTAACGAGAATGCTAAATGCTTTTAGTTAGATATTTTTTATCGGTCTTACGATACACCCTACGTACCTATAATATTATTATCAATTTCACGTCTTTTTGTTTCCTTTTATTGTTATTTTTTATTTTATATATTTTTTTTTATATTCCTTTATTAATATCTTTTTTTATTTAGTCAATTGTTTTATTAAGTAAAATTTATTTTATTAATAATGTTTGTCACAGTGTGCGCTATGCCGAAACAGTGTGTTTTGTACTTGTGGCTTGGAACAATAATTTAATTTTTGTTATAGTAGTAGATACCTGCATTTGTTTAACTAAATTGTTCTGAGACAATGTTAAGCCGGCTAACGCTGAAAACCAGCGCCGTGGACTGGTGCCTTTGTGCCCGGGCCACTGCATTATGCTGAGCGTTAGCCGTTTCGCGTAGTGGTGACGCATTTTTTATATATTTTTTTTCTCTTATTAATTTGTATTATTCCGTGTTTTTATGTGTGTTACTGCACGCGAATAAACTGTTTTTCTTTCTTTCTTTCTATAATATGTTATCAATCGACATTGTTTTTGATGTACGATACAGTTGTATAAGAATACCTGCGTTGATATGGATTTATTCATGGAATATTCAACAAACGCATACAACGTTTATAAGTATCTGTATTAGGATGCAGTTTTGATCAATTGAACTCTGTAAATAGGAATAAGTCTACTCGGTACAAGTTCCGCGACAACATGACATATTTCACAAAAGTAGGTAGTACCTAGCTTTAGTGCAGGTTACAACACATAGTATTTGTTTAAATGTCAGTAGGTGTTAAACTTACTGCTATCTGTACATAACACCAAAATAGTCGTGAACGTTACACGTGAAACGGAAGAACAGCCCTTCAAGGTCTGTCAAAATGCTTACTAATATTATAAATGCGAAAGTAACTCTGTCTGTCTGTTACGCTTTCACGCCAAAACTACTGGACCGATATAAATGAAATTTGGTACAGAGATAGAATAGACCCTGAGGAACAACATAGGCTACTTTTTACCCGGGTGCGCTAAGTAGTTCCCTCGGGATGCGGGTGAAACCGCGGGAAACAGCTAGTGTATGATAAAACTCAATATTTTTTAGCTATTATTTTTTCATCTTATGATTTATAAAATGTAATATGTTTGGATAATATAAATATTTTCAAAGTATGCGAATATATTGATATCAGGTTTTCATGTGTAAAAGTATAAAGTAACAAATTACGTGAAGTTTGATGTTGATTTAGCGTTTATAATGTAAGTAGTAACTTATTTTCTGATCTGCAGCCGCAATTTATATTAGAAGGCACGACTAACCGGACCTAACCCAAAACACACAAACAGGCGTAAAGAAGAATTAAATTTAAATTCAGATGACGTAAACAAGTAACATTATTCCAACATTGGATGAAAAAGGTCCAAACATAATTGATCACCTTTAATGATGAAGTTTATAACATACATACATAACCTGGATACATGGTTTTTTAACATCATTTCGCATTCCTCAATAGAATTAAGTGCAAAATCAAGTCAACGCAGTCTAAATTATTGGCTCACGCCAACTTTTTTACCTGAGTTTATTTTTGAAACAAAAATTGTTCTCTGTCAGCTCTTTTTAATAAATTCAGGGCCTGACTCATTTTATAAGAAACACATGTATATCTTAGGCATGCTATGAATAAAGATCTGGAATTCTAGTATATCCGGCGTTTGATTGAGAATTTTATCCCGACTTACTTAAGTTCATGGAATATCATCTGCAAGCATGTGAATATTTACACTGTAGATCCTGTAGATATTGCGAAAATAACTTACTACGAAAGGGTTCACTTTGTGGAACGTTTTATTGTTTTATAACAAAGATCCTGAGACAAATATCCTCATATACATTAGCATAAGAGGCCTATGCCTGACTTAAGTAGTTAAGTTAGGTCTTACTTACACCGCCACTGCTTTGGATACAAGTACTAATGCTTAGTTTAGATTTTGTTAATTTCCAATAATACCTACTTGCTAATAGATTTTCTGCTATCTAAAAATTAGGCGCAGTAAATTTGACTTGAAATGCGATAGCTACAGATAAGCTGGGAGGTTCGTATCAGTCTGCCGTCTAATGTTAGCTGCAAATTCAGTTATGCAATGGAAGTCTAGCCACAATCATTCAAGTGCTGACTCATTATTGGAATATCTTCGTACGTCACAATGTCAACTTGTCTGCTCTGTATAGCTTACTGATTTATTTTCTAGAACAAAATTTACTTGAATACCAAACGTTTATATAGAAAATGAATTACAAAGACGTAAAATGCCGGATTCTCTTACTTATAGAGACGATTAACCACAATAGATTGTAACCCGTTACCACAACTTTTGCCTCGTGGCTGTCTAGACATTCACTCTCCGTGGTAGAGTTTCACTACATGAGATGGCATCAGCTGCGGATCGGTGGAGGTTATAAGAAGGTGCACGTATATAAGGAAGCAAACTGTTAGCCGAATAGCGGGCGATGCCCTGCGTAGGATGACCCTTTGTCTGAAGGGTATTACATAGTCCTGTGCTCGATAACAGAACGCTTGTAATGAATTTGGCTTGCTGGCTGAATGCGGCGTGGGAACGTGGCGTTCTTTAAAACACCATAAAACATGTTAGAAGCTCAAATCATCTCTCAACCACCTACTTACATTTAGATGACTAACAATTTGTATGTAAAGTATATTTTATACTTAGTTATTGTAGTTCTCGGTCATGTACCTTCGAGTTTCGTTCCTAGTAATATCGCGGGCCGCAATCAGGAGCGTAATCAACTTGACTGTACATTTAATTGGTTAAGGTTTTTTGTGGATTTGTTACCGAAAATAGTTCGCTTATGCTTTAACAGCGAACGCAATATTACATTTAGATGTTAACAATATGGACGAGATAATTGAGCTGGGAATAAATCTTGTGATGAATTAAGATAAGATAATTATCAAGGATTTTAAAAGATTTCAAATTAAAAATTAGATAAACAGAATAAATAAATAATTAAAATAAATACATATAATTTAAATGTTTAATGATGTGAATATTTTCATGTAAATAAATAAATATACATAGACATAGATAATGAATACCGCAAACTAGAATCAAACCAATAAGGATAATAAAAACTCTGTCTGATTAAAGATTCCCGTTATCTACCGTCCTTCGGTGTGTAACTAGAATTATAGTCACGTACCTATTTTATATAATACTTAAATGATCATTAACCTAGCACAGATTGCACGTTACAACTGACTACGGGGAAAGCCCATATTCAAGGATAATACACGGAGAACTATTTATTGTATACAGGTTACGTATTCAACTCCACGAACAGCTACCTAAACGAAGGTTGTATGTGACCTAGGTAATTTACATAATTCCTAAATTTAATTTTGACTAGCACACTCACTAGCATACCTGCAATTAATATATTATTGGCTATTAATATTATTTACTACATAGAGAAAGTTATGGATGTTGTTACGTCGGTAATTTATTTTATACGAGTTGAACGTGTTTGTTCATAGCAACGAAGATGAATAGCCACGTAGATCGAAATAGTTTCCGCGAGTTTACATTGGCGCCGGGTAAATTAGAAAAAAATGATTATTTGGAGATTCAGTGATGATGCCGTATAAAATATTAATTACGTAGATGAAGTAAATAACAAAAGATGAAATAATATGTCGCAAAATAAGCACCGGCACGTCTAACTTGCTGATATTCGAAACATAATCTATTACTCAAAGTTGGACTTCCATTATCATCATTCTCCATAAGACCTCTAGCCCTTATCCCAATCTGTTTGGGGTCGGCGTCGTATGCCTTTTCCCTCAATACATCTCTAACACTTCTATCAGTAATTATCTCATCATTCATCCTCTTTTGACTTTCGTCGGCTCCTAAAGACATTCATACTTAGAATCGTTCTTGGCATAATGTTCTTCACTTCTTCATCGTATCACAATGTCCATCAATGGTGCCAATTTAAGACTGTCTTTTAAAGTTTGATTTCCATTCTATATAATATAAGACGTAGTATAGTTTAATATTAGTAAGTAAAAATATTCAGCTCATTAAATTAATCAATTTTATCAAAACTTGGCAGTAAACATAAGGCTTATTCTAAAATACAACGAATATATTCATAACGAAAGCTCGAAACATACTTTAGTGTAATACTGATGATATGGCGCCAAAGGTAATTGCATTCTAATCACAAAATACTTACAAATGTACATAAATATGTATAACGACGTGCAAGCCATACGTAAAATATACTCACATTATTTATCACTCAATGACGACTATGTGGATTGCGGGAGAGTATGTAGGTACTATGTAATATAATATGTAGTAGCAAAAGTTAAACAAGGATCAAGGAGGCAGTAAAAGTGATCTAAAAAACGAGTTCTAATATTTAATTTCAGTCGGGAGCCTTCTTATATTAGAAAGTATTTTATTATTAGAAAGTATTATATTATATTAGTTTATAAGTTATAGAACAGTCCCCCTGTGATTAAACATTACAATTAATTTTTACTTTAAGCAGTAGAGTTTTTTTTTAATTATTATTTTTTGTGAAGAATTTCACAGTGGCAGCTCGTAGACTGGATTTACTTAATTAGACTTGATGATTATGGCAATAAATTCGCTTTCTTTTAAATACGTGTTATGTATAAGTTCACCTCTGCCTTACCCTTCTGAGATAAGCAGGCGCAAAGGTAGATCATGATGCTGTGTTATTTATTTACCAGCTGTTATCCAAATAGATAGGCGCACGTGATGCGCTATTGTCGCCCGTGCGAGTGTTATCAACAGCTATTTGCATCTTACCGGTCTCGTTGCACTAAGCCGAGTAGCTCGATACTGGTGCATTTTCGACGTGCATTGATAAATTGCAAACGCCTCATGATTCTTATACATAATCGCAACCGCAGACGTGTGGCAGCAGTCGTCTGCATGCACGCGATGCAATTTGTATGTCAAAACGAATAGGTTTATTTTATTCTGGAATCGTACTCTGTGTGTGAAGTTTAAAGGCCAGAAATTCTTGCATTTCCATTTAGTTTTAAATTTATTTTTATTTGCAACTAAACGGAGGTTTTAGCGGCTTCTCAACTACATACCTACGTATAGGATTTTATTTCATCTAGTATCAAGTCTTAGGCAGTCTAGAACGATAGTCTTTATTAAAAAAATGTTTTGTTTTTTCAATTCTCGATGCCCACGTAATTACTAAACATCACACAAAATAAACACAGTATTAAAGAAAACGAGAGGAATATTCCTAAATACATTTAATTTTCCAACTATAGCCCATGATTAGTACACACGAAGTTGTCTGTTTACGTTAAAAGTACAGTAACCTATAGTTAATTAGTTTAACGGCCTACTATGTATGTTTTTATGTGAATCAGCACTATATTTATAACGCACAAGAGTGATGTGTTTATCAGCATTTTATAACGAATTGGGTATGTTTCTGTGAAAATTGCTTAAGATAATATAGACGTGAAACTTATCTATCGGTACTTCCAAAAGGCGTTCTAGTGTAATGTAAACAATGGCTTTCATCTGGATAATTGTTTACAAACGATGTCTAAAGTGTATCCAGAGGTATTTACAATGGCGTGTTAGATAAAACAGATGTCTCGGATCCGGGTACAGGAGAACTCTTACTGTACATCGCATATCAAACGTTCTCAAACTATTACGACGAATACTCTTTAAAACTTATAAATCACCATCAACGTGGCGGTGTCGTTTCGCCTACTGCAACGTTCACTCAGATTTAAAGTAGCTACGTCCTACCATTGTTTCAATGAAACTAGTTACTTAATATACGTTACAAATTGTTTTATTTAAATGTCATGTTATTGTAGTGGTGTGTTTAAATTGAATAGCTTTTAAAGACATTGTGATCTAATGTCGTAATGTCACCTATAAAACAGACGAGCGTAGTTTATTCACCTATTAGCTGAATAGGCAATCATGTAGAATTCGCTTAGCATACACGGAAACTTGCTTGTTCTCATACTTGAAGCACACCAAGACAGATGATGAGCCAAATATTATCATAATATGAAAAATTATGTGTCCCGAAATATACGGATGTCAGTGAATCAATACGATTTCGATGCTTTGATTTAATACGATCATCTAAATATCGTTTTAGCTAAGCAGTAAAGATGAAACGGAATTCGCTTTGCAACACAATTTTTTAACATAATTAAATCAATAGCCAGCTCTATTATAGCACATATTGTATAACGGACGTACCTTCAGATCTGAAACCTGAGAATCAAAACAATAAAATACAAGGGTTTTTAAAAGCTATCTCTGATTCACTAAACTTCTAGTCACCGAAGTATTATTTTTCGGGTTCTCACTTCCCTTTTATTTAAATCATCAGTCGTCCTTAATAGCTGGGACGCTGGCAAAAGGCAGTAGAAAACGTATCCTACAAGAATGAGCATGGCTGTGATAGTTACTTACCGGTCCTAGTACAGTCGGGCCGGCCATTCCTGACGGAGGTATCAGGGAGGGGTTTCCCATCAGGTGTAACACACCAGCAGCCGGCAGCGGCCGCCCCTGCGCTCGCGCACTGCACCGCCGCGTAGCTTCCATCAGCGCGACATCGAGGCACATACGCCGACCAGACCCCGCTCTGCGCGCTCAACGCGTACCGCAACGCAATCAGGCAGGACGACTGACCCTCTGTGATAATCATATAAAAGCGAATATACATAGGTTATCATCAAATCAGACAAGTCGTTAGGCGTCCCCATAGATGTAAAGCATAGAACAAATTATGTAGGTACATTATTTCTTGCGCTCATAAACTAAAAATACAGGCCGTCTAACTTCATAGCATTAGCTTTACATCTTTGAGATCACTAATCTCATAAACAAGCTCGAATAGCGCAAGAAATAAAACTTAATGGACTTGAAGGAATCATCAGCCCTAACATAATCTGTACTAATATAGACGCTGTAAAAGTGTAAACTAACTACATTCCATGACTTCATAAAGAACGGTTGTACCGCAAATGCAAGGCCGAGTTCAACAAAGGCGCTTTTTATAAGAGTCATGGTCATGGAGGGACATCGTTATGTGTATAATATACACATAATGAAAAAAAAAAAACAAATTATGTTTTTCCTATACATGCTATGCGTATAGATAGTCTGTACTTGTCCGCAACAACTCGAATCTTAGAGACACTAAAGTGTTTTGTATTTAAAGGAATTATGTGGACTAGCTTTAAACGCAGACATACTCGCAAAGGAAAGCATTGTGGGAGACAAAAGTGACGCGACATTTGACGTGAGGTTATCTCAGGATCACTTACCGACGCAGGATCCCTTCCTTGCTATTGTTACTGGTGTGCCAGAGCACTGAGCTACCAAGAGGTGACACCGCGACGGGTACGTGCGCCCATCGGTGCCGCAGACAGGTCGGCGTGCATGCGCCGCGTTCGCATCGCATGCCGCCGCTCGAGCCTTGCAGCTCTCATTGCTTAGCGTAGTTGATGTGGAACTCTAACAAAAAACAAGGCACAATTTAACTGACAATCATCACTTATCTCCTACTGACCCAATTGATTGATTGATGCAGATCATTTTGAACATGATTCAATTACTGTACGTTAAAATGTTGTATGTCAACATTGTCACCCATCTGCAGATGCTGTACGTAGGTAGTGCGCCTGGTTGTGAACTTGTGACAAATCGGACGTGTTATTTATGTTGGACATTATTAGGATAAGGTTTCATGTTTTATGTGGACTGCTCGTATTGCTTTGATTTCCTTTTAGAAAGGTTTGTATTTCAAGCCAAATGATCGGTGAGATCGGTTCAAGTAAAATCAGGTTTCTGAATTGATTAGCATAGCTTTGGTGTTACGCCTAATGCAAATATAAAATGCGCATCGGTTTCTTATTCCAGTTTTATTCCTTGAACCGTTTGAACAATAGACCCGCGCTGTGCTTGGAAACACTTTAAATATTATACGTATGATTATACAAGCTCATAACATAAATACTAATTTAAATTCAGTTTCCACTTATATGATAAGTGAGTAACTGTAACTATAGGCACTGCTACATTCTCAATGCCAATGTCAATATTTGCGATTGGGCGAATCATGCTTTGCAATGGGTAGCCTAGATTTTATTTCTTGTCTATCTGAGTGAGTCATGGTATCTCAATGTTTTATAAACAAAAATTAAAAACCATGCAACTCCAGACAATTAATAGGCGTACAATACAAAATCGTAACAAGAAATGCACGACTTATTTTACTTGACAGCTAGGGTCACGTTTCGTACGATTATTTTTTACTTAATTTTGTGAGTAACATAAGTGATCCAATCATAGCAAGATGTGATTATGATCCCATCAGTGGAAGCTGAGCTGATCGGCAAAACCTGGGCGGTTACCCACTCTCGATGCTATGGTAAATAGACGCGAAAGAAAAAGATATATTCTGGTAGGTACTTACTTTTTAATTTAATTTATAATTCATATACACGCAACAAAAACGAAACTACAAAGTAGTTACTTACTTACTGATATTGGTATTGTTCAATTTGAATTCTATGTAATTTTTTATTTGTATATATCTAGCATCATTTGTATTGAATAATTTTCTCACAGATGATAACCTATACGGTAAGAAAACTAATTGAAAACTTTTTTTTTCGGAAGGAGTGTTTATGGAGTTTCTTGCCGGTTCTTCTCCGTAAGACCCACTCCTTGGAGCCGTGCAACTGATACTTGACCTTTGATAAGAGTCTACAAAGCCCTACTTGTTTAAAAAAATGAGTTTCAGTTTGTAACGCATATCAAAGTCACTTATTGTATTCTATCAAACTTCATCTTGGGCGATTCCACCATATCTGTGAGAGATAGCTAAGCAGAGCGCAGGGAAAAAATCTAATATGCACATAGGTACCTATACATAATGTTTACCTCTTTCCAAAGTGGGTAACGGCAGTAGTTATCAACACTTACTGACTATGTAGAATTAAGGTCAGAAATTATTGCTGAGTAGTGTTGCTAGGATATGTTCTACATCATTCATCACAGTTTGAAAACTATAGTTAAAGTGAGCTTTATAAGTGAAAAATTATGATTTTTTAGAATACTTTATGTAGGTAGCTGTACCACATTTAGTTATTTGCGAAGACTAGTTTCTGTAAAAAATAATATATACGTTTTGATTATTCTATCAAATGAAACATTAAATCTAAAATGATTGCGATAGGATGTCAACCCTATCGATATGCAATAAAGTGTTTACCGTAATTCAGTTAATTCTATTATTATCGGTTTTTTATTACATACTAAACCGAAAGCAAATCTATTCAATATTGTTAGTAACTGTTCTAATAAATTGAAATGTCTATTAGACGAGCAGCCGCTATGCAAGCTCGGAGATAACTGCTATTCAGTAGCTTGTCAGTTGTCACGTCATTCAGATAGGTGATGGTTAATACCTAGGTAAACAGAACAAATAGGTAGGTACTTATACCTACTCCGTCACACGCACTAAAGTCATTTAGGAACTACAACATAAATAGCCCTTCCTTGGTATTGGGGTAAAAAAACATATTTTATCCAGTACTTACCAAATTTATATTCAAAATTGTACCTACCAGTTTATCTATAAATCTAAATTATCTAGTTTAAAAGGTTATATATTTTACCGGCTACTTAACTAGAAGTTAAAAGTCAACGATATCACTAAATCTGAGTTAGAAAGTAAGGCGAGCTTAAGCACACAGGCATTATTAAAAGTATCAACAAAACATAAATAATAGTTACCTTATCATCAGGTGTAGCTCCGACAATGTAAATAATGGTGAGAAATAATAAACGGGTCACTAAATCATTTACATTCATAATGTATGTTGATATAGCAATTTTCTTAAAAATCGCTGGTTCGCAGCTATTATTATTTTATTTATAACACTCGTTCACACAACAAAACAGACCGTCTGAAGACCGGGCAAAGAATGACTGAGTTTTTACTAACATATTGGCATAATACGTTAGTTTATAATAAACTGGCTTTGTTACAATAAAACGTTGAGTTTTACAATAGGGATGTGTGGTAGGGACGTTCGTCGGGACAGAGAGCTAAGAACAGAATAAAATACAATAAGGATAAGATCCCGGTGCGCCTCCGCCGCCGCCGCACCGCGGTCGCCCTGCCACAAGCAAAAAGCGCAGTGCGCGCACGTACCGCCGCGCCGGCCCGCGCGCCGGCCGCCGGCGGCGCCCGCGCACCCCGCCCACCGCTTAGCTTATTCGTTCCGTTCGCCACTACGGGAATAACGATGCGCTAAACCTGCTTCTTTAACAATTTTTAAATCACGGACAATCTAATTGGCAGTTAGCAGTTAATTGGTACGTAATGATTAAGTTAAGTAAGTTATTAAACATATCACTTTGTATATGGCTCAAAACCTGCTAGGTGGCTTTTGTTTTTTGCCTTTATTAGGTAAAGTCCCCTGCACATTGTCCATGTTGAAGGATAGCGATCGATGTCTGCCCCTCATGTGCGTTCGTGCTCTACGCACTATCGTCGTGCAGAGGGTGCATCACGACATTCGCGAAGCGAATATATTTTAACAGAAAAATGTAGACTATATTTATTGTTAAAAGAATTTGTTCAAAACCAAACATGCGGTCTACAAGTCCAGCACAAATAATGCACTAATCAGCATGATAGGGAAAAAAAGCCCTTGTCCAATATAGGTCTTAACATATTGGTCTTGCACAAAATGTATGGGACAGATATTTTTCTATTAGTCTGTACGAGCTGAGCTAAGTTGATAACCAAATTTTTGAGATTATATTATATTTTTTAATTGATAAGACAGTATAATAATTTTTTTTCACACGTGTGTTGGTTAACAATATTTGAGACTCACCTCAGAAAATATATAAAGTATGTTAATTATTTAAATAAAACACTCGCGCAAAATTCAATATGCGGATTTAGGCACATCAGTGATGCGATTAATATTACATTTCCATAGCGTGATTTGTAGATGTTAAGTTTGAGGTCACTAAAAAGCCACCTGTGTGTGCAATCTGCATGCTTATCGTAAACAACATTAAAATATCCTCCACGTGTGACGATATCTTAATTATCGATACCTGCTTTAATAATGCAGCCTCATCTCAACTGCAGTTAGAAGAAAAACTAAATATAATAATAGAAGAAGAATCTTTTTCACCATTCAAGCTGCATTTACTTAGCATCATGCACCCTTCTTGTTTGCATGAAAGTAGCTGGGTCATTGGATCACACACACAGCTCGTCATCTTTCTATTTTTTTTCAGCCATGTTCGGGTGAGCTTCCAGTCTAACTATATGCATCTGAATACCCATGGGTATTATACATAAAGCGTGAGTTTTTAAGCTTTTTCTTCTTTTTAGGTTACCCTAACGGAACGACTATGAAATGTCTATGAAGATTGCGAGGTGGATCTTTGTATGAAATTGATCCTAAAGTTGAATCACTTCGCGCACTAACAGTGGCAAGGTAGCTTAGCTTAACCATGATCTATAGACCCAAGCTAGCTAATTCTGAGCCAAGAGTCGCATTGGATACTCACAGCTTAGCTTAAATATCAGGAGCAAGTTTCTTTCTTCATTGATGGTTGTACAACAACAAACATACCATACCAGAAAAATCTTATTTCAGAAATAATAATAATTTTATGTAATTCATAGCAGAATTCTCCTCAGTTTCACTATTGAGGGATTTAATGAAATAATGGGTCATTTCTTTTCCGTACGTCAAACGGAAAAATGAAACCCAAGGATCACTTCCTCTCTCTGTTTATCGGATCAACTATCAAGACCAGTAAGGGATGATTCCCTTACTGGTCTTAGTGTCTTAGTCTTAGTCTTAGTCTTGGTTCTAGTCTAGTGTTGATACACTAGACTCAAAATAGGCGAGGAGCCAGAGCATAAAGCACACGTAAAGGGAGGAAACCCAAACCGTAAACCAACAGTAACAATTTACATTACAAACCGGCCAAGTGCGTGTCGGGCCACGCGCAGTAGGGTTCCGTAGTAGGAGTTAGTTAGTCGACTATAGCTCTGTAACTGGTTAAGCCTACTTAGCCGTGATAGTTTTCCTTGTAATTTCATTACATGTACTACGTCTGTGATTTTTTTCACATTTCTAGGTACAGCCATTCAAAAGTTAGAGGGGGGGGTAACTCGTATCGAACAAAAAATTTCACTTAAAATCTAGATATTTTGCAAATGGCTCGCTTAACTGAAAAATGGTCTTCACACACCCATCATATTTTTGAAAGACCTATCTAACGATACCCCACACGAAGGGGTACGCGAGAAAAAAAATATTCATCCCTACTTTACATGTTTGGGAGCTACCCAAAAAAAAAATATTTTTCAAAATTTTATTTTACCACTTTCTCGGCGTGATCAATATACATATTCATACCAAATTTCAGCTTTCTAATAACAAAAACCACGGAGCTATGCCGCGGACAGACAGACAGACAGACAGACAGACAGACAGACAGACGGACAGAGCGAAACTATAAGGGTTCCTTGTCGGACTACGGAACCCTAATAAAAAATGGAGGAAATTGTGAGTAGGTTTTTCCATTTTTTTAAGGTTTCTAGTAGATACATGTGGGATATCATTTAAAAATTCTTGCACATTTTTGGTTTTCTTTTATGTCTTTTTCATCATCCTCATGCCCTTATCCCAATTTTATTTGGGGTCGGCGCAGCATGTTTTCTTCTTCCATACTCTTCTATCTGCCGTCATCTCGCTAGTAGCATTCATTCTAATCATATCAACCTTCACGCAATCCATCCATCGTTTCTTCGCTCGTCCCCTTCCTCTATATCCATCCACATTCCTGTCCAAAACCTTTCTCACTACATGTTCCTCATTCCTCCTCATCACATGCCCATACCATGATAACCGATTTCCACATAGTTTTATGTCTTTTTGTTTTCGTATTTAAACGAACGATATTATAACGACAAACGTGCTAAAAATATTGTCCTCCCTCCTTATTTCCAAACTACTTAACTCGAAATTTCTGAAATATTTAGAATTGATAGACATTACATACTCGTACAGGAAAATAAAACTATGATTCAGTAAGCAGTATTTTTTTTTGAAAAACCAACTTAGTCATGCAACTAAAAGAACTTCGTTGAAAAAACTAGAATATTGAGTCTTTATAATGCTTTGCCCTGAATGACTAACTGACGGATCAACGCACAGCCTAAACGCTGATCGTAGAGACCTGAAACTTGGAGGGTGTAATCTTTATATGACGTAGACATCTGATGAGAAAGGATTTTCCGAAATTCTACTCCTAAGAGGGTGAAAGAGGGGGGCAAAATTTGTATGACACTTGTCATTTTTAATTAGAATTCGTGTAGTTGAATTTGTATAGCCCATGCGGGCGAAGCCTCTGGCGGAAAGCTAGTTGTGTACATTTTTACTTCAGAAGTTCGGAAACCTTGCACTTGTCGGGTTGTAGTATTTAAATAACAAGGAACAGCGCCATCTACATAGCCGGTTAGTCGGAGCTCTGTGAAGTTCATGCGTTGACTTTCTGCGTGAAGTCTCATTGGTTACAGTCATTTAGTTGTCTGTTATAGCTTACCCAACCACACGGTTTTATGCATTGCAGATAGATGGCGCCACTTCAGAAATTGCACGAAAATTAATAACTGCCAGTTTTCTTGGAGTAAATTGCAATAATGTGTTTATATATTTATATAAATATAAATAAATATTAAAATTTATTAAATTATATAAATAATATATACATAGTAAATATGGAGGATAACAGCAAGTTAGAGGTATGGTTATGGTAGGTAATAGTTATTTCGAAAACGTTATTTGGTTCATTTTATATCTTTTGTTTACATATCCTCGCAAAAATATAAAACCATAGGCAAGATAACAACTTTTGAAAATTTAAAAATATGATTTAAAAAATCTTCATGCATATCGGGTCGAATAGTCTTTCTTTTTTTCAATTTGGCTGAAAACTACCATAACAAACAATCTTAAAAACTTGATGCAATTATCCAATTTATATGATATAATATTCCTCTTTCATTCAATTTCTCCGTAAATTGTATTTTTTTAAGCTAAATGCTGAAGAGTCTATTCTTTAACTGTGCCCAATAATGACGATTGTAAATTTTCAAATAATAATTATGTACGATGTAAATCTAAGTATGTTTTATTTTCCTTTCATACCATAGTTCCAGATTTGGTTTTTCCATACAAAACTTATAAATTAGGCATTTGTTGGTTGACTAGGTTGGCTATTTAACCTTTTATATGAAGTTGTTAATAGCATTTTCAATTTTATAATAATAAAAAAAGTGGTTTATTAGCAAACAATGTGATTTCGTCCATCTCACGACAAACATAAACGTATTTTACACTGCTGCCTCTTCTACTAAAGAGGAAATTTCAAACTTTTCTTTTATTTGCACTCAATATTATAAGTATTCCATCACTACTGTTCATATTTTATACAGGTTCTGGGACTCTGTAAAGCACAGCAAAATGAGAACCTAGGTACGGTTTTTTTCACCTTTTTGCAGTGGCTTGCAAAATATGTTTGGAAAGTACCTACGTTTAATTACGATGGTAAGCCAAATAATTAGCTCTCCCTCCCGGTGGCTGTTGCTAGAATAATAATAAAAATTACCACAAGATTTTCTGAGGCAAGTTTAATTGAACTCAGGCATTGTAAACGGTATACAAGTAGTGTAAACGTGATTGTGGACGTTCAGGGTGTTGTTAGGTTTTTGCAGGCAATTAGCCATGCACTCTTTCTTGGTCTCGAAGTTGTTTTGATTGCCTCCACACCCGGAATACATGCGACGTCTGCAATGTCTAGAATATAATATAGTCCAATGAACATATTATGTAGATATAGTACTAAATATTATAGTTGTTATTTACAAAGCTATAGGTACGTACCCTGAATGCTTATCCCAGGTCCATCGGTTGTATTGACCAAAACAAGTACCGTAGTCAAACGCAAGAGAACAATAATATGGCAAATGCGCTGAAATCAATACAAATAATTAGGACGTTTCCCATTTTCAATATAAGATATTAGAGACGGATTAATAGATGAGATTGTGCTACACTGTTTTAAAAGGAGTATCCTTTTATTTTGCAACAGACATCGCAATCATGTATGTGCCTAAATCACAATAATCGTGTGCGAATCTAAATAAAATTCGGTGCAAGGAGTACTCATTAACTTATTGAAAGGTGTACGAGTGACTGTTGAATTTATGGACGAAGTCTGAACACTTACATTGTTCCATTTCTGTACTAAGAAAACACTGTTCAACACAATCCTCCTTAGTGTTAAAGTTATTTCCATTTCCCTGGCAGCCACCCCAGAAGAAACGGAAACATTTCCGCTGCTTTGCATCATAGTACCATGATAATATATCTGCTCTGCATGGACCAGTATCAGGCCGAAGTAAACAAGCCTTGCGCTTAGCTGTAACGAACGATACAACATATTTTCATATTTAAAAAAAACGGTAGCTAAAATGGGTTGCTTTCAAAGTGAACGCACCAGAGGTTCAAACCCCAGTTTCCTCATCATGTCATGCCAAGCCAAAATAGTATATACAACTACTATATATATATATAGTAGTTGTAGTGGGGCTGGTTATAGTCAACCTCGCCTTTAACCTTCACCTGTCTCAGATATGTTACCCAGAGACTAGGATGGTTGGGTGTTAGCGCACTTTGGGGAACACTACAATCAGCAATGGTTGGTGATAATAGACTGATAAGATGATGATAAGGCTGTAGTTTTTTTTCTAGGTGCGGTTATTTCATAACTATCATGGTTGCAGAAGTTGGTATCGTTTTATCACTATGACACAGTAGAATGCATGGAGATTCATTGAAGCAACCTCGTATTTTTATAGTAATCATGTAATCATCAGAATTAAGACGGCATGGAAATGCGTAGTTTTATAAAAAATGGGTAGGTACTGGGAGTGGTAGGAGGGTAAGTACTACCTATCTAACTGTTTTCAGCCAGATTTTACACAAAATGTTATTTGTTCCTTGAATCAACTAAACCATGCAATACACAAAGATAAGTAAGTGCTTCGAGCTTAGGTGTTTGCCGAAGTTATGAGTTGGTATTTCGAGGTCGCTTAGCGAAATGTATATAAGAAACTACTATAAAAAAAATCTAATCACAGTAAATACTCGTACCTCTGACGGTGTCATCCGCTGGAACGCACATTTTTCGTTTGTATGGATTCGTAGTTGGCTTACGGTAAGACTTACTTTTCGCATGTTTACCCTTACTGGGAGCGGCGATACTGAAGTTAATACTTAAGCAAACCAGTAAAATTAATAGTGCTGCCACACGTAAAGCTAATATTGTACTTTTTTGTAAATTCATTACATCGTAAATGAACTGACAATTGTATTATTAAAATGTGTGCTGCTACGAGGCTTAACAAGAATCATTTTATCGCTAGTCGTAAGCGAAACCATAAAATCAAGAATCAATTTTAGATTTCATTATTTATTTTATTTAGGCATTACAGAGCAAATTCGACAGAAATTGCTCTTTCAGAATTTATTACTTTTGGTGAAGTCCTCATGTATGTAATTCGTTTGATATGTTAGGTATATTTTTTTTGTAAAAGTAAAAAAATGAAAAAAATATTTAGATATCACTATTTATAAATTATGGTATTCGATTCCCCTCTGAATTAAATAAACTAAGTGAGCAGGTGAGTAAATAAAGTCGGGTAGGTCCCATCCGCCCCGGTGGTCCCGGCCCGGTAACGGGACGGTTGGGAAAAATTGTTGCATCGACCCCGGTAGTGCCGGCCCCGTCGTTTAACGGGGTGGATGGCACAGATGAAGTATCATCTACCCCGGTGTGTTTTTCTAACGGGACGGATAGCACAGATTGAGTAGCATACATCCCGGTAGTGTTAGAAAGCGGGGAGAATAAAGTATATATACACAAAACACATGAACTGAAAAATAAAAAAAAAAGAGTTTGTATGTAACAATCAGGTTTATTGGTATATTTAACAATTTGTTGGTTGGTACAGTTCAAATCTATTGGAATCAACACAGTGTAATCGTTTGCTGAAGTGTTTACATCGGGACGACTTCATCCGTGATGAACTTTAGAATTTATGGATGAAAAAATATTATTGATATTCCGTTTATTCATTTTATAACATATTATTTACATTTTTAAATATTTAACAAACTATATATAAAAAAGAAAAACATTTAAAAATATAAAAAATAGTACAATATAATATAATATTGATATAATTGTTAATGTATATTTTTATACCAATAATAAAAATTATTGTTACATACAAACCCTTTTTTATTTTTGAGTTCATATGTTTTGTGTATAAAATAATACTATATTCTCCCCGCTTTTAACACTACCGGGGTGTTTGCTACTCAATCTGTGCTATCCGTCCCGTTAGAAAAACACACCGGGGTAGATGATACTTCATCTGTGCCATCCACCCCGTTAAACGACGGGGCCGGCACTACCGGGGTCGATGCAACAATTTTTCCCAACCGTCCCGTTACCGGGCCGGGACCACCGGGGCGGATGGGACCTACCCATAAAGTGGGTCGGCCCGGTGCGAATTTTCGAAACAGTGCACTTAAACTTCATAACTTCTATCAATTAATTGATCATTTTATTTATAGTTACTGAATAGATAGGTAATTTTCTTTATAAAAATTAACAAAGCCTTTTTCCCTAAACATTATCTATAATTAATATTAAAATGAATCGCTGAATGTGTTGCAAAGCGCAAATCTCGAGAGCAGCTGAACCGATTTGGATAATTTGGTACGGAGATAGAGGGGACCCTGGAGAAGGTTTTAGGCTACTTTTTATCCGGGTGAGCTAAGTAGTTTCCCCGGGACGCGGGTGAAACCACGGACAACAGCTAGAATGTAATAAAAATCATTTTGATGCGATAACTAGGTACATAGGTTTTAATTAGTTTCTGCAAGGGTAAACGGTATACAAGTAGTGTACGTGTGGAACCGATTCATAGTATTGTTTGGTCCAATGATGCAAGTTGCGAGGCATTCTTGTCGCGACTCGAAATTGTTTTGGTTGCCTCCACACCCGGAATACAAGCGACGTCTGCAAGACCTGAAATATATTTAAAATTAATTAATTAATGTTCTAATATAAGTGAGTGTCTCAGGGGCCTTTCGGGCTGCGGGATGATCGATAGAGTTACCGGGCCCCCGGAAAATAAAGGGCTGAGGAAGGAAAATGAATGGCTTTTAGTCAGTAAGAGTCCGACACTCCCTTCCGTCCCACCCAAGGTGGGAGGGGCATGTGATGATTTCCCATCCGAAAAAAGGGCCTTTCGATCAAGTTGAACTCATTGGCATACCGATGGGTATCGCGTTGGGTCGTCGTTGCATGTAAAATATTAATATTCAGCTGCATCCAGTTAGACTGCACGCCGAGCCTCGTACAGTTGTGGTAAGGCCCAGTAACAATATTATTATGTAACTAAAATCTAAAAAAGTATATGTTTACTTACTTGAATAACGGGTCCCAGGTCCAACGGTTATATGCACCAAAACACGTGCCGTAGTCGAATGGTAGAGAACAAAAATATGGTATGTGTGCTGTAATTAATAAAATAAACAATTACTTTCCGAAACTTGCTAATTATCCTTTAAAATCACCAGTTGTCTGTCTGATTCCAATTCAGATCTTTGATATACATATATTGATTATATAGGACGTAGCATTATTTGAATCCGGTTGTGGTAGTTCAAGACTCATCTAGTTTTTAATAACTAGTCATTCAAAACTTACCAACTTCCGTCGATTTATTGAGGTAACAATAATTGATACAATCTTGACGATTGATGTATCTGTTACCGTTTCCTTGGCAGCCGCCCCAGAAGAAGCGGTAACATCTGCCAGCCTTCGCATCGTAGTACCACGACAGTATGTCCGCTCGGCACGGGCCCGTATCGGGTCGCAGTAAACATGACTTGCGTCTGGCTGCAACAAAAATTGTACGTGCAATAATGCAACTTTTGAGCCCCGAAATGCGTGTACATGCATAGTTTTCAACTAACAAGTTCCTCTACATTCTTTGCAATATAACTCAACAAATATTGTTAATTGTTCAATCATCTAAATATTACATGGATAAATACAAATTAAGACAAATGTGTATTGCCTCTTCTAATAAAAGGGCCTTATTTTAAAACTATGAACAACATGAGATTGGTTGAATCCTTGTGCTTCCGAAAATGAATACATATCTTATTATATAACAAGCTATATTCCGTCATATCTTTCTTCTGGGTTTTCTGAAGTTCAGGTACCTGTCTCAGATCTGAGGTACTCCAAAATTGTTTTTGTCGATTTCCCAACGGGATCAGCCACGTGAGTTTTGGTGAACTGATAATCAGCTCACCCACTCCAGCTATATCGGTCATATTAGGCGTAGCATGAGCGGTTGCATTAGCTGATTGATTTTCATTTTCATTGTTCACATCAGAAAACATTTCAAACAGCTAATTAGCGTAAAACAAATAACCTTATGTGTATATGAAAGTCTTATTTCATTACTAATCAAGCTACACTAGCATTCCATAAAAGCATACCTTTTACTGTTTCATCCGATTTCACACACATTTTATGTTGTGTTTCTAGATTCCTTCTTGATTTCAATACGTATTTCTCATCCGTATTTATTTTAAACGGACTGGAGCACACCAGGCAGACCAGTATAACCAAAAGTAGAAGCACACGTAATGCCAATAATGTCTTTGGTTGTAAATTCATCACCATTAACAACCAAATTATCTAGCTGACTACATCACTACAGCGCTGGTACAGTTCGGTACAAAACTAAATTTTTTATCGGCAATTGTAATCATCTCACTTAGGCTTTACTCGACCAATGTGAAATAAATCATTTCTTTTATTTACTTTGCTTATTGCTTTTTGAAATTATAGAATGTTTCCGTGCGATATTTTGTGTATGTTTTTCAAAGAGGTAGATGAGATGATACCCTGACGAAAAATATATACGTGATTAGGAAAGAGAAAACACTTAGAACCTAAAAGTAAATCGTATTCAAGAAAGAACTATGGGTATCCCAATATCAGAATCAAACTCTATACTTCCCCCTTTAATATTTTTTTTTATCTAGTCTAGACAAAGAGACATGCCTTCCTAGGTATCTCCTACATCTAAAAATGTTTTATACATAGAGCAAGTCATAGGCTACAAGTTTTTGGCAGGGTGTGCCATAGTAAAGCATACTGGTCAGAAAGTTGATGCAAATTCTTTTCATTCTTCAGAATTTCATGAGATTATTGAGAGTAACATAATAATCCTACGCAATGGTACTTGTTTTTACATAGGTAGTCGTAAGCCTACGAATGCAAATTGGACTTTATTCTAAAGGACGAAGGCTTCATCCGACTGATCGACCTAGACTTTATTAGCATGTATAGGATAGTCGGAGGCTCCATCCGACTGACCGACCTGGTTGAATGTCGGAAAAACGAATAGAGTATGATTGGATGCATAACTTAAGTAGTACACGTTCCTTGAAGTAGTTAGTACTTATAAGTACATGTGTACGTGTTATAGGCATTGCCTCAAATTATTTCGCAATGCTTTTTCATTGTCAATAAAATATACCTCAGATGATTGTATTTTTATTACTTTATTACCATTACTATTATATTGAAACAAACCGTGGTACAGAATGGAATTGTTCAAGCAATCAATGTATTTCTTCCTTTTTATCTTCTTTTGTCTCTATTTCGCCAAAGCTGTAAGTAAAATTTAGACTTATCTAACTTTTTTTAAGTTAATTTAAAACTATATTCATCTATTTACCGTGCTGGTAGATTATCTGCTTAAAATTGCAATGTTGAGAACACTGATATAAGCGCCAAACGAAGGGCAAATATTTGGGACATACAAAATTTTATCTTAAATCTTCATTTTAGTAAAATAAAAATCTGTGTCGGGTCATTTGAGAACTAAGTCAGCAATAACAGCACCACGTGAATTATATCGGATGGTGAACGCAGTGTGATTCCATGTCCCCATATTAAGTAGAAAAAAATATGTCTGAGATTTTTTATCAGCACGCTACGTGCTCTTAACTTTAGTAAGACTATAATAGCGATGTTTATCGAAAGATATATATATTTTTTTAATTTAAAATTTTAGTTTGTACATCACCGAACGTCGACGTTCCTACATCTATATTAGTCGTAGCCATCGATAATTCGGTAATAATGATGTGGTTCACCATCACTAGTGGTACTTTGATGCAAAACAGAAATTATAATGATATGGTTTATTGCCGCTGCCTGCATTTGCTCATGACTGTAAATTTCTTAGTTAAAGTTATATCATAAGTTATCATATTCCCCACTTGTATACCCACCGTGGCATATGGTTGCTTTATATTTATTTTTTTAGAATTTAAGGGCAAAGTATCGAAAACACTTGAAAGTTCGGCGTCTTCAGAACTTTCTAATTGCCTTTCTAAATCCTCGAATTATTTGATTAAACATTATATTAATAGGACTCAATGATAGATAATTACAACAAAAATATATTTCTTATCATTCAGGCGCCTTGTCGGAAAGCAGTCTATCCTGTCCATCAAAAACTAAAAACGGTAGTTTTGTTCTAAAATGGAGAATTTAAACTGCAATGGTGTTAAAAAAATAACAAAATATCTTGTGATAGAATCACAAAATACAGATAGGATAAAATGATTATGTAATACAACGTTTATTGGTCATATTATCAGACTTGCTGAATGTATTCCTTAATTCAGCCCTCTGCAGTTTAAATGCTCCAAAAGTATTCATTATATTTACTTAGATATTTTTATCACTCAGGCCGATAACCAGGGAGCAGTGCAGCTTGTACCAAATACCGCAAAACCACAACAACAAACAAAACCAGACAACAGTATTAGAGCAAAATTAATTGCATTTAAGGAAAAAGTTGCAAAAATTTCCAACAAAATAAAAAGTAATGTCAACAAAGTATTGAATTCAACGATACCCAATAAGATTAAACAGCTAGCTAGAAACGTAAAAACCGGCCAAGTGCGTGTCGGGCCACGCGCAGTAGGGTTCCGTAGTAGGAGTTAGTTAGTCACCTATAACTCTGTAACCGGTTAAGCCTACTTAGCCGTGATAGTTTTCCTTGTAATTTCATTACATGTACCACGTCTGTGATTTTTTTCACATTTCTAGGTACAGCCATTCAAAAGTTGGAGGGGGGGGTAACTCGTATCGAACAAAAAATTTCACTTAAAATCTAGATATTTCGCAAATGGCTCGCTTAACTGAAAAATGATCTTCACACACCCATAATATTTTTGAAAGACCTATCTAACGATAGCCCACACGAAGGGGTACGCGAGAAAAAAAATATTCATCCCTACTTTACATATTTGGGAGCTACCCTAAAAAAAAATATTTTTTTAAATTTTATTTTACCACTTTCTCGGCGTGATCAATATACATATTCATACCAAATTTCAGCTTTCTAATAACAAAAACCACGGAGCTATGCCGCGGACAGACAGACAGACAGACAGACAGACAGACAGACAGACAGACAGACGGACAGAGCGAAACTATAAGGGTTCCTTGTCGGACTACGGAACCCTAAAAAAATGAGCTAAGAAATTGGTTCCAATCTCCAAAATTATACCCACCACCCACTACGACAAATAAACCATAATATTATCGCCCATTTTTTATTTATGTTATAAATATTATTAATATTAAATACCTAGTAATTAATATCAATTTCGAATGACGGGATAAGGCCTTAACTCATTAGTATTTTAGTGTAATTTGTGATCCTCCTTAAAAGTGGTTGTTGTACAAAAACTATTATGTATTTTATAAATCAGAAGTTTTTTTATTTAGAATCTACACTGTTCCCTGAAAGTGACTATCGGTAATCTAGATAAGTTCCACGTAAAGTAAACTTTAGTAGGTAGCATATGAAACAGATTGAAATCCCAACAGAATATTTTTTTCAGTGTACCGTGTGCGCTGCTCATGGGTCGCACTTCGAGGACCCGAGAGATAAAGTCATGAAAGTGATATTGCCTAAGAGGAGACATTTCTATCGAATGAAAAATCATAGCTCACCCTATTAATGAAGCTATAGCTCCCAGTAAAAGTTGCAGTGCACAAGAATTTCCTCAATTTTATAAACTAAGTTATGCAGTCCGTAGTAATAATCATGTTGCATCTGGCAGGCGCGCCGAATGTCTAATCAAAAAAATAGTATACAGTCTGAGACTCCGGTGAAGATGCCATCCAACACAACAACTGTACAGCCGAAAATTATATTAATCATGTCTCAGTTAAAAAACAGTCCACTTTTGAAAAACAAGGGAAATTACGAACTGCTACTGCAGCGATTGAAACATGATTTTCATACAACGACCACTGTCGTACCCAAAACTTGTTCAAAATGTATAAATTCATAAACATTCTCGTGACATTGATGTTTTATTTATATTCAGTTTCAGTAAAAAAATAAAACATTACGAATACCTGTAGTTATGCTATGTCAGTTGATTATGAAAATTATGAAAATATGCCTTTATTTAGGTTTGGGGAAAATATATTTAAAGGTCTGGGTAAAAATATTTTATGATTGGAACTGAAGTGACGTCATAACTGATACTATAGTATATGTACACTTACAGTATCAGCTATGACTTCGTAGCACCTACAACCGTTTGATGTTATAAACCACTGCTATAGATACAAATGTGTTAAATCTGTCAGGCGCCCCGCATGTCTCATCAAAAAGACAGTGTCTCGTTCGCGCGCCGGCCGATGTTGATGCCTGCATTACCAAGACTCACACGAACAACAGCATCTGTCACATCGACAACCACCACTACCACAACTACGGTAGCACCTCAAATCGAAATCATTCTATCCCAGTTAAAGGGAAGCAAGATTTTGCAAAAAAGTGAAAATTATGACGCCCTACTGCGCAAATTGAAAGATGACTTCACCACGCGTCCTGCCCCAAAAAAATTAAAGGAAAGTGCCCTAAAAACCAATTTTAAGTTGGATATTTGGAGTTTTATTTCAATAGATAACAGTTTCCCATCATTCTTACAGGGTAAAAATGTGTGTCTGCTCACACAGGTTTGAAAAAAAGTGAAATTGTGGAGTTATATAAATTGAAAACGAAACGTTTTAAAATTTACTAAGAAGGTATTGAAATAAACATAACTCTGTGCTTAATCTATCTTCAATCAAAATAATCGCTAGATAAGATGCTCAACCCTCCATTAGGTGTTTTTAGGCTTCCGAACCTCAAATGGAAACCCCTAAAGGATCTCTTCAAGTTCGTCCGTCAAGATAGAGGGAATCAACTTATAGGGTACTCCCATTAACCTAGAATCATGAATTTTGCCAAGAAGCATATCCGAATACCGTGATTTTTTAATAATAATTTAGGAGCATAGAAGGAGTAGTAGTAGTAAGTAATTGTATTTTAAATTAACTCGACAAAAAATAATTCTTCGGGAAGATAGATATATAATTAAATACTCTTTGGTATGCACTCTTCTGTGTCTGATCCATGGTGAGGATATGTCATTTTTGACATAATATAGCAATTATATAATTTAAACAACTTTTTATACATAATCAAATATTCATGAAATATAAAAAAAGAAAAACTTTAATCTCCGAAAATGACTTCAAATGAACTTCGTCCGTTTTTCATACTCATAAGAAAAGAGGAGGAAAAGGGTGATAAGTTTGCAAGGATTAACATGGAAGTAAAGCACAGAGCTATATGTGAGCCTATGAACCCATTTACGAAGAAAACTGTGAGCACTCAAACCTATCCAACTAAGTTGATCCCAGCTGCGCCCAGGAAAGCTTGCTGCTTCTACTGTTCCTGACATAAAAATGATCACCCAACTAGCTTCTCGAAATAGAGTAACACAAAACAGACCCACAGAACCAACTTCCAAAAAATGCAGACCTCTATTAAATTTGCTATGTATTTTTTGGGCCAGGTGTTTTGGAAACGTTTTAGGATCATCAATGAGGCTCCTAACCTGCCATAAAATATCCACAAATTTTTATCTTTTATTTCTTCAAAGTTGTCGATATTTATCCTATTTTTTGACACTGGAATTAAAGGATTTGGAACAATTGAAGGGCCAATCTAAAATAAAGATGTATTCCATGTCAGATCCTGGACCCATTGGTAAATGATTTAAATAAAGGTTTGAGACAATTTGATTTGAGCGTATCAATTCATACTAACTTTCTAATACAATCTACTGATTACAGTTTTTATTTTGTTTGTGATAACATTGACATAGTAATAGATAAGTTTACAATTTATTATCAGCACAGTGGAGGATCTTGTGATAAAATTGTAAAAAGAAATATTTTTGCTAAAAATATCAATTTTCTCATAAAATTTGTGCCACAACATCACGTGCTTCGATTTCAGAGTCCAGTACTACTGATGTAAATGGTAGAAAGAGGACAATCAATATTTTTGTTTATTCTAATGGTGCCGCAAGCCGTGTTGCAAGATCAAGCTTCTCCTACTAAAAATGAAAGTCTTAGTCGTCTTGACTTAAACTCCATGATAAAATGCCTGAGAAATTCTAACTGTTATAGACATTTATGCCACAAAATAACATTACGGTGTTTTTGGAAGTGGTAGAAACTCTTCCATTAATGATGCGTTTATAGATGACATTGGTGATATTAAAATCTATACGTAAAAAATGCTTAGTCCTGAATAACGGATTAACGTACTGCCTAGACAGCTGATTGTAGAAACCTGAAACTTGGAGATCAGGCATCTGATAAAAAAGGATTTTTCTAAATTCTACACCTAATGGGGTGAGAGAAGGGGCAGAGTTTGTCTGAAACTCTGTTATTTTTAATTTTAATTTGTACTATAGTCCACGCGGGCGAAGCCGCTGGCGAAAAGCTAGTTCTTCCATAAAAACCAATAGTTAACAGTTGCAGTTGACCTTAGAATCATATTAGACGCTCTATTTACGCGTGCACAGCGATGGACCGATCTGATATCTTCAGGGCTGGGTACTTATCATACACTGATTCACTCAGTGTAAGATAGATCCAAGGTCCTAATTATTGTATAGGCATAGGCTTACATTCACGCATCAGGAATTTCATTTTATATTAACTTTCTCGATCTCGATAATTTTTTTGGAAGCTGTTTACTACGTACTAAATATTTTTATCCTAATTCTATCATTATAAATTCGAATGTGAGTTATTTTTACGCTTTCACGAAAATACAGGTCTACCAATTTAGATGAAGTTTGTTATGGATAGATGGGATCCTGGCGACGGTAAGAGGACATAGAGGACGGGTACCTACGTGAAGTAATTTCCTCGGGACGAGATTGAAACTGCGGGAAATCACTAGTAAAGTAACGGAGGTTTATGTAATGTAGGGTGTTAGGCCTAGAACCCAGGGCAACCAGACATTACCTATTAGGTTATACGTGCTTTGATCGTATGCGTATGGCCCGATTGCCAATTTTCAAGTAGGTATATAATAAAAAAAGGTAATAAAGGTAGGTATATAGAAACTGCTTACCTTTTTTTTGTTGCCTGATTTATGTGGGTTGCGCTCACACAATATCTGGTAAACGCGTTAAGGCTTGGAAATACATACACCTGCCAGATTTAATAAGCAAGGAGTGGCGCCGTGAAGACCAATGCGCTGTCTAAGCATTTATTTAGCAGCACCGCCGTTGCCATGCTCACGCTAAATCTTGCAAAGACGCAGCCGTACTATTTTTTTTCGAAGCCTTTGAGGCTATTTTCAATAACATCCAGCCGATTCCGCCGGCTGAGTCTACTCCCTAGCCAAGAGAACTGCTACACATGACTTTCGCAACATACGTTTATAACTTTTTTTTTTTCGGGGGGAAATCCTCATGGACGAACCCGGCCTGGGGAGGCCGGGAACAGTGCCGGATTCTTACCGGCTAAAACCACCTCGTCGCTTCTCGCACGTGGGCGCGGGGCCGCGGGAATCTAGATTCGTCCGCAGCCCCGCACTGGTGCCGGCCCGTCCTGCCGGGCCTCGTCTTCTGCATAGGGTAGTGAGGTGTCCTACCCCGTGCATCGCCTCGGGGGCGCGCGTGGCGCCGGCTCGGGTCCGATCATGGGGGGCGGGGACTTCCCCAAGTCCGTCGCCCCTGGACCCGTTATAGTTTATAACCTGGATTAACACATAGGATACCATTTATCCGGGTGCCCAAAGTAGTTCCCTTAGGCAGCTGTTGAAACCACGTGAAACAACTAGTTGCTTCATATTTTGCAATCGAAGCTAAAATAATTAAACTGTAAATTTCAAATCAATTATTAACGATAAATTAATAAGTGAATTAATTCCCATCAAGATCACGGTTTTGATTCATTTTGTTGTTTCGCTCCGCTGTATTTTCGCTAGTCATCGTGGAACCTTACTTACGTCATAATAGAGTTATGATCAAGTCATGGTTATGACAAAAAAACGACTGAGCATGTGATATAGGAACCTACCGACACAAACCTTGGTCATCTATTTGTGACATCACGACTATTCACGATTGAAATGTATAGAATTAATTACGGTCATAGTGAGATCAGTGTTTTTATTGCTCTGAGATGAGTTTAGTTTTTATATTACACTGCGTTCGTGTCAGTGATTCAGTGATAACCTCGAAAGCATTTTATGTACCTACTAGAAGTTTATAACTTCGCAAAAGTCAGTTGCTATTCGTGTGGTTTGCAACCGTATCGTTGTGTGCTTTGATATTCTATTTTTAAATTCAATATCTGTGTAAGACTTTTCATTTTATCTAAGGCGTAAGCAAACTTTTGTTAAGTCCTTAATCAGCTAGATGCTACCTGACATAGAGTAAACAAAATTTGCAGTTGCTGTAGGTCTTGTGTCTTCTCGTTAAAGTTTACAGTGACCCGTTGTCACTGATTTTCTAAAGTTTGCATCACCCAACTATAAACGTGGTACAGTCGCGATTGTTAATAAGTGAACGTTTTCAATATATTATAATAATCAAATAATAATTATAAAATAAAAATGTCAGTGTGCTCAACTTAGTTATTTTTACTATTTTCTATGTAAATGTTAAAATATTTTCATTTAAATACCCACCATATGACATACGTGTGACGCAAAATTACTGAACTCATATTTTCATAGAAAATAACTATATAAATTATCCTTATGTTATTCATATTATGCCTTCAAAATTAAAGTGTAAGCCTTATTATTGTAGAAAATATAAAAATAAATAAAATATTATTACATTGTACTTATTTTAATTAAGAAATTATCTGTAAAATAATAGATAATATTTTTGACTTATCTTTTTTTTCACAAAATAGAAATCTTGTAAACGTTTACTTATCAATCACGTAACTGTACCTGTGAAGGTACCTATGTATGTAGTTATCGTGTTATCAAAGTGCAGTGTAGGCTGTGAACAATTATGTCGTGATTTATATTGTTTTATAATAAAAGTGTAACACAATGGAGTTAGAGGACATTGTGGAAGATTGGAACTTATTAGAGAACCGCAGAAAAGAAAAGGTATGTTGTTAGCATTATGTTGCTCTTTAAAACAATTGAAGCGTAAAATGAAGAGGTTATACTCACGTTTCGTGTAGCCATACTTGAATTAGATGGGTTTTTTTAAAGATAAAATATGTTGTTCCTCTTACAGTTTTTTTGCTGAGGAAGACATTGAATCTGATTTAATAGGCAGGAGGTTTTATGCTTTACTGAATAGGTTTCTAGTTATCAGTGATAGTTAACTGAACGTGGTTGCACATTGTTTAAACAATACGATGAGCCCGCTCAGTACTTATTCTGTTAAATGGTAAAAACAGTATCTTTCCTTCCATACATTAGTTCCAGAGACTCGTGATAGTATTTATCCGGGTGTGTCAAGTAGTTCCCTCGAGATGCGGGTAAACCCGCGGGAAACAGCTAGTAGTAGCTATTACTTTATACGTTTACGTACTTATGTCGAAAAACTGTATTTGCATACTTTTATGTTTTATTTACTAGCCAGACATAGTTATAATAAACAAGTAAACGTATAACTCGTTTCCTGATTAATTAAAAACTGATTAATGTTTTAGCTGCATTACGAACTAACAGATAGACAGAGATACTTTCGGATGTATATATACTTAATATAAGTAAGGTTATAGGTATATAATTATATGTATGTGTAGCAAACACAATCATAAATTGATATGTTGAAGTCAAATTTATGTTGTAAACCTGATTTTTACAAAAAAAATGCAATTGACCTTCGAATACTTAATATTAGTAAGGTTATAGGTATATAATTATATGTATGTGTAGCAAACACAATAATAAATTGACATGTTGAAGTCAAATTTATGTTGTAAACCTGTTTTTTACAAAAAAAATGCAATTGACCTTCGAAACACTATTGCAAAAAAGTGCTGTGTAAAACTCAGCAGGATTAGAACCTACACAAAATCTATAATAACATTTAAAATGCTTGTTCCTGCATGACTAACTGATCAAGGCACAGCCTTAAACCGCTGATCGTAGAGACCTAAAACTTGGAGGGCGTGTTCTTTGTATTACGTAGGCAAAAATACTTTCTGCTAAAACTGGGTAAAACGCTTGGGCACTAACCGCTTGGCTTAAGAAGTCTTGGCAAAATATACAACACAACCTAACCTAGACACACCGACCTCTAGAGCGATGCATTGGTCCACAAGAGTTTTAACAGTTCTTTTATTCTCTTTTCAGTGTTTTGGAGGTATTTATTTATTTACGTATTAATTTCAAAATGTTTATCGTATCATATTAACATTGAACATAAGATCACAAGAGGCATATCAAGAGTGCTTGCTTATCTTATAACTAGGTGCTCATTTCGTCAAGGAGAGATTTACATCGCCATTCCTCTTGATTGACATTAAGCGTTCAGGTTCGTAGTAAATACCTATCAGTAGTATTTTAAATCACAGTTGAAAGCAATAACAATTTATATAACGACATAAACATAGCCAGTAGTAACTAAAAGCCAGTTTTCCCCGGTGGTTGAAGGCTGTCAATAGCACTTGTGTTGGTGTTTTGGCTGATATGTGAAATTGGATCGAAAATGTGCTTGCTATAAACATTGTTCACTGTCTTCACTGATGAGGCGGAGCGTGACTGCACGTGACGTGCACCTAGATTTCACCATCTATATTTCAATCCCTAGGGGACGAACGTCCCGCCCTCAACTGAAACAACAATTCAGACTTATGGTCACCACTGACGCGAAACGGCTCCCGGCTAGGCTACCGTAGGCGCGGGTCTGCGGACGGTTAGCTGTGGGTGCCTCGCCGTCCGGTAAGGACTATGCCCGTGTCGACAGCACGTTCGTGTTCCACGCGCGCCTCAAAGAGCTGTCAGTAAAAGCGACGGGGCCCTCCCCCGGGGCCATAGCCTGCCGGGGCTGCGGAACGTTCAAAAGAGTTACCGCGCCCCCAGAATACAAAGGGCTGAGGAAGGAACATGGATAGGTTTCAGTCAGTAAGATTCTAACACTCCCTATGGGCGTGGGAGTAATTTAATGATTCCCTTCCGAAAAAAGGGTTACCTGCCACTGGGAAGAAAAATCCGAAAAATCTTTACTTGACCCGGAAAAAAAATCATCGAGCAGTAGCAATTACGACCACTAATTGGATTTTAAAACAGAAACATTCGTTTTCAGTCCAGACTGGATCCTTTTTAGGGTTCCATAGATTCCAATTTAGAACAGATATGTTTTATAATCATGCCATCAAAGTGGTAAAATAAAGCTCCTGAACTCGTAAAGTGGGGATGAATATTTTTTCTCGCGTATCCCTTCGTGTGGGTATCGTTAGATAGGTCTTTCAAAAATATATGGGTGTGTAAAGACCATTTTTCGGTTAAGTGAGCTATTTGCGAAATATCTAGCTTTCCAGTTTTTCTTTGCAAATTATAGTTCGATACGAGCGTCCCCCTTCTAACTTTTGAATGGCTATTCTTAGAAATGTGAATAAATTCACAGACATAGCACATGTAATGACTTACAAGGAAAACTATCACGGCTAAGTAGGCTTAATCAGTTGTAGAGTTACAGTTGACTAACTAAGAACTACTATGGAACCCTACTGCCCGTGGCCCGACACGCACTTGCCCGGTTTTTTTTCAGTACCGCGTAGTTGGTATAAGTTGAAAATTAATAGCAAATACTATAAAATTACCAGCAAATGTCAATGGTCTATAAAAAAAGAAGCTTTTAAGTCAGGGTAATAACAAAATCTGGCTTTTAATTAATACCTTATTTTGTAACACTGCCAAAGATAATCAAAACTTCATGCCATTGAGCTACAATCATGAAATTTGGCGAGACGTAAGGTCCTTAAAGTAGCTATTTTTAACCTTAATGGCATGGAGAAAGGATATTCTCGAAAAAATGGTTTTGGCAATATTTTTAGGGCCCCGTAGTCAAGAAGGAACTTCTATAGTTTTACTGTGTCCACTATCCGTCTGTCTGTTTGTCCGACTACTCAGAGACGGTTGCGTCAAACCTCACAATTCATAAGTATCTAACCGTATAATTAGAGGTAAAATATAAAATAATAGCAAAATAAATAAGTTTAATCATTTTCACAGATCATAAATGACAGTTCTTCTGCTTTACCTTAAGTAACCACATTTTTTTTACCGTATAGTATAAGTAACCACATCATTTCATGCAACCTTATTTTATTGTAGTAAAAGAAGTTATTTTCCTTATTTACCATTGGATAAAATAAAATTCAAACTAGGCAACTTCGCAGCAAAAGCTAGATATTCTAGTTATTGCAGGTATGCAGTCACGATGCTTCGTAAAACCTCCGTCATTACAAAGGAGTTAAACTCCTAGTTAATTAGTACTGTATCAGTAGTTGGAGAACTGTTTGGGGCAGTCTGGCATCGCTGACGGTTGACAAACGCAAGCGTGTCAGTAGCGCGCGCACTGACAGTTGGCGCGCTCGCCTCCGCGCACGCGCACCGAACTTCTACCACTTACAAATTATGTCATAGTGCGTTTACTTTCTTCACGAGTCGAGTACACAAGCTAAAGTGATCCTGATAAATCACATATGTTATATTTGAACACCGGACAAAATGGAGGCTAAACCAGCGGTTGGTATATTTTTTTTAAACATACTGTCGGCGATTCTGAACACAGCGACTTGTAATAAAATTGGCGTTAATTTTCTTTGCAGCATGCCTTCTGTTGCTATTTATTATGCTTGAAATGTTATAATAATTTATGTATTATGTACACTTTTCATATACCGAATTTCGAACAAATGCGATGTGGTTTTATGTACCGAATGTTCTGTTGTTTTTTGTTAAGTTTTTGTTTACTTTGATTGGTGTAGCATTAACGATGCGTTGCCTTCTCCGCGCATCTAATGAAACAGAATATATCTTGACTTTTTGAATTAAGGCGGCGATATACGACTTTGCCCCTTTTAAAGCTAATGAATACGCTTTAACGACTTGCTTTCATGATTTGAAAAGTATATATACTAAACTAGAGCATATGCTTGATAATTTTGTATAACGTTTTTTTTAATTATGTATTTATAACATTGTATAAAAAAATCATGAAGTTAGGTCTAACGCAGAAGAAAAACTGAGTTTTACATAGAATTTATCAAGTGGATTTTAATAAAACCTGTACCATTTTATAGAAAAGTTAATTATCTGTCTTTTTGTATACGAATATTTTTTTTAAATCGTACATTTACGTCAATTTTTGTGCTTTTGTCAAAACGTTGAGTTGAAATTACGGAGGGGCTCCACCGGGCGACGGGGGCAGTACGTCCGTGACCACTGTCACGGGTAGACGCTGTCACTCAGAGCGAGCACATTACGATGTAAATAAATTATTATATTTGTGATAAGATGACTGGTGAACTATAATTATTACATTGAAAAGGCACTACATGCGGATAAAATATTTTTTTGATGTGAATAACGTGTTTTCAAACCAAATCATCCATAATCTGTCATAATCTAAAATGTGTGTATCTAAATTTGGCAGGACAAATATATTTTGTTATTAACTTACTAAATAATTAAATGTACTTTATGATTTAAATATGTATTTCTTTTAATACATTGCGTATTCAAAACGAAAATATTGCATACCTCATTTAAATTTTACATGTAGGTCGGAAATAATCGTCAAAATTAAAATTCTTTCATGTTATATTACAATATTTCCTAATAGTTTGGAATTTATAGAAATAGTAGCTATAAGTCAGGGCATGGGATGATATCTTAAAAAAAACTTAATGGTTTGTAAATAAAACGGTTTATCCATGGGTAACAAGGTGGCGCTATTCTAAATTATTACCAATGAAAATATTTTTCTAAACACGTGAATTTGGGTTCGAGTTTCTTTGCTACGAGACGAATTTGAAAAAAAATGCAGAATATGATAAAAAAATAAGCTTACGCTATTCAAAGAGTATTGTAAAATGTAAAATTGTAAAATGAATTGTATTGTCTGACTATTTTAGCTAGACCATTTTTCTGTTTTGGATTGGTTACATTAGTTTTATTTTTAGGGTTCCGTAGTCCGACAAGGAACCCTTATAGTTTCGCAATGTCCGTCTGTCTCTCTGTTCGCGGCATAGCTCAGAGGCTCTTGGTACTAGAAAGCTGAAATTTAGTATAGATATGTGTATTGATCACGCCGAAAAAGTGGTAAAAATGAATAAAAAAAATAAAATAATTTAGTGGAGCTCCCGAACATGTGAAATGAGGATGAATATTTTTTTTGTTGCGTAACCCTTCATGTAGGGTATCGTTAGATAGGTCTTTCAAAAATAAAAAAAACTAACTTTCGAAAACTATCACGGCAAAGTAGGCTTCACCGGTTACATAGTTATAGTTGACTAACTAAGACCTACTACGGAATCCTACTGCGTGTGGCCCGACACGCACTTGGCCGGTTTTTTACTGGTAACATTGGGTAGTGATGCTTTACATAGCAACCATTTTAGAAGTTTAGTAGAAACGCCAAGTAAGCAGTCACATATGATATACATATTAATGTATTAGTCAAGGTATCTAATGTGGGATAATATTATATACACACAATCTAAAAGATAAGACGAAGCATAGTGTTTTAGAAATGAAGGTCCTACTTCACTATGCCACTCTTATGTTTTATTTTCAACACCAAATAGTATCCGACAGAACGTCGATTTTTAGCTAGGCCTAAGCCGATTAATAGGCAATCGCTTAATTCTTTGGCTAAAGCCCTGATAAATAAAAAGGACTTGATCTTCTTTAATTTTTGGTCCAGAAGTCAAAGACAGAAGAACTGAAAATGAAAAAAAAAAAGATATATTCAAATAGTATATTTAAGGTTCCGAACCAAAATAGTAAAAAGTAACCCTTATGGGATGCGACTTTCTCTGTCTGTCTGTCAGAGCTGATAATTACTTCAGGAATAACTAACCTTATCGATTTGGAATAATTGTTGAAATATATCGCAAATGGATAAAGTAGAAAAATACTACTTTCGAGGAAAAATGGAATTTAAAATTACAAAGTGTAGTTTCTACGTCATCATAATTATGAAAGGGCTTGATATAAAGGCTTGATGCATATTTTAATATTTTTTATGTTTTCTTCGACATCTTTTAGTATACGAATTAAATTTTAAAAAAACTCTCCGTAGTTTGTAAAACAAACATTCTGAAATAATTAGACTTCCGTACATTTTTCTCTTAAATGCTTTTCTTAATACGGTATTTCGACCATTTTCCAATTCCAAGGTTATGTTTGAATTCCGATGAATTGTAATAAGAAAACTAAATGAAAATTGAGCTACTGCATGTCAATTTAATAATCTTTTTATAAAAAAATCTGTCAATTTTTGCGGTGAGTTTTTCTGATAAAATAATTATAAAAAACCTTTTATTAGTAATATAAGGTAAAAAGATAAAGATCAAAAATATTTAAATCGGTAATTATAAATGATTTCAAAGTCAAAAATCGATATTGCATCTTTCTAAAAGATTATCGAAATGCCATACAATGGTAGGATTTTTTTCCATTACTTTATTTCTTCAATAATGCAAGAAACCGTGGAAAAGGGTCGTACAAATTTGGTGCTTGAAAATGTAACAGCTAATTCTCATTCAGACTAAGTCTATATCCGAATTTAGCACATTTATTTTTGCATTGATTTTTTGCTTTGCGGCACTTTCAAAATTAGGCCCAAAACGGGTGAATTTCCATTGTTCATGATAGGTATAAATTTTAAAAATCCTGGTCATAATCGGAATCTTTACTATCCCACTTTTGGATATGACATAGACATGCATTAGCATTAATTATCACGCTTTTTCAAGGTGGATTGGTGATTTCAGACCGTGTAGTCCAGGTTTCCTCACGATGTTTTCCTTCACCGTTAGTCAATGGTGTCTAAGTTATATTAAAAAAGTGCATGTAAAACTTTGGAATAGTCAGATTCGTAATTTCTAGGTTTCGAAGTCCGAATCTGCATACTCATAAATAAGATGCAGGTGCCTTAGCAAAGAAGCCACAATGACTTTTTACTTAATAATATAAATAAAACTACCTGCAGCTTATTTAAAATATTAACATCATTTGTAATACAGTCTCACTCACTTTTAGGTATTTAAACGTAATAGATTATTCAATTTCGGTTCTGTTGGTGTCAAAACTTAGGCCAATTTTAAGCTAATGGTTTGGCCAAAGCTGATACCAAAGGTTTGGTCGGACACTTTACAGATGGATCAGAAACGTCGGACTAATTAACTGGCTTCCAGGCTCTCCTTACAAAACTAATATGATTTTCCTATACAAGTGAAGATGAGCTGAAGTTATTTGAGAAGCAGCAGATGTCGTAAAATGCAAATATGAAAAAAACTTGCGTGCATTTCTGTTAGAAGAGCTCAAAATGGACACCAATATGGCCTAAAAATTAACTCCTATGGTGCGATTTTATCTGTCTGTCTGTCCATTTTTCACAGCGGATTAATTCAAGAATGCTAGTTTCAGATTTTTTTCTTGAAACTTGTAACAATTCAGATCGATAAATATGTTTTGCAGATTAAAGAAATTGAAAATATTTTTGCTTTTCTAGCAAACGAAGTATGCAGTGGGGGTTGGAAATTTAAAATTAGTGTTTCGAAGTATTACTCAGACAGATGTTATTTGTATTTCTATTTTTATATCTTAGACATGCATATCAAAATACAATATGCGACTGTCCTTAGAATCTCTACATAATATTATGGTCACCCGTCAAAGTTCTTCAAAATATAAAATGACAAGCGTGCGGTGTGCATTGCGGGGTCGCGGGGGGGAAGCTCAAGCTCCGCCCATTTGCTCAAGGTCATTGGCGGTAGTCGTCGTCTTAATACCTACTCAAAATGTGCTAAAGCGATAACAAAAAGCAAATGTGTTAAATTCAATAATACTACAATGAAGTCATTCTGATTGACTGTCTGTAAGCTCCTTGTGTTTCGTTATTTTTAACTTGGAGATTTATGTTTGACGACTCCACAAAGGTTTTGCTTCGTTTGACGATGTTTGTTCAAAGGTAAAGGGCGTACCGGACTGGTTATTATTTTTTACTGCCGTCAAACCAACTTTTTATGCGCTTCAGGTAGGTGCCTGCCAGTTATAAATCTGCAGACTACAAATTACTATCGTGTGTCAAAATTAGGGCCCAAAACTTTAGTTACCTTAGTATACTACGTTTTTTATAGACACAATAAATAAATAATAAATAATTTGACTTGAAAGATAATTTCAAAAGATGTAATAATTTAGTTAAGTTAGTCACCCAAAAAACTGGGTGCTAAATCAACTCCTTATTCTAACTGACAGCACCATCTATTTTAAAACCCCACCCCACCATATTATTGCTTTCAGAATATTTTGCTTAAATACCAAACAAGGCAAAGCATTGTAATTAAATACTTACACACCTTTGTTAAGGTCTGTTATCCTGGGTTTGAATGAGCGCAAATTGTTTTTCTTATCAACCTCATACTTAGTTTGTATGATCTGAGAACTGAGTTCATCAAACTGGCAAGTTTACGATTAATTAATAAATCATAAGCGGATGATATTTGAGTAAATTATGAGGAAGGACATTAATGACTTCGTGAATACAAAGTTAAATGATTAAATCGATGATGGTGATCGTTAACGTTTATTTAAATGTTATCTAAACTTCTACGCTAATAGGAAGATATAACTTTTGTAATTTGGTATATATATAGAGTAATCTTTAGAATGACTGCACCTATTTTTAAAATTATTTAACTAAAAGAAAGCTACATTTTCCCTACTAATCATGCTACAGCTATGTTTTATATGCATATATCATGTTTAATATAAAAAGACTAGCTGTTTCCCATAGTTGTGCTGTTTCACATGCGTCCTGGAGTAACTAATATAATGTACTTCACGCATCAGGATAAAAACAATCCTATATTCTTCTCCATTCAATATAACATTTCGCCTTTTCGGGAGCTATAATTTCATCCCCGTTTTTATCCAAGTGCATGAAAGGGTTTCTTCAGGTTGTGGGTAAAACCGGTGCTTAATAGCTAGTTATTATATACAGAAATTGGAGGGTCATTGACCCCTCAAGTTGGTCGATTTTGGCTTTTTAAGATGCCACTGCTGTGGGCCATAAAAAGTCATTTACGCCAACAACGCCAATGGTCGACAAAAATTAAAAAAAAAAGTAATTGATATTTTAAATTATACATGCGTATACGAACGAAGACACAATGAAAATTTTCTCCTTTTTGAAAACAGTTAATAAAACCAAATCACCTTATAATTTAAAGAAAATGAAATATTTCATCTGGGTGGAAAGCGTAAATAAGGACATAATATTGTCTTAAACTAATCATTTAATATTTTCAATTTACCCTTGCACAGATAGATGCAACTATTCAATGACATCGCTTCGATTGTTTGACATCCTCTTCAAACACAATGCATCGTTTCACTTGTTATCACTGAGAGTTTTATTAATCAATTAAATCCTCGTTAACAGCACTTATTATTAAAAATAAAACTCCTCAGTCGCAATGCTCAAGGAGATAACACTTACGACGCTGTAGGATTTACTATTAATTTTCTAACAAAAATCTGAAACTTGTACCTAATATTCTAAATGTAATGTACTCAGTTACTGAATTTTTAAACCACAAATTTTAACATTGTATAAAACAAAAATTGTAGAAATGGTCTCTTGGTGCGTTTTTTTTGTGACCTTAAAATAATTAATATTGATGTTCTATTTAATTATTTTTTTTAGAGAAGTCTATTTTTTTATAAGATATTTTTAATTTTATTGCATATAAACCGGCAACGGTAGCATATGTGAAGCTGCTTTTAATAGTAAGATCTCAATGTACCATATATTCAGAAATAAATGATATTCTTTGCTATTAAATGGAACAGGGAACGAAGTTTAGAAAAGATAAAACTTATTCCATTGATTCATTTAAGTCTCTGCGCCACAGATATGGATATACATAGATAACGCAAGTATCACGATCTGTATGAAAACCAAGCGTGCCATTTTTTTAATACCTATTATGACGTCACAAGCACTATTTAGTGATGAGAAAATCAAATCGATTCAAAGACGCCGCCCGCGCACGGCGCCCCCTCGCCCCGCCCCCCGTCTTGCACTCGCGCTTACCCAGCCAGCAGCACGTTGAAAGTCTTTATAGTAGAGGTTGCGTGCTCGAGCGCCTGCGTTCCATCGGCGTTTTTGGATACCTTTGCCATAATTTCAAGTTTACTATTATAAACACTTAATATTTGATCGAAACACCTTATATTTAAATATAAGATGTTTTTATCGAATTCTTTTAATTCTAGTGTTTACAAAAAGCAACGAGATTCTACCCTTTTTCGTTTCTTTCTATCTCTCAAAGATTTGCTGGGTGAAAACTCAATTTTGAATATAGTTCGCCTTTGTATATAACATTTCTCAATTACTATACAAATATAAGAATACTATTTAATGAGTAATTTTGTACAAAACTAAAAAAATCACGAAATGTTACGATTATTTATTAAAATTGTCTACATAATAAGTACTTATATAATTCAAAATCATTCCTCTGTTTCCGAAATCGATTCTCGAGAATCGATTTGTGTTGCATATGATGAACAGCACTAATCGCTAAAATTGACAGAAAAATGATAAAAGTCCCTGTACTACAAAACTGAAGCGATATACGATAGTATCGCTTATTTCGATATTCATCACTTGTTAAAACAAAACGTCTCATCAACCGCTCCAAGTAAAATCCCGCAATGTAATACGAATGTTTCGTTTTTCTCAAATTTGGTTTTTCTCATATTACCAGGTATTACTGAGGGTCTCATGTTTAAAATAATTGATTTTTAAATTAACTACGCATAATATTAATCACAAAATGATTTACCGGTGGAAGGAAACGTTTACTTTATTATTTCTCCTCGCATTTGTATAGTTTTTACAATTTATAACAGCCCAATTCACCATTTTAGTATTTTTAACTGACATCCGACTAGCGCCATACACCGATGCAGACTGAGCGCGAAAATGGCCACTTACGATTTTTGTACGTAAGCTAGGCACGCGAAGTAGTTGCTCTTGCGTTATCTAGGTATATCCATATCTGTGCTCTGCGCCGAGTTTTATTACTCTATGACGTTTTCCAATATAATCCTATCTTAGCTGTCGCGCAGTCGGGTAAAAGGAAATCCCCTATTCTTAATTCAGGTCAAATGACCCTGCCGACTTGTTTGGATATTTACTACATTTTAGTCGGGGATTCCCATTTTATGGAAAACTTTTTCTATTTCTACAAGAAAGAACGCGTTCATTAAATGAACTTGGGGGTTAGACAAGTGGCAAAACGCTAACGCTAACGCTAAACAAAATGTATGGGAATGACATTCGTTTACGACTAGCTATATGTCATTCCCATACATTTTGTTTAGCGTTAGCGTTTTGCCACTTGTCTAGCCCCCCTTGTTTTAAAGGAAAGTTGTCAGTATCTATTTTTTAGTTACATTTCCCTTTTTTGGTATCTTGAATTAGTGTTACTCCTACTTATGATAGCAAGTCTTCTTAATTAAATGTTCACTACTACCTACTCCTAAAAGTTACGATCATAAAATACCCACGTGACTTTTCACGACTAATCGATTTTGAAGAATTTTTGAGCTCAACGTGATCGATAATAAAATCATTAAATACAACTAGTTTCCAGTAATTACGTTCATAAAGTGATAATGAAATAAGGCTAATTTCAAGAACAACGCAATTACCGCTGTGACGTAACTGATCTTAATTAAGTCTGCTAGAGGATAAGCTGGTGAATTTTATGTCTTAACCGTGCCTTTTAATAATCCTTAGAACAATCATGTACCTCCATTAAAAATTAAAATTAAATATATAAAGGTGTGCATATTTATGTTGTGTCAGAAAAGCATGTAGGTGTATACAATACATACATAAATAGACAGATTAACATACAACATTATGTGTAGCTATACCCCAAACATAAAATGTTGATGTTAATGATTATAGTCAAACGGAGTGACATTTTTATGGGAAGCTAAGTAAAGCAGGTTGATTTTATATACTTTCATTATATTCTTAGAGCTTACTAATATTATAAATACGAAAGTTTCCCAGTCTTTCTGTTATGCTTTCACGAGAAAGCGGCAAAATTATGTTTTTTTATTTTATTTTAATACATTTTGAGACCAGTGAACTGAGCTGAGAATCTAATCCGTCGAATCGCTTGCGACCACCAGCCCAATGATGCAGTCTATTAAAAATATTAAATGACGCAAATATTAGTTACTGATTTCACTCACAAAACCGGCCAAGTGCGTATCGAACCAGGTGCAGTAGGATTCCGTAATACGTTTTAGCTGGTCGAAATCCTATGTCCTTGTCCAGATTTCGATCAATCTCCATTCTCCATATCTAATTTTATCTAAATCGGTTCAGCCAAAGTTTTTGTGTAAAAGCTTAACAGAGAATTGGATGAAAATTTTAGAAATGTCATGTTAATTCAGGCACCTACTAACTTTCTGCTGTTTACTTGTGTAGAACTCTGGAGATAGCCGCTTTAAGCGTGAAGAAATAATTCCTTTAAAATGGGGTGAATCCGCGGAAAATACCTAGATAAACGAATTGAATGAATCATTAAATGACTCTTCCCGCCATGGAAGGGAGTGTCAGACTCTTGCTGACTTAAACCCATCCATGTTCCTTCCTTAGCCCTTTGCGTTCCGAGGGTAACTCTTTCATACGTCCCGCAGACCCGGGAGGCTATGCCCCGTCAAGATACAATATGATTACGAGTACCTATAATAATAAAAATGAATCGCTGAATGTGTTGCTAAGCGCAAATCTCGAGAGCAGCTGAACCGATTTGGATGAAATTTAGTACAGAGATAGAGGAGACCCTGGAAAAGGTTTGAGGCTACTTTTTATCTGGGTGCGGGAAGTAATTCCGTCGGGGCGCGAGTGAAACCGCAGGCAACAACTAGTTTCTTATATAGTTCAGAAATAGAAGGGGATCAGTCAAACGGAGAGATTAGACTTCGTCTGTCATCGTGATATTACAATCTTCGTATTTGCCATTGTGACGTAACTGATCTTATTTACCAAGTCTGGTACATTTCTTAGCCGTGTCTTGTAATTATTCTGTCGCATTTGTTTCATGGAGATGTTTGCGATTAGTCTCAGTTATTATATCTCGCAGAAAAATACTGGGTTGGTAAATTGAGCTGTTGTTATTGTCAGTTGCATCATCTTTACTTGAAAGTAATCGTCAAATACGGCTGCTTGTGTTCCATTGTCTAACTAACTCTTACTAATGACCCGAAAAAACTTGTCTTATTGTATACATAGTCATATAAGGAACTAGATTTTGCCAGTGGCTTCCATACAGCCATGCAGATTTCGAATCCTCGTTTCACCTTTAGGGTTTAAATTTCCAAAATTCATTCTTAGTGTATACTTACAACATAAAAGGCAAAATTACAAGTTTGTAGCCATATTTAATATCATCCCAACAAGCAAAATCAGTATTTAAAATGATCTACAAGACTACTTTTATTTTCACTTATAAGAAACTTGTAGCGTGCTACAAAGCTGGATTTGGGCGCAGTTATAGGATCGGTTATTTCTATATCTATCTTATAATCAACTTATAAAATGTTACTAAGTCCTATAACATACTTGACGAAGCGCAATAGCTTCTATAATGATATAACAGTACACAATTACAAGTACAAATTGTAATTTCTTTTGGTAGTATCTGACATAAGTATTTTTTTTTATTTGGTAAATACTTAATATAAACGTAAGTAAAACTACTATTATTACTATTTTGTATTATTGTAAAACATAACTAATAATTCATTTAAAATATAGTGTGTCAACCCGTGGGGAAGTCATATTTACTGTAAATGTGTACCGAAATATAGTTAATTTCACAATGCCCTCCAAAAATAACACATTAGTATATTATTGTGAATAAATTATTTTATCAATTTCTTATGAATATTCGCCATGTTTTAAAATTGCTCTTCATAAGTACTTTATAGAACCATTGTAGGTAAATTAGTACTTGTAGCAGTTTCCGTCCAGATAACTCACCTCCATTTTAAAACAAATTAGGGTTCCCTTGAAGTCTGCCGGCTAAAGATTTTTTTTTCTTGTGGAACCCTCATAGTTTCGCCATGTCCGTTTGTCTGTCTGTCAATAGCTTAGAAATGCTTGATACTAGAAAGCTGAAATTTAGTATGGGTATGTACCTATATTGATCACGCCGACAAAGTAGTAAAATGAAATTAAGAAAAAAAATTTTTTTAGGTAGCTCCCATACAATAAAGTGGCGATGAATATTTTTGAGTGTGGTCTTTCAAAAATAAAGCAGGTGTGTGAAGACTATTTTTCGATTTAGGGATCCATTTGCAAAATATCTAGCTTTAAAGTACAATTTTTAGTTCGATACGAGCATCTATAAAGTACCCTTTAACTTTTGAATGGCAGACCCTAAAGATTAGAAAAAAAATCACGAACGTAGTACATGTAATGAACTTACCAAGAAAAACTATCACGGCTAAGTAGGCTTAACCGGTTCCAGAGTTATAGTCGACCAACTAAATCGTACTACGGAACCCTACTGCGCGTGACCCGACACGCACTTGGTCGGTTTTTTTTAAGATTTAATCAACAAGATGGTCGTATGGTATTTCTTGATGTCGACTATTTTTGACAATTTGATCTTATAGCGCTCTTTTTAAGTACTATTAGATTTTAAAGAGTCTCGAGAAAGACTATGACGACACAAACTTGTAATCGTTTCAGCTAAGTATGTTATAATATCATTTTCTCTCACAAAGTGCTACTATAGAATCAAAATATTATTCAGGATTATTTAGTCTTACTGAAAACAATTATAGAAGACTTATTCCTAAAAGTGTCCTAAAAGATAATCTTGGAGTTAACTAAAAGACTGAGATATAAAGGCAATTACTCTTGAGGATATGTATGCTTGTGAAATGCTATTACTAGTAAAAAAATCCTATAAATGTTTTAGACGTCACTCTTGTAGCGAACTGTAAGACCGAGATATAAAAACGAATGAACTTGAGTATGTTAAGGCTTGGCAAATGCTATTATAAGTTAAAAAGTCTACCGCAATGCCTTTACAAGAACGTTATTAGTATTGACAGACTTATAATCTTTCTTATAGGATTACTTTGCTTGTTGGGATATTTTTATAAAAGAACAAGCCGTTTCCCTCGACTTCACCCACGTTCTGAGGATCCACTTAACTTACCCCGTTAAAAAGTAGCATACAACGGTCTCTTTAAAGTCCCACTCTTCTCTATCTAAGTAGCAAAATAAAAAAAAGCAAATAATTATACAAACTCACTCTAAGATACATACCATGCATGATGGCATGACTTCATATAAAACAATGGTGAAGTATTGAATCCACGCCTCATAACTAGCTCGCTCATGCCCACCAAAGAGCTGCTTCACCAACCATATGGCTATATGGTCTATAAACTTATCAGGAGATAAAATTACAATGATGATGCCTTTAAATCAAAATCTTCTGATAAATCATCCTTACGCTGTTAGGCAGCAGTATTGTCCAGTAGTGGATTACAGAAGTCCAGTTACATTGGTAACCGACCTCAGCCTATTTTGGGAAATGTTAGTCGAATGATGTAGGTAAGCATTGAGCTTGGATTTTGAGTCATAATAACACCTATGTTAAGGGAAAGCCCTGTATCGAAGTAAATATTAGAATGTTCTTTAACGGTCAATAACATTGTTAGTACTTATATAAGTAATCGTTAATACATAAACATGGATAAGTCAATGTACATACAATGCAAGAAGTGAGATACAACTGATGCAAGTAATGTTATATTGTTTTTGTAAATACAGTTCGATACATAGAAGCCAAGCGCTTGTAATCGGAACAAAGGCAACATAGTACATAAAGGAAAGTGAATAAATAACAAAATAATAGTAGAAGACAATTGCTAATTATACTTCAATAACCGTTGACTACAAACGACTTCTCCTTCGTACCTACTTTATTGTTTTCATAGTAAATACCTAATAGGATGCTTTATTTCATAGTAATATTCTGAGATTTCACCCGCGTCCGGAGGTAAATAGGTAAAGTGTCTCACGCACCTCGATAAAACTATCCTATAAACTTCTCCCGGGTCCTTTCATCTCCATACGAAATTTCTTCTAAATAGATTCATTCAATTCAAATAATTTATTTCAATTAGGCCGAATAATAAGCACTTTTGAAATTCGAAAATCAAAATTTGCTGCCCATTCCGAAAAGTAGTTTCCTGTGGGGAAGAAAGAGGAAGAAACTCCAGCCAAAATAGTAAACTCCTCATTTTACCATTAAACCGCAACAAATTAACATTTATGATATTAGATTTGGTAGGTATGCATAAAGTTCGCAAAGTTAGGGCAAGAAAATTATGCAACGCAATGTTTCACGTCTAATGGCCAGTTCTAAGTTCGCTTTATTGTTGGTTAAACAATAACATAGCATGTGCGGCCATTGTGGCAACGCGCAATTGCCATTCGAAAGTGAATGTGACAATAACCGCGCTCTCTCCTCACCAGACCTCGGACAAAATCCGCATTCGATCTCATCCATCTTTTATATGCATGTGTTGATGATAAATACCCGTATTTACTGTTTGCACGTAACACATTCCGTTTTTCAACACGTGAATAATAAAATCATTAATATATTATGGTACTGTTCGCGAGAACAATAGTTATTCTGTACAGTAATGAAACATCATTAGGTGCGCAATCGTTGATTTACGAGAATGGAACGCAACAATAGCAGATTAAACTCTGTAAAAAGAAAGTTAGAAAATTACTGAGTGGCTTAAATTAAAAAAAAATACCAAAATTTCTTGCCGCACATTTATTGCCTAAATAGAAAAACAATAAAGTTAATACTCATCTGATATTCCCGAAGTAGCTCAAAAACAGTAAATAGGCAAGTTCAAAGTACAAATAAATAGTTTAAACATTGGTGTTATCGTAAACTGGCTGTTTCCTGTAGTGTCACTCGCGTTCTGAGGAAACTACTTCAGGCACCCGCATAAAACCCTTCTCTTCTATCTGCATACCAAATTCAAATAGTTTTCCAATTACTTGTCGTTGGCGTTTAAAAACTCAGCGCGAAAGTATTATGAATTAAGAAAGTATGTATATTTGATGTATACCGGCGGCTAACAAAACACGCGTTACTCAATTTTAACAGAGCATGAAATAACGTTATCTTCTCCAATATGGAAGCTATGGACTTGCGGAATTTATTCTTTTATGCTAATCCATTACGAAAAGTGTCACCCAAAACAGACAAGTTATAAACTTTAGAAATAATTATGTAATGTTTGGCGGTCGTAATGGGTTTAAAACTCCTTATTGGTCGGCACTCAGTTCGGAAACAAGCGGCCATATTTTTTTCTTAATTTGAAGCATGTTGCACAGCACAATTACGACAAGTTTTCCCCGTAACTCGGAGTCATCACATGTTTTTACCCAAAAAACGAGTTTTAAGAAAAAAATCGACTCGTCCGATATTTTGAAACGACTTTTGGAGCCGCTATCTTGCACATACTTTACATATTGAGTTTGAGATAATAACGGTTTACGTTTATTTTTGCCATTTTATCACACATCAAAATCCTTAAAAGAGTATTGACAGCACTTCAAATGATAAGAATATGCAAGTGAGTGGAGGACTGACTTTGGCCGCATTTCTACGATAGAGAACACATTGTCCCCTAATCTTTTGTTTAATTCCTTAAGAGGAGGGCGTTATACTTAGGCGTAAGATTCCGTCATGTGTAGTGTAATCTTATCTGTATTAGAATCATGGGTTGACTTGAAAGAAGATAAAACTAATATGTGATAACACTTTCTAACATTAATAGAACGAACTTAACAGCATCTTAAAATTGTAATTGATACAGTGTCATTAATTAATTATAACTAATGCGTCAATTGAGTGGTGCATACTTGAAAAAGATATTATGTAGGTTTAACTTACTTCACTATCGGTATCACTTCTCGCAAATCCTTTTTGATATTGCCTTTAGCAGGTTTCCTTTCGACTCGACTCGAGTTACATCATTTTAACCTGCATTCGACTGTATCAGATTCGAGAAACGATGTCAGTGTTGTATTGGCGTCCAAGATAAGTTACGAAACCAACCTATCTGATATGGTCAATCAAATTCTGGGCTTTCTATCACTTTAGATAAATTGAGCACTATACGCCTTAGCAACAAATTTTAAAGACATGGTGACGAAGGAGGGAATCTTAATAAATTCATTCAAGCATTCTTTAGGTTGCCTCATTATATTAGTAATTTAATTTTAAAAACAAAGTTTCCTTTATTTATGTATACCATTTTCCTTAAAATTATGGAGCTCTGGAGTCAGCTAAATTTAAATAAGTTTTAATCAAACTGCTCCCGCGGTATTGACCTATGAGTTTGAAGGCTCACTACTAATTACTTAGAAATATAAATTTTGTATTTATAGTTCATGGTGCAAATTAAATAAACATATATTTACTACAGTACATTACAGTACCTACATAACATAGATTGTAACCTAAAGTGAATATCCAATATTTGCGAAAAGTTTTAACGTGTCATTACTTTATTTAATTACTAGCTAGACGGACTTTCGTTCTATCCAGATTACAATTTGATAAAACTATTCCTAGATTTTCCCCCTAAGTTTTCTTTCTCTAAAAACCATGTTATTTATACTTTCTTATGTCGGTCATTATTTCTTAAGTAGCCGGTTTAGATTTATTTTTTGTATCATTTTAGTAATCAGTCTCAAATAGATTTTCATGACCACTTTTTCTTGTACCTAAAAAAAATAGGATAAGCAAGTTACTTTTTGCTAATTAAAATACATAATAAAAGGTTTGTCTTGCAAACTTGGATTCTGAATCTTTGTAATAAGTGTTAAATTCGAGTAAAAACAGAGACCTTCGTTTTGTTTCGCTGCAATTCGCTTGCCTTGACACACTAGGCTGAGCCAGTGGAAAACATCTTATCCAAATAATTATTCTTACTGCGTTCTATTACTTACGCATATGCACGCTTTGAGGATAAATGCTGTAGTATCGCATACTAAGTAACTTGATCCTGCATCAAATGTAGAATTCGATTTGCACACACGTAGGTCAATATAATCAAATCTTCAACCTTTATGAGAACGATGTTGGGCCTTATTTTAAGTAGAAGCAGATATTACATTTCATGTTTTTAACTTTTGTTTAATATAGTTGTATAATAAAACAAAAATCGAGACGAGAATAAAAAAATAAAACTGCGATTCGTTGTTGGTAAATAAATGTTTAAGAGAAGAGCAGTAACCTTGTATTGTAGGCGATCCGCCGATGTTCATTTATTTCACAACCAATATTTTTTATGGGGGAAAAACTATATTTATATTTATTATATATTGTTGTTAAATACTTAATCAGTACCTAATTATGTAATCCTTGATCTTCTTTCAATTTTTGCTATAAAACTGTTTAGACATTGCAATACTGGGTCAGAAATATACATTTATAGTATCTAACGTTCGTTTTAGCGTAACTTGTATTACCATACAAAAGTAATAGATTAAGCAAACATGTCCTTTAGATTCACCCATATAATATTGACTAAGATTATTGTTTTAGTTGTGCAAACTATCTGAAAGAGGTGTGATATTAATATTCGCCAAAAAATTAACTTAAGTTTTTACTCAATAGAATCTTGAATGATTAATTGCTTACGTATTAAATCATCACTATTTTTCTGCTAGTAATAGTACAAATGGGTAAAGTCCCTTTTACATGTTTTACAACCGTCGGTTAGGTCAAAATATTTTCAAATAGTTTATCAATTAATATTGTTTTTGATAAAGGCAATAAAATACAATCTGGAATAAATTGGCGTTTACCTAGAAAAAAGTTAAATTGTTAATATCATCATTATAGATGGTGATTCACTTATATTTTATCGGTCTTAAATTCACATCAAAAAGGAATTTCATTTATCCGAAGGAATCTGCTCAATGTAAACTTATAACTAATTTCGAAAACACTAAAATGAGAAAAACAGATTAAGTAAGTTCCAGCTGCAATTCTTCTGAATTCCTTTTTTTGAAGTTGGTTAAAAATATGTCACAACGTTGAGTTACAACGTTTAGTGCAGTTACAAAGTTCGTATTCAGATTCAGACGTTAAGCCTATAGATAAGACCTTTCTGAAGAATTGGCAATTCCAGAGATTAGCACATTCAAACAACAAATTCTTTAGTTTTTTATGTTACAATATCTTACTAATATTTGTGAGGATATGCATATACGTTTGATACTTCTTCACGCAAAAAGTATCGAATGGATTCGGATCGAATTTGGTGCACACATAGTTTATAACGTGCATTAAAACGTAGGATACTTTTTATGTGAATTAGTTCCCTCGGGATGCGGATGAAGCCGCGTGAAACAGCTAGCTAAAACAATATATCACGATAGTTTCTGATTAAGAAGCGCAACGCATAGCAGTATTCTGTCAAGGTAACGACTGTCTTCCTTCCTCCTAACAATGGTATCTCTGACCTTGGCAGGGACTGTTCCGTTATGCTGTTATGATAATAATCGAGTTTTAAGAATAATTTGTACGAAATATCTGAGTATATTTCTTTTTTCACATTATGTATGATGATAACTGCAGGAGGGTTAGACAAGTGGCAAAAGCGCTAGGAGAATAGAAAACAAAATGTATGGGAATGACATTCATTTACGACTAGCTATCTGTCATTCCCTTGCATTTTGTTTTCTATTCTACTAGCGTTTTTGCCACTTATCTAACCCCCCAGGTAAATAATAGCTGTACTTTTGGACTTGACTCACTAGATTTTCGAATAGGTTTATTCAAGTTATCCACTAAATGTGTTAGCATGCAGTTTTGCAAGTTGTAGCAATATTGTATGACAACGGGGACGCCCAAAGGCGTTGGACATATCCAACATACCCAATGGTCTTGTATTATTTACGCTTATATAAACTATGTCTTATATCATCATCATCCAGATGATATAAGACATAGTTTATATTACTTGCACGCGTCATTGAAGTTTATTTCGGTTAATGACAATACAATTTTATAATATGTGACATAGTGCTATTTATAACAAAACATTTTATGCCAATTACTCATATTAGATCAAACATGTCTCCGTTCGATCCAACAATAAACTCGCAACCCACACTCGTCTGCTCGCAGAGGATCCAATCTAATAATTCAATTGTGGCCATTATTGTCACATACGTATTGAATTAGTCATAGGAATCCTTGTCATTCATTCATATGCTAAAGGCAACCCAGCTTTTTTCCTAAGCTTTCATTTCAAATGCCAACCAACTTTAGAATATGACAGACAATCAAATAGATGTCTTGTTTAATAAAATATTTGTTGCTGGGTCTATACGAACCAATACGGTAAAAAAATAAAACCGGTTTTTTTAAAACCAATGCTACCTATTTACGAAATTTATGATCAATTTTTGTACTAGCAGTCAGTCCAGAAGTGGCGTAAGTGACTTTAATTGCTCAGCGGCCTGACCACAGTATGAAATCCAGTTGATACCAGTTTCGCGCATCTCGTGCATCGGTAGTAAGAATTCGAGACATGGGTTGCCCCAAATTTAGCACTATAATTGCGCTCCCACTTAGTTTTAATTAAGCCTACGATCTTTAATGAAAAATTGGACACAATTACTCTCATGTTTCACTAATATTTGGGTTACTACGATTACGCGCACGTTTCAAAGGAAATCAATAAACGTATGAGATAAAATATTGTTTCGCAGATCTAATTACTTTTTACTAGTTGTTAATTGTAAGCAAGTTTATCTATCGTCTTCGTTGAATTCATTTGTAGCTTGCGCTTGGTTTAACAAATGGAATTGTGAGTAGCAAAACTAAACTTTGTATTGATTTGCAACTCGTCGTGTAAACTGCGTACGAGTGCATTGCACATGGGAAGACTTGAGCTGGAGATAGTCTCTGGTGGGTGGGTGCATTCTAAGCAAAAATACTCTGTTAGACCGCTACCACCTCACCGACTGGACAAAGACTTCTCCACAATATGAGCTCCTCTTGAGCTAGGTACTTAAGAGGAGCGCATCGTCATATTTTTTTGCTGAACAGTTGATTTTAAACACAGACACTACTTTGTTAACACAAAGTTTTCCATTTTATAATTACTTGGATGCCTGCTTTGCACACGAGGTCTTGCGCGAAACTCAAACGTTATTTTATTTACCTGACGGCAAGAAAACTAAAGGGATAGGCTACAAGCAGTCATGACAGAAACTATCCCCTTTCTTAGATTTTTACGGAGAATTTTTTATTTTTTTTATTAAAAGCTTTACTTAATCAGTTCTTTGTGAGGAGGTCAGCAACTTAATGTTCTTGAACTTTACACTCGACTGCAAATAAACCGAGTTAGTTATGGAAAAGCGTTATATTATCTGCTTGTTTATTGTTAACTTTGTTATTTGAAAACAACATTTTTTTTGGTAAAATAAAATTTAAAAAACGAATTCCTTATGAATTTATCTCTCAAAAAAACTATATAGCGTTTTTTTTTAAATTTTGCTTGAAGTGTATATTGAAATAAAGGAAATACAAATAAAAAGTTCCTGGTTCCCTTCGCTCGGCCTTTTATTTTGCATGGCGCAATAACATAGGCTTGCGCGGAATTATTGATTTACTACACACAAGCACCCCCTAAACACGTGTACAATACATGATAATGTACATAGTGTGCATAAAAAGTAGGTACATATGTAGATATAACAATTGAAAAGCGCAGAGAGTAATTAACTTAGGAACACGTACGAGAATATGATCCGCTATACTCGTATATCGCTACTAATATTATAAATGACTGAACTGTCTGGTTATTTGTAATGCTTAACGATCACATCTAACTGATTTAGATCAAATTTGGTTCGGTGAAGACCTGGGAAGGACTTAGGATATTTTTTTCGGGTTAAGAACTTTACTCCTATGCTATTTAAATATAGTAAAAGTGTATTCATAAAGGTATATTACTAACTAGCTTTCCGCCAGCGGCTTCGCCCGTGTGGTCTATACGAATTTAAATTAAAAGTGATTGTTTCGTAATCTTTGTCCCCCTTTTTTATCCGGAATTCTATTTGGAGGATTTTCCGAAATTCTACCCAATTTCGGAAAATCCTTTATTATCGGATGCTAACACCAGTTACACCATACAAAGAACACACGCTCCAAGTTTAGGTCTACGATCAGCGGTTTAGGCTATGCGTTGATCCGTCAGTCATTCAGGACAAAGCATTTTATATGTATAGATTAAAATAGTGTCAATTGGTATTTTAATGCATATGCTAAATATATGAATTTCCTTTTCAGAAACTACCGTATCCAAAGGCAGTGGGATTTATAGTCACAAATGAATTCTGCGAACGATTTTCATACTATGGAATGCGAAGTAAGATATATTTTGCTTTTTAATTTTACTATCTATGCTGCTTACCTATTCAACTTCGTTTAAAATATATTATAAAAGTTGTTGTTACATTTACATTTGTCGAAAAAATCTTATATTACAATAGGAGTTTCAAGAAACCTGCATTTTGAGATGTTTAATTCACAGAAGCCTTAAAAATAATTTTGTCAGTTTCGTATTTCATGGTTTATAGCTAAAAATAAAAATAAATCACTTTCGATGTCCATTGTAGTTTTGGCACAAATAAAAACTGAAAAATAAACTTTAATATGTGTTATGTAGTAACAAATTCTCTATTGCATTTTCTGGGATTACGTTTTTATTTTATCTTACTGCAGGTCATAACAAAATACAAGATTTTATTGTGGTTATAAATAAGAAAATAAACAATACTTGTGCAGCTATTTTATTTCATCTTTTTCTTTTGAAAGTATCCACCGCTCGAGGGATACCTGCTCAATTTGCAAAAATATTCTAATGCAGCATGACCGCTCAAAAATAAAGTTTCAATTTAGATTATTCACATTCTTTTTTTCACAAAACTACAATTTCTAACCCGAAAGTGAAACCGATACCAATTACTCACACATTATTGAATTAATATAAACTCTGATTTACATTAAATGACCATAGGATTTTATCAACAAGAATGCAATCAAGTTAATATCTGTATCATGTATTCTAAATTGACACGTGCTTCGTTGATATTGACACCAACAGGATTCAGTCCACGTGGATCCGTTTGCAAATAATGAGAAAGAGGTCGGTAAAAATGCAGTGTTATCTGCATTCATTTATTGAACGAGTTTTAATCGAATGCTTTGTACGTCGTAACCATAGAAATATATTATTTATTATATCTATGGTCGTAACACATCGTGGCTACTTAGAATAGGTAGGTAGGTACTATGAACTTTTTAATATCACAAGGCAGACTAACTTAGTCTTACACTATACAATATATTGATTGTATTATAAGTATTTCTTTTCTCTGAGGTTTGATCTGCCCCTTGTTTAAAAAGTGAATATGACCAGATCATGGTCTATATATCTGGTCCCAAATCTGTTAAATATAATGGCCATGAAAGGACTACAAACAGAAATACAAAAATCCATCCATCTATTCTTTTTCCTCTTAATAATCGTTTAATACATAGTATTCGTTGCATATTAGGATATGATAGGAGGAATTTATCAGTAGCAGTCCGGATTATTGCTTGATTGGTAACAGTAGGCCTCATTGTATGGGACTTCCACAGAATGGCAGTATGTGGGTATCCTATAGGTACACGTTTGTCTTCTCTATTGGGAAAACAATCTTGATTTTGTGTCCGTCGTGTATACGTCGAAAGAAGTTAATACTGGTCATGGGATTTCACAAAGCATAGCTCGATAGAATAACATCTTCAGGGCCTTGGTCACCTCGTACTGTCTCTCAGACATTGTCGTACTTCAACTTACTTGCCAGCAAGGTCTAGCCAACCACCAAACCTTATTCTAAGGTGCAGGATAACGTTGTTTGACAAGACAAATGCGCAACGGTTATATCTATGCTTTTTCCGACATAGTTTAAATAAACGTAAGAGTTTATCATGTGAAATGTAGGTCGTGTTTCACCATTGACTGTTTGTTATCGATAAAAAATACATGAGGTTTATACATATGCATGTTAGGCAATAATAACACCATGCACAGGTGTATCTACGAGTGCCATTTGACACGGAATGTTTTAGCTGCTATAAAACCTAGGTTAGGTACCTGTACCATTCAGGTTTGTTATTTATTTACGGACTGTAATTTCTTGCCCAAATAGGCACTAATTTTCTTTAGAAAATAACCAGCTGTTGCTTGTGGTTTCACCCGCGGCACGGACTACTTCACGTACTCAGATTGTACGATACCATAATGTATTTTCCTTCCCCAACCTCCAATCTATATGTTGTCTTTATGTTAAGTTCGACTTTATGATCGAATTTTTGACACCATATTTTAGTTAGATTTATATTAGAATATTTCTACTTTCTTTTTAAAGTTTTCCTACTGTAAATAGTTTCTATGATAGTTGACTACAATAGTAGTTACTTGCTAGGGCCACTGACGTAAAGCACAACTCTAGCGTAATTAAATCAATGTTTCCAAACAATTTTAGCACGTCATTCTTTTATCTAAATAGACTATTGTCTGTCAGTGATAAGTTTCGAAAGAATGGCAAATAAAAAAGTTAATTAAATAACGTCTGATACGAATTGCTGAGTGACTGGCGTAAGGCGTGACGAGTTGCTGCGAATGGTACATTAACTCACAGTAATATTTCATTTGTGTTAGCGAATTTATATGTTCACGTCATTTATTATAATGATATGACGTCAACTATGCAACTGCAGTGTTTATTTTTCATTGTTATCAAATGCATTTTATTCATTCATTAACTTTTTATTCAATTATTTATTTCGAAGTTCTGCATCTGTATTGTCTTTTGCTATTAGAAAAGAAAAGTCAGTCCTCTTCAGCCCTTCATGTTCCGGGGCGCGGTAACTCTGTAAGGCGCGCGTGGAACATGAACGCGCCGTTGGCGCATGCCTTGGGCCACCATGACGTTGACGACTAAAGCAGAAATAATTATGTTGTGAAAAGGAGACGGTACTATACGGCCTTAGTAGCTGTGTCTCGCTCTCACACCTGAATAGTAATTGCACAAACATGGTGGTACGGCCCCTGGTCTTGTCCAAGTGGCAAACACTCGACCCAAAAACTCTGTAAAGAGAAAAAAAAGTGGTATCTACCACTTTTTACATACAACTCATTTAGGTAAACAAAAATACTTAGGCCGTTATTTAATATAATTAAAAAATCACCCATCTGAGTAAATCATATTTTACTGGGAACGGAACCTCTTTGATTATAGGTATAACTAATCAAATCAAGAATCTTCAAAATCGATTATGAAGTAACATAAAAAACATTCAGCCAAATTTAGAACCCTTCCATCTTTTTTGGAAATCAGTTAAATAGGATTATTAAATGGGAGAAAAAATAAGTGAAAAAATACAGAACACAGGCAACTCCTTTTTTGAAGTTAGTACGTGTATCTTATCAAAGAAGACACGTGTTGCCTATCTATCTAGATTTTAAGTATTGAGACAAACTATTTTATCTTGGAGATTATACATAATGACATGCCACTTCATTATCATAGACACTGCATTAGAGAGGTTTAAAATTAGTGCACTCTATTATAGCTGTGTCCTTGATAACATCACAGATACTATATTAGAAGTATATTTTGCGTTGTTTTCGGTTTAAAAAAATAATAAAGTAGCGTTCTTAAAATATGTGTCCACCAGACAAATTCAAAGGCGTATTACTAAGAACTGCGAGCCCTTTTAGACAGCCCAAATTGTAAAAGTTCCACGAAATAAGATAACTCCTAAATATTATGAAAGTCACACTTGTTTGACACTATCATCGTGCCTTCTTCCCTCCACACGCCATGGCGATGCAATATGATTAAAGTGACAATTGGATCATTTACCACAGTTAACTCGCTCTAAATCTTTGTAAAGCCTGTAGTCAAGGCTTACTACCTAGAATAAAAGCACCAATAGAATATTACAGGATATTAGATTGGTCGTCTTCTTCTTATCGTGTAGGCTGCCGGTTTTACCCGCCTAACAAGCCCTAGTGTCAGAGTTTTCTCAAATCCACCTGACGGCCTGTGACATGGAGCTGTAACAACGACTGCTATCAATACAGCAGCAGGGGACGACGGCTTAGCGTGCCTTCCAAGGCACGGGGTGTAACACCACCAACTTTCTGACTCCGGGCTGCTTAGTGAATATTTTTTAATTTCACAAAGCGATCCACAAGCGTTCACAGCAGTTGTGTTTATGCTAACACTAGACCAACGCCATTAGATTGGGGAAACCATATTACCTATCTCGCCGAATTACTCAGACCCCAAATTGATACTATCATCATACATAAAAAATAGTTACTTTCATTTTCGCGCAAACATTACACAATGCCAGCACTCCGTTACATCGCACCTTTATTATGTCGTTGAAAGTAATTTGATGGTCTATTTTATTTTTAACTAGTTCCTTCCCGTGGTTTCATGCGCGTCCTCACGTACAGATTACAATCGCAATTATTCGCGATTCTGATACTTATGTGCATCAGCTTCGTTTAGCTGGAATATTACCCAACCTAGTCTGTTCATTGAGGATGAATTACAGTTTGTGTAAACCAGCTCGTTAAAGTTTCCACAATTATCATCTTCGTTGTACAAGAATGATTAGAAGGTACAAATATGAAGTGGTACTATAGACTCTATGTCTAACTGTGTATATAGCGACTTACAAAAAACAACCATATAAAAATTGTTATACGTTGCTGCAAGAAGTTTAAAACGGTGCATTAGTTTTATCCGTAATTACATTTAATTTTCGTATCTTGCTTAACATGTTAATAGAGTTTTGAAATGTCAAAGAAAAAAGATACGCTTTGATTTAAAAATACAATTATATTATAGTTTTAAAGAAACTCGTAAGCGATAAGCGTCGCACTGGACATATTTGCCTATAATTTTTTTTGCTTTTAGAATTACTTTAAATAACTTATTTATTATAACTAGATGTTTACGCGGTATTACGTCCCAAGGGAACTACTTAATACTTCCGGATAAAAAGCCTATAACAGTCTCCAGAGTCGTCTATCTCCATACCAAACATACAAACTCAAGTTATAGCGAGACCAAGGGAAATAAGGATTCATTTTTATATACCTACTAGCTTTCAGCCAGCGGCTTTGCCCGCGTGGCCTATATGAATTCAAATAAAAAATTACAGCCCCCTTTTTTCACATTCTTAGAGGTAGAATGCCTACGTCACACAAAGAACATACCCTCCAAGTTTCAGGTCTCTACGAACAGCGGTTTAGGCTGTGCGTTGATCCGTCAGTCCCTCAGTCATTCAGGACAAAGCATTCTATATGTATAGATTTATGTTTTATATACAATCAAAAAATATATATATGTAGTCAATTCTTCATGATTCGTTTTTGAAATCATCATATAGATGGTGTAGATAGTAAAAATTCAAAAAAATAATGTGTTTCCATAACCGGTTGTTTGTCTTACTGATTGCTCACGGTAAATAAATTGCGTCTTTTTTACGCTTTGTAGACGCACGTCGGCAATTACGGAACACGCATGTCTTTTGGATACACAACTACCCGTAACAAATTCACCGTCAGCTTAGAAGACTTTTCCTAACTTTGTTGGGCTCGGCCAGCTCGGCTTATATTATAACCAGATGCAACTGGATATTAGTATTTTTAAGCGAATTCAAAAAGAGGTTCTGTGTTCGGCTGTATGTATTTTTTTATGTGAGTGTGTAAGTACATAATATTCACCGATTTTTCGCTCAATTTTGGCCTGATTTTGACAATTATGTTTTTGTTTAAAAGAGTATTCTTCCGAATTATTGGTCAACAAGCGTATTAGAAAATAGTTTTTTTTTTACAAAAAATTATAGCCTTTCCTGCCTCCACATCCCAGTTGCTTAATTTCCCTTAATGACACCCCGTCAGACGGGTGTCAGACTTTTGAAACCCATAACAAATTGTTGGTGTCAAATATTATGTTAAAGACTTTTTGGTAGAACTATTTGTTGCTGAACTCTGTGTGTCATTGAGTTACGTGTAATCGAAACAATGGGAATCCCCACTACGCTTGCGCTTAACTATTTGCTGGACAGATGAGTCTTCTGTATAACTAAACCGGATTCCACTTAACTTTAGCAAGAATTAACATGAAATTGTTTTAAAGGCACCTACAAAAAATCAAACTCATATCAATAAGCTAGTGCAAAGTGCTGATTTTCAACTAAATTTGGATCTTTTTTCGACTTAGTATATTCATAAATTATTTTGATGAAACTGGCCTACTTTACGTAAATTCATTAATAACAAACCGAAAGTAAACAATGTTGCAAAAACAATGGTGGCAGATGATTTTATGTTATGCTTTGGACATGCAACGAGATAACTCGTGCGCTTTACAAACCATAACAACTTTCGATTGGTGTTTTTGTTTAACACGGTATAACATTTTACAGTGCATCAGTCGTCATCGTTTTAAGGGTTTTAAAACAATATGGAGACAAATTATTCATTTGAAAGGTAAGACTGCTCGGAGCGGAACTGCGCTGCAGCGGAGCGACTCGGCAGGATGCGACACTATTTTGTATACCGCACTTGAACTGCAGTAACGTAAGGAACTGCAACAAATGTTCATGGGGCGACCTCCGAGCAAGATTGACGAAAGTGACATGTACTTGATTATAATAATACCTGCTAATGTTAAAAATTGGAGCAAAAGCAAAAAATAATTAAAAATGGAACGCCATCTTTTGTTATTGAACAACTATTCAACTTTGCCTCTCAGTACTGCATCCCGCAGTTCTCCTGTCTCATACGAATATATTTATACTGTAATAATAGTTGGCTGCATAATTTCGTCTTGCTGAATTACAGTTCAGCTCAGTGCAGTCTTACCTTAAATCATAATAAAACTTTAAAAAAAATGCAAAACCAACTTTAAAACACTGAAGTGTTTTACTTATGACGTTACTTATGACATCAATGAGAACAAAACAACTATGAGAATATCGTTAATCATACAATGTAAAGTGAATCAGATACAGTTCATTGAAGACAGACAAGTGAAAACCTACTTCATATAATTGCCTTTTACAATTGAAGAAATGTCGCAGAAAATATCAAAAATGTAGCCGAATCGAGATAGGTACTTCCTCTTTTTTGAAGTGTGGTAAAAATAGTTTTTATCCCAAAGATAAATCAATTTTTTATCGACGCAAACTGACGTATCGAAATCGAAATCACAACCACCTCCGGAGCTAGCTTCAAAAGGGTTGCATCTGTCACTCATTCGAACATTGTGATGGCAGCTAGATAGAATGTAAAATAGAAGAGTAAAGAATCTGAGTTAGTAGTTTTCGTATGGAGCAACTGTTATTATCAGACCACACACCTACAGGGTATATTTTCTCGCTTCTGGCTACTGAGTTGTTCTTTTTTCAAAACGAAGCTATCTACTAATCAAGGAGGTTGAAAATGTCCATAGTATAGTCACTTAGAACGGATTCATATTCTATGACAGGGCGAAGCAAAAAGTATCTCCCTAATCTCAATAGCCATCAATTTGGAATCGATTTAATATATTTTGACAATTGTGCCAATGCTTGGGGAATATCTTTATCCGGCAATGGACATATTCAAATGATAATTATGATGAATTTAATTATACTCAATATCATTATGATGAATTTAACTGATGCAGCGCGATTTATCTTTTTTTTACTTTGACCACGTTGCATGTACTTTGAGTACTAGCTGCCTTTATCATTGAAGGCCAAAATTAGATTTCACTTGGTTATGCAGACCTTGTGTAGCGCAAGATCAACTTTCTCAAGTCTTAATAATTGTACTGATATAAATATAGCAATTGTTTCAAGGTCTTTATATATAATACATCATAATATACATATATATGGCATCATTGGTAACTTAAAAACAGCTTAACTATCGTCTGCCTACCCTTTCCCGTTGGAGTCGGCTTCCAGCCTAACCGGAGGCAGTTGAGTACCAGTTTTTTGGAGCGTCATGGAGCGACTGCCTATCTGACCTCCACAACCCAGTTACCGGGTAACACGATGCCTTTTAGTAACGTCCGCTGAATATATGTTTACCGTTGCTGAAGATATCGGCTCTCCATAAATAAATCAATATCAAACTATACCCTATTGTTTAAGTAAACAGTCAACTCTTTGATATAATTCTTGGAGATAATTGAACTTTAGGAATGGATCAACCGGTTCAAGGGCTGCAAGTGTGAATGCTTTAACTATCAATAGCATCTACTTCTTGCATAGATTCGCATGATTTCTTAAGTAGAATGATATCATAGGATTAGAACATTAAATACGCGCAATAAATTTTAATGACCACTTGATCAGTTTTACTATATGATTAGCATCCCGGGGAGGAGGCACTATATAATTGCTTTAGTATGAGTTAAAAAAAACAACGGGCAAAGACGAATTAAATTCCTACTGTTGGCATTACAATACTGCAAAACATTGAGATTATCACCAAGAGCCAGTGCATCGATCTATTACTAACATAATAAAGCTGAAGAGTTTGTTTGTTTGAACGCGCTAATCTCAGGAACTGCTGGTACGATTTGAAAATTTATTTCATTGTTAGATAGCCCATTTATTGAAGAAGGCTATAGGCTATATATCATCACGCTAAAACCAATAGGAGAACACCACTATTAACGGACGAAGTCGCGGGCAGAAGCTAGTTTTAAATATGACCGGTTGTATGAAATTTTAAATGTTGACAACTTTTTAATACTGGCTTACGCTGATTGATGATTCGATACAACTTACCAATCGCAGTTTCGTTTGGGCCCTAACACCTATCCTACTGTAGAAAAAAAAATATGTTATGTTCTTCCGAAAACTTATATATATTTTTCTTTTTTTTTCAGCAATTCTATCACTGTACTTACGAGATAAATTGGGATACAGTGACAATGGAGCTACAGTTATCTACCACGTGTTCACAATGTTCGCGTACTTCTTTCCCCTTATCGGTGCCATGATAGCCGACGGCTGGCTGGGGAGATTTAGGCAAGTATATGCTTCTTAAACTTCTTAAACAGTAATACTAGACAGTCACACAGAATTAGATATTAGTGAAATAGGAAATTTACCTATAGATATTTAAAATCATACTTGATTGCTTCAATTTTGATTTTTTTTAAATGGTGGAACAAACGTTAGAATTCGAAGTCAAAACGTATGAAAAGTGCCTTATAAAAGATTGTAATTTTAAACGACATTACATAACACACAAATCTACATTAAAATGTATCATGCTGATAATAGTGTCCACGCTACTCAGCGGCGCGGTGACTTTTATTAATCTATGGTCTATTAACGCAATTGCAAATTGTCCTGCTTATTATTTGTGTATTGCTGCTATCGAAATATGAGCTTACATAGCACCTAAAATAAGTATGTAATTTGCAAGAAATAATACTACAGCGACGCTAGATATGAATCTAATGCCTATTTTATAATTCACTAGTGGTTTCCCGCGGTTTCAACCGTATCCCGAAGGAACTACTTCGCGCATCCGGGTAAAAAGTAGCCTACGTCCTTTCTCAGGCTCTACACTATCTTTGTACCAAATTTCATTTAAATCGGTTCAGTAGTTTTGGCGTGAAAGACAGACAGAGTTACTTTCGCATTTATAATATTAGTTAGGATTTAGCAGTTGTGTTCAGCAGCACAGTTTTTTTTTTACTATCCTACCATCAAATGTCGATACATTGAACTTTAGACGCTGGAGCTTACACTAAAATGTAGTTCTGTACTACTTTCGAAACCCGCCCAAACAAAGTAATAAACTTGTGAGAGAAGTGGACTTACCACATTTTCGCTTAAGTGTATATAGTAAATAAAAGTATGCATTTATTTTCATTTTTTATTTACACAAAAGTTTAGTGCTGATTGATTTTTGTTCCTGTTGGAATTGTACATAATTTACCGATAGAGTTATCCCTTGTCCTACCTAAGCCAGCATTATTATAGTTTAATGTGGGTAAGCTAAGTAACAGCCTCACTATTTGACCGTTCAAATTTTAAGCTGCGCTAAATAATAAATAACTGCACTTTTGACGACTTCATGAAAAATACGATTTATTTTTCAGGACTATAATGTATTTGTCGTTGGTGTATGCAGCTGGAAGTACATTAATATCAGTCAGTGCGATGCCACAGCTGAACTTGCCTACCATGTGAGTATAAATTCACTCGTCTATACAAAATACTGTATTAGTAAAAATAATAATTACTTTCTTATAACGAACCAGGGTCACGAATATAATTGCACTATTCCGTATGATCGTCCCATTGTATCTCCGTAAGACCAATAAATTGAAAAAAGATATATCGAAGATTACCGGAGAGAAAAGATAATAGAATGACACAAAGGTGGCTAAACAAAAGTTTGATAAAAGTCTGGTTCGCGATCCAAATCAAAAGCCCGGCGGTATTTTTAATCTATTGAAAAAAATCATAACGAACTATATTCATATTTTTTATTCGATTCAAGTTATACCATCGTATTATGTGTGTGTCTTATCAGCTGTTTTGTACACTATTAAACTATGCGGTTTACCTGCAAATGCCTGTGCGTTATGATAACACTGCCTGTCGAGCTAAAGTTAATGACTCTCCTCAACGACCTTAGATATAAGTAGGTTCGTCTGAGTTTAAACATTTTTAAATGATGGGGAGCAAATTAATATTTTTTTTGCATAAATTCTTAGCTATCTGGTGAAATGACTGAGCGATTAGCTACTGTTGTATGCAAATCGGGTTTGATTCCAATATTAATAGTTCCAGTTTGTTTAGCATATGTATGCTGCATACGAACATACATTAGATATACACCATGTATGTTTGATAACGCACCACTATACAGGAGGGATTATTATTACCAATATTTTTAATTTACTAAAGCATTTCAATGATACAACTTTGTATGTATGTAGATATCTTAAATTATACTACATACTTAAATTATACATAATAATATGATGACACTATAAGGTACTACTAATTGAATTGTGTACTTATTGCAACATTACTTAAAAGCACAAGCATCTTGTTGAAAACGCCCGCTTCTATGGGACAGTAGGTTCGTCCCAAACAGGAACCCATCTTCTGACTAACTGCCTCAAATACAGTACACCAAGTTACCACCATGAAGACTAACCATATTCACTAAAAGAATAGAAGAAGACTAACATCAACTGCACTTAAAATGAGATTTTCATTAAACCGTTGAAATTTCTTTCAGGGAATTCACAATCATAGCTCTCCTGCTAATAGCATTTGGCACAGGTGGCATTAAGCCTTGTGTATCAGCTTTCGGTGGTGACCAGTTCAAACTGCCCGAGCAAGAGAGATACCTGGGGTACTTCTTCTCTCTCTTTTACTTCGCCATCAATGCCGGTAGTCTAATATCAACATTTTTGACCCCCATCTTGCGAGCGGATGTCCACTGTTTCGGGGATAATGATTGCTATTCTCTGGCTTTTGGCGTTCCCGGGATATTGATGGTCGTTTCCATAAGTAAGTAATGCTATGAGATATATAGAATCTATTCTTTCCTGCGTTCTTAAATATGTTGTGACGTGAACAGGACAGGCATTTTTCGCTGCTAAAACATACCAAGAAAAGATTAAAAATTGCCTATTACACTTAGCCATTATTAATTTTATTCGTGGAAAAATAGTTTACTTCAAATATTGAAATATCCTTTTTCATACTACTTCAGTTAAGGCTACAAAAATATTAAAATGTTTGAGTGCAACCTAAAATAGGTTTATTTTAATATTAGAGGGTTGATACAGCAGTAATAATACAAGAAAGGTTAAAGCAATAAAAAAACAACATAATAATACAAATATTTCTCGTCTTCAACAATAAAATATTATGTGTTTCATAGACATTACGAACACGTTGTAATGAGCGCTTTGCTATTTATATTTACTACTAGACTCTTTTATAATATTTTTATTTAAACATATTACTTTTTCTACATACTATCTCATAAAAATATGATACAAAACTCACGGTGGCTTTTTCCCTTCTACTCACGTAAAGTTTACCTTCACGCTCGATAGATGGCGTTGTTAGCGAATTAAATCGCGGTATGGTTTCGTTCACATTTGGGGTATATAAGCTCGAGCGAACTTGTAGCAGTCCTAGGTAGCCCTTCTCTTTTTGCTACCCCTTAGATTGGATTTGGATTGAAACCAATTTTTGAACGGGTGTGCTCTAGCACAACCCTTATTACGACATATTATTAACAACTGAGTGAGAATATTCACCGCCAAAGATTTAAGGTGGGACTCTGTTAGGAAAATATATTGAATAGCGCAACGTGTGGGGTGATGGAACTAAATAATTTGTTCCTGTTTTCACAGCGTCTTTTTATTTTTTTCAAAAAAATCGTTCTAGATACGGTCCTCTGAAAAGTGATAGCAAATACAAAAATGCTATAACACTTATGCTATATTAGATATGTTACTTGTTACACATTAATTACCTACATACAACACAATAAATGATTATGGCTTATAATATTTGCTAGTGTATAATATTTTATACCCTTTACACTAAAAATACCCTTACAGTAAGTCTAATTAGCCTAAATAATAACAACAATAGATCTTTATTTGACCACAACAATGTTTACAAAAATGTTTAAAAGTTTGGTAATAGCCACATTAATTTATTAAACTGTGTCGCAGCTATTAATGCCCACCTCCAGGATTACGAGAGCACAATATTAATAGTGCAGTAACTAGTACAAAATACTTAGAGAAAATTTAAATGAATGCCATATACTCAGTTTTATGTTAAGTTATTCAAAGGTTCCAAGTAAAATGGAGGTACTCCAGGCATATCTTCGTCCAAGTCTATATTGAGACATGGTTATTTTACTATCTGTATATAAATATGTCTTACGTAGATTCAGATGCATCGTTTAACGTAGACATGAAATAAAATTCTTGGCTTCTTACATCGACTGGAGACTTTTTTGAGTTATTAGTAAATGAAGGAAAATCTGTAGTTACTTGGAAACGTTAAGTCTGCATGCCTACGTCATTAAAACATTAGGTACTTACTTGTTTACTAACGAGTTACTGCAAGACAATGCGACTGCAATTAAATTCTTGCATAGTCCTAACTCTTAGCCTTAGCGCTTTGCGGCGTATATTTATTTTTTTTTTTATTTGCAGTATTCTTCGTAGCCGGCAGAAAACTTTACGTAATCAAGAAACCCGCCGGCAATGTACTTGGCAAAGTGTCTACTTGCATAGGTGTAAGTGTTGTTAATTTTACATAAGTATTTATCGTTCCCGAACAATGCTGCCGCTTTGGCCAAAGGATAAGCATAGCTGCCCAACGTGGCAATGCAGCCAGCCTATTGGGTATGCACCCAGTTGACCGCGATGAGGAGGAATTTTTTGACGCCCTGTATTAGTTAGTAGTTTTTCATTTTTGTCTTTTTTAGCTTTTGTAAGTTTTATTTTTCCGAATAATATTCAATCAACTTGCTTTTTGTACAGCTAAGGGAGCTTTAAAGTATCAACTCTTATTAAAGTTAACTTGCGAGAGAAATATTACATAACAAACTGTTTCCTACGGTTTCTCTCGCATCCCGAGGGAACTATTTCACGCACCTGGCTAATAATTATCCTATGTGTAAATACAGGTTATAAAATATGTGTGTACACATATTTATGATACAAATCTATTCAGTAGTTTAGCGTCAAAGAGTTACAAACATACATACATCCTCACAAACTTTCGTATTCATAATACATATTAGTAAGAGATTAGTAGAATTATGCTTATTTAACACGCAATTCTGCAGTTTTATTTGAAAGTAAATCATATCATTTCATTTATATCCGAGGCTGATGTTGGATGACAATATCAGTTGGCGTTACATCATTGTGATATCTCTTTCAAATTAACGCAATAACTAACTGTTGCCCACGGTTTGATCGCATCTTGATCACTAATGTCATCGCAACCAATTTTCGAATTATAAATACAACCAATAGTAGTATTTTTTCTTTTCATCTGTTTAAATGCACACCTAATAAAAATTTCCTGCATCTATATATATGATTAAAACCATCCATTTAAATAAATAATAACAGCCGCACAAGTCGATGGATCAAAAGTTGCACTGCGCCTGTCGCGGTCGGTCCGTGGATTGGTCACCATCCATGGATGGGTTGTGGAGTTGTGGAGGTTAGATAAGCAGTCGCTCCATGTAAAACAGTAGTACACAGCCGACAACAACATAGTTGGGAAAAGGCTAGGCAGATCATGAAAACGTAAGAAGCGAGTATATTCCATTCAAGAATCGCTTTCGATACGAATACTTTTTCAATCGTGCTAGGCCCACAGATGCAAAAAGAATTTTCCATTAGTTACTACATCTAGTGATTTCTGAGAATATCGCGTCAAATAAACACAAATAAACTCTTCATTTTTATATAATATTATTAGAGTATAGATTTTTATATAAATATTGAGGTATATAGGACAACAAAGTACTTCAGATTGTTGAAGATAAAGTCTGTCATTTCGTTACTTACTGCTTGATATTGATTTATCAGATAACATTGTTTTTAGCACAGGGCCATCTCAAAGGTATCAATAAATAAAGAAAAGACGAGTGCGTGGGTAATCACTGAAGGCTGTCTTCAGAATGACCTCATACGACCAAATTTCAAATATTCAGCCCCCACTGACTACTGACTGGACCAAGATGTAAAGTTATACTACCAAAGCTATACATAAGCTATACTATCAAATATTCAATTGTCATTGTCCACAAGAAGACGGCTGATAGAATATGTATGTTAGGAAAAGGCGAGCTTCAAAGATTGGGGGTATCCAATCTATGTACGGTTTAAATACCCAATTACTTTTAATTATAATTAATATAATAATACTAGCTGTATCCCGCATTTTTTATCTAAATCCATTCGTGAAAGAGAAAGAATACATACATACACACATCCTGATTTTATACGTATACTAGCGGACCTAAACGACGTTTTTTGGCGATTTTATGAAAATGATAACATCTACCGGGTCCTATTGTATTTTCAAACAGGAACCAGTCAATATTATACACACAAAATTTTGTCCAAATCGGTCAAGCTGTTTAGGAGGGGTTAGGGACAAACACACGTTCAGAAGAATTATATATATAAAGATATATATGTTACCACAAATTATGGTCCTTAGTATATATTTAGTAAGAAGTTGTATTTATGATTCATAAATCGCTTAGTTTATTACATTACAATAATATGCTAATGACAAATTAGACTAGAAATCTTGTTCACGGTAAGCCATATAAAGGTTTCAGATTTGTCCTAAATTAATACTAGGCAGCTGTTAAAACTGTTGCTGGGTAGGTACATGTTAATCTTAATTTCATTTGAGTACCGGGAATATACTGGCCACTTTATATTTCGATAACCGAATTTGAATGTAGAACGTTTTACAAAATATAAAAAGCTGTGCATTTATAAAAACACTCCCCCAGCTATAACTCCATGATTTTTATTAATTTTATCATTCAGACAATAAAAAATTAAAACCTGAATAACAAACATCAGTAAGAGCAATTGCTGTCATTAATTTATTTATGCATGCTCAAAATAATTCCTGTAAATCAAGAACTGTCATTGACACCGCATTAATTAAAAGTCTGGACTGAAAAAAAACGGAATGTGCAAGACTGACTCGCGCACTGAAGATTCCTTTAGAAGGAAAAATATACTAAATAAAGTCCTATTTCCTTATTCCCTAGTATCATAATTAACATTGTTTACAAAGGAATTGTGTCTATCAAGTCGTATTATTTCAGATTTTTAACTTGACAAACTCCATAGATAAGGAGGGCTATTCAGCACATTTTTCATCATAAATTTAAAACCATAATTTGTAAAAGAAAACTAAAATAAAATAAATAAATAAATTTGAACACTCTCAAATAGAGAGTGTTCAAATTTAACCTTTTTGATATGATAAATTATGTAAACCACATGTCAATAACAAACCGAATAAAAAAATTTAAAGCCCATTTTCTTCAACTTTTTTCATCTGAAATATTGTATTTGTTCAAGCATTTTTGTAATTGTTCTTAATGTCTGCAGGTCATAGCATTTAAGTAGTTCTGGATAATCAACTGTAACAGACGAACTGGCAGACATGCAGACAGACAAAGTTGCACCATAACCGTCTTACTTATAAAAAAACCTGTTATGTGAAGTTTAACCATTTCTCACTTAATCCTTACTTAACGTCGTTATCCAGGATCAAGCTACTAACTTAAGTTCGGATTAATGCTAAACAGCAATTATGAGTGAGATTTTTGCTAATCCGTTGCTAAGCAGCAGATTAAAAATTAATCGGACTTTATAAGTAAAACGGTTAGAGTGCCTTTTTGTTACCATTTTAGTTCGTAAGCCTAAAAACCTTTAGTTACGCCTTAGTTTAGCCGTTTTTTCATGTATCATTTACTTAATGTCAAGGAGAATTTATTTATTTCATGCTACTGAAATCATCAGGTGTTTGACTAATAGTTCTCAGTAACTATTATATAATTACAATCAATAATGTATCTGATATTAATTAATATGCAATGTGTTGATGAGACAGTTATGTAGTAATGCTAATAGATATAATTAGCGTTGTCCTAAATCAAGCCAGTTATGTACTAGTGATATGCACATTTTGATAGTTCTCCTCAGAGGTAGATAGCAAATACACTAGAGATCAAAAATGAGAGAGAAAAATTGAGTGAGGGTTAAATACTAGACTATTAAGGTTTTGAATAATAAATATTTTCCTTTATTTTTTAGTTCATGGTAGGCTGCTAGTAAAATCTCACTCTCACTCAAACAATAACTAGTTATAATGTTACAGTATATTATATTAATTAAAAATAATGTTTTTACATCCCCAGCATGCAGTAGTCAAGTCCTGCAAAAGCAAGGAGAAACGCGAACACTGGCTCGACCACGCTGATGACAAATATGACACGAACCTCATTGAAGATGTCAAGTCACTGCTCAGAGTGCTAGTACTTTTTATACCACTGCCGGTCTTCTGGGCTCTCTTCGATCAGCAGGTAAGGCTCAAGGCAAAATCATGTACATCATCTTGCTCTCGATAAAAGTAGAATATACACTAAAATAACTGAAATAACAGAGACATGCATGCCCTTTCAAGAAATGCTAATTTAGATTACGATAAACTAAATTTAAAAATTTAATGATATACTTTTTTGAGGGCAACGCTACGTAGCAACGGCGTAGACGCTGCGTAGCCGCCATGTAGCGGAAGCGTAGACGCTGCGTAGCCGCCACGTAGGCGAAATGTAGCGTCAGCGTAGACGCTGCGTAGCCGCAGCGTAGGCGAAGCGTAGCAGCAGTGTTGCGTAGCCACAACGTAGCAACGCAATCGCCGTAAATGCAAATTTTTAAGGATGAGAAATCATCAAATGACTCTTCCTGCTGTGGGTGAAAAAGGAGTGTCTGACCTTTTTCAGACCTTTTTCGTCTATAGATAAGTACCTAAATGTTTATTTTATGTTATTTACAGGGCTCTAGGTGGACCTTCCAAGCTGACAGAATGGAACAAGACATAGGTTCCTGGACATTAAAGGCTGATCAAATGCAAGTGCTCAACCCACTGCTTATCCTTATTTTCATTCCAATTTTTGAAGTTGTAAGTATAGATTTTATATTTTAGTTATTTGGATATTTTAGATAAGAACAATAATTAAACAAGCTACTCATTTCAGGCTATCTACCCGTTCCTGACTTGGTGCAAACTTATAAGGAAACCTTTGCATAAAATGATATGGGGTGGTATTTTGGCTGCATGTGCCTTTATTATCTCCGGTATTGTAGAACTTCATTTATTGGTAAGAATTTATTTTAAAATTACCCGCAACAAACTCTTAAAAAGAACTAGTTTTTCCCGCAATAAAGTATATCTGCTAGCACTCAGAATATCAAGAATCGTGTCTCGTTCGACAGTTTTATTTACTCTTTAGGAAGCACAGATCCTGTCGAGCAAATAAAACTGTTTTGCCAGTTTAGAGATAGTCTGAATGACACCAACTTAACACGTATAATTTATCATAACATCTTTTAATATTTACGTCATAAATCCCAAAACAAATATGGCTCAATATCGATTATCAAAAGTTGCAATTTTATTAAGATTCTATAAATTAAAACGTAGACTTTTAAGATGTATGCACATACCATCTTACATTGCTAGGCTCTGCTTACTGTGTTTTAGCCAGTCGGATTATTGACACCTTCCGTGATCCAAGGACTCGCTTTTATTTTAACCAAAGGCTAAGCATTTCCATCCAATGTGGCAATGCTGCAAGCCTCTTGGGTTCACTCTGAGTTGACAACGATGAGGAAGAATTCTTTATTGCCATACTTTAGTTAGATTTTCATTTGATCAGAATGTTTTACAGTTTTTTTACATGTTTCATGTTGTAAATAAATTAAACTAATAAAAGAGTAAACACATATTTCTATCTTTGCAGCCGACCTACGGTACCCCTGTTTCTGAAGGTTTAGCTCAATTGAGAGTCTACAATGGATTTAACTGCAATTTTAGTCTAAACACTGCTAACCTAAACGCACTCCAGGAGAACTCTACCAGCAACATTGAAGTCGGACCCCTTTCTAGTTATGAGAACCTTAACATATTCGCTGATAAATTCGTGGATCTACCTTATTATTTACAAGGAGAGCCGGGCACAGAATGCGCTGATATAGCATTCAGTGGATATTTTCATCTAAAGGAGCAAACTGCAAATTCTTTCTTTATTAATAAAGAAGGTCTTTACAATTTCACAGACAATAACGATAAAGCCATCGACGGAGTCAGTGTTAGGTAAGTTTTATTTTCTATAATCTTAATGCTACAGTTCATCATGGTGTGGTTTACAATTATGTTCATTATAAAATCTTTCGTATATGCCATTCCAGAAACCGAATATTGAATTTTCTGATTTGAAATCAGTTTTTGTCAATGATTTTCTTATAAGAAGTACACTGTTGCCTTCTAAATTCATCGGTGGCCATGTTATATTGACATTTATGTTAGGAGGTGTAGGATCACCATATTTTGCAAAATTCGACCATAATTCCGACATTTCTTTGATGATTGTTTTGTCACTATTGACGTCATCACGGGTCATTTTCACATAATCCTCCCAAAGAGGCTCACATTTGAGCACGTAACATATTTCATCGCCTGTTGCAACACCTTTTATTTGAACATTTGATTCGGCAAGTGAAGTGGCCTTGACTGCGTTTAGTGCTCCCCTATAATCGAACTTGTACATATACATCTTAGCATCTGCACCGCCTAGTTGCAAATATGTCCTAATAAACTTTATTATTGGGAACTTAATGAGGTCGGATGTGTATCTCAAAAAATTATCAAGTGATTTTTCAGAAATACCTTCTCTAAAATACCTGTCCTTAATGTGATCAGCTACATGTTTATAAACGTGTGATGTACTATTGTATTTACATCCATCAGAAAATGGTACCATAAATTTAAAAAACTTTCTAAATAATCTCAAGTAATATGGATTGTGTATAAACGGTATAACCTCGGATATGCTTTCTTGAGTGTTGAAACCTATTAGTAAAGGTTTAAGTGTTTTACCTTTCATAATATCGAAAAACTCTTTTGGCGTTCGTGTGAGCAAAGCAGTTTTAGATTTCGGCTCGAGTATTGGTGTAAACGGTACAATAGGTCTTTGATAGTTTTCGACTTCTAAGCGTGTATAAATAGTCTGCGAGGCATCAACTATATCTTTGGTTAGAGCTTTACTAATTGTTAATCCTTTTTTATTAAGTTCTTGTTTGAGTCTCTCCCTCTCCAATTTATGGTCACCTTGCATTATAGAAGCCGAGTATATAGCACCACTTTGTAAAATAATCTTGGAAAACAACTTGCTTGTCTCAGAAATCATCAACAGTGATATAAAAGTTGCAGCTGAATTACTGCCCATTAGAATTATGTTATTTTTATCTCCACCAAACTGTTTAATATTCGTTTTGATCCACTTCAAAGCCATGACTATATCTTTAAGCCCCATGTTCGCATTAGAGTCCTTATCATTAAGTTTTAGAAAACCAAATACTCCTATTCGATGCGTAACAGTCACTAAAACTATATCATTGTCAATGAGGAAATCTGCTCCGTGTATGTGACTGAAAGATGAAGCAAACGCATATCCATGGAGCCAAACGATGACAGGTTTCGGTTTGAATGTTTCACTTTTAGGTATTTCAGGTGTATAAATGTTAAGATACAGACAGTCTTCCACTCCGAAGAGTCCGTGTTTGTGAACGATGTGCGCTTGTGCACACGCCCCGTGAAATTCTGTTCTTGCATCGTAAATTCCTTCCCATTTTCGCTCAGGCTGCGGGTCTTTAAATCTCAACCTCCCGAGTGGAGGTTTTGCATACGGTACACCATAAAACACAAAATATAGTCTTTTATTAAATACAGTGGCTTCTCTATGGCCAATTATTTTTCCTTGTTTGACCGTCACTTCAATGTTATACGATTTTATTCGTGTAAATAATACGAAGAACACGTATATTTCTCGATACATCATTCATTGTTTTAACTGTATAGTTTTCTTCTTATTACGGCGTTGGTTATCGAGTTGCAAATTAATTTCACTCAACTGGCAATTGTTTACATTAACGGAAACATAAGTAATATGTAGCTACTTTAATCATAATAGTTGTTGTATATATGTTAAGGTTTTATCTTCCTTAGCTTTACAAATAGAGAAAGCGAATAGGATAAAAAAATTTACTCAAATGCATAACTTATTTTATCAGACCAAAAGTATTTATGCTTATTCCATAATTGTAATCAATTGCCCTTAGCATTATAACTACACAACTTTAATAACTTTGTTTTTTTTTAGATTTTTAGCTAATCTTAACAGCGTAGTGAACATAACTATAGAAAGTAAAAAGAATCAATCCTTATTAAATACTCCAAGTAGTAATACTACACAGAGAAGAATCGCTAAAGGAGTAAGCTCTGTCATGGTCGCGGGGAATGTTGTAGTAGAAGATTTTGATTTTAAATCTGGTGCTGTCTACACCATAAACATCTTCGAGAATGGTCTTGGATTATATGTAAGTTTTAATCGTGATATTTTTGACTCAAAGCTTACGAGAACGAAAAAAATCGCCACTTGAATTGCAATTTATAAAAACACTTAGTTCCAAACAATCCAACATCAAACTATATTTGAATAAACTTATAGAAAAACATAAATTTAAAGAAACCGCTATGAAAATATGAGTTTAATTGAAATAGTTTTCAAAATTCTGAGAACAACCAATATTGATTATTAATTATTGATTGCTGGCTACGATATTACTGTGACTACATTAAAATACTTGAAAAAGAATGTTAATTTTTTTTATCCATACAGAATGCAAACGTGGTAATGATAACTCCACCGAACAGCATCCACATCCTATGGCTGGTGCCGCAGTACGTGGTGATGACTATGGGAGAGGTGATGTTCTCCGTCACCGGGCTCGAGTTCTCCTTCACACAAGCACCAGCTAGCATGAAATCGGTACTACAGTCGGTTTGGCTACTCACTGTGGCCTTTGGAAACCTAATCGTCGTGCTTATCGTCGAAGGCAACTTTTTGGATGCGCAGGTAATGTGTTCTACTGCCAAAGACTTATTAATGTTACCTCACCTCCAAGCTTGAGATATTTTTACTAGAATAGATCATAATAGGAACCTAATTTCTAACGCCTGTAAAGTTGCCTTATAAGTAGTATTATTCCGCTTACTATATAATGTAATTCTAGAAAACAAAAAATGTAATCAAAGTCGTAACCTATTTTGTTCTAATTCTGCCACAAAAATTTAAATAATAGCGTAAGGATGATGAATGCATCCTACGCTATTTTTTTAATTTTTGTAAATGCTCTAAATATCATCATTCATCATTTAATGTCATTTTAAATAAAATCTATGTGGGAAAGTTAGAAAAAAGTAGGTTATGATTTTGTTTAAATTTTTCGTAAAATCAATAATTGGTACAGATTATAGGCCTAAAAATGCCGTGAGACGCGCTAACTCCGTCGCAGTTTTGTCACGAACGATACCAGAATTCGAGATTTTATTATTACCTAAGTACCTCTGTGTGACCACATAACTAATCAAAAAGAACGGTAAAATAACGAAATCCGAAAATTAAAAAATATATATGTCGAAAATGGTTGATAATTCCAACCTATGTTACTATGGTACTTGTGTCATGTATAACACAAAGCAAATATTCTATTCATGATATAACTATTTAACCATATTACTAGACGATGATTGCTTTATCCACGATATGCGCAGTAAATTTAATATTTATAAAACATATTTTTTGAAATAGGAACTTATCATTCTCAGCATTATAAAGAATCTCAATACTTTTACTTTGTTCACAGTGGAAAGAATTCTTCTTGTTCGCTGGTTTGATGTTAATAGACATGCTCATCTTCACGACGATGGCTCTCAAATACAAATACAACGAGCTGAGGTCCAGCGAAGAGAACCTCGCGATCGAGGAGATCAAAATGCCAGAAAAAACGACCACGCAAGACAAACATGAAAAGAACTAACTGTTATCTATTAATTAAACTTTTTACTATTGACTATGCTTTTGTTTTACTGAGTTTTGAAGCACCCTAACAGACCCGACACTAACAGCCAAGCAACACTAACTGAACTTCTGTATACTAAATTGTTCCTAATGTACAAAAGTATGAAGAAAAAAAAATTTTTTTTAATCATTGTCTAACAATTATTAGCGCGCTTACAAACGGAGAAACAAAGTGTGGTTGCATTATAAAATAGTTCCTCATGCAATATTTTTATTAAAAGTACACACATACAAAAAGATTTTTAGTACGATACTATCAGTCGTCAATGTTGTGGCGTAGCCGGATGAAAATAGAAGACTAGTTGCAAATCTAAATCGCCTAACCAAAAGAACATCTTAGAATGCTTATATCTTCGTTCTCCGACGACTTAGGTAGTTTGGTCGCATACAAAAAATGATGCAGTTATTAATGCCTATTTAATAAAATAGGTTTCAATTCTGTTGGATCTACACCCATTTTGCCCATCATTCTTTTGCTCTTTATATAAAGTTGTAAAGAGGACCTGCTAAATAGTTTTCCTGCAGTCAAACAATACAAATATTATGGAAAAGAACAGTAAGTTAACTTTGAAAAACATAAGTTTTAAGTTGTCTGTCCGATCCCATTTCAAACTCAAACTGCCAATAACATTGACTAGCCTCAAAGCTCTAAATGTCACCATGATGACGTTTTCATGCGTTTTGTTTGACCTCTCTCCTCGACTTGTTAGACTGAAACTATTAAAGGTTGACTTAACTTTGGGAAAGCTCTAGACCGGTGTTGTTAATACCTTTAAAGTTTATCCGGTGAACCTAACCTAATCTAACCGATACTGATCAATTTCTATAACACACATCTAATTAGGGACAAAACGCTGGTACTCAGCTGCATACGGTTTAGACTTAAAGCCTATCCGAACATAGTTGGGAAAAGGCTAGGCAGATGATACCTAATTAGGGATAAGTAGTCAGCATGTCTCGGTATATTCCACACTAGCTTTACTACACACACACGTAAGATAAATAGGTATATGCTGAGAAACTTAAAAAAAAAACAGGCTAAATAGAAGGTAACAACACAATTATTTTATAATCCAACCAGACCAACACTGTTTACAAACGACCGCAAAAAAACCACTCGAAATGTTCAATCTGTTTAGTTAAATGGCGTCAACATATTAGACAATTAGTTTTGGGTAATTTGTGTGTTGTTCCCATAGGACTGCGGTACTTGTTCAGTGCAGTGTAGCGTAGAGATGAGCCGTGCGCGTGTAACCTCAGCCAACCCCTGTTGCTTAGCCGCAGTTGCTAAATGGGGTGTAGTGCGCGGGGCGATGCTCAAAGTTTTAACCAGTTTAAAAGTGCTTTTGTGTTTAACTTTTATTAATATTTGCTTGGTTTTCTGACAAACTAAAAACCGTTAATTTAATATCTTCTTTAATACTATAAAATAAAAAAATATTCCCTCTAAAACTTATTTATAAATATATTTCGTAAATTGGTATCTCAGTTCTATACTAATATTATAAAAAGGTAAAGTTTGTGAGTTATTAGTGAAGTTGTAGGAGATCTACCGGGCCGATTTAGATAAAATTTGGTATAGAGATAGAGTGCACCCTAGAGAACGATATAGGCTGAAGTAGTTTCCTTGGGACGCGGGTAAAACCGCGGGAACCAGCTAGTACTCGAAAAAAATATAAGAAACTATTTGAAAAAGTCTACAGCATGGCTTTTGAAAACCATTAATTTCGTCTATTTATAGTACTTAATAAAAAACATTATTTTCTAAAAAAGTGTATTTAATTCTGTGCTATAGGTACCTTTTTAAGAAGAGTACCTACAATTATAATCCAAAAACCTCACATCCAATTTAAATTGTATTTACACACATTTTACTGCAGTAGGTGTTTATTTTGAAAATCTATACTTATAATAAATCTGTAGAGAGGTCAATTCTGTACATAAAATATATTTCCAAAATAACTATCAGGGGGTGATTAGGGATCGATACTGATGCCAAAAATGCAATCAGTAAAATTTTTGTCTGTCTGTCTGTCTGTCTGTCTGTCTGTCTGTCTGTATAAACTCTATAGAAACAAAAACTACTCGACGGATTTTAACGAAACTTGGTACGATTATTTGTCATACTCCTGAGATGGTTATAGTATACTTTTCATCGCGCTACAATCAATAGGAGCAGAGCAGTGAAGGGAAATGTTGTCATTTTGTTTAAACGCGCTAATCTCAGGAACCGCTGGTCCAATTTAAATAATTCTTTCAGTGTTAGATAGTCCATTTATCGAGGAAGGCTATAGGCTATATATCATCACGCTAAGACCAATAGGAGCGGAGCACCACTATTCCACGCGGACGAAGTCGCTGGCAGAAGCTAGTGTATAATAATAAATGAATGAATTTACCTTCCATTATACTATATCCTGTCAAATAAATGTTTTATTTGAACCGTTAAAATGTGATATGTTAAAATAGTATCTATATAAATTCAATGTCGAAATTAAAACAGTTAAACTTTGAGCACCACGTATGCGTTGACATGTTCGATTCTGTTCCCGACTTGTTAATAATTGCGTATAATAAATGCTTAAATACAACAAACATACAGACAAATACGGGCTGGGGTCTCATCACAAAGGGAGCGATTTAGTTTCCAGACAATTGAAAAAAACTGTAGGTTATATCCTATTCAAATGATTCGAAATCTAGTATTTTAGTGATAGAAAAAACAGATTCTTTGGATAAAAACTTCTAAAAAAAAACACAAAATACTTCTTCAGTAAAATAAAGAGACCAAATTGGGGTTTATTAGTAAAATCATATCAATTCATAATTATTTTCTTTTTTTCTTTTTCGAAATGGTTTTTGTCTTGTATCCAACTCGATGTGTGAGTGAACGAAGTCGATAACAATGATTAAAAGTAGTTGGCGACACGGATTAATTAAGTGTCGTCAGAAAAACAGTTTGGTAAAGGCGTCGGTACACGATTCCGGGCACTTTGAGCAGCGCGTGGCGGGAGGCTGCCGACACACGTCCCGCCACGCGCCGCGCGCTCCTCGTGCGGAACATAGGACCACGTGGTCCTTATGGTCCTGTGGACTCACTGGATAATCTGCACCCAACATACGCACCCAAATAAATAAATTAACTCAAGCTGGTGGTTTGCAGTTTTCTAAGGCTTGACAGTTTTGGATTAAATTAATTAAGACTCCTGCGAAAAAATGTTTGCAATTTATGCTCAGAGGAAAAATATTATACAGAATGTGTCGGTTACTTTTGTAAATAGAATTTAAAAAAATGATGATTTTTTATTCATTAAGCATTACATTCCTCACAAAGTATAGTTTCCTATGGAAAAGAGATTTTTAAGTTAGGTTAAACCATTAAACCTTTATTACTGGAAAGCTCTACTGCCAGTATTGGACTATAATAGTTTTTATTCAGTAATTGTAACTGCTCGTATAACCAGACCTTAAATAAGTCAAGTAAATTCTTTTTGATAAAAAAAAGCATGTCGTTGCGTTTGAATGCAATTTTGACTATGAACTCAATTATAATAACAAACCGCGATTTATTAAACTTTAAAAGATCCCTGCACACAAGTATGTACAGAACAAACTAAAACCGACATGAGATCTCACGCGAAAAGCTATCAAACTTGGTACATCGGGGCGTGGCCGCGCCACGTGGCAGTCGCGCGGTGCGACATTTGCAGGTCCTGGGGTCGCGCGGCTCCGCGACAAATCAATTACAGGGTCGACGAGGGCCTTACTTCCGAGCAAAATTAGCACCAAATTATAGTGCTTGTGAATATTTCTTGTTTATGAAGGGGTCGCTTCGCTAATTTATAGTCATGACAAATTACACCTAGTTGGTAGCGAAAATTCTGTAGCAACATATGCACCAAATTCTCACGGTCTATATGTGTATACATATGATATAATTTTTTTTTTGTAAACATATTCTTCATTTACTGGTTTTCGGGGTTTCAGCCACATCCTGAGGGAATCACTATCCACTTCCACTTCGTGCACCCTATAAAAATACCTATCCTATGTGAGTACTAAATTTCATCCAAGTCCATGAAGTGGTTTTTACGTGGAAAATTCAAAATTCAAAAATTCTAATGTTTTTACTTCAAATAGGTCTTTGCAGGCACTTATGAAACGTCAAGTTACTTGCACGGTTCCATATAGACACTCTTTTCAAAAGGAAATGTTTACAATAGTCTTTTTACAGTACAGGTTATCTCTGAGAAAGTTATACAATTCAAAATGATGCTATACAAAAAAAGAATGAAATAATTAAATTACAATTTAAATTTAGTAATATAAATAATGTTTCAAGTAGTTTTCTGGTCGCCAGAAGATTAATAAACATACAAACATCTTCACAAAGTTTCTCATCTAAACTTGCTATGTCATTATAAATCGGTAAAGTCATTTTGTCTTGAAAGCGTAACAGACAGACAGACAAAGTTACTTTCATATTTACAATATTAGTAGGGATAATGATTGCTCTGTGGTTTATTCAAAATAGCTTTATTTTTCAGCGAGCGCTTCAGTTACTATTAAAGGGTGGCCCTCCGACGCCACGGGACGTAAGAACTGTTGAGTGTGTTTTATAACATCGGTGCTGTCAGAAACACTCGGCAAGCCGCCAATGGGAGAGCGGCCAGAGCATCGATCCGGCTCCCAGCCCCGACCAACCGAACCATTCCTATAGTTCATTTCTTAGAGAAAACGATGTAGATACCTACAGAATTTAAACAGTCATATATTATTTTTGGATAACGTAGGTCTTCTTCAAAGTTGCAAAATGTAGGCTTATTATTAATTAATTATTGTACGTTTTGTATATTATATCTGTTTATCATATCATTATTGCTGAACCAATACCTAGTAAGAATCTGTAACTGAAATATTTAACGCGAAAAAACGACTTTGAATTTTTATTTGAAGGCTATCTACTATCTTGATAAATATTCTTATATTTACTGAAACTGTACTTGAAAGAGATTTCAGGGTATTGAGATAGCAATGAACTGATACTTATTACTTCATTATTTCTTAAGTAATAAGTATTTTTAATAAGTTTACTTTTTATTACCAAAATAATTACTGCGTAGATACATCGCTAAAATTCTTAAAACTGCTTATTTAAAAGGATTAAGAATACTTAAACCATAAACATATTTAAAACTGATACATTATTATTGTTTATAATATATAATTTTATAAATATTCTGAATATTCCAGTTTGATGCTGGTTGTATACGCTGGCTACGCTTTTCGTATAATATATATTATGATGTGGTAAATAGTAGATAATTAAAAGATTTTTTTGAATATTAATAAATTACAAACAGTTATTAATAGTTGCAATCTACTAGTTGGTTACCACATAATGTTTCCATCTTCCATCCGTTTTTATATCTAAATTGATTTATCCGTTTGCGTCATCACTTTCCTCCCAAAATAAAAATTATGAAATTACTTTGTTAACTTCAATGGAATCCTTATCCTTTTGTCTAGAATTTACATAGGCCCCGCCTCCACAAGCCTTAATTTTCGGAAGGCTCCACCCCAGCAACGGGGGATGAAGGACACACTCACGTAAACCCCCGTTTTGTCAACACATAATAAACGTTAAACTAATGCCGATAGGGTCAATTTTTATGTGTGGCAAATATTTCGTCACCAAACACACACTAATGTGGACGCAGATAAGTGACCACCCCTTGTAGTATAAAAATATTATAAGCGGCCCACGCAGATTCAGTCGGGATTTGATTTTCGGTAGACGTTTATTAGAGGCCCATTAAAAAAAATTTTAAAATGTCAGCAACTAGGACCCAGCTGGCGGACTCTTCTACGTCACCACCTTTAAGGTATTTTACTTATTATCATTATTATAATAATATTATGTATGTACCTATCATAAGTTTAACTTACAATTAAGTGAATTTATGATAATGTAACAAAATACGTTTATTGCAGTGTAAATTATTATTTTTGTTAAAATTGTCAAACAAAATTGTAACTGTCTTCCTACTCGTACATATGGCTATATAAATGGTTATATTTGCGGTGTAGTACGGCAAAGCGGCTTTTGCGTAGCGTTGCGGAGAAAAAGCGCAGCAGTCGCTCTTCATTAATCGTCGTTATTAGCCGATAATAGAATAATACAACCTAAGGCCAGTGTTGCGGACTAGAAAACTATTCCAATAATTTAAATGCTTACTTTATGTTTGCAGTACTATCAGATTTGTTTTTTATAATTTAATTTATTGTTTTAAAGTTTATAATATAATCATTTAAATTTATACGGTTTACACGATAAATTCTAATCAAGCCATCGATTTCGAGATCATGTTTTCTTCTCCAGAATATCTTTCGAAATTGAACAGCCTGCCGTATGTAACTGTAACATTACCGTGAATATTAGTTTTTCTTGGAATTCTCAGTTTATTCCTTTTTTATTTTACTTAGTGATTCTCGTCGCTTGGATTACTCCGGCCTGAAGTTCGCTTACGCCGATGGGTCTGATGATGAAGGAGCTTCATTGACTTCTGAGCTGCCTTCGTGTGTTTATGCTGCAGCCAGGAGCAGGCTGCAGCTGCCGTTAGCAGCTTATGTTCATCAGCACACCAGACAGCTTCATACAGGTCAGTTCTGCGACCATGTTGTGGTGGATATTTATTATTTTAAGGATAAGCTGGCGTGAACCAATTATAACACAATTCTCATATTTTTTTATTATAATTTATCAAATATGTAACATATTTATAATTCATCGACATTTTTAAGTAGGGTACTAAGGTTTAGGTTGCAATGGTAATTAGTATTGGTAGATAATAGGTATGGTCAATTTGAAGGGAAGGGTTGTAATCAATTATATTTGTGTTTTGTTGGTGTAATTAGCCAATGCAGCTGTGCGCAAAATTTGTATTTTTAAATGAATCACATGCAGGTATCAGACAGTTGTTCAGTTCAACGGCTGTAGCTTTTTAATTCGTTTCCTCGAAACCTTAAAATTACAATAAATATAAATGCTCAAAATATATACCTACTATTTATCAAACGTACCAAATTTTAAATACATACCTACTCATATTAAAATTTCAAAATCTATGCTGGAAATCACTAAACAGACTCAAAGAATTCTGCTACCCTGAGGCATCGGGGTTTATCCATGAAATGCATTTTTACTATTAATACTAACGATTTTTTTTTTAATACTGGTATAATAGAAGATGTATCATTCTTTAAATTTAATATAAAATATAACTATTTTCAAAAATATCTATCTACAGGAGAAGTATTGATGTATTATACTGTGTAGTGTACCAGCCTATTATAGTTGTTAACTTTGTTTGTTGTGTAACATATCAAACTTTAACATTACAGTCATGTTATATAAAAGTTGTTTAACTGCTGAAATTTGTTTTTGCGGACATTAAAATTTTTGTTATATTCCGAACCCTTGATGGAACTATCTAGGTATCGTTCCAAAAGTAGGTCTTTAATTAGGTTTTTTTTGTACTTCCGTAACCTTCTAAAATGACGTTTTTAGTCCCCACGTGTATATTCTCAGATAAAAGTATTTTCGTAATATTTATAGTCAGTTCATATGAGCCTTCTAATTGGCTCGCTTTTTATTAACCCGGTTTGTGATTTAGGTATCAACTTAATCAACAGTCAATGTGACCTAACCAAAAATAACAAAAATATGCAGTCGAAAAGCGAAACTTATCAAAGGCGGTACCGCACTTTCGGGTTGCGGAATTCCTAAAGTGATTATTACACTACTATAAGAGTGAAAACAATTATTAGTGATACAAATAAATAAATTATAACGTTTTAGCGTACCTACTTTATACATTTGCTAATCTTTTATTGAAGCGTAAAAGTGTAAAAGGTTCTGAACTGGACATTATGTTATATTTAAGAACTTGTATAACCTTAGTGTGCAAATAAATATTTTTAGTTTGAGTTTAGTATCGCCTTTTTCGAAGTCTGTTAAAAATGAGCATTGTTTTTCGTTCAATATCTTGGTCATATCTATTAATAATAACCCATTACGGAACTACAGAACTGAACAGTTCCAAGAAATCATTTACCGCTTAGGTAATAGAAATATTCGTGTTATATTCCTTCCTTTTTAACTGAAATAATTTTATCGAATTTTAACAAGAATATAGGTTTTTACGTTTACATTTCACAATTACGTTTATATTACATTAATGTTTAGTTTTACGTTTACATTGGCTTTCACTTGCTTTACCTACTTGTAGTCTTCATAAAAGTTACCTAACTCTGTTTCTTCTGTGGGCCTAGCACGAATCACTTTCTAAGACATTTTTAATGGAATATACCCACTCGATCCATTCGTATGTAACTACTATTTATTTAAATTTGTGATTTTAATAGACGCTGGAAATTTTAATCATGGCTGCTAAACATAAATGTTGCTTTAGTATGGTTTATTATGGTTTGCGGTATTATGATTCGAAAATCGATTAGATTAACGTTACGATTAAATTAGTGTGTCCGTGCTAGGTGTTGTGTTTCACGGTTAGATATTGTAATTGTAACCTAATATACATTTTCTCTGGATGTAATTTTCTCTAGCTCAGGTTGCGGTTAGGCTTTATAGCTATAAATTTTTCAACAGATGTCCTGCTAGAGACGACAGCGGAGCCCGAGTACCAGTGTGGAGGCTCCCCGTACCGCGTGCAGCGAGCCGCCGCTAATGTCCGCGAGCGCCGTCGGATGCTGAGGTCCGGACCCAATGGGTATCCTCCTTATTTGCTGCATGTACCTTCCTACATGTTTCATAGACCCTTAGATGCTTACTATAAACAAAATCCCTGATTTCAGAATAGGTATGATTGAATCTCTACAACAAAAGAAAATCTTAAGCGGATTTAATTTTCTGTTCTGTCCTCTATTCTTACGTTACTTGGTGGCTACTACCATGGTTATAGCTCTTATTGCACTTTTTATTTGGCCTTTATAATTATTTCACTGTAGGTTTAACTATCGCCGTCCTATGATCGATACTTAAGCTGAGGTATAAAGTAAAGATTTAGGTTCCTACTTATTCAATACTTATATTAGAAACTAGCTGACCCGGCGAACTTCGTACCAATATATTTTTTCAGTTCGATTTAAAAGCAAGCACAAACCATGTCCTGACATGGAAAAAAAATGAATTATCCAATTTCGTGCAGTCGTTCAGTTGTAATGTGCGTATATATATACATTTCGGTGATTTATTTTTATTTATATAGATTAAACCTCTTTTAGGGTTCCGCACCAAAAATGGTAAAAAGGAACCTTCTGGTTGCAGTTCGTCTGTCCTTCTGCACAGTTGATTATTTCAAGAACTACTCATGCTATCGACTTGAATTTTGGAACAATTATATAGAACAATTACAAATATGTATTGCATTAAAAAAGTTGAAAAATCATAGTGCATTTATGGAGAAGTGGGGGTTTAAAATTTCCAAGTATATTTACTAGGTCGTCGTGATTTGCACATTCTATTATATTTTTTGTTTTCTTGTATGTCTCATTTTTCGAATTATAATCACGCACAAAAAATATCGTTCCGTTCGTATCTTACGTAGATTACTACCTAATATTTATTTAAATTGATGACCTTAATCATATCCATGGACGCTGCAAATGCACATTAAACATAAATTGATCTTTAATAGGGTTGTATTTATGATTCGAAAATCACTTAAATTAACGTGATGATTATCTACACTAGTGCGTTCGTGCTAGGCCCACTGTTTAGACCGTCACTCAATTGTTACTAAAACCAGACAGACTTACAGTTCCACCTATCTCTGTTTGAGTGTGGACACTAGTAATACGCTTCACAAGCTATAATGTTGTTGTGGTGTTGTGATTTTAGCAGTATAAACTCGGCGTTCGATGAACTGCGCGTGCACGTGCCGACGTTCCCGTATGAGAAACGGCTTAGCAAGATCGACACGCTGAGACTGGCTATCGCTTACATCGCACTGCTGAGAGAGGTAAGTCTGCCTTCACCTGCACCGCATCATAAATTGCACTTTTGCTAGATATAAGACCCCTAAGCATAGCGATATGACGCGTTCGCATGCATTTGGGTGTACTAGCTACTACCAGCGCATGTGATTCATGCAAGACTGTTTTTTGCTTAAGATAAAAATTAACGAAATGCACCTGAAATGTTTTTCTTAACAAATAAAAGCATTTATTCTAACTTTATTTGATGTAACTTAAATTACGAAAATGTTCATATGAATGCTTTCGGGTTTTTTTTTTAATCCCATGAAAAACATAATAAGAATTCTGTATAAGTAGTGTCTAAACCTGTACCTAGTCTCAACGTAATTCTTCTATGCAAAAGTGAGATCTAGCGTAAAATAAAATTGATTAATTTAGACTTTTTAGAATAACTTGGCAATCGCATACGACAATAGCAATACATTTTGATTTCAGGTATTGGAAGCTGATTATGACCCACTGACTTACGTTGAAAAATGTCTCCGTGGGGAGATAAAAGCCGATCGAGCTCATTGGAATACCAGCGGTAAATATTCTTTGCAGTCTTCTGTGTTTAATTCTCTTGCAATAAGCATTGTTGTCGCAGCTGGTGACGTAACAGACTCCTAAGACTTTTGTTTTTCTTGCCTTTAGACTTGACTGCCAGGCTATCGTGGATCAATTGGGAGAACCTCGGCGTCAACCCTCAGCGTCGCAGTGTGCTGACTTCTCTCGCACTCAGCTCCGACAATCTTCAATACGGACACAATTAACCTATGTATGTATCCGAGGACCAGTAGGGTTAGAGGATGATTGAAAGGAAGGACCTACCTTCCTAATACTAAACGCCATCAAAGTTCGGACCTTAACTTTATCAGAGTTTATCCTCTATAATATCTGAACTAGTCATTTCTAAAGAAGTTGTAGTATGATCATTTAATTTTATGATAAATGTATTTATAGTGCATATTATGCAACAGTTGGCATTTTTTTATTTTTAGTTTATGATATACATAATTGGTTATTTGACTGTGTTTGATGATATGATTTTGAAACTATGACCGATTAACGAAAACATAGCAGCACAAAACGCATGTTTGATGCGACTACAAGATGTTCTACCTAAGTATAATCACAGTATAAATATTACGTAGGTACTAGTCCTAAATAATTAATTGTTAAATATTAAGATATCTACCATACCATCAACCTAGGCTATGTTTTTCTTTATTTCTACGTATGTATTCTCATTATTATGTGTTAAATGGTCTACGATTTGTCGTTTATTTAGGTGCGTATTTTCTATGAAGTATAGTTATGTATATTGTTAGAAATTACCTAGTTGCTAATGTGCAATATGTAGCGTTAAGTTATTTAATTTGCTTGTAATTATAAACTATTAATTGAAATAAAAGACTATATTGGAGATCATCGTTTTATTCTTTCTGTCATCTATTCCAAAAGACACACTGTTACCCTTAAATTTAAATCACATGAGTTATAATTAATTCTCTACAGCATTTTATCTTAACATATAAAAATACAACAATGTAAAAAATACAAAAAAAAAATATAAAAAACACGTTATTTATAGGTAATCAAAATCTATTTTAGTATCTGTGAAGCGTAGTATGGGAATCTTAATATACCTAACTTAGTACTTATTACTAACTATCGGAATGTATGTATCTCAACATTAATGACCAGTAGCAAAAAGTACCACCAAGTAAACCAAAGACTGCGACATAGTTATTACTCGATTAAGATAGACCTACTTTAGCATGCTTGACCTTAAGTAAAGTGTCTGACAAGTAACTTCCACAATTTCTTGCAGAAGTTGGCGCTGTGTGAAATTGTCCAAAGATTAATTAATTTATTTATTTATTATTTATTTAAGTCAATTGACAACTGTTTCCACTGACTGCAATTTCTCTATATGCACGTGCTCTTTAAACACGTGCGACTTGCAGGTTCGGCAAGTCACTAAAACTTGCAGAAGTCAACTAGCGTGAGCGTTTACACGTTGGAAGTCACTTGCGCAGGTCAACTTCCGAAAATTTTATTGCCAGTGGACTTCGCTTTAGGTCGAACAGAGTGTAGTATAACAGCTCTTATGTTTCAGCAATACGAATACTTACCTACAAGATTTTTGCTACATACACACTAATTTAATTTTACTACCTAGTACTGTTTCTGATCTCAGCCAGACACATGTGCATGTTCTTTTTGTACTTCATTCCTCTTCCCTCCTTATGTAGGTACTGTATTGGAGGAATTAAAAACCGGCTGATCTAAAGACAAGCAACTTCGTGAACAAAGTAGGTTTAATTATTAGGCGAAGAAAACTATTTCTAACTCTGTAGGTAGGTACTGTTTTTGAGGTTGGTATATTATAATATGTTGTTTTGTTTTCTTGTTTTTTTTCTTGAAAATAGAATGTTTTATTCTCCGTAAGTAATATAAATAAAATTGGCTATAAGGATATACTGGGTTAAAAGATCAAAGAGATCTTAACAAAATATACACGACGGATAAATATGAAATACTGACCCCAAGCTCAGCCGACACCGCTATGCATTTGACGCTTGATTGCAAGCCTTTGTGATCAACTCGAAAACAAAATCCAATTAATATGGCGGACGCACAAAGGAAAATAATCCACATACCTATAGGTACCTGCAGTTTTATATTGATGCCTGCAACTGAGGGAGCGGCCAGCTATAATCTACACGATATATAGCAGGTACGTCACTTCATTTAAAGTATCACTGCTTGTAAAATCTTAGACTGTTTCAAGTGAGTGACAAATATGGATGGAATGAGAAGATGGAAAATCATCAAATGAATCCTCCCGCTGTGAGCGAAGTGGAAAAGAGTGTCAGACTGTTACTGGCTAAAATTCCTTCCTTCACCCTTTGTGTTCCGGGGCCGCAGTAACTCTTTTGATTATCCCGCAGCAGGCAGGAAGGCTATAACGCTGGGGGTGGGCCCCATCAATTACGCTGATCTCTTTGAGGCAGGCCTGGTCCTTAGCGGACGGCGAGCCACCCATAGCTCACCGTCCGCAGTCCCGCGCTTCGGTGAGCGGGAATCGTCTTGCGGCTCCCGACAGCCGTAAGAGGTGACAGCTTCCCATTCCATGGAACTTGACTTGAACCAGGGTACGGACACCTCTACGTAAGATAGGACCCCGGAGACGGTTTTTAGGCCGCTTTTATCCGCGTGTGTGAAACCGTTCCCTCAGAACGCAGGCGAAGCCACGAGAATTAACAATTTGTATTATATCCCCACCAATTACCTATTGACAAAAACTGGTTCGAGCAATCCAATCGCCCCGTCTCTGTCACCTACAAACTTAGTTCAATAATTCAGTGTCACAATCAAATAACTCAGTCTTAGTCACATTATTATCAGCCATATTGAAGTCGAAACAGAGCTCTCGAATTGTTTACTACTAAAATATACCACTTTGAATATAATATATGTATTTACATTGAATAATGTTAGCTTCCACACCTAAATGGCGTCGTCTAAGTTGATAAAACATGTAACTCAAACTCAATGTATTTATTGCTTTCATTGTATTTACTCCTAAACTTCTAACTAAACCTTAGTAATATCATAAACTAGCTGTTTCCCGTGGTTTCACCCGCATTCTGACCAGACTACTTCACACGCGTATAAAACTGCCAAACTGATTTGGATAAAATGAAATTAGTAATGAAGATAAGTAGATTGAAGGACATAAAATAGTTCTTAACCGAGTGCATGAAGGGTTCCCTCGGAACGCGGGTGAAACCGCGTCAAAAAGCTAGCCTCCTATGAAAGTAAGTCGCAGGCACGGCGCGCGGCGCGACCACAGGGACACTTCATCGCTCGACGAAATTGTATTAATTTATAAAAAGAGCATTTGTTTTCTTGTTTGTAACGAATAAACTCAAAAATACTGAACCGATTTTAAAAGTTTTTTCATTTATAGAAAGCTATATTATCTGCGAGCAACAGCTACATTTTATTTTCAAAAAGTAGAGAACTACGAACATTTCAATAATAAAGTCGCTGGCAAAGTGTAATTTATAATTAAGTTTCATAGAAAAATAGTACTAGAGGCATTACGTATATTAAATTAATATTTACACATTTGGTTCTCTTTTTAAAATAATGATCTTTAACACTGAAAATGACAGAATATTACTTTTTTTTTTAAACGGCATTTCTGTAGTTCCTTCCTAGTAAGATATTCTCTAACTATATTTATTGTATTAAGTACGAAAGTTAAATAATTGTTTATTGTGCATAAATTAACAAAGCCAACAAGCACTGCATTATGTAGAAAAATACTGCAAAATAACTTATTTACTTAGATAACCCAAAATACGTATAGAATACTCAATAAACTAAAGACTATCAAGCTTACAATTTAATGTACATTGATATCAAACATTTGGTCTTAATTCCTCCAAGTCATTCCTAGTCATCGAGATATATCAACACAGGGCCGCGCCGCCCCTGTGTGCGAAGTGTGCAGCGCACACAGGCGCCAGGGCAGCAGGGGCGCCGGATGAAATGCCAGCGCCAATTATTAACATTATTTTTGTCACTTATCAACATATTCTCTCATAGTTGAGCATCGATGACGATGCTCAACTGTGAGAGAATATGTAAATCATATAATATCTTATAATATGTAAATCAACAATATATAAATATTGTCTTAGGAGACTTGTATCTACTTAGTCATTAAGTAGATACAAGTCTCCCAAGACAATATTTATGATTGTGGTTTAATTTTACACTATTTGAATTGACCCACTGTTTACGTTTCTTCTGGTTTTAGTTTACATGAATTACTAGCTCTGCATTAAAATCAAAAGAACCATCGCAGTCGCTACAATAGGCGATTATTTTATTACAAAAGCCATGCCGTGGATGAGTTTATCAACGCAATCCGATGCGATGCGACACGAGCGAAATGTGGTCACCGGGGACTCCCCAATTTTAACGAGCGAAAGAACCAAAACAATTACAAAAGCAAAAATTTTGAGTAGCCTCAATGGAATAGGAAAGATTATAGGCTAGCTCTCCTAAGTATTTACGTAAACCTACACAAAATGTAAGATTTTTTTTTTTGTTTTTGCGGAAAATCAACATAAGCTTTAATTTGTTACAGTTATCACTTAAATAAAAGCATGCGCAGAGGCGTAGCTACCCAGGGGCTAGCCGGGCAGTCCCACGGGGCCCCCAAAATCTGATTAGCAATCCTCTTATTGAACTAGCGAAATATTCCCATCTATTATTATATATCTATTTATTTTCAGATACTGTTTTTGTTACTATTTATTGAAAAACGATCCAAGAATTATCATGCTAAAGAAAAATGCGCGCTCGTTTCGCTCGCGCTTTCGATTACGTACGTATTTTTACTTCTTTTCGAACTCTGTTTTTGTTACCATTTATTGAAAAATATTATTCCCTTTAATTATCACGCTAAAAAAATTCGCGCTCGCTTCGCTCGCGCTTTCGATTACGTAGGTATTTATATTTCTTTTCAAATTCTGTTTTTGTTACTATTTATTGAAAAATATTATTCCTAATAATATTATCATGTTAAGAAAAACTCCGCGCTCGCTTCGCTTGCGCTTTCTACTTTAAAAAAAAAACAAATTGGTACAAAGTCCGCAGACGCTGATAGCCTAAAAAATTTCGCGCTCGCTTCGGTCGCGCTCTAATAGCTACGCCACTGCTCTGATATATATATGATTTAGCAAACAAAAAAGAATAATCAAAATCAATTAATAATTGGTGGAGTAATGGCGTAACAAACACAAAACATATTCGACTTGAGAACCTTCTCCTTTTTTAAAGTCGGTTAAAAAAGAGGCGCTTCTTAGGTTTCGCACACAGGCGCTGCCAGTAGTCGGCGCGGTCCTGTATCAACAGAGATGCAAACCCGAACATTACGCAGTAACAAAAACGTAACCATTTTTTAGAATGTAGACGTAGCTTTGAAACTAGTAATCATTTTGATGTAATCATCATGACATCTGTATGATAAGGATTGCAATAGTACTCCCAGGAAAAATATGGTGTGGGGTACATAAAAAAAGAGCACGAATTATGTCTATGGGCTTGGGTGATTGCAGATCTAGTTACTCCTAGTGCAAAGCACTAATTTGAATAGCGACTGTAGCATATCCGACCATCAACGTGTACGTTAACATCGTTTAAGGCCAGTCTTCGAGTGATGTGCGGACAGTATGCCAAGCCAATCCCGTACCCGTCGGCGCATGACCAGATGGTAACAAAACATGCCTCAAAAACGTTCGCCCTTGCGTAAGACCCAAAAATAGGCGCCAATTTTTCCTTTTACCGAAATCGTATGGATTCCTAAATGTACCTCGTGTTGATGTTCGTAATTTCTCGTTGATGTGTGCTTCTACACTAGTTTCCCCTCTGCCGATATTTTTGCCATGGATCACGGTTAATGTTCCAAGTGCAAGAAATACAGAGACACATGTAATGGCCATAAAAATGACAGCTTTTCTTTTCCACGGGTGAGCGGCGATCCGCTGAGCTTCCGTGATGGGAGGCACAGGCAGATTGTGTTCGCGGGGAAAGTTTATGGAGTCATATTCCACTATAACTTTCACCGGCACTAGTACACCAGTTTGATTTAGCCTGACTGGGTGACCAATCAGATCTGGATCGTTATTTGGGATTATGCCACCTGAAACAAAGGATTAAAAGTTTTCAGCCAATGTCAACATCTGTTTTAATGTACATTGTTCATTTATTGTATGTGTCTGTAGACCTAAACATAGCCATAGAGGTTGTACATAAAGTCATCATCATCTGCCTAGCCTTTTCCCAACTATGTTGGGGTCAGCTTCCAGTCTAAACCGGATACAGCTGTGTACCAGTATTTTACATGGAGCGACTGCCTATCTGACCTCCACAACCCACCGGGCAACACGGCACCCCTTGGTAAGACTGGTTGTCAGACTTTCTGAGAGGTTGTACATGAAGTGCAGGAGAAAAATTGATATGTATTATATCAAAAAAATATTAGATTGGTGCTATATGTATGTTTCTTCCATTGCTTTCTTTTAGCCAACAACTCAATTCTAAATATTTTAAACAAAACATTTGCCTCCTATTTAGCTATAACATTCAAACTAATCCTTTCTAATATTATAAATGCGAAAGTAACTCTGTATGATACACTCCCATGGTAAAAAGGCTATATAATAAATAGCTTGAACCGTGGGGAAGGAGATAAAGTACTTTTATCAGGGCACATAAAAGGTACCCTCAGGATACGAGGGAAAATGTCTGTGATGCTTTCACGGTACAACAACTGAATCAATTTAGATGAAATTGGGTATGGAGATAGTTTGAAATTTGGAGAACATAGGATAGTTTATATTTAGATGCATGAAGTATTTCCTTCAGGATACGAGTGAAACCGTGGAAAACTTTAAGGCTTTTATACAATTTACAATTGGTCTCATAACAAATGTATTACCTGTATCATTCAGCCAAATAACCTTATATCCAATATCAATGCCAGCAGTTATGATAAATGCTACACCCATGACCATGTACACCATGTAGAGGAAGAAGAATCTCGCATTGTAGTACCCCACACAGTTGTTCAGCCATGGACAATGGTGATCCATAGCCAAGATACACCTATCGCATACCGAGCAGTGATGGGTGCGTGGTGGCCTCGGGGATATACACCTCCTGCATATACTTGCTGCATCCGATATCAATGTACTCTGTAAGAACATCATTTATTATTTAAAAGAACTAATCAAAAAATACTAAGTGAATTTATTTAAACTCTTTTTTATTATATTTTATTTAGATTAGGTTTTTTGTGCTTTTACAATACAATGCATCTTATGTTGTATTATGGCTAATTCTAACCTACATTGTACAGCCATGCACTTAAATAATTTATCTAGACTAAACTTACCGGTGGTGGGTATCCAGGTTCAGTGACAACACCTTTGTAGTAATGAAATACAATGTTAATGAGCAACCAGTTGCCAAATATGACTAGAAATACAGCTGTGTATGGACATCTTTGCCACCAATATGGCAGCCCTACCCAGTAAGCAACTGCTACCACAACACTTGTTAGTATTGAGACACAGAAAACAAACATCTGGAAAAAAAATATTTATTATTTTATTATATTAATGCACAAGCTTCACCCGCATGGGTTATACAAATTTAAATTAAAAATCACAGATTTTCGCACAAACTTTTCCCCTCTTTTTCAGCCCCTTAGAGATAGAATTTCAGAAAATGCTTTCTTATCAGATGCCTATGTCATACAAAGAACACACCCTCCAAGTCTCAGGTATCTACAATCAGCGGTTTAGGCGCTGCTTTGATCTGTCAGTCATTCAGGACAAAGCATTTATTAGCAGCATTTATAATCAAAAGTTACTACACTTTAAGAGGTAGTACCATCTTTTTATAGCTGCATGACATGTTGACAAATAGCAAAATTGAATTACAAGACTATTTGGGCATGAAGAGCATACCAAATCAAGGCTCAGTAGTGACAATCTATGTAACAAAACTGGTGGTAACTGAATTCTGCATGAAAGGTGGCACAGTGCAGTTGGAGTGGAAATAACACAACCAAAAGCTATTGCTACCACTTACTTAACCAGAGAAGCAAATATTAGGAACAAATTCAAAAGCCGCATACAGCTTGTACTTACTTTTCCAAGGTACTGGGCGAAGTTGTCAACAAACCAAAACACTGGTTCCAATAAGAAATCCACAGCATAGCTTTGGCTCATATGCTCATTGTACGTCAGAGAGCGGGCAATCAATGATGCTTGAGATATTTTCCAAATTATATAGCCTCTGAAATATCAGGTTAATTAATGTATTTACTATAATAAGGTACCGACAGACGTAAACAACAGTGCTTACTTTATTCTTTGAAATAAACCTCGGAATCGCCATGTTATAATCACCATTACTAACTAAATACTCCAAAATAATACTGTTTCTATTGAAAATATATCTAAACTAAATGATGTATCATTAACTTTATTTAATTATTTGCTACGATTACAGTTTCCATCAGACTTTGAGAGGTCATTGATATTGCTTATGTCAGTCATGTCAATATTTAAGGTTAGGTAGGTATAGAGTACCTATAGACAAGAGTCCAAGTCGTACAATGGATGGGAATGTGTTGCCACTTCTTAAAAATGTGCTCAACAAACTATGAAAAGGCTAGGCAGATGATGAGGACCTTTCTCACCAGTGGCACTGAATGGTGACCGCAAAATAGTACCTACCCAACATCAAAATCGCCCCTCCCGCCGTGGTTGAGGCGGGAGCGAGTGTCAGACTCTTACTGACTAAAACCACTCCATGTTCCTACTTCAGCCCTTTATATTCCGGGGGTCGGTAACTCCTTCGAACATCCCGCAGCATCACCAGCCATTAACCAACTAACAGGTAAGTATACCCATGTAAAATTAGTTTTCTAAGTACAGCTTGGCAAAAAAGTCTAGAAAGGGAACTAATTTTTTTTATTGCTGGCAGCCTGTGGCAATTAATGTCGTTCTGTGACGTTCGATGTAAACAAAGTTCGCGAGTTACTTATTTTTTTATTTCGACCATCAAAACGTTAATAAAACCACATTATAATAAATAAAACCATTGGGAGTACTAGCAAGGAAACAATTTATAATGTTTATAGGCGATATCTGGTCGAACATGAGGCTTAAACTCTTCTTTCCGATCTCGACGATATTTACCAAAGTACCGCCATTATGACAGGTATGTAAGAGTTTGTTTTGTTGTATTTAGTTATATCAAGTGTTAATTTATGATCTCTATTTGGTTTTGAATTGCTTGAATACAAAATAAGTGAAATTTTGAACAATAAACATCGAGCATATAGGTTATGTTTACGTTTTGTCTTTGACACTTTGGTATAGCGCGCCTAGATTAATTGATACTTGTTTGGCTTGAGCCTTGATACTCTGCAATATGTAAATTCGATTTCTAAATAACTTTATCTATGAGCGTGATCACAAGATAATATATTACTTTTCGTAGCTAGCATTAGAATATTACAAAAAAATAGATATCGTAGACTTTTTACATTTAATATTGATAGAGGTTTAATCAAATGTTTAATCTTTATAGGAAGCACCAAACGTGCATTTCAATCTATATCCGACTAGGATCAGAAGAATTCATGCCAGCACGTTATCAAAATAGAAAAAGTATTATGAATTTATGAGAGGGCTAGTACGTGGACATGAAATGTTGAGGAATCAATCTCCAACATGATAGCGCAGTGCCTTTGAATCTGAGCGTGACTCAGATGAGTTTATGGCTAGCTCTAGCCAAGACATGGATTTGGAGGGCGTGGAATATTTAGAGTAAGATTTATTGGAATCAATTATAATAATGCTATACTCATAAGTCTTTTTATTATACCCAATTTTTTTTTTATTAAAACACAGGAGTGCTTACATTATTAGTCCTTATAAGTAATTTGTATTCAGTTACATGATGTGAATACATTGTTATTACATTTTATAATAGTTACTGATTTTAATAAATTAAAAATAAATCAAAGTAGAAAAAAATACAGCTTAGTATCAAGACGATAGGCTGGTACGCTATACGGTCGCAGCGGGTTGCCACACGAACGGTAAAGTGGCGCCCCTATTAATTTCTACTCTTTTTTGCCAAGCTGTATACCCATGTAAATTTAGTATTTAGTAAGTCTCTAATAAGTTAAGCCGCGGATAGACAGGCGGACGGTTATTGAAAAACTTCCTTGATGCCTGCGGAACTTTTAATATAATAGTATCGTGTCTACGTATTTTTAATAATACGACTCGTAGGTATGTGTTTCTTTATTTTTAACACCTTAGTAAGGCTTGTACAATAAAACTAAATCTTTACCGCTGGAGGCCCATTGGTCTTTTAAAATAATACAACTATCTGTTGTTGATATAAAGGTGTTATATGGTGAATTTGACGTGGCTGTTCAGTCATGAACGTCCACTAATCCATATCAGTTAAATTAAAAGTCCATGTAGTAAATAAAGTATATTTAAACTTGTTCAAAAATAGTATGCACCCAAAAAAGCAATGTATTTAAATATAAATAGAAAGACAAACAGCCATCATTTTAGAAACTTCAACAACAATACATTCATGTCACTTTCATTTAAAATACAATCTTAAATAGTTTAGAAATGTCAACAAGGAATGTTAACTATTGCAGTGATTTTAACGCAACTAACCCAAAACAACATATTTGTAGGAATGTCATAGCAATACATTTAATAGTCAAAACTATCTCCCATTCGTATCTATAAGGCGAGTCCATACCGTGCAAAGCTTGATCAACTCGCACTGTGTGAACGCGCCCTACAGCATGCGCTGCAGTTCCCAGCCACCTATGCAACACTATTATTCATAAGCGCTAGTATTATAAAAACGTTATCAACAAACTTAACATAATTAAATTGTACCAATGTATAAAAAAAAACGATTACGTAAACGTGTATATTTTATGTGGTATTGGTCCCATTATTTATTGGTCGCGATGAATTTTTAGTTGTTGTAAGTGGAAGCTGACACATTGCCTCCATGGCCCGTCCAGTTGGTGTGCACGAATTCTCCGGGCTTCGTGATGAGCTCGTACGTGTGTGCACCAAAGTAGTCTCTTTGAGCCTGGAGGAGAACATTCATGACAACATGAGATTAATTAGCTTTTATTTTTGGTCTATCCCGTTGATCTTTTTGAGGGGTGAAAAAAGACCACCAAAAACATTATTGCTGGATTGACACATCTGTTTCTTCGTTGATATGGCTTTTAAATGACTATGCTCCTCATGACTTCTACTTCTAATTGAATGCATTTAAAAAACACATGTTGAACACGTAATTACTAACAGAATACTAATTATTGCCTGCGGTTTCATTTCGGTCCTGAGATATCTTCTCACGGCTTTAACTACTTTAAGTAACCCGGAAAAAGTAACCTATAACCTTTCCTAGGGATCAAGGTATATCCTATACAAGGTATACGAAGTTCATCTAAACCGGTACAGCTGTTTTACTGTGAAAGCGTAAACAATTAAACAAACTCATGTTTGTATAACAACATTAGATAGGATAGTACCTGTAACATGTTAGCTGGCAGTACGGCGGATCTGTATCCATCGTAGAAGGCGAGCGCGGCGGAGAAGGCGGGCGCGGGTACTCCCACTAGGGCTGTCTGCGCCACCACCTGCCTCAGCGACTGCTGCGACCCACTGATGCGCTCGCAGAAGAACGGGTCCAACAGCAAGTTGGACAACTGCGGGTTCTTCGTGAAGGCATCCTGACAAATGATGATCATTATGTAATGTCCCATTGCTGGGTACAGGCCTCTTCTCATACAGAGAAGGTATGAGCATTGATCACTACGCTTGCTCAAGGCGGGACGTTTTCTTTCACCGCTAGTCAGTGACGTCTCATGAATTTAAAAGGTATACCAACTTATAATAATTGTTGATAAACAATGTAAAATTGAAGTGGCTCTCCGAGTGTTTATCCGGCATTACAATATTTAACTAAGGTGAATGCGTTAGGTAAGTTACCTAAGTATTTTCGTATTATAAGCATTATCTTATATGGAATGCGGAAATATCAAGTTTATAATATTACATATTCTACTATGTATAATGATTCTTTAATTTTTATTCTTATTTGCACATAAATGTAAAAGTAATTATGATTATCAAGATAAATTGATGACTTTTTATAATAAATTATCAGTAGATAATTATCAAGCCAATTAATTATGTATAATCATTTGTAATGAATTATTCTTGATGTAATATTGAATGACTGTTAATTTTATATGTACGTAATGCTGAAGTGTACACTTAGTTCGTCATGATTTAATAAATTTACGTAGAGCATACTTCAGCACAGTTATGTAACAATTCGTATGACATTGTATCGATTGAATGTCAAAGTGGTCAGTCACGGTATCGCGAGGTCAGCGATTACATTGTTCACCTTGATTACTTTATACTTCTTATTAGCCGGCGACAAAGTAAACATAATTAAATTATCTTAAAGGTGGATGGCTATTCATCATAAACTCTTACTTTAAATTGGTTATACATACAATCATTCTTTCAAGGTAATTTAATAAATAAATGTAAAACGTATTTTTCACGTAAAACCATGATTAGGTCTTGCCACTCAGTTAAGTTAAATGCGTACAGACAGGCGAAGCTTTTTTTATGATATGTAGTGATTATTGAAACAGTTGTCGGTGCAGGTCGCGCGTTCTTACCTTAATGTTACCGAGGAAGGCGCTCCTGATGATGCAGCCGCCGCGCCACATTAAAGCGATGCTGCCGTAGTTCAAGTTCCACTGGTTAACCTGGCGAGAACACAAAAGCACATACTTATATTAATTTATCTATAAAGCAATGTATTCCACGAACAATTTTAAGTTATTGATAAAGGTTTGAAAAAATACTGACCTTAATTAAGATTGTATTTCATTACATTTAATTATTGAATTATATTTAACTGATTGACATCTAAAGCCTTCTTTTAGAATTGAACACAATAATGCAAAATAATTACATTTCGGCAAAATTAATTTGGAATTGCTTGAGGTAGGTAAGCGTGTACTCGTAGTACGTTTGAATGTGATTCAATAGGAATCGTATACAAAAGACATGCTTTAGACTCGCCCAATTCTCATACTTATAAGGTCAGGACTACTTAGAAAAGAAGTAGAAGTGCTAAGAAGGAAGTTACTGCGAAAGGGTACCTAAATATGTCTATATTTTTTGACGGCCTCTAATGGCAATACCATTTATACACTGCGACTCACAACAGCGATACAAATGCAATTCAGACTCGATGTAGCATCGATAAAGTCTCAAATCATCTAATTTCATACAGCGATAGTTTCGCGCTACAGTAGTCATATGAGCTTTTATTTCGCTAGCAAAAGCCGCAGTGTTAAAAGGCTTGTCACCATCATCTTTAAATTCTGCATTGTTATCGCAAAAACACACTTTAAGTGCTGGGAATACAGACATTGTTATGATGGCAAGACCTCTGGGGAGACGAGATTTTCCACAAAGAGCTCTCTACACTGACCAAAAAATGAGCGTTACGATATAAGGACCATGTTTCTTCGTTCTCTTATATTCCCTATACTACTATGTTTTTAGTGGTAGTAGAGCGCCAAAATCAGAATTGCTCAATGGAATTTTATAAAAATACTATAAATTTTAAATTCATTATGAGTCTACTTGGAACTAAGACTATAATGACTTAGCTCTTCTTAAAGTTACAATTAATTTATCAACACTCAACTTCGATCAGTATTCTAAACACTTATTCATTCAATGACGATGCTAAATGATTTCCAATACGATAAAAATGTGTGATTAAAGTACAGATACATACTTGTCAACAAATTGCAATTACGAAATTATCATCTAATCTAAGCATGACTCGTTTATACTAAACTAAAACTAAACAGTAATGTTAAATGAGACTACATTTTTTTTTGTTAACAAACACTTCTTACGCTTTTTATTTAAACAAAAAGTTTTAAACTGCATTATCCTTCTCTCAATCTTATTAGTCTGAAAATGAGTAAAACTTTTATATAATAATTCTGGGGTATTTTTTTCTGCCCAGCATTAATAATAATAGTTTTTATTTAATGACTACAACGGTCCAATGCATTAACCGAACTCTAACTATGACAAGATTTTTCGATTGGAAAATAATAAAATATGGTATGACATAATAATTTCTCCAAATAGTCTTTCAAAAAATTAAGCACGCCCAAATGACTTTCATTTGACTCGGACGACGTCACTAGGATACATTATTTTCGTCGGTGGGCTTAGTTTAGTTTAAGAAAGAATAGATTATTATCCCCGTGAACTGCAGACTCATCGTGATGTTGTGTGTTGCTAAATGGGATTTTCCTTTTAAAAACTCCGAACTAAGTGACGTCACACAGGTAAAATGTTTAAAGATAATGATAAAAAATAACCAACTGATCTAGAACTTAAAACATATTCAAATGGGTTTCTTAAAATTGACTATGTTATCGAAAAAAAAAAATTGGCATGCCCAATCGTTGTGAGGTGCGTGGGAAACGCACGTCACTACATGATTTTCTTCGTCGTGTTTTCTTTCATAAAACATAACAACTTTAAGCTCAAACCAATTTAAGTATTTGTAAGTATTAAGGTTGAATATAATTTATTAAAAAAAGTTGGTGGTTGGTTTTTTTTAATCACTTCATTCAAGAAATCCTGTTGAGAAACACTTTAAAAGCAAAATCCTATATAGTTAGTAGTGGAATCAAATTTATGTTTATTTATGATTATATTATTTTGTTTGAGGAAGAAGATAATTAGTTTAATTTTACCTTGGCTGCCTCACGGAGAAGCATGAACCCTTGCGCGTACGATATCAGCTTGCTAGCATAGAGAGCTTTGCGCAAATGTTCCAGGAACTGACGCTTGTCGCCGGTGAACTTGGTTGATGAGCCGGGCAACACTTTGCTCGCCTTAACGCGCTCATCTGCACAAACAAAACACTTCATAAATATATATTCGAGCTATAAAAAAACACGGGCTTTCAAAAAATCTCTTTCAGAGTAAATAGCGTTATTTAACATATTTATTCATACTAAAATAATTCGATTAATAAGCCAATTTTTTAGCTGTCGAACTGTTTTGTCTCTTTCTCTAAATTTTCATTTAAACTTGACAGAAAGGGATAAAACTGTAAAAAATATTATTTTTATTTATCTATCTTCCAAAAAAGGCGGTAAGTAATCCGACCAATATGCAGGTGATATTGTTGAAATTGTTAGGTATAAAGTTAGTCTATTTGGCTTTATAGAAAACTGTGTAAAATCCTGAATCCTTACTAATATTATAAATGCGAAAGTAACTCTGTCTGTCTGTCTGTTACGCTTTCACGCCAAAACTACTGGACCGATATAAATGAAATTTGGTACAGAGATAGAATAGACCCTGAGGAACATCATAGGCTACTTTTTACCCGGGTGCGTTAAGTAGTTCCCTCGGGATGCGGGTGAAACCGCGGGAAACAGCTAGTAATAGTATAAATGCGAAAGTAACTCTGCATGACTAATACAGTTTAGATTAAATTCGGTATGGAGATAGCTTGAGCCCTAGGGAAAAATCTTACATATATTTTATCCGGGTGCGTGAAACAGTTCCCTGAGAACGCGGGTAAAACCGGGACAACAAGTTACATACAAGTGTGTAATGTATGTTATGTGTGTAAGGGTTTTATTCCTACATACCTTTGAGAGCGGAGAGGCAGCGCGCGAACACCGCTTCGCCGATGAGCGTGACGGGCACTCCGTACTCTAGGGCCGCGATACCCGTCCACTTGCCCGTGCCCTTCTGGCCCGCAGTGTCGCGGATTTTCGGCAGTAAGTATTTACCTTCAAAATAATAACAATTATTTCAGATCTTACTATGTAGTTTGGATAAGCACGAAAAGCAACAAATGATATGGATTACAAAAACTTATAATGTAATCATATCTGCGTAGCCTTTTCCCAATTATGATGGGGTCGGCTTCCAGTCTAAACCGGATGCAACTGAGTACCAGTGTACATGGACTGATATATGACTGTCTATATGACCTCCACAACCCACGGAAGATATAAATGCCAGTGTGTTTTTTTCATACTGAATTATACAGTATTAGGTTGAAATACATATTGATTTTTAAATTTACCATCAGTGTCCTTGAACTTCAGAATATCCCTCGATATCTCAATGAGGAAGGAGTCCAAATCGCCTTTGTTCCATTCTTCAAACACTTCAGCCATTTCTCCTTGTTCCATACCTTCAAATGCAATACACCATATTAGATTAGTTTATACATAGCAATCAGCGTTGCCAATTTAGCACTTTATATGCTAAATTTGGCACATTTTCATTCTCTCTGGCACATTATTTTGTCGTTTAGCATATGGCATATTTTTTTAGCATTTTACCTTAAAAACAATAAATGAATTTAGGAAAAGATGAAACGAACAACTTTACATAGCATGGTTTAACATTTCGATCTGTTGCTTTGCAAAAAATATTAAATTCAATTATCTATTTTTAGTATATTAATTACTCAGAGGCGGCCAATGAATGTCCAAATAGTTGAAATGTTAAAGATTGTTTACATACCTAAGACGTCCTTCATAAGGTTGTAGGCTTCGCAGATGAGCTGCATGTCACCATATTCGATGCCGTTGTGCACCATTTTGACGAAGTGTCCAGCACCATCCTCTCCCACCCAGTCGCAGCACGGCTCATTATTCGCTTTCGCGCATATCGCCTGAAATAAAAGGCAATAAAATTACAACTCGTATCTAGAAGGAATTACATAACACACCTGGATAAAATTGATGACAGATGATGATGACCTGGATAAAATTCTGTGACCTTTTCATACTAAATTTTATTCAAATCGGTTCAACCCTTTTACCGTTAAAGCTTCACAGACAAACAGATAGGGCTGTTTTCTCTTTTTTATATATGATATTTTTTCATACTTTAATAATTATTATAAAATAGTTTCGTGTACCACATGATACATACCTGGAAGATAGGTTTGACATGAGGCCACGCAGCAGGGTGTCCACCTGGCATCAGTGAAGGTCCATACCGAGCACCATCTTCTCCACCACTCACCTAGATGAAATCATCTTATAGCCTCAAAATATTCTAGCGCATTGCGGTCAAGGTTAACAGCATAAAAATGTACTTGTAAATAGTAACTGTACCGTAACACCTCACCTTGATATCAATAAGACATTACAATTTATTTATTTCTTGTTCATTCAAACTACTCTAAGAAGAAGTAAATCTTAAAAAAGTTATATTATGATAAAATCGATCTTAACTCATACTTGCATCTCCATGAATCTAAGGTACCTCCTTACCTTAGTAAAATTGCAAGCCATCGAAACTAACATGATAAAATTCATTTAATCTTAGAAGTTATCATAAACCGGATCTCTTTACTGATTGTAATAACTAAGATAAAATATTTTATTTGTCATTTTCAAGTCTAAAAACCCAGATTTTGTGACGTCATTTAATTTGGTAAACTAAAACTGCACATTGTAATCTTTTCAGTATTATGTGGAAATATCGGTTTTTGCAGACTACGAGAATTTTATGACAGGAGCGTCCTTCTGACTGCTCTTCAATCTTCACTAAAAGTAATTTTGCAGCACTTATACTTACACCCATCCCAATGAATAGTATGCCAGTAGATGCAAGTTCTTTGCACCAGCGCTGCGTGTCAATGTATTGTGAGTTGCCACCATCAATAATAATGTCACCTTTGTCAAGAATGGGCACTAGCTTACGCACAAACTCATCAACGGCTGATCCAGCTGTAAAATATTGTCAAGTCACCATGTCAACTTAATGTGCCAATCTTAGGACGAAATTAAATTGCAAAATATTGTTACATTACTAAATTACTATTACCTTTTACTAGTAACATAACCTTTCTTGGTTTCTTGAGTTTTGCAACCATATCTTCAAGAGATGTTGCACCAATGATCTTTGTCCCTTTAGCCTCATTTTTGAGAAATTCATCAACCTAAAATTATATCATTGCGCATAAAAAAACGGAAATATTTTTACATAAAAGCCTAAGATTTACCGAGTAACCAAACAATAGACCATCTTATATAACACTGCACAAAATACCCTCAGACTAGGGAAAAACACGAAGAAACATGCTATTTAAATTCAATAGAACCATATTTGTTACAACAAATAATGAAAAAATTATAAACACATTAAAGAAATTTAACGCCACATAAGAGACAAGGACCTCAGCCGCCCGTAACCCTCGCAGGACCGAGTCTAATAAATAGACTAACAATAAAAAAAAATGATTTACCAAGTGAAGGGTAATAAAAGTTCTAAATAAACAATGACCCCAGAATATTTTAGACTTTGGCATTAACTGTTAGTAAATCTTAGGTTTCACTGGTAAACCATAGGATTAACCTCAAGTGGGCTTTTATATACACATATTAGTAAATAGAAATATGTGTTTTTTGGTGATTATTTAAAACTAGTTATGCAGAATATTTAATCATGTCTGATTAATTAGCAAGAAATTGGCATTCAAAAAACAGTTTGCTTTATTTAAATCATTAACAAAGATAGCACTATTTTTTTATGGATGTTCTATGCGATAGATAGACACATAATGGAATAACATTTATTCATATTTGACTGCTAACCTGCAATTTCTGTGGGTCTCATATATGTGTGTTGTATGATTTATATTAATTAAAAATGTGTACTATACCTTAGCAACAGTCCTGTTAAAAGCACAGACAACAAATCCTTTGCTATCCATATTCAGAATTAAATTCTGCCCCATAACTGCTAGCCCAATAAGAGCAATGTCTGCTTTAGGCCTGAAATGATTTAATTTTATATATAAAAACGACTGATGTTAGTTAGTCTGGCTAAAACTCGATTTTGGTTTAAAAGACTTGATTTTGGTTATGAAATGTTTGTTGTAGTCGAGGCAGAGTTTAAATGTTAAGAAAAAGTTCAAAAACTAAAAACTAGAATGTTTTTATTTCAAATATGTCTTTGCAGGCACTTATGAAACTCTTCTGTTCAGATACATGAAGGTGATACAAAGGTCCAGGTCATCTAGTTTTTAATAAAACTGGAAGTCAAAAAAGTAAATGATATTTTTTTATTTTATATTCACCTGCCTATTTTATATTGCACTACAACTAGGCAAGAGACATCTTCTCACATCAAGAGGATAAGAGATTAATTACTATGTTACCTCAAGGCAAATCAGTCATTTTAAAATTATTACTAGCTGACGCACCACAAAATACATTTTACATTTGAAAAAGTTGCCTAGTTTTGAACTTTGCTGTGCTAAAGAAATGTGCCTCATAACCTTAACCTTGACATTAATTATTTGCATTACATTAAGTATTATTTAACTTTTTAACACATTTTTATACTACATCATTGATCATTGATATTCTTGCTTATGTTAGCTTTAAGGAAAATTTTGATGTCATAATTCAGAGGTAAATTGCTATGTAAATTACTAGTTAATATTGGGACATTTTACATAAGTCTAATTTACTTAATAAGTTAATTTAAAGTTGCAATAATTACAACAAACAATTATTATTTGTGCTTATCAGCACATTATTAAATTGTCATTTACTTATGACAGTAAAGTAAGTACTTAATTCAGTAAGTACTAGGCAAAAGTTTTGTTAACCTTCAAATAACCTTGGTGCCACACAAATGTGGATATGTACATCATACATAGTAAGCACTATTTTATCAAACTGTTGTCCACGTACATTGATTCCTTAGCCAAATTTACAGCATGTTGGGTATTCCCTACCTCTACTCACAGTAACACAAGAGATGGACTAATTAAATGAATTGCAATATAAGTCCCTTTATTCATATTAATGTTAATTGGATAAACCAATATAAGCCTGATAAAACCGAAAAAAAATATTTATTATTAATTTAGCATGAAGAATCAAATCTATACAGTAAACTACTAAATAAATTAGCCCAAAGTTATTATTTTGCAAGTCATATAAATATTAAAACTAATAGCAACTTCAAATTAGTTAATTTTTAATTAGCTAAAATCAACCAAATTTGTTTAAGCTTTGACACGGCTTGTGATACGAGGAAAAATTCAAAGTCATGCTCACACATGAAATGAAATACATTTGATTGTAAAAAAAATACTTACTGTGCCATTTTCGTAGTAGTTTCAATACAGTAGTACTAATTTAATCGTCGGGATTTAAAAGAAAACGTCTGTTTTCTTGCTTCCTTGCTCGTTACAGTCAGAGTAGCTTTAGTTTTTTTTTTTTATAAAGTTCTTCAAGTCTTCGACGAATTCAACTGCTTCAACTCTGGACTAACTTTTGATAACTACTTGCCAGACTTGCCACGACCGATACCGACAGTCAACAGCAAATGTCAAGTAGCGCCACAGAGTACATTATAAATACTGATAACAAGCATCAAAGAGCTTTTATAACAAGGAGAGCCTACTGTGTATGAGTATATTAAACAAAAAAACAAATAAAAAAAATAAAAAAACCCGACTGCGTAAAAATACTCTCATTATAAACTAAAAAGAATTAAACAAGTCTGGTTGATCTGAACTTTGACAGTCGGGACCCATATTGGATAGGAATGAGTCTAGGTTATTTAATGGGTTCCGACCCGACTGTCAAAGTTCAGATCAACCAGACTTATTTAATTCTTTTTAGTTTATAATAAGGCTAGCTCTAGCCAAGACATGAATGTGGACGGCGTGGAATATTTAGAAGAAGATTTATTGGAATCAATTATAATAATGCTATATTCATAAGTCTTTTTTTATACCCAAAAAAAATTGTAAACACAGGAGTGCTTGCATTATTAGTGCTTATAAGTAATTAGTATTCAGTTACATGACGAGAACACATTGTTATTATATTTTGTAATACTTCCTGATTTTAATTAATAATATATAAATCAAAGTAGTAAAAAAGTACAGCTTAGTATCAAGACGATAGGCTGGTACGCTATACGATCGCAGTGGGTTGCCACACGAACGGTAAAGTGGCGCCCCTATTAATTTCTACTCTTTCTTGCCAAGCTGTAGTCAACTCAACTTAGATAAAAAATGATTTTTTAACCCCCGACGCAAAAAGAGGGGTGTTATAAGTTTGACGTCGATGTCTGTCTGTCTGTGCATATGTCTATGTCATGGTAGCTCTCAAACGGATGGACTGATTTCGATGCGGTTTTTTTTTCATTTGAAAGCCAGTTTCCTTGCGATGGTTCCTAGCTATGTTTGGTTAATATCGGCCCAGCAGTGTAAGAGTATCAGCTCTATTCGAAAATGATGTAAGGTATTTTTGCGTAGAGGATATTTTATTTTATTTTTTTACTTCTCGTTGTTTTGTTTATTATAAAAGAGTTGTTTTATTACTAAAAGATTATTGTTTGATATAAGAAGAGAAGACTGGTTGTTTCTTTCATTGTTATTTGATAGATACGTACTCATAGTTTACTACTTAGAAGTGTATTAAAAAATTATAGATATGTCAAACAATGTTTGATGCATAAAACTCTATTGAAAAAAATTTGAAAATGTTTATCTTATAATGTTTATCATTTTTATTATTTTTTCCTAATTTATTCAAATATTTACACAAAACTGCCAATCTCGCGAGATCTTGAAATTGGCGAGATCTCGCAGTATTTTTATTCATAAACTCGCGGGATCTCGCTCGAGCCCCAATCTCGCGAGATTTGCATTCCCTAGTTGCGACCACGATCATCTGCGATCAAGTAAATCGCTTACGATCTCCAGTTCTCCACAGTTCACATATCTCAGATCCATTGTTACGATCGGTCTGATGCGACGGATCGTACCGTATTAACCGTATATGGAGCCCTATAATGCCTGTTCTATTTTTGAAATTACTCGGTGGGTAGGGTAGTTCGTAAAAATGGGTACTTAGCCTCTCTTACCTACGTGAAAGAATAAGTGGAAGTTTTTAAATAAGATTTTAAACTACATTAAATAGTGAAACAGAACATTAAACTGTGAAACAGTCCATAGAACATAGCAGCAATAATAACAAACAGGAAGCTTAAGGTTTAGCAACACTGCTTCAGCTTGCAAGTGGATTGCATTATGGCAATAACTGTATGCAATGAACGAATGAAATGCAGTGAGTTGTTAAAAAAAAAAGGTGTTATTTCCGTCTGGGCGAGGGGTGGCGCGCGCATTTATCAATAAATAAACCTACATAGTGTTATGTCGGACAATATCCTTGAAATCTCCAGAAAATCCAAGTAAGTAAATAGTTCAACAAAGTGTTTGTGTTTAATATTTATAGATAACTCTATTGATTAATTAATGGACAGCTACACAAATGCCATTTTATGGCCTGGTATTGGTAGCTATATAATTATTGTCTTCTGAACGTTCAGTAATTATCATTCAACGCCCCAAATTGGCCAGAACACTGATTTCGGCTATAGATTAATTATTACAACTTATAGTTTCAATTGGAATTGCAACTGGACATGAAATAAGTAGGTAGGTAGATAGTTTACAATAAAAACCCTGTTTTAAAACCATTTTAGTGTTTTACAATCTATATATTTATTCAACAGATTTGTTCAGGATGGCGGCACGGAGATTTCTTTGTTACCCATATACCATTCATAAATTATTTTTAATTTAAGTCTCCTGAAAATGGATTATTTAACAATACTAACCATCTATATTGGCAATTAATTTATTTATATTAGGTATTAGGTATAGGAACTACAAAAATATGTTTATTCATTAATACTTATTATATTTTTTAAATGTAGGTACAATATTAATGGATAAACAATTATATAATGTTAAAAGTTATGTTTTATATTTTGTTAATATTATCAATTATGTGGCCTTATTTATTTATATAAACTTGATAAAACAAAATTAGAAATGCAACTAAATTTACACACCACTGTGTGCATTGCTGCGGGGATAAGTTTTGACCCAATGCGCACTGACGGAATGTCTCGACTTGACTCCGCAATGACTGTACTTGCTCAGTACCAATTGAAAATAACATTTTAAGTGCAGATTTCTTCAGAAAAACTCACTTTGACAATTATTACCATCTTGCTACACAAATAAAAAATAACTTTCATAGTTTATTATTATCAATATTAAACCTTTCAAGACTATATGCGGCACAATATTTCATACAATGCATTGTGTCCATAATTTTGAATATTACATTACATTATACAGTGCCTCGGAGAGCAAGTTAAGCTGTTGGTCCTGGTTGACATTTTATATCCTTGATAGTTGTTATGGTTAGTCAGAAACTGGAATAACTGACAACCAGTCTTACCAAGGTATCAAGTTACCCGGTAACTGGGTTGTGGAGGTCAGATAGGCAGTCGCTCCATGTAAAACACTGGTACTTAGCTGCATCCGGTTTAGACTGGAAACCGACCCCAACATAGTTGGGAAAAGGCTAGGCAGATGATGATCAGGAGGAATATTAACGTTCTAGCTTCTAATATTCTATTCTATCTAGTTCTTCTACATAGGCACAGGTAAGAAAACTTTCAGGGGGGTTATTTTAACCAATTGTCCTTTGGACAACAACTTAGAGTACCAGACGGAAAAAAAAGTTTATATCATTTAATTTGTTTTTTCTTTCAAGGATAGAGAGGTGCATGTTATTTGATGATCACAAAGTTTATATGTTAGATAATATAGGATACATAACTAAATTGCAAAGGGTTTGACTAGCGTAATTCCCCCGCTTTTTAGTTTCAGTCTAGGCAACCATGGATGTGACACACATTTGTTGTTGTCAATTTTTATCTCTGTTGACGACTGGTTCTCTTATACTTTTGCCTCCTTAGGTACTATCGAAAAGAAATGTGTCTGTCTGTTACGCCTTCATGGGAAAACTGCTGATCCGTTTTAGATGAAATTTGGTATGAAGATAGCTTGGACCCTAGGAAAGGACATGGGTTAGTTTTTATCAGGATCTATGAAGTACTTCCGGCAGGATGCGAATAAAATCGCATAAAACAGCTAGTTGATGATAAATTTGAGTTGTCCAAATGAGGAATATGAGTGTATTTTTTTATATGATCTTTTATATTAATATAGGCCTGTAAAAAAAAACTGTTAAATATAGCATCTTTTATAGGTTTTATAAACGGCCGACATTTTGGCGCGCTTGATGTGACGTCAAGTGGCGCAGAGTAGCGTCAAACAATCGATAGAAGTGAGCAAATGTGTCATTTGTGACTTTGATTTCGAGATATTTTTGTGACCAATGTCGTCACTTCCTTTCGAATTGATAGCGTTGCGTTTCATCGACTTTGAATTTCGGGCATATTTTTTTTTCACTTTTTAGTAATTATTTTCTGCATTATCTTCTATACTTATAATAAATATGTAGAGAGGTCAATTCTGTACATGAAATATATTTCGAAAATAACTATCAGGGGGTGATTAGGGATCGATACTGATGCCAAAAATGCAATCAGTAAAAATTTTGTCTGTCTGTCTGTCCGTCTGTCTGTCTGTCTGTCTGTCTGTCTGTATAAACTCTATAGAAACAAAAACTACTCGACGGATTTTAACGAAACTTGGTACAATTATTTGTCATACTCCTGAGATGGTTATACTATACTTTTCATCACGCTACAATCAATAGGAGCAGAGCAGTGAAGGGAAATGTTGTCATTTTGTTTAAACGCGCTAATCTCAGGAACCACTGGTCCGATTTAAATAATTCTTTCAGTGTTAGATAGTTCATTTATCGAGGAAGGCTATAAGCTATATATCATCACACTAAGACCAATAGGATTTGAGCACCACTGTTCCACGCGGACGAAGTCGCTGGCAGAAGCTAGTAATGAAATAAAAATATTGATGCACGCATGATTTTAAAGTAATATCACAGATGACAGAATAATGTAATAGATAAATTGAAAAATAAGATCTTTATTTGAATCACACGCGTAGTCCTTAATGCAAGTGTAGTTCTTAAAATCTATGTGGCACTTTATTGAAAAGTCATAATTCACACCTAATGAGATTCTAGACAAAAAACAGTTTTCTCTTTTTGGCACAGATAAAAATGAATGTACAAGAGATTGGACGTCGCGCATTTCTACCGCCGCCCCCACCACCGCCGCCGCAGCTGCTGCTACCCCCACCACCGCCACCACCGCCACCACCGCCACCACCGCCACTGCCGCCACTACCACCATTACCAGAGCTACAACTGGCTTCTATACAAGTTCCACAAGGGGCTTGGTTATTGGCACCGCCACCCCCTCCACCAGAAGTTGAGCGGCCACAACCTGCAGGACAGCCTGTTATGCCGTATCAGCCAACTTGGCCGCCTCTTGGTCCGCTGAATCTATCGCCGCCACTACCAGCTGATCGGCAACATCAACTGGCAGAACCGCATGCAATATGGTTGCCCCCACACTTGGCACCGCCACTTCCACCTGCAGCAAGGCAACATCCTCAGTTTGTGCCACCACCAGCACCGCCAGCTGAACTATTCGCTCCACCTGCACAACTGCGTCCTCATATGGCGCCGCCACTTCCACCGGAGCGACGACCTGAAATAGGCAACGTACCTATAGGACAGTTGCGTCCTCAATTTGTGCCACCACTTCCACCGGAGCAGCGACCTGAGCAAGCCCAGCAACCTGCAGCAATGCATGTTCCGGTACTGCTACTACCACCACCGCCACCGCCGCCGCCGCCGCCACCTCCACCGCTGGACCCTGCAGGTAGACTTTTGCTTAAATTTTCTGTTGGTTCTTATGACTACGTATGCACGTGCGAAATTAATTAAATTAATAATAATAAAAGCAAATGAGTTATTTAAAGTAAAATTAAGGTATTTTTGATACATATTTCATTTGTGTGATAGGCCAAGTTTTCGTTCCACATTCCTAAAAAATCTTGTTTCATCCCGCGTTATTTTTTTTCCTGTTTCGGACCATGTTTATAAAATGTTATTTCGTTGAGCCAGAAAAAAAATAAAAAATAAGATAGCTTACCCGAGCCGAAAAGAACGGGAGAATGAAACATTCAAGAAGTTCATAAACGCTATCTTAGGCTCTCAAAAAGAGAACGACCTAAATTTTATTAAAACTACCAGGAAAACAGAAATGAATAGGAATCAGGTGCTTAAGCGACTTACTTACTTAATTAATTTACTTTGTTAAGTCTAGTTCATTTCTGCTATCCTGGTAGTTTTAATTCGCCAAATAAAGTTTATGGTGTTAAGTAACATGTTGAGAATAAAACATTGTGAAAAATAAGATACGTCAAAATGTTTGGAATTATTTTTACGCTCTCGGTACAAAATATGTCGTAAAATACATACATAAAATACTACTCGAGACGAAACAGGAATAAAATGAGGGTTAAAACAAGATTTATTTTGTGTGGGACGAAACTAGTAGGACGAATCAGGAATAAATCCTTTGCGATTCTTTGCATGTGCAATTTATTGAAGTGTGGATTTGAATACAAAAACTTTTTTTATAGCTGGTTAATCGACAAAATTTATGGCGATGGCGGTCGTAAGTGCGAAATAGTGGCTCTGTAAACGATTATTTTATTAAATGAGACTATTTTCATAAATACCAATCCCAAATAACAAATGATATTCATCATTCGTTCCGTGGCCCGCGGAGTGACTTTAAACTGGTTGACAAGTACTATTGAGAATTTCCACGTCTCGGCTTATGGCACGGGTAGGACTGGTTGAGAACTTTGTTACTTACTAAGGCTCAGTACAGTACTTTCAGGTTAGCACTTTCACAATGTACTATTATTTTTTACAGCTGAATCTTTGTCTTGGCCTCATTCTCAAAGTTGCTTCTACCTTACTGCAGTATTTGCGCAAGGTTTGTATAATATGAAACAATTTCAAGGAGATAGCCGTCAACAATTACAGATCCCGGTTCGATCCCCTTCGTGTGCGATTCCGAATCTCACTTCACCGGTATTTATTTCCTCAAGCCCTACACCAAACGCTTATTGTGACTAGATATAAGCCATTTCTGCATTACCTCTCAACTGTGGTAACAGCTTAACGCTGTCTGTCATCTGTTTTTTTATAACATATCTTTTTTTAAACAGTTGATTCGGCATTACATCAGCGAATACGTATCACATTCTCAGCTTTTACCATATTTATTGTGGTCGGCTTCCATTCTTAGAATAGAAGCAATTAAGTACCTACCGGTATTTAATAGAGTGAATCTAACCTTCACAATCCAGTTCGGTGGAAACCATAAGAAGAGTATGCAGACTCTGGCTTTTGACTATGTTACTTGTATCTACCCTTAAGTAATTATGGTGTAGAATAATATTACTGAAGTAGGTACTTTTTTATACAGCTCAATACCTAAATGCTGTACGCATGCATGCGCCTTTGCCAGCGGCCCACCAGCCGCCGCCTGTACCGCCTCCACAGCCGCAACCTGCGCAACCCATGTAAGATATTTATATCATCTACATCTATTTTTATTACACTAAAAAACTTAGTATAGTTATATTTTAAGGAGATTTCCCCATAAAAACTATACTTAACTCTATTTATGAACTATAGTTCATTCAATATACAATATACCTACCTACATGGATTTCCATAATCCATAAAAGAAATAAGAAAATGGTCTTAGGCTTAGGCTTCGTTCTCAGACGTTTTAATCATAATTTGTATCGAGTGCATTAAAAAAATTGTAAGTGTTTAAGTTATCTGGATTATAAAATGGTAATATTCAACGTAACGATATGAAAGGATTTTTCACGTTTTGGTAAAAAAGATGCATGGGTGATATTTTGCATGAATTACTCGCACTAGTGTATCTGATATCTGTGTTTCCATGGAAAAAATACAATAAATAATATGCCAATTAAGTTAATTTAATGACAGAAGAAATATTCCAATTATAGGATCGCAACCTACCAGTATAAGGCCAAACTTGGCTTGTACACACAGATTATTCATTTAGATTAATGACAAACTAAGATTAATAAATTGGTCGTGGGCGACACATTATTCATCTAGATGCCTATGCTGACCGCCATATCAGCACCGTCTTAGCTCAACAGTTCACATGTTTTATATATATAGTCAGCACTATTAGGCTTTGTAGTCCGGGGCTACGGGATGTTCGAAAGAGTTACCGCGACCCCGAAATAAAAAGGGTCAGCCCTGTCAGGAAGGAACATGGGTGGGTTTTAGTCAGTAAAAGTTTGATTCTTCCTCCCGCGCCAGCCACGGCGGGAGTATTATATATTTTTTTCGTAAAAAAAAGGCTTTGTAGTGAAATCTACAAAACCTAGTAGTGTTGACTTTGCTTGCGACATGACACCCACTTTTGCTTTGCGCAGCTTCGGCTATTTACACTAGTTGAAATTTGAAGCAAAACTTCGCGACATTTATTTTCACACATTTATACACGTAATAGCATAGATACTAAGTACTATATCGATTTGCTAAGTAGAAAACTATTAGATAAGCAAATAATAGAAACGCGTGGAGCACCTGAAGACACCCGGACTCGAGCGAATACGTTAATTAAATATACGTTAATCGAGATACCGTACGTTCCGCTTTTCAGTGAGTAGAGTAATAGAGTAGGATAGCTTAGAAACACTTACCATAACTGATCAAAGCTGTATCTTGAGAACTTCTGTCTCACTCATGAGGTCAATATTTCTCTCTAGTAGGGTGCCTTTTATACCTACCTCGGTAAATCCCAAGATTTTAATTCATACATTCACATATATGAAGTCCCCAATAAGACTTCGCACATGTATTTTTTTGTACTTTGACGGCACGATTGGCGCAGTGGCTGAGCAATTGGCTGCAGAGTGTCGCGATTCCATTCCCCCACGGGACAACTAAAATCGTTCCGGGTGTGGGTGTTAGTGGATGTGTAATATATGGTTGTAAATGGAACCACGATATAGGAGAAATTCCAAGTGTGGGGCAACTTTTTAACACGCTTTTATTAGCTCGGGTTGTATTTATATAAAAAAAAATCTTATCTGGGGAAAAATTGACACACGTGTCGTCAACATTAAAAAGAGATAGACGCACCTTGGTTTCAGCTACGAATAGCGATCCATTTTTATTGTTCTTTCATGCAAGGGTTCTTCCTCTTAGCGTAGCATAGTAGCGATAGTTAGTCGATTTTATTAGCCGGTAATGTTATTAGAGCGTATGTATGTATAAATATGAATGTATGTTTGTTTGGCACCATTAAAAGTTTAAATGCCATGGCTAAACCTGGCGTCCATTAGCGGCGAATCGTGGCAGGTCGCGTCGGATCGGACCGCGCTGCTGTGAAAATTCATAGCGACTCGCTCTGCCCCGAAAAAAAAACAGCCATATAAAATGACCCCTTCTTCGCCTCCTAAAGGTTCAATAATCTGTAGTCTGATGCATGGTAGTTAGATGAAAACAACAATAACGATAATTAACGAATTATTGCGATAATACTTTGGGTAGTGGCCAGTAACAACAGAAATGCTTGTGGCGTAGTGTCGACTAACTACTGACTAGTCTTGCCTCGCCTGCTCATTTCGCTGCATCTTGGGACAGCGGAATGAGAAGGAAATAGATCGTAATCACGTAAAATCCTTTACCCTAGCATTGATCAGAGGCGTATTTAAAGATTTAACCTCGGACTACAGTTTTGCCGCCCCAATAAAGTATTTAATTTAAGGAATTACCGCACCTACCTGTAATAGGTACCTGTTTCTGTAATTTCAGATTTTTGAAAGCATGTCCAAGTTTCTCCTATCCTGATGAATGAAATGAATATTTGAAGAGTTGCCACATAACAAAAATATTGTGGCCTTGGATATTTGCATTGTCCCTTTCATCATTACCTATTATTCCATTTTTACAAGAAGACTAGAAAGGGGTTGCGAGGCAAGGACGAGTATTGCTATGAACTATTTATTGGTTACCCATACGGACCGACCGCAACAAGCGCAGCTTAACTTTGATCGATTTACCCTCTGGGCTGTTAATTAGCCACGCTCATTAGATTTACTATTCGTTCGTGATAGGTGTGGGTAAAGTTTCGTTACTAACTATGGCAGGTCGCTGATACTGCGAGTAGCCGGGGCCGCCTCGGTGCCCTGTCGCTGATGTGGCTATGGCAGGACGATGCTGATATGGTATTGACCTAACATGTATGTTTATAGTTCGAAAACAGTCTATCATAAAGGTTGTTTTCAAATTACAGGCTATTTGACTCTTTTTTTTATTGATTAATAATTGTTCGATAACACCAAAAATATTCCCATATTTGTTTGGGACGTAAAAACAGTAAGCGTTATTTTAAAAGTTTAGGCGAACAGGCGAAAGCGCTGTCGGAGATCTGTGCTGTGAGTTGAAAATACCGTTAGTAAACAAACATTTGATTTGTCATTATAAAACGGGATGTATTAGACGAAAATTATCTATTATTTTATCTAAATTTAGTCTAAATGGACTCAATTTAGCTAAAATAATAACAGTTCAGACTAAGTATAATTGTATCATGATCCATCAGTACCTTAAACGCCGCGCCGCACACTGGTACAGTTTCAAGCCCGGTTAAGCAGTCGACAAACTTCTAGGTTGACCTGCGAGATGCCATACACAAAAAAAAACTCGTCCAGTTTCGAAAAATAGTGGAAATTCGTTAAAAAATTATTCTGAAAACGCTAATACTCGTATTAGATATCATAATATTTTTTAAATTTTTTTCGGCGTAATATTCCACTTTTCAAGAAATGTCGTTGTTATTCTCATAAAAAACCTATCGCATGAAATACAATATTTTTCAAAACCGGACCAGTATGCGCCGGTTTGGTAAAATTTTGCAATACTACGGGAGACTTACAAAGTTTTGTATGTCGTCACCAATGAGGGGGTTGCTTTTATCATGGTAGTAAGAAATTCTGGTTGTTTGGTAAAAAACAGAAGAGCCAGTTTTTATTATATTTATAAATGATTAAACCTTCATAAATAACTGAAAACCTTTAATCACATCATGGCCGATAGCGTTTTCAGCATTCCAAGTAAAAAAAGTCCTTATTATATTATATAAATTATGCAGGCAATTAGCAGGAAATAAATTATTGACACTTTGGTATGAGTCAAGTAGCCTATTATCTAGCTAGAATATGTCACTTTTTTATGAAAAACTTCCCAAGTTGTTGTACCTACCCATAAGTAAAAAAAACACTAACGATGGAAAATGTTAACCCCTATCAATTAATTCACAGATATTATGCGGCTTTGCTGCGTCCGCTAGGACCAAGAAGCCTTCCAGAGAAAAGAGCAGCTGATTCTACAACAGGTTATTTCCAAAATCTATATAAATAAATATTAAAAGGTAAATTTCTAACATATTTTACAGGAAAAATATGTTAGAATTTTACCTTTATTCTTTTTCGAAAGTATAGACAATTTTTTTGGTTATATTTTAATTATAATAATTAACTAAACATTTAACAGAAAGAGTTTCTCTATTATTGTACAGGATGGAGTTTCGAAACCAGAGTCCAAAATTAAGTGTCCAATAAGGAATGGACCCTGGTTCAAAAAAAAGGACTGAAAAACCGCATTGTAGGAAATAAGGGAAAGTTATTGTTGATTCGGACAATATATGTGAAAAATGTTGAACGTACAATTAGGCTTGTTACGTCCAATTGCAAGAGTGTCTCTAGGTCGGTGGAGTGTGTGAAGGGCCTCTGTCAGACGGTGGACATTGTGGCACTACAAGAGACTTGGCTTTTGTGCTATTTTCCTTTACTGGAAAGTCTGCTGCCGATACATCCGCTGGAGTGCTTGGAGGAAGGCCGTACGGTGGAGTCGCTTTGCTGTGGAGGAAGGCGATGTTTCTAACGGTATCAGTGATCGCGTGTACCAGTGTGCGTCTCGCTGCTAGTGATATCAGTGTACATGCCTACTGACTCGATCGACAATCTGACTGAGTTTACAGAGTGCCTCAGTGAGATAAACGCAATTATCGATAGTAGTGATGTGGAATCTGTGTTTATTCTCGATGACTTCAACGCGAATCCAGGTGAGCGATTAACTTGTTGTACGGAGCAATTGTGGTCGTGTCTAGACATTGAGTGGGTACCTCGCGATACTTATATATTTGTGAGTGACGCGAACGGGTGCCAGCGATGGCTCGTCTATGGATGAGTATAAAAAATAAATAAATAAAAATAACGATATTCCACGCCTGTAAGTACAGAAGTTAGGACCTGATACGGGAAAAGACAGGTCGTACCGCAAGATTGACATTCCTACGGGAAGTATATGACTGGTTTAGCACTGGTAGTAAAACTAGGTTTGTCGCACCCTTCGGAAGCATTTTCATACTCTGACTGACTGACGTGCAAGAAGTGTGATATCGGGCGTTTTTGCAATCTGGTTTAAGTTTTTAATTATTATTCTTTTTCTGCTTACAGATTGGCCAAGAGTGCGGTGCCAAGCTGATAGTGATGATGCACGTTGTACTCCAGAATGCTTTAAATGCATTCGCCGCGTTTTAAGGTTTGTTATGAAATTATCCTTACCACAAAAATCAATTTCTGTGATTTTTACTTATTACGTAACTAGCTGTTTCCCACAGGTTCACGCGCGGTCCGAGATAAATTCATTGTGCATCCCGATAAAAAAATAGCCTATAACCGTATAAACCTCTTCCTAGTCCTATGTATTTTATCCAAATCAGTTCAACAGTTTTATTGTCAAAAACGTAACAAACAAACAATCTCACTTTCGCAGTATTAGTTAGGATACCTACTTGACTTGGATTAATTGAGGTTCCAAGTCGTAATGTAATAAAATCGCCACAAAGTAAGATGGGGTAAGACTATCACCGGGGCATGATAGGTAATCACTGTGTATTATCTCGATCGGAGGACGTGCACGTCATGTTTGCTTGACCAATGTTACCAGCTCCTAAACAAAATTCTACAAAGGTGTTCATTTCAGGATTCTTAATATACATAGAGCCACTATTTTAATGCATGTTTTTTATTATTTTCAATTGTAATACATTCTAAGTTATAAGCACACAAATGCTTTCACACATATAATTTATTAATAATAGTTTTTAGGGTTCCACGTCTGCCTGTCCGCGGCATCGGAGATTCTTAGGACTAGAAAGCTGAAAGGTATTGATAATAATCACGCCGACAAAGTGGCAAAATAATTATTCGATAAATATGTGGGTTTATTTTTGGTGTAGTTTCCCATACACGTAAAGTGGGGATGAACATTTTTTTCTTATGTGTTAAGAGTTCAGGCTCGGAATGTCCCTTTCCCAAAGCGCTCCCTTCTCCAATGTCCTTTCTCAAAAGGTCATTTTTGTTTATTACATTTCTTGGGAAGGGGTAACTTTGGAAAGGTACTATTTGAAATCAAGGGACATTTTGGGAAAGGGTCAATCTGACGCTGAACGATCCCGTTGTGTACGTATCTGTATCTTTATATACCTATGGTATTTCTTATGATAGATCTTTCAAAATATATTTAGCAGGCTCAGGTATAAATTATATTGCAGATATAACGCTTTCAACCTTTTAGCTTGACGTGTGTCCAACTTTTATTGACGCTCCATAATTTTAACTACAAGCCGGCCCGGCGAACTTCGTACCTTCATAATACACTGACGGACTAATAAACTGCATCAATGTTCAACACGCACACTTTGAAAAAAAAAACATTTAACCAAGTATTCCAACTTTTTATACAAATTTTAATTGAAACCTATAGTTTGGTTCGTTAAATTCATAACAGCGTAGTATCATTATCCCTAAGTACACTTATCCCTAAGTGTATGTTTGTATACTGGAAAGGGCCATTCAATCTTTTTTAAACAAAAACTGATGCAGTTTCTTTGTCTGGGGGTACTTTTTGTGATTTTTGCCGATGTTTTCAGTTATTCTGCTATTCAGAGCGGAGATAAATCCAAGTAATCAAAGATCATAACAATCAGTGCAACCGTTCATGAGTTATAAATGGTGTTACTAACACGAAGTCGTGTCGTTATATATATTCACATTTTTCTTTTCAGAAATGCTCTCTACAGACCGCGGGGTGATGATAGACTGCAACGACAGAGGGAACGATGCGCCTTTGTTAGAATTGGCAATTACATGGTATTCTATGTTACTGATAGACGTACCTATAGAGAATTAGCTGATAATAATATTGAATTGGTGTAATAAATTTTTCTCATTTCATGTGCCTAGTTTCAATTAACTATAGCAGCACCTTGTGGGATTAGTGTCTTCTGAAGTTCAACAAGCACTACTTGAACGTAGAATAATGGATTGCCTAAATGAAGCATCCAAATAGTACATGTAGATATCTATAGAAACAAAACTGTTGGTGTAGTAAGCAGCTTGGTGTCTGTTTCACTACTTCATAATAGGACCTAATTATGTAAGGTCACGATGCCGATGTCTATGATTTATTAAACGACTTCATAAATAAGGAGGTTATCAATTCGACTCGTATTTTTGTGAAATTGTTGAATTTCCATAGTATTTGTCTCTACCATTCACGGGAATACAGTGTCGGACCCTTGGAAGGCGAACGTGGGGTCGAAGCCAACAAGCAGAAGCCCTTTAGAGACAACTTTAAAGAAATGTAATGTTAACACATAGCCAGCGATTATTCTTATATACACTATAGAAATGCATCCAGGTAGATGCAATCCCTGATTTGTGTAGGACTATTGCAAAATACGGAGAAAAAATTACTTGGGCTATGATGGGATGATAGTGAAACAGGATGTAGGGAACTATGGAAAACTATGGTGCCTGCCGAAACAACGTAAAATATACACATAAAAATGGCAGGTCGGACTCGCCAGCTCACTAAAAGTTGGTCCCACCCTCCAATATACATGGGTGGATAGGTATTGTTGAGCTGAACAAAAGTTACTCTGGCACCAAAATCGAAATGTTAGTCCGTTCCATTGATTTAGACACTAGTCAATGGTCCGTTCACAGTTTAACAATAACTTTAATCGATCTTCAACAGCTAACAACCTACTCCCTTGTGGCTACTTACGTTTCCATAAGCGGAGGTGGGTACTTTGTCACACACGGAAAAAAAAAAGATTAATTTTATAACATTAGTAACAGAGGCGGATCCAGGGGGGGGCTAAGGGGATCCAGCCCCCCAAAAGCTAAGCCAGGAGACTTAGCGTTAAGCAAAAAAAAAATGTTGAGTGCTTTTTAGGGTTCCGTAGCCAAATGGCAAAAACGGAACCCTTATAGATCCCTCATGTCTGTCTGTCTGTCTGTCCGTCCGTATGTCACAGCCATTTTTTTCCAAAACTATAAGAACTATACTGTTGAAATTTGGTAAGCAGATGTATTCTGTGAACCGCTTTAAGATTTTGACACAAAAATAGAAAAAAAGCAATACATTTTCCCATACTTAGAACTGAAACTCAAAAAATTTTTTTTCATTAAACCCATACGTGTGGGGTATCTATGGATAGGTCTTCAAAAATTATATTGAGGTTTCAAATATCATTTTTTTCTAAACTGAATAGTTTGCGCGACAGGCACTTCCAAAGTGGTAAAATGTGTGTCCCCCCCTGTAACTTCTAAAATAAGAGAATGATAAAACTAAAAAAAATATATGATATAGATTACTATGTAAACTTCCATTGAAAATTGGTTTGAACGAGATCTAGTTAGTAGTTTTTAAGTAATCAGCAATTTTCCTGTACAAACAAACTTAATTATGCGGTCGGAAAAAAAACAAGATAATTGCGAAAAAAAAAAGAGAATCAAGCCCCCCCCGAACCAAAAACCTGAATCCGCCACTGATTAGTAATTCAATTCATTGATCCAGTTACATAAGAAGTTTGCCAAAAGAAATGCGGAAAAGAATGAATGAATGGAGAACATGTATAGGATAGCGGAAGTACGACTTTAACAAGTAAAAAGCAAAATAACACAGTTTATTGTATTAAAATGGAATTTTACGGAACGTCAAGCCAGTACGTATAAAATTAAAACAATCGCATAATGGGTTACGTTCAACGATGCTTTCTAAACTTAAACTCATTAGTTATAGAATAAAAACAATTAAGAATCAGCCTGCGATGTTCCACTAACTAGCATTTAGACCTTTATGTACGCCAAATGTGCCATGAGTGTGATTGATGATGATGAAACAAGAGATTTTGATTCATTGAGCAGCACCACTACATAACTGTATGTAGGTACAAATCTAAAGAGTAAAGTATAAGTACAAATCAACAGTATGTATATTTGGTATCCGAGACAAGCATTTTTCGATATCATATATAATGAACTTCCTATTGAAGGTGACAATCGTATGTGTTAAAGATAACTCTATTTTGAAATTTAATTTGATACCAACTATGCTTACTTGTACTACCTATTACAACTACTCATCATCTGCCTAGCCTTTTCCCAACTATGTTGGAGTCTTAACCGGATGCAGCTGAGTACCAGTGTTTTACATGGAGCGACTGCCTATCTGACCTCCACAACCCAGTTACCGGGTAACATGGTACCCCTTGGTAAGACTGGTTGTCAGACTTTCTGGCTTCTGACTACCCGTAACGACTGTCAAAGATGTACAAATGACAACCGGGACCAACAGCTTAACGTGCTTTCCGAGGCACGGAGGAGTCTCGATATGACAAAAATGTTCACCCATTCACGGACCGACCGCGCCAAGCGCAGCTTAACCTTTGGTCGGTCGAACCGTGCGGCTGTTTATTACAACTACTATACTTAATTTAAAAGAGCTGACTAGCGAATATTGAAAGGGTCTATTTGATGAAAATCTTAAAATGTTTACCGCCCTAATAATGGCACCATGGTGTTAAAAAAATAAGAAGTTTTTATAAATATAAAAACCAACATCTGGTGTACCTACTTCATTATTTTTCTAGCTCATAACCTAACAATAAAAAATACTTACCTATTTTTAATTAATAATGATGTGATGTGGTTGAGATGCAGGTGTTAGAATTTCTGACAGGAGGTATCAAACAATTAAAACTCATGTCTATTTTGATTCATTATTTTATTTCCAGTAGTGTATCTAATGTTATGTTACTCTATTTGGTAGCGCTACTTAAATGTTTATATAGCTATTAATTATTAATCATTTTTGTTTATTTCTTTAATAATTTCTTGAGTATGGGTCATTTCGGGAAGGGGGCATTTTGGGAAAAGGACATTTCGGGAAAGGGACATTCTGGGAAATGGACATTATGGGGAGGGGGCATTTCAAGAAAGGGACTTTTTGAAGCCAAGCGACATTCTGAGCCTGAACCTTTAAAATGAACCGTAAAACGTGCCGAAAAAAGATAGCGAGATCAAAGGTATAGTTTAGTAGTCCTTATAGTTTCGCCATGTCCGCCTGTCTGTCTGTCCGCGGCGTAGCTTAGTTGTTAGTATTAGAGAAAGCTGAAATTTGTTATGGATTTGCATATTGATAACGCCGACAAAGAAGTAGGTAGGTATAATTAAAAAATTAAGAATATTTTTTAGCCTACCTCTCATTCACGTAAAGTGATGATGTATTTTTTTTTATGGTGTGGCCCGTCATGTCGTGTATCATTGGATAGGTTTTAAAAATAAAGCAGATATCTGAAGATTATTTTCAGGGAGTTGTTTGTGTAATATCAAGTTTTAAAGTGCTTATTGTTACTAACTTCGAGCGCCCCTCTAACTTATGAATGGCTGCTCTTCCATTAGTGAAAAAAAAATACGACGTAGCATATATAACGAACTTAAATGGAAAGTCTACTAACTAAAACCTTTTACAGAAACCTATGCACGTGGCCCGACACGCACTTGGCCGGTTTTTTTTTTCAATTTCCAATAGCTAAAAATATCAAAGACGGTAGAAAATTATTTAATACACAGCAAGTAAGTCAAGTATTACACGAATTCTTAAGTTTTAAAGGAAAAAGAAAACAAACCCGACTTCCAAAAAAATACTGAAAAGTAAAAAATAATTTTTATTTAAATGCTTATCGACCAAAACATCTCTCTAGAAGTCGGTGTCTTGTAAGTTACTATTGTTAGTATTTCGCCACCGACTTCTAGAGCGATGTTTTGGTCAAAAAAATCACACAGTCGTATTGAGAACCTCCTCCTTTTTTTGAAGTTGGTTAATAAATAACTACATAATGCTTGTTCGCGATATACTATTACCTTGACCCTTTAAGAAGCACCTAAATAATGATATTAGAAAAGACTCTTTAGTAACTTTTATAAAAAAGTACTCTGATAAACCGGTATTTTTTTTGTACTTATTTAATTATTTATTGACGTTACTCGTATTATTTTGTGAGGCAAAACGGATAAAGTATCGAAAAGACTTCGGTTGTTTTATAAAAATGGTTAAAAGTGTTACATAAGGACATGTAAAAATGTATCAACTGGTGGTTGTGGCGTTAAGTTTACACACAGATTTTGTTTGATAACATGGTTACAGTTACCACGCTATAGATGTTTAAAGGCAAGGGCATATCTACAGCATTATAAAAAGAGCAATAATTTTATTTTTGTGACAGCTTCCCAACAAAAGAGGGAAATAAACAAAAATGTTATATTTAATTACCATGTTACTAAAACGTACCACAAGTTTTGTTTGTCATCATTTAATATGTTTATATTAAATGATGACAAACAAACACATAAATAAGCAGAAACTCAACAAAACAATTTTATTATGCATTGTCTTACTTCGTTTTATTACACCACATTTCTCCTTTTATTTCGACATTAAATTTATATTTGTTTATTTATTGAACCATCTGAAGCAAAATAGGTACAGCTAGGCAAAAAAGAGTAGAAATTAATAGGGGCGCCACTTTACCGTTCGTGTGGCAACCCGCTGCGACCGTATAGCGTACCATCCTATCGTCTTGATACTAAGCTGTATTTTTATAAGTAATTAAAATCAGTAAGTACCATAAAATGTAATAACAATGTATTCACGTCATGTAACTGAATACAAATTACTTACAAGCACTAATAATGCAGCAAAGCACTCCTGTTTTCAATTTTTTTTTTGGGGTAAAAAAAAGGCGTATGAATATAGCATTATTATAATTGATTTCAATAAATCTTCCCCTAAATGTTCCACGCCCGCCACATCCATGTCTTGGCTAGAGCTAGCCATAAACTCATCTGAGTCACACTCAGATTCAAAGGCACTGCGCTATCATGATGGAGATTGATTCCTAAACGTTTTATGTCCAAGTATGAGCCCTCTCATAAATTCATAATACTCCTTTTCTATTTTGTTAACATGCTGGCATGAATTCTTTTGAACTCCTACTCGGTTATAGATTGAAATGCACGTTCGGTGCTTCCTACAAAGATAAAAAAAAATGATTAAACCTCTATCAATATTAAACGTAAAAAGTTTACGGTACCTATCTATTTTGTTTTTGTGATTTTTAAATGCTAGTTATAACAAGTATTATATTATCTTGTGATCACACTCATAGATAAAATTATGTAGAAATCGAATTTACATATTGCAGAGTATCAAGGCTCAAGCCACTCAAGTATCAATAGTAATCTAGTCGCGCTATACCAAAGTGTCAAAGACAAAACGTAAACATAACCTATATGCTCGATGTTTATTGTTCAAAATTTCCTTTATTTCGTATTCAAGCAATTCAAAACCAAATAGAGATCATAAATTAACACTTGATACAACTAAATACAACAAAACAAGCTCTTACATACCTGTCATAATGGCGGTACTTTGGTAAATATCGTCGAGATCGGAAAGAAGAGTTTAAGCCTCATTTTCGACCAGATATCGCATATAAACATTATAAATTGTTTCCTTGCTAGTACTCCGAATGGTTTTATTTATTATAACGTGGTTTTATTAACGTTTTGATGGTCGAAATAAAAAAATAAGTAACTCGCGAGCTTTGTTTACATCGAACGACACAGAACCACAGAGTATATAAACAGAACGACATTAATTGCCAGGGGCTGCCAGCAATAAAAAAAATTAGTTCCGTTTCTAGACTTTTTTGCCAAGCTGTAGATGTGTTGAAAAACCTTGTCTTTTAAAATTAATTAGCCTGTGTTTAATATAAAAATGTTTGGACATAATAATAGAAAGAGACAAAGGGGCTCGTTGTTCATATCTCGCTCATTTTTATGGTACATGCTCGGACTGAGCGTAATAATTTATATCGATAAATGCAGTTTTGTGTAAGGACTTAATTACGGCGGTGGGGTTACAAAAAAAAAAGAAATACGACACCCAATTGGTATCGCTAACAATACAGGGTGACAAGTCTGGATGAGGCAAACTTAACGGCATTTCATTTGGACACAGGTTGTTATTCTTTATTTAATGCAGTAACTTACACCCAGCTTCGCCAGCTATTTATTAAATATGACTGGAACATCAAACAAAAAAGCATTTTTTATATTATTACGCATTAAAAGATATTTTAACTTTATACCTTAAAAGCTTTGACGTCCAAAACGATATAAGGTAGCAATTTAGTAGCAACTATTGGTAAACTCGATTGATCTGCGCAGCTTGTTTTCACTGGATACCTGACCAGCCATCCTGGCGGCCTACTCTAGCTCAACGAAGTTTTGTTCGAAATTCGGAACCTTTCCTTGTCAATTTTAGGGCGGTAAGGTTCAAAGAATTGTTATATATATATATGGATAGTATAAGTACCTCTCTCCTTGTACAGAGCATCAAAAGCACCTTACTGCACCACATAAAAGTTATCGTCTATTCTCGGTCGTTCCGAAGTTTCGTTTCGTTGAGTTAGAGTAGGCCCTCTAGGCGATCTGTCGCTGCCGGCCGTTGTGCGGAGTATGGTCGGCAGGGCAGAGTCGTGGGACGCGGTGGTGTCCTTCTGCGAGGACGTGATGTCGCAGAAGGAAGCTGCGGAGCGGGAAAGGGAGATCTCCACTCTCAACTCCGCCCGCAGCAGGCGCACCGGGCGCCGGAGGAGGGCAGACAACGCCCTCATCCGCCCCCCATAAACGGGTCCAGGGGCGACGGACTTGGGGAAGTCCCCGCCCCCCATGATAGGACCCGAGCCGGCGGCGCGCGTCTGTGTCCACGCGCGCCCCCGAGGCGATGCACGGGGTAGGACACCTCACTACCCCGTGCAGGAGACGAGGCCCGGCAGGACGGGCCGGCACCAGTGCGGGGCTGCGGACGAATCTGGATTCCCGCGGCCCCGCGCCCACGTGCGAGAAGCGACACCGGGGTGGTTTTAGCCGGTATGAGTCCGGCACTGTTCCCGGCCTCCCCAGGCCGGGTTCGTCCATGAGGAATTCCACCCGAAAAAAAAAAAAAAAAAAAGAGTAGGCCCTCTGATGTTAGAATGGCCGATCAGCTTAAAAAGTACTTTATTTAAAAAAATACGGAGGCAGCAATTGTCTAACGAATAGAAGCAACTAGTAGTAATTAGGAAGCAACTTTCTATAACTATTACGATGTAAAATATGGGTAGTGACCGTCCATTTTGATGGACGCATATTTAAGGTTAACAGCACGATGCACAAAAAAAATATTAAGTTATTTAGACGTGAAATGGAAGAACTGACATTCAAGAACTACATATTTTTTTATGCAATCGGCTGTTAAGGTAGTAATGAATGATTTAAACGTTAAGTTGATGCTGGCACATTTATGTATTCTAAATTCAAATAAAAAAATGAACGTCAGCGACGGTAACATTACCAAAATATTTTCTTCTGACTGTGCTTTTTAAATTGTTTTTAATCGAAATATTATTATCCAAAAATAAAACAAGTTTTTTTTAATTCAAAGTCTATTTCGTAAAAAAGATTATTATACATGCCCGATTCTTTTGACTGTAAGGTTTATTGCAGATTACTTCATATATATATGAAATTGCAATTAAAGTTTTACCTGTAATAATTGGATTAATGTCTGTCTGTCAACCCTTTTTACAGACTATTCGGTTCGCAAACTTCGGAGATATGAGGAGAAAGGTATTTATTACGCATTTTTCATTATAATTGAAACACACAAAACAAAAAAATGGAATGTGCAGATCAAGCCTTTTCATGACCCCACATGACCTAGTAAACTACCCCTCTTTATTATGCGCTGAAAATATGTAACTACAAATTCAGATTTTGGAAATTTTTCCTAACTTGTGCTATAAGACCCACTTGTCAAATGTTGTGTTTCAAGGTCAACGGGGAGTAACGAAATAACTTTTTGATTCCCATTTCGAATATCTATACATACAGAGCACAGGCAGGCAACTAAGTAAAAAACCGTCAAATTACTGCATCAAAGTTCTAAGTGCCAAATTAATTGCTTTAAATTACATTAGGACAAATTGTATAGAGCTATTTAACACTCTCTATAGTATAGACAGTGTACTCAATGGACAAGATTAATGGGAGTTTTACACTACACTGAATCAGGGCCCTGAATTAAGGGTCTCCCTTATTAACTCTAGTCCACTAAGGGCCAGGTTCAACGACTGTTGGTTTCGTAATCGGTCCGTTAAACGAAAAGGCTTTTTAACCAGGAAGCTGGAATTTTCGTGTTACCAACTTCTTGTTCAACCCAGGTTTGGTAATCAACCGTTTCAGGAATAAAAATCTCAAATAATACGTTACCCATCGAAAGTTGGAAGTTTGATTTTTTGGTAAACAGCTGCTTTAAGTTAATCAGCTCATTATCTTGTCGGTGAACTTGGGCCTAAGTTGCCTTTCTCTTGCTGCACTTCCCTTATTTAGGGTCTAGGGACCCTGATTTAGTGTAGTGTAGTATCCGTTTTAGACCCACGTGCACCTTGCTTACTGAATACGATCATCGCTAAATAATTATGTTTAATACATCGTTCTGTCACTTTCAACTTATAGTCCAACATCAATATGAATGTGGTGAAAACTGGAACTTAGACGGCGTTTATACGCTCAATCTGGCGTCAGTTCAGTCTGTGATCTTGATCACGTATATACTGATGGCTGAATGATGGATTGACAGGTGGTATTAGACGGTAAGTCAGACTGACGATCAGTCCAACCGAAAACTTCTACGCGTTAGCACGCATAATTTGCGTAAGGTATGGATTTTAATTAGAAAAAACCGGCCAAGTGCGTGTCGGGCCACACGCAGTAGGGTTCCGTAGTAGGTCTTAGTTAGTCGACTATAACTCTGTAACCGGTGGAGCCTACTTAGCCGTGATAGTTTTCCTTGTAAATTCATTACATGTACTAAGTCTGTGATTTTTTACATTTCTAGAGACAGCCATTCAAAAGTTAGAGGGAGGATGCTCGTATCGAACAAAAATTTGCACTTATAGCTAAATATTTCGCCAATGGCTCACTTAAGCGAAAAATGGTCTTAACACACCTATACCTACGCCACACGAAGGTGTACGCGAGAAAAAAATATGCATCCCCACTTTACGTGTTTGGGAGCTACCCTAAAAAAAGTCATTTAACCACTTTCTCGGCGTGATCAATATACATATCCATAGGTACCAAATTTCAGCTTTCTAGTAACAAGAACCTCGGAGCTATGCCGCGGACAGACAGACAGACAGAAGGACATGGCGAATCTATAAGGGTTCCTTGTCGGATTACGGAACCCTAGAAAAGCTTGTCAAGCGTCAGTCTCACCAGACTGACAAAAATTATTAAAATATTTAAATAACCATCATTCTGGACCATCAATCCATCAGTCTGCGCGTATACAGTCAGTTTCCCGTCATTCTGACATCAATCATGGACTTTACTGACGCCAGAATGAGCGTGTAATCTCCGTCTTACATTGTCGTCTTGGTATGACACTGTTAATGATATTAATAACCAATTAATGGAAAATTACATTTTTTTAAGTAAATCATGACATGATAAATAGCAATTTATTAATTCATCATTTACGTATTTAAAATTGAAACAATAAAATGTTATATTAAAACATTTTACACTTATTTGGATGTTAGTAGGTGGCCGAGAACCAGCCAGATTATTAAGTAGTCACCGAGGTCGATGAATATCTAAACACCAGAACCATCGAGGATCATCATCATCATCATTGCCCTTTCCTAACTAGTTTAAGGACAAAATCTTGTATGATCGAATACAGTTATATTTTTACTTAAAGTTGGATAAGGCATTTCCCTACCACCAAAAATGGAATTTCAAGATGGTGGCTATCGTTAGTTCACCTGTCAGCCACATTCACAAATAGCCATGTCGGACTATACAATTGAAGGAGTCAGCATGATGCACGTTACATCAGGCTTAATAATATAATAGCGTGGTTTGGTTACAATATTGGGGCTAACATAAACTATTACTATTATTAAAACAGCATTTTGTATAACATTAATTCACTTTAGATTGTTTTCCAAAAGTTTTCTCACAAACAGTATTTTATATGCTATTCTACTGCTGCAATGCAGTTTACTAGAGAAAACGAAGTTAACCGATTTTTGCAAATAAAGTCAAAAAGTGTGCGACAAATGAGATATCTATAACTATTATTATGTAACACTGTACAGACATTAACAACTTAAATAAAAATAAAGTAATAGGCATTGTTTTACGTTTAACCTAACATTTTTACTTTACGTATAAATGATGTAACATTATTAGGTAAGAACATGTTCACGGTAGCTTTAACATACCTTATCAACATAATATTTAGCTCGCAGTTAAATAAGATTATCGACCTTCTGCAGGAGCTGAACATCACTATGATGGAAATTAACCACCCTACAAACATTCACACCTAATCATGTTACGAATTCTTACAAATTTATTTCCAGGTAATAAGTGTCCATATCACTTCACTAATCACTAGCTTTAACTTCCATATTTGTACTGCGAAGCGGCAAATAACACCTATGACAAAATAAAAAAATATATTATAATAGATGCACATGCTGGCGTGTACGGACATTAAAATCGCTTGTCATACATAATGCAGAGCAGAGCAGAGCGGCGTAGCACGAATTTTTAACATGAATACTTACCTGTACAAATATAATGTTTTATTAGGGTCAAATCTTCTTCTATACTTATAATAAATCTGTAGAGAGTTCAATTCTGTACATGAAATATATTTCCAAAATAACTATCAGGGGGTCATTAGGGATCGATACTGATGCCAAAAATGCAATCAGTAAAATTTTTGTCTGTCTGTCTGTCTGTATAAACGTTATAGAAACAAAAACTACTCGACGGATTTTAACGAAACTTGGTACAATTATTTTTCATACTCCTGAGCTGGTTATAGTATAATTTTCATCACGCTACAATCAATAGGAGCAGAGCAGTGAAGGGAAATGTTGGGAAAACGGGAGAAGTTACTCCATTTTTTAAGCTTCCGTCGTGTGTGCAACCTTAATGGTTAAAGCTACACAGAAATCAAGGCTATAGGCTATATATAATTAAGACCAATAGGGGCGGAGCACCATTATTCCACGCGGACGAAGTCGCTGGCAGAAGCTAGTTAAAAAATAATTTTACTAAATGCACATTCCAAGTTTATTTTTTTTTGTCTGTCTGTTTCTGTTTAACTCCGGATCGGCGGTTCGGATTTTGATGGAACTTTCATTGGCTGATAGGTAATGTTATAAAAGGTAATAAAGGCACCGTTTTTTTAGACTACCATGCACGGGACTACAGAGTCCCGGACCTTTGAAAAGAGAACGTGGGGCGAAGCCAATACGTAGTAGCTCTTTGAAACAACTTCAATCAAATGTTTTGGTGACACATAACTGGCGATTATCCATCATCCATCTAGGGACAATCCCCGGTTTGTCTATTGGTGCTTGGTCTATTATGACGGGATGATAGTGGAATAGGATACGGAGAACTACGGGAACCTACCACCCATAAACATGGGCAGGCACCACCTGCCAGCATATTATGTCATATAAAATAGGCACGTAAAAATGGCAGACGGAGACTTGCTAGCGACTGACCGGGACCGCCAAGCTCATATTGCAAAAAGGGAGCAACGAGGACGTGAGCGGTTGCCATTTATCAAATTTCATCAAAATCGATTCAGCAGTTTTACCATGAAAGGGTAATGTTGATTAACAAGCAGTTACCAAAGCTTCGACGATGTAGAGCAAAATATCCAAATCTAGATAGTAGTTTACTGTCGCTGTTGTTGAATTTCACGCAGAGGGAATTATTGCCGCAGCTTATAGCGCAAAACTTCGCAATGCATACAACAAATTGCTTAGGGAAAAGAAACACATCAGATATAATTTTAATTAGGAACTGTATTTTATAAATCAGGTACAAATGACAGTTACAAATATCAGGTACATACGTCGTAACTCTTACATTGTTTTATATTTCCTTACATAATCTATTGTCTCAGTCAAGTTTTTCATAAAACTGCTAATTGTTAAAATTAAGCATTTACACACAAAATAAAATCGCTATTGAGTAGCATTTATAGAAAGTATATAATATATGTATTGAACTTTATTTCATGACGAGCCGATTTTTCAAAAAGGTTTACTCCCAATACAAACAGCTGGGGCACCTAAAAATATTGCGCAAGCATGACTAATGTTAACGCTGGAATGTTAATTATTATAACTAATATGGCAAAGGTAAATAAATTATTTTCTGCGACATTGCAGAGCGAGACAACATTAAAATTTATATTATACAGAACAAGACAAATTAAACATCATCTTTTGCTGACGTGGCGATAAGGCACTCGATTTTTTAATTTATCTCTGTCAGATAACATTGTCTAAACTAGACTAGTGTCATTTGTTCCCCGGAACTAGCAAGGGATGGGGAAGTTTCTCCACTTTTGACATTAATTGTATGGTTTTTCAAAGGAATATAAATTGTATGTTTATTTACGTCATAGTAATACTCCCAGTGCAGTCAAAATTACACAAAAAAATCATGCACAGTATACATACGATAAACATTCACTCACTTCATATTTTTATTTATGATGTATGTATATGTAAACAGTAAATCGTAACCCTCATTTAAGCGTTTTACTGTCACTTAATACTTTAAATGCACCATAAAAATCAGCACCATTAATACCTTAATAATTAAATGCAGTCAATGTATAAATTTAAGACTATTCCTAACATTTGGTGTGAAAATAAAAAAACTACACAAGTCGTCGCTGTTTGGCAATACAATCAAACTTATTTCCCGCTGACCAACTGAACACAGACTATTGGGCTAGTTTCGTGTTAAAGTGCAGTTCATTCAAGATGAACAACTGCGTGGGGGGGCCACGCAGTTGTTCATCCTTCCTTCCTTACCGACCAACTAGGAAAAGTATCTATTTCTCTGTCATCAATATTTAGGTTATTTTTTATTTGATCACAAGAGATTTTTGTTGTTGTTTGTTATCCACTTTATAGGTCCTTACAAAAATTTGCATTCCTTTGTGATCTATCATCTCGTACTTTATACCTAGAACTTTGATTACTACTAGACGTGATACATTTATGATATAATTTTTTTCCTAGTGGATCGGTGAAGAATAAATATTGTTTCATTTTTTTTATCAAAATAAAACCGCACTGGTTGGCGTAATCATACTGGTTCAGTTGGACAGTGGATAATCAAATCAATATTTTACTAATCTAATTACAAATTGTTCATAAAATCGCATTTTTAACAATAGTTATTTCAGTCCATGTCATAATTATTAATACTACACACAGCATAAAATCGCAATAAGCTTCTCGTTTCTTAAGAACTATATCACATAATAATTGTAAAACCAGTCTCATAAGTTTCAATACTGATCTCAATAGTTATTAAAAATAAACATTCGACAGACCGTACTTTAATCCGACATGAATCTCTATGAATGTGGTGAAAGATAGATCTAACGCAGTTATTTTGGAATGGCAATGTTTATGATAGCAACTAATAGAAAAAATCTTACTTTTGGAGAAAAGCAATCCATAATTAGCAATTATTAATGAATCACTTAATTCGCAATAATTAATATTGCCATTGTTTTAACGAAATTGTTTTTACATTTATTTATTTACCTCAATTTCATGTACGATAGTGATACATGACTGGTATGGAATGCCTAGTGACCGTATTAAGTCCGCCTCTTAATGCTGCCACAAGGCATTCTATACCAGTCAACCTTTAATAATTTATTAGGTACCATGTAAGTAAACGCTAAAAAGTTAAGAGCCACCCAGATTATTAAGTACTATACAACAACTAAGATACCAAAGATCATCATTTTTCCTGTTCTTACTACATTGGAGACAGAAGCCAGTGTAATCGATCAGCAGTATGTTTACATAAAGCGAGGTATTCTAACGGTTGATATCGCCACAAATGTACTAATTTAAAATGGTAACTAGCGTTAGTTCACCTGCCAGCCACATTCATTAATATGTGCCATGTCGGACTAAAAGCGCGAAATGTTAAATCGAAAAATAAAATCACAATCGCAGAAAGTCAGATTCTCAAAACGTTTGATTCCCATGTCCCATGAATGACAGTATATGCTAATAAAAATTGCGAAAGTTTGTGAAAAGTGTGTGTTTGTGTTTATGCTTGTTACTCTATTTCGTAATAATGAGATACTGAATGGATCTGGATGAAAGGAGGATGCAAATTATGATCCCATCCTCCGACACCTACATATACGTCGGTAAATAGGTATTTTTTAGCTCAAGAAATTCCTATAACTCCAAGTTCCACATGTTAGTCCATTTAAAGTGATTATTAAACATGGGAGTTTAAGCAATAGCCGCCATAGAACAAAAACAGAAAAATTTCGAACAACAAGACGTTGTTGTATTAATGTCATATTAATATTTTGTTTTAGTAAGATTTTTGGATACTTTCTATGGGATGGGAAATAACGTCACAATTTTCTAAAAATATGGTATGATGGAATTCCCCGCAGACATATATTGCAATACAAATCTAAAAATTAGTCATTTAATATTCCGAGAACGTGACTTTATTTTTCGGCTTGACAGCTAAATTAGTTCGTAAGTGGTAAAAAAAATCATTAATTATACATAGTTTAAATTGTAACATAAATTCGCATATTCAGCGTCGTCATAATAGCCACGGGAGGCGTACATACCTCGTCAGTTTTCAATGGAATGGAGGATAGTTATGTGGCTGTGGGGGATATCTGCCCATAAGATACGGATTATAATGCTGAGTGCCTTGCACAGGAGGTGCCGTCGCTGAAGTAGAAGGCCGAACTGGTGCTCGAGGAGTCACCACACCACGAACGGGGGCGTTGGGATACGATTGCTGAATGTTTGGTACATCTGTAAGACATTCAAATTCAGAACAGGTGTCATATTAAAATATCAATCTCATAAATGTAACATTAGCACAACTTACGACTCGAAGTTGAAGGGTATGGTTGTGGATAGTAGCCCCGAGTGGGTGGTGGTGGTACCGAGGCCTGGTAAGGCATGTACGTGGCAGGCGCAGCAACCGCCTGCACTGTAGGAGGATGCGCCACGTTCGGGGGATGTGGGGCACTTGCAGGATGGGCGACACTCGGCGGGTGGGGAGCAGTGGAAGGATGGGATGGATTAGAAATATGCGGCGACGTCGGCAGATGCGACGCGGCCGGCGTGAGCACTGCGGGGCTAGCTGTCACGCTCGGGTACGTGCGAACCGGAACAGTTGTAGTGCTTGGGTATCTGCTGGAACTTGGAACCGCCGCTGGAGCTGCAGCGTCTACTTTATGGCCATTCACAAAATGGCTAAATCCATTGATTGGATTGTTGCTTATGTTAGAAGTACTTGGTCTGACTCGATCAGAATTAAGTGTATCTTTCGTCTGAGATTCATTTCTTTCGGTGTGCAGTGTGTTAGCTGAAACAATATACAATATACACCTGAATGCAACGACGTGGAAGAGAGATACTTTTGTTTAAATCATCAAATGACTCCTCCCGCTGTAGGCGGAGCGGGATGGAGCATCAGACTCTTACTTTAAATCAAAACTATATAGATACATATAAGACTTACTTTTTCGAATAATTTCCAACACTGCTTGTAATACATCAGTAGATGTATGATTGACAGGGTTTGCCCTCCTAGCGAATGCAGTCAGGGAGTGCAACAGTGCCGATTCTTCCACTCCTACACTGGGTGCCGGCGCCTAAAAGATGGAGCAATCATTTTTATAGAATTCACGGAGCCTTAGTAGTAACGTATTTTATTTCAACACTTACGGCCTCCACCTGGTTTCTTTGATTACTAAACACGTAATCCATCAGTTGAAGTAGGAACTGCTTTGGAACTGTGGATGTTCCCTGAAAATGAAAATGTCACTCGGTAAGTAGTACAACCACCCCAGTTGTTATAAAATCGGAGCTTTGTGAAAGCAATGTTAAGAAATAATGTGACTTACGGAAACGAACGATGGAGTTGGAGTGAACTGGGCCACCGGATCGTGAGCTTGCGCCTGCTGAGACGACCCCTACGGTAACACACCACCAAGAACACATTAACATATCAAATTACATAATAAGTATAGACGCATGAGAACGTATTAGGCAGTGTTAGAAACCCCGAAAATGTGTTTTTTTTTTTACTGTAAATAATATAAGTATAAGCAATAAACTAATAAGGTATATATATAATATCTTTGAGTAAAAACTTTTTACAGTAAAACAACAGAAAATAGTGGAAAGGTATAATGTGTGATAAAAAATTAGAAACCAGAATACATGGTTTACTTGTCTGATATAACGAAACTTTGGCGTTCAATAAAAAAACTAAGTATAGACTAGGCTTATCGAAACCGGAGTAAAGTATCGAAACTTTGGTACTTAAGATGATAGAAACCATAGACTACTTGTATCTCACGATGACACATTTTTGGGGTCTCTAAAATACAGTTGTAAGGCATCCAAATTACCTCTATATAATCATCCAATATGCGGAACAATTCCGGACTTACAACTGACTTCAAGAACAAACGATCTTTTTCATTTTCTTCCAAAGTCTTTTCATACATGTATGTTTGATATTCCCTCTCGCACTCCAACTTTTGAATTTCTTGTCGGCACAGCTCAAACCTAAAGGTAGAATGGAGAGAATGTTAATGCAATGCTATTTTATAATAATAAAATAAAGTGTTAGCGTGTAGCAGCTAGTTTCTAAAATCAAACAAGCCTACCTTCATTGAACCGTATAGTCGTATTATTACCGGACGGCATAGCGTACAGACCGACGACCGCGATAACACGAGACCATCAGACCAAGAGCCACTATGGCAATATTTAGATAATTATCATCGCTGTGCAGGCTCATCCGATGGGTGCTAATGATTACTTTCCTATTTCATTGATTGGAAGAGATGAAAACTAAACTTGACATGTTAAGCAAATTGAAATAAATTTGTATTAAAGTATCTATGTGCATATTATTTTGATGAACTCTTCTTCAAATTATTAGATCGCACAGCATTTCCTTTGTATTACGAGCCGCGGGTAATTTGCCTTTCAGATTATAATAAAATTATTTTTAGGTAGAATTCATATAAAACTGGCAGTCGAACTCTATGAGGTAGATGTCTCGGTATTAATGAAATTTTGCATAGGTAATGCAAGCAAATATATTATAAACATTAATACATACTGAATGCTAAAAATTCGCTTCTCGAAATATTTTACTCGGAATCAGAACGCGCTTCGCTTAATAACACTCGCCGATTCATGATCACTTTCATACTTCCTCATGTTTGTTAATTAAATTCCCGTTAACGCAGCGTACAATTTTTACTTAAATTTGTTTCAAATAATATCATGCGTACAAATATGGAGAAGAATCTTATTATTCCAAACCTGAGTTCCCGCTGGATACAGTGTTCGCAGAGACTGTCAACTACAATGGAGCTCTCCGCTTTCCTCGCTTTGCTTGGCCCGGCTGAGAACAAAATAAATACGCGCCAAGCAAATAACATTAGCTATCCTAAATAAAGTTGTGTTAAATGCATCAAAAGTTATACATTCTGAAGCGGTAAAAACACTGGCATTTTATAAAGAGCATTTAAATAAACCAGGGACCACCACAAAAATTTGAATGCAAAAGAGACCCAAGGAATGATGGATGATTGCGCAAAAGATGATATGAAGGAGAAGGGAGTGAATAATAACGGCTGTTTAGACCCGGAACTGTTTAAGTTGTCTCGTGCAGGAACCAAACCCGCGACACGCAGCGCAGAAGCCAATTGTGCCGTCACGCGAAGAAAAAATATGATTGATTTTCGATATTATGTTAAATACGTACTCGTAATCAGAATCTTTTCCTGATTCCGAAGAACTTAACTAAATATCGAAAAAAAAATTAGTAGTAACGCCCTTTCTTCTTGTGAGGACAGAATTACTCAGCCACTACGCTAATTTTGCAGCAATAATAGAAAATTGCCAATTCACTGGTTGGACCGACAATTCAAAAGATAAACATTCAATTTCTCTAGTCATCCTTGGTTTATTACTCATTCAAATGTTAAAAGAAGTCAAATTACGTATACCTGATTTTGGACCAACGACAAACTAAGAATTGGGCATGCCTACTATCTTGAAACATGTGCTAATTAAAAAACATTTGGAATTACATATTTTGATTTTATACATTTACATTACATAATATATACATTTACCATCTTAATTTCTACTTGAAAAAGCTCTTGATTACATTATTTTTATTTGACTTTTTGGTTATATGCTAAAACATAGTACAGTAGTGAAATGATAAACATAGGTACAACCCACACCATTGTCCACGAATTATTAAGTAAGTTTTAATGCAGCAAAAGACAGCAGACATGTAATACATATCAATGAGTGGTTGCCGAGTTTGCGCGGTTACACGGTGCAGTCAAGCACTCTTATTTAATAGTGTTTCTATAGCCAAACGTTTAAAGGAGAATAGGTTTTTTGGTACACCCGTCCTCTACCCATGAATAACATAAATGAAAGGTTACTTATGTAGAACATTTTCTTGTGTGACAGCTAAGTCATGTAACTAATTAAATGAAATCATTAAAAACGGTGTTAATGCTGAAATATATATTTTTTATACATATTTTCAGAAGATCTTTTTCATAATCATTATTTATGATACATATCTCAATACACACAAAAATCACGCTTGTAATATAATAATATCTGAGTGAGTAATGATGAAGGTTTGTAGTAATATCTTCTATTATCGATTGATGTGAAGTATGTTAGAACATCGTTAGAATCAAATGTTGAACTCAAAAAGATCTTACTAAATGATACATGATCCATGGCTAGAGGTGCGGTATACCGAAGTAAAACTTCTTATAACTTAACAATAGTAACACTTCAAATTATGCTTTATACGAAAGTACTATTAATTGCTGTTGGGTGTGTAGTACTAAATGTGGGCAATGACTTATGACACATTACTAGAGGAGGGATATACAACCTAACTTTCGATGTGATATATTTAACATGAAATGTGTTCTATCTCTAAAAATACTATTGTTTAGTGTAAGTATATTACTAACGAATACGAATGTTGTACATAAAAAGGTCTTTCCATTGACATATGACTCATTCTTAGACGAGGCATATACTAACTTCCGATGTGAATTAATAACATTAAATGTATTATAACTCTGTAAATACTATCGTTTGATGTTAGGTATGTTACTACCAAATGTTGTACTTAAAAATGCCTTTCCAATGATACATTACTAGAAGAGGGGTATTCTAACTTAATTGCCAATGTGAAAGATTTACATATACTTTAAAATAAGTTCTATCTACAAAAATATTATCTACTGACGGTAAGACAATAAACGCTTATTCTATTATAAGTATGTTTAGACCAAATGTTGTAATTAAAAAGGCCCTTTCAATGACTTATGACTTATCGCTAGAGCAGAGGAATACTAACTTAACTTTTGTTTGAAAGATATGACATTAAATGTATTATCACTTAAAATACTGTTAATTAAAGACAGTCTGTGTAAAAAAGTTTTACTTAAAAAGACACCTGAAGTGAAAATTATTACTTTAAAATGTGTTCTATCTCTAAATTACTAGCGATTGATGGTAAATATGTTACCAGATGTTGTACTCTAAAAGGTCTTACTTATGATAAATTAGTTATTTCTAGAGGACTGGACCAACCCCCAAACATTCTCCGTTTAGATTGGATAAGTTTAAAATATTATATACGTTTTAGTAAATGCTCATAATGGTAACTTAAGACTTACTTGACTACATTTAAAATATCACATTTAAAATTTACGGCACGTAAAAATTCTTTAATTATTATGTTATTAACTTGTACGTCAAAATGTAAACAAGACTAGAGTAACACCCAGATCACGGATATAGACTGCTTTATTTAAGTAAGTCAAAATCACCGCTAATAAAGAATGCTTCAGTCATCGTTAATAATACTTAGTAAAATAGTATCGAACATAAACATCAGTACCAATACCTCGACAGTTCTTATAATAAAATACTATGTAACTACTATACAATGTCATTACTAGCTATTGGTCATAGCCAAGTAACAAATACATATGGTAAACTAGAGCGGAACATTAGAATACGCCGCTTCATATTACATGTATTTTGGTTGCATATTGATTTATAGAGAAGAGATGTCTCAAAATGGGTGTTTGATAATAATTACTAGATTTAATTAAATAATTTTTGCATGTATAAGGAACCATATATGATTACAGTAATTACCTATTATTAAAATCTGTACAATTACAATAAGTGTCGCTGGCATACTTGGTAAATGTTTTTTGCACGTAGACGTAGTACGTAAACTCAATGATGGTAACGCTTATCTGGCAGATTGCAAAACACAATTATAGCACATTCGTGAGTTTTTCTCCATTGACTCAATTTTGGCTTCAAGTTTAGCTACCATAAAAATACGGTTTTCTTTATGGTCCTTCTTCAGTTCTCATGTTCCTTGTGGTAAACACATATTATATTTTTTTTTAATCTCTAAATTAGTATTTTGTATATAAATATTCTGCACTTTTAAAATCAAAAACTTCAGCTACTAATTTGTTTAATATTACATCCAGGTAATATCAATAGTAAAAAGTTTAGGGCCGAAGTTTTTGGCAATAGCCTATTAATCGGCTTCGGCTACGAAAGGATCTTTGGCCGGACACTAAGCTAATTTGTGAGGATCCACGTAATCTTATCTTGTATATTTGTCACTCTTTCACACAAAAACCACTGAATGGATTTGGATGAAATTTGGTACACACATAGTTTATATCCTAGATTTACATCCTTGATTTTGTAATGGAGCTAAAATGTACTGACTAAAAAAACCCCTAGAGCTTTCTGCGCCGAATTAGAGCCGAAATGCTATACCGTGAATTATCTTGTGTCGCGTTATATTAAATACCAATTTTTAATTTCATGTTAAGAAGTTTTAAGCATGACGTTAACAATTTATTGACTTAAAATGTTCGTAAATTGTATATTTATAAAAAGTTTGTCAGTTTGACATATACGATTTGGGGGTCACGACCCCCGTAACCCCCCTGGGACCGCCACTGATTACATCCTGGTCAGCCATTCAAGTCTCTTCTCTTTCCGTCTCGTTCTCAAGCCTTTATAACAAGCAAAAAAAATATACTCGTGACTCTCATTTGACTCGGATGACGTCACTAGATTACTTTGTTTTCAATTGTAGACTAAATGTAGATAAAGAAAGCGTAGCAAAATAACCTGTGAATGTGCTTTCATTGTAATTTAGCGTGTTGCTACACCATCGTGAAGAAAAGGGAGTTTCCTTCGTAATGTAACGACTTTCCACTTCAAACTTATCAGCAAATGCGTGGTAATGTTTTCTGTAACGTATAAATTTACGAACAACTGACATGATAGTGACAGATCTCCTAACCGATTGGTTCAAAAGTTACTTTGCCATTCAGTTTAGAAACTTGAGAACAAGTGACGTCAAACAGGTTAAATGTTTACATAATTATTAAATAACTAGCTTTCCACCAGCGTCTTCGCCAGCGTGGGCTATACGAACTCAAGTTAAAAATGATCGAGTTTCATACAAACATTGCACCCCTTATTCACCATCCTAGTTAATATCCTTTCTTATCTGATGCCTATGTCACACAAAGAACACACCCTCCAAGTTTCAGGTCTCTGCGATCTACGGCTTAGGCGAGGGAAGCCGCTGGCGGAAAGCTAGTATGTTATAAATTAAACTGGTCTCAAATTTAAGTATTTAAAGTAATATTTTCTACAGCAAATGAATGTCAACTGTATTTTTCATCTTTTATTTTCGTATCAAACTAGTTTGCTTAATTGTATTTATTTTCATAAGGTAAAATTAAAAGAATTACAGGATCGAATGGCTTATGATGAATTAAATGTAATCTTGGTGAATTATTGACAACATTTTTATTAAAAAAAAATCTAAGTAAGTTCTATTTTGTTTAATGAGCTTTGTACATCACTATACTCGTGAAATCGATATTGATGATTTTTTATATTCGGCTTTTTAAGCGCTATACAGTTTTGACCACTAGCGCTTCTTTCCTCGCTGTGGAACTAGCAAAATTAAAAAGTAAGTGTTCTATCTATAGAATATAAGTGTGCTACCTTGACTTATACTGAATGGCAGGAGAATAATTCTGTCAATACTAAGGGAAAAATATGTAGTGAAAAATGGCGCAAACCATGTTAATGCAATAATATAAACAGTGATTTCTAATTAACATTATACTTGTTGCTATACACATCTAGATCAAAAGATTTATGAATCAGAGATTCAGAGGATACCGACAACATTTAAGAAAAAAATGGGTATCAGATATATTCGATTGGATTGAGAGGGTAATAGCTAAGTAACGGCTGTGGAATAGACCTGAGAAGTTAAACTGTCGCCGCTTAATGTTCGTACTTAGTGATCAACTCGAATGAAAACGAAACTTTCGTAAGAAACCAAGCCGCAATGCAAATCATTTGTTATTTTAAAAATAAATCTTATTATTAGCCATAGATCTAGAAGGACACAATTCGCCGAGGTTCAGAATCAGATATAAAGTTCCAATTTAAGCAAACTTTAGTACGAAAATGCACTTTAAAAATTTATAGATTTCTAGATAATTATTATGAATATTAGTAGAAAATCGAATTTCATGATAATAGCTGGTTTGGTTAGTATTTAGGTGTATATAACGCAGAGATTTAAAATGCACTGTGTTCAGAATGTAACAAATTATTAGCCAACGAAATACATTTGGACTACAAAAATTACATCTATCATGGAAATATATTTGTTGATTCAGGAGAAAATAAATATAGTCGACAACAGAATTATGCGATGTAACTTGATGTTTGTAACACTTCAAATGAATAGCTTATTCTCGAAATAAAAGCTACTTTCGCTTACTTTTTGCCATTTATCTGTCAAGTACTTCGCGCAATTTTAGAGTCAACTATACATGCCATTAGTTAACTGTTGTTTCGCCATTATCTCGATAAAAAACAGGTTTTGTAATTATTGTCATTTGACTTAAATTTCAGCCATGTTGATAATAAACAAGAGTTAAAACTTAGTATTGTTATCTAGTTTCATACAAATTTAAAGAAAATGTTATTTTTAACTACTTCTTGTATGCAATTCTCGAACTAATTTCTGTCAATGTTGAATGATCCAATAATTACTTCATATAAAAGAAAAAAAGTTAGTTGAAATTAATTTAAAACCATTGACAGATTCATTGTTACGCAAAGAGCCTAAACAGATTAAGAAAATGTGATGGAGAAATTGCATGTCACAGTAAAACTAAAAATTTTAATATTTTGTGCTAAGTATTCGCGAATGCTGAAATTATATATTTTGAATTTACTATATTTTATCTTACTTTATTTCGAAAACTGTCATATTTTTTGCTTTTCGCTGAGCGTTCATTTTTGTCATTTCAAATATTTATTGAGTTTTATTTGTTCAATAAAATAGGAAATAATGTAATAATAGATATTTACCCTCTGCAGGCTCAGCAGCACGTTTTACAGCACCAGTTTTATTGGGAGTTGTGTTTGTTGGCAGTGGGGGAGGAGGTCGACTTGCATCAAACCTGCAATGATTGTAGCTTAGTGAGTATGATAGAATTTTGTTTTACTAAAAACAAAACTCATAATTGATGGTAAAAATAAATATTAATACTTTTACTATAACCACATCAAGTATATTACTTCAAAACCCTAGAAACTTAAAATAATTGACTTAAAAAAACATATGTTCAACTTATGGATAAGCTACTTACATTGGAGGTAGAGGTGGTGGTGGCTGAGTTGCCGAAAACATAGCAGTATTGGTGAAGGGTGGTGGGGCTGTAAATTAAATATTTCACCTATTAATGCATAAAGGCGATTTTTTTTACCAGTTACACAAAACCATTAATTATTATCTAAACCTAAAAATAACCAGTGGCCTGCTCTAGCATCACACAGATAATCTTGTTGATTAAACAGCAAGGCAACAGATTTTGGCAACAAATTCTGTATGTATTTTGGATATAATCTATATTCTATGATATCTGACTTGCAAATCATATTCCATAAAAATTACATGGGACAATGTATTTATTTTTTTTTGACTTAATTTCAAAATATAGACTGGATATTTCAATGAAGTCGTAAAAGTTAATTAAATATGCCATAAGCTTAATTTTAAATGCTGACGAAAATCTTGAACATTCTGAATACTTAAACAATCCAAAAGCCAAGCTGATGTATCCCACAGTTTCTAACATATTACTAACATTTAGTCTTGGCACCATAGTTACTTTTGCTCAGCTCAAATATCTATCAAACAATGTATTACACATTGCCCAGAGCTCATGCATATCATGGCAACGACCTTTGTTGCAAATGCAGTGCTCATGCATGATCAGTGCCTAAACAATGCAAATACTGATAAAAAATCATGAATCCTGGGCAGCTCAGATTTCAGACAATAAGCAATTTTGCAAAAACCATGTCTACACCACATGTGTATAAGGTGAGATTGGTGTAATCTTACAAATTATGGGATAATGAAGTTAAGCAACAGTATAAATTATTTTAAATACCTGAAAATATTGGCGGTGTCATCCGAACTGGCGCAGTTGTAGCAGTGGGCGGCGGAGGTGGCGGCGGCGGCGCTAATATAGGTGGCAGTGGTGCTGGAGGCGGTGGTGGTGGTGCTGCAACGGCCGGCGGCGGCGGCGGCGGCGCCGCTGTTGTCGGCGGAGGCGGCGGCGGCGGCGGCGGCGGAGGTGGCGGTGCTTGCACCATGTACTCGCTCATAAACATGTTCTTTGGTGCAGATGACATCGCTGCATATCTTTCAGCTAACGCTCGTGGTATCTGACCTGTAGTCAGGAAAAGGTTCTCCTCCTCTCTAGAGGTATGCAAATACGTGCAGTCTGGCCTTATACACCCTGTTCTGTTCTGGTAATCGTGACAGAACTTTAATATTTCCTTCATGTATTCCACATCTAATTCGTGGCGGAATTTGCACTGAGCGCCTTTATTACATATACCCCAGACGAAATTGCGACATCTTTTGCTTTGAGGATCCGCCGGCGAAACATTTCTAAGCCGCGGGTCTGATGGCGCTATTGATGACACAGACGGTTGCGGCAAGGGCGGCTGGCGGCCATTTTGTTCATTGTTGTTACTCATGAACTGAAAGAAAATGATAGTTTAGAGTTCATATTTAACCAAGAGAAGAAAATATTTACGTACAAACAAAGATGTTAACTTACCGCAGCCGTCTGTGTGCACTGTCGACGTGGTATTAAAATTAATCAAATAGGTTAATGTTGTCCAAAACACCACCACTTCCAGCACTTTGAAGTTATCGCCCTTTTACGTTCTTTAATCTAGGCGTTGTTAACATTGTTGAATACGCTCGCCACCTCCAATTACAGTTTAAAATAAGTACTGTGAACTCAACATCTAAACACAAGCACAAAACTTTTGCGTTCTATGCCCCTTTTTGAACTGACTGACTGATTGAATGAATCTTTGGAATGAATTGAATGAATCTCCCAAACAGATTACCTGCAACCTGCAACATGACAGTGATTTATAAAATGGCGGCACGTCAGCCACAGATCTTACTCTAACCAAAGATATTATAACTTAAATAGCAAAATCCTAATTACTGAAAGATATTATAATTCTAAAAATATAAATAACATTACAAAGTATATTTTTGTATAAGGTACCTAGTTGGAAATACCACACTACCGAGTTGGGATATATTCCTGTTATGATAGTTGTGATTGTGATAAATAAATATTTTTGGAACAAAAAAATACACTTATGTTTGTTTTCACTGAATAAACACAAAATAAAACTATGCATGCTGCTGTAAACCTCCTCGAACAAAAAAAAAATTTTTAATGGTTGCAATCGATTAGAAAGAGAAGTTTTCCATATTAGGTGACTCTAAAAATGCCACGTTTTTCTGTATTGCTGTCATCAATCAATGGCGGTTATGTTCATTTTAATGCGGAATCAAATTCTCTAGTGTGCGATCTTCTTTTGTTTAGAATATCTTTGGTCCAAACATTTTTCTACGCAATATAGGACATTTTGTAAACGTCCTAAGCTGCATTTATGTACATGGCTGAAAAGTGAACTAACGCTAGCCACCATATTGAAATGTCATTTTGGTGATACCGGCCAAGGGAAAATTCTTACCCAAGTATTAGTAAAAATATAGCCCTATTCAATAAGACTAGATATAGTCCTTGAAATAGTTTAAAAAGGGCAATAATGAACTGCGATGCCTCTGGTGTTGTAGATATTTGTCGATCGCGGTGACTACTTAATAATCAGGAAGGTTTCGGCTTGTGAGGCACCTACTAACATCCAAATGTGTGTTAAATGTTTAAATATTGCATTTTATTGTTTTCAATTTAAGATTATTATTAAAACTTAAAAGATGAATTAATACATTACTATTTATCATGTCACGATTTACTTAAAAAAATGGAAATTTCCATTAATTGGTATCATTATCACTGAAAATGACATTTCAAGATGGTGGCTAGCGTTAGTTCACCTGTGAGCCACGTTCATAAATAGCCATGTCGGACTATACTACTACTTGACGACTACCTATCTATTTTGCTTCATTCAGAATGTTTCAAATAATATTGTTGAATTTAATGTCGAAATGAAAGAAGTTGTTAAAACGTACATAATTGAGAAAATTACGTAATTGAGAGTGCAGGGTATTCTCTTTGGAGGAGTGCCCAGCTTGGGCGGTGCAGCGCCGTGACTTGGTCGCGGCAGTCTTTGCTGCGGACCATAGTTGACACGACGGCCGGAAGCGAGAGCAGGTGGGCTGCCGTCGCCTCCTTTTGCGAGGACGCCATGCCCGCAAAAGAGGCGGTGGAAAGGAAGAGAGGCTGTCGCCTCAGGGTGGCCGACGATCTCCGGCCATCGTAGGGCGCGGCCTGCGGGCGGATCAGATCAGGAGACGGACAGATCAGGGGCATCTGTTGCTCGATCAGACACAGGCCTCGAGGCGGCGGCGTACGTGTTCCGCGCGCGCCTCACAGAAGGACGATTTTCCTGCGGCCACTGGGTGACGGGGCCAGACTTTCCATCTGCGGCATCTACGGGCCAAAACCTGCCGGGGGCGCGTAAGAATGCGCGAGCGACTCCCGTACCCCCGTCACTGTTCCGTCCCATTGGGCCAGGTTCGTCTATGAGGATTTCCCCACGTATAAAAAAAGAGTATTCTCCCTGGTTCAGGCCATAGTGCGGAGCGCGACGGAATCGGAACGAGAAGCAGTCGCCTGCTTTTGCGAAGCAGTAATGCTGGAGAAGGAAGCGGCAGACCTCACGCCCCAGCCGCCGCGGGAGACGCCACGGGCTTCGAGAGCCGCGAGACGACTCCCGGCCACCGTAGGCGCAGGGTTGCGGACGGTGAGCTATGGGTGGCACGCCGTCCGGTAAGGACCAGACCCGCGTCGACGGCGTGTTCGTGTTCCACGCGCCCCCCAAAGACAGGGCCACAGGGCCATAGCCTGCCTGCCTGGGGCTCGAAAGAGATTTGATGATTTCCCATCCGAAAAAAGGGGTATTCTCCTACCTGCTTAAGTTAATAATAAAAAAAATAAATGAAAGACGTTTATATTTCTAGTTATTTATTATTTCACTACACACACATGAGTCGAAACTCAAGTATAAAATCCTAGTACCTAGTATAGTATAGCTTGTACCTACATAAAAATGAAAGAACCAATCGATTTCTTGAACAATACATTATTCCCACGAGAGAACCTCCTCCTTTGTTTATTAACAACACACATTTTTTCATCCTTCCTCTGCTCCCCAGTAGGATAATGGGATGGATTAGAAATATGCGGCGACGTCGGCAGATGCGACGCGGCCGGCGTGAGCACTGCGGGGCTAGCTGTCACGCTCGGGTACGTGCGAACCGGAACAGTTGTAGTGCTTGGGTATCTGCTGGAACTCGGAACCGCCGCTGGAGCTGCAGCGTCTACTTTGTGGCCATTTAAGACATGGCGGAATCCATTGATTGGACTGTTGCCTTAGAATTATTCTAAGGCTGTTGCTTATGTTAGAAACGCTTGGTCTACTTCGATCTGAATTAAGTGTATCTTTCGTGTGAGATTGCATACAGTGTGTTAGCTAAAAAAAATATTATTATATGTTGTTATATGTGCTCAAAATATACATACAGAATAGTCGAAAAGGGGCGCCAAGCCGTAAAATCAAACAGACAATCACAGGGTCCACTCCAAATGCTAAAAATAGTCTCGACTTTCCCTGATCATTCTACCACATTTTCTTGACCCGATATTGTAGTCTTATAAATGTTATTATCTTGTTTATAACACGATTATTGTGAATGTACCATAATTATTATGTATTATGTGTTCTTTCTTTTTTCTAAGTAGGAAAAGATATAGCTACCGTCGTAGTTATAATATGAGTTGCAAATTCACATCATGTCGCAGTTTTCTGATTGTCGGAACATATATATCTGTAAAGATACATCATTGCATCAGAATATGCATATTTTGATCCAATTTGGAGTTTAAACACGACTTGGAAAAGCATATTTTATGAAGTGTAGCTGTTTCCCGCGGTTTCATCCGCGTCCTGAGGGAACTACGTCTAAGTCTCGTGGGTCCCATCCCATCTATTTCCGTACAAAATTTCACCCTAATTGGTTCAGTTTTAACGTGAAAGCGAAACAAATTCAATTTAGCAATACCGCTATTCAGAAACACGTTGCAACCGAACGAGAGTACTTTTTTTTTCGGATGGGATATCGTCAAATGACTCCTCTCGCCGTGGGCGAGGCGGGAGGGAGTACCAGACTCTTACTGATTTAAAACCCATCCATGTTCCTTCCTCAGCTCTGCATTCCGGGGGCGCAGTAACGGTTTCGAACATCCCGCAGCCCCGGCAGGCCATAGGGGAGGGCTCCGTCACTTTTGCTGATATTTCTTTGAGGGACGCGTGGAACACAAACGCACCGTCGAAACGGAGACCTGACCCAGCCACCCATAGTTCATCGTCCGCAGGCCCACGCCTATGGTGGCCGGGAGTCGTCTCGCGGCTGATGGAGAGTACTACTAAGGTGTATTCCACACGAGTGTTTAATTAAATTGAGAATTAAATAAAAACCCTATAATATAAGGTAAGTTAATTTTAAAATAATAAACATGCAGAAAAGCGGGAATTTCAATAATTTGACAATTTTAGCGTGACGTAAAGAAATTGGAGAGTCACAAAGTTTAAAAAAAACCGTTACCTGAATATTCTCGAGCGCGGTTCACGGGAATATAATCAAACTATGTATGTATTCCCCACTTCGCGTCTCTCTGCCACCAGAGGACTTCAGAGGAGTCACACCCACTCAAACGGGGGCGTTGGAATATGGTTGCTGAATGATCGGTGCATCTGTAAGACGTTCAAATTCTGAACAAATGTCTTATTAACATATCAATTTCAGAACTGGGACTTTCGCACAACTTACGGTCCGACGCAAACACCATAATACATTTTTGAGGTAGGAAGCCCATTCCTAACAAACTGGCGGGGAGCAGTGGAAGGATGGGATGGATTAGAAATATGCGGCGACGTCGGTAGATGCGACGCGGCCGGCGTGAGCACTGCGGGGCTAGCTGTCACGCTCGGGTACGTGCGAACCGGAACAGTTGTAGTGCTTGGGTATCTGCTGGAACTCGGAACCGCCGCTGGAGCTGCAGCGTCTACTTTATGGGCGTTGCTTATGTTAGAAGTGCTTGGTCTAATTCAATCTGAATTGAGCGTACTTTCATTCTTGATTTTTTTCGGTGTTCAATGTGCTAGCTGAAAAATAATTATTTGAATGAATGAATACTTGTTTGGGAAGAGGCATGTGCCGAGCAGTAGGACAATATAGCATACAGTTCAAAAGAATATTCATCTGAATGCAAAGACGTGGAAGAGAGACCCCTATCGCATGAATTCGAATCACAGCTACGATCGTAATTTTCAGAGATGCAAATTCAGATCGCGTCGCCTTGCAATTTCGTGTTTGTTGGACCTTACATTAATATCTTTACGACCAAACGTACGACCAAAGTATGCTTATCAATACTTTATGAAATTCGGAGCTGAAACACGACTTGGAGAAGCATATATTCAGAATAGCAATACCTGCCACAGTTTTTTTTATACAGAGCTTTAAAGCAAATCTATATAAGACTTACATTTACAAATAATTTCCAACACGGCTTGTATTATACATCAGTAGATGTGTGATTGACAGGGTTTGCCCTCCTAGCGAACGCAGTCAGGGAGTGCAACAGTGCCGATTCTTCCACTCCTACACTGGGTGCCGGCGCCTAAAAGATGGAGCAAACATTTATTTATTTACTAGCTTCTGCCAGCGACTTCGTCCGCGTGGAATAGTGGTGCTCCGCTCCTATTGGTCTTAGCGTGATGATATATAGCCTATAGCCTTCCTCGATAAATGGACTATCTAACACTGAAAGAATTATTTAAATCGGACCAGCGGTTCCTGAGATTAGCGCGTTTAAACAAAATGACAACATTTCCCTTCATTGCTCTGCTCCTATTGATTGTAGCGTGATGATATGTATACTATAACCATCTCAGGAGTATGACAAATAATTATACCAAGTTTCGTTAAAATCCGTCGAGTAGTTTTTGTTTCTATAGAGTTTATACAGACAGACAGACAGACAGACAAAAAATTTACTGATTGCATTTTTAGCATCAGTATCGATCCCTAATCACCCCCTGATAGTTATTTTGGAAATATATTTCATGTACAGAATTGACCTCTCTACAGATTTATTATAAGTATAGATAGAATTCACGGTTCGTTTTTAGTCACGTATTTTATTTCAACACTTACCTATGGCCTCCACCTGGTTTCTTTGATTACTAAACACGTAATCCATCACTTGAAGTAGGAACTGCTTTGGAACTGTGGATGTTCCCTGAAAATGAAAATGTCACTCACTAAGTAGTACAACCACCCCAGTTGTGCTATAATCGGAGCTTTGTGAAAGCAGTGTTAAGAAATAATGTGACTTACGGAAACGAACGATGGAGTTGGAGTGAACTGGGCCGGATCGTGAGTTGCGCCTGCTGAGAAGACCCCTACGACGGTAACACACCAACAACACATTACCATATCAAATTACATAATACTGTATAGACACATGAGAACGTACTGGGTATCTAAATTACCTTTATATAGTCATCCAATATGCGGAACAATTCCGGACTTACAACTGACTTCAAGAACAAACGATCTTTTCGTTTTTTTTTCATACATGTATGTTTGATGTTCCCTCTAGCACTAGTTAAATTTTTGCATTTCTTCTTGATACAGCTCAAACCTAAAGGTAAAACGGAAAACATGTTAATGATTTTTAGGGTTCCCTACCCAAAGGGTAAAATGGGACCCTATTACTAAGACTATATCCGTCTGTCTGTGTCAACAAGCTGTATCTCATGAACCGTGATAGGTCGACATTTTCAGATGATGTATTCCTGTTGCCGCTATAACAAATACTAAAATCGGCCAAGTGCGAGTCGGATTCGCGCACGAAGATTTCCGTACCTTTCTATAAAACATAAAAAATAGTTATTAATCGTGTCTAATGTTGTATCTATAGATAGATAATGGTACTCGATGGTGGCGTCGGTGGTAATTCGACTCGCACTTGGCATATTTTGGTGGGTTATCATAATTGATTATAAATAAATTTATTATTATTTAAAAGTGATCTTATTATTTGATTCTTTTTACCTGCATTTGCAATAATGTAGGTAGATAAGAGTACCTACAATAAATTAAGTAAATGTGTAGAATAAAATAAGGTGTACCTAACAATATGCGAAGTAGGTAGTTACCTATTTGCCGGAACAAATATGTCATCACTATCAGACTATACATATATTGTCCCACCCAGCAGTTCTGCAGGCCTCTTCTCATACAGAGGAGGCATTGATCACCACGCTTGCTCAAGGCGGATTTGCGATTTCAGACTTTTTTGAAGTTCTGGTTTTCTCACGATGTTTTCTTTTACCGTTAGTGACATCTAAAATATCGAAAAAAAAATTTAGTTACGATCTTTCTTCTTAATATGCCAGCAGAATTGAAGGTTGGTTGCATCACACTTTATATCACTTATACTGATATCGATCATAAGCAAGTTTTTACTATAATCTGTTCCAATTGATTTTACGAAATAAAAATATATAAAAAAAAAACAGAAATATATAAATTAAACGGCATTAAAACCTCTCATTAAATCCTTACGCAGATTTGTTAATTTCTGTGGCGGAATTAGAACAAAATATGTTACGACTTTGTTTAAATTTTTCGTAACATCAATTGGAACAGAGTATACTTATTATGTTATTAAGACAAAGATATACGTAAGTATAATAAACTTTTTTACTTCTAAATGAACTTTTGCACGTGCTTCTAACAGCATTCGACCAGCCTAACAGGACAGTGTGGAGAGAACCTAATTTAAATAATTAAATTAAGACCATGGTTTTCAACTAAACTAAGTACGCGGTAAGGGCTCCCACCAGTGGAGAACGAACCTGGGCTTAGGGCATCACAGGGGAGGACTACTAGGGAGGGACTAGCTGGATCATATCAAGAGATATAATAATAATGAAGTAGGTACCTACTTAAACAATATTATTATAAACTAGCTGTGTCCGCGGCTTCACTCGCGTGCGCATCGTAATCCTTACTAATATTATAAATGCGAAAGTAACTGTCTGTCTGTCTGTCTGTTACGCTTTCACGCCAAAACTACGAGACCGATATAAATGAAATTTGGTACAGACCCTGAGGAACAACATAGGCTACTTTTTACCCGGGTGCGCTAAGTAGTTTCCTCGGGATGCGGGTGAAACCACGGGAAACAGCTAGTATACAATAAGTAGGTAATTTGGAACTACCTTACGCACCCGAATAAAAAAATCCTATGGTTCTTCCCCAAGACTCAAGCTACATACCAAATTGCATTAAGCGTACACACACAGATTGACACACTTTCGCATTTTATAATATAAGCTTAGATTATTCCATTTCATAATATATAATCTAAGAATATAAGTAGGTACGTAGATATTAGCATGGATGGCGGGGTCAAATATTTAAATCCTTTGCATTTGAGTAGGTATTCCATCAAAAACCTAAGAATTGATGTAATATTATCTATACTTTACGTAATAAAATAGAATTAACATATGGATCAACTCACTTACAATGGAGGTAGAAGGGGTTGACTTGCTGAAAACATAGCAGTATTGCTGAAGTGTTGTGCAGTGTTAACACTGCACCTCCCGCTGTAAAAGAGATATTTACATAAAATTATCAACTATGAATACATAAAAGTGGTGTCACCGGGACAGTTCAGATTAAAGCAAATAGATTAGTTCTTTATTATGTAGGTACATCAAACATCAAAGTGGTCGGCTGTGATAACGGTCAACGTGGTATAAAAATCAATCAATGTAGAATAATGGAATCAAACTGCTACCACTTTGAGCACAGCCTGTTCTAGCGTACCTATAGATTAGATTATAAATAATTCCCATGTGATTTCGACAACCTTTTACAATTTACATGCTACAGTAGGTAGGTACTTACCTCCGCGCTCAGCCCGCCATTTTGTTATGGTAACTACCGCCGCCACTGCGTTTGTTTCTCAAGTGTTTGTTGTAGTCGTCAAGAATAAAATAAGAAGCTTATCATTTTTTTTGTAAGATGTAGATTTAACTTAAAAAATAGTTCCAGAGGTGTGCCCGTAAGATGACCCAACGACCAAGCAGATTATAAAAATATTAATTAATTGGTTTTCTGCTCAAATACCACTACTTGAATCGCGATAGATGTACCTAGTATTGTCGCGCAGCGGTTTCGCAATATTAATCTCGTAGCGGAGACGTACTGCGGTGCGATGCGGTGCTTGAGGCCAGAGGCCAGAGGCCTCAAGCACCGCTTTTGAACTATCTGACCGACTACCAGTGAGTGACCAGTGACCAGCAGGCAGGTGTTATTTATATTATATTTACCACAGATTACAGCATATTATTTTATTACACTGCCACAGAGTAACAATTGTATTATAACAAAGAACTTGTACGACTGGAGGCCAAAGTCCCAAGAAGTACAGGACATCATTGGTCTGGTACAGATTCCACCAAAGCGAAGATGAAACGAGAGGAGCGGAAATATGTTTTAAACAACCAAAAGAATTTCGTTACTCACACATCTCCTCTTCACTCTGCTTTGGTGAAGACCGATGAGCTATAGTATTTGAATGGCGCGATCAACGCGGAGATGCGAGCTATGCCTCATAAGTCCTAAGTCTGTGCGTCGTGTCGGCAGTGCTCTGAAAATCTAGCTCTATACTCAGAAACTTCATCACAGGAATTTTAAAAATAATGTTTGGATTGTCTTTGGTAGACCTTCTCTTTATTAAATATTACAATAAGGAGGGTATTACGTAGTTTGCGACAAACATGAAAATATCTAAATTGGTACCAAAACGTCCAAAATCTTCCATCATAACACGAAAACGAATATATGTATAGTTAACGTGCGAACAAGTGCTTGAAGCACATAGAAGAATCAAGCTCAAGCGTCTTATCTTTATGCAACTACCCTCATTAACGCTCGCTGTTCCATTGATGCTTTGTAATTAACTATAATGACAGCGACTAACAAATAAGTTGTAGCTCAAGATCCCGCGACGATCAGACCTTTGTTATTTTAGAAAATGTCCCTAATACAGGTAAAAACGATCCCTGACTATGAAGTTTGGTTCACGGTTGTTTTGAAAGTTAACAGGTAGCAAAAGTGTATAAAATTACTCCTGGAATTCGTTAAAGTATAACTCAGTTTTTATATATTTTATTTGGAACAACAAAATATAATACCACCTCGTCCATTGTCAGACACCCTTAAATTATAATGAATAGTCCGGTCAATCTAGACATTTCGCAGGTGCATAAAATCACAACAAGCTGAAAATCAATAAAATTGGTCAAAACATAATTATAAATAAAAAATTTAAGTTCCCCATCAGGGAATATATTTTTTCCCGTGTTCTATACACGGGAAAAAAAAACTTTTTACAAAAAAATAAAACCGACTTCCAAAAAAAAAACTGAAAAGTAAAAAATATTTTTTATTTAAACGCTTTACGACCAAAACATCGGTCTAGAAGTCGGTGTCTTGTAAGTTACTATTGTTAGTATTTCGCCACCGACTTCTAGAGCGATAGCTGTACAATGATCGATAGAAAAAAAATCAACATAACCATATAGATAATTTATATAATCTACAATTTTTGTCTTTTCAGCTTTCTAGTACTATGAACCTCTGAGCTATGCTGCGGACATGGCGAAACTATAAGGATTCCTTGTCGACTACGGAACCTTAAAAACTGAGCTTTTTATAGGTAAACCTTTGCTTACTGTTAACTTTTAAGCAACCGTGATCCAAATTCATAGTCGTTCATACCTGTATTAGGGAGATACACTGATAAACTTTCAGGTTTTATAAAAAGAACTTCGTTAGTCTGATCGTCGCGGGCTCTTACTCTATTAGTTCGTTGTATGCAATTTTGTATAAAAATTAAAAAAATCAAAAAACCCGACTGCGTAAAAATACTCTATTATAAACTAAAAAGAATAAAACAAGTCTGGTTGATCTGAACTTTGACAGTCGGGACCCATATTGGATAGGAATGAGTCTAGATTATTTTTTTTTTTAATTTATGTTTTTATTTTATTTTTTTTAGTTTACATAATATATTTTTTGAATTGATCTTTTTACTAGCTTTCATTTGATACCCATATTGCTACGGTAAGAAAAAAATCTGCTTCCCCCCCATTCCGCCATTTGCGGGCGCCGTTTTGAAAATCTATATAGCCTATTTCACTACAATTTAGACAAATCCAACGACACCTCATATGTCAATAACCGTCCAGCCGTTTGGGCTGTAGGGCGTGCCAAAGAAATGAACATACATACATACATACCTACATACACTCGAAAAACATAACCCTCCTTCTGTCGCAGTCGGGTAAAAACGCTATTCATTCGATCATAGCACTTTTTTTTTTTTTTTTTTTTTTCGGATGGGAAATCATCAAATGACCCCTCCCGCCGTGGGTGGGGCGGGTGGGAGTGTCAGACTCTTACTGACTAAAACCCATCCATGTTCCTTCCTCAGCCCTTTGTCTTCCGGGGGCGCGGTATCTCTTTCGAACGTCCCGCAGCCCCGGCAGGCTATGGCCCAGTGGGAGGGCCCCGTCGCTTATTGCTGACAGCTCTTTGAGGCGCGCGTGGAACACGAACGCGCCGTCGACGCGGGTCTGGTCCTTGCCGGACGGCGAGCCACCCATAGCTCACCGTCCGCAGCCCCGGGCCTACGGTGGCCGGGAGTCGTCTCGCGGCTCCCGACGCCCGTGGCGTCTCCCGCGGCGGCTGGGGCGTGAGGACTGTCGCTCCCTCACGCGTTCCGCCGCCTCCTTCTCCAGCATAACTGATTCGCAGAAGGAGGTGACGGCCTCCCATTCCATCTCGCTCCGGACCATGGCCTGAACCAGGGCCGGACGCGAGAGGTCGCCGCCGCCGATCGCCCCTACGAGGACACGGCGGTGCCCCGCCCAAGCGGGGCAAACCTCCACCGTATGCTCCACCGTGTCCTCCGGGCGATCTACGCAATGGTGACACCCGGGCGTTACCTCCCGCCCGATTTTGTGCAGGAACCTCCCGAAGCAACCGTGCCCGGTAAGGACCTGCGTCAGGCGGTAGGTGAGGACGCCGTGGCGTCTCTCTAGCCACTCCTCAAAGAGGGGACTTACCGCCGCGATTGCGGCGTGCCCTGATCATAGCACTTAATTTTTTTCTTACAACGACGGTAGTAAAATATTCGGCAACTTCATTTTAATTAAATGAAGTTGTTTTCTTGAATTCTATGAGTATGATGCTCGATTTAATAATATTGCTATAATGGAAAAATAGGGATGTGAAGGTTTAAAATTTCAAAGTTTCGTCGCTATTATTGTAGGGTATCGAAACAGCTTTGTTTGCACATTCTTATATATTTTTTATTTATTTACTTTTATTTTATTAGTTTTCGAACAAGTTTACTATGCGAAAAATCTAACATATTTGGGTGATGACCACCAATCGATTAACATAAACGCGGTTCGCGGAATTCGTATGGGATTAGCAACCTATCAAGTCTCTTATTTGCAAACTCAATTCACTATTTATTGATTCCAAAGCAACAAAAAATCTAATTTTATAGTAAACTAGCTTCTGCCAGCGACTTCGTCCGCGTGGAATAGTGGTGCTCCGCTCCTATTGGTCTTAGCGTGATGATATAAATGGACGACAGATGTCCTCGATAAATGGACTATCTAACACTGAAAGAATTATTTAAATCGGACCAGCGGTTCCTGAGATTAGCGCGTTTAAATAAAATGACAACATTTCCCTTCACTGCTCTGCTCCTATTGATTGTAGCGTGATGAAAAGTATATAACCAGCTCAGGAGTATGACAAATAATTGTACCAAGTTTCGTTAAAATCCGTCGTGTAGTTTTTGTTTCTATAGAGTTTATAAAGACAGACAGACAGACAGACAAACAGACAGACAAAAATTTTACTGATTGCATTTTTGGCATCAGTATCGATCCCTAATCACCCCTTGGTAGTTATTTTGGAAATATATTTCATGTACAGAATTGACTTCTCTACAAATTTATTATAAGTACTAGCTGTTTCCCGCGGTTTCACCCGCATCCCGAGGGAACTACTTAGCGCACCCGGGTAAAAAGTAGCCTATGTTGTTCCTCAGGGTCTATTCTATCTCTGTACCAAATTTCATTTATATCGGTCCAGTAGTTTTGGCGTGAAAGCGTAACAGACAGACAGACAGACAGACAGACAGAGTTACTTTCGCATTTATAATATTAGTAAGGATTTGAATTGGTAGCTTTTTGGCTTTAATAAAGTCCCTTTTTATGGAAGTGGTGTCTTAGTCTTTGTCCAAAGAAAGTTGATAGACATTATCCTAAACATTTTTGCAATCGATGGTAAAATTCTTTTATATTTTTACTAGGAGTCCAATACCCACCTGATAGTTAATAATTCACCGCGGCAACGTTAAAGACAGTGCTATAAAAACTTGGAACAACTGTTGACGAATAACTATAGCGACGATAGACACAATTATAAAGCAGGTAGTTTAGGAACCAATAACAACCACATAAATCTCATTAGATAGATATTTTAATATACAACAATAACTTCCATCGCAACTCATTTAAATCTCTATGTAAAAAAAGCGGTAGCGATTTTTAATGAAACATTTTTACAACTTCATTTCGCCACGGTATAACTTATTTATCTGTCGTATTATGAGACCAAGTGGCATACTCTAACTCAACGAAAACGAAGTTTCGTTTGAAATTCGGAACTTTTCCTTGTCAATTTTTCGGTAAGGTTCAAACGATTATTATATATGGATAGTATAAGTACATCCCTCTTTGTACAGAGCATCAGATCGCACCTTACCGCACCACAAAAAAGTTATCGTCTATTCTCGGTCGTTCCGAAGTTTCGTTTTGGTGAGTTAGAGTAGGCCCCCAGGTAATAAACTAGTTAATATGTATAGTAAGAACTGGTCGGGGAATTGACAATAGTAGGGGGATGGAAAACATTTTTATGACCAACAATAATGATACCTAAATATGTCACTAGATAGGTATTTCATATACTAGAGAAACTGCTGCTGCTCATTTTAAAATGCCGCATGAGAAATGCTTTGTCGATTTTCTGTAATTCATTTTATATGTAGTTCTTTTCATTTTCATATTTAGGTACACTATATATAATGAAAACACGGTTATCTAAATCAATTGTCTCGTATGTTAAAATACTTGTCTAATGACATGTTTGTCGGGTATAGGTGATCACGTCTACCACAGGAGGTTCAATCGCGTTTTCTTCATCTCATGTCTCCTTGTTAAATACAAATTCCATAGACAAACGGTAGAGGGAACGCGCGTGAGTCCACCCTGGCTAGACTTCAGTGTCCGATCTCCTTTTAATCAGATTTTATTGTTGTCATTTGATTGACGTTCACGTCACGTGACGTTCGTTCTTATGCCCAAAAATAAATATATTTTAATATTTGTTTTTGCTTTTAGCATACGTTATAAATTATTAATTTAAAAACATAGGTTTTTCCTATTTCGTATATTCATTTGTAATCATAAAAATATAGACCAGTCATCTTAGGAAAACGTAAATTACAATCTCGGAATGAAAGGTTGTATATCGTACTATAAAAATAAATGCGGAAGTTTGTGAGGATATATACAGAGTGGCCCAAAAGGTGGCAACAAAATCTACATTCCTCATAACTGTGGCCACATGCTCTAAATCTAACAAACGAATCTTAAAAAAAACCGGCCAAAGAAAGATCACGCAAAATACGTGCTTTGTCGTGAACCTGTGGAAACCAGCCCGCCTAAACCTAACACTATAAAGATCCCAATAATAATTTAAGGTTACTTAATCTCCGTTGGCGGCAGCCCTAGAATCTTGGACCAATAAGAAGCGAGATAATAACGAATTTTCACGACCTTTGACTTTGAATATATCAAGAAGCGGACGTAAGATTTGTACAATTTTACCCGCGTCCCTAGGGAACCAGATAAAAGCAGCCTGTAACCGACTCCAAAGTTCCTTTTCATCTAAATCGGTTCAGCTGTTTACCATGAAGCATAACAAATAAACAAACTAACTTTCGCATTTATAGTATTAGGAAGTTAAGATTACCTTTCATTACTAGGTGAAACCCTAAAATGACTGGACTAACTACATAATTTGGACCTGGAGCACACTGGTATTCAGCTGCATCAGGTTAGATTGGAAGCCCACCCCAACATAGTAAGGAAAAAGGCTCTTATGCTAAATAGATGATGATGCATTTGGATTTAGAACCACCCTAAACCAATATTTAAATACAGTGTAATAAAATAAATATCTTAGTTTAGAAAGTTGTGAAGTAACCACATTATAAATGTGTTACGGAGGTTAAGACACTATTCAAGTCTATCGTTACAGTACACCATTAGTTGTACACATGATAAGTTAGTCTTTAAATATATTGTTTGTGTTGCATTCTGTTTCGGCCAACTGTTGGCATTATCACTCGTTTTTCATATCACACAATCTGGAGACGAGAGGGAACCGAACAATGCGTAACTGATTCGCGTAGTCACAAACTATTGCGTCCTTCAATGGTAATATCTGTCTCACGAAGATACATCCGTCGCTTTGGCCTGAAACAATAAAGATTATATTCAGACCAAATCAGTCTTTACTTTCCTTGTTTTACTAATTACACGAAACGTCTTCAGTGCGGGATAATCGCCTTGTGTACCTGAATACGGCAAAGTAAAAGGGCATACCCTTTGGTTTTGACGTAGTCGGAAATTTGAATTTTATCAGTCTATGTACGCTACTGAACGGGCCGACTAATATATTGTGTATATATAAGTGGGAAGTGCGAAGACAAAAGGATAATATAGATAGTCAGATCATAAACTGACTCAATTTAAAAGGGGGCTTTTAAATTCTTACCTAAAAGTACTCGTCGTATGACGTCACCGCTGCTGAGATCGTACGCGGTGAGCCCGCTGCGGTCGCCCATCACTAACATCGTATGTGTTAGTGGTAACATCCGGCTCATGTAGTTAAGACCCTAAAACAGTAAATGTCTTCATTATTTCAATCGTACACTAGATTATAAGTCGCGGTGGCCTAGTGATTAAGGTCCCTATATCTCGTGTAAAGGCCGCTGCATATGGAACGGGAAATTTTGGAAATATAGTTTCATACAAAATGTATATGAAAGAGCATGTCACGGAGACACGGACGGGACGGGAATGTGGCACTTTTGAACGAGGCAGTCACGCCCCTTCCGAGGTATTATGTCGTCACGTATGCAGCGGCCTTAAGAGTGTGCGGTTTCGAAACCTGGTATACCAATTTTAGTATTTTAGTAAAATATTTGAACGAACCTGTCGAACCAAACATATCAAAATCATCTGTCCGGTAAATTATTATTTATGAAGAACTTGCGAAAATCGATCTTATAGCATTTTCAACAAGATTGCTATATTATTAGACAAAATACATAAAAATTAGTTACTATGTGAATAGAGTTCAGCATGTGTCCCTGGAATCGATCCCAGATGCATAATCGTTCGTCAGCGCCCGCGGACACCACGTAAGACGCAGTGTACGCGAGTGACGTCACCGCGCCGTCGTGCGCCTGCATGCTGTACAGGCAGGCTCCTATAAAAACAAGATCATCAACATAATTAGCAACTAATTAAATATTTTAATATGCTAAATGTATGCACATCAAATTATGATGGTATGACAACACCAATAACAAATAATTCCAAGACACAATTTCTCTAAAAATGCACTTGATTTTACCCCTGAAAACCCAATTTATTTGCAATTGACTTTAAAATTAGATTTTAGGGTCTCTTGAAGTCCCCTGTCTCTTGAAGACCCTTAAACATCTGAATGGATGTTTTTAAAACAATGAAAAAAAAATCACAGACGTAGCATGTATAACAAACTTAAAACGCAAACTATCACAGCTAAGTAGGGTTTCCCCGTTACAGAGTTACAGTCGGCCAATTACGGAACCCTATTATTTAATTATTGTGTAGGTCAAGGAAGTGTACAGAACCATTGTATGGCTAGATTGGCTAGTGCCATAGACATGCTGCGTCACACCAAAAATTGTTTAACGGTTACTGAAACGGTATATAACTTACCAGTATGTAGATCCCAAACGCATAGCAGTCCGTCTTGGGAGCCGCTGCCTGCGATTGTAGGGGTCGCGTGGTCGATGAAGCAACTGGTTATAGGTCCGCAGTGACCATGCAATGTAAACAGCGGGTTCAGGTCAGCACTGGAGAAAACCTGGCGACCATATTCCCAAAGAAGTAAAGTTCATTTTTGAGACTAACTTACTTCATGCGATTTCAAAAATACTTAAGATTAAAACACCCTGATAAAAAATATTCCATGTCCTGTATTCCAGATTTCAACATACTACTACAACAACTACAAAAGATTTCTTCTAATTCAATTTAGCAGTGTTATGGTCAAACTTTACAGACAGACATATAACAATTACTTTCGAATTTATAAGTATGGATCATATGGATGTGTATAATATCATTCCTATGACAGCAAACATATTTCTACGGCTCTTTATGAGTACAGATGTTTTCTAGCTTCCCATACAGGTCGTATAATATGATAGTGTTTACCTTGAGTACGTGGTCCTGTCCCCCGGTGACGATGCGTCCGCCCTCAGAGTGCATCTCTGTGATTGGCTGCTGGTGCGGCCGACTCTGCGCTATCCTCACGCACACCACTTCTATAACACCACATGAACTGTACTTGGAAATGTAAGTTACTCAGAGTTATTACACTATGACGTCATATTTCATTTGTGATACCTTCTACTATCTATATTCATAAAATAAATGCTTCTAATTTGGCAGATATTTCCGCTTTTTAAGATATTTCAATTGTATTTTCACTTCATTTACTTTCCGTTAGTTGATTATGAATAATTATTAATCAGAAAATTACGGTCACATGCTAATGCATGGGAGATTAGATACATCTGATAACCACAAGCTGTTGCATTTGAGTTCTCAGTGAGAACTCGGTGGCAGCACAAACAGTTCAAGAAATCCATGATAATATACCGGACGATTATAGCATGATGATGATCTCTTCACGGTGGTGTAGAATTGCCGACCCATCGGACTACGAGAGTGCAACTGCGCAAGCGCTTGTGCATTATTATATCTCCTCCGTACCTGGCTAATGTTCACTGAGAAAGGTCGCCGTGACAGAAATTGGTCTGGAGATTATGATAGCACGGAGTATTTAGGTTTTAAATTATAACATGTTATGTTATGTGAGTGATTGGTAGGTGAGTTTTAATCTGGTACAAACGTGCCAGCCTAGAATATGTAATTAACCTAGCTACTTATTTTATGAAACAGGCTACAATTGTTTAAAGAGTGAGAGAAAGAGAGAGAGAGAAAGAGATTTAGGGGAAGTTATCCTCATCAGGTGAACACAAAAAGTATAGAAGATCGGTTTTAATGTTACCTTCACCGTCGCTGAGATCTGATTCATACGAGAAGCTCATCCTAGCGCGCGTGGACTCGCTCTCCGGAGCATGTGCCACTCGCAGGGAGCCTGCAGAGCCTGTTCGTTTGTGTGCTAAAATATAAATTATACAATAAGAAACCGTAACGTAACTTATGACTAGGTAAAAGGTACTTTTTTTTTTTTTGTTATTTCCGAGAATGTTTTTACCTTTCACTGAAAAGCAATGGAATGAGCCTCGCTTTTTAACCGACTTTAAAAAAGGGTATTTGTATTGCTATTTGTATGCATATTTTGCAAGGTTTGCGTATACGAGTATAGTATATGCGAATCTGATGAAGATCTTCGTAGACAGGCAATGGAACTTTTCAATTACTAACAGCAAAGAACTCGCGGTTGCTGCAATCGCACACCTCTTAGCTCTAAGAAGAAAGTAGAGGTATAGCACCTTTATTAAAGGTGATGAGCATTAGACACATTGTAATTCAGATAAATTACAAACCGATCCACTGAAAGGGGGAAAAAAAACTTTTTTGCAAAAATAGAACCATCTTTAAAAACACTACAAATTGAAAAATATGTAATACATCGTTCTAGAAGGCGGTGGCGAAAATACACAAAACAATACCTAATTGGAGACACAGATAGTCTAGTGCCTAAAAATGGACATAGGCTACTTTTTTCCCGGGTGCGCGAAGTAGTTCTCGGAATGCGGGTGAAACAGCTAGTACCAAATATATTGATGAGAGTTATGCGTGCGACATGCACTGAGTACACTACGGCCGATGTATCTTGGGGAGCCCGAAGTTAGCTGTTTGTCTGCGCAATTACTATTTTAGGAACGAAATTCTCTACTGCGCAGCTAATCGGCTAACTTCAGGATCGCCAAGATACGCCGGCCGTTCTATACTTACTCCGGCGGTGCGCCGTGCTGAACTGCCAGTCGACGTGCGCGCCGGACGCGACGTTGTAGGCGTCGAGGCGCAGCAGCGTGAGGTGGCCCGCCAGCGACGCCACGCACACGCGCCGCGCGCCCGCCAGCGCGCGCACGTGCGTCGCGCCCGCCGCGCTGCAGCCGCCGCACCACACGCACTGCGACACAACTTACACTCGCACACCAGACTATCTAGTGCTGGTACTACACTTGGTGTATTTGTCCAAATATTTGTACCATTCCCGTATTGCAAAGTGAACATTATGCAACTACTAATAGGGTGCACTTTGTATTTATACAATAATGCCAATATACAAATACGCCAAGTGTAGTGCCAACATAAGGATGATGCCAGGATTGCAACAAAATAATATTGCAAAAAATTCGAGATGTAAAATGTTACTCATGATTTTTATGATTGTATTCTTTTCAAAAGGTTGTATATTAATTAAAGTGTGAGTGCGTGAGCTATAAAAAATCAAATAAACATTATCAGAGTTTCATACAAACTTTGTCCCCTTTTTCACACCCTTAGGGGTAGAATTTCGGAAAATCCTGTTTTATCGGATGCCTACGTCATACAAAGAACACACCCTCTAAGTTTCAGGTCTCTAAGATCAGCGGTTTAGGCTGTGCGTTGATCCGTTAGTCATTTAGGAAAATGCATTTTACATGTATAGATATAAAATAATTACGAAGAGTTATCCTTACTAATCCTTACTAATATTATAAATGCGAAAGTAACTCTGTCTGTCTGTCTGTCTGTTACGCTTTCACGCCAAAACTACTGGACCGATATAAATGAAATTTGGTACAGAGATAGAATAGACCCTGAGGAACAACATAGGCTACTTTTTACCCGGGTGCGCTAAGTAGTTCCCTCGGGATGCGGGTGAAACCGCGGGAAACAGCTAGTTAAGAAATAAAAATCAAATATTACCATGAGCTTTCCAGAGCTTGCTTCCCAAAACTCGAGTCGTCCATCGGCACAACCCAATATGATAAGATCATTACAAAAGTCCATACACCACACAGGAGATTCTTTGATCGCTTTCCCTCTCCAGTCTAAATTACTCACTATGTCATCTCTATCGTTCTCCTCTATTGTGGGTCCATTGTCACTTATTGCAAACTTATCGTTACACTTATCACCTACACTATATACAGAATTTTCACTTGAATTAAATACGAAAATGTCTTCATCACACTTATCACTATTCTTAACATTACTGATTATTGAATTCTCGTTATTAATATTTAAATTACTAGTATCTACATTTTCTTTAGCCTCGTAACAATTATATAGAACATCTTGTTGGTCGCCGCAATATAAATTTCTGCAAAAGAAAATCTTGAGTTATTTTGGTTGCTTGTAAGTTGAACTCTGAAAATAATGATCTTTAGAGTATCTCTTATCTTTAGAGTATTTTATCTCTAACAAGCCGGCGCGGCGAAATTCGTACCTCCTCATAATAATCTTTTTTTTTCGATATTTTAATAGTTTTTCTGCTATTCGGAATGGAGACAAAAACAACAAATCAAAAACCAAGAAGATCGGTCCAGCCGTATTCGAGTAAAAGTGTTCGAACAAACCCGACTTTGCTTTATATATTTAGAAGATAGATAGATATCTATGTAAAGCTGACATAGAGATAAAAGAGAACAATTCTGCCTTATATAAATAGAGACCAGTTATCTCTGAAGGTTTCAAATAAAAGTTCTAAGTTGATGTACCTGTAATTTTTTGCAAAATCATATTTGGTGGTTTCTGCTGCAGAGAGGTGCTGCGGTGAGTCCCGGTGCGTCACGGCCCGGAACCGCAGCCCACTTAGGTAACTGCTCAAGCCTTTGCGAAGTCTATGCACATTCTGTTCGGAAACACCAACGTTCTGTAATCATAGAGTAAATGGATACTAATGATTCAGTTTTTAAATTACCAGAAATAAAAGGTTGTCTCATTAAGTCTAATACTGCTGTCATAAGAAAGGGCGTAACTAACTTTTTTTTTTATATTGAGTTAAATACATATTCGTAATCAAAATCTTTTCCGGATTTCCTTATGACGGCAGAATATATCGATCGAATACTGCGGTATCTTGAAATTGTGTCTTTTTTTATTCAAATCTTTTATCTTATATAACTTTGGTGCATAAAAATATTAAGATTACTTACTTCGCTTGTTCTTGGCGAAAGATCTGGCTTATGATTCACTAAAAGAAAAAAAAAACATCAGCAAAAATTACTTTACATTTTAATCGTAACAAAAGACCTATATTCAGTGTGTACATACCTTCACGTGGTTCATATGCTAAAGTACTTTTCTTTGAAACCTTTTCGCATAAGTCCTTTTGCAACTTGAAGAAGCTGTAAAATATAATAATGTGAATAGCTGATTGTGTTTTGTAGTCTTTATTAATTTATTTGTATCATGATTGCCTTTTGTTTTCGGATGGGAAATCATCAATCAATCATCAATGATCCCTCCCGCTTTGGGTGGGGCGGAAGGGAGTGTCAGACTCTTACTGACTAAAACCCATCCATGTTCCTTCCTCATCCCTTTACGTTCCGAGGGCACGGTAACTCTTTCGAACATCCCGCAGCCCTTGATTTGATTTGATTGCCGACGATTAACATTCATGTGTCACTATATTAAATCGCTTAATTTCAGAATACCACTCACGCGCCACGGTCGATGTTAGTGATGATCTCGCCGTTTTGCGAGTCCCATACTTTGATGTTGCCTTGCAGACACGAGCTGACGACTTTCTCGCCGTCCGTAACCAAGCACTCCACTTCTTGGCTGTGACCAGCAACTACTAGTGGTACCGCTTCCATCACCAGCTGGGAACAAATAATTAATTTAATTCGTACTAGCGACCCGCCTCGGCTTCGCATGGGTGCAATGTAGATATTATATATAGATCTTCCATTATAATATGGACGTATGCATATAAACCTTCTTCTTGAAAAACCGCTATAATATTACGTAATTTAAAAGATCTAAGGGGGCAACGGGAGGCGATTTTGTTTTAGACTATGTAGAAGTTTCAAAGGATGCGAGTTAAGTATTTTAAAGAAGACCCTTTTTGTGGAATGAGTTAGTAATTTTGTGTTGAAACACTACTGATGATGAAATAGTCGATACAAAGTTTTTTTATTTTATTAATGTGAACGGGCAAAGGGTGTATAATACCTGGACGGCAGGTTGCTTCGCTACGATTTTCCTGTATTCATCGTCGTCACTCCATGAGGCTCGCCATTCGGCATAGTGGCGAGAACACACGCATCTGCAAAATATGATTTATGCAATAATATTATTTGCACTCTTTGGAACCGTGCACCTAGCTTCTTGTCGTGACGTTATATCAGTCTACAAAATTGGTCTGATTATCTGGTCTTAAATGGTCTGTCGAGGAATTTGGTCGACGTGGTATAAAAAAACTTTAGAATTTGAAAAATAAAGTGACTTCTATTGTGAGTGGTTTATAGTTCAAGATTATAAACGCGAAAGTTTG